>JASUUL010000024.1:12152500-14552500 GCA_030449875.1 Aegle marmelos | reverse complement strand
TTCTTTTTTATTGTGTTGTTTGGAGTTGGTTCAAAATTTCAATTTAAATTTAGGCGTTAAATTTATATAAATTTATATAACATATATTCTATAACCCAATTCAAGAGATTCCATTATCATAATTTTTTAAAACCAGTAGATTTTCCTAAAATAAGATCTTTCACTTTTTTTTTCTCTTTTTATTTTTGATAAGGGATCTTATAAGAAATTTCTAAAAATAAAGGAATAAAAAAGATTTTAAATTTATGGATTAAGCAATCTTAGAATTTGAATTTATGAAATTAAAAAACTGCAATTGGACATATTGGATTTTAGTTCTACCTTTATACTATTTAGATATTATTGAATTAAATTATTTACTTCAATTTTTATTTCACAGGTTATATATTTAAAAAATATTAAAAAATAAATGTTATATTAAAAAAAATTAAAATCATAAAATTCGATCATTATGAAAGATTATGATTTTTTTAAAAAAATTATATAATAAAATAATATTAATTATTGATTTAAAAAATTTTATATTTAATATTTTTTTTTATGTATTAATAAATATTATTTTTTAAATATGTAATTAAAATAAATCACTAAAAAAATAAATATAATACAATACAATATTAAATATAATATAATTAAAAATTAATATAATATAATATCAAATCTTACATAATATACAATTTTTGTCACATTTTATTATATTATATTATATTATATTATTAACGCAAACTCCATATGCTACTGCGCTATACTACTTTTTCCTTCCCGAATTCCCTTCCAGCCGATGCACTGTGTCCGAGAGTAGCCACTTCTGACACTTTAAGCTCCCGCCAGATGTCGAGTAACGATTAGTCCAAAGCGAATGAAATGAACTTCCTTGCAGTTTCGGCCTTCTCCGGCACCAAAATCTGACGTTCAAAATCAGAAACGCTGACTTCAACTCACGGGAAAAAAAATAAAAAAGAAAGAAATCTCTGCAGTCAATTGGTCCGATTCTGATGGCGGATCGAGGGTCGTACGATCTGGCTCCTCGACTAGGTCAGCTTTCTCTTTACATAATTTCGATTTGATTGAGAGTAGAATCAATCGGGTATCTATTTGGTTCGCTATAAAATTGAAATCATTTATATGTTAAAATATTTTAGTTTTTTTTAGGAAATTACTGAATAATTAATTATAGGCGTGCATAGATCAGAGAATTGTTGCTATAGTTAAGATGAAGCAGGAAATTACTGGATGTACCTCTGAGTTATCGACTTAGAATTTAGGTTTATCGGTTCCCAAATCTGTCCCTATTAGCGGATTCAGCAATTAGCATTGATTCAATTGTCAATCAGAAGAATAACAAGATAAACATGAATGGAGCCTAATAGACGTTAGTTATCCAATGATCTTTCGAAAATTGTAAGTAAGTTTTTTATCTTTCTTTAATTGGTAAACTAGCAGTTGAAATTTTCCCATGTGCATTCAGATTTTGTTGATTTTATTAAGATATTATGCAAATAAAGACAATGACTCATGAAATCTCTTCTCTCTCTCTCTCTCTCTCTCTCACACACACACACACACACACCACTCATTAATAATTACGCATATTGGTACAGAATTATGTACATAATTCCTCTAATTCTGACATAGTTGATTTTGTGAGAATGGTATGCAGTTTCTTCATGCGTAATTATTAATCTTGATTGTGAGCTACAATGATATCTTTTATGTCGACTGACAGCTTCACGTTTGGTGTGTAGATATGCAACAATTGCAAATGGAAGCACAAAATAGATGGTTGCGGCCTGCTGAAATTTGTGAAATCCTTTGTAATTATCAGAAGTTCCATATTGCTTCAGAGCCTCCAAGCAAGCCACCAAGTATGCTTTTTGCAACTTATAACAAAGCACTAGATTTATTTTACATTAATTTTGCTATCTTACAGTGCATAGTTAAAATGTGAACTTACATATATGTCCTAGTTAATTGCCTTTGGCTTTTGAATGCTTATTTCGTTTATTTTATTGATTTTGGTATTACCCAATATTAAACATATAATTTCCTCAAGCTCGGTCCACCTTTCGGTAGTCACTGCTGCCAAGAAGCAAACTCATACTTATATTCTGTGAAACATTAATATAACTTGGTACATAGCTGTGTCTTCGAAGAATTGTCTAGGCTGTCTAAGATTTTGCTTCTTGTTTACGTGCATGTTGTCCCTTATCCTATTTAAGAACAAATATCTCTAGTTGCTGATGTCTCGGAGATGATAACCTTTGCAAGACTTTTGCTGTCAGTAGTTTGTGGCATGTCCAATGCCACATGCGTCTTGTTTCCGTCCATATGATTCGTATGACTTTCTATACAAAGGCCTAAACATAGTGGAAACAGCCAGCATTTAGTGATTCAGAAGTATAATGCTGATGCCTTGTTAGTTTTTTTTTAATAAATTGTTCGTTATTGCCTGTTGCTTTGGATTTTTATCTGACTTTTTAATTAACAGTTCACTTTTTCCAACCTTCCACCTTTCCAAAAAGGAAAAAAAGGAATCATATCATCTGCCATTGTCAATCAGTATTGTGGTTTCTTCTTATTCTTCATTTCTGTGCAAGCTGTAAACTTCAAACTTGTATTGGGGTGGTTGGTGCAAGTGCTTTAGTTTATTGAATGCCTCACTCGTGATCTCCTTATTTTGCTTCTTCCATCATTCTTCTTCTGGGGACCATGCAAAGCCTTTTTCCAAGTCAACTTAATTATGTAGGAGGCCCTACAATTTGTAAGCTTGGTTGAAAACTGATATGGGGTGCTATACTATTTTGTATATTATAATGTTATATTCTTGCATCTATTAAACATTGATGTACTTCAAAGTTGGTATTCATGAATTGATATGTTGAAATTTCATATAATGTTCCATATTTTAAAGACAATAAATTTGAAAGAGGGCATAAGTACAACTTTTATACACTCCTTTGTTCATTGGTGCTTGAAGAATATTTTTCCTCTACATAAGCCGGATATTTTTATTTTATTTTCCGTGATACTTTATAATGCTCAAATATTCTTACATTAGTGGATTTCTATATATATATATATATATATATATATATATATATATATATATATATATATATATATATATATGTATATATATATGTATATATATATGTATATATGTATATATATATGTATATATATATATATATATATATATAGATACAAAGGTTTGTATAATATTACGAAATATTCCTTACATGTGCTTATGATATCCCTATCTCGGTTTTCTCAAACAAAATTTACAATGGATATTTCCTTCACAAATTTTGAGTTAATATTTGAAAATATAAACTAGACCCTTTTTTTTCCTTACATTTATTGTTTTACTATAATTTCAAAAACTATAGAATTCTACTGGATAGTGTGAATTGGGCCCTTATCAAATATTATTTTGTGAACTTTGGCCTTGATTTCAGAGTACTGTGTTTTTTAAAATTCATATGGAGGCAAAAGTGTGCTTGTGAGATTTTAATTTCTAGGTTGAATTTTATGATATTGTTAGATTCATAGTATGAGAGACTGTAATATTTGGCTTCCAAGTGCTTTCTTGTGTGAAATATTCAAAATTGGCCTAACCAACATGATCATCACAAGTGAAAGTAGAACAAATTGAATTTAACTTTTTGATGGGAAAAAGAACAGTTTTTCTTGGCTTCTTGTTTATTGATTCATAGAATGTTAAGACATCAGCTCTGGATGGGATGAAGATCACTGTTTCTGCAGATAACGTTCAATTTCTTTAAGCTGCATGGTGACCTCTTGAACTTAAATTTTAAACATATTTTTAGCATTGGAGAACTTAAAACTGATGGAAATTTTTATTGTTATTGCTTCTGCACTTTGTTTTTTTATTCTCTCTCTCTCTCCTTCCGATTTTTCGTGGTGCAAAAGGTTCAAGATTAATTTGGTAAATATGTATTCTTAATTGAGATAGGAGCACAAGCAGATCAAATTTTTCTTTCTGCCTAGATCCAGGTTATATGTCTGGACTATGGATTTAAATGTTCTTGTTTGTTGATGATATTTTGTATCCCTGTTCTCCTCTTATGCTGCCTCTTATGCATCATTTTTTATGCTCTGTAGTAATTGTTATCACCTGATAATTGACAGCATATGGATATAAAATCTTTTTTATCATTTTTTGGGGGAATTATTGGGTCTAAGTTTGGACTCTGGATTAATGTTGTTAATTCTTGTGATATTTTGATATTTCTCTCACTTATACACTGACATATCAAATTTTCAGATAGCTGGTGCTATTTCATTGTGAAATCCCAAATTCAAAACTGTTTAAAATTTGATTTCTTATATTGTTGCATTACTTGTTGGCTGACACCTGTAAGTTATTTTCCTGCTTTGAAACATGATCTATTCAAACGTCTTAGTGTTGCATTCATTCTACCTTGCTAGGTGGGTCGCTTTTTCTTTTTGATCGAAAGGTGTTGAGATATTTTAGGAAGGATGGGCATAATTGGAGGAAGAAAAGAGATGGAAAGAATGTAAGGGAAGCTCATGAAAAATTAAAGGTAAGATTGCGCATAGTTTGTATCTGGGTTGTGCAGGTGGGGATTAAGGCCTTGTTTGGTACTGTGCTGCTGTAGCATAAAAACTACAGTTGCTATGAGACGCACACTCTGGTTGTGTAATAAAGCTGCTATTGTTTGGAAAATATGACTTCTAAAGCTTGAGAAACAATAATTTTGACAATATATTATGATCAATATACGTTTTTCATCAAAAGACTGTTGGGTAAAATTATTTTAGCTTCCAAACATTGCAAGTGTTTATCAGACACTTTACAGCTATAGTGTCAAAACCTCAGTTGGAAGAACCCCCCGGACCTAAGGCTCTGTAGCAACTCCACATATTCTGCATCTATGTTTTGTCTTATTATCTCTTATTATCTGATTGCATTTTTCTTCTTATTAATTTTTTTATTTTTGTTCTGTTTAAAAATTTATTCAAATATAATAAACTGAGAGTTTGAGAGACAAATTGTGTAAGCAATTATAGGTTGGAAGTGTTGATGTGTTACACTGCTATTATGCCCACGGAGAAGAGAATGAAAATTTCCAAAGGCGCTGCTATTGGATGCTTGAACAGTAAGTGAACTTGTCATTGCTATTGTCAATTTCTTTTGAGTTTCTGAATTTACTACTTTTGATGTCCAGGAAGTTGTTGAGACTATCAAAAGCTATAATCAAATGAAGTTGGGGTTGACGTGATTATACCTTAGTATTTCTTCATGTTAAAAGGTTTCTGGTGTACCATCTTTGCTGTGTACCAGGGTATTTGTGGAGAAAGCTTTAAATCTGAAACAGAAGTAAATATTCATAGAGTGGAGAAAATTGAACTGCAGAGTTTTGTTTAGGATTTTGGCTTGTGGGACAATGCGTAATGTTCAGGTTTCTATGTAACCTAATCAATTGATGAGTTCTTGTGAGGATTTCAAACTTATGGGGTTCTTTTGTTTCATGAAATCTGTGATTGAACCAATCATCGTAGAAGCTCAGTTCAACTAAATGTAGTGGTTGGTGGCGTTTGTTTTAACTGTTCAATCAGTATGTTTAAGCAAGGTTTATATGTTTAATGTAGACATCTATTTGGTTGAAATTTTTTTTTCTATTTGTGTCTGGTCCTTAAGAGCTTGTCAAATCTTGCAGGGATTTGATGCACATAGTTTTCGTCCACTACTTAGAAGTTAAGGTACTCTCACTGATCTTCTTAATGCTTATGTATTATTATTTTTATTTTTCAAAATCATTGAGCATAACCTTTGCGTGGCATCCTAAATGAAAAGGTAAAAGGGAAACCCATCAATCTGTCCTATCATTCTTTCTGCTAACATTGTTTAGTAATTCAGGTTAAGAACGAATGTGGAGAAGCAATTCCTCTTAATTTAGTTAGTGTTGACTGGACACAGTATTGAAATGTTTTCTAATTCTCAAACTCTCATTGGCCTGTTGCCGGCAAGGGAAAACATGTAAACTTAGGTTGAGGTCAGTTAGGTTGACTTTGTCAACATCACATCAGGGCTCAGTGATCTCAACTGCAATAAAATCTTCAAAGTTTTCATTTGAATTTTTCTACTCTGCACCAGTGGTCACCCTGTCAGAGCACAAAAAGCCTCAAAAGACTATTGTGTAACAGAACGCTTAGTTAATATCAATGAAAAATCTAACTTTGAAGAACGCCCTTTCCTAAATTAGAAAGTTGTTATTTCATTGTTGGCGTCTAGGTTTAGGTCTTTGTTCCCAAGAATATACCTCTTCTCTGAGCAAGCCATTGATGTGGCATCCGCAAAATTATGGGAAGCCAATATTGTAATAAGTTTTTACAATCTTTTACGAGATTGGTTACTTCCTGTATTTATTAAAGATTAGTATTCAAATAATATGACCTTAAAGATGTTCTCACATTGAAGTTGCCAGCAACAACAAACAAATATGCATTTTGGAAAAAACTTTAGATATTATATGAACCATCCAAGCTGATGTTTTTCCTTTGTATTTCTCTCTCTCTCTCTCTCCTATTTGTAATTTCTGGGGGTGGGATCCTTCCAATTGGATTTCTGCAAATGAATTAAAGTCTTCGAAAGTAGCATAACCATTTATGATATGAAATAATTTAATTTACCTGTCTTATCTGTCCCACCAGGGAAATAAGTCAAATGTTGGAGTTAGGGAGACTAATGAAGCTATATCTAATGCTGGAAAGCATAGCTCTTTGACTTTTAGCTTTCCTGGTAATCATATCAAAGCACCCTCACACATTATGGATTCCACAAGCCCAACCAGCACACTGACGTTATCATGTGAAGATACTGATTCTGGTATTTCCTGCTTCTGATTTATTTTATGCTTTTCATCTTTTGCTCAACCAATGAAATTCTATATGCTGTATTTGACACAACTTTATCTCGTGAATTGATGAATGTCAAATGGGATTTTGATGAACTTTCCTATTCATTCAGTTTCTGTGTCTTTTCTCTTGCAATAATATACAGGATATGATGCAGAGGATAGTCATCAAGCAAGTTCCAGAGCGCACTTATATTATGAGTTACCACAGATGGGGAATGGTCCTAGAATGGAAAAGATGGATTCTGGCCTGTCGTATTCTTATTTTCCGAGTCCCAGTTCAGGTACCTTCATTTTCTATGATTCCGTATTATTTCATTTTGAGTTCCTTTTTGGCTTATATACGAATTATGAAATGCTCCAAACTGGCTTTTAGATGATGTGGCAATCAAATCTAATTACACTTGTGGACTTTTGCCAGGTTGTCCTGAAGTTCAGTCATCAATTCCTGGCGATTATGTTTCACATGTTAGACACATACCCAATGATAATCATGATTTTATGATTGAGTCTCAAAAAACACTTGGTCTGGCTTCCTGGGAAGAGGTATTGGAACATTGCTCCAGGGAGAATGATAATGTACTTTCTCATGCTAAATTGGAAAGCAACATTCAGAAGGAAAATATCTTTGATGGTGAACTTTTATTGAGGGAGACTTCTGAAGAGGATTCTGGAAGTTCTCTGCCAGTCCAGTTCAATTGGCAGGTACTTACACTTTATCTTTTTAAACTATTAATTGTCTGAATTTAAATGAAATTGGTGACTTTTGAGATTTCAGACTTACTGATAGCAAGTTCTTGTAATTTGTTACAAGCTGGAGGTCTTTTTGGTATTTATTTTCACAACTGTTAAGTTTAAAAAACAGGAAATGCTTTTTGACTAAAAGCCTTGGGTTAGCTTTTTCTAGAAATAGTTTGTAAGACAACTAGTCTTGAACCTATTTTCACGAACAAGTATTTGTTGTTATCAGAATTACTTTTAAACTGCAAAATACTGAACTCTGGCTTTTGCCTCTTCTATCTAAATGTATATCTTCTTTAAAACAGTAAGAAATCTGTTCTCTAACTTTATTTTCATAATAATGCAAAACAAAAGAACTCTGGCAAACTGCCAGGAGTTACTTGGGGATTATTTTCATGGCTAAAATTCACGTCTATAGCCTTGGTAGTGTCAGAATGTTGCGCTAAAATTTGTTTCCAGATTGTTGAGGAGTTTTGAAAAGACTAGCATCAGTTTGCAAGGTAGCTTCATATTAAACAAAATGGAAAAGATGTAGATTCCCTATCATGGCGTATGTTGGGTTTTCATGGTATACAGACTTTAGCAATAAATAATTCTATTTCTTTAAAAAAAAAAAAAAAAGATAATAGAAATTTGTGAGGTTCAAAAGGTAGGGTTAAAACTCTTGTATAATTACACAATCTGAAGTGCAATATACCTGATAAGCATATACTGAAGAGTATGGTTTCAAAGCATTCGGTTTCATTGATGATTTCCTGTATTTGTGACTGCACCTTTGATGTCTGCATCACTGTGACTACTTACGTTAAAACTTTAAGCTTATATTCCTTTATTAAATGACATTGAGTTCTAATTTGTTATTTCAAATCCTAACACGTGTGCGTATGTCTCTATGTGTGTGTTGTGTGTGTTTACGTATGTATCTATTCTCAGTCAGTTGCTTGTAAATTCTAACTTTATATCTTTTACCTAGATTCCACTGGCAGATAATTCCTCACACTTGTCAAAAAGTATCATGGACCTGTCTACAGATCTGGAACCATGTTGTGATCTTGGTGCTGGGTTATTTGAGCAAAGAACTTATGATGCATGTTTACTTGGTGCTACCGAACCATTTTGTGCTTTTCTGGATCAGCAAAATGAACTGCCTGTTCAGAGCAACCTTCAGATGCAGCAGAGAGATGTGGAATCTCAATCTCAAACAAACTTAAATTCTGAGAGTGAAATACATAGAGAAGGAAATATCAATTTTGCTTTTTCTGTCAAACAGAAGTTATTGAATGGGGAAGGCAATTTAGAAAAAGTTGACAGCTTCTCACGTTGGATGAGTAAAGAATTTGAAGAGGTTGATAATTTGCATGTGCAATCCTCTGGTATTCAATGGAGCACCGAGGAATGCGGAAATGTAGCGGATGATTCCTCATTGAGCCCCTCTCTCTCCCAGGATCAACTATTTAGCATAATTGATTTCTCACCAAAATGGGCCTATACAGATTCAGAAATTAAGGTATTTAGTAATTTCTTCTTTCCAAAACAGAGTTCTTTTGGTAGTTTCTGTGGCTATTAAGCAGTAAATCCATTGTTTTCTTCATTTTTTATTATTAAAAGCACTAAAAGACAATGCTCTGGCCATGTTATTGGGGGATATTTCATTTTCAACTTACATCTGTTGTGACTCATCCCTTCTCCACTAAATTATAGTGTTGTGTGTGTAATCCTCCTGCTTCATAAACATTGTTGAATTAGTTACTTGCTTTTTTTATTTCCTTTTTTTCCAAAAAATTTTGCCTTTTTGACTAATTAAATTGTGAAGGTCAGTTCTTGAATTCTAGATTGGGATGATTCTTGAATTCTGAAATTGTTACTATTTTTTGTTGAAGATTGAAATAGTTACCTGTTAAAAGAGTTGAGGAGGAGAGGACAGAATTTGTTTGTACCTTAATTCTGTTTCATTTACCATACGACAGGTTGTTGTCACTGGAATGTTTTTGAAGAGTCACCAGGAGGCAGCAAAATGTAAGTGGTCATGTATGTTTGCAGAAGTGGAGGTTCCAGCAGAAGTATTAGCAGATGGGGTTCTCTGTTGCCATATCCCTCCTCATGCAGCAGGGCGAGTCCCATTTTACATAACATGTTCAAACAGGTTAGCATGTAGTGAACTGCGTGAATTTGACTATATAGTGGGCTCTTTTAAAGATGCGGATATTTCAGACATCTATGGTAGCAGCACAAGTGAATCATTTCTTCATTTGCGACTTGAGAGGATCCTATCTATGAGATCTTCTCCTCAAAATAATCCATCTGAAGGTCTATGTGACAAGCAAAAATTAATCAGCAAAATCATCCAACTAAAAGACGAAGAGGAAAGCTACCAGATGGTAGAGGCAAACCCTGAGAATAATTTGTCGCAACATGTGGAAAAGGAGCAGATCCTTCTGAAGATTATGAAAGAGAAGCTGTACTCATGGCTCCTTCTTAAAGTATGTGAAGATGGTAAAGGTCCTTGCATTTTAGATGATGAGGGGCAAGGTGTACTGCACTTAGCTGCTTCTCTTGGTTATGATTGGGCCATAAAACCTACTGTAACAGCTGGAGTTAGTATTAATTTCCGTGACCTGAGTGGGTGGACTGCCCTTCATTGGGCTGCATATTGTGGCAGGCAAGGAGTTCTAAGTTCGATTTTTTTTCTAATTTCTGTTTAATCCGAGGCTGAAGTTGGCTTGATGTACCTAGTTATGATAACATTGGCGTAGACACATAGGCCTTCCTAATTCTTAGCCAACAACCGAAAATGTCTAAATTTTTGGTAATGCTAAGTCTTGCTTATTTATGTATGATGCAAGGGTCATTTAAAAATGAAATCTCAGGTATTCTGGTGGTCAATCATTGCATATCCCTCTTCATCTGCCCCTAACCGTCCCTTGTCTCTCTTTCCTTAAATACATTAAGGCATTCATGCACATAGAAATGATCATTCATACTAATATTGTTTCTCATGATTATAGCATAGCTGGGACTTGATTTTTAACCAAATTCTGTGGTTGATTGTCATGCATATTAGATAGTGTTTATCATGCGTATTAGACATTGTTTTCATATTATTATGAACCTGTCTAAAAACATCTCAATATTTAACCATATTAACAGCTTCAGTATCTGTATAATTGAAGCATGAATCATTTATTACAATCCAACATCACAATCAGAAAAGCCTATGATTTTTTATTTTTATTAATTTCTTGGTTTTGCTTTAATCCTTGCAACTTTTAGAGAGAAGACTGTTGCTGTCCTTCTGTCCCTGGGTGCAGCTCCTGGTTTATTAACGGATCCATCTCCAGAATTTCCGTTGTCTAGAACTCCTGCAGACCTAGCTTCTAGCAATGGACACAAAGGAATCTCGGGTTTTCTTGCGGAGTCTTCTTTAACCAGCCTTCTGTTATCCCTTAAAATGAATGATTCATCAGAGGACGGTGCCTTAGAAGAATCTATAACTAAAGCTGTACAAGCAGTTTCAGAGAAGACAACTACTCCTGCTAATGAGAATGATGAGTCTGATGTACTATCACTGAAGGATTCATTAACTGCCATCTGTAATGCTACTCAGGCTGCTGACCGTATACATCAAATTTTCAGGATGCAGTCATTCCAGCAGAAGCAGTTAACTGAGTTTAATGATGAATTAGGTATATCATATGAGCATGCTTTGTCACTTGTGGCTTCTAAGTCACTCAGGCCTGTACAAGGTGATGGTCTAGCCCATTCTGCTGCGATACAGATCCAGAAGAAGTTTCGTGGTTGGAAGAAGAGGAAAGAATTCCTATTAATTAGACAAAGGATTGTTAAAATTCAGGTTTAGTGCCCATTTTCCTCCTTCAATTCAAGCATCTGTTCTCATTGAATTAGAATATCACCTGATGTAGATCCAGTTCACCTTGCCTGACAATTTGTCAGCCTGACAGAGGGAGTCAGTAAGGGGATTATCTGCCTCCTTTCAGATTTAGGTCATTGTATAATAGCATTTATCAGTTTTTGGCTTAAGAAAATAATCTAAGGTATGAATTGTCTCATTTTTTGAGTTGGTTGACTCAATTGTTCTTTCTGCTGCACAAGTAATAATTTTGTCACTCTTCTTTGACTAACCTTTTGCATCACTATGTTTACCTACCAAGAGAAAAGAAAGATAAAAAGTTGTGGAGAGAGATTTTTGAAAATTGACCTTTTGCTCCTTTTTATTTTTCGTCTTTCTAGTTTATTAATGACTGAGACGAATGCTGACTTGAACTTTTGGCGTGAAGGCACATGTGAGAGGACATCAGGCAAGAAAAAAATATAGGCCAATCATCTGGTCAGTTGGAATCCTGGAAAAGGTCATTTTGCGCTGGAGACGTAAAGGCAGCGGTTTGCGTGGATTCCGATGTGATGCTCTCACTCTGAATCCTGATCCACAACACGTGCCATTGAAGGAAGATGATTATGATTTTTTAAAGGATGGAAGGAAACAAACTGAAGAAAGGTTGCAAAAGGCACTTGGCAGAGTGAAGTCCATGGTTCAGTATCCTGAGGCACGAGCTCAGTACCGTAGGTTGCTGACCGTTGTTGAAGGTTCCCGTGAAATGAAGGTATATGTTTTAAAACTTTTTCCAAGTTTTCTTTAATTAAACTTTCAGAGAACACAGATTAGACGCTTGATCATAGAAATTAGTTATATATTTATTGGTCTTCTTCCTAGACAAATTTTCTTCATGTTCTTTGTTTTTCTTTGTGCTCAGAAGGAAAAGAAGTTTATTTAATGATGGAAATGTACATTTAAAAGGGCAAGAAGTTCATAAAAACAGGAAATAGATCCCTAAGCCCAAAAGCTACAATATCTCCAAGATAATAATTTCTGTGGACTCCAACTAGACCATTGCTGCTTCTCAATTGAAAAAATAAAGAATAAAGACATTGTTAAACTCTTGAGAGATAGGAGCCAATTTACAGAATTCGAAAGATATAAAACATATATGCCTTTTTACCCCTACCTCAAATTTGTATTCCTAGAGAATGGAGTAAACTAGTTGATTGTGCTGAGCAAATCAAATTGAATGTCCCAAACAGCTTGGACCACAAGTGGAAAGCAGCTGCTAATGAAAATAATAATAATGACAATAATTCTGTTGGACCACAAGTGGAAAGCAGCTGCTAATGAAAATAATAATAATGACAATAATTCTGTTGGTTCTTAGCAGCCTTACCCCAGTAAGTCATTTATTTTTGTCGTGCTGCTTCTGTTCCAGGGTGTTGCACCTGGCATAGATGTTTAACTGATGTGTTGTGTTAGAGATCTTTTAGGGTTTTACTGAATGTTTTATGTAACCTTTGTAATTCACTGGTTTGAACATCAACAGCTGTTGGAACCAAATCAATGTCTCTTAAATCTATTCCCAATGCTGATAAATTTTTGCTTTAAAATAGTGACATTCGGGATCTTGTCTTTCCTAAGCTCAAATTTCTGCCAGGACTTCAGTGGGTATATCATATGTTCCTTGCGTCTTGATATTTTTGCTTTGCTTGATGAAACTACTAGAATTTTATTCTGAAATGGTATGGCCTCATCATTCTAGTCAAACCCAGTATGAGCCTAATGCTTAAATTTGTTTATATTATCTTACAATAAATTTCAATGTAATATCCTTTGTTTCAACTTTTAGCAGGGGTCCAATATGGTTCCAAATGGCTTGGACGAAATAGCTGATGGAGACCTCGATCTGATTGATATTGACTCACTTTTGGATGATGACACTTTCATGTCTGTGGCATTTGAATGAGTCTGTAATTCACCAATTTTTACCTTCCTGTACATAGAAGGCCACCACCATTGCAGCTTTTAGGAGGTCCTAACTTCATTTTCTGTATATATAGCATCTAATCAACATGGGAAATAATTCAAGATAGGTTTTAGTTCCCTGGTATCATCAATGGTACTGATAGAGTGTTTTTATTTTCAGGTATCATCGCTCTTAATGTTATTGTATGCATTACTATAGTTAAAGAACGGAGACTGCATTTTTTTCTGGCAGTTTGTCAGTGTTAGTCTAATTTTCAGACTGCAATTCGGAGATACGGTAACTCCTGTGTAATGCTGATATTAGAACTTAGTAATGGGCATGTTTGAACGTATTTTGGTTTCAAAATAATTATACAAAAACTGTCCACTAGAACCTTCAGTACAACATATGAGGTGATAGCATATGTTATTGAGATACTGGTCGAACAAACTATTAATTTGATATTTGTGTTACCATTAGGGGAAGTAATGTTTAGAGGGATATAATTTTTTTGTGAAAAGGATTTCTACAGTTAAATTGAATGTACGGGCATAATATTGTTTTTTCATCACCGTGTTTTTATTTCATTCATTGGTTTTGACTGGGAAAGGTTTTTACCAGGTGGTTTTGAAGCACCTCACCACTTTTATGATTCATTAAATATTATTTCTTATGCTTAAGGTTTTATCTTATGGAGTCTTTTTTAGTAATTATAAAGGACAATTATCATCAAGTGGTGGATAGGAAGGAGGGACGGTTATGGAATATCTCGATCCGCCACCTTAATAAAATAATAATTGTTTGACACTAATAACTTTAGAAAGTGAATTGCAAAAGCGTTTACATGATTTGAGTATCATACCTCTTGAAAAATATTATGATTTGTACATAATACTAATCAATTTATGCCGTATTATTCAAAGAGTATGTTGCTAAATAAATGATCAATTGATACACTTCATTCACTATAAAACGCATCACCATTTATAATCACATTCAATTTAGATATTGAGAAATGAAATAGAGAGCACTTTAGATAATTCACAACCAGATTCATAACAAATTAAAATAATAATGATTATTTTTTCAGTTATTTTTTATTTTTATTATTTTTACTTATTTAATTTTCATCCACTAATAATAAAATGACATGTGTCCAAATGTATAAAAATTTCAATTAAAAAATTTGATTTCTCATTTTGATTTTAGATTCTAAAATTTTGCTTTGAAAAGCAAAAGAAATTTTTGGAGTAAACTTGTTTTTAGTTTTTTTTTAAAAAAAAAAGGCTACTTTTTTTTTAGTTGTCGGTTCTACCCACCCTTAATTATTGGTATAAATTATTGAAAAGAGGACATAGATGATAAATAAGTGGCAGTATATAAATACATTGAATATTTAATTCACTTGAAAGTATATTATATTTCATTTTAATTTCTCCTTCGAACTAGCTTTGCCAATAAAAATACGTGGAAAATCATACATTGTATTTACACTTTCTCATTTTAATGTTTTTAGCATCCTAAGTTTAATGTAGGAGAATTTATCTTATAGTATGATCTTTTTCCTTTAGACTAGAATCCCAGACCTAGGAGTCCATTTAATTCTTTTGTAAGGTATACAATAATTTTTTGTAGATCCCATGTTGTGCCCACCTTTACACCCTATGGTGGCCTATTGTCATAGACGAGTATTTTACGTAGCAATCTCATGCAGTACTTAGACAACTTTTTATCACTTAAGTCACTAAGTAAGTCGAGAGTGTTTCTCGATCTAGCCAGGCGACAAAACTTATGGAAAAGCTAGACAGAAGAATAAGCTAAATGGCCAAATATGTGTTTATATTATATACATGATTAATTTATAATATTGCTTGTGCAAGAGAACTTGAGAGCTTGTGTGTGATGTGTTGTTTGATGAATTGTGTTTGTGTGTGTGTGGAGATATTGCACAAACTGAGGGGACTTATCACTATTTATAAGTATTGGTACCCAACATGTGGACAAGGGGACTTAAATGCCTAAGTCTAGAAATTTCCAGCAAATGTGTAATTATAGAGAACTCTAAAATTTGAGTTGAATTAGACTTTCTTCTAAGTGCATCACAGTTGGCATAGTTGTGTAGGTGGCCCATTTCTAAGCACACCAACTTCTAAATGCAACTCGCTTTAAGTGCTAAACAAATCTCACTTCTAAGTGCACTTCAGTTCTAGGTGGACTTTTGCTAAATGAGTCCGTGGGTACAAAATTAGCCTCTAATCATGAGAGATTTGAGTGGCCCATGATATTCCTCCCTTACCTATGCTCGCGGCGTCTTCATTGTGACCTCATCCTTAAGCCTTTGAACTTATCCAGCAACTTACTATCGGTTGGCTTCACATTCTGTTTTGCTTTCAAGGAGGCTTCACCATTGGCTGAGCTTGTTGGCATTTCCTTTTCTTACTTAGTGTTGCAGTGTCCCCTTTTGTGCTTTTGCAACTCTTTTTGCTCGAATGGCTTCATGCCTTGCTCCACCTTGGTTTCACATCTTGATGGATGGCCTTTCAAAAGCTTTGAAGGCATAGCGTCATTGGCCTTACTGCGGACAACTCGTGGGACTTAGCTAGGAGGGTTTTTCAAATCCTTTTCTTTAATGTGCCATTGCATGAAGACTGAAGGGTTAGGATTCTTCTTGAATCCTTTCTGACATCACATGACCGAGAGCATCTTTACCTCTAGTTGGGCACGCTTGATTGGTACCACACATGCCTTACTCCCGTTGAAGATGCTGAAGGAGTTTATAGCTGGCAATGTGAAGGCATGGACCCGGTTGTTCAATTCAATGCTAAGAATCACCATGTAGTCATCCATCTGCATAATAGAGAAATCAAGTTTCCTATTCCATGTCAGTAGCGTAGCACGTATGCCTCTTGTCGTTCTCACAAATGACTCGATGGGGGAGTTTATTGCTTTAATGGTGCCTTCGTGCTTTGTCACCTTGACTCCTAGGCACACAGCCTCGTTTTTTGACATTAAGTTATGCATCACTCAATATTGAGCAATGAATGAATGGTTTGGCAGTTGATGATCACACTAACAAACATAGGCCCTTTCCTCGAGTCCATAGGCGGTTGGTTTTTTAATGCACTAAGGTGTTGGAGGACACTTAAGCAGTGTTGAGATTTTTTCGTCGATAGTGTGGACTGACCTTTTAGCTAAGCAACCAGAGCATTAAGCCACTTCTTCTCCTGCCAGTTGCAAGCCTAATATAGCTTGTTACAGATGAAGCATAGGCATCAAGGCTTAGTGTCACAAATCGGTTTGTTCTCATGAGATACCGTACGGTTTTAAACGTCAAATTCATATTTTTTTGGCACTAAGTCAGCCTTGCACTCAAATTTATTGTTGGATTCAAAGACCGAAATGCGTATTCACTCGAAAACACTCAAGATTAAAGGAAAGAACTTATATTACTCAAGAAAAGCTTACAATGCTTAAGATTGTTGTTTTTGGTTGTTTTGAGCCAAATAAGGCCCCTTCTATATATAGGATACAAGTGAGTATCTAGAGTATTCTCAACTACCACATAAACACATTAATGTTTTACACAAGTTTCTAAAGCTCTAGAATCCTCTGTGGGTCGGGCCATGTGAGAAGCTTGGGTCGTGACATTCTCTCCCACCTAATTCGGAGATGTCCTCGTCGACTCGCTGTGGAAGGCCTTGATCTTGTCTTGGAACTGCCATAAATTGTTTGTAGGCTCCCAACTTGCTTCGCTTTGAATAAACCCTTCTACTTGACAAAGTATTCTTGGCTTGACGGATAGCTCTTCTTCCGTACAATCCGATTAGCTAAAATAACCTCTATTTCCTTGTCGTATACCCTCATGTTGCCGAATAGTGGTCGCTCGAATCCACTCCGTGATGGATCCTCTGAATCACTGTGATATGGCTTCAAACAACTAACATGGAATACCAGACGTAGCCTAAGCCAGGAGGGTAACTCCAACTTGTATGATACATTGCCGACCTTTTTTATCAACAGAAATGACCCTTCATACTTCCGAACAAGGCCTTTGTGAAGCGAACGTGTAGACTTGTACTGGAACGGAAGGATATTTACTAGCACCATGTGTCCCATATTGAACGCCAAGTGTCTATGCTTACTGTCCGTTTATTTCTTCATCCACTTGGCCGCTTTGTCAAGGTGCACTAGAGCTATGTTTGCCTGCTCATGCCACGACATAGTCACCTTGTAAGCTGCTGGGCATCGCCCGGTATAGCTTAAAATGAATGTGTGTGGTGTCATCAACTATTGTCCTGTGATCATCTCAAAAGGGCTCCTCGATGTAGCCTTACTCCGTTGTAAGTTGTAAGAAAACTACGCCATGTCCAGCAACTTTGCCCAATCATGCCGGTTGGCACTCACAAAGTGTCGTAAATACAGCTTAAACAATGCATTCACCCTCTCAGTTTGTCCATCTGTTTGCAAGTGAAAGCTCGTAGAGAAGTGTAGCGCTGACCCCATGAGTTTAAATAACTCCGTCCAAAACCTCCTTATAAACTGATTGTCTCAGTTGCTAATGATGGACTTTGAAAGCCCCAAATACTTCACCACATTTCTAAAGAAAAGCTTGGCCGTGTCTTCCGCTAAGCAATCCTTCAGAGTTGGAATGAAGGTGGCGTACTTCGAAAATCTATCCACCACTACCATAATTGTTCCACACCCATCCGCTCTCGGAAGACAAGTGATGAAATCCATAGAGATACTCTCCCATAGTCGATCCGAAGTGGGTAGCGACTCAAGCAAGCCAGCTACACACTTTTGTTCTGCTTCGTCATGCTGGCATACTAAGCACGTCCGCACAAACTACTCTACCTCATCCCGCATTAGCGGCTAATAGTATGTCGACTTAAGTAACGACTGTGTCCGCCTTTGCCCTAGATGTTCGGCCCATTTGGTGTCGTGACACTCCTTATTTTGATTCCACCGTAAGTTTCCCTACTTCAAAATATAAACCCAATGTCTCTTAGTGTGTAGTAAGCCATCTTTGACCCAAAACCACTTCGATTTCACCTGCTCCATGAGAGAAACCAACTATTTTCCCAATGGATCATGTTCCATTCCTTCCTTGATTAGTGCAAGAAGCTTTCCTTGTATTCGACTTATAGTAGCAAGCTCGATCTTCTAACTTAAGGCATCCACAATCAAATTGGTTTTCCCTAGCTTATATTCTAACACATAATTGAACTCGGCCAAGAAATCTTGCCATCTCGCTTGTTTCAGACTCAGTTTCTTTTGGATTTGAAAGTAACTAGTAGCTACATTGTCTATCTTCACCACAAACTTGGACCCGAGTAAGTAATGCCTCTATGACTGCAAACAGTGCACTACTGTTGTCATCTCCTTTTCTTGGACTATATATCGCCACTCTATTTCATTAAGCTTCCGGCTCTCGAAAGCAATCGGATGTTCAGATTGCATAAACACTCCCTTAATCGCAAATTCGAAAGCATCCGTGTGAACCTTGGATGGTATGGCATGGTTCGGTAACACTAGGACCGGCTCTTCTGTAACAGTCATCTTAAGGGCATTAAAGGCTCATTGGTTCTCCTTCGTGCATTCCCACTTGGTGGCTTTCTTCAACAAGTCAGTGAGTAGTGCAGCAATGGCAGAATAACCCTTGATGAACCTCCGATAATAGTTCACAAGGCCTAAGAAAGAGCGCAGCTCAGTCACTTTCGTCAGTGCCTTCCATTCGGTAATAGCACGAACTTTTCCCTTGTCCTTGAGCAGCATCCCATCTCTAATCTTATGGCTAAGGAAATCAACTTTTGGTCTAGCAAATGAGCACTTCTCTTACTTCATATATAGCTCATTGTCCCGCAACAACTTGAACACAATCCGTAAATTCCTAGCATGCTCCTCCAAGGTGTCGTTATAGACCACGATATCATTGAGATACACCATCACAAATTGATTAAGGTATGGCTGAAAAATTCGATTCATGAGTGTATAGAATGTGATCAAAGCATTTGTGAGCCCGAATGGCATGATTTTGAACTCATATGCCCCATATCTTGTGACATAAGCAATCTTCGGTTCATCCCCCTCCACAATCCGCACTTGGTAGTAACCAAATCTTAAATCAAGCTTGAAGAAGTATTTGGCCCGTCCAAGTTGGTCGAATAAATTAGCAATCAATGAGATAAGATACTTGTTCTTCACAGTCACCTTATCTAGTGCTTGGTAATCTATGTACAGTCAAAACAAGCCATCATACTTTCGTTGGAACAATACTGATGCCCCGTATAGTGCCTTCGAGGGTTGAATAAACCCCACATCCAACAGCTCCTTGATTTGCCTCTGTAACTCCTCTAACTCCAATGGAGACATGCGATATGGTACCTGCACAGGCGACTTGGTAACCGGTTCCATCTCAATCTTGTGGTCCACCTCTTAGTGTGGGGGTAAGCGCTTCGATGATTCAAGTGGCATAACTTCCATATACTCCTTGAGGACTTGAACTATTGTTTCTAGTATGGGCTCCATGGCCTCCGTCCCATCCCTGACATCATAGATGGTGATGAGAAAAGTTTTGTCATGCCATTTGAGACCTTTGTTGACTTGCATTGCGGAAAGTTAGCTTGGTGGTGCGGCCTTGCTCACTGTTGGAACCAAGGATAGAGCGCCCTTTAAAATACACATTGAGTTATACTTCGAAAGCGGAACCACATTGAACTACGCAAGAACTCGATGCCCAACATTAGCGTAAAATCATCGAGTGGAACAACGGAGAAATTTGCCTTGCCTCGCCAAGTAACCAAGTGTAACTTGACATTGCGCGCTACTTGCTTAGTGGTTTGGCCTCTGAATTCACCGTCTTGAGCCAGCACTCTGACTTCTCGACTTTGAATCCCAATCGGTTGGCCTCATCCACCTTGATGAAATTGTGTGATGCCCTGAGGTCAATCAAGACTTGCACTTTCTTTTTATTGATCACGGTCTCCACATGCCTCGATGGAGTTCAATAGGATTGCTTGGAACTCCTCAAGACTTTGGCGTTGTGCCAACATGTCTTGACTCAAATCACCCATCCGTCAATCAAGGCCATCAACCTCCTCTATCTTCTGCTCAAAGATTTTGAGGTGCTCCTTGATTTCGGCAACGGTAATTTTCCCACCGATAAGCCAGTTCTCCATGGCGTTGAGTAAGTTCACTAAATTCTTCTTATTATTCTTTCCCTTCTTCACATTGGGGTTAGGTTCCCTCCCCATTTGGTCATCATAAGTGAGTTATGATATCCTTTCTTTCGAATAAGACAACTACCCACGAGTATTGACGGCTCTGATATCAACTGTCACAGACTGGTTTGTTCTCAAGTGATATCGTACGGCCTTAGGCGTTAAATTCACACTCTTTTGCACTCAAATCCATTGTTGGATTCAAAGACCAAAATGCACATTCACTCGAAAATACTTAAGATTAGAGGAAAGAACTTGTATTACTCAAGAAAAGCTTACAATGCTTGAGATTGTTGTTTTTAGTTATTTTGAGTCAAATGAAGCCCCTTCTATATATAGGATACAAGAGAGTATCTAAAGTATTCTCAACTACCACCTAAACACGTTAATGTTTTACACAAGTTTCTAATGCTCTAGAATCCTCCGCGGGCTGGGCCATGTGAGGAGGCATGGGTCGTGACATTAGGCAGTTTCTCGAATTTACTTTTTTTGCTCTTGTCTCTTGAGGCCTTTTACAATCCCCACTCCTTTCAATTACAGTCATTGTCCTTATGGCTCTCTTCTGTACCTATGTCGTGACTAAGTCTCTTATCCTTGAAAGAGACAAAATAATATGCTAATGACTCAGTAGTGGTAATGACATCATCGAGAGTTTACACATTGTGTCTGTCAAGCTTCGCCTTGGCCCAATCCTTGAAGCTATCTTGGAAATGAAAGATAGAATTCTTGTCGAACATGTTAAAGATCTTAAGCATAAAAGTAGAAAAGTAGGTAATGTAATTACGGATGCTCCCCATTTACTTGAGTTGGCGAAAGTAAGCTCGTGCTTCCCACTTCGTATTGCCTAGGGTAAAATGCATCTGAAGTTCCCATTGGAGCTCAGCCCACGTGTTGACGGCACAAATGCCCTTGCCTATCTTGTCATACTTCTACCACTACTATAATTGTGTGGCACCTCGAAGGAACGTAGGTGTAGTACCTACCTTTGATGCTTTATTGCGTACACCCTGGTATCGAAAGTATTACTCTAGCCTAAAGAGAAATTTATCCACCACAATGACATTACAAGTACCATCATAGGTATCTAAATTTGGCACATTAAATAGCGCTTATCACTCGGGCACACGTGAGCCAAGGCTGGACTAAGCATGAGTGTATGCCCAGCCCAATTCGAGCGGACCTTATCAACCTCTACACGGATCACTTATAGCTTGTCTTGCACAAAGCTACGCAAGTTGAGCTGCTCATCATGCAGTGCTCAAAATTTCCCTTGGAGAAAGTCAACTTAGCCTTGCATAAGGGCCTTGGTGGCTACTAAGAACTGACCATACTCACCCTCGATACCATCGACTTTTTCCTTCAACGTATCGAGGATGTCCTGGACAATGGACATCACAGTCTCGAGCATGGCAACATGAGGCTCCAAGGCATCCATAAAGGGAGCTTTGGACTTACCTTAAGATTTGCCTTGTACGTGTCACTCTTCGCGGTCTTGAGCTTGCTCTGGCACCTCCACACTGACTATGCCCTCTTATGTGTTAGGTAGATTGGCCATGCTCACGAATTAGCTTGTACATGTGTGCAAACCTTATTCTAATACCACTTGTCATGGGATAAGTATTTCATGCAGTAACCCCGTACAACACTTAAATGACTTCATAGTACTTAAACCACTAAGTAAGCCTAGAGTGCTTCTCAATCTAGCCAAGCGACAAAGTTTACTAAAAGGCTAGAAAGAAAAAAGAGCTACAGGGCCAAATATATGTTTATATTATACAAATGAGTAATTTGTAATATTGTTTGTACAATAGACCTTGAGAGCTTTTCTGTGTGATGTGCTGTTTGATGGAATGTGCTTGTGTATGTGTAGAGGTATTGCACAAAATGAAAGGGCTTACAGCTATTTATAAGTGTTGGTGCCAAGTATGTGGGCAAGGGGACTTAAATGCCTAAGTTTAGAAATTTTCAGCAAATGTGTAATTGTAGAGAACTCTAAAACTTGAGTCGGATTGGACTTTCTTCTAAGCGCATCACGGTTAGCATAGTTGTGTTGGTGGCCCATTTCTAAACACACCCATTTCTAAATGCAATTTACCTTAAGTGCAAAGCGAACCTCACTTCTAAGTGCACTCTATTTCTAGGTGGACTTTTGTTGAGTGAGCTCATGATTGTGGAATTAGCCTTCGGTCACGGGAGATTTGAATGGCTTGTGACACTATGCTCATTGCTAAAAGTTTATCCTCTGAAAAAAGTTGGAGTTTTCCTCTTTGTTGAGATTTAAATCGAAAAACATTAGAGTTCTACCCTTTGTTGATATATAGATTGAGAGGTGGATCCTTTGGTTTCTTAATTTTTCATACAATAATATGATTTTGATTTTATTTTCAAGCATGTCACCAATTCAACTCTTTCCGAAGGCAAAAATAATTGAGTTAAGGGCTTATTTTGTAAAATGATTCAATTATATATTTATTGAATAAATTGAAATTATTAGGAGATGAAGATGTTAGTACTATAACTTATTATAAAGAATATTATGTTTAGTCTAATTGAAAAGGAAAAAAAATGTATGTCAATATTTTACAACATTGTTACTAATATTAATTTTACAATAAGAGAATCACTTACTTTAACTAAAGCAATAATGATTATTATATTTAAGTTTCAACTTGAATCTTAATAGTATATATCACTCATCTGTTGGATGATGAATGTAAAATAATATATTACTCTATTCTATCATCCAATTCATAAATACTTTATTATTGTGACTTAAATGTTGGGATCCCTAATATTATTCAATTATATATTAACAATTAACAATATTTTCATAATTTTATAGTTTATTTCTTTTACAGTTATTCCTATCCTTTTCAATATATTGTATTATTGCTATTCTTTTATTAAAAAAACTATTTTATTAGAGTTTTGATGTAGAGTGTACGTGTGTTTGTGTGCACCCTTTTAAATTAAGGTGGCAAAATAAATTAATGAATCATATTCGAATCGAATTATAAATTTAGCTGATTTAGATGATTTGTTTATTAAACAAATTGAAATCTCCAAATTCAGATTCAATTCGTTTATTAAATGGATGTTTGATTCAATTCATATAATTTATTTATTAGAATTAATAAATGAATTGAATCGAATCTGGTTTAGTTATAAGTCATTTGTCCTATAAGTAATTGAATTGAATTTGAATTCATTTACCATAAATATAATTAAATAAACAAAAGTTAAGCAAAATAAAATATAAAAAAACCACAAATTTAACATCCTATAAAATACAAGCTTATTATTATTTATAATTACTATATTAGCTTTCAAAGTTTAAAATTTTTGCATATATATTTAAGTACCAATAAATAATTTAATTAACAAATTTTAAACAAATGAATTGTTTTCGATTCATTTATAACTCATTTATTGAATGAATCCTAAAGGCGTAAACGAATTAAAGTCCTCAAACTTAGATTCAAATCATTTAGTTAGTAAATCGAATCAAATTCACTTATTTATTAAATGATTTAATTTGTTCAAATCCAAACATATTTAATTTATATCAAGTTAAATCAAAAAAATAAAACCTAACCGAGATTTCTACCCAACATTCACACAAATATTTACCATGACTTTATAAATTTGTTTGGGGTAACAAAGAGTATTAAGTCTGCACTTAAACCCAAGACCTTAAAGTCCATTTAAGTGTTAGTCTATACATCGAAGCACCAAAGATATGATCAAACTAAAAGACCTATATGGATTGCATAATTAAAATGTGGCATGACATGCGATTTATTTATCGTTTAGTAAATTTATTTAAAAAATAATAATATAATAAGTTAGCTATTATTTACTACATGACCGTCATTAAACTGTAAAATAAGATGTTAATTATTACATATCATTTATATTGTAAAATTTCTATTCTAACTTTATAACAAGGCCAGTAGGTATATACATATAGAGTTTGAAAAAATTTTAGAGTTATTAAACAAAATATGAAAAGTTAGTGTAAAATGTCTGTATTGGCTAGTACACAATTACTAGATCAACTTTATACATTGGATAATAAAGTAATTTAAGAGTTTCCACTAAGGCACACTAATGTTTGATAGCCTCTATAATTTAAAGCTTAGAAATTTTTTATGGGATAAGCTCTTTTGCTTTGTAATTATTTTCCTTATGTAATTTCTTTTTTTAATATAGTATTGATATTAAATAATAGTCTTAATTTTTAAAAAAATTTTGATAATTTTTTAATAAAAATTTATTATTTTTAAGAATTTAAAAATTAAAATTTTAAATTCAATGCATAACCCAACGTATGTTATGTTATATTTTTATTCAAACTTCTAGTATACAAGATAAAACACAAACTTCTTTCCATTTTTTTCTTTTTTGAAATTAAGCCAAACTTCCCCTAAGAATGTGCTTTGTTTGGGGAATAAACAAAATATTAAAAATGAAGCACTATACGTCGATGAAAAGGTTTTATGACTATAAATAGTCCTTGTGTAGTACTTGACCTATACCATATAGACCTGCTGATTGAGCTAGTACGTGGTATATATCGTGATAGAAGTAAGGTATTAAATAAAACATCCAAAAATATCTAACATATGTGCTATCCTTATTACCCAAAGAGAATATTTAATTTGACAAAATCAAATAAGGAATATCATGTTAAAAAAGAAGGGACAATCAATTATCGCACCTATAAAATACAAAAAGTAGCATGCAAAGGATAGCGATCTTTAACTATCACGCCTGCAATTGTCCACAACAACTTCTCCAAAGGTGTCCTAGACTACTTGTAGTGTACGCTATATACACAAAACATCAAAGCCTGTTAAAACGTCGCCTCCTTGTCCTTCGAGTATGCTTTTAATTGCCAAAAAATCATCAGAAGGTAAAAGGAAGTGAGAATTTCAAAAAGGACAGAATAATCACTCCTAAAAATGTGACACATGACAAAGTACCAAGGGTGTACTATATAAAGGCAATAAGGTTTTATCTTTCTCATATTTATCATAAAACACACAAAAAAGAGGCCGAAGTCTTCTTTAACCTTCAGCCTTCATTTTAGAGAGCTTGCAGGCTCTTAACTTCAAGCAGCTGACTTGAGCATCAGAGTGCGGTCGTGACCACTACTGAATCTATCTATAACCTTATTTTGTTATTTTGCAGGTCCAAAGACGTCATTTCAAGTCATCTCAGTCCATATCTGTCCTCTCCCCATTATCAACTCCTCTCTTATTCCTTTATATCTCTTTTTAAGTCCAAAACAACCCCATACAATGATTAAGTGAGCTAACTTAAATCTCAAAAACAAAAACAATGAATGTTTTGGTGAGGTTTTATCCCATTTCCTTGCAATCAAAATCCATTTAAAACAAACTTGGTCCATCAAAATGCTAACACAACTAGGTTACATTTGGCAAGCAGAATTGGATTGGACTAATTATTAGGGTTGGGCAGAATTAAGCTTGATTATATTATATAGCCTTATGTTTGGTATAGTATTAAATTAGATTATGTTAAATTATATTTAAATAATATTAAATAGCATTTAAGTTTATATTTACTATAAATATCAAGTATTCATGAAATTTGATAATGATAATTAAAATATATTTAAAATGTAATTAATGAGAACATTAAATATGTTGTAAATAAGTTATTGGGTAAGTACACATCAGTCACATTTTAAAGAAACTTAGAGGCACTATTGTTAGTTCTCTCTAACCTGTAGTTTCTGTCATGTGCATGCATAAAGCAAGTGTACCCTTGTAGTTTTCTTTCTAACTAATTATAAGCTTTTATTTTTTCTCTTTTTATATATCTATGTTGTCTCATTAAACCATACTTGTTATTGCTCTTTGTTGCTTTCCAAAAAAGAGTCTGTAAGTTGGCACCAACATATTTCTTAGTAAAATTAGCATACACATGCCTACCACAGGCTTTATAATAAGTCACAGGCTATGTGTTTAGGGTTACAATCAACAACCTTTTTGGTCTATCACTAATAAAATGTTACTTGCCTTTCATCATCTAAATAGCTATGCGAATGATCAAATAAACCAAGTCTATGTTTTTTTTTTTGTATTTTCAATCATCCCTTTGTTGACATCTAAAGCAACAACAACCAATAATACTTTAGTAAATTTTCCCTTCAAGTGACATCCATAGATTCCAATGATTAGTCTGCAATCATTAAGAAAAGCATTTCTTTGTGCACGAAATATAGCAAACAATCTTTGAAACAAACATTTCTCCGGAGTAGTTATTGCATCCCATAATAGCATCCATGTGGCTCTCGGCTCAACACGATGAACAATTGCTATGTATTAAAATAGTTTCTCATGGATGTTTAAATGATCACTATACTTTAGAATCTTTACTTTTTCTCTAGCCTTTTCTCATGGATGTTTAAAATACTTTTTCTTAATTTTTTAATCAGAATTTTTCTTGCATATACTTCTTGAGAAGACATATCTTGACATTAGGATCAACAATGACATGTCCTCTTATCATTTCAACAATCTATGCAGAAATAACTTTTACAAATTCCTTAGTAAGCTTGCATTCACACTTTTTGTGATATCCTGCAGCCAAAAATCATTTCTATCATTAAATCTTGCACCATTAACAACTATAGACAGCCAACCTTCTTATTAGTTGCATAATATCTCCTTAGTTTACTATGTTTTATATTAAACCCTTTCCTAATCATTACTTTATGCAACACTTATCTAAAATGACCTACATCCTTGAACTTATCATCCAATCTCAGCCTATGTATCCCATTAACATCTAATTTATACTCATCATAAAAAAAGTTTGAGTACCATTTGGACTTCTCTAGTTTCATCATCTAGTAAACCATCTGTATTACTATCACTCTGATATTGGTTGCCCTCATTGTTCTCACTATCATCATTATCCTTAATAAACAGTGATTGCACAATAGGTAGTGGTTGAACAATAGGTAATGGTTGCACAGTAGGTTCCCTGTCACTATCAACCTTTTGTCTGAGCAGTTTGATAAAAGTTCATCTTCATTAGCTTCACCCTCTTAAGTAATAGTAGCTTATTTCCTTTACCCTTTCACATATAATCAAGTTTGTCTTTGTTACTCCTCTATTTTTGAATTGTATGGCTAACTTTTACTGTAGCTTGATGTATTTGCTCCACTAAAAGAATCATTCAACATATTTATTACCTTTAAAGGTAGTTGTATTTCTAAGTTATATGCTAATGACTACATTAATGGAACCATTGCATATTAAGGGCATAAAATATGCGTGACTTTAACTTTAAATATACTTTTGCCACTGACTTACGTACCCCAAATAAGTATTTAATCACAAAATTAGAATGTAACATAACTCAAACTTTATTCTTGATGTTTATAAAATTTAGTAGGATTTTTCAAATTGTATGTAACCAATATACCTTAGTTACCTTCAACGTTTTAGCCCTTATTCTATCAACAATAAAATTTTAGGGGTTAATCAAACCGACATGATGTTTTTCTCTTTTGAAAGAAATCACTAACTATATTAGTGACATACTTAACTGTGAACTAAAGCTTTTCAAAAATAAACTAGGAAATAAATAGCATACTATATTTAAGTAAGTACACATCAGTCACATTTTAAAAAAACTCAATTTGTTCCAACAAAACATATATAGTACTAACACCCAAAATTATACTATAAAATAGGCTGTAATATTAAAGCCTCTCAATTCAGTTTACCATTTAACTTTCACAAACCTAGAGGCACTTCTACAAACTAAAAACATTGAATACATAAGCATAAAAATTACCTAAAAAAAATAACAACTTATTTCATCATTTTCTATATTTTAGGGTTTGTAACATAAATTAAATTCACAAAATTTAGATAATTTCTAACAATTTCTTACATCTATTGATTAAATAAGACATATTTTTAATGAAACAAGTTTGATTTATGAACACACCAAACAACCCAGTGCTTCATTAACAGGCTTTGAGGGAAATTAGCTTACTTTTTAATCAAAGTCCAAATCAAACTCGAGCTGTCACTTAAACTTGTTTGATAGTGAAATATTGAAGGTCATTCATTTGCATGTAGTGTTCTCTTAATGTGACTTAAAAAAATAAAGAGACAGAACTACTTTTTTTTTTTTAACTTGAGTTATGGTGAAATGATTAAATGGCGTTGTTATCTTTTTTGTCTTAGTTTTAGTGAAATGGGGACGCTTTTTTAAAAAAAAATTAAGAAATCCAACTAAAACGATGTCATTCATCCAACTAAAATGACGTCAACTTTCATTATAGTTCCTCTTATACTAAGAAACCACATTACCCCTATGACATTAGCACATTCAGATGGTTGCTAAGGTTTAGTAAGGCAGACACATTTTATAAATTTAGGGTATAGTAATATATGTTAAAAATATTATGGTATGTTTGATGAAAGTGTCATTTAAGAGTATAAGAGTGATAATTTTCTTAAAATTATGTGAGGCTAACATAAAAAAAAAACTTATACAAATACTCCAACTCAATTGAATCTATTTAATCTATATAAAAGAATCTTAATAGCTTTGTTGTTTTTTATCTGAATATGAGCAAGAGATCGTGCATATTTATTTTTAGAAGGGTGCTAAAATTGGTTGGCTAATTATGAAGCTAAAAAATAGTGACTTTTAGCTTGATAATTTTGAAAATTTGAAAATATTAGATAGAAAATTATGTTAATCAATTAAATCATGACTTAGGCGCCACTTTCAAGTCCAAAATATATATAGCAAGCATACAACATATGTAAAAGAAAAATTTATAGGCCTAAAAGGGTTTAAAATTTTTAAATGGATAAAATATAATTTGTTACATAAATTTGAAAGCCCAATAGGTGTTCAAGCCTCTCATGGCCCATTCTAGGTCCGCTCATGATTACTAGGGCTAAATAATATATATTTTTACTAATTAAGGTTATTTTGGTAATAAGAATTTGTATTTTAATATTTTAATGGGTTAATTAATAAAAGAGGTTTTAAGAGTTATTTTGAAGGATGCTAACAAATCTCTTTTTAACTAGCTTACTTATTATTCTAATAACTTAAACAAATGGACCATATTGGATGTAGAAAGAAAAATTATTTTTCTCATTAAAACCCTACATGGGCCATGAAAAAAGCTTCCTAAAGTTTTACTATTGTCCTAAATGGCTATACAATTCTTAATTTTGATGATAACATGATATAAAAAACATAAATTGGTAAATTTCTTCTTCACAATCTCACAAGTTTTTGAATGGCAAAAATCATTCAAGTAAAATCAAGTTTATAATATTCAATGGACAACGGCATAATAAAGGATGAATATTAAAATACTAGCTTAAGCAATCTCTATTATTATATTTCTTATAAAGCTAGTATAATTTAACGTATGCATGATTTAACATATAAAAAATTAAGGTACTTTTAGATATTTTCAAATTAAATAATCTTTTTCTATAATAAAAAAGTTTTAAATTTATAAGAATAAAGATTTTATGAAACTAATTGCTTTTTAAATTTATGGACTAAATTGAAGAATTTTGAGAATTTTGAAATCAACAAGTAATGATTTAAATTCTGAGAATGGACATATATGTCAATGTTTAAAAAGCTTAAGGCTATAGTATAATTTTAAAAAATTTTAGGTGAAATATATAAATTTTAAAACAATAATGAGCTAACCATTTCGAGTCCAGAAGCATGACGGCTAAATTTTTAAAGAAAGCGGCAATCTACTTGAGCCAAATTTTTAAATTTAATTTGTAATAATAGCTTGCCACATCAGCATAGTGGGTAATTGCTTAATTTTAACAGCAATGTGGCAAGTCTTTGAAAATTAATAATAGTTGGTTTGATTGTTTAAATTATAAAAACTAAGTCAAACTCAAATCTAATAACTTTTTTAATCTCAATTAAGCTAAAATTTGCTCATACAGCTGATTTTGAGCTTTCATCTTAGTTATTTACATACATCTAATCATTTTTTAGCTAACTTTTGCTTGAAAATAATCGTTGTAATCTTCATTTATTTATCAAAATTGTTTGAATATTGATACGACTCAAAAGTTATAAGAATATTTAATTATAATATAACCCGGTGAGTTTGGAGTCAAACCATATGGAGTCAAATTCTAGTAGTTAGTTTATTTGTTAAACAAAGAAAATTAAATATAGGAAAAGAAATTAATAGGAATCAATATGAAAATATGCTAAAGTTATGGGACTCACTCTCATATTTCAAATTATAGTTATAACAAATTTATCATATTTGTATTTTATATTTATTTTACTAGTTAATTATCATTTCATTTAATTCTTTACTAATCACTAGTGTGATAATATGAGACTAAGTTTTAATTTACCATAATTATATTGAAGCGTCCACATTATGTCAAAATATTATATAAATCTAAAGAAATTCAAATCTCTAAATTAACATGACATAAAAGAAGATGGTAAAGAAGAAAAATACAACAAATTAAATAAATTTTGAAAATCACTTCAGAGAATAATTAATTCAATAATTTGAATTCTTGAATTTTACCTTTTATCTTAGTTTAAAAAATTAGTCATTCATATCAAAAAATAAAATACTCATTTTATTTAACAAATTTCTGAAATATATTCCAAGGATATTGATTATAGTAGAAAATAAGAAAATAGAAGATAAAGAAAAAAAAAACTTCCCTCTCATTTTTCTCTTTAGCTCAACTCCCCCCTTGGCTTGCATCCTCTTGCCTTTTATAAGCAAGGAATGCATCCTTTTTTTTCTTTCTTTTTTCATTAATTATCTAATTTAATTTAATTTTTATAATATATATAGATTGAGAAGTGTAATGGTCAAGTGGCAAAATAGCCACTAACTCATCACGAGCATGTTTGCTCATCTTTTCTTTTTCTTTTACTTTCTAATTTTTTATTATTTTTTAAAATATTTATTTTTTATTAATTACATCTCCTAAATAATGCATTCTAAATGGCTCCGACAATTTTTTTTTAATTTTTGCTTTTAGTTTTAATTATATCTTTATTCCTAAAATATTTATTATATGAAAAATTTAACATACTACAAACTAATTTTGACCTAAAAATTTTTTAGGGGTGTGTTGAGATAATTTATGAATAATAAGCTTATTGATCAACAGAGTAAGTGAAAAATTGATAATCTTATATGTATACTTTTTAGTGTCAATTATACCCTCTAACTAGTTTATTGCTAAATCCTAGCAATTTAAGTAATAAAAATCAAAATTTCAAAACCAAATTGAACATATATATATATATTTTTAAAATTTTATTTTACTTTTTTTATTGGATTAATGGTAATAATCAAATAAAAGTATAAGTATTATTTTTGGCCTAAAGGAAATTATACATACACAAATCAGTCAGTCAAATTATGTAAAATGATCAACTATTATAATTACATTAATTAAGTCATTTTTAATAATGATGTGTCAAATCCCAAAACCTTCTAGTTAAAAGTGACTCTCTCAAGAAAAAAAAAATTCACACAATGAAGTGTTAGATTGATATAATAGTAAGATAATATCACATGCTCTCAATTAGATGAAAGAATGGCGCCAGAACTTAGAAATAAAATGATCGTAGGTCAAGGGAACTATTAATTAAACTATTTTACTTCTATTTTTATGCATCAAGTCCATATTACCAGCTTGTACTTCAGACTATAATCTATATTACTAGCTTCAATCCATATTACTAGCTTCTCTAAAATTGAAAAGGACTTTCATTATGATATAATGTAGGTTAAGGACATTACTAACAATGAAAGAGTAATAGAAACAATATATATATATATTTGAAAGATAGAGCATTTTTTACAGACTGCAAGGTGCTTTTTGCTTGAATTTTTTTCTCTTGTTTCTTTTTTCTTTTATTTATTTATTTATTTATTTTTCACAGCACCATTTTCAGGAATACATAATCATCCTCATTTTCAAACATAAATGGATGGTGAAAAACATAAAACATAAGGTGATACTCCACATTGGAGTGATAAAAGATAATAGGTTACCAAAGAAATTTTTTCTTTTTAATATGTAGGCTCAAATGGGTTAATTATAGATACTTTGTAATAAGGATAGTTTAAAAGACTCAAATGGACAAATATGGCATTTCTGTTATCTTTTAAACTTTAAATAATCTTTTATATCTACTAGTTCAATGGACTTTCAGATGCAACCGTAATTTTTTATTTCATTATTTCATTATTTCTGTTTTTTACTTAAAAGAAAATATAAAGATCTTACATAATAAAATGTCAAACTGCATATAAACATGGTTATTCTCGAAGCATAGTAGGCTCAAAACTCACTTGGACTTTTCATGACAAGTTCATTCCTTCAAATGGCTTAATCAGTTTCACTCATCAAATTTCTCAGTTTACATTTCAATATGTGAAAAATAAAGTGTAGTATAACACAAGATCAAAGATAATATAAATATTACAATTTGAAAGTTATCTTGTTATCTAATATTAAAAAATCACAATTTTATTTTTATTAGCCTAAAAGGCTATACAATTATAATTTTAATGATAACAAATGTGTGCCATTATATTTTACAATTTTACTAGTCTTGCAAGGCATAATTTATTTAAGCAAATTAAGTGAAATCAAGCTCAAAACATTCAATGGACAATGACATAACCAAGAACTTTGTTTCTATAAATTTTGTAAAGTTCGTATGATTTAATGTATAAATGATTTAGCATTTTCAATATCTTAAGATTTTTTTTAATAAACCATCATTTTTCATAAACCAAAGATTTTATAATTATAAGCCAACTATTTTATGAAATTGGTTGTTTTTTAAAATATGGACTAAAATAAAAAAAATTTTGCAATCTTTTCTTTCAGTAAGTACAATTTTAAATTCTAAATTTGGACATACTCACAAAAACATGAAACATTTTAGGTCTTAATAAAATTTTTAAAAGTTTTAGACCATATTTTAATTTTAAAATGTTTTGATGCCAAAATATAAATATTAAAAACATAGCAAGAAGATAGAAAGTTAGCGACTAGCCCTATGAGAATAAGTGGCTAACTGCCTAAGGCAAATGATGAGAACTATCAAGAGAATACCATTAAAGTTTCAAATGATCCTTTGCACATTCATGAAGGCCCAATTACAAGAGCTAGAGCCAAAAAGATACAATCTGCTTTAAATGGATTAATTGAGAAAATATGGATTGAAACTACAATTCAAGATGCAAGACATCATGAATTGGGCTTGAATAGATGTCAAGGCATTGTGGGCTTTATTCAAGCTATTGGGCAGCCAAATACACAATTCGGGTCAAATGCAGAAAGGTCAATTTCGGAATAAAACTGGTATTGATTGAGCTGAAATTAACTTGCAAGCCATATACCGTTGGAAAGATAATTAAGATAGCTTTCCAAAGAATTTTACGGAGTTAGATTTGGAGTTCTCTAGAAGGAGTTATGACCAATTTATTACAGCATGCGCAGAATTGAAAATTTCAACGACTCCTTAACTAGTTAGGAAAACTACTCCGACTTGAACTAGGATTTAATCTTTTTCGGATTTTTTGGGTCTCTATTGGCCTATTTAAACTCAGCAACCTTGCTATGTAAGACAATAGAGAGATTAGTGTTATTTGAATTTGAGAGAATTATTCTTTCTTTGGTTCTTTTGAGAACTAGTGAACTTATCAAGAATTTGTATTCTTGTGCCATTCCAAATCAAGACTTATCACTCACCTTCTCATCTAAATCTTGAGTGTGGCGTCAATATCCTTCTCCATACCTTTGGTTCATGTTTGATTAAGCATTGGGTCAAGGTTTTGTGTGTCTTAAATCTGTTTAGAACTTTCTTGGGTAGTTGAAACTTCAAATTAAGTGTTCTCCTTAAAGTTTCAATGTGGGATTCGCATCAGCAAATTTTTAAATTTTCAAAGCCAAATTTGTAATGATAACTTACCACATAAGTCTAGTGACTAATAGTCAATTCAAGCAGTGATCCGACTATTTTCTAGAGGTTAGCAATGGCTAGTTTACTTGCCTAAATTATATAAACTTAAATCAAAATCAAATCTAACAAGTTTTTAAGTAAAAATTAGTTCATGCAACATCACTTTAGCTTTCATTTTATAAATCCTTATACATTAAGTTATCATTGACCTATCATTTGTAGATCTACTCTATAAGAGAGTTCTTGTTGTAATCTTTAAAATCATTCTCAAACTTGTATGAATATAAATGTGAGAAACAGTTGGGAAAACTCTTTGTGAGTGAGACAACACTTGTAAAGGTTTATTGATACTTTAAAAGTCAATTGTAATAACTTAAAATTTAGGGAGGTTTGAATTTTAAAGTTAAGGAAAACAAAAGAAGTTGGAGTTTATTGTAGAAATATAGAAGAGATGATTGAGAGGAAAAGAGAAAAAATTAGAAAATGAATTCATTTTCCTTTTTTTTTAAGAAACAAGACTCTAAAATTAATAAGAAGCATTTCTAAGGTCACTACAGTCTATATTTATCTATCTTCTACTCAAATTTCATCCTAAGTTAGTCTTTACAATAAAAATTAGTAAAAATATTATTAGGATTGAGATATTCCACAATTGTCAACTATTTCCTCCTCCCAACTTTAAAGAGACATGATCCTCAATGTTTTAAAAATAAAAGAATAGAGCTTAGAAGACATTACCTGACTGCTGTTAAAAAATATTTAAAAATAAATAATTAAATATGATTTACAATTTTTACAAGGGTTATTACCATCATTATCAATTGACTAATCCGATGTCAAAATCATGGGATTGGGCTTTGGTTTGTATGCTTGCAAAAGTTCAAGTAACTCGTTAGTAGTAGGAGCACAAATAAATAGTTTTTCTCGCTAAGAATGGAATGAAATAATCTTTAATTGCATGACTGAGAAATGCTATTAATCCATTATAAAAATTATTAACAATAGACCAATAGGTTTTATTATAAGTATTCAAATGAGCCCAAAAAGCAATTATAATTAGTACATTTAAAGTTGTAAGATCTCGTAATAAGAAAATAAAGGCGTCAACATAATTTAATATTTCAAAAATTCTTTCTTGTGTACTTAAGACAATTAACTCTTCTTCAGTTGGTAGGCTGGGCAGACATTCTAAAGGTTTAAGGCTTTTGGAATTATGTCCACCACTTGGCTTCCTCGAAAAAAAATAGTGTCTGAGACAAACTTTAATAACCCTTAATAACCTCTTTCATATATAAAATGTAGTTTTCTCTCTACTATAGTAGGATCAAGATTTATGGTTGCTTGAATGAGCTCTTTACATTTTGTATAGCGAAATATAAAAAGCATACAAATGTTTTAAGTTGTTTGTTTGGAGTTGCTGCCAATGGAATAATTTTCAAAAGAAAATTTTATGAGTGCCTAAAAAAGAGTACCTATTTAAAGATTTTGATGATAGACACAAGGATCCCAACTGTAAATCGGGTGGTGTGTTTAATGGCTCAATAATTCAAAAGCAAACAATAAAAAGAAAAAGCAAATAGCAATTAGATATAAAATCACACAAAAAATAATGCAAATGATTAAAAAATAGTAAAATAAAAGGATATTTACAAGTAGTTGTGATTGTGACTTACATCTTTCTCTGATTTTACATTTAATAATGGTTTTAATACCCTCTATGGGTCAAGAATGTGCTTCCTATCTAGTTTTCTTATAGATTGACAAATAAATTCTTTTAGAGTCAGATTCCTAAGGCTAAACTATGCACTTTCTTTTTGGAATAACTTCTATAAATTATGAATTTCATGTTGCACATATCTGCTTAGATGTGTTTTAAGAGATCATAGATATCATCTAATAACTCTTTACTCATGTCAATGTTAAGGAATTTAATTTAATTTTTATGATTTACAGCAACCATTTCTAAATTTTTCCAACATGTTTTATTACAAACAAGTCTTACAAAGTTAGGATATTTAGAGCCAAGTCGCTTAGCTTTTTTTTTTATTTAGCAAATATGCTTTTATTAAACCAGGCATGTAATAAATGAAAAGGTCAAAAAACTCACCTGTAAATTAAACCTTTGCTTCAATTAACCAGCGAATGTTAGTAGAAATTTCATTAATTATTAACAAACGTAGATGTTTACAATAAACTTTGTAAATCTTCTTAAGAGCATTTTGAGAGAGAGAAGGAAAACACTTATGTAATTTATGTTACATTCTTCTATGTTTGATTTAGGATTTAGTTATTGTGAAAAATTGAACATACTGACTTAAAAATTCATGAAGTACTATTATCCATTATTTATATGAGAAAGTGAATAAAAATATATCAAAGAAATGAATTAAATCTGAAAATCAAGTTAAAAGTGAAGTAGAACAACACAACAAAATAAAAACACACAATGAATATAATCAAACATGTAACTTACCTATATCATTTTGTTGAATTTAACTTAAGTTTTAATTAAAATTTATAAATACCCCATTTTGTTTCCTTGAGTTATCTTTTTATGACTCCAACATAGGATGCTAACACTGATGGTCATAAATCCTAAATAGAATATGATTTACAAATGTGGAGCAATTTTTTTAGGTGAAATTCTACACCAAAAGTCCTTTCAAATGTTTAAAAAGGATCCTCCATTTGGAGGTACACATGACAAATATAAAAAATAGTAAAATGAAACACAATTGCCAAATAAACACACTTAAAGAAAATGTAATACACAACATTCAAGACATAGAAAGAAAAAAAAAGCAATTCAAATGATGCAGTAACAGTAAAATACAATAAAAAAAATTAAAACAAAAAACTTAATTAAAATTTAGTAGGTCACTCAAATTAATTTAGTTGCCTACTTTACATGGTTAGTATTCCAGAAATGTTGTCAATATTTGACCATTAACTTTAAATATGACGTTATTCTTTGAATTCTCAATTTCTATAGCCTCATATATATATATAAAATAAATTAGCCACTCCACTTTAACTTCTTAAGAAACAAATAAAGATAGGAGTTATAAAGTAGTACTTTTTTGCCAACCTTAACTTTTTTTTTCTAAAATTCTTTTATCATGATAAGTTTTGGTTCTTGCCTTCATAATTTGGAATTATCATATGTATCATTCTTTAAATTCCTTGAGTTTATTTAATTCTAGATTACACACATTACTAACATCATCAACATTTAAATTAAAAACTTTAATCGCCCAAAATGATTTTTATTCAAGTTCAATTGGTAAGTGGCAAGGTTTACCATAAATAAATAGATAGTATGGCATTTCTAAAGATGTTTTAAATGCAGTATGGTATGACTAAAGTGCATCAATTAGTTGAAGAGATCAATATTTACAGTTTGTGTCAACTGTCTTTTCTAAAATTTATTTTATCCCTCTATTTACTAATTTAACTTGACCATTTGAGGGTGATAAAGGTAGCAACTTTATGTGTAATTTCATATTTCTTTATTAATAATTGTAATGGCTTGTTACAAAAACACCTACCTTTATCATTGATATTGGCTGAGGGATTTCAAATCTACTTAAAAGATTTTTTTTCTTAAAAAGTATATTACAGTCTTGTGATCATTGTGTCAACTGAAATAGCTTCAATTAATTTTAAAATATAATGAATGACATCTAAAATATATACAAATTTGAATGATGATGGAAAAAGACCTATAAAATTAATTCCTCAACAATAAAAATTTCAATGACAAGGACGAGGTTTAAAGGCATTATCTTTTGCTTTCAAATAAACCTTATCATTTGACAATTCTTACACACTTTGCAGAATGCATGTGAATCTTTAAATAATATGGGCTAATAAAATCCACACTATAATATTTTAGCAACTATCATTTTTAAAGAAAAGTGGTCACCACATGCTTCAAAATGACAGAATTAAATAACCTCTACTTACCTCATCATCTGGTATGCATCTCTAAAAAATTTAATCAGAACAATACTTGAACAAGTATGGATCATCCAAATAAAATTTTTTTTACTTCTATTGAGAAATTCTTCTTGTCTTGGGAGCTCCAGTTGCATAGCATTCCACGTGGTGCGAGATGATTAACAATATTAACATACACAACCATTTTACTTATAAGAAATAAAAATTCATTAGGAAAAGAATCATTGATGGGTGTTGTATCAATTGAAGACTCATTTGTAGGTCTTGAAAGATAATCTAAAACAACATTTTTGGCAACCTTTTTGTCCTTGATAGGCAAGTTAAATTCATGAAATAGCAAAATCTATCGTATTAATCTTAGCTTGGCATCTTGTTTACACATTAATTATTTCATAGAAATATGATCAGAATAGACAACAGTAGATGAATTAATTAAGTTTGAACAAAATTTACCCAATGCAAATATTACGATAATTTTTTTTATGATGTAATTCATCTGAGCACTATTTAAAATTCTACTTGTGTAATAGATGATAAAGGACTTACCTTTCTCTTCTTGTCATGTAATTTATTTGAGCACTATTCAAAGTTCTACTCATGCAATAGATGATAAATGACTTACGTTCCTTTTTTTTATAATAGAACAATACTAACAACATAATCATTAGTATCACACATTAGCTTAAAAGGCAAAAACTAATCAGAGGGTTACATTATTGAGGCTGATTTTAAAAGGCAAATTATTTTTCAAAAGCTTATTGACAATCTTTAATCCGTTTGAATAAAGTGTCTTTTATCAGGAGATTATAAAGTAGTTTAATATGGTATTAAAGCCTTTTATAAATCTCTTATAAAATTTTATATGCCCTAAAAAGGAACAAACATTTTTAATTATCTTTGGTGATGATAATTTTGAGATGGCTTCAACTTTGGCTTTGTTAACTTTAGTTTCTTTTAAAGACATGACATGGCCAAAGACAATTCCAGAAGTAGCCATGAAATGACATTTTTCCCAATTCAAAGATAGTCATTCTTCTTTGCACCTTTCCAAAACTCTTTCTAGATTATTAAGGCATGTATCAAAAGAATGACCAAATACAATTAAATCATCCATAAATTCCTCTAAATAATTTTTAACTATATCACTAAAATACTAAGCATGCTTCTTTGAAATGTTGCAAGAGTATTGCAAAGTCCTAAAGGCATTCCCTTAAATATAAATGTTCAAATGAGCATGTGAATATGGTCTTTTCTTGGTTTTCTAAGGATATAAGAATTGATAATAGCCCAAATAGCTATTAAGAAAGTAATAGTACAGATGTGTTATTACTTTCTCAAGAATTTGGTCTAAAAATAAAATGGGAAAATGATATTTTCGATTGGCATTATTTAATTTTCTTTAATCAATGCACATGCATCAACTATATAGAATTTGTATTGGAATTTGTTCACCATTTTCATTTTTTTTATAACAGTTATACCAAATTTCTTTCGTACTACTTTTGTTGGGCTTATCCATTTACTATCAAAGATAAAATAAATGATTCCTATATCTAATAGTTTAAGGACTTTATTCTTTACCACTTCTTTCATATGTTGGTTCAATCTTTTTTATGGTTGACAAGTTATTTTGACATTTTCCTCTAAATGTATTCGATGTGTGTCTATTAAAGGATTAATTCCTTTATGTCTTTTAAAGTCCAACGAAATGTAGTTTTATGCCATTTTAGCACAGCCAATAACTTATCTTCTTGATCAATTGTGAGTTGGAAAGAAATTACCACTGAATATATCTATTGCTCTCTAAGATAAATATATTTTAATTCTTCTGATAAGGGCCTTATTCTAGTTTTGGTGCTTCTTTTTCATTTAGCTCTTTATATGGTACCATATCTTCAAAGTGCATTTGATCATCATTACCTGTAGATACCTGTATAGAATCAAGTATAGAGCATATGTTAGCTGCATCACATTCTAATTCTTTACTTGATACGAAAAAACCAACAAAATAAATTGCCATAGTGTTTGTGAAATTCCCATCCTAAATGTGTTTCTCAATGTTTGGTTCAAGCGGATCAATCTCTACATTCTCACTATCATCATGTTCTTTATTGTGATGTTGTTTACATGTTAAACCATTGAGTTCTAACGTCATGTTGCTGAAAAATAAATTCATTACTCTATTGCTGCAATTAATCAAAGCATTATTAATAGCTAAAAATGACCAACCTAAAAATAAGAGGAATTTACTTGCATTCATTAGTAGTTGGTTCCTTTCCAAAATAATAAAATTTAGAGGATACATGAATTTATCTACTTAGACTAATACATCTTTAATTACTCATTTCAATACCTTAATTAACGATCGACAATAAAAGTGGTAAAGGTTCGTTTTAACTTATCAAGATTAACTTGTCAATACTTTGTGTAAGGAAGCAAATTAACACTAGCATTAAGATCAAGAAAAGCATATCTAATTTTGTGGTCCTCAATAATACAATAAATAGTTGGACAATTAGGATCTTTATATTTTAAAGCATTATTGATTGAAAGAATGAAACTAACTTGTTCTGCTAGAAAAGCTTTCTTTTGCTCCGTATGTTTCCTTTCCATAGTGCATATATCTTTTAAAAATTTAGTAAAAGATAGTACTTCTTTAATAACATCCAACAAAGGAATATTAACTTTCACTTGTTTAAGGACTTCATAAATTTCTAGATTGTGATTTGATTTCTTTGGCTTGATTAGTGCTTAAGGAAATAAGGGTATAGGAGGAGAGTTGGTTATTTCCTCATGGGTTATGTGTTCAAAAACTCTTTCTCACTCTCTAAAATTGAATCCTTACTGATTTTAAAAGGGTTTAAAATATATTTTTATCAACTTTACAACCACGAAAGGTTATAACTAACTCATATTTTGGTTTTCTCTATTGCCTATTTAAGGATATTGTTGACTCTTGGGTTTAGTTTAAGTTGAGCAGGAAATTTACCTTTTTCATACAGGTGAGGGTTGATTTAAGTTGGGAGATAATTTCTATTAAATTGGCCAATGTTTGCATGGTTTGATTATTAATAAACTCTTATTTCTCAATGAATGATGTAATGTATCTTCTAAAATGTTTCTTGGAGGTGGGATACATTGTGGGTAGCTATAAGAGTTTTGAAAATTTTTACATAGAAGAGTTGGTTGTGAAGGTTATGCATGATTTTCATTTCACCAATTAAAATTTGAGTGGTTTCTCCAACTAGAGTTGTAAGTTTGAGAGTATGGATTGAGATTTAACTTTTAAAGTTGTCAACGACATTTATTATTCTTGCAAACTTTTTCTTGAGCTGGGAAAACCAGATAGTTTTGCATAGAATGTTAGTAAAATCACAAACATAATGTTAACATATACATATTTTGTTTATTGATTTTGATAATAACAAACAATTAATCGCTGTTGAAAATGTTTGTTGAAAATTCAAATATTTTTCTTAAAAGTAAAAAATATCTGCATGTGTTTATAAGCCTTAGAGAAATTTGGAACATTCTACACAAAAATATGGTTTTTTGGGTATAATCAGCAAACCGTTAATTTTAACGATTAATTAATAAAATGCAGAGAGGTTGTTTTCTAAGAACTTCAATAAATCAAACACTGAAATTAAAACGGCTAACCGTTAACACATAACGACTAACCGATAATATCCAGATTCTCTTATTTTGTTAATCTTTTACCATTTAAAGGAAACCGATTAAGCTTTCAATTTTATGAGTTGTTGGAAATTAACGGTACACCGTTAATATATAACGGCTAACTGATAATATCCAGACTGACATTCTTGTTAGTTTTTAACCGTTTAGCAAAAACGGATAGAGGATTTTTGTTATGCAGGTTCCTGGATTTTAACAGTGAAAGAGCAATTATTAACGGTCAACCGATAATTTGAAATCAAGGCCAACGGTAACATTGACCAGTGAAAACGGTTATCCGTTAACAATTAACGGTAATCTATTTTCTGTCAAAAAGGTTGAATAATGGCTATTTTTTAGCTCCAAGTATAAATAAGTCCATCCAAGTCAAATAAAAAAAGAACAACAACACATCTACTTAGCATATTCACAGATATACAATTGAGCTTAAGAATATTTTCTTTTTCTACTTCATCTACTCACACATTGCGCATTGAGCATTGATTTGTAATCTTAAAAATTGTGTGAGAGAAAAATCAATTTGCGACCTTTATTCTAGAGTGATTATGAGTGTTGGGATACACTTAGATTAAGAGACTGGAAAAATCTCTTCTTGTAAAGGTTTATTGACACCTTCGAAGTCAATTGTAAAACTTTAAAGCCTTGGAGGCTTGCTTAGTAGAATCCTCAAGCTCGGTGTGCTTGGAGGCGTGGACGTAGGTGGGATAGCCGAACTACGTAAAAATTATTGTGTTTGATCTCTCTTACTCTATCTCTCTAGTTGTATTGTTCATTTATTTATTTATCTCAAATTTATTGCTTAATTTATATCATCTTTAATCTTTTATTTTTTGAATTTCAAAAATCCAATTCATCCCCCCCTCTTGGGTTGTCTAGTTAGTATTTCATTTAGTATCAGAGTCTGGTTCTCTTAGTAGGACTTAACCATCTATAGTAAAAGATTCATAGTAATCCAAAGTAATTCAACTTTTAGGGAGGAAAATCTACAACTAGACTACCGTTCTTTGATGGAAATGACTATCCATATTGAAAAACTAGGATGAGAATTTACTTACAAGCTCTAGATTATGAAATCTGGGAAGTTGTATGTGATAGTCCATTTATGCCTTTGACTAAAAATGAAGTCAGTGACGATATTCCAAAACCTTCACGGGAATGGAATGAATTGGAAAAGAGAAAAGCTTCTCTAAATTCTAAAGCTATGAATGCCTTATTTTGTGCACTAGATAAGAAAGAATTTCATAGAGTGTCAAGTTGTGAAAGTGCTTATGAAATTTGGCACAAACTTGAAGTTGTTTATGAAGGCACGAATTAAGTAAAAGAGTCTAAAATTAGTAGGTATACTCGACAATATGAATTGTTTCAAATGGAACAAAATGAGAGTGTATATTCTATATACACTAGATTTACAGACATAGTGAACACTCTAGGAGCCCTGGGAAAAACTTTTTCAAATGGTGAGAAAGTTAAGAAAATCATTAGATCAATTCCTAAGGAATGGAGACAAAAAAGAACTGCTATTGAGGAAGCTAAAGATTTAAATGTCTTACCTATTGATGATTTAATCAGTTCTTTTATTTCTTATGAGGAAGATTTGGCAGCTAAAAGAGGCAATGAAGAGAAGAAGAAAAACATTGCTCTCAAAGTCACAAAATTTAAAAGTGACAAAGAAAATAAGCCAGATGATGAGGAGTTGGCCATGCTTGCTAGAAGGTTCAGAAAATTTTTCAAGAAAACTGGTAAGCGAAGGAAATTTAAAGATTTCAAAAATCAAAAGGAGAAGAAGGAAGCAATTAAATGTTATGAGTGCAAGAAGCCTGGCCATATAAGATCGGAATGCCCTCTTCTCAACAAGTTCAAGAAGAAAGCAATGGTGGCCACGTGGGATGATACCGATGAAGAAACAAGTGATGATGAAGAGCATCAAGAAATAACAAATCTAACTCTCATGGCGATTGGAGATTAATCAAATGATGAACTAGAGGAGGTAAATGATCTTCCTACCTATGATAAATTATATGATGCCTTTAAAGAATTGCATGATAAGTTGATGAAAATAGATAAAAAGAATGTATATCTTAAAAAGAAATTGATAGATCTCGAAAATGAAAATGAATCATTAAACGCAAAGATTACATGTTTAGAACTAGAAAATAGATCTTTAAATGAGAAATCACATGTTGAAGAATTGATAAAAGAGAATGAAGTACTTAAGAAGAAGAATAATGAATTAAATAAAATTGTGATAAAATTTACAAATGGCCAAAAGAGGTTGGATAATTTACTTAACTCTAAAAAATGTGTCTTTGATAAAGGAGGACTTGGGTATAAGCCAAACTTGAAGCAAAAGTATTATAAGAATTAGTTTGTTAAAACTACATCCATAAGTGATCACAAAATTACTTGTCACTATTGTAATAGAAATGGTCATATGAAAAATAGATGTCCTGCGAAAAGAAATACTTATTATGGAGTGAAATATATTTGGGTTCTAAAAGGAACTATTACTAACTCTTAAGGACCCAAAAAGATTTGGGTACCTAAGAACTGAAATTTTCTCTACAGGACTTATAGAAGAAGAAAAATAAATGGTACCTGGACAGCGGGTGTTCAAAACACATGACAGGAAATTATGCTTAGTTTTCAAGTTTTAACAAGATCGAAAATAGTGGAGATGTATCCTTTAGAAATAATTCAAAAGGAAAGATCATTGGTATTGGGAATGTCGATAATATATCTTCTACTCTTATTGAAAATGTGTGTTTGGTTGAAAACTTAAAACATAATTTACTTAGCATTAGTCAATTATGTGATAAGGGTTATAAAGTAATTTTTGATAAATCTAGATGCGTTATTGAAAATGAATGTGATGAAAAAGTTCTGTTTGTAGGAAATAGATATGTTAATGTCTATACTATTAATATAGATTATACATCTACCATTGATATATGTTTCTTTGCCTTGCATGATGATAAATGGTTATGGCATAAAAGACTAGGTCATGTAAATATGGATTTGATTTCAAAAATTTTTAAAAATGATTTGGTTAAAGGACTTCCAAAAATCAATTTTCAAAAGGATAAAATTTGTGAAGCTTGTCAATTTGGAAAACAAATCAAAACTTCTTTTAAAAGCAAAAATCATGTTTCTATTTCAAAACTACTTCAATTACTTTATATGGATTTGTTTGGACCATCTAGATATGCTAACCTAAATGGCAAGTATTATGCTTTTGTAATTGTGGATAATTACTCTAAATACACATGGGTATTGTTCTTAGCTAATAAGGATGATGCCTTTGATGCATTTAAAATTTTCTGTAAAAAGGTTCAAAACGAAAAAGGCAATTATATTTCTTGTATTAGAAGTGTCATGGTAGAGAAATTGAAAATCATGCATTTAAAACTTTTTGTAATGACTTTGGAATTGAGCATCAATTTTCATCACCTAGAACTCCATAACAAAATGGAGTTGTTGAGAAGATCTATTTAAAAAATGGCTAGGATCATGTTAAATGAAAATGCATTACCTAAGTACTTTTTGGTCAAAGCCGTCAACACCGCTTGTTATGTCTTAAATCAGGTGTTGATTAGATCTCATCTAAATAAAACTCCCTATGAGCTTTGGAAAGATAGAAAACCCAACATTGGTTATTTCAAAGTTTTTGGATGTAAATGTTTTATTTTGAACACAAAAGACAATCTTAGAAAATTTGATCCAAAATCTGATATTTATATCTTTCTTGGGTATTCAAACTCAAGTAAAGCTTATAGAGTTTATAATAAAAGAACTTTGGTTGTGGAAGAATCTATGCATGTTACTTTTGATGAGTCTAATACGTTCTCTACAAAGAAACTTGTTATTAGTGATGATGCAGATGATAATATATAAGAAGATTCATCAAAGAACAGCCAAAAGAATGCAAAAAATCAAGTAGAGCAACATGAAGAAACAAGTGCAGAACAAAATCAAAGTATTTCTCAAGCACTCTCCAGGGAGTAGAGGTATGTTTCTTCTCATCCAAAGGATGTTATTTTAGGAGATCCATATAGAAGTGTTACAACTAGATCATCACTTAGGAATACATGTGAGCATGCTACATTTATTTCTCAAATTGAACCAAAAACTTTTGTGGATGCTGAAAAAGATAAATCTTCGATTATGGCAATGCAAGAGGAGTTAAATCAATTCGAGAGAAATAAAGTATGGGAATTAGTTTCTAAACCAGAACATCAATCCATCATAGGTACCAAATGGGTATTTAGGAATAAGATGGATGAATCAGGTGTAGTTGTAAGAAATAAAGTTAGATTAGTAGTCCAAGGATACAATCAAGAAGAAGGAATTGATTTTGATAAGACATTTGCATCTATAGCTAGATTAGAATCCATTAGAATGTTATTAGCATATGATTGTTATAAAGATTTTATTTTATTTCAAATAGATGTCAAAAGTGCTTTTCTAAATGGTTATATTATAGAGGAAGTTTATGTGAAACAACCCCTTGGTTTTGAAAATAAAAAATTTCCAGATCATATTTATAGGCTGTCAAAAGCATTGTATGGATTGAAACAAGCACTTAGAGCGTGGTATGATAGATTTAAAAATTTATTGCTTGATAACGATTTTTAAATGGGAAAAGCTGATAATATACTCTTTATTAAATATAAGAATCAAGACATTCTTGTTGTTCAAATTTATGTTGATGATATTATTTTTGGTTCTACTAATGAGTCTTTATGCAAAGAGTTTTCATCCTGTATGAGTAACGAATTTATCCTGTATGAGTAAGGAATTTAAAATGAGTATGATGGGAGAATTAAAATATTTCCTTAGACTTCAAATCAAACAAAACAATGAGGGAATTTTCATCAACCAAGCTAAATATGTTAAAGATTTGCTCAAAAGATTTGGAATTGATGAATCAAACACCAAGAGCACTCCAATGAGTACAACAATCAAGCTTGACAAGGATGAAAAAGGTAAAGAAGTTGATATTAAAAAATATCGAGGTATGATCGGCTCTTTACTTTACTTAACCGCAAGTAGACCCGATATCATGTTTAATATATGTTTGTGTGCAAGATTTCAATCATGTCCGAAGGAATCTCATTTGCTTGCTGTTAAAAAAATTTTTCGTTATTTAAGTGGAACTATAAATCTTGGCCTTTGGTATCCTAGAGGAACTCATATAGATTTAACTTGTTATTCAGATGCCGATTTTGCTGGTTATAAGGTGGATAGGAAAAGTACTAGTGGAACTTGCCATTTTCTAAGTCATTCTCTTGTTTCATGGTTTAGTAAGAAACAAAACTCAATTGCACTCTCAACTACTGAAACGGAATATATTGCCGCAAGCAGTTGTTGTTCATAAGTTCTTTGGATAAAACAAACACTTAGAGATTATCTTCATACTTTAAAAAGTTATCATCTCCAATGTTGGCTATGTCCAAGGATAGTGAAGGTAATTTCTTAATTAATCTTCCATTATTAGAACGAGACCAATGTTGCATGCAATATTGGTGATGTATGTTAAATTAAGAAGATGATGCACCAACAAATGAATAATGATTAAAACACTAAATAAAAATTACATAATTAAAAAAATAAAAATCAAATAAGCAAATAATATATATGTATGGAAATTAAAAATAAATAAATGTGAAATAAAAATAAATAAATAATTAATTAATTAAAATCAATAGGTGACTAAACAAGTTGTATAAATAAAGAAATTAAAGAAAATAATTTATGCGGTATTTTAGAACCAATCATATCCATTATCTCTACAAAGTCCAAAGGTCAAAGTTTGTTTAGTCTTTGATTTCAAAAATCCAAAGAACATAGCAAAGTCCATATATCCAAGTTCCAATTCGGTTTTAAGGGTTGATTTGCAAAGTTTTTAGGTTAAAGTGAAGTTTTTCACAAACTTTATAGATCATTTAAAATCTCAAGAGAAGGTGGCCGTTAACTGAAGTTCTATAAAAAAATAAAATTAAAAGATGAAGATAAAAACTAATGATAAAAAAGAGAAAAATAAAGATAAACTGACATTAAATTTAAAAAATCCACATATAATAATGTCAAAAATTTGATAGTACTTAAAAATATTATTATTCCCATATACAAGAGTATTTATTTATAATATAACTCAGTGAATTTGGGGTTGAGCCACAAAAAAGTTAAAATTTAGTAGTCTATTTCTTAAACAAATAAAATAAAATGCGAAAAAAGAAATTTATAGGAATCAATTTAAAAATACAGTGTTTACTCTTGGATTTCAAATTATAGTTATAACAACTCTCTCATATTTGTATTTTTATTTATTTTAACAATTAATTATTATGTATTTAATTCTTAACTAATTATTAGTATGATAAATATGGAACCAAATACCTAATGTGCCACGTTATATTAAAGTGTTGACACTATATCAAAATAAAATATAAATTTTGAAATACTAGTTATGCAACCTAAGAGGGGGGATGAATTGAGTTTCTAAAATTTAATCAAATCAAACCACATAATAATTCAATCTAATGCCTTAATGAAATTGAAAATAACAAATTCAATCATGCTCAAAATAAAAGAAAAAGGAAAGAGAAAGCAAACACAATGAGTTTTTATGTGATTTATCAATCTCCGCCTGCGTCTGCATTCAAGACTCCAAGCCAACTAAGCTCAAAAAGTTTATTCTCTAAGTCTCCAACAATTTCAAGTTCGTTACGATTAACTTTAAGTATCAATGACCCTTTATAATCCAGAGATTATTTCTTAATTCATTCACCCAAATATTTCTCATACTTATATACTCATAAATTTAATATAAAATTAAAGATTATAATAAAAAAAAAACTCTTTTTTAAGAGTGGATGATTGACAAAATTCAGTTAGGATATCAGTTCAAGTGCACCAGTTTCAATTACATTCAAAATGTGATATGGGTAAATGTATGTTGGCAAAATAAATTTGTGTATGGGTAATTTAGCTTCAGTCCCCAACTGTTTCAATATTTCGCACCACGGCCCCACATCTTTCAACCATGTGCATTGCACCCCATCTTCGCCAATTATGCCGTTAATTTAACAGGAGAAAAGGAGAAAATGATAATTTTGTATAAATTAAAATAATATATAAAAAAATTTTTTTAAAAAAACTCTTTTATCCTTCTTCTTCTTTTAGTCTTTACTCTCTCTATTCTTTTTCCCTTCCCTTCTTTCTCCTTCTTTGCATCTTTTCTTCCTTAGTTCGTCTTATTCTTCCCTTTTTTTTTTTTTTTAATTCTTCTTCTTGTTTTTCCTTTTTTCTTCTTATTCTTCTTCTCCTTCTGCTTCTTTTTCTTACCTTGCACTACTGTTTCCTGCTAGCACGATCTGCCGCCGTCTTGAATCAACAACAATAAAATGATGCACACTGCGTGATCTATCACCGCTCCAAACCATTGCCTCCACCATTTTATGAAACCACTGACGCCATCGTTTGGAGCTGCGGCCGTCTCCGCCGCCTCTATAATTGAATTTAGGGTTTGATATCTTTAGTTTGAGGATTTTGTTTTTTTTTTTGGGTTCCTTTTTATCAAATTTTTTTGGTTTGGGTTTCATGTGATAGAATTTTACACTGAAATTTAAATCAGGGGTTTGGTGTAATTAGCTAGGGTTTCTTTATTATTGGATTTTGTTTGTTTTGAGTAGATTATTGGAATTATTTTGTAATCTATTGATGATTTTGTGTTTGATTTTTTTTCTCTGTGCTTTGTCTCTCATTTTGAAGTTTTCTAGTTTTACAACTTTGTTATGATAATGAAATAAAAAAATCGTTTGCTATATAATTTAAAAAGTGTAAAAATAAATATTATTATAACAAATTTTTGTTCTCGATGTAAATTTTATAAGTTGTAAAGGTTATTTAGCACTTACATACTCAAATGCAATTCAAATTAGGGATAATATGGTATTTCCGTTAGAAGTAACCGATTTTTTAACGAAAATGGGGGCACTGTGCACATGGTTAATGGAAAATGTCGAAACAAATAGGGGCTGCCGCTAAATTATCCTTCTTATATTCAATTCATGATTAATTCTAAAGTTAAAATTTGGTGGATTCAAATTCTATTTGTGGATCTGTTTAATACATTTAGTAAATAAATCGAAAATTAAAATTTATCTAAATTTATATACCTATAATTATATCTCAAATAATAATTAATAAATAATAAAAATAAACTGAAGTAAAATATCACAAATTTTTTTAATTCCATATTGACTTCAAAATAGACACGTCACATGGGTAAGAGGGGAAACACTGTATGGCGAGTACACCTGTCGATCTCAGAGTATGCTAAAAGGAGGGAACCCAGGACACCCGTGGCTGTGACCAGACCAATCCTCTTAATAGCTTTTTTTTTCTGTTTTGTACTTTTTTTTCTTCTCAATTATCTTAAAGTAATCGTAATCGAACCCTATGACCGCCTCTACGTTGCGTTCACATAGGCTGTAGTGGCCTTCAAACTATGACAACCGCACAACTTCTTTCTCTTCTCTTTGTTTGGCCCAACAAAACAAACCAAAACCCTCAAACCAAACCATTCCTTAAAAAAAAAAAAAAAGTAAAAAAAAAAGAAAAGGAAAAAGAAACATGGTTGGTGATGGTCATGTCGAGAAGAGACCAAAAGACAAAAAGCGGAAGAAGAAGAAGAAGCGCAGTGGTGGCAAGAAGAAGATGACAGCCGAGCAGAGTCTTGCTTTCAACTTTGTAACCGAATGGGTTTATCTGGATCAAAGTCATTCTTCTTCTTCCTCCGAGGATGATTTCGGAGTGCATAAGATTCTTAATAGAGCTGTGGACAACAACTTGGTGTTTGAATTGCATTCGCATTCCAATTTTAGTGATGGGTACTTGCCACCGTCTAAGCTTGTTGAGAGAGCTCATTGTAACGGGGTGAGTCTGGTTTCTTTACTGTGTTTGTTTTTATTTTAATTTTTTTTATCATTTTTAATCTGAAAAAAATAGCAGTCCGAATGATTTGGGTTCTTTTTTGTCTGAAGCATTTCGTAGTTCTTGGTTCTGTAAATGTATTAGTGCTTTTCTCTCTCTCTTTTGAGCTCTCATTTATACATTATTTCGGGAGTTGGCGCTGTTATTGCTTGTGAACTTGAGTCTATTATACTCATTTTGATTATCATTAATCGCAAAATTCTATTTTTGTTTTTTTTTTTCCTTCTGACAAAAGTCGCTTTGTTGTTCAGTTGATATATAATTGCCAATGCTTTAACTCTTAATTAATTTATCAGTTGAGGCCTTTAGTCCTGACGGTCTTCTGCTGTGCTATCAGATTATGCATCTCTGAGATGTTAAATGTGTTTGACATATTTTTCTTATTGGGGATAACATTTCTCTGTTTGATTAACATCGGCAACCTTTGCATAATTTGAGGATGATGAGGAGCCTGCCAGTAGATTTGAGTGAGCATATAGTCAATGACAATCACAATGATGCCAATGGTGATGGATGGAGGATAATTTCATTTATGTCATGGCAGAATTCTAGGCAAAACCTTTTTTTTCTCTAAGTTACAAGCATGAAACACTCACAAATGAAACCAACTTACAGAAACTTGATTGAAAGAAGTGAAAACAACTGAGTTAGAAGATCTTCTCTCAGGAGATGCAGAAAAAAAGGATGAAGATGAACAATAAAAATTCAATTTAGATACAGCATCTATAGACTCAAGCTTCTTTCTACTTAGAAGCTGTCACCTTAAGAGTGCTCCTTTGTATTGGAAACTCTATGAATGAAGTAGTTTATTTGTGGTCACTTTCACCTTGATGTTTTATTTGCTATAAAATTTTGAATGGGGATCAGATTTCTGTTCTAGTTTTATTCATAGGTTGAGGAGGCTTTGACAGGAGAACATCTATCTTCCTATATTTTTGGCTCATCATCAGACGGTTACACTGTCCAAATAATGGCTTTTTTGATTTTCTTCTCTCTCACATCTTGACTTCCTGAACTGGAAATATGAAGCTATTGGTCATTTTAATCTTTAGATGTTATTTTGTGGGTTTATACTGGGGCGAAAACCATCTTCTTGTCATTCTTTTGTAATGATTGAGCATTACAACTATAGAGGGACTATTTTTGCCTCTTGAATTTTAAGGTTGAATTGAAACCTGTTTGTCCTTCTTTATCTGACAGCAGTTGACCATCCAAAGGGCTTGTCACTGTCAAAAAGCTTTATCCACAAAGTAGATCTAAAAATAAACAACCACTAGAACATGCTTCAAGCAGAATCTTTTGTAAAGTTATGATCTTACAGGGCATTGAAAGCCCTATTAAACTTTGTTAATATTTGACAGGGAGACCTAAAGATAAACCCCACTAAAACTCTTTTTAGTTTTCTAGTGTTGCTATTTTTTTGTTGAGTTATTGAACATGTAAATTTCCTTTTGTTAAAAATTATTATTCTTTTTGTGTGTTTGTTTTAACTGAACATCATTTCAAAGTTACTAGGTACGTTCTTGTTATTTTGCACTTATCAGCTTGTTATTTGGTAATTATTGAATTGGCGTTGCATTCTTATTGTCTCTATCTAATGGAAGAATGATGCATTTACTTGTATTTCATTTTGGGCATTTTGTTGGTTGGACAGCCAATTGCAATGTAATCTGTTGTTGATTGAGAAGTTCTACTGCTGATGAATTTTCCTTCTGACAGCAATCAGATCAGACTTTTTATTTTGAATAGAATTCATCTTCTTATATCTTGTTTGTGAATCTGTTGAACTACAATAACCATACTTATGATTGTTTCTGTAGGAAGTAATTAATGTTATGCAATGTATGAATATCTTTATGTTATTGTAGCTTTTTTTTTAAAAAAAAAAGAATTAAGAATGCAATTGATTGCCATTTTTATCTGAATCCTTACACTTCCTTTTGCATTCTCTAAATATCAGCTGGAAACAGAAATTTCATTATTCTATTGTATTTAGAGCAGGTGAAAGTTCTTGCTCTGACTGATCATGACACCATGTCTGGCATACCTGAGGCCATTGAAACAGCTCGCAAATTTGGCATGAAGATAATTCCAGGTGTCGAAATCAGCACAATTTTCTCTCAAAGGTCTTGTTTCACATTCATAATCATCATTATGTCTAATTCCTTGTCTTCTAGATACACTTTCTCGTAGTGTTTTCTTGTCATATACTTTTTTCTTAAACCCTTGCACGTCTGAACACTGTTTTATGATTGGTTATTTCAAGAATTGGCAAGCAGGAAATAGAAGTTCTTGAGTAATTCACTGTCTTTGTCCTCATAATTTTGATATGATGCCAATATTTGCTTTCTTGATAAAAAGCAGGGGTTCTGAATCAGAGGAACCAGTTCACATCCTTGCATACTATAGTAGCTGTGGCCCATCAAATTATGAAGAACTGGAAAATTTCTTGGCTAACATAAGGGATGGTCGTTTCCTGCGTGCTAAAGAAATGATCTTGAAACTAAATAAACTGAAGTTACCTCTTAAGTGGGAGCACGTGGCAAAGATTGCTGGCAAGGGAGTTGCTCCTGGAAGACTGCATGTGGCTCGTGCTATGGTTGAAGCAGGCCATGTGGAGAATCTGAAACAGGCATTTGCCAGATATCTCTATGATGGGGGACCTGCATACTCCACGTAATGAACCAGTAGATGCTGTTGGAAAATGTATAGAATATAGTTATTGCATATTTCTAATAAATGAAACTGACTAAAAAGTTTCTGTTTGCTGTGGTTGTAGGGGAAGTGAACCTCTGGCGGAGGTAACAGTTCAATTGATACATAGAACGGGTGGGTTGGCAGTACTTGCTCATCCATGGGCATTGAAGAATCCTGCTGCCATCATTAGAAAGTTGAAAGATGTGGGCCTTCATGGGTTAGAGGTTTACAGAAGTGACGGAAAACTAGTAGGTATGATATTTACATTGCAAGATGGTTCCCCATTTTCTCTCTTACCACATACTGTTCTCTTTGGTCACTTTCAATCCAATGCTGCAGACTGACTGCAATATATTCACATTCATATTTTGAAATTCAATTACTTGATGTGAACTGTTTATCCTTGAATTAATGAATTATCAATTTTTAAATCTTTAGACAACATCGAAAATTGATCAATGGAGGTAATTTAGTCTCTGTGTCAATGTTTATGACAGTTGCTGCTCGTGTTATATAGATAATCCTTTTTGATGTATGATACTGCTGAAGACTTCCAAAATGCACATGTACTGTTATGGAGTTGTGATAAGCTTTTCTTTATTTAGAATTAGGGATGAAACATTCTATGTTGATCAAAAAAGCATTTAGCAATCTGTTTTTATCTTCAGAAGTAGGGATGAAACATTCTATGCTACACCAAAAAAACATTTAGCAATCTGTTTTTAGTCTTCTATACTGCTTTTTGTCGTATTAATTTTGTTGTGTACCACAGATGTAAATTTTCTGGAAAAGATTGACAACTTTCTATTGTTCCTGTGCCCCCGGCAAATATTCATATATTACGTAATTGTGACTGGGCATTATATCCATACCCTTGGTAGTTATTATATGATTCTTGAGATTGCTTGCCTCTGTATTGAGTCGTTCTCCTGACTTTATTATTTGACTGACAGCATACAGTGACTTAGCTGATACTTATGGTCTTTTAAAGCTTGGGGGGTCAGATTATCATGGAAGAGGTGGGCATGGCGAATATGAATTGGGAAGTGTAAAGCTCCCAGTGTTAGTGTTGAATGACTTTCTTAAGGTAGCAAGGCCAATCTGGTGTGGTGCTATTAAGGAGATTCTTGAAAGTTATGTTGATGAGCCGTCTGATTCAAATCTGTCCCAGATTACAAGATATGGAAGAGGCAAGATGCTTAAGGGAAACTATCCATTGAATTGTGGCAAAGATTTGGTTGACGAATGCTTATCCTTGTGGCTAACAAATGAAGAGAGACAGAGTGCTGAATTTGAGGCGGTTAAGTTGAAGCTTTCACATGTTTCAATTGATCAACGTGGGTTAAATGTTCCTATAGAGAGTTTATAATTCTCTATGAATTGATTCATCTTGTTGTACCAAACTTTCAGGTTGACAATCATGGCGGGGAGTTTCATAAATTTATTTTTTTTCTTTCATGTTTTGTGCCTTATTCCGTAAACTTTGTTAGTTATCTTGGAAGGACTTATTTTGGCCCTGAAAAGTTGTTAATTTGCATTCAAAATATGCACTTTTTAAAGCCAGGCGGGTTGTGGGGGAAGGGGAAAGAAACGAATTGCATTTGCAAAAAATGCTGGTACAGAATTCTGTTAACAGGATTTAAGGGCACAGGGAAGTATTGAAGAAAATCCCTCGATGCAAAAGTAACGGGGCATCGTAAATAAGTGAGAGTTTTTCTAAATTTTGGTATGGTAAGTTTTTAAATATTTTTGTCTGGGTATGAAATTTAACCAAGAAAGTTTTTTTTTTTAAAAAAAAAAAACCTCTTAAAGAGAGTTGAAATATAAGAAAACAATAGGTAAATGAAGCTTATATTGTCCCAAAGGTGTGTGTATTTATAGGATTAAGAAATTGAAATTGGGAATAGGAATAATTAACGGTGTTTATTTATTAAATTATAAAGGAAATGGGAATGAAATTTGAGGGATTTATGTGCTTCGGAAATTAAAAATTAGAACTTGATTCTCACGGGAGTTTGGAATTATGTTCTCTATTTTTTCATCCTCATCAACTTTTTGTAATTACCAAATTGCTAATAATTAAGTTTTGTTACTGTTATATTTTGGTACTTATAGAAGTTTTGTAATATCAACAAATAAGTCTTATTATGTTTTAATAATAACAAGAATAATAATAGTGTTCTTCCTTGAAATTATTAAGAATTATCATTGCCGTCGTTATCGTCATCACCACCACCATTTATTTATTAATGTCATTATTATTATATTAATAATATTATTATTTAAAATTTATTAATTTATTATTATTATTATTTTGAATAATAATAATAATAATCACAATTATTATTATGTTGGTAACTTACAATAGTTCATTCCTATTTTATGACAAAATATGCACTTTAAAATTATTTTTTAATTATTATTATTATTGATAAAATGTATTATAATTAATTAATTATTATTCAATAATAATAATAAATTATTTTTTAATTATTAATAATTTACAACAATACAAGTCACTTTAATTTCAATTTCAAGACAAAATAAATATATTAGTAGTAATATAATTTATTGAATTTCCAACCTCTTATCATTCCTATTTACTAAATGCGCTACAAATATATATTTTTCACTAAAGGACAAGTAAAGAAGACAATACCATTATGCAAAAGCCCGAAACAAAGAAGCAATATAAACTATTGAAATTGTTACTCGTCTTACGTTGAACTAATGTCTTATTAAGTTTTCTAACTGAAAAAGCTCATTATGTCATTGTCGTCGAAACAAAAACCCTTGGAATTGCGATTGAAAGGATCATAAAAGAAAGCAATGAAAATTATGTGAAATACATTATGTTAAAGCAACTTTGGAGAGTATAAACCAACGTCGGAGAGAAAAATCTTGTAAATTTATCTCCGACAGAAACGAAGAATCAAATTCAAACAATTAAAAGGTAAAGGTTAACCTTCAATTCATCCCTTAGATAAAATGACAAAACGAAAATGAGGGCAAATGGAGCATATATGGATATATGTGGGTGTGTATGTGTTTTTTGAAGTCTTTTTTGGAGCAAGTGGAGGTAAATTGTTGTTTATCCAAAAAAAAAAAAGAAAAATTTCTTGTATGCACAATTGTGTGACAGAGAATGAGATAAAAATAATAATTAATGTTGATAAATTAATACCCTTGAGATCAAGAAAAATATACTAATTTATAGAATATCAATTAATCAAATAATATTTTAGAATATTTGGCTTAAAGTCAAGAACGGAAAAACATATTATTTAATCTAGATATCATTTTATTGGGTATTAATTTATCAAAATTTTACCACATTGTACAAAAATGACGGAAAATTCTAAAACAAGATGGTAAACGGGGGTGGTATCTTTATAAACATGACAATGAAGAATCTATGTATAGAAAAATAATCAGGTGAGCAAGAGGCAAAATCACTTGTGAACTTGCACAAATCCACTTGTAAAAACTTGTTCATAGTAGGTAATTTTATAGATTGCAGGCAAGATTGGTATTAAGAAAAAAATTTGGACAGATACAGCATTGATACTCCTCAACCTGCATTTTTTTAAATTATTTAATTTTTTAATTTTAAATATAAAAATTTAATTAAAAAATTTAATAATAAATATATGTAAACAAAAGTTATTCCCTGTGACCTAATCTTCATAATTCCTAAACTTAACATAATTTACTGCATCCACATGTCGTATATATGTGTATATTCTCTAGTAAGGATGACTTCACTTCATAGGATATCCTCACTAGAATTATATATACATACAATAAGTCTTTCAAAAGTAAAAATTTTATAATTTTCAAGTTTAATATTCTTGATATTTTTATTCAAATTTGATTCATTTTGTTTGTCTTACACTTTTGCTTTAATGATTTGAATCTAATAATTGTTTATTGAGTTGGAATTTTTATTTGTTTAATTGAATGTTAACAGCAGTTGTCCAAAATTTATTTGTCAATATTATTTACAATTTGTATATTGATTAAAAGATGAAGAAAGACATTAATATTTAGTGATGATGATTTGCCAATAACATAATCATTTTATGTTAGATTGTTATACTTTATGTATTTGTTTTAATAGTAAAATTTTAATTTATCATTTACAATGATAAATTCTATAACTAAGTATTTTGTACAAGTCTTTTAAGCTACTTTTGTAACTTTATAATTTGAATTATATAATTTAAATTTTTATATATCATTGTTAATGTTTATAAATTTACATGTGAAAACCCACAAAAAAATCCACTCCAAGTTGTGCGTGGATTTGGTAAATATTAAAACGTGAGAGAATTATTTTTAAAAGATAGAAATCAATAGCAATTTACCTATAGATTTCGTAATTTAAATTTTTTGAGTTCGGATTTAATAATGACAAATCAACAGTGCCCCGTACACCACCATCCCTACGTCAGGACGAGGAACCAACCACCCACACGGGTAACTTTCGTTTGGAAAATTGGGCGTGCCATCTGTCACGGACCGGTTTGTTTCCTCGCGATACCGTGCAGCCTTAGGCGCCAAACTCACACACTCTTGACCCTAAGTCAGTCTTAAACTCAATGAAGAGACACGGACCGTGACACATCGCTCACTTGATTGAAACCCATGTATACGTCATGGGACACTTGTGCAAATATTAGTGATAACGGGGGAAGTTACGCCTGATCCAAATAACCAAGTATACAAATCATCTACATTGAACTAAGAACAATGAGTGAACATGTCACGTTCGCTCATTGCTCTTAATCCAAATCATCTATTCATCTGTATCTTCATACCCAAGAGAGAAAAAAGAAAATGGCTAGGCCTTCAATGTGTTTTGTTTATCTGATTTCCTCAAATTATAACAAAGTTTAGGGCAGACCGCAGTTCAGATTCATTAAACGTAGAAATATTTAGTACAAGTTTACAGAGATACAAGAAAGAGAAATTAATAACGGAGACTAGTGTCACGGGATAAATGTTTTGCGCAACAAATTTGTGCGGCACTGGAATTTCTGGTCATATGGGCTGAAATCTTAGCGAACTGCAGCACTAGGCAGTGGAGATGGCCCCCTTTTCAGAACGCCGTCAGTTTGAAGAATCAACTACGGCATTTGAAGAATCAACTGGATTTTTGAGCATTATAAGCAGCATTTTGAAAATCAAAATTATCATCCAAATTTGCCAATTTCCATCTTCTTCTTGAGTATTCTTTGACCATGATATATGAATGAATCTATTATTCCTGCAACTGCAAAAATACTTGAAGAGACGAGAAAAGGTAAAGAATGCCCAATTTTTATCAGAAATAGAAGTTAAAAATACTATAACCAAGATGAAAAAAAGGTTCTCAAAATCAAAATATAAGCGCAAAATATGAGCTATATGTTTGTATTGTGGTATACTGCAATCACTGTAAATAGAAAATAGTTGAAGCTAACATCATACCAATCTTAGAGGAGTAACCATTGGTTTTGCAAACAGATCTAATTTTAAATCTTAAGGTTAAAAAAAATATATATTATTTTCCTATCAAAGAAAAAGTGACAGGTAAAGGATTTAAAATCTAATTCCTTGGGTCTGTGAGTCATTACCTCAGCAATAAGTGAACAAAATTAAGGAATTCTAGGGGCAGAGAGAAGGGAGTTGATTTTGCAATAAATCCACAGACCTAGAACCATTCATTTTGTGACGTGATGTGATTCAGCTTGATATTAAAACATAGTGTAAAAAGTAAGTTTTGCTCATGAGTACCGTTTCAAGTCCCAACATTAAAACCAATAGTAGAGAACAGGAATTGTGAGATGTAGCAGTACTCAAGCCGCAACAGCTAAACCATTAGCAGAGACAACAAATTGTGAGATACACAGTTCATAAAATCACAAAATAAAATTAAATGTGATCTCTCAGATATTACAGACAATGCAATGTTTCAGGCATGGAAACTCAAAAACCACCACCCATGACGAGTACCACTGATCATCATCAAAACGCCAACACTAATAATTTCCTGCTCATCATGATTATCAATTTGATAATCGCAATTCACAAGGGAACTAAGTCATTGTTGTAATTACTGGCTTGGTTCAAAAGTTGTCACTCAATATGCATCATAAATGCAAAACTCAGAACCAAGGCACTTACACCCGTTTGAAGCTTTGGGGTTTCTGAAAGCAATTCTGAAAGCAAGCAGACTTATTGAACAAGCAATGATCAAAACTTATCAAGTGAAACTGCTACAGTCTCCTGATTATTCAATTGACTATAAATTCATGTACCTTTGTAGGAATCATAGGAAAAGTATAATTCATGACAGAAAGGAATGAATAGAAGACAGAGGGATAAAGGTTTTAAACAAAAGTTGAAAAACAAAGTTCAGCTTGCTTGTTTCAGGAATGCAACATGACTGGACACATTGTAATGTCAATTTAATAATATATATCTGGCTAGGTACCATTAGATTGAATTAGCACATTTGAGGAATGGAAATTACTTTGAATACAATACAATTCCAATCCACATATCTCCATTGCCTACTCATGGGAATTCTATTAAACCTAAATGACAAAAGAGGAAGAATCTGTTTTCACAATAAGTGGGTTTAATATTACCTCCAATTAAAGCACAAACATTTGCCATGAAGTGCAAGAATGAAATATGCTCCTCTTTATAAGTCACCTGCAAAAAATAAGCATGAAAGGGAAAACAGAGTCAGCAACTGACTCTTAAGATCATCACCATTCTTACAATGCAATGGAATTTTGCATGAATCCCTTAGATACCTACAACGGACTATCTTTGTACACTCAGATATACATTTAATGACAACAAAGTAATCAAAATTTATGTTTTCAGATTCAGATGTTCATTTAAAGACATAATCAACTAGGCCAAGATACTTGGGTACTTAAAATACTAGGCCTTAACCACTTTGCTCCATTCTCTAGTATTGTTCTACTCATACTCACGGGTTTATCATTATCTTTACTGTATACTAACCAAATAGAAAAAGACACACAGACCCCCAACCTTAGGGAAAGGGCAGAAAAATACCAATAATGTTTAAAAGGATACTGTAGACCCCCGTCTGTAAGAAAATTCCGTTCATTTGGATGGAACCTTACTTTGCACTATTTAAGGATGCTTGCACCGCCAGTGTTTACGTAAAGAAACAACAAGTCCCATGAACTTTTAAGAATGACAAGAAAGGTGTTGCCGAAGTTATAAGGGAGTCGAAGTAAGGTCCAAGTTACATAGGCCAAAGTAAGATAAGAGTAGAATTTGCCAGTCTTTTTTGAAGCTTTAGGGTGTTTGTCCCCTTCCCTAAAGGTTGAGAATTCAGGTGTGCTTTTCCCTTTGTACTATAGCCTGAAGGGTAAATATGTCATTTGAATGGTAAAAGAGAATATTCTATCCAAATGGACAAAATTTACTAACTTACTAGGGTTGATCAGTCTTTCTTGAAACATTAGGAGATTTTAGTCCCTGAGCTTTGGGGTTCAATTGTCTTCTTCCCTTGACCAAATAGACAACGATGATTATCACTTTTGATAAAGCTTACAATCACTTGGATTGGAATTTTGTTGATCATGATCTTGTTTTTCAAGCAAAAGGATTTGGATGCAAACAGAGACAATGGATAAAGGGCTGCCTACAATCAGTAAACTTTCTGAGTCTTCATAAATGAAAGGTCTAAAGAAGAGTTTGGTGCTTCCGGAGGAATTAGACAAGGAGATCCTCTCTCCCTTTCTTTTGGCCGTTGATAGCTTGAGAAAATTGATGACGAGAGCTGTTGTTGAAGCCAGGTTAGTTAAGGGCATATCAACTGACAAAGCCAAGGTTGAGGTCTCTCATCTTCAATTTGCAGATGCTATTCTTTTCTTTTCGATGGGTGATGAACAAAAAATTGCAAAACTTTTAAAAGTTTGTGGACAGCTTCAGTTTGATTTCCAGCCTCAAAGTCAACATGGCCAAAAGTATAATAGAGGCAATCAATTCATGCAGGAAGTCAAAATCTTAGCAAATAATTTTGTACTTATAGTGGCACGTTGGCCTTTGCAGTACCTATGGTTCCTTTGGAAAATAATCCAGTAACTCCAAATTTTTTGGAACCTGGTGGCTGAGAAAATTTAAAAGAGACATGGGGGATTAAAGAAAAGCCTATCTTTCCAAAAGTGAAACATTCACTCCAAACCACTCCATACTGTCAGTCATTCCTATTTATTTTCTTTCTCTTTTCAAACTTACATGCGGAATGGCGAAAAGAGTTGAGAAGATGGAGAGAGAGTCTGTGGAAGGACATGGAAATGGCGAAGGATCTTATCTTATGAAAGCAGGATAAAGTTGCAAGGCCAAAATCCACAGGTGGTCTAAGAATTGGTAATGCGGAAAAGAAAAATAGATCTCTCGTAGCAAAATGGCTTTGGAGTTTTCCCTTGGAGAAGACCTCTCTTTGTCACTCAGGATGGAATTTATCCAAATGGATGGGATGGAAACATTATTAGGAATGGGTCCAATACAAGTCCTCAGAAAGCTATATTTAAAGAGTAGCCCACTTTTCTTAGTTTTGTTGCATTAGAAGTGCGTAATGGGAAGGCTATTTGTTTTTGGGGGGATAAATGGGGGGGATGTTTTGTTGTGTGAGAAATTCCTCCACTACTAAGGTATTTAGAACTGGAAGTTTAATTTTGAAAGAAATTTGAATGATAGAGATGTTGAAGAACTCAATATTGATGGATTGGAGGAAGACAAAAGGATACGGAAGCTGGAAGCCTCACGACAGTATACTTGCAAATCATATTTTGAAAAACAATGATTCTGCTGGAGAGTTTTTACCCTTCAAAATAATTTGGAAGGCTAGCATTCCCCCATATTCCAGTCTTCTTGTGGGGCTTTGCACAAGGAAAATTATAATCTGGAAAAGTGATTCAAAGAAATTTTCTTAATTTTTGTCTCTCCTTCTTGGCGTGTGATGTGCAGGAGTGCAGAGACTTCAAACCATCTTTTTCTTCTCCGTTTTATAGCTTCAAAATTGTGGTATAAGTTGTGCCAAAAAACTTATATTTTGTGGATCATTCCGAGTTCTTGTGATTCTCTTCTTATGGAATATTCCTTTGGATTTGGTAGAGGAACAAATGCTAAAAACTCTTTGGGAATATGCAATGGCAGTACTCTTTTGGGTAATATGGTGTAAGAAATGCTTGCCACTCCTTGTAACGATTCTTGATCATTAATACAATTTATAGTTTTTTATCGCACCCAAAAAAAAAAAAGGGAGTAAAGAATGTCCGTATTTTTTCGGCTTCATTCTAAAGAGGTTCAAGATTCATCCGTTTTCTTCATCCACCTAAAATGGGAAGGGTTTTGAGATAGGGAGTTATGGGGTAATTGGGTATGTTTTTGTATAGCACAAGTAGTCCTAGTTTTTGTTTCTTAGTGGTTGGCTAGTCCACAATCTGTTTCAAATCTTCTTCATTAATACATTTTTTGTGTTTCTTATCCCCCCCCCCCCCAACCCCACCCCAAAAAAAGAGAGAGAAGTTGACAATGATCTCCACTAAAGCTTAAGATTATCACCCTTGTTAATAAAGAATTAGCTTTTCTAATGAAATTTTTTAAATGGTTTCTACATAAGCTTTAAATAGACTGGTTTTCATGATCTCTTTCAGTATACATGTTTATTATGTTCATTTATTTGCATCATGTTCTAATGTAGCAAGCCTTGCCAGCAAAGCATATTCATGTCGCACTTTAAAGATCACTATGTCTAAGTCTACAGCAAAAAGTAAAAAATATTATATCAGACAGAAATTCAAAAATAAAGGAAAAATAGAAATCTGTAAAAATGATAGCTGAAGCATCTTCTCAATCATAAAAGAATCAAAAGCAAACATTTTACTGAGTTGTTGGATTTGAAGAAAGGAATGCACCTTTATTGGAGAAAAGTCATAGAAGAAGAAAACTCCAGGAAGAGCCAAGATGAACCGATTCCGAATTTCTGGAGTGCTCCGTCACAGAGTACTGAGCAATACGAATGATGAGGACCTCATGGCATCATCTCAAGAATAAGATGGAATAGTTAAGTATTTTATCTTCAGTATGTATAAGAATACCTGATTTGTCTTTATGGTGCGACCTCTAATGTTAGTGTGTATCGTAGGGACTACCTGCATAATTAAATAGTAAATTACTCACAACATCATAAACAAAATATGCCAGTACTGCCAAAATAAACTGTCGAATAAGAGGACACGTGCATAAACATAATAAGAGAGAGCAAGAGAGAGAGATCTTTAAAGAATCAATTTTTAAAACCATGGACAAATCCGACACAAACCTTACAGGAAAAAGTCATTCTTCATAAGAAAGTTCTTGGAGAGAAATTGCCTTTTCCTTGCATATATATTATATAGAATATCAAGAAGATTAAGTGAAAAGTCCATATTTGTAAGTAAGTATAATTTCAAGACGCAATAATTTCAATTTATTATGAATTCATCGAGCAGTAATTCTCTCTTCCCAGCAAAAAAAGGAAAAAAAAAAAAAAAGAGACGGATGATCATAAGTTCTAACTCCCAATGATCTAGATCTCTTACTAGCTTCACAAACATTGTTAGTTTGTGTTGCATCAAGCGAGATATTAGATTTGCATGACCGAACAAGTTCTACTTATAGGTATCAACAAATAATTAAAAGTTGTACAAGAACATGCAGCGTCCAATCCTAAAACCCAAAAAGAAAAGACGAAAGAAGGGAAGAAGAGAGAAAGAGGCTACTTCTATGAACTACCAACCTTCATGAAATACTGGTACATACCATATGGTTTTTCATGCACCCATTGTACCCTGAAGAGGCAAAATCAAAGCAAAGAAAACCACATGAGAAAAGAATAAAATGCATGTATACATGCCTAAATAAACATATGTAAACACACAAGTACAAGAATAAGTATAACTGAGGCCATCTTTCTGCAAGTCAGAATATATTTTATTCAGGTGGAAAATCAAGTTAAAAATACCATTGTTTTCTATGGCAATGCACATTCCACAGAAAAGAGGTGGAGAGATTAAGTACACAATCATGAGTAAATACAAATATAATAATGCAACTTATATTCATGAATTTACTGCATCCAGCAGAAAACTAAACTAAATAGCATCATTGACTTGATCTACCAGAATATTCTTCAAAAGACATGGCGCTTAAGCAGATGATTCTGCCATTCACTAAATACATATAAACGAGGAGTCAATTGAACAGCTGCTTAAAACAAAATTCCTATAATTCTTTCTTATTCATTTCAACAGATACTATCATGACAAATAAAGTTAACCAATTTAGTATGCGCTTCAGGCAGCTGTGCCAACTTAAGAAGCATTTTCTTGCAAGAAAAATAAAGAAATAATTACCCGTCCCAAAGGATTTACCACGCCTGGAAAGTAGTTGCCAAAAGCTAACTTGTTAATCTTGTGACTTACCTGGCCATACACCATAGATTATAACAGTGCTGATGTTTCTAAACTTTGTTAAACCTGTACAAGAAAGTATTTTAAATCATATCGAATGAATTTCAAAACCAAGCAGTCTTACGTTATAATAATCATTTTGATAAGCCAGCAAATCATGGAAATTAAAATTAGACTGGTGGAAGCTTTTCCCAGGTACAAAATGAATATTCCCAGCCACTTTTTTAAGGCCTAAAATTCCATAGATGTGGCATCCTTCTCCTTCTTCAACTTTTATCTTCTCGATGAAGCCTTCTCTTTCGCACTGGAAGCCAATGAGTCACATTAGAAACTTAGCTGAGATGTAAATCTAGAAATAGAAAACTTCTAGAGCTCAGCATTCAAGAACACAGATCAAGACTCTCTAAACAGAACCATCGAACATGTCAGTGCATATTCACCTGCATTGTAATCAGTGCTCACATGGACAACGTTAACTTTCATTCACACAAGCTGCAGCATTGAACACAATCAAGTTTGAAAATTTGTCCCTCATAGAGTTAAAATGTAGGATTTCAAAACAGTGTCATAGAAGCAATGATCAACAAGTTAAGCCTTTGTTCTATGTTTCTCACCACCAATGATCCAAAGCAACCATGCTTATTTTTGTTTTGTATATTTCATCCAGCCATTAATCAATTTGTTCATTGAGAAGAGCAAACCAAGCTTCTAAGAGTCATATGGGGCCATGAGTGCTAAGATGGGCAAGATGACTTGCATAAGATGGAAACTCATCAGGGTCAGCACTGACCCTTTAGTCACGCGACAACTAAAGAAGTGTTTCTCTTCTAGACAAATCTAAGAGACCAAGAACAAAACATCCTCTTTTCTGAATTCCTGATTACCAAGGCAGTCTTCACCATTATAATCTCTGACCATTCTTCTTTGTATATATCCAAAATCAGACTTTCTTATGTCTTTTGCAGTTCCCTGTCTTTCTAATAGTTATCCAGTGACAGCCAACCCAAGGAATTTGGGATGCTCATTAGTAATCATCACTGATGGTCTTCTGGCCAGTGAAGGGGATGATAAGAAATTCTAGGAAATCATGCTTTGCCTTTCCTTGATAAACCACACTGAAACCATTAAATGGATGCAATTTGACTTGGAAAAAAGCAAAAGCAAAAACAGACACGTACTGGAAAGTGGCAAGGATTCAGTTTCCAGAAAAAAATAGCCTTAATTAGCCTGCAAGTGCCTCTTGGAGCACTCAAGAACTGTTCAGAACAAATATTTTCTAAACCTTTTGAGTTTTAGCCTGTGTGCAGAAACAAACTTCTTGCTGATCTTTTGTCTTTCTAATGACACTACAACTGTAAACATGAGAGATCTCGCTGGATTTACTTTTCCTAAGTAATTGATAAAACCAAATTGAATGTGTAAACAATTTGAAGACTACAGGGACAAACAGTAATACAAATACAACATCATATCAGTAATAATAATTTCAACATTTAATTCATTTTTTCAGGACAAAATAGATGCCAACATACAATAGGCATGTTGTTGCAACAACAATGATGTCCGATAAATAATGGATTCAAAACCTAACCTGGTCTATCAAATCTACATTTGTCAATGCCCATCCTTTTCTCCTATATGCTTCACGAACTTGTTCACATGAATTACAACAATCATCATCCGACTGCATGAGAAATAGAATAATAAATTAAGGAACCAAAACAGAGAATACCAAACATACATTATCTATGTTGATGAGATCATTGGATATAAGATCAAGATAGCCTTCAAAACAATACAAAAATTGGTAAATCAAGAGTAAACAGACCATATGAATTTAGGCCATGGTGTCTACAATCTCTGCAACAGATTTCATTTAAGCAATCTGATCAATGATTTTATTTAACAAAGTCCAGCTCACCAAGTGGTTATGGTTTAAATCCCTCCATTGCATTAATAAAACTATAATAAATTGTTTTTATTTTTGTTATGCTTGCAGATGTCATCTTTAATACACATACCTTAAACGTGAGATCACATGATAGAGCCTTTAGACTATTGCTAGGATTCTAAGGCACAAACTTACAGATCTGGTGGTTTATTAACAACAACAAAGAAAGGCGGTATGACTTGATAAAATTTATCATAACTGTTTTGACCAAATCTCTTTTTTTGTATATGTTTGACCCTTTTTTACCTGCACAACTTTTTTGTCAACCTGTAAATTTTCAACATGGCAAAGCTTGTGCCCTAGTCCATAGAATCAACATATGGCAATGTTTGCATAGCATTGTACCAAAGAATTCTTTTCCTAGTTACCATGTACCCCACCCATCACACCCCGAATTAAATCAATCCTTCTCCAAGGTTGAAGTGAGGGCGATTAGAACCTTGACCTCTTGTTTCCACTGCAAAAGGCATAGCAACAAGAATGTCCCCTTTGGAACATTGTATCTGAGTACTTGACTACAATGAACCTTTAAGATTGAAATATAGTGGTACAAAACAATAAGTGTTAATCTTTATGCATAATGACAAACTAGGTACTAAACTAGAATACAGAAAATCATGTTGAAAGATAACACACACACATATACACACAAACTTGTGAAATAGACAAAACTTAACATGGGTTCAAGAAACAAAGTATCAGTCCCTGAAGCAATAAGACCATGCTAAAATAATAAATGTATATCCCATGAGTAATAATAGAGGTTCAACACAATTGAGCTCGATGTTGTCTTTCAGAAACCAAGCTCCAAATTGATAAAGGAAAAGAAAAGAAGAGATGATCTACCAAGAGTAAGTAGAAGAAATAAAAGTTGAGCAAGAAGAAAGATTTTAGTTGATCTGAATCTCGCAAATCTCTTGAAACTATGTAGAGCACCTTACCAAAGTTTTTGCTCAAATCAATTGCAATGTTACTTGTATATGCAAGGATAATATCCCCAGCAGTTTTCTAGTTAACAACTTGATCAAGTTAGGACCTAACATACATTTCTCTCACAAGCTCCAAAAGCAATTAGATAATGTACGGGCATCAAATGTACCATTTCAGCACCATAGCATGAACCACAATATGTTTCATTATGTTTGAGCCTGCCACCATGTCTCTGCAAAGGCTTCTCGATCTGCATTTTGGAAGAATGGTAAAGAAATGTAAGCAATAAAGACACTAAAAGATGGATTTCAACAAACTTGAGGAATTGAGAGAAGAGAGGGGGGAAAAAAAAACAAAGTGTCATAGACAATAGGTGAAAAGAATTGTACATTTAGAATGATTGGAAAAACATAAAAAGTCAATTAATTAATCTATCCATCTGATTGTGAAAATGTGCTTAGGAGCTTAAACGTTGTTGTTGGACCATTCACTATAAGCTCTCGTAATAGTGGTTACTTTGTATAAGTAGCATGACATCTCATTTGTAGCTTAACAAGACAAGAATTTTCAGCTCAATCCTCTAATTTGAGCTGATGCAAAGTCTACGGACGAAGGTTTTCCGCCCTATTTCAACATCAACCTGCAAGTATATTAGTCTCTTCCCTCTTGAATCCTTTTCATTTCTCAAAAAAGAAAGCCTTGTAATGACAATAGTGCTGTGTTTACTTGTTAGAGTGAGAGTAAGAAGTGTGGATTCCTTTCATTCTAGCATTAGTTTACTCATTTAAAGAGGTGAATGGGAGTTCCACTCTGTGGGTTCCACTCATTTTTTGAGTGAAAAGTAAGATTCACACTCCCATGGGATGGTGGGAGTGGGAATCTAATTCTGGGAATCTAATTCCCACCTCTTCCTTATTTTCTTTTAACCCGTCTCTTTATAAATTATAAAATTATATTCATTAAAATGATGTTACATTTATTTAAAAATAACAATATCATATTTTTATTCAAATAATATTATTATATTATTTAATAATATTACATTCATTGAAAATAATAATATTAAACTTATTTAGATATAACATTATTATATTTAATTAAAAATAATAAGCTACATTGATTCTAAGTTAAAATTACTTAAAATTATATTCTCATATTCATAAAGAATTAAAATTATTGCTATACATTATCATTATTTGAAAATATAATATTATTAGTTTATTTAATTTTAATAGTTTATATTTATTTAATATTAATAATTAATAATAATAATAAATAGTTTATTCTATGAAAATATTAATTTTATCCTATGTTATTAATAATAATGTTTTATTTATGCTGCTCTTATAATAATTTTGATAGGACTTAGAGATAAAATTAGGGCTGATTTTGATTGATAGAATTAAAAGAAGTAACAATTCTAACCTACAATTCGAGAGATAGGTCAAACTCTCCCAAATTATTAATCAATCTTAGCATTAGACAATACTCAGCATAAACCCTAAATGACTCATTCCTCTCTTATTTATAACTGAACCTTAATTAATAAAATTACTAAACAGCCCCTGCTCTTATAATTATTAAACTATCCTTGCTCTTTTATATTTGCACCTAACATAAGTTTTCAAAGGTCTAACATTACTCCCCTCCTAAAAAGACACATTGTCCGCAAGGTGGAATCTAGGAAATTGTTATTGTATCAATGCATATGGTTCCCACGTTGCTTCATAGTCTAGTAGGTCCTTTCATGTAATCAACACTTCTTTGTCAGTTGATTGTCCTGTCACCCCCTGACGCACTCCCTCTACAACAGCCAGTTCTAGCATCACTTCCATGTCCTCAGTCAATGACGGTGGAAGCAAAGTAGAGGGTGTGTGGTCTCCAATAGCTCGTCTTAATTGAAACACATGAAACACCGGATGAATAACCGATGTTGGTGGTAACTTCAATCGATACGCCATATCTCCAATCTTCTCTACAATCTCATAAGGCCCAAAATATCGAGGAGAGAGCTTTTCATTCCTTCGTCACGCCAGAGACTTTTGCCTATATGGATGTAACTTCAGGTAAACTCGGTCTCCTACCTCAAATTGAATGTCCCTCCTATGACCATCAGCCTATTTTTTATTATCTGCTGCGCCTTAGACAATTGTCTCTTCAACTCTTCTAATATTCGATTCCATTTCTCTAAATATTGATTTACCTGCGACACCGGAGTTGAACCCTGTCCATAGTATATCAAATACGAAGGATCACGCCCATACAAGACCTTAAAAGGAGTAGTCTATGTAGATGTGTGAAAAGAAGTATTGTACCAATACTCTACCCATGCTATCCACTTCAGCCATTGCTTGACATCTTCGATGCAAAACATCACAAATAGATCTCTACACTTCGATTGACTCCTCAATCTGTCCATCAGTTTGTGGGTGGTAAGTTGTGCTCCTCTTTAAAATCGTACCCTACATCCTAAACAACTCATTCCAAAAGTAGCTTAGAAAAATTTTATTCTGATCTGTTACTATTGACTTTGGAATTCCATGTAAACATACCACCTCTCGCATAAATGTGGCGGCAACAATCACAGCAGTATAAGGGTATCTTAAGGGTATGAAGTGATCATACTTGCTTAGTTGATCAACCACCACTATGATCACAGTGTACCCCTCTGATCGTGGCAATCCCTTAATAAAATCCATCGTGACCTCCTTTCAAACCTTATTAGATAGTTATAATGGTTGCAATAGTCCTCCCGGTGCCATTGCCATGTATTTGTGGCGCTGCCATACATTGCACCTCGCTACCATCTCCTTGACGTCCTTCTTCGTCCCTGTCCAATATAACTTCGCAGCCAAATGTTGATAAGTTTTTAGCACACCAGAATGTCCCCTAATAGCACTCCCATGAAACTCCTACAACTTTGGTATATGGCGTGACGTTCTTGACAACACAAGACGCCCTTAATATAATAGTCGTTTTCCATCCATGGAATAGCCCAACTATCCCGATTTCCCACGCAACAACGCTACCCGTATGTTCACCAATCCCTCATCCATCTCAATCTCTCGTAACAATGCATCCCAATCCATCATCAAAGGCACTGATAAAGCTACTAATTGATGTACTTTCCCCCGTCGCAGTAGGGCATCTGCTGCCTTATTCTCTAACCCTAGCCGATATTATATTTCAAAATCATAACCTAATAACTTCGATAACCAGCGTCGGTGTTCCTCAATCACCATCCGTTGCTCCAATACAAACTTGAGACTTCGTTGATCGGTTCAAATGATAAAACGTCGCCCGAGAAGGTATGGCCTCCATCTTTGAATAGCTAACACAATTGCCATGAGTTCACGCTCATAAACTGACTTAAGTCGCGCCCTCGGTGTTAACACCTAGCTGAAGTAAGCAATTGAACGCTGATTTTGCATAAGAACTGCTCCTAACCCATACCCTGACACATTTGTCTTTATGATAAATGGTCAGGTAAAATCTGGTAATGCCTGTACTGGAACACTAGTCATGGCCCGCTTTAATTTCTCAAAAGCTTGCATCGCCGCTTCTCCCCATTGAAAACTATCCTTCTTTAATTGCTCTATTAGAGGCCATGCTTTGGTGCTATACCCCTTCACAAACTTTCAATAGTATCTAGTAAGTCCCAAAAACTCCCTCAACTCCCTCAGTGTCTTAGGTAAAGGCCACTGTAGCATTACTGTTTTCTTAGATTGATCTGCTGAAAGTTGACACCACGTCTCAAATACTCTACACTCGTCTGTGCAAATAAGTACTTCTTGCAATTGGCATACAACTGATGCTTTTGTAACTCTTTCAACGTTAACTCTAAATGACCTACATGATCCTCCAAAGTATGACTATAAATCAAGATATCATCAAAGAAAACAAGAATCAAATTTCCTTAGATAAGGCTGAAATACCTTATTCATCAATGACTGAAAAGTGACTGGTGCGTTTGTGAGATCAAACGACATGACCAGGAATTCATAATGCCCCTCATGAGTTCGAAATGCAGTTTTATGTACATCCTCTGGTCACATACGAATCTGATATCCCGACTTCAAATCTATTTTTGTAAACCTTGTCGTCCCATGCAACTCATCCAATAACTCGTCGATCACAGGAATAGAAAATTTATCAAGCACTATTTCCCTGTTCAGGGCTCTATAATCGACATAAAATCTCCAACTCCCATCTTTTTTCTTCACTAACAAGATTGGGCTCGAAAATGGACTCACCCTTAGTTGTATTATCTCGACTTCCAACATTTCCTTAACTAGCCTCTCAGTCTCTTCCTTCTATATTTAGAGATACCGATAAGACCGAACACTGATAGGAGAGGCTCTTTCCCTCAACACTATCATGTGTTCATGTTCTCATCGTGAAGGTAGACCACTGGACATCTGGAATACTCTCTTAAATTGCTTTAACAATCGCTGAATTGGTTCTGGAATATCCATTGATGCCTCTATTTGTCCCCCTCTTAGGCTATGCAGCTCCACCAAAAATCCTTGTCCCTCATCCTGAATCGTCTTTATCATGGTTTTAAGTGACACTAATGTTCTACTTAAACTCGAGTCACCTCGTAGTACTACCGCCTGTCCACTTACACGAAACTCCTTGTTAACAATTTTTAATTTACTTTTATCTCTCCCAATGTCTGCAGCCACTTCATTCCCAAAATTACATATGTATTTCCTATGTCCAACGAAGGAAATCTTATACTACTTGAACGCCTGGTAATAGTAAGATCAACCCCCTACATAAACCTCTACTCCTTTCTATCTTTCCAGTACCCATGACTATCCCAAAACTACCGGTGTCCGTCAACCGAAGTCCTAATTAGTCTCCTACTTTATTAGAAATAAAATTGTGAGTCGCCCCACTATCTATTAGCACCACCACATCTTGCTCCCCTATTCTTTCCCTTATTTCCATTGTGTGGTACGGTGTAAATCCCACTACTAAATTAAGCGTGACTTCAGCGACATCTAAATAGGAATGTTCTTTTTTCACTTCTTCCTCGACTTCTTCTCTGCCTTCCTCCTCATCACCCACAATCAAAACTTGTAGTGTTTTGTCTTTACATCGATACCCTGGTGAAAACTTCTCATCACATCGAAAACCCAACCCCTCTGCCCTTTTGTCTTGGATCTCTGTCTCTTTGAGGCGCTTGAAAGTCACCCCTAATTGTGCACTACTAACTTGACCCCTTTGGGAATCTCTCTGTCCCCATCATTTCTTTTTTTTGACCTTTTGGTGGTGTATTTTGAAACTCTCGTAGAAATCCCAAGGTTTAGGTTTTCTGTCCTACCAATGGTGTACTGTTTCGATATGAATATTCAACTAAATTGTTCTTATTAACATGTTGTACTGTGTTCTTATCCTCTTTTATTTGTGTCATCTCCATTGTCTCCCCTAAACCTCTCGGCCTCAATAAACTATTAAGGGGGAAGTTGAAGTGATGAATTAAAAAGTGTTATTTCCAGCTTCAATCCTTTCATAAAATTCCCTTCTAGCATTACCTCTGAGATTTCTCCTAGGCACTCTAATAGCAACTCAAACTTTTCCCCATACTCCATGACCGTTCTTCCTGGGTCAAGGTAAAAAATTGTTCATGCAAATCTCCCTCTTGAGTGGACCGAAACCTCTCAGGTCTTTAAATTTTTCCCATGACCTAAATAGTTGTCGTTCACACCATTGAAACTACGCAAGTGCCTTTTCTTCTAGACATAATGCTTCCGCCATCAGTTTTTCTTTGTCTGAAAGTCCATTAATGGTGCAATAGCATTTAGCCCTATACACCCATCCATAGGCATCCTCACCTTCGAAAATGGGCATTTTTAGCTTTCTTACTCTAGAATCTACCCCAAATTGAGTTTGGCCAGCCTAAATTTGCACCATCGAAGGTCTCTAACCTCCCAAATCTATTTCAGTTGCTACAAATCCAGAAGACCCAGCTTCTGCTTGTCCACATTAATGGTGCAATAGCATTTAGCCCTATACACCCATCCATAGGCATCCTCGCCTTCAAAAATGGGCATTTGCAGCTTTCTTACTCTAGAATCTACCCCAAATTGAGTTTGGCCAGCCTAAATTCGCACCATCGAAGGTCTCTAACCTCCCAAATCTATTCCAGTTTCTACAAATCCGGAAGACCCAGCCCAAAATTCTGCTTGTCCAGCCCCATATTGGGTTGAAATCCCATGCCCAACTGTATTTCGGCAACAATCGCTCAGGCCCAAACCCAACCTACCTGGGTTGTGCCTCACTCCCAAATACCCTCGAATCTCCAAGCCCGGTGACCTGGACTTTAGGGCCGTTGCCCCCCATGGATTCCATACCACTGGATCCCTTTCTAGCCACACCGCCATGTCCCATCGATGTTGCCTGTGGTGGGTTAAGGTAGGGTTCAGTCAATTTCAGCAACACAACTTCAAGAGATAAAAATTGTTGTTGAACAGTATCAAATCACTCATCAACGGTAACTTTGAGTGATACAACCTTCGCTTCCAATTTCTCTTCAAGTGCGTCCACCTTCTTTGTTGCCATTGTCCCAAGATTTTTGCTCTGATACCACTTTGATAGGACTTTGGGCTAAAATTAAGGCTGATTTTTATTGATAGAATTAAGAGAAGTAACAATCCTGACCTGCAATTCGAGAGATAGGTTAAACTCTCCTAAACTATTAATTAATCTTAGCACTAAACAATACTCAATATAAACCCTAAATGACTTATTCCTCTCTTATTTATAACTGAAATTTAATTAATAAAATTACTAAACAGCCCCTACTCTTATAATAACTAAACTAACCTACCCTTTTATATTTGTGCCTAACATAAGTTTTCAAAGGTCTAACAAATTTTTAACTTACATAGTCAAAATTAAAATTAATCAAAAGTTGGGTTTTACATAATTAAGAATATTAATAATTATTATTAATTTATATGATTAAAATTAATAATAAAAATGAATATTGTATTTTACAAATATATTTTTTTATTTACTTTGTAATTAAAAACTACAATTCTTTTTATAAGAATAAATTGTAATTTAAAATAATTCACTCTCAATAACAGATGAAGTTAACACATAAATGAGACTCTGATTCATATTTCACAGTTTCATTTTAGTGTAAATTAACATTCTACTTCCACTCTCACTCTACACTCCTAATTAGTGGATTCTCACTCCAATATGAGAAGTAAACTCTACCTAATTGTAACATTAGGTTTCCAAAGGGTGAACAAGCTCATCCATAAACAGATCCAATGGGGAGCTATTCAATATGCCTATCAAAACACGCTTACAAGGACATATTGTCTTATAAGCATATCTTAGTCTAATATCTACCCACACCATACCAGTAAAGCAGTCCCACATAAAGAAAGCATAACTATGTGTTGGAGACACAAATTATCTGCAACAAGGAATTGAACAAAATAGAAAGAAAAGTGATAAACATGACAAGTTAAGAAAACCCATATCTCCATAAACATGTTTTTGGTACTTCAAAGGAGTAAATACCTCCTAATACAAGTTATAGTTGCCAAATAATATTCTAGCTTACAAACTCCCAAGTAATGAGATATTTATTTTGATTTATCTTCAATCCTAATGGTTAGGGCCTGTTGATTATTCAGCTAATTATTTGAGCTAGTTTAAGATTGTGATGTCTCGTTTTACTCCCATTTTTTAGTTCCAAGTTCTGTCAAGAACTAAAAATTAAATGTATCCACTAAATTGTCAATTTAATATAAGTTTCAATGAAGGCACAAAAAAAGGGAGATAACAACTAGTGCAAATTCCTCTTGTTCATAAGTTATATCAGAAACAAAAATATTTGTAGCCTCAAAATAATAGCTACAGATAGTCAATCTTTTTACATTATGAGCAACACCATGCATTATTTGAACAAACTTCCCATCCTCTTAAATATCTCTACTATCATCATCAACATAATGCACTCTACATTGTTTGACACAAAGCATTTGATGTAAACCATTATATCTCCTAATGTAGATACAGATCATTCAAGTTCTCCTTGCAAAGGTGCAGAAGGAACCAGAAAATTTAATAAAAGTAGTGCAAAAAAATGGCTCCATATAATTGAGGTGACAAGACAAAAATCAGATTCAATCAACCCCATTTGGTAAAAAATGAGGCTTTATTCAAATTGAGGAGCATGCTGTCAGTATTTTACCTCTAGATACAGACAAATAAATGGGATTTGTAAATAAATATGGTCAAAACAAGACCTTTTTGTGAGGAAACCATTGAGTCCAGGTCTGAAATATTACCCCCCTAAAAAAAAAAAAAAACGAAAAAAGATAATAACCACCAGCTGAAGAAGAAAAGCTATCCAGATGATTAGCCTACCAACCTTTGGCGCACCAATGACATCCCATCTGACTTCTAGAACATTACCATGAGCATCAATCCTTTTCTTGAATATATCATGTCTCTACAAGAGAAAACTGTAAAGTCAAGGGAAGACAAATATGAAATTCACTAAAACTTCTCAGCAGCAATATGATTGAATAAAATCTACAGTATAGACAATGCATTATTCCTTACAGTACACAGGAACAAAATTGAATATAACTTAATCAACAAATTAACTATTGCCTGTTGTGCATACTATATCAAGATGTTGCTCTCCACTGATATCCATAGCATCGACATTGAGTAATGAACATGGAATGGCAGGAAAAGTGATATTAAACTGCATTATCGAACAAAGATGAGGCTAATCAATATACAGCCATTAGTTATTGCTTACATGGGAAAAGAAAGAATCTTAAGTAAAAGATAAAAATTGAGAAAGTAAATCTTTGAAGATGAGAATAACATATAGAAAAGTGGTTTAAAAACAATTAAAACCATCAAATCAAAAGGACCGCAAAATCACTCACTGCTCAAATACCGTCTATGAAGCTAACTTTACATCTTGTTAAATAAAAGATTTATGCTCTATTTGATAGTGTGCTGTTGGGGCTGCAACTCGTGTGAAATAAAAGTTGATAGTGTTTGGTACACTTGACTTTGTAAAGCTATGATTTAAAAGCTACAGCTACTAGACAGCAATCACAAATAGGTTGCAAGTAGTTACGAAAAACTTTACAGCTGCTGTCTATGCTCTATTTGATAGTGTGCTATTGTGGCAGCAACTAGTGCGGAATAAAAGGCGATAGTGCTTGGGCAACCTGACTTTGTAAAGCCATTTTTTTAAAGCTACAGCTGCAGACAGCAATAACATATAGGTTGCAAATATTTATGAAATGCCTTACAGCTACTGTTTAAAAACTTCAGCTACTAGACAGCGATAATAATCGGAGCCCTATTTTAACATTTGAACAAATAACAAAATTACTAAATGATTACATTAATATGCAGGGTTTTGCCTCTAGAAGTATCCACTAAAAGCTTCGTTTCAGTAACAGTAAGAAGGTAAAATCCTGCAAAAAAGAAGATGCAATGTTGAAACTATCCATGTGAGTTAAGGCTACTCCAAAAATTAGGCCTAATAATAAATAATAGAAATAAATAATTGCCATTTCTTAATAAAAAAGGAAAAAAGAAAAAGAAAGAGGTGCATACTTAATTCAGAGAATAAAAAGACGAGCATAAAAAGCGAGGAAACCAAAGTGATAACGCCACCGGAGAGCGCACGACTGTGGAAATCCTCGCTAATTTTGGGTTACGCGTCTAAATTCCTCAGCTTGTTTACGATGCTCTCCATGGCCCCAAACTAGAGTCAAACTTTTTGCTCTGCAAACACAACAAAATTTGCAGCGATTTGACACTCACGGAGTCAGTTTGTGGTATGTTTTGTCGTCCGACCCTCAGCAGAAGAGAGGAATTGGTCAACTGGTGATCCCACGATGACTGGCGTTTAAAAAAAATAAATAAATAAATAAAAGGTGTGTTGCTGATTTACTTTTAAAATGGAATGTACAAACTATTAATGTGGAAATGCACTTGCTCATTTGTCTGAAAATATGGAAAAAAGAATGATAATGTTTTTGGAGGAAATTTTGTTATGACGTGTTTTTCAATTGTTTGCCATGGAATAAATATTCTTCAGTTTTATTAATCTATTTTTATTATTGTAAAATTAATTAAAAATATACATTTTTTAATTTAATATAATTAGAACTCAACTTCTTCTCATTTATGTGAGTAGGATTCAAATATCTAATTTTTTATTTTAAGATAAAAAGTTTTATCATTTTAATTAGTTGACATTCATAAAATTAAATAAATTATAAAAATAGGTATCTCACTATCAAATCACATTTAAAGCAACTTAAGATCTTATTGTTATTTGCTCTTCAGCCAAAAATTTGAGGAAAAAAGTTCTCTATTTTATAATTTTTTAATATAAGGAATTTGCAAAAATTTATAAAGGATGATTAAACTTTGATGAGTTTTGGAGGGCGAGGGAGACGAAGGGTGTATTTGGCATTATTTTTGAGAAGCTATTTTTCGCTTACTTTAGCGGGCCTGTTCTTTTGACAATAAACTAAGAATTTGTAAAACAAAAAAAATTCATTCTCCAACGTCGGTTAAAAAGAGCACTAGCCCCATCTTCGGATGAAACGATAAGAGGTGAGATTGGGCCAATTTTTAGGAAAATAAGTTGATCCAATTCTGTGGTATGTTTAATCATTAGAACTAGTTGATTAGTCTAAAATTTCATCCAAAAGCAACAGGATTATTAATCCTTATTTCAACTTAGGTTTGAGAAAGGATAAAATCTTACTTTTTCACTCTTTTCATTTTTATTTAAATTAATATTTACATAAATAAATATAAAAATTCATTTTGTAATTTATTTAAATAAAGAATATCAAATTTTACTTCAATAATTTGTTTACAAGAAATTAAAGTATCAAGTCCAACAATTACTAATATAATTTAAAATAATTATAATATTTAAAAAGTTATTTAGCTTTGTTAAATTAAATTTAACATATTTTTATCTCATTTTATACCAAACAAAAGCCTAATCTAATCTAATCCAATCTAATTTTCATAATTAGTCAAATCAAATATTGCATGCCAAACATGAGCCAGAGGAATAATTTTTGAAATATTCCTTTATAAAAGAATATAAATTACAGATATTTTATATATAAATGTAAATTTTTCTTTTTTGCTATTTTTGCCTAAAGAACAACTTATAAAGTGGATAATAATAATAATAATAATAATTTCAAGAGTTGTGTTACTTGTGATAGGGTAGTTAAAAATATTTATTAATTATTACAAGTTCATTTGCATTTTATTAAACTAATAAATTTATAATGATCCAATTTAAAAAATAATAAGTACATCTTTTGCTTAATAAATAATAGAAACACACTCTTTATTAAAGTATACCACCAAATATAGTTTAATTTTTCACTTGTTTTAGGATAAACAACTAAATATATTTTTACTATTTTTGTTTTTATATACTATTTTAAAATAAACTATCAAATAAGTTTTGCCTTTTAAAAACATCAAATCCAAAAATACCATTTTCTTTTCTTAAACAAGTGTTAAAAACCACTGATTGAAAAAACAATACCAAATGCACCCAATTCCTTTTACTTTTCTTTCACAAAAGTTGGAGAATGAAAAATTTTGTTTTACAAATTATTAGTTTACTATTTTTTCCCTTACAAAAAAAAAAGTAGCTAGCGAAAAATAATATTAAAGACACCGTAAGAATAATTATAGTTTATTTTAACTTTATTGTGGTAAGTGCCAAAAAATATATACACTTATACCACATCATGTGCCCCATAAATATTATAAATATGTATAATGGATATGGCTTGTAGTGATTTTGTGGCATACTACAACCTTCCTTAGTTCCCTGTTAAGTGGCTAACTTGATGTGATTATTTTGATTATTTGAACATGACAAATTAATTTATACATACGAAATGCTTTGTGTAAATGTTATGCGATTGTTGAATATGTGATCAAGAAAGTTAATGTTGTCATTAATTTTCTTTTCTTTTTTGATGGTTTACAATACTTGTATTTGCATTAATTATAGATCTTATGATTTTTTTTTTTGGAAATTGTCAAAAGGGTCCCAAATCCAAATTGAATTCGAACTAATTCCAATTCAAAATATAATTTGAATCTAAAACATAATCTGAAATCTGCATTGATCCTGTTATGAATTTATCCAAAATATTCATATGATCTTAACTATTTGGATTGAATCATCCGATTCAAACTATTTGTATAGAATCGAATTAGATTTGAAGTTTTGGATTAGAATTATAATGGATTTTTTCTCAATCTAAATTATTCAAAATCCAATCGAATTCATGTGAATTTGAGTCGAATCCAAAATTGCCCACCTTTATTAGAGAGATATTTAGAGATAGGCTTGTCAAAAATATTCAACTTAAAAAATATTTATTAATTAGAGTATTATTATTGAAATATTTAAAAAATGAGGCATTTTTAAAATATGAGACTATAGGCAATTACCTTATTTGTCTATATTTAAAGTCATCCATATTATACATATATGATTATTAAATAATATGTCTGTAGGTTATGGCTAGCTTTCTTACACGAGTGGTTGACTGAGTTGCTAAAACTATAAGCTGAGATGAGACACAAGATTAAGAAAAGATATCAATTACATTCTTATAAAGCTTATATCTTGAATATGTTGACTTAACTAGGTCAAGACGAGGTATGTATTAAGTCAATCATGATACCCTTGCCTATCATAAGAACATGATTAAGCCACATATATGTTTATTTTGTACTTTGTAAAGGTGAGCCCATAAAAACTCAAGTTAAGCGCTTAAGTATCGACTTAATTTTGAAATCTATAGTGAATTATTAGATATATGCTCTTATACAAGGAGAATTCATTTTAAGGCATGACTTATATCATCTGTGCTTTGTGATCAAAAATAAAATGAGTGAATGAGTCTCTACTTCCATATTGTGTAAATTCCTTGGAGGTAAAAGTAAGACCTCAACAGTTATCCTTAATCATTATTGACTATGTCTTCGAGGGAATGATTGATGTTAGCTACTTTATCATATTTTGCTATAGCTATGATGTTATGTGGCTTATGAAATGTGTTTAAGAAAATAATCAGTTTAGAAATAAAAGATGTTAATAGGGTAGGAAGGTTTATATTTTCCTTACATATGATTTATGTATTTAATGATTGACCAGTTGTATAATTTAAATAAGGATGGATAAAATTGTGAATTCTTAAAGTGCATAAAGTGAAGCATAGCTTTTGCCAATGGATTAAATATTTTTGTACAATGTATTGAATAATCTAATCTAGGATACAAAATGACCAAGTTATTTAGATCTCTTATAATGATTACAATTGAGGTCTTTAGCTTCCTAAAGCTCCAGTTTATATTTGTCATGGGTTACATGTGGCATTTACTTGTATAATACTGCTATTGTGGCTTCGTGCCTAAACACCCTACTCTCTTTATAATGCTTATCCTTTCATCACATCATATGCCAGTAGGATATGTTATGATGTTATATTTAAGGGTCTATGATCTAACTTGAGAGAAAAACTTAACTTTATATAAATTATCTAGGATTTATATGAGATAACTTAGTGTTTTATTTGAATTTTTATAGCATGAAGTGTAATTTATTCAAAAAACTCTATGAAATAGTGTGAGGTACAATCTTCTTACTTGAATAAAATATAAGCAATCTAACAAGCTCTCTTAAATATTTATTATAAAAAGAATAATAATAAAGTATAATAATATAATAACATAAATAATGTTGTAGAAATATTAAGAATTCTAGAAATTACTGCAATAATTCAATAAAAAGTAAATCCAAAACTGCTATGATTCATCCTATAATTTGTATTAAAAATGTAGTAAGTTTATATAGAGTGGTTATTGTACTTACTCTTTTATGCAATAGTCCAAAATATCCTATGCTACCTAAGTGATGATTGTACACATTCTTTGCTCTTTTTTCCTTTACTGCCTTTTTTTTTGTATAAAGTGGATATTGATTAAAACGGTTAAAAGAACTCAACAATATTATTTAATTAACAAAATTTTAAACACACCAAAAGGTTGTCGGACAAAATCTGATCAACAAAGCTCTTTTAGTCTTATTTTTTTATGCCTTCATACTCAAAAGGAGGCGTTTTTGGTGAATTCAAGTTATGTGCATTGGGTAGAATATATTTATTTGCCAACTTACATCTAAAGCCCCTTAATGCCACTCTCATCCACTTGAACACTTAGGTTTTCGCTTTAAGACTTAACTTGAACTTTGTCTGAAAATTAGTCCACAATGTTTCCTTGGTATTTAGTGGCACTTTCTTACAATCATCATATATAATTAAGACTCTTTCTCATACAATAACCCCAATGTAGTTCTTCAAATCATTTCTCTTTTTTCCAACTAGAATTGCAAACGAATTGTACATAATCTCAATCTCATCACTAACTCCTCTCTACAAGTCTTTTCTCTTTGTAAGGTTTTGTCTTAGACTTCATTTAAGATCTAGATCATATATCAACTCCTCATTTTCTGTCATGTCTCTAACAAACTTGCATTATATATAAAAGTGGATGAGTGCACTAAATATCAATATAATAATAAAATAATTAGTTACTGACCTATGGGACATAGTGCTAATAACACATAGTGGTTGGATTATTCATTATCCACATAAATATTTACATGAAAAACATCAACAATTGACCTTACACAAATTCCTTATCACCCAAATCTAACTTAAATTTTAGAAAATTATTGGATAATGAAGCATACTCATCCATGCCATCACATATAGTCCCATTTGAATAATTACATTTTTCACTCATTGATCAAACAACTGATTTATTATTATCTAATTGATCTTTTATATAAAACACTTGCTTTGAATGATTAGCTAGTAAAAAACAATCAGATTTGTAACATATTCGATCTAAATTGACTACAGTGAACCCTAACTCATCAATGTTAACCACTCTACCATCTATCCAAATCACACTCAAAAAGTGCCTTCTTAACCTCTAGATTAAGTTTTCAAATTGAATTGATAACCCCACAGAAAGGCATATCCCGAGAATGAGGATTTTTATCTTTCAAACTTGAAATTTAAAAAGTGCTAGCAACCATATAAACACCACTATTTTGTGTTGTGTGGTTGCTGTCTTGATCTCTCGTAGCAAAATTAAAACCATTACTACGATATCTTTCATATGTAACTACGCTTGAGCGGATTTTTCTCTCGAAGCTCTGGATGTGTAGGATATTTTCTAGTATTAATTTCATTTTTTGTTTTTCTTGGTTAATGGAGTAATGTGCCATAGATTCTTTCACATACATTTTTCTCAATATGCATCACATCTAATTAATGGCAAACTAACAACTATTCCCAATAATCTAAGTAAAAAATGATTGATCTCTTTCTACACAACAATTGAGCTACATCCTCATCGCCCTCACCCTTACCTTCAACTTCACTATCATTTTCACCCTTAACTTCAATCTTACCCTCAGCCTCAGCCTCACCTTTATTTTCACTCTTACCCTTATCTTCATCTTCACCTTTCTATTTACCCTTACTATTGCCCTTATATTTACCCTTATTGTGCCCTTACATTTACCTTTATTGTTACTCTCACTTTTACTTTGACTACTACCCTCACCCTTACCCAATTTTTGCTTTTCTTGGACATTTTTCCCAAACTTAGTGTCACTGTCGGCCACTAAGTTTAAGATCTCTAAGACAAAGGCCTAGGAGAATTTTCAATAGACAGCCTATGGCTCATATATGACATTTTCTAACTATGTGGTAGCCAACATGCACATGTGTTTACCCCACAAACTAGACAACTATAGTACCCTTTAACAGTACACTCAAACAAGTTTCCATAAGTTGGAAAGTCACTAATCGTCCATATTAACATAGCTCGTAAAATAAAACTTTTTTTTATATGCATCAAACACATCTATACCTACATCCCATAGGATTTTCGAGTCCTTAATCAATGATGCTAGGTATACATCTATGTAATTTTCAAGTTGTTTAGGTCTGGATATTAGTAGAGACAACACCATAAATTTCCTCTTTATACATGACCATACAGGAATGTTATATGTTATCAATTAATATGTCAACAACTATAAGTAGTGCTAAGTGTGCTATGTTGGTTAATCCTATTAGATGATAAAGCCAACAGAAGATTTCTCAGCTCTTGGGCAAAATTAGACTATTTATTGTCAATTAGTTGCCAGGCCATTTATTGTCAATTAGCTACCAAGCCATTTATTGTCATACAAACTACTAAAGATTTCTTAGCTCTTGAACCATCTTTAATTCTTTTACTTTCATGCTATGTTAAGTTTTCAGTAGTTTTTGGTAATTGAAACATTCTTTTGAACCTATGAATCATAGGAAAACGCCATAACACCTTTTATGGGACCCCTTTTCTAATTTTTATTAATCTATCTTTTCTTATTTCTCACCTAGATGCTCTACACTTTGGGCATTCATTAAGATTCTTGAACTCATTCCTATAAAGAATGCAATCATTTAAACATGCATGTATTTTCTCATAATCTAAGCCTAATAGCTTTATTATTTTTTTGGCCTTATACATGGACTTAGACAAATTATTATCAATTGGAAATATCTCACTCAACACTTTCAATAAACTTGAAAATCCACTATCAGACCAACCACAAAGTCCTTTTATATTGTACAGTTTTATTAAACCTGAGAGCTTTAAATGCTCTGAACCTAGATATAAGGGCTTTTCAGCATCTGAAACCATATCCTTAAAAGAGATAGGATCTTTATCATAATGATCAAAAGCATCATGAACCATATAATCTATATTTCTATAATATGACCATCTAAAACACTGATTTTGTGGCTGATCTTGGCATTTTACAGAGGTAGGTTTTGAGTCCACCTCATCATGCCAATTCCAAACTAAATATTTTTTTAAAAACCTTTTTAAATAGATGTAACATTACTTGTTCGAGAGTTAAAACTCCATATTACAATAAGAGGTATAAGGAGATCTAATTGACATTTTATTCTTAGAATTAAGAATGGCAAATTCTAAGAAATCATTAACCCCATCATTATACTCATCAGACAATTTATCATAGAACATCCAAGTTTTGTCCATAACATGTATCGTTACCTGTTCATTTGTTAAATTTTATCAACTTACTAAGTTTAGTTAAATTAAACAAATAACTTCAAACTTTTAGACTTAAATTAAAACTATAAATTGTAAAATAAATCTAAGTTTTATTTTTTTAGAGTCACTTAAATGCATGTACACATGCAGCAATCCAACAGAACATATATGTAAGCATTCAGGAAGCCAACAGAGCATACATGCACACATTCACCAACCCAGCAAAACATACATATACACATTCAGCAAGCTAACAAAACATGCCATATCCACTTTTTTCAAAATTTCATTTTCATATTAAAAGAAACAAAAGTATATACTAGAATAAACAATTTAATTCTAGAAGAGTCTATGCAACAAAATCAAAACTAAAAACATGCATGTCAATATTTAAAACATGTCAATACAAGTAAAACTCAGAATACAACAATAATAGAAACTTAAAAAAAATTGGGTGATTCAAAAGAATTACGAAATGAAGATAATTGTTACACCATAAACTTTTGTGATTCTTCAGAAGTGAGAGATTGAATTATATATATTAATTCAACTAGTTAGACTTACTCAATTGAAATAAACATGCAAGATATAAGAAAAAGTAATAACAAACTAAACATTCTAGTTAAAAGTTAGTAATTCAATATTAAAACACATCCAAAAGATTCCTATACAATAAATAAAAGGTCCTTTTCAAAATTTTATTAATTTAAAAATCACGTAAAAAAAAAGGGTGCATGTGGTTGTGACATTAAAATGGTCAAGGCTATTACACCCATCAATATATTAATGAGGATTTAATAAAAATGAAGGACAATGCTTGTTGCTGTTGAAGGGTTTGCATGTGAGATATTGCATTTATATTAAGTCTAGTAAAAGCATTATAGGAAAAAGATTGATGAATTGACCCTAATTGAATAACAAGTTAGGCCCAAAATTGAAAGCATCATGCATGCAATTTGGATAAATAGGTAAAAAGAGAAAAACCCAATTCTGCATTGACATTGTAATCCATCAATTCTAGTTAAAGTGTCTATGAAATTCAAAGTTTAGTGACATGGTAACTAAAAAAAGAGAGGGAAGAAAACTAATTTGAATCGAGCACTTATGAAACCACTCTTAATTAAAAACTCTTGTACAATACCTCAACTTCAATTGCTTTTACCTTCCTACTATGTTTTCTCAAGTCCCAAATTATATAAGCAATCAAGATTATAGAAGAAACTAGAATTTTAAAACCCATTCTATAGTTAACCGCAACAAAACAACATGCATAAGGAAAATAAGCATTACAAATTGGAAACATAATAATTAAAAATAAATAAACGGTACCTTTAGAAATGAATATATTGTAGTGGAGAGAGAGAACCAAATTGTGAAGAAAAGAAGTGCTTTGATTTTGAGCTTAGTTAGGATTGACGTGGAGTTTGATTAGAATATACAGTATCAACAGTTGAGAGGTGAAGAATGATGACTGAATGACTTAGAAAAAGATTGGGTTCAATTTTGGTCTTAATGTTAGAATAAAATGATGTGTTTTACTTATCGTTATTTTTTTCTAAGTGAAAAGATACCATTTCTAACTGAAAATAATAAATTTACTTGTAAAATTTCAGCCAAAACCCACTAAAATTTTCATTGAGTACACTTAATACATTTCAGGTTTTTCATATCAAAAACATTGTTTTACTAGTTTATTAGTGTAAGTAACAAAAATTCACAACGGTTTTATCTTTAAACTTAAAAGCTTTAGCTTTGGAATGTTTTTGGTTCAAATGTCATTTTGAAATGATATTCGAATTTTATTTTCTTTTACTAACACCTTAGTGTGACTAAGAAAAAGTCCAATGGTCTTTTCTTAAACTTAAATGCTTCTATATTTGAGGAATTCTGCTTGACACATAATTAGAATTATTTTATTTTTATTATTGATACTTTAATGTTAGAGATTTCTAATGTCTAAATTTTAGACATTATAATATCATTAATTTATGATACTTATATGTTATACACGGAAAATGGTTCATATGTATAAAAATAGTGATACTTTTAATAAAGTATCACAAACCAAGTGTCAGTAAAGATCATTTTCCATAAAACAAAATGAGATTGAAGTTGTTTGGGCACTAAGAAAGAAAATAGAATATTTTGGAAATGCTCAATGAATTTTATTTCTCAACAACTCAAATCATGGAAAGCAATACAACAGCTTATGCATACATATCTTAACCATGATTATATTTAACTAATCGAAAACTAATTATTATTAAACTAACTAATCTTTAGAACCGTGCACAGTGTGCTTGTAACAAACTTTAACCGATTTGCTGAGCTGTCAATTGAGCTGGCACAACTTGCGCCGTTACTCTGGATTTTCTTCATCTTAGCTTTCTCTATCTTTTGTTCAGCATAGTGAGCTACTTTAACAAGATGATATTGAAGTGTAAATACAACTCAAGGTTAAATTGCAAACGTAAGAGTAAGTTGGATTTTATTATAGGGCTCATATTAGTCCCACTCGCTTTGTCAATGAGCAGTCTTGATCCATTGATGCCCCCGAGGCCCTTTTTCTGGCATTAGAATTAAGAGGTAATATATATGCATGAAAGAAATTCAAATTCCATCTTCACAACGTTTCTATGTTATTATTAAGATTACATAGCAACTTATTATAAAACCCAATGAGCCAAGCAATACGCTTCTATGTTATTATTAAGATTACAGACCACTAAACTTTTTGTGGACCAAAAGTTGAGCGCCTTCAACAAGCTGCTTTACCACTTCTCCCGCAGGTAGAATTTCCCTGATGAGGCCAACACCTTCACCAGCAAACATCACCATACTTCCAATATCACCTGCTGTTGTAACATTCGGAACAGTACCTGCTAAGCGATGGATTTTTTTCTCCTGTTTTGATAATAGAATAAGTCAACCAGAAGCTATGCATGTATATGTTGATATTGTCAAAGTTATGAGCAAAACCTATTCTTACAATGCCATGTATTGTTGACCAGCCGATGATCGGTTGGTTCAATTCATTTTCATGCGCTGGGATATTTTTCCAGTTACTGAAGAAAGGTGTTTGAAGCACACGGTGGGGTGCACCAGGCCATCTTGCCCTGCCAAATACATCTGTATATTCAGTTTTGTCCATTTCAACCAACTTTCTCTTGTACTCAGGATGCGCATAGCTTTCCTCACTTGCCACAAACCTGCAATTAATTTTAGCCAAGTGGTGAGAATTTTCTGCTTCTTATTAGCTATTATTTAATTGTAGTGGCTTAAACTTTTCCACATCTTGATGTTTCTTTACCATGAAACTGAAGTTTAAAACAAAATTAAATATTATCTTTTGCATTCTTCAAATGTATATCGTCTATGCCCACTTACATTTGACATATAAGCCAGAGAAGTTTTAATTGTCAGAATGATAATAGAAGATGAAATGCGACAAACCTTGTGCCTAGGCAGATGCCTTGAGCACCAAGAGACAGAGCAGCAACATAACCACGCGCATCCACAATACCACCTGCAGCAATTATTGGAATATCTCGATTCCCGATAATATCAACCACCCTCGGCAATAAGGAAATTAAACCATCCTATGCATGATCAAATGCAAACAATGAAGATACAGAGGTCAACACTGCATCTACTACTTGAAACAAGTAATAGCTGCACATCATCAACAGACTAATGTATGAAATTACAAACCAAATAATAGGTTAGATCTATGGATAATAATAGTTTCCGTCACAGGGAAAGAAGAATGACCATTCCTGCTAATGGTAGAGTAACCAAGTTTTATTGTTGATTCCTAGTTGCTTCATCATCACTCATCTATGGTTGCTTCTATAAGTTACAGAAAATGGCCATTTGTTTCTTTAATCCCAAACAAAATATAAGGAATATAATTTCTTCATGGAATTAAGAAGCTATAAAATCCAAACAAAAATTTCAATTTGCAAGTACAATCATCCTTTTCAAAGAACAAAAAAATCATACCTGTCCAATTACATGGCCCCCAGCTTCACGTCCTTGGACTATAATTGCATCTACACCTGCGTTAATTGTGTGTCTTGCTTCTTCAAAACTCCCAACCTGCAATGGAAAAAAATTTGTAATTCAAAAGAATATCAAGGTGACAATCATATATAGTTTCAAGTCCATATTTATAAATATGGGTAATGATCTAGTGGGCACTGCCATATGGTGCTGTCGACTAGTTAGATTTTCCAATTATATTTGTGTATAGGTGTAGCTAACAATGTCAGTGTGCCTAAATTAAAACATTTGCAATAATTAATAATGTCACTATGATATATCTGGTAGAGAAGACAAGGCTTACTTGGGGGACAACTTTGACTCCAGCACTATGAGCTTCAAGAACGAGCTCCTCTGAACATTCACCCCAGGAAACTTGCAAAACCGCTACTTTTTCACTTAGTATAGCCTTTATATTTTCGTTGTGGGGAAATGCCAGAACCACACCAACCCCAAATGGTCGCTCTGTTAATGATCTTGTCTTCCTTATCAGATCCCTCAAGTAATCTGGTGCTTCCTGCCATACCGTACCAAAAAAATTAAAAAAAAAAAAATCAACAAAGAATAAGCTGAATGGATTAATTATGAAGAATGGTTGAAACAATTAAATAATTAAGCACCCAATCAGGGGCTCTAAGAAGACCAAGACCACCGGCATTAGCAACAGCAGCTACAAGCTCTGGGCCTGAAATATCAGGTCCCAAAGGTGCCTGAACAATCCCATACTCGAAACCCAGAATTCCTTTCCAACCCATTAGGGTAAACTTCAAAGTATTTTAATGAACTCAGTTTTTTATTTTCTTCTTTTGTTCTCCTCTTATAAGCAGTTGTTTAGATTCAAAAATAAATAATAAATTAATTGAAGCCGTAATGATAAACTCAATTCCATCTTCTCAACCGGAATTTTTCTATTTCTATATGCCTTAGAGCGTCAGCAAGGACGTCCAAGATTTGCTTCTAGAATGAGGAGTGTGCTATCGGACAGACCGCTAGGGTCAGCAGAAATCGCCGACTCCTATTTACCGAGTTGGACTATCGGCACCCACGATGATTCTTTTGAAACCCCTTTTTTTTTTCAATAATACTAAATTTAATTTCAAAAATATCCTTTTTCTAAATAAACACATTTAAATAATGAATCTTTTAATTTTTTATTATTTTCTTCCTCCTCACAAACAATTTTTATGGATAAAAAATTTCTTGATAAAAAACCAATTAATTAAATAAAATTTTTCAAGATTATGATGTAAAAAGTTTTAGTATGAGCTAAATAAAAAAGTCAAATAAATTTATCAGAATGTGTTTTGTTTATTATAAATAGATTGTATCAGCAATTCAAGAAAAATTTATAGAGAATTTAAGGAAAAAAATACATGTGTGAGTTTGATAACAAAGAAAATACAAGAATTTTTTTCTTTTAAAGAAAGAAAATACATAAGTGAAGTGAGATAAAATAGATATGATATATATTAGAGAATTTTTTCTTAAATGTAATTGTAATAGAAGAGGGGTTTTAAAATTATTTTGGAGGGGTGTGTATAGTCTAACTCCTATTTATTTCCTCAGATAAAATTTAAGAATTTATCCTTAAATGTAATTACAATTTTCTATAACTTAAAGTAACTAAATAGTGACTTTTTTATCATTATGATACAAATTAAATTCTTCAACTAAATAAATAAATTATTATTATTTTATCATTGTAAATTACATATGGGAAGCTTTTATAGTCACGTGTTTTACCAAATCTTTGTAAATTACATATGGAAAGATATTTTGAATATAGTACTAAAGGCGTAATCATGGAGATTCTTTTATAATTCATATCATCTAAGAATTGTATATAAGTATCATTCTTGTATTAACAAATTTAATCAATCTAAAAATTACAATTCTTCTTTCTTTATGGTATCATAGTGCATTATGGCTCTTGGTGCAATTTCTTCGTCATCTCTTCCAAAAGAGCCAACCCTCAACATCCAAGTCTTTCACCAATGTTCAAGCCTTGTTTCCATCACACTGAATTCAACAAATTTTCTTCTTTGGAGGTCCCAAGTCTTGCTTCTCATTCGAAGTCTTGGCTTAACTCACCATATTACCAATTCTAACAAACCAACAGCAGGTCTTGATGTGCTACTTGGGAACTTAATGACAATCTGCTGACGTCTTGGATGTTAGGGCTTATGACAGAACAAGTGCTAAGCTCCATGATAGGAATTGAATCTGCATAAATTATGTGGCTCTCTAGAAGATCAATTACTTCCTACAACCAAAGAAAAAGAAGTACACCTCAGAGATAGGATGTTGACATTGAGAAAGAGCAATCTAACTCTCGAAGAGTACACACGAAAATTCAAACACTTGTGTGACTCTCTTGCAGCTATCAACAAGCCTATTGACGACCTCGATAAGGTCTTTAATTTTGTAAGAGGCCTTGGGGCGAAATACCAGGATTTTTGTTTGGCTATGCTAACAAAGCAACCATAACCTTCGTTTAAACAGTTCCTAATGGCTCTTGAAAATCATGATCAGGACCTTCTTTCTCACGAAGAAGATAATAAGAATGTTTTCAATCAATTCAAGATTTCTTGAGCCAGAGACGAAGAGGAAGGGGCCGTGGTAGTAGAGGATGTGGATATGGAGGTAGACAAAATGGCAGAGGCAACCATAAAAACCCCCGAATCAAGAATATTCAGGTAAAATGACTCAGGAGCATCAAGTACGAAAACAATAAATTAGTGAAAAATATACTCTTTAAAAGTATATAAGTTTATTTAATTATAATAAATATTTTTTTATTAATAAAATAATTGAAATATTTTATTCAAATATCTTATTTACATTAATTTTTGAGTAAAGTTCATTTAATCATATTATATGTATTTATGTGATCACTATGTAGATTAACAGAAAACATAAATACATGTTATTTTATAATTTAATAAATTGAGTTCGCAGTTGATAAATAAAGTTAGACATTTTATTCAGGTATAAACTGTAATAAATTTATTGAATGATTTATTTTAATCATGTATGAATTTATTAATATAATACGACTACATTGAATTGGATCATATATGAGATTTAATTAACTTTATGATAATTGTCAAACTTATTAGATCTCATAGGCATTAATTTTACTGTAATCTTAATCTTGAGTTAGTTATAATTTCATAATTATGGTTGTCATTCCATTTGAATTACCAAAGGACACGACACATACTTATAGTTAAGATTATCTGGTATCTTAGTGGGAGCAATTATAAGTATTGAAGTTATAAATTAACAATATGAAATTTGTATAACACATCTCTTGATGGGTTTCGGTATTTGATCATAAAATTCTTTACAAAAAGTGTGTCGACATATTTAATATATTAAAATGATCATTAGAGAAAACTAATAAAGATCAACGAACAAGATGTTATTAAATTGATTGAACAATTGAGATATTAATTTAATTAACGATGTAGTGTAAAGGATTGTGCAGTAAAAAATGTGGCTTAGGACGAATTATTATTCGAGCATACAATTATGGAGGTCAGTTCCAATCTTATGAGGGAATAAAATTGGAATTAAATAATTAAACTAGTTTAATTATAGGCTTAATTATTGTAACTACTATTGTATGTTCCCAAATAATTTCCGGGTTAGCTCATTTAATTGACTATACCACTATTGGACCGAAAAATAAGAAACTGGCATATTAGGTGACAAACCTAAATATAACATTTGTTAAGACTCTATGTGTTATATTTATATGTAAATGGAGTATTGTGTTATTTTACAAGGTGGGCCCTAAAGTTATTACATATTATCTCTATTTTTACGTATGTGGAGATGTAATATATATTAAATTCAAAATATTTAATATTTTAAATTATTAAAGGAAAAAGAAAGCACATATTAGGGTTTTAATTAGAAAATATTATATAAGTATTCTTTTCTCTAAAAAAAAAAGAGAGAGAGATAATTTTTTGGGAGTAGTAAAACGAACACCCACACGTTCAATGTAGATCAAACTTGAGTCATAGAATGAAAAATCGTTTGGTGACGGATTTGTTACGTCCTGTTGTTCATCTTCTCAAATTATCGAGATATAATTTTCTAAATGACGAATTTCTTATATATTATATGATATCGGTCCTAAAAATATTTTTTATGAGAAAAATTATGATTTTTCATAATCAATTAGTATCAGAGCCATCTCATATTAATATATAAGAATATTATATAAAATCAACCTTGATTTTTATATATTAAAGTGGCACAATTTTATTTAGATATATATTATTTATTTAATATATGAATAAAGCATGTTAAAAATTATGAATAAAGCATGTTAAAAATTATCTTAATTCATGGTTAGATTGTTTACTGTAATTTTTCTTTAGATCTATAATAAGAGAGGTAGTTTTTTATCATCATATTTCTCTTTTGATTTAATTTATTATTCTAGAAATTTTGTAAGAAAAATCGGTTTAGGAAATTTATAAATCACAGTAATGAGTTTGTAAATCGCTGGAGATTAATTGTGAAAGACAAAACAAAGGAACAAGCGCTGGAAATTTTTGTGACAGTAACAATCTATCACGCACACACTGCAGGCAAACATATAGCGCGGGCTGCAGTAATTAGCGCGTGCTGCAACTGCGGCAAGCAGCGCGGGTTGCAGCACTCAGCACGCGAAGGCTGGCTGCGTGCGTGCTAGCTGAGAGGTGCTTGGTGGCGTCTCGGCGTGGTGGTGATGGCAGCAAAATGGGATTGGAGATGGGCTAATAGTGGCCGGCCTTTGTTGATGGTGGCGAAAGAAGAAGAAGAAAAATATGGAATTTAGGGTTTTTGAGTGGTTTTTATCATTCTAGACACTATGGTTCTTAATTTTTTCTTTTTGGGTAGAAAATTTTTAATTTTTTGTATTTAAGTCCAAAATAATTTTGGGCTTAATGAATCTTAATTTTAGGTCCAATTTCAATTGGGCTTAAATTAAAATGTATAGATAAAATTTTAACACATTAAATTTATTTTTTGTCTAAATTTTTTTATTTTTATTTATAAAATAAAATATTTTTATTTTTATGTAAAATTAAAATTAGATCAATAATAAATTTAAAAGTTCAATTTACCCTAGTCCATTAATAAATACAAGCTCATGGAAAATGGACACTGACAAGAAGCCCAATGAAAATTAGGCTTAGGGTTAATGTAATTATTTTATTTTATTTTATTTTAAGAAAGTCATGAATTAAGATTATTTAATTATTTTTTTATATGTTATGTTTTGGATGATAACATGCCATGTAAAATAAATAATGCCACTTTCTACATAATGATATATGTCATTCATTAATTATGAATGTCATTATATTATTTGAAGTTTGCAAATGCTTAATAATATTGAATATCATCTAAATAATATTATACGAAGCATGCAATTAACAATATATAATTAATGTATATTAAAAAAAACTAATTTTAAAATATTGAGTGGGAAAAGGAAAATTCAAGATAATTTTTTTTATAGGTTCCATTGTTAGTTCAATAATAAAATTATATATATATACCTCGACTTTATGATACAGTGATACTCTTTTTAGAGGATATATATATTAGATATTTTATTTGATGAACTTTTTTAAAGATAAAATTGAAATATTTTTCAATCGATTGTTCATTTTAATGGTGACTGTTGATATGAGAAGTACGAGATTGAAACAATGGTTATACACTCAACTTAAATTTTTTATTAACCTTTTCAATGAAGTTCTGTTAATAAATTTAGGTCTAAAAGGATGACGATAGTTATTTATCATGTCTCTACATGAAAGTAAATAATCCAATGAATAAAATTGGATAGACATGACTTCCCCAATGGATAGCTTATCAAAACGGTACTAAATTATCGTTGTAATAAATTAAAATATATTTTATATTTTTTGCATTTTTGTTATTTATTGTAAATTGTTATCAAATTATTTATGCATTGATATTTTATTTTTCAGAAAATGTCTTTCTTGAGCCTACTTACTATTATTCTGAGTCAAAACAAACTCACTGAAGAAAAATATATAGATTGGAAAAGAAATCTATTTATTATCCTAACTATTGAAGATTACAAATATGTTTTAACTCAGCCATGCCCTCCAGTTCCATTAGAAGATGCTCATAGAAATTAGAGGAGGTTTTACGAGAAATGACAAAAGGCCAATGAAATAGCAAAATGCTATATTTTAACCTCGATTTTTAATATTCTACAGACCAAACATCAGAACTTGGGGATCGCCAGTGAAATAATGAATAGTCTCCAAGAGATGTTGAGGCAGAGTACTCACTGTACGAGACAAGCAGCACTAAAATGTATTATTATAAACAGTAAAATAGGGAAGGACACAAGAGTTTATGATCATGTTCTCAAAATGATAAACCATTTGAATGAAGCTAAGATTCGAGGTACACAAATCGATGATAACTCAAAGATTGATATTGTGTTAGAATCTTTGCCAGAAACATTCAAGGAGTTTAAGGTAAACTATCATATGAATAAAAGAAATATGACCTTAACAGAATTGATGAACGAGCTCTATTCTATTGAAGAGATTTATCGTGTTGAGAAATCTCTAGGAAGCATAAATATTACTAAAAAGGGTTCTTTTTCTAGACCTAAGTCGAAAGACAAGGGTAAGAGGAAACCTAAGAAAAAGAAATTTTCTACCAAGTAAGATGGCAAGCCAAAGGGCAAATGCTTCAAGTATGAACAAAAAAGTCACTAGAAAAGGATTGTCCTAAAATTGTGAAATTAGGTATAAGAAATCTTTTTGTAATTAAGGCCTGTTTAGTTCAGAATTCTAATGACACTTAGGTGTTGAATTTAGGAGCAATTAATTATATTTGTAATTCACTTTATTGGTTTTAGGAAACTAAGAAACTAAGTGAAAAAAGCATTAAGCTGCAGTTAGAAACATGACAGTTCATGTCAGCAGTCAAGATTGGATCAATTTTACTATCTTTTAATAATGAGACTTTAGTTTTGAATAATTGTCTTTGTGTTCCAAACATTAAGAGAAATTTAATTTCAGTAGCTTATTTGTCAAAGTAAGGGTACACTGTAAATTTTGATTTGTTTCTATTTTTTATAATGAGAGACTTATTTATTCTGGTAGTGTAACACTCTAGCTTTATGGTTATAACTAAAGTGATTAAAGCAGGTATAACATTAGCACTTGTAAAAACGAATTTCAAAATAAGTGTTTTATAAATATATAACATAAAAAGTTTGTTACACAAAAACTATACAAAAGGTTTGTTACACAAAAAAAAAAATACTTACTTACAAAAGTTATCGTTTCTCTTAGTAACGTGTCACCAACCAATTCCATAAAAACTTGTTGCATTTATGCTTAGATAAGAACATAAATGAGCCCGTTGTATAAACCAAGCTCTATTATGACCATATGCATTTTGCCTTAGTTGAGACTTGACGTCAGCTTTCCCTACTCAGTTCCTATAATGTAAGGACTACATGAGCTAATGCCCAGTAAGTAAACACTTGATGCATGTATTACCTACCATGCATATGAATGACTTTATGAAATAAGTGCTAAATCTTTTAAATGGAACTTAGAAATGTAAAGAACAGTGTTAGGGCCCTAGGTTTGTTGTACTACAAGACTAGCATTCCATAATATGCCCTTAGGCTTAATTAATTGATTCGTTGGGCATTACATATTGCTGTCCCTAAAAGGATTTCTTTTCTTATCTTAGAGGGCTTGCCCTCTTTATTAACGCATGCCACTTAGTAGTACAGCAACCCCTTTTTTCAAAATTCAATAAAATACCTTTTTATCAATTCACCCATGAAATGCATGAGCTTAATGCAACTTATGTCATAGTATGTAAATTGTCTAGATATATAATAAAGCAAAACATGAAACTAATTTAAGACAATAACATCTAACATATGTGGCAGTATCATCCATATAGAAATTAAAGAAATAGAATTATAATATAGGCAGTAAGGCCGACCATAACAATATCATATTTTAGGCGGCAGTGTCGATCATGGTATAATAAAATAAAATTATCATATATTAAGCAGTATAGCCGACCATCAAATTAAGTAAGTAGTAAGCATCACATCCTAGGCGGCATAGTCGGCCATATGAGGATAATATCGTGATATAGGTAGCATAGGCAATTATGTGGAGATTTAATAATAAACAATCGTACTATAATAATAATCATTATAAGATAAGAGATTATTTAAAACTAAACCTAGTATAAGAGAATTATTATTCAAAGTTAATTTTAACATATTGTCCTTACATTGTAGTTGAAGTGAAGTGTTACTTACCTGTTTCCTTTGATTCCCCTAAACCTTCCCTCCTAAACTTGAGAATTTTTCCACTAATGATGCTTCAGCTTAGAATGGAAAAAGATGAGATTTCTAGGCTTATAGGAAAATGCAAGAGTTAGGGGTATTTATAAGATTTCCTAAGGCCCATAAGTGACTAGGATTTTGCCACCATATCATTTAATTAATGGTGAAGATTTATTTCTTCATAAATATCTTAGTAATTTTTAGAATGTCAAGATTTTGCCCCTACTACTTAATTAATGGTACCGATTTATCTCTCCATAAATATCTTAGTAATTTCTAAAATTTCTAACATCTCTACAATATTTCTTATTACATCATTACTTATGTCATTGCTTATGTCATCATTACTTTTAATTATTAATTTATCTCTCTATAAATATCTTAATAATTTCTAAAATTTCTAATATCTCTACAACACTTCTTATTATATCATTACTTATGTCATCATTACTTTTAATTATTAATTTATCTTTCCATAAATATCTTAGCGATTTTTAAAATTTCTTATATATCTATAACATTTCTTATTTTATCATTACTTATGTCATCATTACTTTTAATTATTAATTATTTTATTATTATGTTATTATATTATTATACTTTATTATTATTATTATTATTATTATAAATATTTAAGAGAGCTTGTTAGGTTAATTATATTATATCTGAGTAAAAAGATTATACCTTACAATCTCCTCTCCCTTTAAAAAATTTCGTCCTCGAAATTTACTTACTGAATAGCTCGAGATACTTGTTCTTCATTTCTTCCTCATGTTCCCATGTTGGCTCTTCCACTGAGTTATTCCACCATAGTATCTTAACTAGAGGAATTTTCTTGTTCCTTAACTTTTTTATTCTTCTATCGAGTACTTGAACTGGACGTTCTTCATAGGTTACGTTTTCCTCGAGTTGAAGAGGCTTATAGTCTAGCACGTGAGAGGGGTCTGGAACATATTTCTTTAACATAGAGATATGAAAGATGTTGTGTATTCTTGATAATGATGATGGAAGTGCAAGTCGATAGGAGACACTTCTGATACGTTCGAGTACTTTAAATGTCCCAATGAACCTTGGGCTTAATTTTTCCTTATTTCCAAATCTCATCGATCCTTTCATTGGGCCGACTTTTAAAAATACTTTCTCGCCAACTTGAAATTTCAACGGTCTTTTTCTTTTATCTACATAACTTTTTTGTCGACATTGAGCTGATTGTATTCCTTGTTGTATTTTCTCGATTGCATCAGATGAGGCCTCAACTAAGTCTAGTCCACGGTATCTTTCTCACCCATCTCATTCTAATGAATAGGTGACTGATATTTTCTACCATATAGAGCTTCGTATGGTGCCATGTTGATTGTTGCATGGTAACTATTATTGTAGGCAAATTTAGCTAATGCTAAATATTTGTTTCATGATCTTTGAAAGTCGATGGCACATCCTCGTGACATATCTTTAAGTGTTTGAATCATTCTCTTTGATTGGTCATTTTTTTAGGGATGAAATGCTGTGCTAAATTTTAATCTTGTCCCCATAGCCTTGTGTAGCTTCTCCTAGAATGTCAAGGTGAATCTCATATCTCGGTCAGAAATAATAGAGATAGGTACACAATGTAGTCTAACTATCTCTTTTATGTATATTTCTGTAAGTTAGTCCATGATGTACGTTATCCGAGTGAGCAAGAAGTGGGCAGACTTTGTGAGTCGATCAATTATCACCCAAATGGCATCGTGCATTTTTGTAGTCCTTGGAGGGCAACGATGAAGTCCATTGTGATTTTCTCCCATTTCCATTAAGGGATTTGATTGGGTTCCAAAAATCCTGCTGGTCTCTGATGCTCCGCCTTGATTTGTTGAGGTATTGAGCCATGAACTTAACTATATCATTCTTCATCCCTGGTCACCAATAATGCCTCTTTAAATCCTTATACATTTTTGTTATGCTAGGATGGAACGAGTATGGGGCTGTATGAGCTTGAAATAGAATTTTCTTCTTTAGATCATCATTATCTAGTACGTATATCCTATCTCTAAATAACATAATTCCTTTCTCTGACTTTTTGAATGGCATCTCTTTCTCTAAATTAGACTCTATCTTTAAATTCTTTAAGTACAAATTAGCTTCCTGCCTTTCTTTAATCCTTTCTAACAAAGTTAAGTAAAGTGTCATATGAGTGAGTTTTCTTGTCATGAGCTCGATCTCTGCCTTACATATCTTATTTTATAATGGCTTAGGTAGCATCCTTAAAGCTGACAAACTTGACTTTTGTCTTAGTGCATCTACTACCACATTTACTTTTCTAGGATGATAGTTGATTTCACAATTGTAATCCTTGACAAGTTCCAGCCAACGTCTTTGTCGCATGTTCAGCTCTTTTTATGTAACAAAGTATTTAAAGCTCTTATGATAGTATAAATCTTACAATGCGCTCCCATCAAACAGTGGCATCATATTTTTAATGCATGCACCACTGCAGCCAACTCTAAATTGTGTATGGGATAGTTCTTCTTATATTCCTTTAATTGTTTGGAGGCATACTCTAATACCCCAGATCTAACACGTGCAGAGCACGTAAGAGAAGGAGGTTATTCACAAAACATAATCTCTACTCATAAATACCAAACTGGTATACCTCAAATTCTTATAAAAATAATCCACAAGTCACAAGTCACATAAAATAACAAAGTCTCAAAACCCAAATTACAAGTTCATGATTGAAATAAACTAAAAAAAAAACCATAAGCCTATTCTTCTTCTTTTTATTCAAATAGGGAACCAAAATGAAAATCTCTAATTTCATGGTTAGGCACACCTCTCAAAGGAACTTAATCTATAAAAAAATAATGACGATGGGTGAGCCATCAACTCGGTAAGTAAAATCATTCCTAACACACTAGGCCTATCGATACCCAAAAAAATATATTGCAAGCCTTCTTTGAGCAAAGTATATTTCATAAATCCATAAATTTCACAAAAACTATATTCCATGATGAAGTAATGTATTTCAATTAGATAACGTAAATCCATAAGAATTTAGAATATCAAAAACAAAGTTACTTATTAAGGCAAATCATATTCACATGTATAGAAAATGAAACGTTAGCTCATGTCACATAGTGTCACCTATAGTCTCGGTGACCCGGCCGAGACAGTATCAGAATCAGAATATTGTATGCACATTCAGAACTTATACCCAGTACTGGTCTAAACAGATATATCATGTATTACGATCAGAATTAGAATCAGAATAACTATGGACAATAAGCTAAAACATTAAGAATCTTATAATCATCAATAACTGAAATCACAAATGAGTACCAAACATGCGTATCTGATTTAGAAAAGTCCATAAAAATAATTGAGGCTTGCAACTGATTTACAAATAAAATCATAATGAGAAGTCATGTCACCAAAATAATTTACATATTGAAAGACATTTATAAAATATTTTATTAAAAGAATTCATATTTGAAAACATTTTCATAAATTGATTTTGCTACGAAAATCCTTTAATTTCTAAAATTCTTATAATAATATCAAAATACTTATACCTATCCAGTATATTAGGAATGAAGTTACTTACGTCGATATGAGAATCTTGAACTACACACCTCTAAGTCCCTAAGAGTCCTTAACACCTTAACAAATATGAAAACATAATTATTAATAACTCACTCTAAGAATCTGCCTTTCTAATTCATTCTTGTACAGGTCTGATCTCAGAATTTTAACTCTTAATATAAAGTTCAGAATGACATAATATTCTACAAAACTATTTTGGACATCCATAAGTATCTCATATAAAATTTTGAAGAGGATCCGAGATCAAAAAAATTTTTAAAACTATTTATTTCTCGACAATTTCAAAACTGTTTTCTCAAAACCTTAACCGAACAGAACCGTTTCTGAGAATTTTATAAAATGAAATACTTATCAGAAAATTATGAAATTAAAATTGGAGACGCTATACATGATCTTAACATCCATATAAAATTTCATAATTTTCCTAGTTCATTGGTAGTGAAAATAATTTTGTAAACCCGATCGCACTGCTGGAATCACAGTTTTCTAGTGCAGTAATTTCTAATTTGAAAATACATATTAAATTGAAAATGAAATCAAATTTGATTAAATAAAACTTATTAAGAAGGCTCTATATGTCTATTTTCCAGAATATGAATTTCTGATAAAAATTTGTTCACAAAATATCAGTGGTTTGCCTCACCTTAAAGGACAAATGAGGCCAATATCACCCTCTGATCATCATTACAACCCATAGTTACAAATATCTTCTCCATCTGCTTTAGCCATGCCTCTACAATCATGGGATCAGCACTTCCCTGAAAGGTAGGTGGTCCCAACTTCTTAAATCGTTTTAAGTTCATAACTCCTTAATCTTTTGGGCCACCTTGCCTTTCAACTAGCCCATTCTCCTGTGCTCCAATTCTACCTTTAGCCATATCTTGTATCAGCCTACTCTGTTGTTCCATCAACCTAATCATAGTGCGCATCATAGGATTTCCTTTATTAGCCATCTCGCTCAAGCTTAGATCAACGTCATCAGCGATGCCTAACACATTCCTCGAGCTAAAAGCATTCCTAGCACTTCCCCTACGTGACATCTCTTGACTATAATGTAAAGAATGAAAATGAATCAATAACTAAAAAGGTAAATAATTTATAGCTAAGGGTCGTGCTGGCGCGCAAAGTGCTATCTAAGTGGTATAACAAAAAAAAAAATTAGTGATCGACAACAAAAAAAAAAACAAATATTTCATTCCACGACAATACTAAAATTCTATATCAAGAGTCATTACAAAGTCATAAACCACAAGAAAGGAAATAAATAAAGGAAATGACCAATATAGAATCACTAATTATAGGCTCACTCAATCGAGTAGGAAAAGGATCTAACTCTACTTTTCTTTCCTTAGTCGTGACTCTAGCTGTCTCCATTTCCTTAGGAGTTCCATCAGGTAGTTTATCTAGACCTACAGATACCCATCTTTTGCTATAGTAAGGCTTAAATTGAGACCCTGTCTAATATAGACGACGTATTACAAGCCTATTTTTGTTAGCACCCTTGCCATAAACACGTAGTCCCCGTATAGCCTCATTGAGCCTCTTTCTTGAAGCTCCAGGTCCTGAAGGAGTATCTACATAGACCTCTTTTCTCTTTTTCAGTCTATCATCCATTCACTCTTTATGAATTCTTCTAAGGTCTTTAACAAAAACTCCACCTAAGATAAATTGTTCGGTCCTGTCAATTTCTGTCCATCTCTTATTTTTAGCACTTTTCACACCCATACTGTTCCTCATCGTGTCTATAAAATAAAAGTGAGCAATTCTATTAGACGATCTAATTAAACCTTAAAAGGAAGTCTACAGAATTCTAACCTAGGCTCTAATACCACAATTGTAACACCCCAAATCTAACACGGGCAGAGCACGTGAGAGAAGGAGGTTACTCGCAAAACATAATCTCTACTCATAAATACCAAATTGGTGTACCTCAAAATCTTATAAGAATAATCCACAAGCCACAAGTCACATAAAATAACAAAGTCTCAAAACCCAAATTACAAGTTCATGATCGAAATAAACAAAAAAAAAACATAAGTCTATTCTTCTTTTTCTTATTCAAATAGGGAACAAAAACAAAAATCTCTAACTTCATGGCTAGGCACACCTCTCAAAGGAATTTAATCTGTAAAAAAAATAATGACGAGGGGTGAGCCGTCAACTCGGTAAGTAAATCCATTCCTAGCACACTAGGCCTATCGATACCCAAAAAAAAAATATATTGCAAGCCTTCTTTAAGCAAAATATATTTTATAAATCTAAAAGTTTCACAAAAATTATATTCCATGAAGAAGTAATGTATTTCAATTAAATAACGTAAATCCATAAGAATTTAGAATATAAAAAACAAAGTTACTTATTAAGGCAAATCATTCTCTCATGTACAGAAAATGAAACGTTAGCTCATGTCACATAGTGTCACTTATAGTCCCGGTGATCTGATCGAGACAAAATCAGAATTAGAATATTGTGTGACATTCAGAACTTATACCCAGTACTGGTCCAGACAGATATATCGTGTATTACGATCATAATCAGAATTAGAATCAGAATAACTATGAACAATGAGACAAAACATTAAGAATCTTATAGTCATCAATAACTAAAATCACACATGAGTACCAAACATTCGTATCAGATTAAAAAAAGTCCATAAAAATAATTTAGGCTTGCAAACTGATTTATAAATAAAATCATAATGAGAAGTCATATCACCAAAATAATTTACATATTGAAAGACATTTATAAAATATTTTATTAAAAGAATTCATATTTGAAAACATTTTCATAAATTGATTTTGCTACGAAAATCCTTTAATTTCTAAAATTCTTATAATAATATCAAAATACTTATACCTATCCAGTATATTAGGAATGAAGTTACTTACGTCGATATGAGAATCTTGAACTACACACCTCTAAGTCCCTAAGAGTCCTCAACACCTTAACAAATATGAAAACATAATTATTAATAACTCACTCTAAGAATCTGCCTTTCTAATTCATTCTTGTACAGGTCTGATCTCAGAATTTTAACTCTTAATATAAACTTTAGAATGACATAATATTTTAGAAAACTATTCTGGACATCCATGAGTATCTCATATAAAATTTTGAAGAGGATCTGAGATCAAAAACATTTTTAAAACTATTTATTTCTCGATAATTTCAAAACTGTTTTCTCATAACCTTAACCGAACAGAACCGTTTCTGAGAATTTTATAAAATGAAATACTTATAAGAAAATTATGAAATTAAAACTAGAGATACTATACAATATCTTAACATCCACATAAAATTTCATAATTTTCTGAGTTCATTTGATAGTGAAAATAATTCTGTAAACCCGATCGCACTGTTGGAATCACATTTTTTCAGTGCAGTGGTTTCTAATTCGAAAATACATATTAAATTGAAAATGAAATCAAATTTGATTAAATAAAATTTATTAAAGAGGCTCTATATGTCTATTTTCCAGAATATGAATTTCTAATAAAACTTCATTCACAAAACATCAGTTTAAAAATCAAGATATCATACTGTCTAAAATCATCCTATATTATGCGAAGGGTTGATTAACCAAACTCTTAATTAATCAAAACCCTAAATAAAACCAAACACATCATATGTCATGAATCAAGATCTATAAAAACAAATCTAAAATCATGCCAAACATAAACCCTCAATAGAATGATTTACAAGAAATTCTTGAAGGGAATAAGGAGAGTATACATATCGTTTGCTTTGATTGAATCCTAGGATTTGAGTGAAGAAAAATTATGAACAATTGATAAAAGAGGAAACAATAATATCATAAGCTTTTAGGGTTATGAAAAGAAGATAAAAGATAAATTTATAGGGAATGGAATCTTGAAAAAATAACCTTTTATTCCAAAACTATCTTCTAAATAACCCTTATTAATAACTTAATACTCTTTTCTACCCTTTTCTAATAAAAAGGCCTCCATAAATCCTAGTGAAAGTCCAAATTCCATAAGGAATTCTTTTTTTTTTTTTAGCGTTGCACATACGCATTGACCTTTCCATTCTGTATGAGGACGCATCCTATGCCATTTTTAGAGGCATCACTATATATAATGAACTCCTCAGAGCTATTATTAATGGCTAAGATTGGGGTAATGAACAACTATCATTTTAGCTCTTCGAAGCTTTTCTTACATTCTGGCGTCCACACAAACTTGGTGTTCTTCTTTGTTAATTGGGTTAATGACATTGCGATCTTGGAGAAGCCTTCCATGAATCTTCGGTAATAGCCTATTAATCCCAAGAAGCTTTTGACTTCTTTAGCATTAGTTAGCCTAAACCATTGGCTCATTACTTTTACCTTTGAGGGATCAATTGAGATTCCATCCTTAGATATAATGTGCCCTAGGATTATAATGATTTTCAGCCAAAATTCATAATTCTTGAATTTTGCATAAAGTTACTTCTCCTTCAAAGTCTGAAGAGTGCTCTTCAGATGTTTGGTATGTTTTTTCTTCGTTCGTGAGTAGATCAAGATATTGTCAATGAACACCACTATGAATTTGTCCAAATAGTCTTTAAATACTCTATTCATGAGATCCATGAAAGTTGCTAGGGTATTAGTTAGACCAAATGGCATGACGACAAATTTATAGTGTCTATAACGAGTTCTAAATGCAGTTTTAAGAATATCTTCCTCTTGGACTTTTAGTTAGTGATATCCTGACCGTAGATTAATCTTCAAGAATACTACTGCTCCTTGTAGTTGATCAAATAAATTTTTGATACACTGAAGTGGGTATTTATTCTCGATAGTGACCTTATTTAATTCTCGATAGTCTATGCACATTCGCATTGATCTATCTTTTTTCTTTATGAATAATAGTGGTGCTCCCTAGAGTGAATGACTTGGACGTATGTAGCCTTTGTCTAATAGTTTTTGTAGTTGATTCTTTAACTTTTTTAATTCTGATGGGGCCATTTTGTAGGGTGCTTTTGAGATTGGGCCAATTCCTAGCAATATGTCAATTCTGAACTCAATTTCTCAATCTAGTGGTAGTCTGTGGAGTTCTTTAGGAAAGACCTCAGGAAATTCGTTCACTATTGAGATTTCTTCTAACTTTGGCTTTTGCTATTCAACTTTGATGACGCTTGTAAAGTATCCCTCACATCCTCCCTTTAATAGTCTAATTGCTTTTAAGGTGGAGATGACAGGTATTCTATTCTCCTTACATCTTCCCTTGAATACAAATGATTCCTTTTGTGGTGGTTGGAATGTTACCTCTTTTTTCTCACAATCAATCTTAGCATGGTGCTTTGGTAATCAATCCAAACTAAGAATCACATCATAGTCATGCATTTCAAGGATTATTAGGTCAACATGTAGTGTACGACCACTAATGTTGACTTCGCATGCTTTTACTAGTTGCCCTAGGTATTATTCTATTCTTCTTACATCCTTCCTTAAATATAAATGATTCCTTTTGTGGTGGTTGGAATGTTACCTATTTTTTCTCACAATCAATCTTAGCATGGTATTTTGTTTATCAATCCACACCAAGAATCATATCATAGTCATGCATTTCAAGGATTATTAGGTCAACATATAGTTTACGACCACTAATGTTGACTTCGCATGCTTTTACTAGTTGCCCTAGATTTAATACTTTACTAGATAAAAGCATGACACTAAAAGGTCTACTTATTATGTCAAGGGCACCTTTGATTTTCCTAATAAATACTAGTGAGACAAATAAATATGTGGCTGCTTAGTCTATCAACACATATGCAGGAGTTTGAGAGATAGATAGTTCACTTGATATAACCAAGGGGTTTGCCTCTGCATCGACCTTGGTAAGTGTAAATACTCCTGCGTTAGTCTTTTCTCGTAGCTTACCATTCTTTGGGCAGTCTTTGATGAAGTGTCCTTTTTTCTCATATTTGAAACATGCTCTAGTGTTGGCTCGACATTTCTTAAAGTGAGTTCTGCCATCTTGATTACATTTAAGCCTTTGTAGGGCCTCTTTTTGGTGATTCTTTAGATGCTTGTTCTTTTCTTACTCCTAGGTAGTTGGTACTTTCTTCCTTTTGTTGTTTAAGAGCTGTCTTCCATGATTAGCTACACAACTCCCTTGAACTCTTTTTATTTTTTCGTTTTTCTTTCTTCTTTTCTTCATCTGCTTGCTCAATTACTAAGGCTCGATCCATGAGCTTATTGAAGGAAGCATCTCGAATTCCAGCCACCTTTAAGTCTTTTACTAAATTTTTACGTAATCCTTGCATAAAATGATCCTTTTTTAAGTCTTCTATGGCAACTATTTATGGAGCATACCGGGGAGCTCATCAAATTTCAGATATACTCTAGCACTGTTGTTTTTCCTTGTTGTAAATAAATGAATTCTCTTCTTCTGGTAGACCTAACCGTCTCTGAAAAATACTTATTATAAAAGTATTTTTTAAATTCCTTCAATTACATTGTTGCTTTGTTATGGCGTCTTCTGATGGAATCTATCAATATTCAGCTGTGTCTCATAGCATAAAGGAAATACAAGTGACCTTTTCTTCTTCTTGCACCTTGGCTACTTCAGCCATTCTTTCTATGGTTCGCAACCATTGGTCTGCTGCAATAGGATCTATGCTTTCTTCAAATATAGGTGGATTTAATCTTCTAAATTCAGTCCCAACATTATTTGTTGCTTGAGTACATTCATCTTTTTTTACTTCTCTTTCTAAGAGTCATGCGATAATAGTTGTAAGTCAATCAATTACGGAGGTTTGCTTCTTTAAAGTTCTTCCCACTCTTCTGCCTCTGTTACCCCTGGCACTTGACAGCTTTATAATTTTTCACTAAGCTTCTATGGGTCAAACAAATTAAATATAAGATAATTAATTATCTTAATTTTTAATTCTTACTAAGAGCTGAGTTGTGTCCTCTCCCTTGGCTAGTGCATATGAACAGTCTACAGAATCGCTTAAAACCTTGGGATCTAATACCAATTTGTAGCACTCCAGCTTTATAGTTATAGCTAAGGTGGTTAAAGCAGGTGTAACATTAAGCACTTGTAGAAACGAATTTCAAAATAAGTGTTTTATAAATATAGAATATAAAAAGTTTGTTACATAAAAACTATACAAAAGGTTTATTACACAAAAACTATATAAAAGGTTTATTACACAAAAAAACTTGGTTACAAAAGTTAACGATTCTCTTAGTAACATGTCACCAACTGTCGCTTTAATTCTTCGAAACTTTTCTCGCATTCTGGCATCCACACAAAATTGGTGTTCTTTTTTGTTATTTGGGTTAATGGCATTGTGATCTTGGAAAAGCCTTCCACGAATCTTCGGTAATAGCCTGCTAATCCTAAGAAGCTTTTCACTTCTTGAGCATTAGTTGGTCTAGTCCATTGGCTGCACTACTTCTACCTTTGAGGGATCGATTGAGATTTCATACTTAGATACAATGTGCTCTAGGAATATAATGATTTCCAACAAAAATTCGCAATTCTTGAATTTTGCATAAAGTTGCTTCTCCTTCAAAGTTTGAAGAGTGATCCTCATATGTTTGACATGTTCTTTCTTCGTTCGTGAGTAGATTAAGATATCATCAATGAACATCACTATAAATTTGTCCAAATAGTCTTTAAATACTCTATTCATGAGATCCATGAAAGCTGCTAGGGCATTAGTTAGACTAAATGGTATGACGACAAATTCATAGTATCCATAACGTGTTCTAAATGTGGTTTTAAGAATATCATCCTCTCTGACTTTTAGCTGGTGATATCCTGACCATAGATCAATCTTTGAAAATACTACTAGTCCTTATAGTTGATCAAATAGATCCTCGATATGCAGAAGTGGGTACTTATTCTTGATGGTGACCTTATTTAATTCTCAATAGTTTATGCACATCCGCATTGATCTATCATTTTTCTTACTTGGATATAGTATAATTAACCTAACAAGGTTTCTTAAGCATTTATTATCATAATAATAATAATAATAATAATAATAATAATAATAATAATAATAATAAAAAAGTATAATAATATAATAACATAATAATAAAATAATTAATAATTAAAAAGTAATAATGACATAAGTAATGACATAAGTATTGATGTAATAAGAAATGTTGTAGAGATATTAAAAATTCTAGAAATTACTAAGATATTTATGGAGAGATAAATTAATAATTAAAAGGTAATGATGACATAAGCAATGCATAAGTAATGATGTAACAAGAAATGTTGTAGAGATATTAAAAATTTTAGAAATTATTAAGATATTTATGGAAAGATAAATCTCCACCATTAATTAAGTGCTAAATGGCAAAATCTTAGCATTCTAAAAATTAATAAGATATTTATAGAGAAATAAATCTTCACCATTAATCAACTGATATAGTGCCAAAATCCTAACTACTCATGGGCCTTAGAAAATCTTATAAATACCCTTTAGTCCTTGCATTTTCTATAAACTCTAGAAATCCCATCTTCTCCATTCTAAGCCAAAGTATCATTAGTGGAGAAATTCTCAAGTTTAGGAAAGAATGTTTTGGGGAATCAAAGAAAAAAAAATTTAAATAACACTTCACTTCAACTGTAATGCAAGGATAATAATTTAAAATTGGCTGTGATTAATAATTCTCTAATGCTAGGTTTAGTTTTAAATAATTACTTATCTTATAATGACTATTATGGTGTGATTGGTTATTATTTAATCCCCATATGGCTGGCTATACCACCTATACCACGATATCATCTTCATATAGCCGGCTATGCCACCTAGGATGTGATGCTTACTACTTACTTGATTGGATAGTCGGCTATGTCGCTTAATATGTGATGCTTTTATTTTATCATGCTATGGTCAGCACTACCGCCGAAATATGATGTTTGTTATTATTTTTTACATGGTTGGCCCTGCCGCCTATATTATAATTCTATTTCCTTAATTTTTGTATGGATGGCGCTGCCGCTTATGTTAGATGTTGTTGTCTTAAATTAGTTTCGTGTTTACTTTATTATTGTTAACATATACATGTTTTGGTAATTGATTTTGATGATAACAAACAATGAATTTAAGTTAATAAATGTGTTAAAGACTCACATAAATTCAAGTATTCTCTTAAGAGTCAAAACTAGGTATGTGTTTAACATTCCTTAGAGAAACTAGAACAATTTGTAAGTAAAATGAAGTTTTAAGTATAAACGGCTAATCGACTATATTAAACGGCTAACTGATAGTGAAAAGACTTTGTTCAGTAAAAGGTTAACAGCTTAAGCCATAACTGATAAGCATTTTGTGAGCTACTGGAAGAAATCGGCGAACTGTTAATATATAACGGTTAATCGATATTATCATACTTTTGTTAATCTATTACCGGTTAAAGAAAACGGTTCAAGGTTTGTGTTGTGTGAGATACTGGACTTTAAAGGAGAACCGTTAACATATAACGGCTAGCCGATCTCTTCAACTCTTCAAATCCTTTGCTGTTAAAAGGAACCGGTTACAGAGCTTTGTATTATGAGGATACTGGACTTTAACAGCAAACCGTTAATATATATAACAGCTAACCGATAAGTTCCAGAATTGACATTCTTTGTCAACCTTTAACCGTTTAAAGAAAATGGATCAAGTGTTTTTGCTGTGCAGGTTTCTTGATGTTAACGGCGAAAGGGTAATTATTAACGGTCAACCGATTATTTGAAATCATGCCCAACGGTAACATTGACCAAAGGAAACGGCTAATCATTAATGACTAACGGCAAACCGTTTTCTGCCAGATGAAAGAATAACGATTAGTTTTCAGCTCCAAGTATAAATATGTTCATCTAATTCAAATCAAGCACTGACAACAACACAACTACTGAGCTTATATACGAGTTTACCATCTATAAAAAGCTTTAAACAGATTTGTACTTCATTCATTCACACATTGTGCATTGACTTGTAACCTTGAAAAATTGTGTGAGAGATAAATCAATTTGTATTCCTTTATAAATCAATTTGTATTCCTTTGTCTTGAGTGACTACAAGTATAGGGATACATTTGGGTTAAGAGATTGGGAATAATCTCTTGTTGTAAAGGTCCATTGGCACCTGGGAAGTCAATTGTAAGTTGTTGAAGCCTTGAAGGCTTGCATAGTAGAATCCTCAAGCTCGGTGTGCTTGGAGGCGTGGACGTAGGCGGGGATAGCCGAACCACGTAAAAATCATTGTGTTTGCTTTCTCTTCTCTATCTCTTAATTTATTTATCATTGTTTGTTTATTTATTCAGTTATTTCGAATTTGTTTGCATTGATGAGTGATTTATTTCCGTAATTTTTAAAAACCCAATTCACCCCTTTCTTGGGTTGTCTAGTTAGAATTTCAATTGATATCAGAGCAAGGTTCGCTTAGTACGACTTAATCGTCTAGAGTAAAAGATCCATGGCAACCCAGTATGAATCCACATTTAAGGAAGGACAATCCACAACTCGTCCACCATTTTTTGATGGTAATGATTATCCTTATTGGAAAACTAGGATGAGAATTTATTTGCAAGCCTTAGATTATGAAATCTGGGAAATTGTGTGTGATAGACTAATTATGCCAATGATAAAAAATGAATTAGGAGATGGCATTCCAAAACCCTTAAGAGAGTGGAATGATTTGGAAAAGAGAAAAGCTTCTCTGAATTCCAAAGCTATGAATGCTTTATTCTGTGCATTAGATAAGAAAGAATTCTATAAAGTCTCTAGCTATGAAAGTGCCTATGAAATTTGGCACAAACTTGAAGTCGTTTATAAAGGAACTAATCAGGTAAAAGAGTATAAAATCAGTAGATTTACTAGACAATATGAATTATTTCAAATGAAACAAAATGAAAGTGTTTATTCTATGTATACAAGATTTACGGATATAATAAACACCCTAGGAGCTCTAAGGAAAACTTTCTCTAACAGCAAGAAAGTTAAGAAAATTATTAGATCCTTACCTAAGGAATAGAGACCAAAAAGTATTGCCATTAAGGAGGCTAAAGACCTAAATTGGCCTATTGATGATTTAATCGGTTTTCTTATTTCTTATTAGGAATATTTAGTAGCTGAAAGAGAAATGGAAGAAAGAAGAAAAACATTGCTGTTAAAGCTTCAAAACTTGAGAGTGATGAGCAAAGTGAGCCTGATGATGAAGAATTAGTTATGCTGGCAAGGAGATTCAGAAAATTCTTCAAGAAAACCAATGATCGAAGAAAATTCAGAGACTTCAACAATTAAAAGGAGAAGAAAGAAGCAATCAAATGCTATGAGTGCAAGAAGCCAGGACATATAATATCAGAGTGCCCACTTCTCAGTAAGCTTAGGAAGAAAGCTATGGTGGCTACTTGGGATGACAGTGAAGAAGAATCAAGTGATGAAGAGAAATCTCAGGAAATGTCAAACTTAACACTTATGGCTATTGGAGATGAATCTGATGATGAAATTGATGAGGTAAGTGATCTCACTTATGATGAGTTGTATGATGCCTTTAAAGAATTACATGATGAATTGATGAAAATTGGTAAAAAGAATGTTTGCCTTAAAAAGAAGATGGTAGAAATTTCAAATGAAAAAGATGCATTACAAAAATGTAATGACTCATTAAATGTAAGATAACATGTCTAGAATCAGAGAATAAAACATTGCATGATAGGATTGCATTATCAAGTGAGAAACCTAGTACTTCATATGAATATGAAAAATTTTATGTTGATGAATTGTTGAGAGAAAATGAAGTACTAAAGAAAAAGAGTATTGAACTTAATGAAATTGTGTTAAAATTGACAAATGGTCAAAATAACTTAAAAAAATTGCTGAGCACTTAAAAATGTGTATTTGATAAAGATGGAATAGGTTATAAACCTAACATTAAGCAAAAATATTATAAGAACTATTTTGTTAAATCTACCTATACAAACAATCCTAAGATTGTATGTCATTATTGTAATCAAGATGGTCATATGAAAAATAGATGCCATGTTAGAAGAAATGCATATTATGGAGCTAAATGTGTTTGGGTTCCAAAATAGACCATTGCTAACACTCAAGGACCCAAAAAGGTTTGGGTACCTAAGACTTGAGATTTTTTTTCAGGGCTCAAAGAAGAAGAAGAATAAATGGTACTTGGACAGTGGTTGTTCAAGACACATGACCGGAAATTATTCTTGGTTCTCAAGTTTCACCAAAATTGAAAATGGCGGAGATGTTTCTTTTGGAGACAATTCAAAAGGGAAAATTCTAGGAATTGGTAATGTTGGTAAGAGTTCTTCAACCTTAATTGAAAACGTTTGCTTGGTTGAAAATTTAAAACACAACTTGATTAGCATTAGTCAATTGTGTGACAAAGGTTATAAAGTAATTTTTGACAAATCTAGATGTAATATTGAAGATGCTTGTGATGGAAAAACTTTATTAATTGGAAGTAGATGTGGTAATGTCTATACAATTGACATAAAAGTTGCATCTACTCATATTAAATGTTTTTCTGCATTACATGATGATTGTTGGTTGTGGCATAGAAGATTAGGACATGCAAGCATGGATTTAATATCAAAAATTTCGAAAAAGGATTTAGTTAAAGGGCTTCCAAAAATTGGTTTTCAAAAAGATAAAATTTGTGAAGCCTGTCAATTTGGTAAACAAATTAAAACTTCAATAAAAAACAAGAATGATGTTTCTATTTCTAAGCCGCTACAGCTACATCATATGGATTTATTTGGACCTTCTAGACATGCTAGCTTAAGTGAAAAATATTATGCATTTGTAATTGTAGATGATTATTCTAGATACACTTGGGTACTGTTCCTAGCTAATAAAGATGATGCATTTGAGGTTTTTAAATTTTTCTGTAAAAAGGTTCAAAATGAAAAAGGATATTCTATTACTTGCATTAGAAGTGATCATGGTAGAGAATTTGAGAATCATGCATTTGAAAATTTCTGCAATGATTTAGGTATTGAGCATCAATTCTCATCACCTAGGACTCCTCAACAAAATAGAGTTGTTGAAAGAAAGAATAGATCTATTCAAGAAATGGCTAGGACCATGTTGAATGAAAATGCATTACCTAAATATTTTTGGGCCGAAGCTGTCAACACCGCTTGTTATGTTTTAAATCGGATGTTGATTAGATCTCTTCTTAACAAGACTCCATATAAGCTTTGCAAAAATAAAAAACCCAACATTGGTTATTTTAAAGTTTTCAGTTGCAAATATTTTATTTTAAAGACAAAAGATAGTATTGGAAAATTTGATTCAAAATCTGATGTTGGCATTTTTCTTGGATACTCTTCCTCAAACAAAGCCTATAGAGTTTATAATAAAAGAACCTTAGTCGTGGAAGAATCTATGCATGTTTCTTTTGATGAATCTAACCTCTCCTCAGCAGAGAAAGGAATTATTAGTGATAATGTAGATGAAGAGTTACAAGAAGGAACGTCACAAGGAAATAAAAAGAATACATCACAAGAAAATGAAGAGGATGATCAAGGAGAACAGATAAATATAGAGCAACAAGAAGGTATAATGCAAACACTTCCCAAGGAGTGGAGGTATGTTTCTTCTCACCCTAAGAATGTTATTTTAGGTGATCCATCTAAAGGTGTTACAACTAGATCAGCACTTAGGAACACATGTGAGTATACTGCATTCATTTCTCAAATAGAACCAAAATCTTTTGCTGATGCCGAAAATGATGAATTTTGGATTATGGCCATGCAAGAAGAATTAAATGTGCCTTCTTAAATGGATGTCAAAAGTGCCTTCTTAAATGGTTATATTATAGAAGAAGTCTATGTAAAACAATCCCCTGGTTTTGAAAATAAAAAATTTCCAGATCATGTTTTTAAATTATCAAAAGCCCTATATGGTTTAAAACAGACACCTAGAGTATGGTATGATAGACTTAAGAATTTCTTACTGAAAAATGATTTTTCAATAGGAAAAGCTGACACTACTCTTTTTATTAAACATAAGAACCAAGATATTCTTGTAGTTCAAATTTATGTAGATGATATTATTTTTTATTCTACTAATGAGTGTTTGTGTAAAGAATTTTCTACATGTATAAGTAAAGAGTTTGAAATAAGTATAATGGGAGAGTTGAAATATTTCGTTGGACTACAAATAAAACAAAATGATGAGGGAATATTCATAAATCAAGCTAAGTACATAAGAGATCTACTCAAATGTTTTGGAATTGAGAACTCAAAGGCCAAATGCACACCAACGAGCTCAACAATCAAACTAGACAAAGATGAAAAAGGCAAAGAGGTTGATATCAAGATGTATCGAGGTATGATTGGTTCTCTACTCTATTTAACTGCTAGTAGACCCGATAACATGTTTAGTGTATGTTTATGTGCAAGATTTCAATCAAATCCCAAGGAATCTCATTTGCTTGCTATGAAAAGAATTTTTCGTTATTGAATGGAACAATAGATCTTGGTCTTTGGTATCCTAGGGAAACTCATATAGACTTAACCTGTTATTCAGATGCTGATTTCGCTGGTCATAAGGTTGATAGGAAAAGTACCAGTGGTACTTGCCCTTTTCTAGGTCATGCACTTGTTTCATGATTTAGTAAGAAACAAAACTCAGTAGCATTTTTAACCATTGAAGCTGAATATATTGCCGCAGGTAGTTGTTGTGCTCAAGTCTTATGGATAAAACAAACTCTTAAAGATTATGGAGTTAACCTTGATCACATTCTTATAAAACGTGATAACACCAGTGTTATAAACCTATCAAAAAATCCCTTTCAACATTTCAGAACCAAGCATATAGAGATTAGGCATCATTTCTTGAGAGATCATGTTCAAAAGGGTGATATTGCATTAAAGTTTGTTTTTACTGAAAAACAACTTGTTGATATTTTTACAAAACCCCTTTATGAAGAACAATTTTTGAAAATTCGACATGAACTTGGGATGATGATGTTTTCGCATTAACATCATTAATCATGTTATTGAGACTATTATCATTTGATGTTTTGATGATGTATTGTGATTATGTGTCTATGTCTTACTTAAGTTTTAATGCTAAAGATTGTGCTTTCTTAATTAAATTGTACTGGATGAGGTTTAATTTTATAAGACTTTTGATTAGTTGATTGGTGCAATTTTCTTTTATTGAAAGTATTATGAAAATTCGTACAATAAACGGATAACCGTTTTGATATAAACGGTTCACCGTTTATTTCCAGAAACTGGATGTTATTCAGTTTGCACTCTACTCCCTCATCGCTTGAATTAAACTGTCAACCGTTTCAAAACTGGAAGCCTCTTAATCGTTCCCCCCTCACCGTTTATTATTAACGGTATACTGATTACAAACAGAAAGTTATCTTGATGCCGCCCCTTCACCGATAAGCCTTAATCCTTAACCGTTTACTAATCATAAACTTTCAGGAATTTAGCCTCTCACTGTTTATAGAAAACAGTTAACCGATTTCACAAAATATATAACTGGTCACGGTTTTATCTCTTTCTTCTCACTTGCCCTCTCACCATTTCAGCCATTGTTGCGAAATCTAAGCTTTTCATCTCAATTTTCTCTTAGATTCTCTTCTTTTTGCAACATATTACACCAATAGAAAGCTTCCTCATTACTTTCTGAGCAATTCCACCGATTTTGAAACACCAAATTGTGATTAAAATAAAAAATCCCAAATCCGAACCCTAAGAGCAGCTGACTGGAATTTGAGAAATTTGATCAAATTTTTCACAAATTCTTGACACTTTAAAGCAAAATCTCTTTTCCTCTACTTTCCGTCAGCATCATAATCAGTCCATTTCTTTCAACATCTATATTCCAAAAACCTACTTGCCCTTATTCAATGGCTGAATCCTCATGGAGACCTAGGAGAAAACATACGCCTGCTGTCAACCCAACACGATCAAGGAAAGTTCTGAATTTGAAAGGCTACACTTCCCGACAGCTGCATTGCGAAAACGATTCGATGATCGTTTTATGGGTAGACAGGTACTGGACTTATACTTTGTGAACATAGGTGATTTTGAGGATTGATTGTATGTGGTAGAAGTGTTAGTGAAATGATTAGACCTTGGGAATCAGTTGTTAATCTTGATAATAGGACTTACCCTAATCTAGTTCGGGTGTTTTACTCTAGTATGAAACTTTCCGCTACTTGTTTAGAAAGGATAATTACTCTGGTTGGTGGTATAGCAATTGATTTTGATGTATATTTTTTTAATACTGTCATACTTGGGATTTCGGATGAAGGTGTTCATTCTATACCTCTAGAAAAACCCTGTCCTTTGGTGATTTTATTCACAATGAAGGTGTGAGAAACATATGTCGTCGTAGGAACCTTAGCAATGATATTTGTAGCTTACCTTTTCAGGCTCGGCTGTTGCCCTTTTAGGTTCGCATTGTTCATAGTATTCTGCAGCATATAATCACACCTAGGAAGGGTCATTCAGATGAGGTAACACGGATGGATGTTGGATTGTTAGATAGTTTACTCAATGGGAGATTTGTCAACCTAGGGTATATTATTGTGCGCCATATGTTAACCACCCCTGTAGTCAAGTACCATGAAGTTAATACCAAATGTCAATACAAATTACATCCATCAACACAACACACTAAACGGATCATCAAATCATAAAATATGCATAATGTTAAAACAGTAGAAACTAAGAAGCGCGTCATAAAAGAGGAGGTCGTGTAGAAGAGGGTTGCCGAGAAGAAAGTCTCATAGTGGATAGTTGTGTAAGACAAGAAGAGGTAAATCGTGGAGGAGAAGCTACTATAGAGATGCTTCCAGGTTCATACCCAAAATACCCAGAAGTTGTCTATGTCCAGTAATGATCTCATACTGATGATCGAAGCTCACCTCTTAAAGGGTCTGAAGCTGAGTCTGGAGCTGCTGATGATCCTGAGAAATAGCATCTAAGCGATTAAGGATTGTTTGCTGGGTCTCAGAAATCTAGCGAACATCAACAACCAGCTGATGCAAAATATTAGTGATAAGTGGCTGTGCTAGAGCTGGAGGTTGCTTCGGAGCATAGCGCTGCTCAAGAACTGGAGGGACTGTAGAGACTGAGGGAGGAGTAGAACCCATCTCAGGCATGTCAGAACTAGAGGGAACTGATGGTTGAGGAACACAACGAGGAGGAGGTGGAGGACGAGCTCCAAGTCTGAAGTCAGGAAGCTGATTAGGAGGATAAATATCGTTGAGCATCTGATCATCCTCAGGAGCGATTAAGGTGTCCAGGTTCTTGGCATTAGCAATCTTGTGCCATTGGCCATTCCTCATAGTAAATCCTATGCTACTCATAGCATCCCAACCAATTTTCTTAGGTTCTTTATACAGGACCTCTCTTAGTGGTACATGAAAATGTCTTAGAATCTGAGTCCTTGATTAGATTAAATGCACTTTCTTGTTCACTATCCCACTTAAATCCCATGTGTTTCTTAATAATTTCAGTTAAAGGTGCAGCAAGGGTGCTAAAATCTTTCACAAATCTTCTATAAAAACTAGCCAAACCATGAAAACTTCTTACCTCACTTATGCTTTTAGGTGTAGGCCATTCCTTAATAGCCTTTATCTTCTCTTCATCAACCTCAATTCCTTTAGCATTTATAATATAACCAAGAAAAACAATCTGATTTGTACAAAAAGCACACTTCTTCAAATTAGCATACAACTTTTCCTTCCTTAAAACAGTCAATACACTTTGCAAATGCTCAACGTGTTCTTCTAGACTTTTGCTATAGATCAAAATATCATCAAAGTAGACAACTACAAACTTACCAAGAAAAACATGTAAAACATGGTTCATTAACCTCATAAAAGTGTTGGGTGCATTAGATAATCCAAATGACATTACTAACCACTCATATAAACCATATTTTGTTTTAAAAGCAGTTTTCCACTCATCTCCCTCTCTAATCCTAATTTGATGATATCCACTTTTAAGATCTATTTTGCTAAACACACAAGAACCATACAATTCATCGAGCATGTCATCAAGTCTAGGAATAGGATGTCGATACTTTATAGTGATTTTATTAATCGCACGACAATCAACACACATCCTCCATGTTCCATCCTTTTTGGGCACTAGTAGAACTGGTACCGTACACGGACTCATGCTCTCCTTCACATATCCTTTTGCCAAGAGTTCTTCAATCTGCCTTTGAAGCTCCTTTGTCTCTTCGGGGTTACTTCTATAAGCAGGTCTATTAGGAATGGTAGCTCTAGGAAGAAAGTCTATTTGATGCTCAATTCCCGTAATAGGTGGCAAACCATTAGGGACTTCATTTGGAAACACATCATCAAAGTCCTGCAAAAGAGTCACAATAACACTAGGCAAAAAATAGTTAAGCTCATTAGTATGCAAACAAGCCTCTTTGCACAAAAGTACAATGATAGGCTGTTTTGAAAAGAAGGCCCTCTTAACCTCACTCTCTTTTGCAAACAAGTTTACATGTTGCCTCTCTTTTCTCTCAACAATATTTTTTTCTATCTTTCCACTTTCTTTTCTCTCATTCTCTCTTTCTTTTGTGCTCTCATTTTCTTTTTTTGTATCACTCTCTTTTTATATTGTCATTTGATCCTTATACACTTGTCTAGGTGTTAAGGGTACAAGAGTGATTTGCCTTTTATTCATTACAAAAGAATATCTATTTAAGTAACTATCATGTGTCACTCGCCTATCATATTGCCAAGGTCGCCCCAAAAGAATGTGTCCAGCATGCATGGGTACTACATCACATACAACCTCATCCTTATATCTCCCAATAGAGAATGAAACTAGCACTTGTTTATTTACTTTAACCTCCCCACAATCATTCAGTCATTGTAACTTATATGGCTTAGGATGTTTTAGAGTTTTCAAGTTCAATTTTTCAACCAAACTAGTGCTAGCTACATCAGTACAACTTCCACCATCAATTATCATACTACATACCTTATCTTTGATGTGGCATCTAGTATGAAATATGTTATCACGTTGTACCTCCGCATCCTCTTTTACTTGCATGTTAAGAGCACGTTTAACAACCATCAATTTACCATCAATAGGATACTCTACACCATCATTATCATCCTCCAAAGGTGGCATAGGATCATCATCTGATTCACTCTCGGTTTTAACATCACCATCTTCCCTCAATATCATTACTCTCTTATTTGGGCATTGGATGCAATATGACCTGTCCCAAAACATTTAAAACACTTAATATCTCTATTTCTAGAGTGTTGGGAATCAGATTTACCTTTACTTTGGCTGCCCTCCTCTTTATGATCCTTGATTGGCTCAATCTTAGGCTTTGAAACAACCTTTTCATCTTTGCTCCATTTTGACTTCCATGAGGAAGATGAACCCAAATTGGGTCTAGTGGAACCCTTTCTTTTTAGTTGTCGTTCCACTTTTATGGCCATGTGAACCATGTCTTCCAATTCAACATAATGCTGCAAGTCAACCACATTAGCAATATCTTGATTTAAACCATGTAAAAATCTAGCCATAGTGGCCTCTCGTTCTTCTTCAATGTTGGTTCGAATCATGATTATTTCCATCTCCTTGTGGTAGTCTTCCACACTTCTGGAGCCTTGTGTAAGACTTTGAAGCCTTTGATGTAGCTCCCTATAATAATGACTAGGAACAAATCTCCTCCTCACGATGGCCTTCATCTCCTCCCAAGTGTTTATAGGCCTTTCACGGTTTCTTCTCCTACTCAAAACAAGTTGATCCCACCAAATAATAGCATAATCAGTAAATTCAACAGCAGCTAGTTTTACCTTTTTCTCCTCAGAGTAATTATGGCAATCAAATACGAGCTCCACCTTTTTTTTCCACTCCAAATAAGCTTCCGGATCATTTTTACCTTGAAAAGAAGGAATTTTCAGTTTGATACTCCCCAAATCACGATCTATGCGTCTTACCCTTCTATCATCTCTTCCACGCATGTCAATGGTGACCTGGTCATCAAAATTATCTAGGTCATCACTACCCTGATCTCCCATGGCAGCACGCCATTGATTATCTCTTACATTAGGAGCTATTGGTTGTTGCCCCTTTTGTAGATTGGCTATGGCAGTGTCTTGCCTTTCCAATTGGTCACGGATCTCTCCAAACATCAGATTCATGCGCTCAAATTGTTGCTGCATGGCTTTGAGCATGATCGATTGATCTATAGCTTCTTGTTCTTTTGACATATTTTGTGATCTGAAAAATTAAAGTTAGCAAAAAAAAAAAAACCTCACAACACTCTCTCACGTGTTTCACTTAATTTGATTCACTTAACTCTCGTGTTTAACACACAAATTGACTTTTTCCCTCTAATGATCTCACAAACTATTACCTTTTACCACACTTAATTCTCTCTTTCAGTTCTTTATTGAACTAAAAACAAAACAAGTGACACACCAAATATGCTATTCCAGCACACTAATAAAGAAAAAGAATTAAGAGAACACAAAGAACAAAAAAAGAAATTGAAGAAAGGAAAACAAGCAAGTAAAGGACACAATTGATATTGATGAAAGTAGGAATACTTGAATCCTTTTGCAATCTTTTTTTTTTCTTTGCTGTACGTTTCTTTCTTTTTTTTTTGCTGTAAGTTTTTTTTTTTTGCTGTTTGTTTTCTTTTTTGGATAATCAAAATAAATAAGACATTCAAACCTGATTAGAAACTTGCTCTGATACCAAATTGATGCGAATCCCACATTGAAACTTTAAGGAGAACACTTAATTTGAAGTTTCAACTACCCAAGAAAGTTCTAAACAGATTTAAGACTCACAAAACCTTGACCCAATGCTTAATCAAACATGAACCAAAGGTATGGAGAAGGATATTGACGCCACACTCAAGATTTAGATGAGAAGGTGAGTGATAAGTCTTGATTTGGAATGCCACAAGAATGCAAATTCTTGATAAGTTCACTAGTTCTCAAAAGAACCAAAGAAAGAATAATTCTCTCAAATTCAAATAACATTAATCTCTCAATTGTCTTACATAGTAAGGTTGCTGAGTTTAAATAGGCCAATAGAGACCCAAAAAATCCGAAAAAGATTAAATCCTAGTTCAAGTCGGAGTAGTTCTCCTAACTAGTTAAGGAGTCGTTGAAATTTCTAATTCTGCGCATGCTGTAAAAAATTGGTCATAACTCCTTCTAGAGAACTCCAAATCTAACTCCGTAAAATTCTTTGGAAAGCTATCTTAATTATATTTCCAATGGTATATGGCTTGTAAGTTAATTCCAGCTCAATCAATACCAGTTTTATTCCGAAATTGACCTTTCTGCATTTGATCCAAATTGTGTATTTGGCTGCCCATTAGCTTGAATAAAGCCCACAATGCCTTGACATCTCTTCAAGTCCAATTCATGATGTCTTACATCTTGAATTGTAGTTTCAATCCATATTTTCTCAATTAATCCATTTAAAGCAGCTTGTATCTTTTTGGCTCTAGCTCTTGTAATTGGGCCTTTATAAATGTGCAAAGGATCACTTGAAACTTTAATGGTATTCTCTTGATAGTTCTCATCAATTTGGCTCGTTCAACGTACTTACTTGACTTATTACTCGACTAAATACTCGACTTGCTCATCTCTTTCACTATTTACTCGACTAAATACTGAACTTATCCAACTTCTTACTCGACTACTTTAAAAATTACATAACTTCTACTCAAATCAAATGAAACGTTAAACATATTAATTTTATGCATTTCACATATATCTTATCCATACTTGATAATGCACCTTTTTAGTAGTTTATTTTTATCAAAAACCTTTGTATTGGAGATAAGAAATAAGATGATGAGAGAGAAGGAAATCGTTAAAGAGGGAAAATGGTGAGAGGAGAAATATAAAAGAAAAGAACATGAGAGAAAGCTCAAAGAAGTTAGGAGATGAAGAAAGTTATGGATTCATGGTATTTTAAGGGTATTCTTTACTTTCCTCATCTTAATGAAGCAGATGTATGTAATAAGATATAAATTTAGTACTTACATGTTAAAAAGCCTCGAATATTAACTCTTTTAAGTCGTTTGAAAAGTAAACTAGGTCTATTGAATATCTTGAGTAAGTCTTTTGAATGAATTATTTTAAGCCTCGAGAATGAATTATTTTAAGTCATTTGAAGAAGTTAAGTAAGTCCTTTGATCACTTAATCAGGACTTGAGTAATAAGGCCATGTAAATGGTATGAACAAGTCGGCAAGTTAACTAAATAAGTCAAGTAAGTCTTGTAGTGTAATTTTATTAAGTTATTTCCATCATTTTTTTACTAAAATTTTTTAATGATTACTGCTCTCTTTATTATTCAAGTGATATATTAGTGTTAGTATATTCTGAGATCATTTGCCCTATTAGCCTTAAGAGAGGTGGGATGTTTCTAGTGATATAAGTGCCCACAAAGTATATATCCTTTCTTTGGAAAGCAGTCTAGTTGGCATTCAAAAAATAATAGAATACCATTTAAGGGAGGAAAAGTTGCCTCATATATGCAATCAATGTGGTGGTTGTGGACACAATTGACTCAAATGCATGATACTACACCTTGTTTCAATTTATATACAATACAAGTGCCTCAATTCTTTATATTCATTTTTTATTTGCCATGAATTTATGTTTTATTTATTTCCTTAATATTGTTTAAGCATCAAGAAAATTTAAAATTATTTGTATATAGGACTTGATAGAGGATCGTAGATGGCATGTCATTTTTAAAGGGGCATGGACAGTATGTCATCTTCAAGGGGGTGTGGTGGACTTCTTGTCGTGGCTTGAGTGCTTAGAGCAAGTGCAAATTTATCTTGATTCATTGTAGAAGGATTTTTGTACTGAAATCATATAAGGATGACTTTGCTATTTGTTAGAGATAATACTTTATTTACTATTTATTGGACAATTTACGGTTGTTGAAGATACTATTTTTTAATAGCTATTGCATATCTTGGTAGATGATTGCATACTAAGATAATGAAAGTTGAGTATGCTCAACTTTTTACTTAACTTAATTAAAAGCAATGTTTCATTGTAATTTAAGTAAAGTATTCTCAAATAATTACCAGCTTTCATGAAACTAGAGAATTTTTACTGCATGAATACTTGGGTAAGGTTAAATTAAGGTCGAATAATCTTGACTCTTTATTTAACTTAATTAAAGAGAATTTTTTATTTCAATTTTAATCGAGTATTCTCGATTAGTTACTAAACTTTCATAAAAAGTTGTGAAATTTTGCTGAATGAATACATAGACAAGGTTAAATTAAAGTTGATCATCCTTGACTCTTTATCCAACTTAATTAAAAAGGAATTTTTAGTTTCAATTTAAGTAAAATATTATTGATTGGTTATTAGACTTTCATAAAAAGTTAAGAATTTTTACTGAATAAATACTCAGGCAAAGTTAAATTAAAGTTGAATATCCTTGACTTTTTACTCGACTTATAGAAAAAGTCATAAATTTTCTAGACAATTTTTCATTTCAAGTGAAGTCGAGTATCATCGACTATTGATTCAACTCACATGGAAAAGTTGAAAATTTATGCTAAATAACTAATTGTACATGATTAAGTTGAGTATTCTTTATTAATTGTCTAATTTTATGGATATGAGATTAATTTTGTGGGAATTTAATTGAGGTTATTTTTATACTTTCTTATTTTTTAAGCATATATATGTAAAATAAAAGTGTTGTGATTTGTAAGTGTATATTTGTGTAAAATAGGAGTGTTATAATTTAAGGTACATATCGAGTATTTTAGAAGAAATGGGACATACCCCGCAATTTCCCCTTAAAAAGAAATTTGGGTGCAAAACACAATCTTTGTTACCCGAAGCGGTCTGCTAGTTTTATGAGGTGTTTGTGTTTTCTTTTCTATTCAATAGAATCCAGAAGTTGAGTTTTAGAGTGGCCGCTCTTTATTCTGCAGCTAGAGAGAAGGGTTGGAGAAATGGCTACTTGCTTGTGGATTCATCCGCCTCAGCATCAGCCTCAGCACCATGGTAATCGCCGATACAAATCAAAGCCAATTATTTCTCAAATTCAATCGGGCAACTTCTCTGGTTATTTTCATCGTCATCGTCATAATCGACTCAATCACGGAATTTATTGTAATTACGATGATGATAGAGGCAGGAACCAGCCCCCTGATTCTTCTGGAATTCAACTTTACCGTGATATAGAGAGGTCCCTTCTTCTGTCCGCTTATAATTATTTTCGTTGTTTGCTTGTTCTGGTATTTTGATACCCAAAAGAGAGACAATACACACACACAGATGGCTCCTTTAAAAGCAAATGAAATAGAATCTACCTTATTAATATTGGTGATTGATTAATCATTTTTTTGTTTTTTTACCTTATAATAGTGCTATAATATGGGACAATTTATCCTTGAAAAAAGGAAATATTGAATCAATTGATTGGAAATTAGGAGATTTTTCAATTTCTTTCCTTTCTAGAAAAGCTACTAACCATAGCGAAACTGGAATTTCCACCACGCCAGCCAATAGCTCTGATATAATTTAAGAGTACAAATTATTGTTGTACCCAAAAATTGGATTATGTGGATACTAGCTTGTTCAGTTGGTAAAATATTTTGGGTTTAAACTAGAGGTCTAGAGAAATATATATTTATTCTAATTCAAGATCCATGATTTGTTAAAGTCTGGGAAAGCTATTAAATCATGTGGTTTAATTTTAATGGCATACGGTTTAATAGCTTAAAAAAGTCTAGGATCCTGGACTAGATCAATGCTTTCTCTCTCTATATATAAATACTTGAGAAACGGCTGCTAAATTGAGTTTTCTTCTTTTTTTATTCATCTAGTAGAAACATTTTGTACTTTCCAGATTACTTACAGAGACTGTGCAGCAATCGCAAGGTGCTTGGGGTGGTTCAACTGATTGGAATGAAGTGGAGGTGTAATCTGAACTTTTTTTTCCTTTTATGTTTCTACATAGTACCTTTTACTTTTAGCTTTTTACTTGTCAAAACTTTCTTTTTCTTTTATTTTTCTGCCCACTACCTTTTGGTTGTTAGCTTGTTTACTTTTCAATGTATTTCTTCATGTTGCCTTTACTGAATCAATGGGTAAGAAAAAGTGGATTGCAGAGACCACGCACCCCATTGAAAATTACCCATTTGCTTGTACGTTGACACTTTTGACCATTGCCAGAGAGTAATCGTTGACTTGTCTATCCTCAAATTATAGGTTTGAAGGTTTGTCTCAAAGAAACTGTATATTACATGTAAAATATTTCCCCATAAGCATCTCTGAAATGCGAAGAATGCCAGTTCTTGCAGGATTAACAACCTTAAGAATTACGTGTAATCCTCCATAGCTTTATATGAAACCAGGCTCCTTTTGTAAATTTCTCTTGATATTCTGTCATTCAGGAAGCCCAACTGTTCTCGCATAAAGGGGATAAGAAAAACATTGGTGCTAAATAGGGAATAGAAGCTGATTTGAACTTTTTTGCTTAACTATGTAGTCATTGCTAACAGATGATCATGAGATTAAGTCAAAATTTTTGGAAGGACAATTCATGCTGAATATCATATATGAAGGTTAATAAAAAATTTCTTGGGTACAAGACTTGGTGACAATGATCACATTAGTTTCAAACAGGAATTGCATATAATCAGAAAAATATCTCCCTTTCTTTTGAATTTTTCTGTTTTTATCTAAACAGGTGTTCCCTATAAACTTTATTTGACAAGCTCATCATCATAACATCCAGGGAGCATGGGTTCTGAAACCAAGAAGCTCAAAACCGTGGTCAGTGGTGCATTTCATTGGTGGTATATTTGTTGGAGCAGCCCCTCAGCTGACATACCGTTTATTTCTCGAGCGACTTTCAGAAAAGTGAGTTGGCTTGTCATATGGAAAGGTTATGCTAGAGTACTTTGTTAGAATCTTTTTGTTACTGGTTATAGTTTAAGATGTAGACAGCAAAACCCTGTGCATCAATTTTTTTTTTTTTTTTGCGAGGAGAAATATTTCTATTGAGTGCATCATTTTGTGATGTCCAGTTGTTATATATGGATTCTGATTTACAATTTAACGTCTTTATATTGCTGACAGTTCGATCATATATTGTTGAGGATAAAATAAAGTAAATATTTAACTTTTTTTTTTTGGGGGGGGGGGGGGGTTTATCTAGGGGTGTTATGGTGATTGCAACACCATATGCAAGTGGATTTGATTACTTCTACATTGCAGATGAGGTTCAACTCAAAGCTGATAGGTGTTTACGATTCTTACAAGAAACAGTGAGTTTTGATCTATCATCTACAGAACTCACATTTCTCTTTTTTAAGGCTTGTGGCCCTGCAGTCACCTCAGAATTAAATAAATAATCAATATTAAATTTTGGAGGTGACTAGCTTAAGGATGCTTTATCGTGCAGGTACAAGATCTTCCTACTTTTGGCATTGGTCATTCTTTGGGATCTGTAATCCACCTCCTAATTGGTATGCCAATATCATTTTATATTACAGTCTTTTAAGGTGAAATCACTTTTATTTGCTGTAATTTATGACTGATGGCTTGTCTGTCATCAGGATCAAGGTATGCTGTGCCTAGAACCGGAAATATATTAATGGCTTTCAACAACAGGGTACCTGAATTCTTCTCCTACCTTGTGCTAATTGACATTTCTGGCTTTTTGCAACTTATTTATTGTCCTAAGATGTTTATTATTTTACACCATTGATCTTAATGATTCAATGGTGAAAATATTTCTTCTTGTTCTTTTGCAGGAGGCAAGTGTAGCTATTCCTTTGTTCTCGCCTGTTTTTGTCCCAATGGCCCAAAGCATTGGACCCCTTCTGTCGCAAATTGCATCATCTCCAACAGTTCAGCTTGGGGTGAGAATTGAAGTTACCAGGTCCTTTTTGTTATGAAATTTAGAAGTGTTTATGAGGCATTATTTTAGTTTTTTTATTATAATTTTTATTTTTGGGTATTTTTCATGCTACAGCTCCTCTAGTGATCTTGGGTTAAGATAGTTATGAAGACGTGTGTTTACCTTGTATGGTGTTCTGCTCCTCTATTTCGTTTATCATTTTTAGTAAATATAAACTTTTGTTAAAGCATTCGGCTCCTATATATCAGTTTTGAGTCTTAGTTTCTCTCTGTTTCAATGGCAATCAGTGGCAGGCTTGTTCCACCCACCTTCCTAAAGTTTTTCTGCTTAATAATGGCATTAGATCCAATTTGCAATACCGTGTGCTTACCTTTCACATTTTGATGCTATTTTAGTTATGGTTGCTCTTATTCATCCTTTAGTTGTCTCCTTTGTCCGGTCTACATTTTCCCAGACAATTTAATGCGTCTTATGATGCTTCAACTTCTATCTGGCCAATTTATTCACTATCCGACAAAGTATCATCCTTGACTTCATTATCTGTTCGTAAGTCTTTATTCACGGCAAGGATTGACCCTGTCATCTATAAGTACCTTTTGCCGATTGCATTGAATTTTGAGTCTCACTTAGGGCTGCAAAATTAGTGCATGCTAGTACCTATTCTAGCTGAGCCAGTATGGTCTGTTTGATTGTGACTATATGGTAGATTAACTCACAAATTGGACTTTTATAACACTTGTCTCACTGAGATGCTTCTTCTGAATGCTATAAAACCAGTGTTATGGCTCCAGGATTCATGAACTGGTTTGGTTCTTGTGGAGATCTTATTGTTCTTGTTTAGGACTGTCTCTTCAAATATTAAGTGGCGATTTATTAGGTTGATCTCAAGTGTTCCTCTTCATGGTATTTACTGTATTATATTGCTACTTGGTTTGTTTTCCCCCATTTTCCTCAACACATCTTCTATTTTCTGTTGAATCTCAACTGTATTCGTACCGGATCTGCTAACTGCTAAAATTTCTCACGGATTACTTGTTCTAATGAATACTTGCAGGCTGAGATGACTTTAAAGCAAATAGAGAACCTTAGCCCCCCAATTATGAAGCAAGTTCTTCCTTTGGTTGAGCAACTCCCCCCTCTGTACATGGACTTGGTTAAGGGAAGAGAAGAATTTACCCCAAAACCTGAAGAAACTCGACGACTTGTATGTTAAGCATCTAACTGTCAACACTGCAAGTTAATTTTTATCTTTTATTCTTGTTCTCTGTTAGAATTTCCTAATGTTTCTTGCACATTTGACTTAAATCACTTCATCAACAACACGATTGCTCATTATGAACTATCACAATTTCTCGGTATCTACAAGAATTGAATTCAAGTCTTTAGAGGATGATCAATCATCTGGGGTTAGATCATGTAACCGTGTATGATATGTGATGGTGAATGTTTGTCATTTAAGTGATGAGATGTAATTTTAACACATGGCATCTTGATGGTGGGCATTCATAAGTTTGCAGAAGATTCTTAAGATAGCATTTTTCTTAATAGCTTGAAAATGATTGCCGTAAATTATATCTGTTTTAGAACTAAATTTTTATTTCTGACATCTTTTATGCTTTTCTGTGATTTATGCTTCATACCTGCTTCAGATCAAGTCATACTATGGCATATCAAGGAATCTTCTCATAAAGTTTAAGGACGATTCAATTGATGAAACTTCAACTCTAGCTCAGGTGCTTAGCTCAGATTCAGCGATAAGTTCAATGCTAGATATGTCAATTCGCATGATGCCAGGAGACCATGGGCTTCCTCTGCAGCAGGTATCTTTGCACCAAATATTCAGTGAAATAAATCTCTATGGCTTTGAACCATTCACTTGTTGAAGATGATTGTCATCATATTTGTGAATCTCAGGAGAATGTACTAATTAGTCCATTTCTTGGTGAAAGAAGCAGACATCTTAAAACATTAAATCCATTTTGCAGGCTCTTCCAGATGTTCCTCCAGCAATGGCAGATGCAGTAAACCGTGGAAGTGAGCTGATTGCCAATCTGACTGTAGGTACCCCATGGGAAACAATCACCAAAGAAGTCGGCAACTCATTCGGTGTAGACTCGAGGATTCTTCGTGCTAATATATCCAAGGACATAGAACAACTTGTGGATGTGATCTCATCTTGGATGGCTTCCAATAGAAGTACAAAACTTCTTAGGCCATGATGGGGTTAATATCACCAAGTGATGGTATATAGAAAAGTTACTAAGAAAAAGGTTACAGCGACTAGGATACGAAGACAGAATTGCTATGCATACATCACTCTTCTATTTATATTATCTTGTGTCATGTCAATGAACTCTCAATTGCACAAGTGAAACAAATATGAACTTCAGCAGTTTGGAGTTATTGTGGCGCACCTTTCTTCTTGGTTATGCAATGATCCCTTCCTCGCTAACCTGGAAATGGACTGAATTGGACAGTAGTATTCCGGAAAGTTAGTACTAAAGTAAAGATGAAAATAAATTGATTAGTCATAGATCTCGAGTGGATGATTTCAGCAAAAGCCAAAGTGTTTTATGAAGCCTAATTAAAAATAATAATGATAATAATAACTTGAAAATTGACTGAGTCTTAAATGAATAATTTGAACAATAGTAACAGTATTATATGAAGCATAGTATGAAAATGAACATGAAGTTAATCATGGGTCTTCGATGGATACTTTGAATAATGGCAAAAGTATTCTATGCATCCTAGTAGCGTAGTGAACATGAAAATTGATTAATTATAGTCATTGGTTGTAACGGATGAGTTGACAACAAAAGTATTTTGTGAAGCATAGTATAAAAAACACAGCCCTAATCGATGATTGTAACCGTAGCAAAAGTACTCTCTACAACCTTGTCTAAAATGGATATGAAAATTAACTGATTTTAATCATGGAATTAACTAGTTATTAACACAAAAACACAAAAAACACACAAACTTACAAGAAACATTAATTAAATTTGAACCTTCTATAAACTTAATGAAATTGATGCAAACTTTCAAGATCTACTAAGTACACATGATGCAAATCAGGAATCTTTATCATATTTAAATTATCTTTACTGACTATTATTGTTCTTTCTTAACAGTTTAGGATTTTGCCTTAATTTTTCTTATAGTTTAGGATTTTGCCTTAAATTATCTGTTGTAGCTCTTGAAGGCATATTTGATTCAATAATAATTTTAGTTTTGAAAGCTCTATATCAATTTTTTACTACAGTTTATTTACGATTTGTGGAACAAAAAATTCTTAACCCCTAAATTCGCAATTTCTTTTTAGATCAATGTGAATTTAGACCATGTCTTTATTATAATATTTTCAAGAATCAACGGAATATAAAAACATTAAAAGAACATCAAACTTCCATTACACCAATTTAGTATCAGAGTAAAAGACTTGAAATTATATTCCGTTACACCATCAACTTCCTCCAACCCTCATCTCTCCAAACAACCTAAACACTTCCACTTTGTTTTCCTTGTCTTTATTATTATTTGTTTGTTCTACTTCAGTGGGGAAAAAAAAAGAAAATAATATATTCCAATATCAGAAAAGCTAACCACCACAACTGTCTTCATTCATAACCACCTTGTAGCCAATCCAGTAAGCTTGCTATCAATCAAGAACACTAACGAGATTAGAGAAAGCTAGTCACTAAATCCCAAGCAAAATCACTGCTAGCCACCACAAAATTGCTGAAAAATGACAATAAAAGCTGTGATGCTACCATTTTTTTATTTGTTAGTTTCCATTGTGCATTGTCCAGCGTCACCACCAAGCGCTAACATCCCTTCACCAGCACAATCTTTTTGGCAAATTTTCATTGCTGACTAGTACACTGATTATTGGAATTAAGCCCAACACCCACCATTTCTTGGTTTCGTTTATGCAGTTAGATCATAGTAGATTGGACCAAAACGTTCCCACCATTATGCTCCTCACTGCAATAGCAACCAGATCAGACCTTTGAGTTTTACGAAAAAAAGGAAAATTAAAGAGAGAATAGAAAAATAAGTGAACATATAAAAGAAAGAATTTGAAGAAAAGTGAGTCATTAAAAAAGTTTTTGACTCATGAAACCACAACGTCATCGCGAAGATTTCATCTTCAAAGAAGATGCTTTGATTGGAATGCTGAAGACTTTGCATTCATTGGCTCCACACTTAGAGAAACTTCAAAATAGGAAATCCTTGCAGATAAATCTGAGACATGGGTTTAATGAAGTTGTTTGTAAAGATGTTCGTAAATAATGATTTTCTTTCCCTTGTTTAATACACCATCCAAGGAGAATATTGATTGTCTGATGATATCAAACTTAATTATTCATGATCCTATCATTGATCTAGATCAACTGCCAATCGGGTAGCGGAGTACATGGTGTTGTTATACCAGAGCAATGATGAACCAAGTCATCCTTTGGACCAATAGCCTGCATGCTCGAGTTTCCAACCTATATACCCAATACTAGAGAAGAAACCATAGCACATACCACCCAAAACTAGAGCCACACTCTGGGCATAAACGAGGATGAACAGTATTTTTGAAAACTGACTCTGGATTTTGATACACGGGAAAGAAACTGAGACCTAGATCTGGCATAATGAAGACTTTATGATACACAGGATCCTCTTCAAGAGACAAGTGTAGAGCATACTCATCGTTAGGGCAAAAAAAGGATGAACAATCTAAGTTGATCTGTGATCCTTCTTAGAAGAATAGAGAAGAAGAAGCTTTAGGTAGGCATGTATAAATAAAGAACGTTTATTCTTTCTAAAAAATCAGTTTATCTTACAATAGGGTGAGGTCTGCCTTATATAAGCGAGAACCTCTTAGGCAGGACAGGACCTTTGCTTTTCTAAAATAAAAAGTGTCTACTTTTAAAAAGTAGAACGACAAAGATAAAGATAAAAGTAAAGATAGGACATGTCCCTATTTGTTCTTTTAAAGTAAAGCACACCGATCATGACACAAATAAAATAAAGCACACCAATTATAATAGATAACTTTAACTTAAAGTGAAAATAGTGTCGGTAGACAAATCGGTCTCATTCTTATCATCTCTTATGAGGATCTTTTCTGGATAAGAACAACCTGGAACACAGGGCCAAAGACAATCTTGTGCTTTCACAAAGACAATGGTCTTGAGAGTAGGCCGAGGCTCGCCGATGTCTGGTGGAACTAAGGTGGAGGATAAACCTATTTTATATAGAGTAGGAGGCGGTATAGAGGTAAAGTCTTCATATGGGTGTTGCGAGTCTTGGAACAGGTAGTCTGTATAGTCTGGCTTTTCCTCTTTGATGATGATTCCCCTATTGGTTGGTTAAGAATGAGAGGAAGGTGTTAGGATCATAACTATATCATGCTTAGGTCCAAGTGATGTATGAAGAATGGATGGTGGATCTGGAGGATCATGATTATATTCTATGAGAAAGTTTCAGAGAGGTTCTTTGATCTGGATGTCTTGCTCAAGTTGGGCAACATGTGGAACCATAATCCATTCATAGGCAATGTCTTGTGTTAAAAAATCATTGGTTTGTGGGTGTTGGAAATATAGGCGATGCACAATAAAAACAACAGTGAATTGTCAGCCATCTTGGTCCAGAAGTTCTTTGAGATTGTGAGAATCTACAAGTTGTGTCAGCTTTCTGCGCCAACATGATAATGGTGAGAACCATTCAAATAATGTCCATGTCAAGGTAATTGCATGGTCTGGATTATTTAACCTATCAAGAATAGGCAAAACAGGAAAAATTATCTTGGTGGCATACAAAATTGTAAGACACCAAAGATACCAGAGTTCATCTTCATTAACATCTTTGTTAGGCAGAATTTGTAATCCTATGAGGAACAAGTGATCAGGATGAAAACTTGGAAAGACCATAAGTTCATGGTGTGAACGCTGTAAATACATATTATGAAAAAATCTAAAAAGAAACCTTTTGGAAAAATCTTGAATTTGGTGAAGGGAAGTGAAAGACATTCTTAGAGGAAAATATTTTTTGGTAAGAGCTTGGTTAGGTAGGGAAGACACCATGGTTATGACTAGAATTGGATCGAAGGAGTTTATAAGTGAGATGTGTTTGGAGGGTTTGGAGAGGAGGTCAGGGATGAGATTTTTATCTCCCTTGATATGTTGGATTGTGAAATTATAACGAAAAAACTAATTTTTAAGGCGGAGAAGGTGCTTGTCTGGTAGCACTTTATTTTTAAATTCCATGATCCTCGGGAAAGATGAATTATCTAATCTGACAACAAAGTTGTGGCTGATGAAGTGGAATTCAAATTTCTAGATCCCGTATTTGACCGCCAAGATCTACTTGTAGATCACATGGTAGTGTTTTTCAGATTCTTTGAACTGTCCACTGGCATGAGCACAGTAGAAGTCTTTTCCATCAATTCTTTCTAAAAGAACTGCTCCTCAGTATTCATTACTGGCATTTGTCTGTAAAATGCATTGTCCAATTGATGGGATCCTTAGAGACAGTGGATGTTGGGTTATCTGTTTTAGCTTTTGAACGGCTGTGGTTTGCTCTGGACCCCAAGATGAGGTATTCTTTTTTAACAGTTTTGATAGTTGTGAAGTGTGGACCACTATATGAGGAAAGAAATCTCTGAGATAATTGACTATCCCGAGAAATTGCTAAATCTGCTTTCTAGATAAGTGTTGATTTGGAAAGTGTATGAGTTCTTGAGTAATGTGGGGCCCTAGATGGTAATGACCATCTTTAATGATCATGCATAGGAATTCAATGGATTCCTGCCCTATTTGACTTTTCCTTTCAGAAAGCATGATGCCATGTGACTCAATAATGGGCAGGAACTGGCTCAAAAGCTCTTATTGATGATGGGCTCGAAGATTTTTACCATGGTTTTCTAAAACAGGGATGGTGTAACTTTTAGACCGAAAGGCATAACAGTCCATTAGTAATGGGTGTTAGGAATACAAAATGCCGTTTTGGGTCGATCATCAGGATGAATGCCAATCTGCCAAAATCCTGATTTAAGGTCAAACTTAGAAAAAACTTTTGCACCTTGAAGATGAATAAACAGGGATTGGATCTTGAGCAAAGGAAATTTGTCAACTTTCATAAAACAATTGAAAGGTTGATAATCAATCACCAATCTTTTCTTACACCAAACAATTTTTGATCTTTTTTCAACATAAAAGGCTTGACAAGCCCAATCAGAATGAGTTGGCTCAATGAGACTTTAGGCCATAAGCTGTTGGCATTCAGCTTAGGCTAATTTTAGGTCTGAAGGAGTCATTCCAGGATGAGTGGCTTTGGTTGGATTAATGTCTTCATTAAGATTAAAAGGTAACTTAACAAAGAACTTGGAATCTTTCCACAGAGGAGATGGATGAGAAAATTGGAGGTGGCTTTCTAGACAAAAAGGAAGGAATTGTTGTTTAAGGTTTTCATAGAAAGGAGGAGCATTAAAAATTTGATGCGAATCCCACATTGAAACTTTAAGGAGAACACTTAATTTGAAGTTTCAACTACCCAAGAAAGTTCTAAACAGATTTAAGACACACAAAATCTTGACCCAATGCTTAATCAAACATGAACCAAAGGTATGGAGAAGGATATTGACGCCACACTCAAGATTTAGATGAGAAGGTGAGTGATAAGTCTTGATTTGGAACGCCACAAGAATGCAAATTCTTGATAAGTTCACTAGTTCTCAAAAGAACCAAAGAAAGAACAATTCTCTCAAATTCAAATAACACTAATCTCTCAATTGTCTTACATAGCAAGGTTGCTGAATTTAAATAGGCCAATAGAGACCCAAAAAATCCGAAAAGGATTAAATCCTACTTCAAGTCAGAGTAGTTTTCCTAACTAGTTAAGGAGCCGTTGAAATTTTCAATTCTGCGCATGCTGTAATGAATTGGTCATAACTCCTTCTAGAGAACTCCAAATCTAACTCCGTAAAATGCTTTGGAAAGCGATCTTAATTATCTTTCCAACGGTATATGGCTTGCAAGTTAATTCCAGCTCAATCAATACCAGTTTTATTCCGAAATTGACCTTTCTGCATTTGATTCGAATTGTGTATTTGGCTGCCCAATAGCTTGAATAAAGCCCATAATGCCTTGACATCTCTTCAAGCCCAATTCATGATGCCTTGCATCTTGAATTGTAGTTTCAATCCATATTTTCTCAATTAATCCATTTAAAGCAGCTTGTATCTTTTTGGCTCTAGCTCTTGTAATTGGGCCTTCATGAATGTGTAAAGGATCACTTGAAGCTTTAATGGTATTCTCTTGATAGTTCTCATCAAAATTGAGTATAATTTTAAGGTATCAGTATAAGGTAAAAACCTTTGCTTGTACATCGAACCCTAATAGTAGGTCTTTATCAGGAAGGGAAGATGCTACTATTTTGATCCAGAGAATGCAATCTGGAAAGAATTGAATACCTATGGATTTTTTGGTGATAAGATCTATTTGAAATAGTTTCCCATTGGCAGCTTTAAAGTACTCAGTATGATGTTCTTAAAACTCTGGTGGAAGAATGGAAGGATTGATCATGCTTTTTTATGCTTCTATGTCAATAAAAATAATGACAGAGATTGGTTTAGAAAACTTTAAAGGAAGTAGACTAATTTTTACAAAGGGCCTGGTTTCTTGGACAAGGTTGATGAAGTTAACATTGTAGATTGCAGGGATACTCTTAGAGTTAGAATTAGAACTTTGCTATGTATTTTCGAATTAGAAACCATTGCGCTGGAAAACTGCGATTCCAGCAGTGCGATCGGGTTTACAGAATTATTTTTACTATCAAATGAACTCGGAAAATTATGAAATTTTATATGGAAGTTACGATACGTGTATAGTATCTCCAGTTTTAATTTCATAAATTTATGATAAGTATTTCATTTTATAAAATTCTCAGAAACGGTTCTGTTCGGTTAAGGTTATGAGAAAACAGTTTTGAAATTGTTGAGAAATGAATAGTTTTAAAAATGTTTTTGATCTCGGATCCTCTTCAAAACTTTATATGAGATACTCATGGATGTCCAGAATAGTTTTGTAAAATATTTTATCATTCTGAAGTTTAGATTAAGAGTTAAAATTCTGAGATCAGACCTGTACAGGAATGAATTAGAAAGGCAGATTCTTAGAGTGAGTCATTAATAATTATGTTTTGTATTTGTTAAGATGTTGAGGACTCTTAGGGACTTAGAGGTGTGTAGTTCAAGATTCTCATATCGAGGTAAGTAACTTCATTCCTAGTATACTGGATAGGTATAAGTATTTTGATATTATTATAAGAATTTTATACTATTTAGAAATTAAAGGATTTTCGTAGCAAAATCAGTTTATGAGAATGTTTTCAAATATGAATTCTTTTAATAAAATAGTTTATAAATGTCTTTCAATATGTAAATTATTTTGGTGACATGTGTTCTCATTATGATTTTATTTGTAAATCAGTTTGCAAGCCTAAATTATTTTTATGGACTTTTCTGAATCTGATACGAATGTTTGGTACTCATGTGTGATTTCAATTATTGATGATTATAAGATTCTTGATGTTTTGGCTCATTGTCCATAGTTATTCTGATTCTGATTCTGATCGTAATACACGATATGTCTATCTGGACCAGTACTGGGTATAAGTTCTGAATATGCACACAATATTCTGATTCTGATTCTGTCTGGGCTGGGTCACCGGGACTATAGGTGATACTATGTGACATGAGCTAACATTTCATTTTCTATACATGTGAATATGATTTGCCTTAATAAGTAACTTTATTTTTGATATTCTGAATTCTTATGGATTTACGTTATCTAATTGAAATACGTTACTTTATCATGGAATATAGTTTTTGTGAAACTTATGGATTTATGAAATATACTTTGCTCAAAGAAGGCTTGCAATATATTTTTTTTTTTGGTATCGATAGGCCTAGTGTGTTAGAAATGGTTTTACTTACCGAGTTGACAACTCAGCCATCGTCATTATTTTGAGAGGTGTGCCTAGCCATGAAGTTAGAGATTTTCATTTTTATTCCTTATTTGAATAAGAAGAAGAAGAATAGACTTATGTTTTTTTTTTTTAGTTTATTTCGATCATGAACTTGTAATTTGGGTTTTGAGACTTTGTTATTTTATGTGACTTGTGACTTGTGGATTATTTTTATAAGAATTTGAGGTATACCAGTTTGGTATTTATGAGTGGAGATTATGTTTTGCGAGTAACCTCTTTCTCTCACATGCTCTGCACGTGTTAGATTTGGGGTGTTACATGTAAAAAAACCTTTATCCTAGTTTTTCAATATGGATAGTCATTACCATCAAAGAACGATAATCTCATTATAGATTGTCTGTCCCTAAATGTTGATTCATTTTTGGCTACTATAGACCTTTTATTCTAAATGGTTAAGTCCTAACAAGAGAATCAAATTCTGGTATCAATTGAAATTCTAGTTGTCCAACCAAGAGGAGGTGAATTGGGTTTTTAAAAATTAATCTAAGTAAATCACACAATAATTAATTCTAATGCCTTAATGAAATCACGAACAATAAGTTTAATAATACTAAAACATAAAAGAGTAGAGAAGAGAGAACAAACACAGATATTTTTACGTGGCTCGACAAACCTCGCCTACATTCATGCCTCCAAGTTAACCAATCTCCAGTATTTCACTATCCAGCCTCCCACGGCTTCAATTTCGTTACAATTAACTTCAAGGTGTCAATGAACCCTTACAATTTAGTGATTATTCCCCAATTCCTTCACCCAAGTATTTTCCGCACTTATACAACCACAAATTTAATAAGAGATTAAAACTTACAATAAGCAAAACTCTCTTTAAGAGTGGATGAACAAATATAGTACTACAATGATTTGCAAGTTGGAAGCTCAATTAATGATGTATGAATTTATTTTTGGTTGTTCAAGAGATTAGAAATGAGTTTGATTTGGGTTTTTATCGTTTTTACTCAAAAAATAGCTATTATAAGTAAATTCCAATGCCGCAGCGGTTAGCCTCTACATTCAAACGGTTAGCCGCTTGCTACGGTGAAGTTACCGTTAAATTTGAATATTGCTATGGTAACACTGTTCAAAAATAATAATTTTACCTAAATTTTTTTATAATTATACTATAGCCTAAAAACTTATAAAACTTTACAAACATGTCTATTTTTGAAATAATTTTAACTTGCGACAGTACCATTATTCATAAAATTGTAATTTTACCCAACATATTTCTATAATTGTACTATAACCTAAAATGTCAAAAATCCTTGCAAACAAGTCTAATTTTAGAATTTATAAATAATATTTCTCATTCCCACAACTTTATGAAATTATGATATGACTAGAAATATTTTTAATTTTGTAAATAAATCCAAACTATATTTAAAACATTACTTATTAAAATCAAAGATTGCAAAATTTTTTTACTTTAGTCCATATTTAGAAAATCAATTAGTTGCATAAATACTTGATTTATGATAAAGTCTTTAGATTAAAGAATAATAATTAATTAATTAAAATCTTAAGCTTCACAAATTGCTAAATCAAGCATAAATTAAGTCATACTAGCTTCACAAGAATTTTGTCGTAACAGTAAATCCATTGATTTTGATCAAGTCATTATCCGTTGAGTGTCTTGAACTTGATTTCACTTGATTCACTTGTATAAATACTATCTTTCAATAACTCAATGAATATATAAAATATAATATTAATTAAAACAATTAAAATACATATTTGTTATCATTAAAATTACATTATATGTAGCTTTTAGGCTAACATGAACAGTGACGTTTATACTTTTATGCTCCTCCAAAGTTTTTGGTCATTCTGAGTTCAGATTTGCTATCCATTTTGTCATCCAATGTTGCATTTATTATGAAATAACCATGATATCCCTAAAATACATAAAATACTTAATTATAATCATACGCACATAATTGAAATCACAAGAGACTTGAATACATAAAAGTAAAGAAGTTAGTGGAACTTGAAGTGTAAAATAATAATTTTTTCCTTTATAAGTATATATTTTCTAGCACTTAACGTCCCCCCAACCAACTTATTGCTAGTCCCTAGCAAATTAAGCGAAATCAAATTCAAACCCAAAACTTTTTTTTTAAATTATTATGTTTATTTAATCAAAGTTATGATAACAATCAAACAAAAGTATAAGCATTATCTCTAGTTTTTAAGAAATATCACTCTTAAATCAACCATCTCATGAATCAATCCAGTAGACTTTGTTACAGCTATTGTAATCAAGCTACTTTCAAGAATGACATGTCAATACTCCATAATCTCACCGATAGTGACAGTCTCACAAAGAAATTAACCCTAATAATAATAGTCACTCCCATAAATAGTAATTTGAGAGTAAATATTAAAGCAATATTACACGCTCTCAACAAGATCAAATAAATGTGCCCATAACTTAAAAATAATACAATCTCAAGTCAAAATGTGAGTCAGACCAATGTATTTATTTATTATATTTTTTCTTTATATATATATATTTTTCTTTTTTTTATGCATCACTACATCTTTCACAGCCCATATAACTAGTTTCTACTTCAAACTATAGTTCCCTAAAATAAAAAAGGACTTTTATTAGGACGTAACATAGGTTAGGGATAAGGTGAATAAAGACGAAAAAATAGAAAAAGAAAAATAAAATATATGTTTAAGAAGAAATAGAGTTTTTTTTAAAAAAGGATTACATGGTACATCTCTCCCTTTCTTTTAAACTAATATATATATATATATATATATATTGAATTTTTTTCTCTTTTTTTTCTTCTTTTTGTAATAAGGCAAAATTTTATTGAACAAAATAATTATTTACATTTTTCTTAAACACAAATGAGTGATAGAACTTATATGATATTGAGTAATATTTTAGATCAGAGTTGGGTCGAGATGATAAGTTAATAAAGAAAAGGATAATAATTTTTTTAAGGCTCAAAAGAGTTAACTAAAGATATTTCACAAAACAGATAACTAGAAAGGCTCAAACGGGTAATACATCTTTTAGGGCTCTAGATAATCTTCAATCTCTACTAATTAGATAAACTTTTAGATGTAGTAATACATAATTTTTTTTAGAAGGTTCACTCAAAAGAAATTTAGAGATCATGTATAAAATAATAAACTGCTAAGCTGTATAAAGAATGGGCAAAAAAGATTATTCTCCAAGAAAAATAACAAGTTTAAGAACTCATTTGAAATTTATTATGACATTTATATTCCTTCAAGCAACTCATATTTTTATCTCTGACATCAACATATAAAATGGTAAACATGGTGTAACAAAACTCAAGACCAGAGATAATACAAATACTAAAATTTAAAAGTCATCATGTCAAAAAGATCGCAAAAATTTTTAAAAATTTTTTTAAAAATTTTTTTGGTTAAAAAAACTTAGAAGATGCGCTTCTAAAATCACGACATTCCATATTCAGCCATTTTCGACTTAAAGTTTTGAAAGTGTACATTTATAAAAGAGAAGTTAGAAAGAGGTAGTTAGAAAAATCACATTTAAAATAAAGCTTAATAAGAAAAATGATTGAAAAGTAAATTCTTTTTTTTTAACTTTCAAACTAAGAAGATGCGTTTTTAGAGTCACTACACTCCATTTTTAGCAATCTTCAATGTAAAAAGTTAACCACAATTAGTTTCTACAATAAAAACTAGTAAAAACTTCACCAAGGTTGAGATATTCCATAATTATCAACTATTCTTTCCCCCTAACCAGAACGAAACATTATCCTCAATATTTTAAAGGAAAAAAAGTAGAGATTAGAAGATATCACTTGGGTGCTGTAGTAAAGCAGAAATATTTACAAGCAGAGAGTTAAATCTAATTTGTACTTTTTACTACAGCTACTACTACTATCATTAGTTGGCCACTCTAATACTAAGGTCTTGGGATGTGGCTCTGGTCTATAGGCTTATAATAGATCAAGTAGCTCTGGCCTATAAACTTGTAATAGATCAAGTACCTCATTAGCAGTATGACCATAAATAAAGATTTCTTTCACTGTGAAAGGAATGAAATAGTTTTTAATTACATGGTTAAGAAATGCAATAAAATCATCATAAAAGTTATTGACATTTAACAAACCAATGGATTTATGATAAATGGTCAGATGGGACCAAGATGCTAATCTTATTAGTGCCTCTAAAGTTTTAAGATCTCTTAGTAAGAAAATAAAGGCATCAACATGATTTAGCATTTCAGTTATTCTTTCTTACACACCTGAGACGACTTATAACACTCTACCTTTATGGTTGTTACTAAAGTGGTTAAAACAAGTGAAACATTAAGCATTTATGGAAATGAATTTCAAAATAAACATTTTATAAATATAGAACATAAAAATTTTGTTACACAAAAACTTGGTTACAGCAGTCAAGGTTCTCTTAGTAACATGTCACAAACAATTTCATAAACAAACTTTGTTATATTTATACTTAGATAGGAACACGGTTGAGCATGTTGTGTAACTCAAGGTCTATTATGTCCATATGCACTTTGCCTTAGTTGGGACTTGGCATCACTTTCCCTACTCCTCAGTTCCTACAATGTAAGGACTACATGAGTTGATACCTAGTAAGTAAACACTTGATGCATGTATTACCTACCATGTACATGAATGACTTCATGAAATGCGTGGTAAATCTTTTAAATGAAACTTAGAAATGTAAAAACCTGTGTTAGGGCCCTAGGTTTGTTATACTACAAGGTTAGGATTCCACAACATGCCTTTGGGCTTAATTGATTGATTCGTTGAGCATTATGTATTGTCGTCCCCAAAGGATCTCTTTTCTTAGTTTCGAAGGCTTGCCCTCTTTATGAACTCTTGCCACCTATTAGTACAACAACCCTTTTTTTCAAAATTCATTAAAATACCTCTCTATCAAATCATCCATAAAATATATAAGCCCAATGCAACTTATGTCATAGTATATAAATTTTCTAGATATATAATAAAGCAAAATGTTGTGTGTTAGAAAATGTATATTTATAAAGGAGAAAATCGTCATTTTACACTTTAAATCTCACTAACATTGCTACTTTTATTTATTTAAATATTTTGTTATTTAATTATATGTGTTTTATTATAATTGTGTATTTTATGTATTTTAGGGGTATCATAATCGTTTCACAATAAACGAGTGATCAGACAGCAAACGGACGTCATATTTGGACTCAGGACGGTCGAAAACCTTAAGAAAAGCATTAAAGGAAAAAGTTCTTTTCATACGATGCAGATCGCTTTCACGACACATCGCTCACGACACTAATCGCTCATGTATACGGACCGATGATGTGGCAACTACCTACGACGTGGCAGTATCTGATTGGACGAATTATGTGGATTGACTGCTTATGTGGCGTTGACCGATGACGTGGCGTTGACCGATGATGTGTCACGATCTTATTGGACTAAATTTCTTATGTACTGTAGATCGATGACGTAGCAGTATCTCAGTGGAGTAGAAATCGGGTGTACAGTACATGCGCTTACATGAGATTATTTACTATTCAGGCGGCATTACTGTACAAATGTTGACTGTTGACGGTTGACTGTTGACTGTTGACTGATGACGTGGCGCAATCCTGAGCATCCGAATTATTTTTAATCCGATGGTCACGATTCACTCAATGTATTTATAAAAAGGGGGCTCTCCCCCCCTAATTTGGCACCTCTGAATTCATTTCTAAGCTTAGATTTCTGAAATTCCTTCTCCTTCTTATAGTTTCTTTGTATTTTAATAAAATTTCCTTTTTTATCCTTAGTTAAAATATGAGTGGCTAATTTCTTTTGATCTTGGGTTGAAGGTGAAGTCTTAACATGTTCCATGGGCTTAATTTGGTAAATTTACTTTCTCTTCCCCTCTAATATTTGTGGTTGTTTTGACTTTTCGTCGACAAATAATAATAGTCTTGTCTAGTTCTGTTCTCAGTTAAAACCTAAGACCCTAGTACAAGGTTATTATTATTTGGCACGATAAGCCCTTAGCACCATACTTATTGGAGAGTGGTTCATGAGGTGTGAAATCCCCCCTTATGATTTAATTGGTATTAATATAGAATATTTAGCCCATGAAGCATGTTGATGCGGATCCAGATACCCAAGTGCTTTATTATAAGAGTTTCATTTTTAATTATTCCCGCTATTTTAATTCAACAATTTAGGATAAAAATACCATAATTTAATTATTCCCAATAAAAAGAAAATTAATTCGGCACATAATTAAAATCAACCTCCTCGTGGGATCGACACTCGTCACTATTAATCTATTTTACAATAGATTCGTGCGCTTGCGAGTTCATTAAAATTTGCACAACAAGTTTTTGCGCGCGTTCTTTATAAGTTATTTTAATTTGTTGAATTAAATTTTTTTTGTTTTCTTGTATTTTTCCTTATAACAAAATATTCTATAATTTAATTTTTGTAATTTAAATTTTTACAATTTAATTTTTGTAATTTAATTTCTATAATTTAAATTTTTACAATTTAAGTTTATTGTGTGATTTCTTTAACTTTTTTTACTTTAATTTTTGCTTTACTTTTCTTTGTAATTTGTTTTGTTTATCTTGTAATTTATTTTAAATTATTCGTATAATTAATTCATAGAATTAGTTTTTTTAAGTAATTTTTTTTGCGTTCCTTAAAAATTATAAAAAAAATTAAAAAATATAAAAAAAATTAAAAAAAGTGAATCTGTAATTTAATTTTGGTAATTTAAATTTCTTTAAATTTCAATAATTTAATTTTTGAGTTATTTTTCTTTGTAATTTTTATTTATTCTGTTAATTTATTATTCCATAGAATTAAATTTTTTTAAGTAATTTTTTTTCCTGTAATTTAATTTTATTTCTTTTTCTCTTCTTTATATTTTATGTAATTTAATTTTTCATTTTTCGTTGTAATTTATCTTCTTATTTTATTTTTAGTTAATCTATTTCTTGTATTTTCTTTTTAGCACTTGAGTGTATGTTTATAGTACGGTTATAATAACGTCACAAGGTTAGTATTGTAATTTCTCTCTCCTCTTTATTTTTATTTTATTTTTATTTATTTTATCCTTTGCATGCATGGTCGAAGGTCATTATCACCTAATCTTGAACCTTTAGACCTTGATTTGGAAAAAACACTTCGCACACACAAACAAACTGTTTTTCAAAAGAAACTTGAAATGGAATTGCAAAATCAGCAACCAGAACCACAAGAGAGGCCATTTAAGGATTATTTTAGTCCTTTAGCTAATTTGAGCACATCATGCATAAGGTACCCAAATGTAGCTGTTAGGAGTTTTGAATTAAAACCTAGTGTGCTAAACTGTCTCCCCATATTCTATGGTCTAGAAAATGAGGACCCATATAATCATCTGAATGATTTTCATGCTATTTGTCAAACTTTTAAATACGAGAATTTTTCAGATGATGATATTAAACTTAGACTATTCCCATTTTCATTAAAAGATAGAGCTCGTTCATGGTTTAATACAATGCCTGCTAATAGCATTACATCATGGGAACAAATGGTAACTAAATTTTTAAATAAATATTTCCTAATTCATAAAACCAATGCTATTCGCAGGGAAATTTCAGAGTTTACTCAAAGAGATGACGAGCAGTTTTTCGAAGCATGGGAGCGATTTAATGGGCTACTCTTGAAGTGTCCACATCATGGGTACGAGAAATGGCACCAATGCCAATATTTTTTGGAGGGATTATTGCCACATATGCAAGAATGGCTAATGGCAACCAAATGGGAGGAGAGTTAATGTCCAAAAGCGCATAAGAGATTTGGGAATTTTTCCAACGGCAATCGGATAATTCTCAACAACGGAGTCGATCACTCAGAAATATCAGGAGAATTAAGGGAGTGAATGAGGTTAACATTGGCGAGTCAAGCTCAGGAATTAAAGAAGTCAAAGAGATGGTTGAAGGCCTTACTCGACAAATAGCATCTTTGACAACCGCTAAATCAACAGAGCCACATGACCATGACTCATATTCAGATCAAGCCAATGCCATAGGTATCATGAGAAAACCACCAAACTACAACCCTTACTCCAACACATATAACCCTGGATGGAGAGACCACCCCAATTTTTCATGGTCTCAAGGATTCCAACAAAACGGACCATCAGTTCCACCTCCACCAATGCAACCAGTTTCTTAAATGTCTCAAGCCTCTTAACCACCGTTTAGACGATACAATCAGAATCCAAACCATTCTCAACCCAAACCATTGGAGGAGACATCCCAAAATTTCAGAAATCTTACTAACTCCAAGATCGAGCAGCAGAACCGCACCATTGATGAGTTACGAAATGAGATGAGAGTGGGCTTCAACTCACAGGCCCAATCAATTTCTAACCTTGAGAAAATGGTGGGACAACTTGCCTCTTCAGTTCAAACTTTGGCCATGACCGTTGAAAAAGGTAAATTCCCAAGTCAACCAGTGCCCAATCCTAAAGCAGTGAATGAAGTAAGTTCTAGTTCACCACAGCAGCATGGAGAGGTCAAGGCAGTGATGACCTTACGAAAAGGAAAAGAAGTCGACAACAAAGTGGAGATGCCAAAATCAACTCAGATTGTACCTATGAACACTGAGGAATCATCATCAGAGGAGAAAGAGGAAACCAACCCACGAGAATATATTCCTAAAGCTCCATTTCCTCAGAGGTTAGCTAAAGGGAAGAAAGGAAAATCCACAGGTGAGATTCTTGAAATCTTCAAATAGGTAAGTGTTAACATCTTTTTACTTGAAGCTATAAAACAAGTGCCATCATATGCCAAGTTTCTTAAAGACCTTTGTACTAAAAAGAGAAACATTCATGTTCAGAAAAAGGCCTTTCTAACAGAAAATATTAGTTCTATACTCCAACATAAAATGCCTCTAAAATATAAAGATCCAGGCTCCCCCACTATCTCATGTAGTATAGGGAACCACACAATTGAGAATGCTTTGTTGGATTTAGGAGCTAGTGTAAATCTGTTGCCTTACTCTGTATTTGTGAAACTTGGACTGGGCGAATTACACCCAACTCCAGTGGTGTTAAGGCTTGCAGATCGATCCATGAAAATACCACGTGGTATTGTGAAGGACGTGCTTATCCAGGTAGATAAGTTTTATTTTCCCGTTGATTTCATTGTAATTGACACTCAACCAGTGCAGGATTCAAGGAAGTACATTCCCATTATTCTGGGCCGACCTTTCTTGGCAACTGCCGATGCACATATTCAATGCAGAACTGGAAATATGCAGTTGTCTTTTGGCAATATGACCATGGAACTCAATATCTTTAACATTGCTAAACAACCTCACAGTGCAGATGATGGAATTGTTAATGTGGATTTAATAGAAACACTAGTTGATAGCAATTTTCTTTCAAACCTTAGTGATGACCCTTTGCAAACTTGTTTAACTCACTTTGATTTAAATTTTGATATTGACAGTTCAGTTGATGAAGTCAATGCTCTACTTGACTCAGCACCATCCATGGACACTAATAAATGGAAATCAAGAGTTGAACAACTAGTCTTTCGAAAAAAGAAACTCAAATAGCATCATCAAAATCACCACCAAAACTCAAACTCAAGCCATTACCCAACACTTTGGAATACGCATTCTTGGGAGAAGAAAGCACTTTACCAGTAATCATCTCTTCTTCCCTCAATGACGAACAAAAAGGTAAGTTGTTGGATGTTATAAAAGAACATAAAGGAGCATTAGGATGGACCATAGCAGACATAAAAGGTATAAACCCAGTAGATTGCATGCATTACATTCATCTTGATGAAAATGCTAAACCTATTGGGGAAATGCAACGTCGGTTAAATCCTAACATGAAAGAGGTTGTTCGCACTGAAGTCCTTAAGTAATATGCAGGTATCATTTACCCTATTTCTGATAGTTCGTGGGTCAGTCCTGTGCAAGTTGTTCCTAAAAAGTCAGGAGTTACAGTAGTCATCAATGCTGATAATGAATTAGTACCCATTAGAGTAACTACAGGATGGCGTGTATGCATTGATTACAGAAAGTTGAATTTTGTCACACGTAAAGACCATTTTCCTTTACCATTTATCGATCAAATGCTTGATAGATTAGCGGGTCATGAGTTTTATTGCTTTCTAGATGGTTATTTAGGATACAATCAGATTCCCATAGCACCAAAAGATCAAGAGAAGACCACCTTCACTTATCCTTTTGGCACTTTTGCATATAGGAGAATGCCATTTGGATTATGTAATGCACCTGCTACATTTCAACGATGCATGTTGAGCATTTTTTCTGATATGGTTGAACGATTCCTTGAGGTTTTTATGGATGACTTTTCTGTTTTTGGAGATTCGTTTGATTAATGTTTACATCATCTAACACTAGTTCTGCAGAGATGTATCGAGAAGAATTTAGTCTTGAATTGGGAGAAATGTCATTTTATGGTTAAACAAGGTATTGTTCTCGGTCACATCATTTAAAGCAAAGGTATTGAGGTTGATAAAGCCAAGGTGGATCTCATTTCCAATCTTCCTCCACCTAAAACAGTCAGAGAAGTAAGATCTTTCCTTGGGCATGCTGGTTTTTATAGACGTTTCATTAAAGATTTTAGCAAAGTTTCTAGATCCTTATGCAATTTACTTGCTAAGGATGTACCTTTTGTCTTTGATGATTCATGTCTTGTGGCATTTGAAAAACTAAAGCGATTGTTGACATCATCACCCATCATTCAAATTTCCCAAAATTTAGAACTTACCATTTGAGCTTATGTGTGATGCATCGACTATGCGATGAGCGAGATTAGGACAACAACGAGTTGATCGAATTCCCATGTGATTTACTATGCTAGTATGACATTGAATGATGCACAGTTGAATTATTCAACCACCAAAAAGAAATGCTAGCATTTTGTTTGCATTAGAAAAATTTCGATCTTATCTCATTGGTTGTAAAATAATTATATTTACTGAGATCATCGCCGCTTTCTTAAATATCTTCTCACAAAGAAGGATGCAAAAGCTAGACTAATTCGTTGGGTTCTACTCTTGCAGAATTTGACTTAGAATTCAAAGACAAGAAAGGAACAGAAAAATGTTGTGGCTGATCATCTTTCCCGTCTCCATTTTGACACAACAAAAGAACATTTACCTTTGAATGAGTCATTTCCGGATGAACAATTAATGAGTGTGGAAGTAGTACCATGGTATCTTTGATATAGTTAATTATCTTGTTACAGGTCAACTTCAAGAGCATTGGACTAAACAGGACAAGGCCAAATTCTTTGCAGAAATAAAGAATTTCTTTTGGGATGATCCTTATCTATTTAAATGTGCAGACCAAATTATTAGACAATGTGTCCCAGAAATGAATTTGAAATATCCTTTCTTTCTGCCATGAACAAACTTGTGAGGCCACTTCAAAGATTGCTAAAAAAACTACTAAAATTTTACAATGTGGTTTCTATTGGCCAACTATATTTCGAGATGCTTACACCTTTTGTTCTTCATGTGATAGGTGTCAAAGAATGGGCAGCATTACACGAAGGAATATGATGCCACTAAACCCACCTCGTGGTTGAAATTTTTGACGTATGGGGTATCGATTTCGATTTCATGGGACCCTTTCCCACATCTTCCGCCATCAATACATATTGGTCGCATTGTTGATTATGTTTCAAATGGGTAGAAGCTATTCCATGTAGGAACAATGATCATAAAGTGGTAATAGGATTTTTGAAAAGCAATATTTTTTCCAGATTTGGATTCCCTCGAGTAATAATTATTGATTGTGGTGCCCACTTTTTCAATAAATTTTTCAAAACACTTTGACAAAGTAATACATCACTCATAAAGTGGCGACCCCATATCATCAACATAACAGAGTCCAATTTGATATCTCCAATTTATAAATAAAGCACATTTTAGAAAAAACAGTGAGGCCCGACAGAAAAGATTGGTCGTTGCGGCTTGATGATGCATTATGGGCATATAGAACGGCTTTCAAGACTCCGATTGGGATGTCACCCTACAAGCTAGTGTATGGAAAAGCATGCCACCTACCTGTGGAACTCGAGCATCGTGCGTACTGGGCCATCAAGAAATTCAATTTTGACATACATCAAGCTGGCTCAGAAAGAAGATTATAGCTGTCAGAACTTGAAGAAATTCGAAATGATGCGTACGAGAATGCCAAAATTTACAAGCAACGAATGAAAGTCTTTCACGACAAGCAAATTATGCGAAAATCTTTCACTCCAGGTCGAAAGTACTTTTATTTAATTCTTGCTTACACTTATTCCTAGGTAAGTTATGCTCTCGATGGTCCGCCCATTTATTGTTCATACTTGTTTTTCCACACGGGCAATTGAAATTAAGGATCCAATGAATGGTGTCACTTTCAAAGTTAATGGTCAAAGATTAAAGCCATATCTAGAATACCAACCACATGGAGAGGACAAATAAATAAATTTGAGTGACCCACCTATTTTAAATTGAGGTTTTACTTTTCGGTGATTTGATTATTTATTTTCTTTATTTTCTTTCTTTTATTCATTCTTTTGCTTTGATTGAAATTATTTTTTTGTGTTTGTTTAACCGTTAAGTTTTTCTTATCCATTTAATCATAGACAGTTCCTCTTAAACATTCTTAGACAGTTTCGACGTATACAATCTCATCTCGGAGGTCGATACGATTTTGTAAAACACATCGTATCGCAGTCTGAAGAACCAAAAGTTAGTAGCCTATGTTGAGGATTTAGAAAGCCAACTCCGAGAAATTGAGAGAGGCATCTACAACATCCAATTGGAGCTTGAGGTAAATTCAAAGAGGACGATTTTAGTTTGTTTTGTGTGTTTTAATTTATTTTCTTGTTTGTGTGTTTTAGTTTGCTTTGTGTATTTAAAGTTTGTAACCCCTGGTCAAGTGGCGGATAACGGTACTCGTGACAATCAAGTCGGTTACTTGATTTTCCCATAATAACTGATATTCTGAGACGAAGGTATGGATAGAAATGAGATTTTAGAAAAGCTTCACAATCAATTCCCTTCGCTTCCTCAGAATGCCCTACTTTTAATTTATAAAGCCAGGTCCGAACGCATGCGATTGCTTATGAAGAATAACATCCCCGCTGACATCCGTTGGTTAATCGAGGCAAAAGTTCGCTTAAGCGGAGTTACCTTACCTCCCAGATTTATTGCATACATGCCTGGTTGTGGTAAAGGAAATTATGCGAGAAAACGACGAGCTCGAAGACTTTCTGTTGCTTGTCATAAATGTGCCAGAATGATATGCAATAAAAAATCATGTTCTTTAGGAATGGTGTCTGATAACAGAGAAGATAAGATTCAATTCATTAGGGATGGCTTGAATAAGGAGTCATTGGATGATATCCTTTTGTCTCTTGAAACGTATCCCAGTGGATACGTCCAACATGCAATACTTCAGTTATGGCCATTATTCTAGAAAGAATGTGCAAACTATAGTCTCGGGAATCTGACTATAAAAGACCCTGTTTGCCAGTTTGTAAGAAAACTGGATGGGAAGCCTATCCTCGACCCATAGAGGGTGTTCAAGCCATTTCTGGATGTAAAACCAAAGGATGATGTGAGCCACAATCACAACTATCTGTAAATATCCTTTTACCTCTCTGTTCTTTTATTTCACTGTTATTTTACTATTTGCATTATTGTTGTTTAATAATTTCATTTACTTTTTCTTTTTACTATTTTCTTTTTGACTTTTGAGCTATGTGCCTTACACGTTAATTGACATAATGTCCCATATACAGCTGTAACCAACTGTCACCAAGGTCTTTAAATGTGAATTGTTTTTACTGAGCACTCACAAGTTGTTTTTTAGCAATATCTTAATGGCAGCTTCTTCTAGTAAACAATTCAAGAATATTTGTGTGCTTTCTAGGTTCCATTATGGCAAACATAAAGAGTTCATGGAGGCAGCCATAGATCTTGGTCTAAGAATAGCAGAGAGAAAATTGCACTTGGTGTATGGAGGAGGTGACCGAGGGTTATCCAAAATGGTATCAGAAGCTGCTTTTGTCAGAGCGAGCCAAGTGTTAGGCATCATCCCTCAAATCCTAAAACCTTTAGGTTGTTTGTCTCATTCACCAACTGGAGAAGAGTTAGTCGTCTCAGGTATGCAAGAACGAATAACTGAAATGTTAAATCATGCCGATACTTTTATTTTCCTTCCAGGCGATCTTACAACTCTTGAGGCACTAATGACATTAGCATCTTGGTCCCATCTGAACATTCATCAGAAACCCATTGGTTTGTTAAATGTCAATAACTTTTATGATGGCTTTCTCGTATTTCTTAACCATGCAATAAAAAATTATTTTCTTCCTTCCTCAGTGAAAAACATCTTTATTTGTGCACACACTGCTAATGCGCTACTTAATCTGTTACAAGCTTATCAACCAAAGCCAGATCCCAAGGCTATTGTGTTGGAGTGTTCAAATAATGATGGTAACAGTAGCGGCAGTAAGAAGTATAAATTAGATTTAATTCTCCGCTTGTAAATATTTTCTTCTGTATTGCAGCACCCAGGTGATGTTTTCTAAACTCTACTTCTTTCCTTTCAAACATTGAGGACAATGTTTCGTTCTGGTTGGGGGGAGGGAATAATAGACAATTGTGGAATGTTGAACTAACCATCATTAACTTTTTGAATAGAAGATGGCTGAATATGGAGTATATTGACTCTAGAAACGCATCTTCTTAGTTACAAAAAAAAAACAAAAAACAAAAAAAAAATATACATATATATATTTTGTGTGTGTTTCTAACCTTTCATTTTTCTCCTTTATAAATATATGTTTTCAAGTTTTTAAAGTCGAAGAGGGCTGAATATGGAGTGTAGTAACTCTAGAAACGCATCTTCTTTTGTAAAAAAAAAAAATTAATTAAAAAAATATTCATTTTTCTTTAATTTTTCTGCATGTATGTTTTCTTTTTATGTTTAAAATAGGTTGGGGGGAAATAATTCTATTTTAAAAAAAAAATTTGTGAGTTCTTGATATTGGATGATATGATGACTTTTGAATTTTAGTATTTGTATTATCTTTGGTCTTGAGTAATGTTACACCATGTTTACTATTCTACATGTTGATGTTGGAGACAAATATGAGTTGCTGGAAAGAATGCACATGTCATAATAAATTGCAAGTGAGTTTTTAAGCTCATTAATTTTTCTTGGAGACTAACCATTTTTGCCCATTCTTCATGTAGCTTAGCAGTTTATTATTTCATACATGATCTCTAGATTTTCTTTGAGTCAACCCTTTTAAAAAAAAAAAGTGTGTGTTACTGCATCTAAATCTCCACTTAATTAGTAGATATGGAAGATTATTTAGAGTCCTAAAAGATGATGGAAGGCCATTTTTGACCCGTTTGAGCCTTTCTAGCCATCCCTATTATTTAATATTCATAGTTAGCCCTTTTGAGCCTTTTATTTAAAAAAAAAAACCTTTTCTTTATTAACTTATCATCCTGACCCACTCCAATTTGGAGTATTACCCGATATCATACAAGTTCCATCCACCTATTCATGTTTGAGAAAAAATATATATATATAAATAATTATTTTGTTCAGTGAAGTTGTGCCATATAAAAAAAAGAGAAAAAAAAGAAAAAAAAGAAAAAGAAAGATGTACAATAGTAATAAATAAGCAAAATGTATCATGTAAAAAATTCTTGAATTTTTTTTCTCAAACATATATATTTTGTTTCCCTATTTTCCTTTCTTTGTTAGCCATGTCCCTAGCCTACGTTACGTCCTAATAAAAGTCCTTCCTGATTTTAGGGAACTATAGTCTAACATAAAAGCTAGTTATATGGGTAATTAAGATGTAGTGATGCATATAAAATAAAAAAAAAATGATGAATACATTGGGTTGACTAATACTTTATTTGAGATCGTATTATTTCTAAGTTATGGGCATATTTTTCATCTTGGTGAGAGTGTGTGATATTTCTTTATTATTTTCTCTCAATTTACCATTCATTGTAGTGACAAAATTTTATTGGGATTAATTTCTTTGTGAGAGTGTCACTACAACCGGTGAGATTTTGGGGTTAGATATTTCATTCTTGAAAGTAGCTTGATTACTATTGCTACAACAAAATTTGCTGGACTGATACATATGGATGGTTGATGTGGGTATGATATTCCTTTAGACTAGAGATAATGCTTAAACTTTTATTTGATTGTTATCATTAATCTGATTGAATAAACACGTGTGTTTAAAAAAAAAATTGAATTTTATCTTCGCTTTATTTGCTAGGGACTAGCAATAAGCTGGTTGGGGGGTGTGTTGTGTGTTAGAAAATGTATATTTATAAAGGAGAAAATCGTCATTTTACACTTTAAATCTCACTAACATTACTACTTTTATTTATTTAAATATTTTGTTATTTAATTATATGTGTTTTATTATAATTGTGTATTTTATGTATTTTAGGGGTATCATAATCGTTTCATAATAAACGAGTGATCAGACAGCAAAACGTACGTCATATTTGGACTCAGGACGGTCGAAAACCTTAAGAAGAGCATTAAAGGAAAAGTACTATTCACACATACGGTACTGTTCATACGTACGGTACTGTTCACGACACTGTTCACGACACTGTTCATGTATACGGACCGATGATGTGGCAACTACCTACGACGTGGCAGTATCTGATTGGACGAATTATGTGGATTGACTGCTTATGTGGCGTTGACCGATGACGTGGCGTTGACCGATGATGTGTCACGATCTTATTGGACTAAATTTCTTATGCACTGTAGATCGATGACGTGGCAGCATCTCAGTGGAGTAGAAATCGGGTGTACAGTACATGCGCTTACATGAGATTATTTACTATTCAGGCGGCATTCTTTGTATAAAATGTTGATCGCTGACGACGCTTGATCGCTGACTGTTGATTGATGACGTGGCGCAATCCTGAGCATCCGAATTGTTTTTAATCTGATGGTCACGATTCACTCAATGTATCTAAGCTTAGATTTCTGAAATTCCTTCTCCTTCTTGTAGTTTCTTTGTATTTTAATAAAATTTTCTTTTTTATCCTTAGTTAAAATATGAGTGGCTAATTTCTTTTGAGCTTGGGTTGAAGGTGAAGTCTTAACATGTTCCATGGGCTTAATTTGGTAAATTTACTTTCTCTTCCCCTCTAATATTTGTGGTTGTTTTGACTTTTCGTCGACAAATAATAATAGTCTTGTCTAGTTACAGCCCTGGTTAAACCGGCACCCTAGTACATGGTTATTATTATTTGGCACGATAAGCCCTTGGCACCATACTTATTGGAGAGTGGTTCATGAGGTGTGGAATCCCCCCTTATGATTTAATTGGTATTAATATAGAATATTTAGCCCATGGAGCATGTTGATGCGGATCCGGATACCCAAGTGCTTTATTATAAGAGTTTCATTTTTAATTATTCCCGCCATTTTAATTCAACAATTTAGGATAAAAATAACATAATTTAATTATTTCCAATAAAAAGAAAATTAATTTGGCACATAATTAAAATCAACCTCCTCGTGGGATCGACACTCGTCACCATTAATCTATTCTACAATAGATTCGTGCCCTTGCGAGTTCATTAAAATTTGCACAACACAAAACACGAAACTTATTTAAGATAACAACCTCTAACATGGGCGGCAGTGCCATCCATACAAAAATTAAAGAAATATAATTATAATATAGGCGATAGAATTGACCATGTAAGGAGTAATAACAAACATCATATTTTAGGTGGCAGTGTCGACCATGGCATGATAAAATAAAAGCATCACATAGTAAGTGGCATAGTCAACCATCAATTAAATAAGTAGTAAGCATCACATCCAAGGCAGCATAGCCAGTCATATGAGGATGATTAAGATAATATCATGATATAGGCAGCATAGCCAACCATGTAGGGATTAAATAATAACCAATCGCACCACAATAATCATTATAAGATAAGAGGTTATTTAAAACTAAATTTAGCACAAGAAAATTATCATTCAGCGCTAATTTTAACATATTATCCTTACATTGTAGTTCAAGTGAAGTGTTACTTACCTGTTTTTCTTTATTCCCCTAAACTTTTTTTTTCTAACTTAAGAATTACTCTACTAATGATGCTTTAGTTTAGAATGGAAAATGGTAGGATTTTTAGAATTTATGAAAAATGAAAGGGTTAAGGGTTATTTATAGGATTTCCTAAGGCCCATGAGTGGATTAGGATTTTGCCACCATACCACTTAATTAATGGTAGAGATTTATCTCTCCATAGATACCTTAGTAATTTTTAGAATACTAAGATTTTGTCATCTAGCACTTAATTAATGGTGAAGATTTATCTCTCCATAAATATCTTAGTAATTTCTAAAATGTTAAGATTTTGCCATCTAGTACTTAATTAATGGTGGAGATTTCTTTCTTCCTAAATATCTTAGTAATTTCTAGAATGCTAAGATTTTGCCACCTAGCACTTAATTGATAGTGGATATTTATCTCTCCATAAATATTTTAGTAATTTCTAGAATGCTAAGATTTTTTCAACTATCACTTAATTAATAGTGAAAATTTATCTCTTCATAAATATCTTAGTAATTTCTAGAATTTCTAATATCTCGACAACATTGCTTGTTACATCATTACTTATGTCATTGCTTATGTCATAATTATTTTTTAATTATTATATTTTATTATTTTATTATTATATTGTTATATTATTATACTTTATTATTATTGTTATTATTATTATTATAAATGCTTAAGAGAGCTTATTAGGTTAATTATGTTACATCCAAGTAAGAAGATTGTACCTTATAATCTCCTCCCCTTTTAAAAATTTAGTCCTCGAAATTTACTTACTGAATAGCTCGAGATACTTATTCTTTATTTCTTCATTGTGCTTCCATGTTGTCTCCTCCACTGAGCTATTTCGCCATAGCATCTTAACTAAAGGGATTTTCTTATTCCTTAACTCTTTTATTCTTCTATAGAGTACTTGAACTAGACGTTCTTCGTAGGTTATGTCTTCCTCTAGTTGAAGAGGCTTATAGTCTAACACCTGAGAAGGGTTTGGAACATATTTCTTTAACATAGAGATATAAAAGACATTGTGTATTCTTGATAATGATAGTGGATGAACCTTAGGCTTAATTTTTACTTGTTTCTAAATTTGATCGATTGTTTCATTAGGGCGACTTTTAGAAATACTTTCTCGCCAACTTGAAATTTCAACGATCTTCGTCTTTTATCTGCATAACTTTTTTATCGACTTTGGGCTGCTTGCATTCTTTATTGTATTTTCTTGATTGCTTCAGATGAGGTCATAACTAAGTCTGGTCTAAGGTATCTTTGCTCACCCATCTCATCTTAATGAATAGGTGAGCGATATTTTCTATCATATAGAGTTACATATGGTGCCATGCCGATTGTTGCTTGGTAAATATTATTATAGGCAAATTCTACCAATGCTAAATATTTGCTCCATGATCTTTGAAAGTCAATGGCACATCCTCACAATATATTTTTGAGCGTTTAAATTGCCCTCTCTAATTGGTCATCTGTTTGGGGGTGAAATGTTATGCTAAATTTTAATCTTATCCCCATAGCCTTATATAGCTTCTCCCAAAATGTTAAGGTGAATCTCGTATCCCGATTAGAAATAATAGAGACAGGTATACAACGTAGTCTGACTATCTCCTTTATATATATTTCTGCAAGTTGATCCGAATAGGCAAGAAGTGGACAGACTTTGTGAGTCGATCAACGATTACCCAAATGGCATCCTGCATTTTTGTACTCCTTGGGAGGCCAATGCGAAGTCCATTGTGATTTCTTCCCACTTCTATTGAGGGATTTAATTGGATTCTAAAAGTCCTGCCGGTCTCTAATGCTCAACCTTAATTTACTAATAGGCGAGGCATTGAACCATGAACTTAACTATATCCTTCTTCACCCCACACCACTAATAATGCCTCTTTAAATCTTTATGTATTTTTTTTGTGCAAGGATAAAGCGAATATAGGGCTGTATGAACTTCAAATAGAATTTCCTTATTTAGATCTTCATAAGTTGGTACACATATCCTATCTCTAAATAAAATAATTTATTTCTCTAACTTCTTAAAAGGCTTATCTTTCTCTAAAATTAGTTTCCATCTTTAAATTCTTTAAGTACGAATCAGCTTCCTGCTTCTCTTTAATCATTTCCAATAAAGTTGAGCAAAGTGTCATGTGAGCGAGTTCTCCTGTCATGAGCTCGATCTTCGCCTTGTATATCTCATTTTGTCATAGCATAGTGATGCGAATCCCACATTGAAACTTTAAGGAGAATACTTAATTTGAAGTTTCAACTACCCAAGAAAGTTGTAAACAGATTTAAGACAAACAAAACCTTGACCCAATGCTTAATCAAACATGAACCAAAGGTATGGAGAAGGATATTGACGCCACACTCAAGATTTAGATGAGAAGGTGAGTGATAAGTCATGATTTGGAACGCCACAAAAATGCAAATTCTTGATAAGTTCACTAGTTCTCAAAAGAACCAAAGAAAGAATAATTCTCTCAAATTCAAATAACATTAATCTCTCAATTGTCTTACATAGCAAGGTTGCTGAGTTTAAATAGGCCAATAGAGACCCAAAAAATCCGAAAAAGATTAAATCCTAGTTCAAGTCGGAGTAGTTTTCCTAACTAGTTAAGGAGTCGTTGAAATTTCTAATTTTGCGCATGCTGTAATAAATTGGTCATAACTCCTTCTAGAGAACTCCAAATCTAACTCCGTAAAATTCTTTGGAAAGCTATCTTAATTATCTTTCCAACGGTATATGGCTTGAAAGTTAATTCCAGCTCAATCAATACCAGTTTTATTTCGAAATTGACCTTTCTGCATTTGACCCGAATTGTGTATTTGGCTGCCCAATAGCTTGAATAAAGCCCACAATGCCTTGACATCTCTTCAAGCCCAATTCATGATGTCTTGCATCTTGAATTGTAGTTTCAATCCATATTTTCTCAATTAATCCATTTAAAGCAGCTTGTATCTTTTTGGCTCTAGCTCTTGTAATTGGGCCTTCATGAATGTGCAAAGGATCACTTGAAACTTTAATGCTATTCTCTTGATAGTTCTCATCATTCCCCCTCTCCTGAAAAGAATTCGTCCTCGAATCTTCACCTACATCAAAAGGAGAAAGACAGAAACATTAAAAGTAGCACTCACATTATGCTCACCAGGAAGGTCCAATTTGTAGGCATTATCATTGATTAGTGCAAACACTTGAAATGGACCATCTCCCCTTGGAAGCAACTTTGAACGCCTTTGTGCTGGGAATCTCTCCTTTCTCATATACACCCAAACCCAATCTCCAGGTTGAAAAACCACTTCCTTTCGTCCTTTGTTGGCTTGAGTAGCATATTGTTCAGTCCTCTTTTCTATGTTGTGCCGCACTTTCTCATGCAATTGCTTAACAAATTCAGCTTTCTTTTTACCATCCAAACTAGCACGCTCATCAACAGGTAACGGCAATAAATCCAAAGGAGTTAAAGGATTAAAACCATATACAATCTCAAATGGTGAAAATTTAGTAGCTGAATGGACAGTTCTATTGTAAGCAAATTCAACATGTGGCAAACATTCTTCCCAAGTTTTCAAATTCTTTTGAATAATGGCACGCAACATCGTGGACAATGTTCTATTTACAACCTCAGTTTGTCCATCAGTTTGTGGATGACAAGTAGTAGAAAACAAAAGTTTAGTACCCAACTTACCCCACAAAATTTTCCAAAAGTGGCTTAAGAACTTAGCATCTCGATCTGAAACTATGCTCCTTGGTACTCCATGCAATTTGACTATTTTCTTGAAAAACAAATTAGCTATGTTTGTTGCATCATCAGTTTTGTGACATGGAATGAAATGTGCCATCTTTGAAAACCTATCAACAACAACAAAAACAGAATCCTTTCCCCTTTTTGACCTAGGTAAACCCAAAACAAAGTCCATAGAAATATCAACCCAAGGTTCGCTAGGTATAGGTAAAGGTTTATACAATCCATGGGGTAAAACTCTAGACTTAGCATGTTTACAAGTGATACACTTCTCACATATTCTTTCAACATCACGTTTCATATGTGGCAAAAAAAAATGTTCTTTTAAAACATCTAAAGTCTTTGCAATGCCGAAATGTCCCATTAAACCTCCCCCATGAGCTTCACGCACAAGCAATTCACGCAAAGAACTATATGGCACACACAATTTATTCTCTCTAAATAAGAACCCATCGTGCCTATAGAACTTTCCAAATGCAGCTTTCTCACAAGCATTAAACACATTAGCAAAATCAGGATCATTAACATATAATTCTTTAATGTACTCAAATCCTAATAACTTTGTATTTAATGTAGAGATAAGTGCATACCTTCTCGATAATGCATCAGCCACTACATTCTCCTTACCTTGTTTGTATTTGATCACATAAGGAAATGGCTCAATGAATTCAACCCATTTGGCATGTCTCTTATGCAACTTACCTTGCCCTTTCAAATGCTTTAAAGACTCATGATCAGTGTGTATGACAAACTCTTTAGGTAGAAGATAATGTTGCCAAGTTTCCAACGCTCTCACCAATGCATACATCTCCTTATCATAAGTAGAATAGTTTAGGGCTGCGCCACTCAATTTCTCACTAAAATAAGCAATTGGACGCCCCTCTTGCATCAAAACAGCTCCAATACCTATACCTGAGGCATCACACTCAATTTCAAAAGTTTTAGCAAAATCGGGTAAAGTAAGTAGTGGTGCAGAAACCAATTTCTCCTTGATTAGATTAAATGCACTTTCTTGTTCACTACCCCACTTAAATCCCACGTGTTTCTTAATAATTTCAGTTAAAGGTGCAGCAAGGGTGCTAAAATCTTTCACAAATCTTCTATAAAAACTAGCCAAACCATGAAAACTTCTTACCTCACTTATGCTTTTAGGTGTAGGCCATTCCTTAATAGCCTTTATCTTCTCTTTATCAACCTCAATTCCTTTAGCACTTATAACATAACCAAGAAAAATAATCTGATTTGTACAAAAAGCACACTTCTTCAAATTAGCATACAACTTTTCCTTCCTTAACACATACAATACACTTTGCAAATGCTCAACGTGTTCTTCTAGACTTTTGCTATAGATCAAAATATCATCAAAGTAGACAACTACAAACTTACCAAGAAAAGCACGCAAAACATGGTTCATTAACCTCATAAAAGTGCTGGGTGCGTTAGATAATCCAAATGGCATTACTAACCACTCATATAAACCATATTTTGTTTTAAAACGCTTTTCCACTCATCTCCCTCTCTAATCCTAATTTGATGATATCCACTTTTAAGATCTATTTTGCTAAACACACAAGAACCATACAATTCATCAAGCATGTCATCAAGTCTAGGAATAGGATGTCGATACTTTACAGTGATTTTATTAATCGCACGACAATCAACACACATCCTCCATGTTCCATCCTTTTTGGGCACTAGTAGAACTGGTACCGCACACGGACTCATGCTCTCCTTCACATATCCTTTTGCCAAGAGTTCTTCAACCTGCCTTTGAAGCTCCTTTGTCTCTTCGGGATTACTTCTATAAGCGGGTCTATTAGGAATGGTAGCTCCAGGAAGAAAGTCTATTTGATGCTCAATTCCCCTAATAGGTGGCAAACCATTAGGGACTTCATTTGGAAACACATCATCAAAGTCCTGCAAAAGAGTCACAATAACACTAGGCAAAAAAGGGTTAAGCTCATTAGTATGCAAACAAGCCTCTTTGCACAAAAGTACAATGATAGGCTGTTTTGAAAAGAAGGCCCTCTTAACCTCTCTCTCTTTTGGAAACAAGTTTACATGTTGCCTCTCTTTTCTCTCAAAAATATTTTTTTCTATCTTTCCACTTTCTTTTCTCTCATTCTCTCTTTCTTTTGTACTCTCATTTTCTTTTTTTGTATCACTCTCTTTTTGTATTGTCATTTGATCTTCATACACTTGCTTAGGTGTTAAGGGTACAAGAGTAATTTGCCTTTTATTCATTACAAAAGAATATCTATTTAAGTAACCATCATGTGTCACTCGCCTATCATATTGCCAAGGTCGCCCCAAAAGAATGTGTCCAGCATGCATGGGTACTACATCACATACAACCTCATCCTTATATCTCCCAATAGAGAATGAAACCAGCACTTGTTTATTTACTTTAACTTCCCCACAATCATTTAGCCATTGTAACTTATATGGCTTAGGATGTTTTAGAGTTTTCAAGTTCAATTTTTCAACCAAACTAGTGCTAGCTACATTAGTACAACTTCCACTATCAATTATCATACTACATACCTTATCTTTGATGTGGCATCTAGTATGAAATATGTTATCACGTTGTACCTCCGCATCCTCTTTTACTTGCATGTTAAGAGCACGTCTAACAACCATCAATTTACCATCAACAGGATACTCTACACCATCATTAGCATCCTCCAAAGGTGGCATAGGATCATCATCTGATTCACTCTCGGTTTCAACATCACCATCTTCCCTCAAGATCATTACCCTCTTATTTGGGCATTGAGATGCAATATGACCTGTCCCCAAACATTTAAAACACTTAATATCTCTATTTCTAGAGTGTTGGGAATCAGATTTACCTTTGCTTTGGCTGCCCCTTCTTTATGATCCTTGATTGGCTCAATCTTAGGCTTTGAAATAACCTTTTCATCTTTGCTCCATTTTGACTTCCATGAGGAAGATGAACCCAAATTGGGTCTAGTGGAACCCTTTCTTTTTAGTTGTCGTTCCACTTTTATGGCCATGTGAACCATGTCTTCCAATTCAACATAATGCTGCAAGTCAACCACATTAGCAATATCTTGATTTAAACCATGTAAAAATCTAGCCATAGTGGCCTCTCGTTCTTCTTCAATGTTTGCTCGAATCATGATTATTTCCATCTCCTTGTGGTAGTCTTCCACACTTCTGGAGCCTTGTGTAAGACTTTGAAGCCTTTGATGTAGCTTCCTATAATAATGACTAGGAACAAATCTCCTCCTCATGATGGCCTTCATCTCCTCCCAAGTGTTTATAGGCCTTTCACGGTTTCTTCTCCTACTCAAAACAAGTTGATCACTCAATTTGATTCACTTAACTCTCGTGTTTAACATTTCTCCTGAAATTATGGCAATCAAATACTAGCTCCACCTTTTTTCCCACTCCAAATAAGCTTCCGTATCATTTTTACCTTTATTGAACTTGAAAAGAAGGAATTTTCAGTTTGATACTCCCCAAATCACGATCTATGTCTTACCCCTATCATCTCTTCCACGCATGTCAACGGTGACCTGGTCATCAAAATTATCTAGGTCATCACCACTCGCCATTGATTATCTCTTACATTAGAGCTACTATTACCTTTACTTTGTGTAATCGATTGATCTATAGCTTCTTGTTCTTTTGACATATTTTGTGATCTGAAAAATTAAAGTTAGCAAAAAAACCTTCAACACTCCCTTGTTTCTTTTGATTCACTTAACTAAAAAATTGGCTTTTTCCCTCTAATGATCTCACAAACTATTGCCTTTTACCAAATTCTCTCTTTTCAGATTGAACTAAAAACAAAACCAAGAAAAACAAAACAAGTGACACACCAAATAAGCTATTCGAGCACACTAATAAAGAAAAAGAATTAAGAGAACACAAAGAACAAAAAAGAAATTGAAGAAAGGAAAACAAGCAAGTAAAGGACACAATTGATATTGATGAAAGTAGGAATACTTGAATCCTTTTGCAATCTTTTTTTTTTTTTTGCTGTACGTTTCTTTTTTTTTTTTGCTGTTTGTTTTCTTTTTTTGATAATCAAAATAAATAAGACATTCAAATCTGATTAGAAACTTGCTCTGATACCAAATTGATGCGAATCCCACATTGAAACTTTAAGGAGAATACTTAATTTGAAGTTTCAACTACCCAAGAAAGTTCTAAACAGATTTAAGACAAACAAAACCTTGACCCAATACTTAATCAAACATGAACCAAAGGTATGGAGAAGGATATTGACGCCACACTCAAGATTTAGATGAGAAGGTGAGTGATAAGTCTTGATTTGGAACGCCACAAGAATGCAAATTCTTGATAAGTTCACTAGTTCTCAAAAGAACCAAAGAAAGAATAATTCTCTCAAATTCAAATAACATTAATCTCTCAATTGTCTTACATAGCAAGGTTGCTGAGTTTAAATAGGCCAATAGAGACCCAAAAAATCCGAAAAAGATTAAATCCTAGTTCAAGTCGGAGTAGTTTTCCTAACTAGTTAAGGAGTCGTTGAAATTTCCAATTCTGCGCATGCTGTAATAAATTGGTCATAACTCCTTCTAGAGAACTCCAAATCTAACTCCGTAAAATTCTTTGGAAAGCTATCTTAATTATCTTTCCAATGGTATATGGCTTGCAAGTTAATTCCAGCTCAATCAATACCAGTTTTATTTCGAAATTGACCTTTCTACATTTGACCCGAATTGTGTATTTGGCTGCCCAATAGCTTGAATAAAGCCCACAATGCCTTGACATCTCTTCAAGCCCAATTCATGATGTCTTGCATCTTGAATTGTAATTTCAATCCATATTTTCTCAATTAATCCATTTAAAGCAGCTTGTATCTTTTTGGCTCTAGCTCTTGTAATTGGGCCTTCATGAATGTGCAAAGGATCACTTGAAACTTTAATGCTATTCTCTTGATAGTTCTCATCACTTAGGTAGAATCCATAAAGTTGACAAACTTGACTTTTGGCTTTATGTCTCTGTTACCATGTTTACTTTTCTAGGATAATAGTTTATTTCATAATCGTAGTCCTTGACGAGCTCCAACCAAAGTCGTTGTTGCATGTTCAGCTCTTTTTGTGTAAAAATGTGTTTACGGCTCTTGTGATCTATATAAATCTTACAATGCGCTCCTATCAAATAGTGACGCCATATTTTTAATGCATGCACCTCTGCAGCCAAATCTAAGTCGTGTATGGGATAGTTTTTCTCGTATTTCTTTAATTGTCTAGAAGCATACGTAATCACCTTTTCGTTCTACATGAGGACGCATCTTATGCCATTTCTGGAGGCATCATTATATATAATGAATTCCTCAAATCTATTAAGAATGGTTAAGTTTGGGGTAGTGACCGAGCGTCGTTTTAACTCTTTGAAGCTTTTCTCACATTCTTACGTCCACACAAACTTGGTGTTCTTCTTTGTTAATTGGGTTAATGGCATTGCGATCTTGGAGAAACCTTTCACAAATCTTCAGTAATAGCCTATTAATCTGAAGAAGCTTCTAACTTCTTTAGCATTAGTTTGCCTAGCCCATTGGCTCACCGCTTGCACCTTTGAGGGATCAACTGAGAGTCCATCCTTAGAAATAATATGCCCCAGGAATATAATGTTTTCTAGATAAAATTCACACTTCTTGAATTTTTCATAAAGTTGCTTCTCTTTCAAAGTCTGAAGAGTGATCCTCAGATGTTTGACATCTTCTTCCTTTATTCGTAAGTAGATCAAGATGTCGTCAATGAACACTACTATGAATTTGTCCAAATAGTCTTTAAATACTCTATTCATGAGATCCATAAGAGTAGCTAGGGCATTAATTAGACTAAATGGCATGACGACAAATTCATAATGTCTATAAAATGTTCTAAATACAGTTTTAAAAATATCCTCCTATCTGACTTTTAGTTGGTGATATCCTGACCGTAGATCAATCTTCGAGAATATTGCTACTCCTTGTAGTTGATCAAACAGATCCTCGATACACAGAAGTGGGTACTTATTCTTGATGGTGACCTTATTTATTCTCGATAGTCTATGCGCATCCACATTGACCCATCCTTTTTCTTTACGAATAAAATTAGTGCTCCCCAAGTGAATGGCTTGGACGTATGTAGCCTTTTTTTAATAGTTCTTGCAATTGATTCCTTAAACTTTTAATTCTGATGGGTTCATCCTGTAGGGCGCTTTTGAGATTGGGGCAATTCCTAATAACAAGTTAATTTTGAACTCAACTTTTCGATCTGATGGTAGTTAGGGAGTTTTTTAGGAAAGACCTCAAGAAATTCGTTCACCACTGGGATTTCTTCTAGCTTCGGCTTTTGCTCTTCAACTTTGATGACACTTGCCAAGTATCCCTCACATCCTCCCTTTAATAGTCAAATTGCTTTTAAGATAGAGATGACAGGTATTCTCTTCTCCTTACACCCTTCTTTGAGGATAAATGATTTCTTTTGTGGTGGTTGAAATGTTACCTCTTTTTTCTCACAATATATCTTTGCATGGTACTTGATAACCAATCCATGCCTAGAATCAAATCATAGTCATGCATCTCAAGGATTATTAACTCAACACATAGTGTACGACCACTAATGTTGACTTTGCAAGCTTTTACTAGTTCTCCTAGGTTTAATACTTCACCAGATGGAAGTATGACACTAAAAGGTCTAACTATTATGTCAAAGGTCCCTTTGATTTTCCTAATAAATACTGGTGAGGCAAATAAATGTGTAGCTCCTGAGTCTATTAACACATTTGTAGGAGTTTGAGAGATAGTTAGTTTACCTAATATTACCGAGGGGTTTGCCTCTACATCAGCCTTAGTCTTTTTTCATTGTGTACCGTTCTTTGAGTTCTGCCACATCGATTGTATTTAGGCCTTTTCAGAGCCTTTTTCTAATAATTCTTTAGACGCTTGTTCTTATCTTGCTTTTAGGTAGTTAGTACTCTTTTCTTCTTGTTATTTGAGTGCTGTCTTCCGTGATTAGCTACACAATTCCCTTGATCTATGCTCTCTTTTTTCTTTTATTTTGCTTCTTTCTTTTCTTCATATGCTTGCTCAATTACTAAAGCTCGATCCATGAGCTCATTGAAAAAAGCATCACAAATTCCAACCACTTTTAAGTCTTTTGCTAAATCTTTATGCAATCCTTGCATAAAATAATCCTTTTTCAAGTCTTCTATGGCAACCATATATGGGGCATAATAAGAAAGCTCATAGCATCGTCATTTTTCCTTATTGTAAACAAATGAATTCTCTTCTTTTAGTAGACTAGACCGTCTCAAAAAATATTTATTATAAAAGTGTACTTTAAATTCCTTCCATCACATTATGGCTTCGTTATGGTATCATTTGATTGAATCCCACCAATATTCAGCTGCTCTTAGTAGCATAAAGGAAACACAAGTGACACTTTCTTTTTTTGGCACCTTGGTTACTTCGGTCATTCTTTCCATGGTTCGCAACCATTGGTCTGCTACAATAGGAGCCACGCCTACTTCAAATATAGGTGGATTTAATTTTCTAAATTCGGCCCTGGCATTATTTATTACTTGAGCACATTCGTCTCTTCTGACTCCTCTTTTTAAGAGTCATGCTACAATGTCTGTTAGTCGATTAATTGCGGAGGATTGCTCCCTTGAAGTTCCTTCTACTCTTTTGCCTCTATTACTCCAAACACTTGACATCCCTATAATTTTTCGACTAAGCTTCTATGTGTCAAATAAATTAAATGTCAGATACTCTATTATCTTAATTCCTAATTCTTACTAAGGGTTGAGCTGCGTCTTCCTCCTTGGCTTGTGTATATGAACGGTCTATAGAATCGTTTTAAATCTTGAGCTCTTATACTAATTTGTAACACTTCACCTTTACGATTTTAATTAAAGTGGTTAAAACAGGTAAAACATTAAGTATTTGTAGAAATGAATTTCAAAATAAGCATTTTATAAATATAAAACATAAAAAATTTGTTATACAAAAACTATATAAAAGGTTTGTTACATAAAAATTTAGTTACAAAAGTCAAGGATTTCTTAGTAATATGTCACAAAACAACTCCATAAATAAATGTTGTTGAATTTATGCTTACATAAGAATACAGTTGAGCCCGTTGTGTAACCTAAGGTCTATCATGTCCATATGCACTTTGCTTGGTTGGGACATAGTGTCAGCTTTCCCTACTTCTCAGTTCCTGTAATATAAAGACTATATGAGCTGATGCCTAGTAAGTAAACACTTAATACATGTATTACCTATCATGCACATGAATTAATTCATGAAATGAGTGCTAAATCTTTTAAATAAAACATAGAAATGTAAATAACTGTGTTAAGGTCCTAGATTTATTATATTATAAGGCTAGCATTCTATAACATGCCCTTGGACTTAATTAATCAATCCATTGAGCGTTATGTATCGCTGTCCCCAAAGGATCTCTTGTCTTAGCTTAAAAGGCTTACTCTTTTTATGAACTCTTGTCACCCAGTAGTATAGCAACCCCATTTTTTAAAAAAATTTTCGTTAAAATGCCTCTCTATCAAATCATCCATGAAATGTATGAGACCAATACAACTTATGACATAGTATGTAAATTATCTAGATATATAATAAAACAAAAGACGAAACTAATTTAAGACAACAACATCTAATATGGGCGGCAGTGCCGTCCATACAGAAATTAAAGAAATAGAATTATAATATAGGCGATAAAGCCGACCATGTAAGGAGTAATAACAAATATCATATTTAGGTGGAAATGCCGACCATAACATGATAAAATAAAAGTATCACATGTTAGGCGGCATACACAAACATCTAACCAAGTAAGTAGTAAGCATCACATCCTAGGTGATATAGCCATCCATATAAGGATGATTAAGATGATATCATGATATAGGCGGCATAGCCAACTATGTGGGGATTAAATAATAACCAATCACATCACAATAATCATTATAAGATAAGAGATTATTTAAAACTAAACCTAGCATAAGAGAATATTATTTAACTCTAATTTTAACATATTTTCCTTACATTGTAGTTGAAGTGAAATGTTACTTACCTGTTTTCCTTGATTCCCTTGAACCCATCTTTCTAATTTGAGAATTTCTCTATTAATGATGCTTTGTCTTAGAATACAAAAAGATGAGATTTCTAGGATTTATAAAAAATGAAAGAGTTAGGGGGTATTTATAAGATTTCCTAAGGCCCATAAGTGGTTAGGATTTTGCCACCATATCACTTAATTCAAGGTAGAGGTTTAACTCTCCATAAATATCTTAGTAATTTCTAAAATTTCTAATATCTCTACAATATTTCATGTTACATCATTACTTTTTAATTATTGTGTTTTACTATTTAATTATTATGTTATTATATTATAATACTTTATTACTATTATTATTATTATTATTATTATTATTATTATTATTATTATAAATGCTTAAGATAGCTTATGAAGTTAATTATGTTATATCTAAGTAAGAAAATTGTACCTCACATGACTAACTCTTCTCAATTGATAAGTCAAACAAATAGCCAAAAGGTTTCAGGTTTATTGGGATGATGCATAGCACTTGACTCCCTCTGGTATAAGCGGCTTCTAAAACCAGTTTTGATAACTATCGATCACCTCCTCCATAAACCAAGTATAATTTTCTAGCTGCTATGCTTTGACTAAGATCTATGGCTGCCACAATAAATTTTTTATATTTGCCATAGTTAAATTCAGAGAATACACAAATGTTCTTGATTTGGTTGTTGGGAGTAGCTACTATTAGATACTTCTCAAAAATAATTTGAGAGTGCCTTCAAAAAAAGTTATATTTAATGATCTTAATGATAATGGTTCACAACTGTAAATGAGATAGCATGCCTAGTCAAATAACTTATGAAGCATATGGCTTGAGAGTCAAAAAGGAAATAGTAAAAAGAGAAAGCAAATAATGATAGCATGAAATTATTAAAGATAAAAAAGTAAGTGATCAAATAACATTGCAATAAAAGGATATTTACAAGTAGTTGCGACTGTGGCTCACATCTTCCTCTGATTTTACATTCTGAAATGGTTTGAACGCCCTTTATAGGTCGAGGATAGGCTTCCCATCCAATTTTCTTACAAACTGGCAAACAGAGTCGTTTATAGTTAGATTCCGTAGACTATTTTTTGCACATTCTTTCTAGAATAATGGCCATAACAGAAGTATTGCATTTTGTACATATCCACTAGAAAGGTATTTCAAGAGATAAAAAGATATTATCCAATGACTATTTATTTAAGTCATCTGAAATTCTAGTTGTGGGTTGGGTTTTTAAAAATTAATCTAAGCAAATCACATATAATTAATTCTAATGCCTTAATGAAATCAAGAACAATAAGTTTAACAATGCTAAAACATAAAAGAGTTGGGAAAAGAGAATAAACACCAATATTTTTATGTGGTTGGGCTAACCTCGCTTACATCTATACCTCTAAGCTAATCAAGCCCGAGAATTTTGCTATCTAAGTCTCTCTAGGCTTTAATTCTATTATAATTGACTTCAAGATGTCAATGAACCCTTACAATTCAAGGATTATTCTCAATCTTTTCACCCAAGTATTTCCCACACTTATACAACCACAAATTTGATAAGGGATTAAAAATTATAATAAGAAAAACCCTTTTCAAGAATGGATGAATAAATATAGCACTATAATAATTTAATCTATAATGATTTGTAAGTTAGAAGCTCAATCAATAATGTATGAACTTGTTTTTGGTGTACAAGAGATTAGAAATAAGTGTGATTTGGATTTTTATAGTTTTTACTCGAAAAATAGCTGTTATAGGCAAATTCCAATGCTGAAGTGGCTAACCTCTACATTCAAGCGATTAGCCGCTTGTTACAGTGAAGTTATCGTTAAAATTTGAATATTGCTACAGTAATACTATTCATAAAATTATAATTTTACCTAAGTCTTTTTATAATTATACTATGACTCAAAAACTTATAAAATTTTACAAATAGGTCCATTTTTGGAATAATTTTTACTTGCAATAGCACCACTATCATAAAATTGTAATTTTACCCAACATATTTTTATAATTGTACTATAGCTTAAAATGTCAAATATCCTTGCAAATAAGTCTAATTTCAGAATTTTTAAATAATACCTCTCATTCCCACAACTTTCTGAAATTATAATATGATTGAAAATATTTCTAATTTTGTAAATAAATTCAAATTCATATTTAAAACATTACTTATTAAAATCAAAGATTACAAAATATTTTTTACTTTAGTCCATATTTAGAAAATCAATTAGTTTGCATGAAATATTTGATTTATGATCAAAACTTTAGACTAATGAAAAATAATAATTAATTGGTTAAAATCTTGAGCTTCACAAATTACTAAATCAAGTATAAATTAAATCATACTGGCTTTATAAGAATTTGTTGTAATAATAAGTCTGTTGAGCTTCAAACTTTGTTCTTAATTGAGCTTTTGTTCGTTGAGTGTCTTGCAATTGATTTCACTTAATTCACTTGTATAAATACTATCCTTCAAGAACTTAGTAAAAATATGAAATACATTATTAATTAAAATAATTAAGACTTGTATGTATTATCATCAAAATTATATTATGTGTAGCCTTTAGGCTAACACCATCCCTAATAAATTGAATCTTATCTTTCCTGTTACCAGACACCATTCCTAAAGAACATGGCTTTTTATCACATCTCAATTTGGCAAACTTATGACAAACATTAGAGACCTTTCGAGCACTTTGTTTTCTTGAATAATTTTGTTTACCACAACCAAGCATGTATGCAATAAAATTTGGGAAACAACTCACTTACTAACTGCACTTTGGCTTCGATTATCTATTAGATATCAGTAAAGATGTGACTTTCGTAAGCAATCGCATGCGTTTGAACCGAGCTTAAGCCTACTCCTCTTCCATCACCTCCAAGTCCTCAAGCTCTTCTTCCTATTTATGCAAAATCTCTTCAATAGATCAAAAAACATGAATCAGCCTTAGTCTCAAAACCTTGCTATACTCAGGCCTTTCAACCTTTATGTCCAACTCCTGTTCCACAACCATGTATGATGTTTTCACCATTCTCCTAAGATTGCTCTCAACAGTTCCCAACCTTAGAAAAACAAATAGATTCTTAAAGAAATTTTATTTCCCACCTGTTTGTTCGATCTCCTATAACCTTTACAAGTCAACTTGAAGAACCAAAACAGTTTGAAGCTATTTTGAACTGGCAAACCCAAAATGCCAAAGCACAAAACCAAAGACTTTCATCTATACATACAAAGGTGGATCAAGTTCACCAACGAACATCTCAGGTTGAAAAAAAAGTTGATGATATCTCTATCCAACTATAGTAACTTTATCAAGACATTTAAAACAGAATCACACAGCTTGACATTGAGCTCAGACAAATGATTTCACAGCATTATTGGGGTCCTGAATTTGACCAAAAAGAATGAGAAATCTGAAATCTGAAAACTAAGACTTCTCGAATTGATGTTGAGAAAAATAAACCAAGCTTTTTTGCTCCATTGCCTCCTTTACTGAGCCTCACTCCTTCCGATCATCCATTTTCATTGCTTAGTTCAACGTCATCCGATGATATTTTAAAACGTTATGGTTTTGGAATGACCCATACTTTTTTCAAGCAACCTCGAGCTCTAAAAAAACCCACAAAATCTACTAAATCCGCAGCTATACCTCAAAGACCTCAAAGACCATCCATGCCTTACCATTAACTACCATCTACACCATCCTCTCCAATGGCAACACCTTTTCTATCTTAATCGCCTCTTACTATTCATGAACAAATTCCAAACGTCTCTGCTCCCTCTCAGTTCCATCCCCCTAGATCCTTAAAATAGCCAATACACTAATATGCCTCTTCTTCTATCCCATAGTATCTCCCTGTAGAATTCTCATCAATAGATGACTTAGCTACTCCTGAATTTAAAAGTTCAACTGGATATTCTTCCACTGAATTTTCCACTAATTCTAAAGCTCAACTTACTGATATCTCTTTCCTAGTGATGGCTAAACCTCAAGAACACATTGATACTAGTGCTGGAATAATCACTAAATCAGCTCCTTATGCTATCCCTTAGCATGATCACAATAAAACTTCATCCAATGGCCCATGGTTTACTTTTGATGATCTCATTCCACATAAATAGAGAGACAGATTAACTGAAATATCTACATAAACAGACTTACAGATGACCAAACCGAGAGCAACCACACAGGCTGTTCTCAGAGAATTAACCTCGTGTTTTACTGGCTCTTTAAGAGATTGGTTTGATAGTCTAGGCCAATACAGACAACTCCAGTTCGTTCAGTTGCATGAAGTTTATGTAGCTCTTGCTGTTCTTAATGATTAATTCCTCGGTGAACCAGCAATTCTTTTTCAAGCTACTAAAAAAGAATATCTCAACATGAAATGTTGTTCTCTCAAATACCAAGTTTCAATTTTCATTACAAAAGGATGTCTATCTTTTATTATAAGTTAAATGGAGTCAATGATCCAACTCTTCGCCATGTTTTTATGGCCTCCTTACCAGAAGAATTATAGCCAGAGATTCAATGTCAAATTTCTTAATATAATCTGGATATTAATAATTTGTCATTAGGGAAGATATTCCAATTAGCTATGGGATGCCTTGAAAAATTATGTGAACAAAAGAAGTTCTTCAAGGAACCCATTCAAGACAAACCTCCTTTTAGAGAAGTGTGTGAAAAGCCTTATCTTGAGATCAAATGGAAAGGGAAAAAAGAACGTGTTTGTCCAACCAAGAAGAAATCCCATTTTAAGAAATTCAAAAAGCCTGACTTCTATGCAAAACGACATCACAGGAGAAGATCAGAAAAGCCTTATCACTTTTTCAGAAAGCGCACTACTTCTTTCTGAGATAGCAAAGCCCAAAAAACATTCAAGATGTTTTATTTGTAAAAAGAAAGGTCATTTTACAAAAAAAACTACCCAAACAATCCCAATAAAGTAGTTCAACTTATCCAGCATCTCCAAAACACCACACCTTTTTCCCCAGACACTGATCAAATTGAAAATCTATTTTCTGAACAAAATAAGCCCAATGATGATACAGTATTCACCCTTGAGAATATTGATTATGATTCTCTATCCATAACCTCTGATGAGATTGATGATATTTTTGTCGTTAAATCCCTTAATCCACAATCATAAAGCCCATAAAGCCCAGATTAACTCTACCTCCAAAGGTCCATTCCTATTCCTTTTGTAACAGCTTAAATCCTCTTATCAAAATATCACAGGCCTATCCCAGTCATAGCTTTCATTGACACTGGTGCATAAAAAAGCATGATCAATTCAGCCATTCTCCCTCCTAACTATTGGAAAACCATGATGAGTATTTCTGAGCCGCTGATGGTAAATTTTTTTCTATAGGTCTCATTAGCAAACATACTGTTGGTATTCAACTGCTCTCAAACTGTGTTATCTGGACTAAGTTAATTGGTTCAGATCTTCTAGACAAAGATCTCCTTCTTGGTTTTGATGTTTTAAGCTAAGCTAGCTAGATTCATTTCACTCCTTTTGGTCTTAAATTCAAATCCATGTTCAAAGCCTTCACTAATACTCTCAAACTCTACAGTCTAACAAACTCTACTGAAATTAATGCTCAGATTACAACTCATTTTTTAGAGTTTTTCCTAGAGTCTCATGATAAGTTTTTCCTCTCATCCCCTTTATGGAAAAATCCTAAATTCTTTATTACTTTACCCTTTAAACTCAATGAGGATTCTAATCCTACCAAAGCAACCCATCCAGGCATGACACCTTCAGACCTTTCATTGGCCTAAGCAAAATGTTTCCAATTATTAGCCTAAGGCCTTATAGAGCCCACAACTTCTCAATGGGCTTGCCAAGCCTTTTATGTTGAAAAAAGGTCAGAAATCCTCCGCGGAAAAAAATGACTTGTCATTGACTATTAATAACTTAATATTTTTTCACAAGATATAAAGTTCCCTTTACCTATACGATAGTCAATGTTTGTCCAATTAAAAAATGCTAGAATTTTTTCAAAGTTTGATTTAAAATCCAGTTTTTGGTAACTCGGTATCAAACCAAAAGAACGGTACAAAATTGCTTTTTGCATTTTAAATACTCATTTCCAATGGACTGTTCTACCATTCCGTCTCAACACCGTTCCTTCCTTATTTTAAAAATCCATGATTATCAGTTTTCAGCCCATCCTTCATCATGCTCTTGTTTATATTGATGATACCCTCCTTTTCGCTGAAACCCAAACAGAGCACCTTGCATTACTTAACCAATTTTTTAAGATTATGCAGGAATACGAAATTATGCTTTTAAAAAAAAAAGAGTGTTATTGGAACAACCAATATCAAATTCCTTGGCATGATCATCAACAATGGTCATTATCAACTAGGTAGCCATATTGCACAGGAACCTCTCCACTTTCCAAACAGCAACCTGACAAAACATCAAGTTCAATAGTTTCTTGGAATAGTTAATTATATCCGTGACTTTTTGCTACGTGTAATTGACTATACTTTTATCTTATCCTCCTTTTTGAAAAAGTAGCCTTCTGAGTGGAATACAGCACATACTACCGTTGTAAAGCAACTCAAGCAAATTGTGTAAAATCTGCCACTACTCAAAATTATTGCAGATGGTTAGAGAATCCTCCAAACAAATGCTAGTGATACAGCATGAGGTGCTATCTTTTTTAAAAAGATTGATAATAAAGAATACCTCATCTCCTATGCCAATGGACAATTTTCTGAGTCACAACAGCATTATCATACAATCTACAAAGAAATCCTAGCCATCAAGAATGGGATTAAAAAGTTTAAATTCCATCTTATCAGTTATCACTTTCTTGTCAGAATGGATAACTCTACTTTTTCCAATATTCTCAATTTCAAAAATCATACTATTTTAGAAAAGATGTTACTCAGGTTAAAAGATTGGTTTGCTCGATATGATTTTCATGTTGAGCATACAAAAGGCGACCACAACTTGATTCCAGACATGCTCTCTTGAAAACCTCCTCCAAAAATTTCAATTGTAAATCTCTCATTTCCTTTTCCTTTCATAGCCATGCCAACCTCTTTGCCTTAAATTGCTCTTACTGGCAGGACTTTTCCTCTCAACAAATAGTTTTTCTCACCAGCTCAGATTCAAGACTTTCCTCAAAAATACTTTTTCATTTTTTTATGAAAGTCTATCTCCTTCACCTAGATTCGACCTTTTTTCTAAGCTTTCATCCAGAAAACCTGTTCCTTACAGATCTCTAGATTAATCCCTCTAGAGATCTTTCTAAAGATGAGATATGGTACATGTGGCGTTTGACTATTTTATACACCACAAAGCTTATTGTCCCTATTGCCCAAGTTCATAAGATTCTCATAGATCCTAATCAGTCTACTTATTTGATATGGATATTTTTTGAATGGTTTTCTCCCCTTCCTTGATGGAGAAAGAAATTAGCCCAATTGATGCAATACTACAATGTTCACGATATGCAGGCCTATGAAGAAATCCAATTGACTTCCGTCTTTATTATTCACAGGCCTTGTTTCCAACATCCAGACACTAATTTATTCTGGATACAAAATTAAGCTTGCGAGTAGATGACGGTACCACACCTAACCGTACTTGAAAATGACATGGATCTTAAAATAGTCTCAGATAATTCCTCTTTGAACTTAACCATATCCTTACACTATCACCAGACATTCACCATACTTCTCTAGGTCTACAACATGACATGATCAAATTTTCAATTCCCTAATCCAGGCCCAAACCTAAGTCTAGAGGAATTATCATTAAGGAATAATACCCTGATTACATTGATGTTCTATTCTAGGATTCATAAGATCTTGAAGAAGAATTTACTCCTTTAAATAATATTATTGATCTTCTTAATCCTTCGATCATCCCGTCCGCAACTCAACCCATAAAAACCCAGTACATGTGTTTAAGTTTAGAACTCAAAAAAATCATAGCAGAATTACCACAACCCACTTTTCCAAATGACCTCTTAGAGTCCTCCCAAACACGTCCAGACCCACTAACCTCTTTGACTTTATCGAAACCTGAACCCTATACTCCTCCAGTCCTTGTCCCTACTCCAAAGGTTCCTAACCCTCCAAGAACTAAACCTTCCCGAACTTATCCAACTAGGTTCAAAGGAATGATAAAAAAGGTCCGTCTTGTTGACATCCATAGTGATGATTGCTTTATCTGGAATAAAAAATGTCTCTGTTCTCTAGAAGACTCCATTTACTCCACTGAAAGTGACTCCTCGTGAATGATGATCACGTGCTCGACAATCTCCAGTGTGCTTTAATAATTAAAGGCGTATATAATTACTTTACTTTTGTAAAAGTCGTGAATGATTGTTTTTTTTTTTTTTTGTCGCTTTGTAATAATGTTTGGTTTAGCTTTTGTCAAAGCCTACTTTAAGAAAGTTATGTAATTATTATATTTTCCACTGATTAAAGTGGATGGCAACCTCATTGTAAGATATCAATGTTCAATAAACAATAAGCTTTCCCAGAATCTAATGTCTCAATTCTAAAACTTTTCTCTTTCTCTCAATTCTAAAACTTTTCTCTTTCTCTAAATCTAGGAATACGAGAGTCTCTTCGGTCTTAGAACCGTGGTCTGCTCATCTTCTTCTCCAAGCAAGTATGCTCTACACTTGCCTCTTTTGAGGATTTTGTGTATCAGAAAGCTGTCAGCCATTTTATTATAGAACCTTTAGCGATTATAGAAACCCACCTTGGATAAGAGACCAAAGTGTCCAAAGATCCCCTAGGGTTTATAGTCGAGAGGATCTAAAACCTAGATAACCTCTGGGAACCCCATCTCTAAGGAAGTAAAGAAAATCGCTTGTAAAGGTTTGCTAAGATCGCGTCTCTATCCACACCTCCAACTTAAAATATCAGTTATTATGAAAACTGAAGTAATCGACATTGATTATCACAGAGTATCATTATCTGTCGCTTAACTAGGGTAACAAACTAAACACACAAAGAAAAGAAAGAAAAAAATGTTAGAATCGTCCTGTTATTAAATTTATCTCAAGCTTTAATTAAATGTTGTAGATGCTTCTCTTAATTTTTTTGAGACCTCCTTCTAATCCTCAATATGGGTTACTAACTCTGGTGGTTATACCTTCCAGATACGATGTGTTTTACAAAATCGTATTTGACCTCTAAGATGAGATTGTATACGTTAAAACTGTCTAAGAATATTAAAGAGACACTTTTTAGTTAAGACATTCATGAGGAAAAATGATAAGAGAAAATTTAAATTAAACAAACACACTTAGGTAAAAACAATTAAAAACATAAAAGAAAACTTTAAATCATCAAAAGGAAACAAAAAAGAATGTCAGGTCACTTAAATCTTGTACACTGTTTTCTCTATATGGTCGGTATTCGTGATATGACTTTATTTTCTGACCATTAACTTTAAAAATTACATCATTCCTTGGATTCTTAAATTTAATGGCTTTATATGAAAAAATAGTATGAACAATAAATGGACCAGACCATAGAGAGCATAACTTACTTGGAGAAACGTGCTTGTGAGAATTGAATACTTTCTGACCTGGTGTAACGATTTTCTCATCCTCCGCTTGTCATAGAAGATTTTCATTCACTTTTTGTTACCCTTAGCATTTTTATCACTATGAATTTCCTCTGGTTTTACAGTTATAATCTCCTTTTTAAACCAAAGATGGGGTCAATGATATCTGTATTCTCTTGTTTGTCATTGAAGGAAGATGAGATGATTTCTGACAATGTTCATTAAGGGTCATCACTAAGGTTTAAAAGAAAAGTATAATCAACTAATTCATTAATTAAATCCACATCTACAATTTCATCATGTACATTATGAGGCTGTTTGACAATGTTGAAAATATTTAGTTCCATGGTTATATTGCCAAATGACAACTGCATATTTTCAGTTTTACATTGAATGTGAGCATCAACAGTTGCCAAGAAAGGTCGGCCTAGGATAATAGAGATGTGCTTCCTTGAATCCTGTACTGGTTGAGTGCCAATTATAATGAAATTAATGAAAAAATAAAAATTTTCTACTTGGATAAGCACGGCCTCCACAATACCACAAGGTATTTTCGTGGATCGATTTGTAAGCTGTAACACTACTAGAGTTGGGTGTAATTCTCTCAGTCCAAGTTTCACAAACACTAAATAAGGTATAGATTAATACTAACTCCTTAGTCCAATAAAGCATTCTTAATTGTGCGATTCCCTATACTACATGAGATAGTGGGGGAACCTGGGTCTTTACATTTTAGAGGAATCTTATGTTATAATATAGAGCTAACATTTTTTGTTAAAAATACCCTCTTTTGAACATGAATATTTCTCTTTTAGTACAAAGATCTTTAAGGAACTTTGCATAGGATGACACTTATTTTATAGCATCAAGCAAAGAGATATTAACACTTACTTATTTGAAAATTTTAAAAATCTCATCCGTAGATTTTCTCTTTTTTGCTTTAGCTAACCTCTTAGGAAATAGAGCTTTAGAAACATACTCTTGTGGATTGGTTTTTTCTTTCTCTTTTGATGATTAGTCCTCAATATTTACAGGTATAATTTGAGTCATTTTTGTCAATAGTATCTCCACTTTATTGTTGACTTCTTTTTCTTTTCACAAGGTCATGATGGTTTTGACCTCTCCATGTTACTGAGGTGAACTGGTACTTGCTTTATGCACTCCGTCACTGGTTGACTTGAGAATTTATCTTTCTCAACAGTCATTGCTAGGGTTTAAACTGAAGAGGCAAGCTAGCCCATCATCTTCTTAAGGTTTGAAATTGACTAGGTCTGTAAGTTGAATCCTGCTCTCATCTTATTTTATAGTCTATCAATGGTACATTTTTGTTGCTCGATTGTAGAGTAGGTAGAATTCTTAAAATTTTGGAATGCATCCTTCCATGGTCTAGGTTAAGAATAATTTGAGTCCTGATTGTAAGGTCTGAATGGTGGCTGAAAAGCTTATTGAACTTAAGGAATTAGTTGCATTGGTGGAGTTGGAGTTGTTGGTCTATTTTGTTGGAATCTTTGAGACCAAGAAAAATTAGAGTAGTCTCTCCATCCAGGGTTATATGTGTTAGAGTAAGGTTTGTAGTTTGATGGCTTTCTCAGTACGCCTATGACATTGACTTAATCTAGGTATGAGTCATGGTCATGTGGCTCTATTGATTTAACAGCAATTAAATATGTGATTTGTCGGGTAAGTGCTTCAACCATTTCTTTAACTTCTTTGATTCTCGAGCTTGACTCACGAACTTGGACCTCATTCACTTCTTTAATTCTTTTATTGTTCCTGAATGATCGATTCCGTTATTGGGAATTATCCACTTGTCACTAAAAGAAATCCCAAATTTTTTATGCACTTTTAAACATTAGTTCTCCTCCACTTGTTGCCATTAGTCATTCTTGCGCATTTGACAATAATACTTCTAAAAAGTATTGGCATTGATACTATTTTTCATATCATGATGTGGACATTTCAAGAGTGGCCTATTGAATCGCTAACATGCTTTGAAAAATTACTCATCTTCTCTCTGGATGAACTCTGAAATTTCCCTACGAATAGAATTGGTTTTATGGACTGAGAAGTATTTATTTAATAATTTTGTAACCATTTATTCCCATGATGTAATGCTATTAGTATGCAATGTATTAAACCATGAATGATCTCTATCTTTTAAAGAAAATGGGAATAGTATGAGTTTAACATTATCATTTAAAAAATTCTCATATCTAAAAGTTTGACAAACAACATAAAAATCATTCAAATGATTATATAGGTCCTTATTTTCTAGGCCATTAAATGTTGAGAGATAATTTAGCACACTAGGTTTTAATTTAAAACTCCTAACAACTACATTTTGGTATTGTATACATAATATGCTCAAGTTAGCTAAGGGACTGAAATAATCCTTAAATAGCCTCTTCTGTGGTGGTTCTTGTTGTTACAAATCCATTTCAATTTTATCTCTAAATGCAATGTGTTTGTGTGTGCGAAGTATTTTTTTCCAATTGTAAGTCTATAGACTCAAGATTAGGTAATTACGATCTTCGACTAGGCATAAAAAAATACAATAAAAAATGAGAATAAAATAAATAAAAATAAAGAAGAGAGAGAAATTACGATACTAGCCTTACCACTTTACTATGAACATACACTCAAGTACTGAAAAGAAAATATAAGAAATAGATTAACTAAAATTAAAATAAATTACAAGATAAACAAAAAAAATTACACAAAAAAATAAAGTAAAAATTAAATTACAGAAATTTAAAGAAATTAAATTACAGACATTTAAATTACAAAAATTAAATTATAGAATTTTATTATCTTTTTAATAAGAAAAAAATTACAATGAAAAATGACTTAAAAATTAAATTACAGAAATATCAAGAAGAGAAAAAGAAAAGAATTTAAATTACAGGAATTGCAGATTCACTTTTTTTAATGTTTAAAATTTTTTAATAACAATTTTAAAAGAAAGCAACAAAAAATGACTTAAAATTTTAATTCTACGAATTAATTCCATGAATTAATTAAAATAAATTAACAAGATAAAATAAAAAAAACTAAGGAAAATAAAAGTAAATTACAGAAATTTAAAGAAATTTAAATTATAAAAATTAAATTACAGAATTATTATTTTTTTAATAAGAAAAAACTACAAGAACAAAAAAACTAAAAAAATTATTTCAACAAATTAAAATAACTTACCTCCCCGGTAACGGTGCCAAAAACTTGTTGTGCAAATTTTATTGAATTCGCAAGTGAACGAATTTATTGTAAAATAGATTAATGATGATGAGTGTCGATCCTACAAGGAGATAGATTTTAATTATGTGTCGAATTAATTTTCTAAATAGCTAGTTGAAATTATGGTAAAATTATCATAAATTTTGAATTGAAATGGCGAGAGTAATTAAAAATGACAACTATTATAATAAAGCACTTGGGTATCTAGATGTACATCAACATGCACCAGGGCTCAATATTTCTTATTAGTACCAATTAAATTATGTGAGAGAAATCCACTCCTCATGAACCACGTGTTAATTAATTTAGTCTTAAGGGCTTATTGTACAAAACAGTAATAACTGTATTTTACTATCTGTCAATGAAAAATCAAAACATCCATAAAAATTAGAGGAAAAAAGAAAATAAATTTACCAATTAAGCCAATGGAACATGTTGAGACTTCACCTTCAACCCAAGCTTGAAAGATAATTAGCTACTAATATTTGAACAAGGATAAAATAGAAATTTTATAAAAATACATAGAAAATATAAGATGGAGAAGGAATTATAGAAAATAGAGCTCAAAAGTGAACTAGGGGTCTCAAATTAGGAGGGAAGCCCTCCTTTTATAGATACAACGAGTAAATCATGGCCATTAGATTAAAACAATTTAGGCACACAAGATTACGCTACGTGAAGAGTTCTGATCCGTTTGAACACATAATCAAGGCTATTATCCCGTGTATATGCATGTACCGTACTCATGTTTTTCTAATTCACTAACATACTATCACATCATCAGTCAACAGTACATAAACATTTTAATGCAATAAGATTGTGACACCTCATCAGTCAAGTCACGTCATCAATCAACGCCATATAATCAGTCAATGCCACATTATTTCTCCAATCAAATACCGTCATGTCATTATTGATGACACGTCATCGGTCAATGCCACATCATCGTACAATATATATCAATAATGTCATAAATAGTACCATAAACAGTATCGTACATGTGAATAATGTCGTATATATGAACAGTTACATTTATACTTTTATACTCCTAAGGTTTTCGACCGTTCTGAGTTTAGATTTACTGTCTGTTTTATCATTCAATGTGCTTGTTTACTGTGGAATGATTATGATGCCCTTAAAATACATAAAATACTTAACTATAATCAAACACACATAATTAAAATCACAAGAGACTTAAATACATAAAAGCAAGAAAGTTAGTAGAACTTGAAGTGTAAAATGACAATTTACTCCTTTATAAATATACATTTTCTAGCACTTAACAGCAAGCCTAAACTATTATTATGGATATTTATGAATATAATATGAAAGTTTTGTCTCATATATAATTTTAAGTTATGTTTTGGCTCATTGTCCTTAGTTATTCTAATTATGATTTTTATCGTATCATGTGATACATGTAAGTGATATAAGTTATGGACTAGTAGTAAGTATGTATTTTAAGTGTCCACACGATATTCTAATTATGATTATGTTCTGGTCGGGTCACCGGGACTGTAGGTGACTGTTGAGTGTTAGAAAGTGTATATTTATAAAGTGTAAAATTATCATTTTACACTTTAAGTCTCACTAACATTGCTACTTTTATTTATTTAAGTATTTTGTTATTTAATTATATGTGTTTTATTATAATTATGTATTTTATGTATTTTAGGGGTATCACGATCATTTCACAATGAACGAGTGATCAGACAGTAGAACAGACGTTGTATTTAGACTCAGGACGGTCAAAAACCTTAAGGGAAGCATTAAAGGAAAAAAGTCATTGTTCACATATACGGTACTGTTCACTATACTATTCATACGTACTGTTCACGGTATTGTTCATTGTACTGTTCACGACACTGTTTATATATATAGAGGTATTGAGGTTGATAAAGCTAAGGTGGATCTCATTTCCAATCTTCCTCCACCTAAAACAGTCAGAAAAATAAGATCTTTCCTTGGGCATGTTGGTTTTTATAGACATTTCATTAAAGATTTTAGCAAAGTTTCTAAACCCTTATGTAATTTACTTGCTAAGGATGTACCTTTTGTCTTTGATGATTCATGTCTTGTAGCATTTGAAAAACTAAAGCAGTTGTTGACATCATCACCTATCATTCAGCCCTTAAATTGAAACTTACCATTTGAGCTTATGTGTGATACATCTAACTATGCAGTAGGAGCAGTATTAGGACAAAGAGTTGATCGAATTCTCTATATGATTTACTATGCTAGTATGACATTGAATGATACACAGTTGAATTATTCAACCACTGAAAAAGAAATGCTAGCACAGTTGTGTTTGCATTAGAAAAATTTCGATCTTATCTCATTAGTTGTAAAATAATTATATTTACAGATCATGCTGCTCTTAAATATCTTCTCACAAAGAAAGATGCAAAAGCTAGACTAATTCGTTGGGTGCTACTTTTGTAGGAATTTGACTTAGAATTCAAAGACAAGAAAGGAATAGAAAATGTTGTGGCTGATTATCTTTCCCGTCTCTATTTTGACACAACAATAGAACAGTTACCTTTGAATGAGTCATTTCCATATGAACAATTAATCAATGTGGAAGTAATACCATGGCATGCTGATATAGTTAATTATCTTGTCACAGGTCAACTTCAAGAGCATTGGACTAAGCAGGACAAGACCAAATTCTTTGCAGAAATAAAGAATTTCTTTTGGGATAATCCTTATCTATTTAAGTACTCTGCAGACCAAATTATTAGACGATGTGTCCCAGAGAATGAATTTTAGAATATCTTTTATTTCTTCTATGAACAAGCTTATGGAGGCCACTTCAGTGTTAAGAAAACAGCTACTAAAATTTTACAATGTGGTTTCTATTGGCCAACTATATTTCGAGATGCTTACACCTTTTGTCCTTCATGTGATAGGTGTCAACGAATGGGGAGCATTACACGAAGGAATATGATGCCATTAAACCCAATTCTAGTGGTTGAAATTTTTGACGTATGGGGTATCGATTTCATGGGACCCTTTCCCCCATCTTTTGGCCATCAATACATATTGGTCACTATTGACTATGTTTCAAAATGGGTAGAGGCAATTCCATGTAGGAACAATGATCATAAAGTGGTAATAGGATTTTTGAAAAGCAATATTGTTTCCCGCTTTAGATTCCCTCGAGCAATAATTAGTGATGGTGGTGCACACTTTTGCAATAAATTTTTCAAAGCACTTTTGACAAAGTACTCCATCACTCATAAAGTGGCGACCCCATATCACCCACAGACCAGCGGCCAAGTTGAGATCTCCAATCGAGAAATAAAGCACATTTTAGAAAAAACAGTGAAGCTCGACAGAAAAGATTAGTCACTGCGGCTCGATGATGCATTATGGGCATATAGAACGACTTTTAAGACTCTGATTGGGATGTCACCCTACAGGCTAGTGTATGGAAAAGCATGCCACCTACCTGTGGAACTCGAGCATCGTGCGTACTAGGCCATCAAGAAATTCAATTTTGACATACAGCAAGCTGGCTCAGAAAGAAGATTACAATTGGTAGAACTTGAAGAAATTCAAAATGACGCGTACGAGAATGCCAAAATTTACAAGCAACGAATGAAAGTCTTTCACGACAAGCAAATTATGCGAAAATCTTTCACTCCAGGTCAGAAAGTACTTTTATTCAATTCTCACTTGTACTTATTCCCAGGTAAGTTACGCTCTCGATGGTCTGGCCCATTTATTGTTCACACTGTTTAATGGTCAAAGATTAAAGTCATATCTAGAATACCAACCACATGGAGAGGAAAGCGAAATAAATTTGAGTGACCCATCTATTTAAATTGAGACTTTTCTTTTCACTGATTTGATTGTTTATTTTCTTTATTTTTTAGTTTTTATCATTCTTTTACTGATTGAAATTATTTTTGTTTAAGTGTGTTTATTTAACCGTTAAGATTTTTTTTAGCCAGATCCCAAGGCTATTGTGTTGAAATGTTCAAATAATGATGGTAACAGTAGCTGCAGTAAGAAGTACAAAATAGATTTAACTCTCTACTTGTAAATATTTTCTTCTGTGTTGCAACACCTAGGTGATGTTTTCTAAACTCTACTTCTTTCCTTTCAAACATTGAGGACAATGTTTCGTTCTGGTTGGGGGGAGGGAATAGTTGACAATTGTGGAATGTTGAACTAACCATAACTAACTTTTTGAGTAGAAGATGACTGAATATAGAGTGTAGTGACTCTAGAAACGCATATTTTTAGTAAAAAAAATTAAAAAAATTTTGTGTGTTTTTTTTAACCTTTTTTTTAACCTTTCATTTTTCTCCTTTATAAATATATGTTTTCAAGTTTTTTAAGTCGAAGATGGCTGAATATGGAGTGTAGTGACTCTAGAAACGCATTTTTTTTAAAAAAAAATTCATTTTTCTTTAATTGTTCTGCATGTATATTTTCTTTTTATGTTTAGAATAAGTTGAGGGAAAGAATTCAATTTAAAAAAATCTGTGTGAGTTTTTTTTAATATTGGATGATATGATGACTTTCGAATTTTAGTATTTATATTATCTTTGGTCTTGAGTGATGTTACACCATGTTTGCTATTCTACATGTTGATGTTAGGGACAAATATGAGTTACTTGAAGGAATGCACATGTCATAATAAATTTCAAGTCAGTTTTTGAGCCTATTAATTTTTCTTGGAGAGTAACCCTTTTTGCCCATTCCTCATGTAGCTTAGCAATTTATTATTTCATACATGATCTCTAGATTTTCTTTGAGTCAACCATTTAAAAAAAAGAGAAAAAAAGTATGTGTTACTGCATCTAAATGCCTACTTAATTAATAAATATGGAAGATTATTTAGATTCTTAAAAGACGATGGAAGGCCATTTTTGACCCGTTTGAGCTTTTCTAGCCATCCCTATTATGTAATATCCATAGTTAGCCCTTTTAAGCCTTTTATTTAAAAAAAAAGCCTTTTCTTTATTAACTTATCATCCTAACCCACTCCAATTTGGAGTATTACCCGATATCATACAAGTTCCATCCACCTATTCATGTTTGAGAAAAAGGATAAATAATTATTTTGCTCAGTGAAGTTGTGCTGTATAAAAAAAATAAAAAAATAAAAAAATAAAAAAAAAGAAAAAATATACAATAGCAATAAATAAGCAAAATGCATCTTGTAATTTTTAAAAATTCTTGAATTTTTTCTCAAACATATATATTTTGTTTTCCTATTTTCCTTTCTTTGTTAGCCATGTCCCAAGCCTACGTTACGTCCTAATAAAAGTCCTTCTTAATTTTAGAGAACTATAGTCTAAAATAAAAGCTAGTTATATGGGCAATTAAGATGTAGTGATGCATATACATAAAAAAAAGAAGAAAAAAAAGAAAAAAATAAATGAATACATTGGATTGACTAATACTTTATTTGAGATCGTATTATTTCTAAGGTATGGGCATATTTTTTTTATCTTGGTGAGAGTGTATGATATTTCTTTATTTTCTCTCAATTTATCATTCATTGTAGTGATAATTTTTATTGGGTTTAATTTCTTTATGAGAGTATCACTACAACTGGTGAGATTTTGGGGTTTGATATGTCATTCTTGAAAGTGGCCTGATTACTATTGCTACAACAAAGTCTGCTGGACTGATGCATATGATAGTTGATATAGTGTGATATTTCTTTAGACCAAAGATAATGCTTGTACTTTTATTTGATTGCTATCATTAATCTCATTGAATAAACACATGTGTTTCCTTTAAAAAAAAAAGATTTTGAATTTTATCTTCGCTTTATTTGCTAGGGACTAGCAATAAGCTGGTTGGGGGGTGTGTTAGTGTTAGAAAGTGTATATTTATAAAGGAGAAAATCGTCATTTTACACTTTAAGTCTCACTAACATTACTACTTTTATTTATTTAAGTATTTTGTTATTTAATTATATGTGTTTTATTATAATTATGTATTTTATGTATTTTAGGGGCATCACGACTGTTTCACAATGAACAAGTGATCAGACAGCAAAACAAACGTCATATTTGGACTCAGGACGGTCGAAAACCTTAAGAGGAGCATTAAAGGAAAAAGTCACTGTTTACATATACTATACTGTTCATACATACGGTACTATTCACGGTACTGTTTATATATATAGTACTGTTCACGGTACTGTTCATGGTATTGTTCACGATACTGTTTATATATATGGACCGATGATGTGGCAACTACCTATGACGTGGCAGTATTTGATTGGACGAATTATGTGGTATTGACAGCTTATGTGGTGTTAACCGATGATATGACATCGACCGATGTGTGTCATGATCTTATTGGACTAAATTTCTTATGTACTATGGATCGATGACGTGGCAGCATCTCAGTGGAGCAAAAATCATGTGTACGGTACATGCGCATATATGGGATTATTTCCTATTCAAACGGCGTTACTATGTAAATAACGGCGTTACTGTTCAAATGTTGACTGTTGACTATTGACTGATGATGTGGCGCAATCTTGAGTGTTCGAACTATTCTTAATCCGATGGTCATGATTCACTCAATGTATCTATAAAAAGAGGGCTTTCCCCCCTAATTTGACACCCCCTGAATTCATTTTTAAGTTTAGATTTCTGAAATTTCTTCTCGTTCTTGTAGTTTTTTTTGTATTTTAAAAAAATTTCCTTTTTATCCCTACTTAAAATATGAGTAGCTAATTTTCTTTTAAGCTTGGGTTGAAGGTGAAGTCTCAACATGTCCTATGGGTTTAATTTGGTAAATTTACTTTCTCTGCCCCTCTAATATTTGTGGTTGTTTTGACTTTTCATCGACAAATAATAATAGTCTTGTCTAGATACCGCCCTAGTTAAACCGGCACCCTAGTACAAGGTTATTATTATTTGGCACAATCAGCCCTTGGCATCATATTTATTGGAGCGTGGTTCATGAGATATAAAATCCCCCCTTATGATTTAATTGGTATTAATATGGAATATTTAGCCCATGTAGCATGTTGATGCAGATCCGGATACCCAAGCACGTCATTTCAATATATTTCAGTTTAATTTAATTCCTGCCATTGTAATTTAAATTTAAGCATAGTTTATATCAATTTCACCACAAATTCATTCACCCATTAAAGAAAATTAATTCTGCACATAATTAAAATCAACCTCGTCGTAGGATCGACACTCGCCACCACTAATCTATTCTACAATAGATTCATGCGCTTGCGATTTCAATAAAATTTGCACAACAGTGACAATAGGTGACATGAGCTAATTTTTTTATTATTTATGTATAAGTTATATGATTTGCTTTTATAATTTATGTATTTTTGATATTTTAAAGTTATTATGAATTTATTATCGTAATATATTGTTTTAAGAAAAGTTATGAATTATAATATATATTTTACTAAAACGAAAGGCTTACAATATTTTTGGTAACGATAAACATTGTCTGTTAGGAATTATTTTACTTACCAAGTTAATGAATCACCCCTCGTCATTACATTTTACAAATTAAGTTTCTTATTAAGAGAATTGCTTAGCATTAGAGTTAAATGTTTGATTCATTCTGCTAGTTGAATAAGAAGAGGAACAAACTTATGATTCGTTTAAGTTTATTTTTGTTATGGATTTGTAATTTAAGATATTTGAGACTTTGATATATTTATATCTTTAGAAAATATTATTATTTAGTATTAAACATGCATTGTAGTTTTAATTGAATAATATTTGAGGTATTTCAGTTTGAAATTTTATGTCTAAGGATTTTTTATCCTTAAGTGACCTCCTTCATTATGTGCTCCGCACTTGTTGATTTAACGTGTTACATTATTGGTTTAATTGGATATACTAATGATAACTAGGCATGTGACCTTGATGATAGAAATTCAATGGAGCTTATTACATCCATCTTATATAACTTAGTTTCATGGTCCTAAAAAATGCTAGACATTATAGCTAAATCCAATATTGAAAAGTGAATAAAGAACTCTATCTTCAGTAAGCTTAGCTACACTTTTAATTCTAAAAGCTTGATAACCTAAGTTTTGGTGATTTAACTACAAATTCCTTAAAACTATTAGGAACGGCTAAGATTGGAGCAGTGATCAATGACCATTTTAGTTCTTCAAATTTTTCTCGCATTCTAGTGACCACACAAACTTAGCGGCGTTCTTTGTTAATTGAGTCAATAGCATTACAATCTTGGAAAAGCCTTCCATAAATCTTCAATAATAGCCTGCTAATCCCAAGAAGCTTCTGACTTCTTTAGCATTAGTTGGCCTAACCCATTAGTATATAGCTTCCACCTTTGAGGAGCCTACTAAGATTTTATCCTCAGACACAATGTGTTCCAAAAATATACACCTTTCAGCCAAAATTCACGCTTTTAAATTTTGCATAAGTTGTTTCTCCTTCAAAGTTTGAAAAGTGATTCTCAAATGTTTGGTATGTTCTTCCCTTGTTCATGAGTAGAGCAAGATGTTGTCAATGAATACTACTATGAATTTGTCCAAATAGTCTTTAAATACCCTATAAGATCCATGCAAGCTACTGGCACATTTGTTAGACCAAATGGCATGATGACAAACTCATAGTGTCTATAACGCGTTTTAAATATTTTTTTAAGAATATCCTCCTCTCGAATTTTTAACTGATGATATCCTTATCGTAGACCTTATTGTAGATCAATCTTTAAGAATATCGATGTTTTTTATAGTTGATTAAATAAATTCTCGATACGTGGAAATTGGTACTTATTCTTGATGGTGACCTTATTTAATTCTTAATAGTTGATTCACATCTGCATTGACCCAATCTTTTTCTTTACAAATAATATTGGTGCTCCCCAAGGTGAAGACTTGGATGTATATAGTCTTTGTCTAATAGTTCCTATAATTAATTCTTTAACTCCTTTAATTCTAATAGGCCCATCCCGTAAAGCACTTTTGAGATTAGGGCAGTTCCTAGTAACAAGTCAATTTTGAACTCGACTTCTCAATTTGATGGTAGTCCGGGGAATTCTTTACGAAAGATCTTAGGAAATTCATTTACTACTGGAATATCTTTCAGTTTTGGCTTTTCCTCTTCTACTTTGATGACGCTTGTCAAGTATTCATCACATCCTCCCTTTAATAGTCTGATTGCTTTTAAGGTAGAGATAACAGGTATTCTTTTCTCTTTGTATCCTTCCTTGAATATAAATGATTCTTTTTATAGTGGTTGGAATGTTACTTCCTTTTTATCACAATCTATCTTAACATGGTGCTTTGATAACCAATCCATGCTAAGAATTACGTTATAGTTATGTATCTCAAACATTATTAGGTCAACACATAGTTTACGATGACCTCACATGCCCTTACTAGTTGTCCTAGGTTTAATACTTCACTAGATGGAGGCATGTACTAAAAGGTCTACTTATTATATCAGAGGACTTTTCTATTTTTTTAATGAATGCTAATGAGGCAAATAAATATATAGCTCTTGAGTCTATCAACACATGTGCAGGAGTTTGAGAGATAGATAGTTCACCTGATATTACCAAGGGATTTTTTGCCTCTGCCTTGGTAAGTGTAAATACTTGCATATTAGCTTTTTCTCATTGCGTACTATTCTTTGAACAATCTCTGATTAAATATTCTTTTTTCCATATTTGAAACATGTTTTAGTATTGTCTCGACATTGCCAAGTGAGTTTTGTGAAATTGATTGCATTTAGGCTTTTGTAAGACCTCTTTCTAATAATTCTTTAGATGTTTTTTCTTATCTTGCTCCTGGACAGTTGGCACTGTTGTGCAAATTTTATTGAAATTTAAAGAAATTACAGAAAAAAATTGAAATTCAGAAATTTAAAGAAACTTAAATTACAAAAATTAAATTATAGGATTATTTTTTATAAAATACAAGAAAATAAAAAAATTAATTCAACAAATTAAAATAACTTACCTCCCCGGTAACAGTACCAAAAACTTATTGTGTAATCTTAGTGAACTCGCAAGTGTACGAATCTATTGTAGAATAAATTAATGGTGACAAGTATCAATCTCAGGAGGAGGTAGATTTTAATTATGTGTTGAATTAATTTTTTAAAAGAGTGGTTGAATTGTGGTGAAATTAACTTAACTGATCTTAAAATTCAAAAATGAAATGATGAGAATAAATTAAAGTAGCAACTATTATAATGAAGTGCTTTGAGTATTTGGATCCGCATCAACATGTATCAGGACTTAATATTTCTTATTAGTACTTATTAAATAATGAAGAGAATGTCTACTCCTCATGAACCATACTTTAATTAATATAGTGTTAAAGGCTTATTATGTCAAACAGTTAATAATTGTATTATTACTGTTTATCAATAAAAAGTCAAAACATCCACAGAAATTAAAGGAGAGGAGAAAATAAATTTACCAAAATAAATTCATGGAACATATTAAGACTTCACCTTTAACTCAAGTTTGAAAGAAAATTAGCTACTTATATTTGAACTAGGGATAAAATGAGAATTTTATTAAAATATATAAAAAATACAAGATGAAAAAGAAATTGTAGAAAATAGAGCTCAAAAATGAACTCAGAGGTTCGAATTAAGGAGGAAAAACCCTCTTTTTATAGATGCAATGAGTAAATCATAGCTATCAGATTAAAACAATTTAGACGCACAGGATTACACCACGTGGTAAATTCTGATTAGATTGAACACATTATTAAAGCTATCATTCTGTGTATATGTATGTGTCATACGCACATTTTTCTGATCCACTAACATACTATTACATCATCGATCAATAGTACTATATATTTTAGTCTAATAAGATTATGACACATCAACAGTCAATGCCACATAAGCAGTCAAAGTTATATCATTCATCTAATCAAATACTGCCACATCATCAGTCAATGTCAAGTCATCGTATAGTACATGTGAACAGTTTCATACATGTGAATACTAATATTTATATTTTTATATTCCTCCTAAGGTTTTGACCGTTCTGAGTTTAGATTTGATGTTCGTTTTATCATCTGATATCTCGTTTATTATAAAATGATCATATTATCTCTAAAATGCATAAAATAGTTAATTATTAGAATACACATAATTAAAATTACAAGAGAATTGAATACATAAAAGTAAAGAAGTTAGTGGAACTTGAAGTGTATAATGACGATTTTCTCCTTTATAAATATACATTTTCTAACGCTCAATAGGCACTCTCTTTCTCTTATTGTTATTTGAGAGCTATCCTGTGGTTAGCTATAAAATTCCCTTGATTTATTTTGTATCTATTCTTTCGTTTTTCTTTGTTCTTTTCTTTATTGACTTACTCAATTACCAAGGTTTTATCCATAAGCTCATTGGAGGCATAACAAATTCCAACCACCTTTAAGTCTTTTGTAAGATCTTTACGCAATTCTTGCATAAAATAATCCTTGTTCAAGTCTTCTGTGGCAACCATGTGTAGGGCATACCGAGAGAGCTCATTGAATTTTTAGATATACTCTAGCACAATCATCTTTCCTTGTTGTAAATAAACAAATTCTTTTCTTTTGGCAGAATGGAGCATCTTTGAAAAATACTTATTATAAAAGTGTTCTTTAAATTCCTTCCATTGCATTGTTACTTCATTATGGCACCACTCGATGGAATCCCACCAATATTTTATTGCTCATCTTTGAAAAATACTTATTATAAAAGTATTCTTTAAACTCCTTCCATTATATTGTTACTCATTATGGCACCGCCCAATGGAATCCGACCAATATTCTATTGCTCCTCAGGTGACCTTTTCTTTTTTTGGTACTTTGGCTACTTCAATCATTCTTTCCATAGTTCATAACCATTAGTCTACTGTAATAAGATTCAAGCCTTCTTCGAATATAGGTGGATTTAATCTTCTAAATTTAGTCCCAGCATTGTTTGTCATTTGATCACTTTCATCTCTTCTAACTTCTCTTTCCAAGAGTCGTGCCGTAATGTCAGTAAGTCAATCAATTCTGGAAGATTTCTCCCTTCAAGTTCCTCCCACTCTTCAGCCTTTGTTAACCTTAGCACTTGACAACTATGCATTAAATAAATTAAATTTAAGATATTCGATTATCTTAATTCCTAATTCTTACTAAGAGATGAGTTTTGTCCTCCCCTTGGCTTGTGCATACAGATAGTCTACAGAATTACTTTAAACCTTGGCTCTGATACCAATTTGTAACACCCCACGTTTATAATTGTAACTAACGTGAAAAAAGCATATGGAATATTTAGCACTTTTAGTGTAAATATAAATTTTAAAATAAGCATTTTATAAATATAAAACATAAAAGGTTTGTTATACAAAAAGTTTTGTTACAAAATGCAGAAATTTCATAGTAACATATCTCAAAACCAACTCTGTAGCAAAATAAAGTTATAGTATTTATATTTAGATAGAAATACCGTCGAGCCCGTTCTGTAAACCAAGATTAGTTATGTCCTTATGCACTTTGCTTTAGTTGGGACTTGGCGTCAACTTGCCTTACTCCTCAATTTCCTACAATGTAAGGACTACATGAGCTAACGCTCAGTAAGTGAACACTTGATACATGTATTACCTACTATGCATAGGGATAACTAAATGAAATGAGTGCTAAATCTTTTAAATGAAACTTAAAAATGTAAATAACTATGTTAGGGCCCTAGGTTGGTTGTACTATCAAGCCAGCACTCAATAACAAGCCCTTGGACCTAATTAATTGATTTGTTGGGCATTACGTATTGTCATCCCTAAAAGATCTATTTTTCTTTGTTTAGAGGGCTTGCCCTTTTTGTAAACTTTTGCCACCTACTAGTAAGTATGATGATCTTAAGTTATTTTAGTGGTTAGAGAAAACTGTTATTTAATCCATAGCTTCAACATTTAAATCTACTGCTTTTGTTACTCCTTCTTCTACTCTCTCTTTTCCTCTTCTTGTTCTAAGCATACAGCCTCAAAAATAGAAAATTAGTAGTGTATTCTTATATCCTTGAGTCTGCATAGAGCAATGAGTCAATCAAGCCTCTACTTAGTCCTTACTATTTGTATAAATAACCCAGCTCTTTCACTCATAACATTTGAACTTTAATTTCAACAAGAAGTCCGGACCTAGAAAAATATATCTAGTCTTCACAGTTGGATCAATGTTCTCTCTAAGCTACCCAAGTAGAGTAATATGTTACTTTGGAAATCCTTTTTGAACTTATTTCTACATAGAAAAGAGAAGGATACATTCATCTCCATCTTTAAGGTATCTGTCTTATCTTTACTCTTTATGGTAGGAAAAGGCCAAACTGACTCTCCTAGATACCCATTTCAAAGAATATCCACATGTTGTGATTGGTACTATTCTCATAACTCTCCATATAGGAAGTGCATTACTCATTTTCTACCCAAATTTCAACCTCTCTTTGCAAGACTCAAACCTACTTACAACCTTGAAAGTCCAAATTTAATTTCAAGGAGCTAAACAAATAGTATCCTTAAATATGGCACTTTACATCACTAATTAATATATAGATTGTAAAATCATGTTTTGGATTTGCTAACTCCCTAAACATTCTTAAATGCCCTGATGATTTTAACAGACACTGAATCCATACCCATTGTTGTCTAAATACCATGACAAATCCCAAAACTAGAACTTCTAAAGCTTATGTCTTTAGAATGGCTTTCCAATTATGAAAAATTCGATCAAAATTCTCAGTCAGTTCAAACCTCAAAAGCCCTATTTGAAAAAAAGGCCAGAGAATATGTTCGAATGACTTTTAAACCTCCTACTAAAGAAGTACCACAGTTATCTTTTTCCTATTCATCTATAATCACCTCAGTAAAGACCAAACAGGGAAAAGCCATCCCTATTTTTACTTTTGGATCTGATAGACATCCGATCTATCCAACTAAACTTAATGATCATTTCCTTTGAGATACTCATGATGCCCACATGTGTGATCTAGAATGTCCATGTGTATATGATGATGATTTTGATAAAGACGACATTCATCGAAGGAAAAAAGGGAAAAAGAAAAAGCAAGTCTATGCAAAAACTCCTTTTAAGGACTATTCACCCCATTATCCTGATGATCCAAGTTGTCAAGCTTGCTTACCCATTTACAATAAAGGCCTCTAATATTTGCGAAAAGAAAAAACCCTCTTCTGTAGAAATCAAACCCTATCTCTACTTCAAAACACTCCGATAGTTTCTCTATGTATAATGTTTTCTAGTTCCTCTTCTACATATCAATCACAGTTTCCTGCCCTAACCAAAGAATCAGACCAAACCTAAAGGGTTACTTTCTAGCCTTTTGTCTATTCTCCTGTGACACCAACAAGACAACTTGAGGAACCTCGCCCTTATGAAGCAATTCTAAATTGGCAAATTCAAAAGGTCGTGGCACAAAATGATGTATTACAGCATCTAGATTAGAAATTTAAATCTGCACATCCCATGTTCAATAAATTGAAAAAAAGTTAACAACATTACCCTTTAATTAGAATAAATGTATACATATTTAAATAATCGAGTTCACCAAATTGATTATAAACTGAAATAGATGATACAACAAAGGTATTGGGGTTCAAAATTTGACTAAAAGAAAGCTAAAATACGAATGCTTTAAACAAAATTGTCTCGAATTGATTTAGAAAAATAATAGCCTTCACTTTTTGTACCAATACCTTCTTTACTAAAATATACACCATCTTTCAATTTATATCAACCTTTTTATACTCCATCCCTTTTTGGAAAACCACCAAATTACTCCAAAACCTTTAGTCTTACTTACAAATTGTTTACCCAAAACCCTAGCACCAAAGTTCAAACCAACATATGTCTTTAAGCCATCACTAACAACATATATTCAAACAAAGTTAGTCCATACAACCATCCCAACATCAACACTAGCTACTTCTACCTAAACTAACTATAAACAACCAAGCCAATATTATATTGTCAAAGCATAACACAGCCCATATCATCACCAATCACAACTCCTAAATCATTTGATATAGAGATAGAACTATCTTCTGAATACAATTTTACTACTAATTTTTAAGCTGATCTAGCTGATGTAACCAAGCTCCTTATGGTCATGCCTTCTACACGCTCAAACAATTCTTTAGCATCGATCCTCCTACAAATACTCCTATTTTAGAGGAAACTAAAGAAGCAGAGACAATCAATTTAGATCCACTAGATACTAGTTCTAAATCCTTTAATGGTTCTTGGTTTACTTTTGATGATATTCCAAGGAATAAATGGGCTGCCAAATTATAAGAATTCGTAATTCACAGCCTAGATTGATGTCTAAATGATTTATCCAGGATCTACAATTCAATCTGTCTTAAAAGAATTTAGGATCTACAGTTCAATCTGTCCTAGATTGATGTCTCATGCTAGTGGACAATTCAAAGACATAGAAATGCATTACCATACCATCTATAAAGAAATCTTAGCAGTGAACTATCGTATAAAAAAATTTAAATTTCATTTCATTGGTCAATATTTCCTTGTTAGATTAGACAACTCATCTTTTTTAAAAGTTCTTGAATTAAAAAATAGGACCCTACTAGATAAACACCTTCTCTATTTAAAGACCTAGCTCTCCTAATATGATTTCTTAGTTAAACATTTAAAAGGAAACCAGAATCTCATTCCTGATCTATTATCCAGACCATCAGGTATCTTTCTTATCACTTTTCATAAGGTTCTTCCAATCATAGCCATGACCAATCCTTTACCAAATATTGCTCTCACAAAAAAATCTTTTCCATTAAATGTCAACTTCTCATCCCCCTACTAAATTCAAGACTTTGCTAATAAATTCTTATTTCAGTATTTTATGAATATTTACTATGCAACCCTCGAGTTTTCCAAGTTTCCATCCATACTACTTTTTTCTTATTGGCCTGACCATTAGTCATTCTCGAGATCTCATAGAAGACAAACTTTGGTATTTATAGTGTCTTACAATTCTTTATGCTATCAAATTAGTCTTTCCTATCCAACCTATTCATAAAATCCTCACTAATCCAACCACTACTCATTTTTTACTCTGGACATTATTCGAATGATTTACCAAATTCACTTATTTTTTTTATTATACATAGGCCTTATTTCTAGCATCTGACCACAAAACTCTTCTGGACTCAAGATCAAGCTTATGAATGGATGACTTTTCCCTATCATTTTCCTTTTTAGCATGACCCGACCATTACCTTAAACTTTAAAAATTTCCTCTTTGAACTTAATCACGTAATAGCCCTTCCTGCAAATATTCAACACACCTCTCTTGGGCTATAGGATGAACTCATAATTACTCCTTACCCTTAATCTAGTGTTTCAATAAGTGGAATTCTCTTAAAAGAAGAAAGGCCAGATTACACTAATGTCTTATTTCAAGATTCACAGGATCCATGGAAAAAATTCACTCTCATTTTCTCCTATAGACCCCACATACTGCATGACATCTAGTTCATTAGAGCCATCAAAGGAAACTTCCCAACACGAGACACCTGGCTTTTCCTGCAGCCACCCACCAAACTCTACTAACACTCCTATTGATTTTACTTAACACTATGCAAATCTACCCTGGTGGAAAGAATCTTTTGCTGAAGTTGATAGTGACGTGGACAACCTGTCTCCCTCACACAGCTTTGGATAAAGCAACACTAGAATCTTTTATCTTTAAGCATGTGACTCAATAATAATGTTTGCTTTTGCTTTGTTTGTTTATGTTTTATCTTTTACTTTTACTTTAGCCCATGTGGCTATTTTCCAAGTTGCTTTAGCTTTATTTGTCAGTTTGCTTGCTTTTGTAAAAGATGAAGGTCCTGTCTCATCAAAGCTTTAGGAAGTTTTCCTAAATATATAGAGGATTATCTTCTTTTTATATCTTTAGAATTGGAACAAGAATAAAATTAGTGTGTTCAAATATCTATGGCTTTCTAAAACTCTCTCAAGTTTTCTCAACACCGTATGACAACAAGAGGTCATCATAACAGTTCATTCTCATCCATACAAGAAGTATGCTCTACACTTGCCTCTCAGAGAATCCTATGCATTAGAAAATTATTGAGAACCAGAACCAATTTTAGGAAAAGATCAATCCAATTCACCCAATAAGTCATTGTATCTAGATATCTCAGGTGATATTAGGTGAAGGAGAAGTCTTTACTAGAAACTATCCTGTGAACACCATATATAGACGGAAAACTAGACACATATTCTGATGGTCAACTTAAATGAGGACTAGATCAATCTGTACTGCTTGTATAATAAACCACGTACTAGTGTTCCACCCCATTTTATCAAAATTCGTTAAACATCTTCTTTATGAATCATTTATAAAATGCATGTGCCCAATACAACTTATGTCATAATATGTAAACTTTTCAAATACATGATAAAGGCAAAATATGAAATTATTTTAAGATAAAAATATTTAATAGAGGCGACAGGGCTAACCATGTAAGACGTAAATAATGAACATCATATTTTAGGCGATAGAGCCGACCATAACATAATAAAATAAAAACATAACATATTAGGCTGTATAACCGACTATACAATCAAATAAGTAGCAAAACATCATATTATAGGCGACATAGCCAACCACATATTATAAGCCACGCACTAGTGTTCCACCCTATTTTATCAAAATTCGTTAAACATCTTCTTTATGAAATCATCCATAAAATGCATATGCTCAATACAACTTATGTCATAATATGTAAACTTTTCAGATACATGATAAAGGCAAAATACGAAATTATTTTAAGACAACAATATTTAATATAGGCGGCAGGGCCAACCATGTAAGACGTAAATAATGAACATTATATTTTAGGAGGCAAAGTTGACCATAACATAATAAAATAAGAACATCACATATTAGGCGGTACAGCCGACCATACAATCGAATAAGTAACAAAGCATCATATTATAGGCAGCTTAGCTGACCATACAAGGACGATTAAGACAATATCATCATAATATAAGTGGCATAGCCAGCCATATAGAGATTAGATAATAACCAATTGCAGCATAATAATAATCATAAGATAAAAGATTATTTAAAACTAAACTTACCTTGAAAGAATTATTATTTAAAACTTATTTAAGCATATTGTCCTTACATTACAGTTAAAGTAAAGTATTTCTTACCTCTTTTCCTTGATTTCTCTAAACCTTCCTTCCTAACTTGAGAATTTCTCTATTAATGATGCTTTGACTTAGAATAGAAAGATATTCGATTTTTAAGATTTGTGAAAAATGAAAGGGTTAGGGTAAAGGGTTAGGGTGATATTTATAGGATTTTCTAAAACCCATGGATGGATAGGATTTTGTCATCCTAGCACTTGATTAATGGTGGAGATTTATCTCTATAAATATCTTAGTAATTTTTGAAATCCTAATATCTCTATAATATTTTTTGGTACATTATCACTTATGTTATTATTTATGTCATCATTACTTTATAATTAATTATTATATTTTATCATATTACTATTAAATTATTATTATATTATTATTATTAATACTTAAGAGAACTTATTATGTTATATTCAAATAAAAAAATTATAACTCACAACTATATTGGATACAAGGTGTTTAGGAAGGAATGGGAAGTCAGATACACTCCCATTAAAGAACAAGATGTAGATGTTTTCCCCAAGGCTTTATCATTTCTAAAATTCAGTTACTTCATGTTCACGCTCAATGTTATAAGTAGACCTTTGAGCTTGAGGAGGGGTTTTAGGAAGCTTACGTTTGTGGAGAAATTCACAAATCATGGGATTACAGCAACTGTTGCATTCCGTTACGAGTTTATAACATGGACTGGCAGCTGGCACCCGGTTGCCATGTGGCTGCTTGCACACGTGATGATTAGTTAAAGTTGCTTTAATCAGTAGTTAACAATTGTAAATAGATAGTTTTAGCGGAGTATCCGTACTTGTATATAATGGTTGTTCAGTATCTGATTTATCTTAACCATAATTGAATGGAATTAAAGCTTTCACATCCAGCTCATTTTCTTGTTTTTCTCAGCTACCAAACACTCATATCTATTCTTTTTAACTAGGGGCATTACCAGCCTGAGATTTTTGTTCTTAGTAACGTGTAAGCAGTGCTGCCGTCTCAGGGTATTCGTCATTCACGACAGCCATATGGGAAAGGGATGGGCGAGAACTGGAAAGTAAGAATTAAGAAAATTTAAAAAGTGTAAGATGATGAATGGAAAGGAATCATGAAACACGCCAGGAAAGATGTTAAGGGAGGCGAGCGATGCTAAACAGCTAGCTTGCTTGAAGGACAGAAGATAAGTTCTCCTCACTTCGGAAATTCATCAAACATTTGGTGTTCCAGAATGAAATCGTAACATAACACGCCTCATAAAGAATTCATAGATTCACAAACCAACATTTTAGATTACAAATTGACTTTTAACAATAATATTATTGTTCTTTGTTTCAATCAATAATAAACTTTGAGGTTGCCCAAGAAATATCGATGATTTCACAAATAATAATAGTGACTAAGTGGTTCAGAAAACCAACCAAATGAGACGCCTTGATTGAGTTCTACTAAAATTATATATACAGAATCCCTTCTTGCTAATAATATCTAAAGTACCAAGCTATCTATATTAATTTTACTGAAGGAGCAATAATTGCTTGCGAGAAGCATTATACCAACGAGCATAAGAAGCATGAAGATTGGGCCAGTCAGCAGAAGAGCAATAAGTGAAATGATGAAGCCATAATGACAACACCTGTTCTTGTTCATCTCCTTGCTCAAGCATATCAATAGTCTCTTCCAATACTTTCTCAAGTTCAACTCTTTCGTTCAGACTCAAAACAGGTACATCGACGCCATTGCTACCTCGGCAAAGCAATGGTAGCCATGATACCAGCATCTTCTTGTTCATTTTCCTTTGTTCCTCTTTCTTGCCTTCTTCGGGTTCTTCAACGCTGAGGTCTTTAGCATGCTTGAAAAAGAATGCTATAAAATAATATGGAATAAGCGACATACCAAGAAATATTTGTTGTGTTTAAATAATGCTCAATGACGAAGTCATAGGATTGATTTTATGTGTTGATGTCAAATTCTACGGTCCTAAAATAAATTTAAATATTTTTTTTTTTATACACCGACATATTTTAATTAAAAAGCTGTGATAGCATAAATTTTTATCCTCATATAATATAAAAAATATCTACTGATAGAATTCAATATTTCGGGGGAAAAAAAAAATTCTACACCCTCAACCTTTAGTGTATTGGGTTACGTTAATGGATTTCAGATCCTACAATTTAAACGAAATAAAAACTCAAGCCAAACCAATCCAAACCATAAAAAGCCGAACCGATCCAAACCATAAATTTCAGTTTGATTTAAAGGAAACCATATCAAACACTTAGACCCATTTTTCAGGTTCAATTTTCTCAACGCCCCGAATTTTTAGGTTCAATTTTCTCGAGGCCATTCGCCTGATCAATAAAATCTGAAGGTTGGTGCTGTGCCCTCAAGTTTCGGGCTGTTTTCTTCGTCAGCCTTAATTGACCGTGGGCTTTGTTGACCATTTCTCTATGGCCTGCCCAGATATCTGGAAATAGTAAACTAATATTTTTAAAATTTTTATTCAGCTATGGCATGCACGTGTCTCGGATAAATATAGCGGATGAAAATATTTTCTGGTTTTATGAGAAAGGTCAATTAAAGATTTGCTGTCGACTTGTATTATCATAATTATTACTACTTGAAAAGAATGGAGCTAATTATTTTTTTAGTTATATTGAGTGAAGGTAGTTTTCTCTCTTATTAAATGTGAATAGAGTAGACATTTCTCAAATATTAAAGAGAATTAAAATCTAGACAATACTTTATAGAATTTGATATAAAATCTCAGTATTAATTTAATTTATATATATTAATTATATTTTCATAGAATATGAATTATAAATATGAGTTTTAGTCTCATATAAATAATAATAAAAAAAGAGCGAAGAGTGATATACTATGTTTTAGTGACAAAGTGATAGTAATTCACAATAAAGTTTTGAATCCCTATTACCAAAATAGCATCATCACTTTCAAATTTTATTATGTGTCTAATTCGTCATTCACATGTTATCATATTTCCTTATCATATGTTTATTAAGCGTGAACGGTCAATAAAAACAACTATTAATAAATTTTAACATAATGTTATGAATCTGATTAAGTTACAATAACCTAAGTTGTATCTCAAAACCTCAAAACTATTTAATAATTAAACTATACTTAACTTAATTGATGCAATTCTTAGATTATTGTAAATTACAACATTATGCAAGTTATCCACACCCATAGAATACATATATGTAAGATTTTGATCAAGTGAATGATGTCACTAACTTTATACAAAGGAATGCCATATGTGTGTAATTTGATTAAAACATCTGTAAAGTGGAACCCACAACCTCCAAGTAAGAGTTGAAGACATACAACATCAATCTTTATAACAAGAGCGCTCATGTAATCACTACTTTATGTATTTGTGCACGGGCACATGCATCACCAGTGACATTATTTATTTCATAACTATATTTTAATATATCTTTTATCAATGTTGATATGTAATAAATGAAATAAAATTTTACTCTAAATAAATTATATATATATATATGTATATACATTTTATCTTTTTAATCAATTAATGCTAAAATTACACATAGAATTTGTATTATATGTCCAATACACTACATACTACTAGAAGCAATCGAATCTAATTCAATCTTATTATATCTCGATCATATCCAATATAGTCCTGTATAGTCCAGTCCGAATCTACTAACCAAATATGCCCTAACACTACAAAAGTTATAATCCAAAATCGTTACCATCGCAGAATATCGTGTCATTCAATAAATTAAACTATCATTTGCTGTAGTTGTTTTAATAAAAAATTAACATAAGAGTTTCTTTTACAGATTATTTTAATCTAATAATTAATTATATTTGTCAACCACCCTTTGGTAGAGAGGTTAACAATTCCTACTTTATCATAACATTAAGAGTTCCGTCTCTCTACGTTGTTGTGAGGGTAAAATTTTTTATAATTTTTTTTCTAAGGTTTGCTATTTGAGAATTAAAACACCCTCCTCTCCACTAAACCGAATACGAATGTACCGAAGAATGGCACACTGCCTTTACAGTTTTTGCATTTTCAAATTCACTCCTACTAACTCCAATGTTAATGATTCTACTGAAAAGTTTATTTCAATAATTTTATTAAATCGTTCATAGCATTATAAAAAGGTTCTCCATTTGGTTGGTTCACAATTTTTGTTTGTCTATATACGCGTGCGACAAAAGAAAAGCTTCACATGTCCTGGATATACTTTAGTGCAAAATCACCACAAAACTTCTAAGTTCGGAGCAGCATAAAATTATTGCAAAAGAACAAACGATTGCAACTAACTAATAGTAAAAACTTTCTAGTTGACGATGACATCAACAATCAGTAGTAATCAATAGAAGAATTGGCTTCGAGAATCAAAAGTATATTCTTTGGCCAAGAGTCAAAACAACACAAGTGTTACAATTTAGACTCCAGAATTTTTATTGTTGGATTCATTATTTTTGTGTTAAACCGTTGAAAATTTTACTTTACACTTCTAACTTTTCTAATGGTTTTTAAGTTTCATATTATCTTAAATGTACTATTTCGTTAATATAACTATAAGTTTATTGAATATAGTTCCATAAATAAGTTAATTAGGGAACAAGACCGCAACCACTAGATTTGGAAACATATTTTTATTCTTACTTAATATTCTACAAAATATATATCACCCAAAAATTCACATTTTTGAGACTATATTTATTGTGAATCATTTTAAGAAAATTTTAACTCAGGTCTTAAAGAATTTAGAACACCAATCTAATATTATTGTTTAAGATGATGACTGATTAGATCTCTACTACCAAACTTAAAAAGTATTTCTGTATTTATTATATTGAGATATGTCCCTCATAATTCATATTTATGAGAATTAAATTTATTATAAGACATCTCTTAAGAGGTTTTGAAAAACAAATGTTTAAAAAAATAGTTTATGTTTGCACGAGTGATTTAAAAATTTGTATTTCATGCACATTTGGAAAAAGAAATTCATGCGGAATTAAATTGAAATGTAAATTCTATTAAAACGTATATATATAAAAAACTGTAAAAAACCACACCTGAGATCTTGACCAAGGAACTTTGGAGGCGCGGCTCAGCCGAAAGAGCAAGGCAAGCCAAATTGGAAGCCGATGCCCACTTTCCAACAGCATCATCAATATAACCACAAGCCGCCAATTTCTCAGCCAACCAAAGGAATTCAGCTGCCAGTTTCTCAGCCGAGATCCCAGACCGGTTCACCTCCTTGGAACCAAAACATAACCGGGTCAACACTGCCCTTAAAACCCGGTTCACCCTGTACTGAACCGGGACGACACCATCCCCGCAACCACCCAGTTCCAAAACTGCGGCTTCAAGTTGTCCAAGTGTCCTCGAAAAAGCCGCCGACAGAACAGTTCTGTTGACTTCACGTAACGTTTGAATATTATCACGATGATTCTCATCAATAAGCCTCTCGGCTAAAGATCTAACAACTTGATACTTTCGGGAATTAACAGGGATATCATTAAGGATTGCTAACAACTGTGAAAGTGCTCGGGAGATACCCGAGTCAGCAGATGGTGAAGCTGAGGCGGAGACGTAATTGTCTTTTTTGGGAGAGTAAATATAGAGAGAATTTGAGTTGAAAAAAGAAGGGAGAAACGAAGGAAGCAAGCGTAAAATGAAGAGAAAAAACGTGATGAAAATATATCGAATGATTTCGAGGAGTTTGTATTTTCTGGCTAAGCTTAAGAACGATTTATCTGCGAGGATGAAAATGGAAGTCGCAAGGTTACGAAGAAGCAAAGGGGCTACGCTGATGCTGCTGGGTGTGTTTTCCATCATGCCCATCTTCTTCGATTTATTTTCTTTGTGGATTGGCTCGAGAGAACAATAAATTTTGAGATATATATGCAAAGGAAATGGGGGTGGCGTACAGGTGATTTTAGTGACCAATGAATAATGAAGAAATTTGTAGGCGCATTTTCGACCGTAGAATTGTATATTGTAATTTAAGGTTTGATGGGGACGGGAGCAATATGTCACGGGGTGAGAGTTTTTACGCAACCAACCCGTGCAGCACTTGGTGACTTCTAGCAATCAAGTCGTTAAGTAAGTCTAGCCCACTTCCTGCCTTAATTAAGTTAGAAGAACTGCAATAAAATGCGAAGAAAGCGAAAGAAAGAACATTAAAAAGATAATTTATATTGCGCACTTAGAAATATATTCTGAGAGCTAATTTGAGAACTTTTGTGAGGCTTGTGAGTGTGTTGTGTGTCTTTGAAAAAAAAATTAAACGAGGGTGATGGGGTATTTATAGACTTGGATGGAGAAGTCTAGAACCACCCATGCCATTTGCATAATTATTACATGGATGAATATGCAAGGTGCTGGAATTTTCTAATCCAAATTCAATTAGAGAAAGTTCTAGATTGTGGGTTGGGCTTGCGGAGTGCTAAGCGTACCACGGCTGTCCACTTGTGTTAGACGGCCCGTTTCTAAGCACACCCATTTCTAAGCACATCCCGCTTGAGCACTAAGTGCACCCGACTTCTAAGCGCACTCGCCTGCATTACTAAGCGCATCTCTCTTCCAAATGCACCCTCTATAGAGGCGGTCTTTTGCTAAATGCACCCGTGCGTGTGGAGTTTGGCCGTGATTCGGAGATAAACGCGCGGCCCGTGACAAATAGCTGTTTTACGGGCGTCACATGGGAGACGTTATTTGTTTAAGAGAAGTCGAATCTATGTATATATGGGGATATTTATTTGCATTAAAATCTCCATTGGTTATAGACAATTCGGAATATTTGGAGAAGTTTCGTACTTAAATGTCTCATTTAACATCAAATCTCAGAATTAAAACATGATGCATGGTCAAAACTAATGCCTATGGGTATGGCGGTATGTGAGTCTTTTCATATCTAATGGATGTTAAGTAACAAGGAGACACCAAACTGGTGTCAATACAGCAATACAGATTCTGAATCCTTTCTGATTTTTCCTAATTTTTGTACGAGATTTTGATACATGCCATTTAAAAAATTTTATAATTAGGAATTAAGTTATTTACAATTTTTGCAGAGTAACGGAAGTTTAAACTTATTTATCACTCCTCAAACCCTCATGATAAATTGTAATTAATTGTAATTTTCACTTCTTTCTCTATTGCCTTCTTCCTATATGCCTCCATTTTAGTAGTAAATCTTAGGAAACAAAACAACAGAATGAAAAATTTCAAGAAAAGAAAATATATAGTTAGATTATTATTTTTATTCTTCTTTTTTGTTCTATTTGATCTTATTGAGCCTTGAATATAATAGAAATTGATCTGGCCATTAAAAGATTTTTTTCATTTTTCCTAATTATCAAAATTCATCTGTGAAGAAAGAGGAGAAAGAATTTAAATTTGATTTAATCTCAATATTTTTTTAAGTTATCGAGGTGATATAGAATGAGGAAAGAAAAAACACTACAGAGAAAGAGAAAGAGAAAGATTTTCACCTAATTGTTTTCAGTAGCCGTTCCAGTTTATTTTTCTTGGATTATTTAAGAAGAAAGAAGAGAGTTAAAGACGTGATTGGCCTGGAGTTCGGTTCCGTTAGTAATTTTAATTACTTTTTGAAAACTTATGTTTTTGGCATCTAATAAATTGAATTTAAGCCTTAGAAATTTTTAAAGGCCATATGCATGTGTCACAATCTTTAACGTCAATTGTGAGGGCTTGTACGCGTTTCAATATTTGGCTATCAATTTAATTATTTTCTTTTAAATTTGTGGTTATTAATTATAATAATTAAACTATATGACGCATTGTATTTCTGTTCTTGTGATGGGGTAATGGTTGTTTTGACTCGTAATGAAAGGTTTATTTTTCTTAAAAAAGGGAAAAAAACTATGTGATGCATTGGAATTAATTAAAGACCAGAATTAGAATTTTATTTGTTAACCTAAAGCAAATTATAAATCTACTGATAGTCACTTTGTAGTAAATTCATGAGAGTTAACGGTGAAGAAGAAGATGAAAGTGAAGAATCAACTATAAAAAAAAATTTAAATGCTTCAGGAATTCCTTGGGCCTTTCTAGGTTAACCGCGTGCCCTGCGTTCTCAATTGTTACCAGCCGAGCACTTTCTCCAATATGCCTAAATATGCCATCGAATAAATAACGCATTATTTTAAATTCAGATAATAATTAATTAATTAAGAATATTGAACGAGATTCTTTGAATCAAACAAAAAGACCTTTTCAATCTGTGCCCTAGTTGCAATGGGAATATCTGATCTTGTTCTCCCCATATTAGTAATGTTTGCTGCTTTCATGAAAACCAAAAAGAGGATATAGATATTTTTGTTAGCAAAATGATATAATTATCCAAAGTTGCTGACTAGAATAATTAAATTAAATTACCTGTGCAATCTTGGGCAGGTTGCAAAATTTCCTGTCCTTTAAAATGGTCTCGATCAATTCCCTCTTCTCTTGTACAAATTCTGTACACATGACCTGCACGTGCAAAGTTTACAATCACTGATGAAATCAAAATTTTGGTTCAACATGGTAAGAATTAATAAAGTATAAACATGAGTGGACCAAAATTTAAATGAATTAAATAAGAGGGTAAGGAACGTAAAATTTTCAAACAATTGAGTTAATAACTTTCCATTAAAACAGTTATTTTCATTCAATATTTCTTTTTCCGTAGACTGGGATACAGCATAGGTCCGTCCCCTACTCACCATGCATACGCCACGCAGGGTGAAGGCCACCGGTGGGCTAAGGCGTCCCGGCATTTAGTAAAATAACTAATAGGTTCTTTTGATTACTTTTATTTGTTATGAATCATTCATAATTAAATCTATATTTTATGCTTTTTAATCTCCGCGTTTCAACCTCAATTCGTTTCTCTATGCCTTTATTTTAAATACTAAAATTTTATAAATTTCTTACTTGAAAATAAAGATTTTGATCAATGCATGCTGATGCAAAAAATATCATTTATGAAAAATATAAGCAGTGCGGAAAGGAATTCTAAAATATATCACCAATGAATACATACATAATATATACTTATTGTATAATTGACGTATTTTACTTAAATATTCTAAAATTTCTCCGGGATGGGAGTGGACTTACATCAATAAAATCTGTGAGGAACAAGACTGAACTCTTCTAACAGGCTTAGAATTCACAAAAGGAAATCTGATTAGGTGCCTTAGTTTGTCGGACGTTTGAGGAACCAAAATGTTGGCAGCCTCGTCAATATCCTTAACTGGAAATAGACCTTCCTCCATATCATTCTCTTCCGAACAAACCCCCGAGCAGCACAACACCTTCTCCAATGCTTTGGGAAATTGGGAGGCCAAACTGTACACCACAAATCCTCCGTAACTAATCCCTACAAGGCTCATTCTATTCACACAAAACACCTCCATCAACCTCATCACACAACGTGCCTGGAACGACTCCGTTCTGTCCGCCCTCGTCGTGTACGACTCTCCGAAGAAGACCAGGTCTGGAATGTACACGTTGAATCGCGGCGTGAAGTGCCGGAGAAATTCCCCGTATTGCCACATCGCGTTGGCCCAAAACCTTGAAGTAGAAGAAGATTTGGTTACAGTATCTTTGGGAATTGGGGACCGAACACCGCATGACGGTGCCGTTTCCGAGGTCCGTTGATGTTGAACGGAGGCCAGCGTTCGAGAAGGAGTATCAGAAGAACCAATCACCGGACACCGTGAAGCTGAAGCATCTAGGCATGATAATGATGATGATTTTTACGTTAATTAATCTCAACCTAGATCTTAAAATCCAATTAATTATGATTTTAATTTAACTTTTGAGGATTATTAGGACCTTGGCATATTGTGGATGGAGATGTTTGATCATGAAGGGTCACAAGAACCGAAATCTAGTGAATAGATTCATTGTCACGTTGAAACAAATCTGGGTTGTACTGATGCTCTAACCTTGCTGTTTATTAAACGGTTATTTGTTATAAGAGAGAAGTAAAATAAACAGCGTAATTGACGCAACAACAATAAAACTAATTAATCCAACAAAAGCTCTTAGATCAATTTGGGACTACTTTGGTCTTAAAGTGATTTAAAAAAATTTAAAAAAATTAATTTTAGTGTTTGGTAAAATTTTTTTGAAACCACTTTTAATAAATCAGTTTGAGGAGATCTTAAAATGTAGGAGAGTAGTAACTTTTCAAATTCTGATTTTGAGAGTTAGTTTTTATATTTAATATAATTTTATATATATCCCTACAAATATTATAAAAATTTAAAATTATCATTGTTAATTAGTATATAAAATCATTAAATTTAAAGAGATTATTATTATTACCAATTATATTGAGATAACATAATAAAAAATAAAATTAATAAAAATTATTGATCATTATATATAAACAATGAAAAATATTTTATACACATATTTATAAATGCATTAATAAATTTTATTCAACAATATCTGAAATTCAATTATTTATATTCTCATCGTATCTAATAATAATATTTATCAAATACATACAACTACTTTTACAACTCAGAGTACTTTTAAAAATAAATTTCACTAAACGTTTAACTAATTCTCTTTACTCTTCTAATTATAGGTAAAAGCCCATTTAATGTTTATATTTTAAGGTTACCTACTTAATCTTTGTATTTTTTAAAATACCTCAAAACACTTATTGTTAAAATATTGATATCCTTACTATTACTTCTTAAATATCAGTTATGCAATCTAAGAGGAGGAGTAAATTAGATTTTTAAAACTTAAGCAATTAAAACCATACAACAAATAAACTAATGTCTCAGTGGAATTAAGAACGATAAATTTAACAATGCACAATAATAAAGGAGTAAAGCAAGAGAGAGCAAATACAAAAACTTTTACGTGGTTCAGTAATCTCTACCTACATCCATGCCTCCAAGTAAACCAAACTTGAAGATTTCACTTTCTAAGTTTTCAAGCTTCAACATCTTACAATTGACTTTCAAAGTGTCAATAAACTTTACAAATGATATTTCTGTCACACACCCCTTTTCTTTTGCCTCCCATTCTTATACTCACACAAATTTATTAATGAATTCAAAGATTACAATAAGCACGCTCTTTTGGAATTAATATACAAATAATATCTAAATAATAACTCAATATATGAAGATTTACAAAATGAAAGCTCAAGAGATGTTGTATGAACTGATTTTTGCTTGAAAAACTCGATAGATTTGATTTTGATTTGAGCTTATATAATTTGAAAAAGTAAACTAGTCATTATTAACCTCTAGAAAATAGTCAGATTGTGGCTAGGCTATATGGCAAGTTAATTTTGCAAATTTAGCTTTGAAAATTTAAAAATTTATAATATGGCCCATATTAAGAAAATTATTCTTAATAAGAGCTTTTAGAATTAAGGTATGATTTAATTTTATTTAAAAATTAACATATGGTCTAAAACTTTTTAGAATTATAATATTGGCTAAAATTTTTGTATTTTTTTAAGTAAGTCCAAATCCATAATTTAGAACAATATTTATTGAAATCAAAGTTTGAAAAACTCTTTCATATTAGTCCATATATTGAGAAACAACCAATTTCATAAATTATTTTGTTTATAATTGTAAAACCTTTGGTTTAAGAAAAATAATAATTTATTAAATAAAATCTTGAGCTATTCTAAATGATAAATCATGCATACATTAAATTATATTGATTTTACAAAATTTGCAATAATGAAGATACTTTGAGATAATATTCATTATTGGTTGAACTGTTGTTCGTTGAGTGTTTTGAGCTTGATTTCACTTGATTCACTAAAACAAATTTTATACTTTAAAACTAGTGAATTGTAAAATATAATAACATATGTTTGTTATCATCAAAATTATAATTTGTATAGTCTTTTAGGCTAACAACTTTTTGTTCTTTTTGACTTACTTTTACAATATTACCCTCTTACTATAATGTTCCTTTTTTTTGGGCATTAATAAAAAGAAAATAATTAAATTACTAATATAACCACAAAAATGAAAACAAAAACAAAATTTGTATTTGCTTTTATGGAAGCTCATGTATGTACCATTTGCATACTTAATAGTTCTACAAACTTTTTGATAAATTTCAGCACGTGATGAGCTTTTCATTGTACAGACTTCTCAAATCTCTAAACATCATTTGATGAAATACTATAAGATATATACATTGGCAATTGGAAAATGAAGTCAATGATAAGCTTCATGCAACCATTAATTAAAATGTCATTAAAAAACAAAGAAGTATCGACTGCTAAAAGTTTCAGTGAAAATGTTACCAATAATGCTACAACTAGCACAAAATAAAGAAACCAATGAACTAAAATAAGTGGATTATGTTTGGCTTTGTAGTTTGGAACACTTCAAGTCAATTTCTTCCCATAAGCCAATAAATAGTCGTTGATCAAAGTTGTGTCATCATTTTTGTAGTTTTAAGTACATAAGTTCTCAATTAATATTGTGTGCAAATGAATTAATTTGGGCTACTCTAACGTGCTAAGGAATTCCTACATACCTTTTATTTGGTTCATATAATGTTGTTCATGTTTATGTTTAGAGCATCTCTAAAAGGCTCTTCAAATAAGATTTATAATTCGTTTGAAGAGCTATATCAACATTAAAGACTCTAAATAAAACTTCAATTAAAATTCTTCAAATAAGAAATGAATCTCTCTCTTCAATTTTATAGAGTTATTTTTTCTTCTTTAATTTATATTTTATTATTTTTTATTGAAGAGAGAGAAGAGAGAAAAGTGCTTTAATTACCATTTATTTTTCCTTGAAAAATATTTTTAATTAAAATAATATTATGTTATTTCTATTTGAAAAGCCTATAACATATTTTTTCATTCTCTTTTTTACCACATAGGTAAGCAAATAGATATTTGAAAAATAAAATTAGTAGAGCCTTTTAGAGATGTTTTAGAGGGTTGTGTTAGAGAAACCTTTTATTTTTCATTTTGCTTCTGTCTCTTAGGGTTTGGTTGAGCTCCATATTGCTAAAGTAATAGGAAAAACAAAATAAAAGGATGAGTACACTATTATTCTAGTAAATCCAAAAATAAAAATAATTTAAAGACCTTCTTGTTTAGCAGTGTGATAGGATGAATCGACATAGGCTCTTTGATGCCTTTATCTCTTGGCTAACTTCCACTAGGTCCAATGGATTTGACTTCGACTTAATTGCCTTGCTGAAGTTAAAAAAAAAGTTTTATTAAATTTTATTTTATTTATTAACTTGGTTTATACATTAATTTTATTTTTATTTGTTAAAAATTATGTACAAAAACTTGTACAACAATCATATACATAAAAATTTGAACCCTTAAAGTAAAATAACCTAATCAAAACTACAATTACTAAATAAATATTTAAAAGATTAATTAAATACAATTACTTGATGAATGGGTTGTGCAAAAAGCTAAATCATACTTGTATCTAGCAATGAAAATGTAACATTAGCAATCCATGTCCAAGCAATTAGTGACCTAAATTAATATAAGAATGAACACACCTTAAATGCTTTTAAATACCCCTTTATTCAATGGACAAGCTCTCTTATTATGTCCAAGTTTGTTACACTAGCTGTATGTTAAACTGTACCTTTTCTTTCGAACTGGTCCTATTATGCTTAGGCCTGTTAATTTTAACATGTTTCACTAAAGGTAATAGGATAGCCTTGTTAATTGAAGGCTAATTATATCAGCCCAATATTGTGGCATATGGTCTATTAAGTATAAGAGAATGCATATTTATAAATGATAAAACTATCATTTTGTGCTTCAAGTCTCATTAATATTTTTACTTTTATGTGTTTAGATTTTCTAGACTTTTATTATGTGTGTTTTATAATAATTTGAGTATCTAATATATTTTTGAGAGGTTTTGGCTATTTCATGACTAATAAGAAGTCAGACAACAAAACAAATAGCATTTTTAAACTCTAGATGGTTGAAAACCTTAAGAGGAGCATAAAGGATTATTTGCCACTATTCATGTATACTGTACTATTTATAAGTATGACACTATTGACATAAATGGCATGATGATGTAGCATTAACTAATGACATGAAGTATCCTATTAAACCCATGATGTAGCATTGATTGATGATGTGGTAGGATTCTATTAGATTGAAATAATGATATGGTGTTGATTGATGACATTAGCTGATGTGGCATTGACTGATGATATGTTCAAGTAAGTCAAAGCTTGCCACATGGCGCAATTCTAAATGTCTAAATTATTTCCTTCCAATGGTCATGATTTACCTATTGTATCTATAAATAGAGAAGCTCTCTAATTTGACACTCCTGAATCTATTTTTGAGCCGTTTTTATATTTTTCTTTGTGTCTAGTATTTTCTATGTATTTAAATAATTTTGTTCAAGTTCAATTATAAATGGCTAATTTAGTTTTAAGCTTGGGTTGAAGGTGAAGCTATAATATAATCTATAGACTTAATTTGATAAGTTTATTTTTTTCCTCTTTGATTTATGTGATTTTTTTAAATCATTATCGACAAATAGTGTATCTTGTTATATTTTACATGAAATACTAGCTTCCTAGTAAAAACTTGTTACTGTCTGACACAATAAGCACTTAGTACTATATTTATTAGAGAGAAATTCTCTTCTAATATTTTGTGGGTCGTCTTGACTTAGTGTCGACAGAGAGTACATCTAAGGTATTTAATATAAGCTATTCAATGGACAGTAATGTCTCGTTGTTAATGAAAGGACTATTATCATCTGACACAATGTGCTCTTAATACCATACTTAGTGGAAGATCATTATTCTTCAGCATATTGATCGCTCGTTGCCATATTTATTAGAGTGAGGATTATAAGGAGTAGAAATATCCCTTATGAATTAACTAGAACTAAAACAAAATGTTGAGCCTATCATGAAATGTTGAGTGTGATTCTAGAGACCTAGGCGCTTCATTTCCATAAGTTTTCATCTATAATTTATTCTTGCCATTTTATTTTAACACTTGATTTAAAATAAAATTACTTCTGACCAACTTACATATAAACTTAAAAAATTAACTCTAAGTACAATTAAATTTACTTCTTCATGGGATCGACATTCATTATCATAAAATTTATAATATAATAGATTCATGTGCTTGTAAATATAATAAAATTTGCCCAACATGGTCTCAGAGTAAGTCTGTAAATAAGCATCTTTTTTTAGACTCTCATCAATAAAGTCAATTGGTTCAAGACTATTTACATGAAATGCATGCCATTGCATGATTACTACGCCAGCCACTGATTTGGCAGCCCCCGTAATCACACCCAAATTTCTTCATATCAACAACATAACATCTCTCTTCATTATCTATTAATTCCGACACCTCAATTAAGCTATACTAGCTTTCACTACAATTAATTTTCTTAAAGTATTCAACATTTTTATCAATTTTCTATGCACTTTTGGAAAGACTCCCATAACACTACCTTTTCTCTTCTTCAAATAAGCCTTTTCAAAATCTTTAATCTTATAATTTCAAGCAATTAAAGGATTAGTTTTTATCCTGTACTTGTTGATTAGAGAATTCCAACTCTCTAACATATTATTAGTAGTGTGATCAATCTTGAGAAAAAAATGAAGAGCATGACTTCCCCAAATTTTTATTTCATTATGTGTCATACCTTTTTTCTTGAGTTCTTTAATTTTTCATTTAATTTTCAGATTCCATTTTGTTTTTTGATGAGATTGAGGGCAAAACTGTCACAAGTACATGGATGAGACATATTCAGATCCTATTCAAGTTTCCATTGCTCATCACAAGAGCTCAAGTAAAGAAATTCAAAAAAGTACGTAATAGGTTGATTCAAGCAACTTGGACTCGATTAAATTTGAAGAGGCCCATTGAAGGAATCTTACATGATAAATTTATCATTTAGGCTCTTGAAGTTTTTTAATAGAAAGTTAGCTTGTAATTATGGTGAGAAAATATATTACTTTCTTTTCAGGATACTTTCTTATTTAGAAGTTGGCTTACAAGTTCATTTATGTGAAATAGGAAGTTGGCTTGCAAATTATAGGAAGAAAATATATTACTTTTCTTTTGGATACTTTCTTAATTGGAAAAATATATTATTTTCCTTTTCGAATGCTTTTCTGTTTGGAAAATACTACTTTCTTTTTTAGTACTTTTCCTTTTCTTGAGGAGGCTTATAGAGAAATAAATCAGTTATGTCTCTTTTAATTGCTTAGTTTCTATTTTAAGTGATGTATGGCAATTAAACCAATTAGGATTCTAATTTGATTTATATTCTTTCCTGTTTGTTTTAAATTAATATTTTGATTTGATTTAGATTCTTTCCTATTTGTTTTAGATAGAATTCTAATTTAATTTAGATTCTTTTCTTATTTGCTTTAGATTAGGTTTTAATATGATTTTGGTTTAGGATTTGTTTCATAAAATTCTTGTAACCAACCTTATATAATATACCTGCATCTAATAAACAAAGACATATCAACTTTGATGTAATTAGTTAGAGAGTTAATTCTCTTTGATTCTTCTTAAACACATTTCTTTGAACTTATCATATTTTCATAACATTCAAAATCTTAACTTATCAATCAAATTATCCATAACTAATTGTGGCATCCTCATATACTAATTCTAGTTTAGATTGATATTGGAGACTAAATTGATAAGTCTTGGTGGGGTTCATATCATCTTAACTCTTTAGCATGGTTTTCTTTCTTAAAATTTGCATAAATATCTTGCACGTTATCTTATGGCACACCTAGGAGAAACATCATCAATTGCCTAAATTAAAACCTTTTATCTATCGTAAATCTAATTCAGAAGCATAACTTGAATGGAAGAAGAAAATGGAGTTTGTATTTTATTACAAAAATTATTTGGAGGTAAAAAAAGTAAAATTAGTTGTGATTGAGTTTTTTGAATATGCTTTTACATGGTGAGATTAGCTTAATATAAACATGAGACGCAATAGGAAAGTTCCAATTAAGGCATGGAAAGGAATAAAAATGTTAATGACAAGGCATTTTTATCTAACCACTATGACATGACTCAAAAGTATTGTTACTTCTAAGTGTAAGAGTATCTAATTATAATATAATATAATAGTTTCGGGTCAAACTATAAAGAATTTAAAATCTAAAAGTCAAATTATTAAAATGAGACGATTAATTATGGAAAAAGAAATTACTAAGAATTAATAGAAAAATAAGCTAAGTGATATGGACCCTCTAGGCAACCAACCCTTGAAACCCTTGAATCAATGGATTAGAAACACTTCATATCATTGGGAACAAATTATAGATGATTAGATTAGAAACTAAAAGAAACTAAGTCCATAAAACCTTAAGCTTGAGATGCCATAAAGATTGATCACTTCTTTGATAAGTCAAATTCATGCATTTAATCAAGAACACAATAAGGCAAAGTAAAGCTTTTCTAAATAATAAAAAATTTTATTAATCCTCCCCTTTAACATAACAAGCTGTTATCTTTATATAAGAAAACCCTAAAAGAAAATCATAGTTAATACAAAAAATGAATTAGGCTTAATTAAATTCAAAAATGGGCCTAAATGACCTTAATTAAAAGACTATAATAATAATGACAATTAAGACATAAAAGCTCATAATTAAATAAAAATAAAATAAAATTTTTAATTAACTCATGCACCCATCATGCTCGTCTAAATCTATGCCTTACACAAAAAGATAATTTACTATCTTTTGTGAAGCTTTGGAATACTCTTTTAGCTCAGCCTCTGTAATGCACTTCTACAATCAAGCCTTGTAAAGCTTCTTTCATCCTCCTTGTCCTTGCCCTTGCCCTAAATTATGGACCACCAATTTCTTATAATGGATCTTGAGAATATTTGAGAATATTGACTTGAGTTATTTAGCCAGCACCTTGATTTTTATTAGTAAGGATACAAGATCCACTCTTGATTTTAAATTATAATTATAACAACTCTCTTATATTTGTATTTTGCTTTTATTTTGCCAATTTATTATTATACCATTTAATTCTAAACTGACTCTTAATGTGATAAATATAAGACCAAATATTTAATATGCCATAATTTTATTAAAGTGTTGATATTATTTCAAAATACCATATAAATTTGAAAAGATTTTGATAAACATGACATCAAAGAAACTGGTAAGAAAATAAAATATACTTTAAAACTCACTTGAGATAGTGATTAATTAATAATTTGAATAATTGAGCTTCAGTTTTACCTTAGCATAGAAAATTAGCCACTCATGTTGAAAAACAAAACACTAATTTTAGTTGACAAACTTCTAAAATGCGTTGCAAGAAAAATTGATTACAAAAGAAAACAAGAAAAATAGGCAAAAAGAAGGAATTCCTCAGCTTCTTTTAGCTTTCATTGGTTCGTGACTCTAGTTCTCTCCTACTCACTTGGTGTTCTCACTCAACTCTTGTTAGCCTAATAGGTTATAAATATTATGATTTTGATGATAACAAACATATGCATTAAAGTGTTTCATTTTGTATTTCACAAGTTCATTAGTTTTGAAGGATAGTAAATCAAGTAGAATCAAGTGAAATCAAGTTCAAGACACTCAACGGGTAACGGCGGCTCAACGGATAATTTATTACAATAATTTCTTGTAAAACCGGTATGATTTAATTTATACTTGGATTAGCATTTGTGAAGCTCAATTTTATGTTAATAAAATAATTATTTTTCAAGTTAAATACTTTTATGTTTATGAGATAAAATATTTTATGGATTAAAGTATTTTGGATAAAAATAAAAATGTTTTAAATTTCGGAGTTGGACTTATTTGCTAAATTCTAAAACATTTGGGCTTTATTGTAACTTATAATAGATTGTGGGCTTAAGTGAAAATTTTTGAAAATTTTAAAGATTATGGTGATTTAGCTAAAACTCAAAAATGACTTATTTGAAAAGATTTTCTTTAATTTAGGCCACACTATAATTTCAGAATATTTTTAGGAATTAAATAATAATTAAAATTTCTGAGATTGGGTCTTTTTGAAAAGTTTTATAACGTTTTGGGTCATATCATAATTTGAATAAGTTTTGAGGTAAAATTATAATTTCGTGAACAGTATTACTGTAGCAAAATTCAAAATTAATGGTAACTTCATTTATTACGAATGGGAGCCAAGATTAAATTAAGCGGCTAATGCGCTGAAAGACCTGGAATTTGACAATAACGGCTAGTTTTCGAGCTTTAACTATAAAAACTCATCTCCAACTTCATTTCAAAGTTTCTGACAAGCAAAAACAAGTTTGCAAAACATATATTGAGCTTGCATATTGCAAATCACAATAAATTAAAGTATTCTTGAGCCATTATTTGTGAATCTACTCTTATAGAGAGTGTCTTACTGTAATTTCTATTTTGTATTGTATTAAGAGTGTTCGAGTGAGGGAAATACTTGGGGTAAAGAGATTAGGGTGATAATCTCTTGATTGTAAAGGTCCATTGACACCTTGGAAGTCAATTGTAAACATTTGAAGCCTTGGGAGGCTTGGATAGTGAAATCCTCGAGCTCGGTTGGCTTGGAGGCGTGGACGTAGGCGGGGATTGTTGAACCACGTAAAAATTGCTGTATTTGCATTCTTTTCCCTTACTCATTTATTTTGCAAGCATTGCCTAATTTATTATATTTGATTTAATTCCTGTAAAACTTAATTTTTGTTTGCATTAAGGCATTAGTTTGAATTATTTGTAAAATAAATTTTAATAACCCAATTCACCCCCTCTCTTGGGTTACTTATTTTTATTTCAATTGGTATCAGAGCTTGGTTCTCTTATTAGGACTTAACCGTCTAGAGTAAAAGATCCATGGCAACCCAAAGTGATTCAACCTTTAGGGAAGGACAATCCACAACTAGACCACCATTCTTTGACGGAAATGACTATCCATATTGGAAAACTAGGATGAGAATTTATTTACAAGCCTTAGATTACGAAATTTGGGAAGTTGTTTGTGATGGTCTATTTATGCCATTGACTAAAAATGAAGTCGGGGAAGATATTCCAAAACCTTCACGGGAATGGAATGAATTAGAAAAGAGAAAAGCTTCTCTAAATTCCAAAGCCATGAATGCGTTATTTTGTGCACTAGATAAGAAAGAATTTCATAGAGTGTCAAGTTGTGAAAGTGCTTATGAAATTTGGCACAAACTTGAAGTTGTTTATGAAGGCACGAATCAAGTGAAAGAGTCTAAAATTAGTAGATACACTCGACAATATGAATTGTTTCAAATGGAATAAAATGAAAGTGTGTATTCTATGTATACTAGATTTACGGACATAGTGAACACTCTAGGAGCCCTAGGAAAGACTTTTTCAAATAGCGAGAAAGTTAAGAAAATCATTAGATCACTTCCTAAGAATTGGAGAAAAAAAAGAACTGCCATTGAGGAAGCTAAAGATTTAAATGTCTTACCTATTGATGATCTAATCGGTTCTCTTATTTCTTATGAGGAAGATTTGGCAGCTGAAAAAGGCAATGAAGAGAAGAAGAAAAACATTGCTCTCAAAGTCACAAAATTTGAAAGTGATGGAGAAAGTGAGCCGGATGATGAGGAATTGGCTATGCTTGCTAGGAGGTTCAGAAAATTTTTCAAGAAAACTGGTGAGCAAAGAAAATTTAAAGATTTCAAGAACCAAAAAGAGAAAAAGGAAGTAATTAAATGTTACGAGTGTAAGAAGCCTGGCCGCATAAGATCGGAATGCCCACTTCTCAACAAGTTCAAGAAGAAAGCAATGGTGGCCACATAGGATGATACTGATGAAGAAACAAGTGATGATGATGAGCATCAAGAAATGACAAATCTAGCTCTTATGGCGATTGGAGATGAATCGAATGATGAACTAGATGAGGTAAATGATCTTCCTACCTATGATGAATTACATGATGCTTTTAAAGAGTTACATGATGAGTTAATGAAGATAGGTAAAAAGAATGTATGCCTTAAAAAGAAATTGATAGATCTCAAAAATGAAAATGAATCATTGAATGCAAAGATTACATGTTTAGAACTAGAAAATAAAATGTTGCATGATAAAGTCACATCTTCAAATGAGAAACTTAATACCTCATATGAGCATGAAAAATTACATGTTGAGAAATTGATAAAGGAGAATGAAGTTCTCAAGAAAAAGAATAATGAGTTAAATGAAATTGTGATAAAATTCACAAATGGCCAAAAGATGTTGGATAATTTACTTAACTCTCAAAAATGTATTTTTAATAAAAGAGGACTTGGGTATAAGCCTAACTTGAAGCAAAAGTATTACAAGAATTATTTTATTAAAGCTACATCCACAAGTGATCATAAAATTACTTGTCATTATTGCAATAGAAATGGTCACATGAAAAATAGATGTCCTGTGAAAAGAAATACTTATTATGGTATAAAATATGTTTGGGTTCCAAAAGGAACCATTGCTGACATCCAAGGACCCAAAAAGATTTGGGTACCTAAGACTTAAAATTTCCTCTACAGGGCTTAAAGAAGAAAAAGAATAAATGGTACTTGGACAGCGGGTGTTCAAGACACATGACAGGAAATTATGCTTGGTTTTCAAGTTTTACTAAGATCGAAAATGGTGGAGATGTATCTTTTAGAGATAATTCAAAAGGAAAGATCATTGGTATTGGCAATGTCGGTAATGTATCTTCTACTCTTATTGAAAATGTGTGCTTGGTTAAAAACTTAAAACATAATTTACTTAATATTAGTCAATTATGTGATAAGGGTTATAAAGTAGTCTTTAATAAATCTAGATGCGTTATTGAAAATGCATGTGATGGAAAAGTTTTGTTTGTAGGAAATAGATGTATTAATGTCTATACCATTAACATAAATTGTGCATCTACCATTAATAAATGTTTCTCGGCATTGCATGATGATGGATGGTTATGGCATAGAAGACTAGGTCATGCAAACATGGATTTAATCTCAAAAATTTCGAAAAATAATTTGGTTAAAGGACTTCCAAAAATTAGTTTTCAAAAGGATAAAATTTGTGAAGCTTGTCAATTTGGAAAACAAATCAAAACTTTTTTTAAAAACAAGAATCATGTCTCTACTTCAAAACCACTTCAATTACTTCACATGGATTTATTTGGACCCTCTAGACATGCTAGCTTAAGTGAAAAATATTATGCATTTGTAATTGTAGATGATTATTCTAGATACACTTGGGTACTATTCCTGGCTAATAAAGATGATGCATTTAAAGCTTTTAAAGTTTACTGTAAAAAGGTTCAAAATGAAAAAGGATACTCTATTACTTGCATTAGAAGTGATCATGGTAGAGAATTTGAGAATCATGCATTTGAAAATTTCTGCAATGATTTAGGCATTGAGCATCAATTTTCATCACCTAGAACTCTACAACAAAATGGAGTCATTGAGAGAAAGAATAGATCTATTCAAGAAATGGCTAGGACCATGTTAAATGAAAATGCTCTACCTAAATATTTTTGGGCCGAAGCCGTCAACACCGCTTGTTATGTTTTAAATCGGGTGTTGATTAGATCTTATCTCAATAAAACTCCCTATGAGCTTTGGAAAGATAGAAAACCCAACATTGGTTATTTCAAAGTTTTGGATGTAAATGTTTTATTTTGAACACAAAAGATAATCTTGGAAAATTTAATCCAAAATCTGATGTTGGTATTTTTCTTGGGTATTCAAACTCAAGCAAAGCTTATAGAGTGTATAATAAAAGACTTTGGTTGTGGAAGAGTCTATGCATGTTACTTTTGATGAGTCTAATACCTCCCCTATGGAGAAAGTCACTGTTAGTGATGATGCAGATGAAAATATACAAGAAGATTCATCAAAGAACAACCAAAAGAATGCAGAAAATCAAGTGGAGCAACTTGAAGAAACAAGCGCAGAACAAAATCAAGGTACTTCTCAAGCACTCCCCAGGGAGTGGAGGTATGTTTCTTTTCACCCAAAGGATGCCATTTTAGGAGATCCATCTAAAGGTGTTACAACTAGATCATCACTTAGGAATACATGTGAGCATGCTGCATTTATTTCTCAAATTGAACTAAAATCCTTTATGGATACAGAAAATGATGAATCTTGGATTATGGCAATGCAAGATGAGTTAAAATAATTTGAGAGAAATAAGGTATGAGAATTAGTTCCCAAACCAAAACACCAATCCATTATAGGAACTAAATTGGTATTTAAAAATAAGATGGATGAATCTGGTGTGGTTGTAAGGAATAAAGCTAGATTAGTGGCTCAAGGATACAACCAAGAAGAAGGAATTGATTTTGATGAGACATTTGCACCTGTAGCTAGACTAGAATCCATTAGAATGTTGCTAACATATGCATGTTATAAAGATTTCATTTTATTTCAAATGGATGTCAAAAGTGCCTTTCTAAATGGACATATCATGGAGGAAGTTTATGTGAAACAACCCCCTGGTTTTGAAAATGAAAAATTTCTAGATCATGTTTATAAGTTATCAAAAGCATTGTATGAATTAAAACAAGCACCTAGAGCATGGTATGATAGGCTTAAAAATTTCTTGCTTGATAATAATTTTTCAATGGGAAAAGCCGATACTACACTTTTTGTTAAGCATAAGAACCAAGACATACTTGTTGTTCAAATTTATGTTGATGATATTATTTTTGGTTCTACTAATGAGTCCTTGTGCAAAGAGTTTTCATCTTGTATGAGTAAGGAGTTTGAAATGAGCATGATGGGAGAATTGAAGTATTTTCTTGGACTTCAAATCAAACAAAACAATGAGGGAATTTTCATCAATCAAGCTAAATATGTCAAAGATTTGCTCAAGAGATTTGGAATTGAAGAATCAAACACTAAAAGCACTCCAATGAGTACAACAATCAAGCTTGACAAGGATGAAAAAGGTAAAGAAGTTGATATTAAAAAGTATCGAGGTATGATCGGCTCTTTACTTTACTTAACCGCAAGTAGACTTGATATCATGTTTAGTGTATGTTTGTGTGTAAGATTTCAATCATGTCCCAAGGAATCTCATTTGCTTGCTGTTAATAGAATTTTTCGTTATTTAAGTGGAACCATAGATCTTGGCCTTTGGTATCCTAGAGGAACTCATATAGATTTAATTTGTTACTCGGATGCCGATTTTGCTGGTTATAAGGTGGATAGGAAAAGTACTAGTGGAACTTGTCATTTTCTAGGTCATTCTCTTGTTTCATGGTTTAGTAAGAAACAAAACTCGGTTGCACTCTTAACCACTGAGGCAGAATATATTACCGCAAGTAGTTGTTGTGCACAAGTCCTTTGGATGAAACAAACACTTAGAGACTATGGCATTAAACTTGAACAAATTCCTATCAAGTGTGATAATACTAGTGCTATTAATCTGTCAAAAAATCCCATTCAGCACTCTAGAACCAAGCATATAGAGATTAGACATCATTTTTTAAGAGATCATGTACAAAAGGGTGATATTGCTTTAGAATTTATCTCTACGGAAAATCAACTTGCTGATATTTTTACAAAACCCCTTTGCGAAGAACAATTTTCAAAAATTCGGCATGAGCTTGGGATGATGAGATTTTCACATTAACATCTCTAATTATGTTATTGGATCTATTAAAATTATTTGTTTAATGTTTGTTAATGTTTTTGAAAGAGTTTGAGCATGATAGATAAGTAAGGTGTTATGAAATATTCATTTCAAATGCTTGTGTGCTTTATGATACATGCTTGATAGATGAATTATTTGCTTGATTTAATCATGTTTTAAATGTTCATGATCATGATTTATGCATTAAAATGGTTCTTGAGAGGTTTCGGAATCAAGAAATGATGACGAGATTGATAAAAAATGGCCGAAAATTGAAATTGGTACAGTTGGGCAGCAACCAGGCGGCTAGCCGCCTGAACCAAGCGGCTAGCCTCTTGGTCACGGGTTTTACCCTCTTCTTCTCCCTCTTTTTGGCTTTCTTCATCACTTACCTCTCTCTCTCTCAAAACCGTGACTTCTCCTTCATTTTCTTTCAAAAATTCTTCATCTCTCAACCATTTTCATGTCAAAATCTTTGATTCAATCCATTACCTATCCATTTAACTTCCATTAAACATCTTCCAATCATCTTTTCAACTCCCTCTTCTCTTGTTCATCACTTTCTCTCTCTCCCGCGTGAATAGTGCTTCACCATCTCTCTCTCAAATTTCTTCCATTTTCACTCATTTTCTTGCTAAAATTAATCATCTAAACCATTACCCATCCATTACTCCTTCATTTTTCATCATCCAAACACCATTTTATCACATCTCCATAAAAAATTCAAAATCCAAAAACCTAGTTTTGGCCGTTTCTCTCTCTAGATTTTCAAGCTTTCTCTAGCCCATCTTTAATCAATTCCACATTATATCTAAACCTCATTCATCTCTAGGATTACATTTCTTGGCTCAAACTTATCCATTTTACTCAAATTTGAAATTGTTCAACAATGGTGGGTGGAGAAAAAGCCAAGAGCAAACAAATGGCCAAGAGACGCAAGGAAGATTATGAGGATAATACGAAGTTTTTGTCAACTCATTTTCGACATCTCCCGCTTCAGAAATGGTTTATCGATAATTTCATGCCGAGGTCGGTTATTCCTCCTTACTTTGTTAATCTTAAGAAATTGGCAAATTTGGAAATTTGTGGTAAATCTCTTGATAAACTTCTTATTGCCATGAGTTGGAAAAATGTCTTAGTTATTCAAGAAGCATATTATAAGAATTTAGTTAAGGTTTTTTATTTGAATATAGATATAGAAGTTTCGGATAAAATTGTTACTAGTGTTGGGGGAGTTCGTATTGAATTTGATGTTGCGGAGTTAAATCATATTCTTGGGACTCCAAATGAGGGATTAGAAATTTATAGTGCTAGAGCTAAAATAGATCATCCATGGTTTTCTCTTGAAAATGTTGTTCGAAAAATTTGTCACCGACGTGATTTGTCCGATGAATTTTGTCGATCATCATTAAAATCTCAAGCTTTGCCTCTTCAAATTAGAATCCTACATTATGTTCTTCATCATGTGATTACTCCTAGATATGGTCATGGGGATGAAGTTAACCGATTGGATGTGGCTTCATTGGATTGTATTTTGGAGGGTAGAAAACTCAATGTTGGGTACATTATACTCAATCATATGCTTAGCACACCTTGTATGGCTAAAAGGTCCCTCCCTTATGGCATGTCTTTGTACTAATAGAGAAAGATACTGAGGTGTTCAACAACGTGGTTTTAGGTACCTTGTCCTTATTCTCTAGAGAAGCCAAAGTTCTTGTTGACCCTAGTGCTACACATTCATTTGTCTCTTGTGTGTTTGCTTGTTACGTTGATGTACCCATCACTCTATTAGATATTCATGTGTCAATTGGTACCCCTATGGGAAATTGCCAGTTAGTAGATCGTATTTATAAATCCTATGTGATGAAGTTAGGAATCCAAATCATGAAACGATGTTACTTTTTAAAAAGCCTATGACCACCTTGTGATCATTGATTCTATATAGAATTGCTTCTACTTTTTTCAATATATAGTTAATAGCAACCGGCATATATTAATGGGTAAAAGAAGAGAAAAAGGTCCCATAAAGTCGAACCCCATATATAAAAATTTTTGACCACTAAAATTGGGTCTAATGGCATTATATTTCTTTGAGTAATGCTCTCCATTCATTGACACTTATCACATGAAAAATAAAAAGTGTAAGCAACTTAAAATACAGTTGGCCAATAGAAATCACATTGAAATGGCCTCTACAATGAAAGCATATTTTAAAATTCACTTTCTAGAGCACGTCATCTAACAATTTGATCTGTAAAATACTTGAATAGAATGAAAGGATATTTTAAAATTTACTTTCTGGAGCACATCATCTGAGAATTTGATCTGCACAATACTTAAATAGATAAAGATCATCCTAAAAGATTTTTTTCATTTCTGTAAAAAATTTGGCTTTGTCCTACTTAGTCCAATGCTCTAGAAGTTTATAACAGAATGAAAGGATATTTTGAAATCTACTTTTAACACATCGTTTGATAATTTGATCTGCACAATACTTGAACAAATAAGAGTCATCCTAAAAGATTTTTATATTTCTATAAAAAATTTGGCTTTATCCTACTTAGTTTAATGCTCTGGAACAAGATAGTTAACTATATCAGTATACCATGGTAATACTTCCATATTCATTAATTGTTCATCTATAAATAATTCATTCAATGGTAATGATTCTGCAATTGTGTAAAAATTAAGATGAGATATATGGTTTGCCACAATGATGTGATTGAGAATAATACCTTATTTTACCATAAAATGAAACTTCTCTCAATTTAAGACCAACTTCTTCTCTATACATCCCTGCAGAACTAGTGTTAGATGATGTAAATATTGGATATCAGGGTTGGAGAACACTAGTACGTGGCTTGTTAAACCAGTAGTATGACTCATCTAGTCCTCATTCGAGTTGACCATCAAAATATATGTCACTAGTTTTTTGCCTATATACATTATTCTAAAAAATAGGGGATAAGCTTATTTTTCACCTAATACCACCTAAGACAGTTGGATATGGTAATCTAGCCAGTGAACTAAATAGGTCTTTTCCTAAAACTGGTTCTTAATAATTTTCTAGTGCACAGAATCCTCTGAGAGGCAAGTGTAGAATATATTTCTTGTATGGATAAGGGTGAACTATTATGATGAACTTTTGTTATCCTAGGGTATCAAGAAGGCCTAAGAGAATTTAGAAAGCCATAAGTATTTGAACACCAAAATATTATTGAAATTTCAATTATAATTACAAAGTGAAGAGATCCTATATATATAGAGGAAGACTCTTTTGAAAAAGATGAGATAGGACCCTCATTATTATTACAAAAGCAAACAAACCGATAAACTTTTACAAAAGTAAAGCACCTGAGACATAGCCACATGGGTTAAATAAAAGCAAAAGAAAAGCAAACATCATTATTTAGTCACATGCTTAAAGAAAGATTCTGGTACTATTTTATCTAAAGCTATATGAGGGGATAATTTGTCTACATCATTGTTAGCTTCATTAAAAAGAGACATGGATTATCTATCCGGAGAATCTTTTAGCGAGACAAGAGAGTTAGATACCATGTGCTGGGAAATTTCTTTTGCTGGATTTGACAAACTAGATGCCATGTGATGTGTGGGATTTGTAGAGAAGAAGAGGAAGGTGAATTTCTTTCCATGAGTCTTAGAAATCTTGGAACAAATTGTCCGTATAATTTAACTTTTCTTCCTTGATGATTATTCTTTTTTTTAGAGGTGAATTATTGGTGCTAGGTGGAGACAGTTGAAGCATTTCATATTATGGTCCTAATGAGGTATGCCAAATGGGGCTTGATATTGGTTGGTAGTGGTTGAGTCCAAAGAGAAAATTCTTGAGAGCTGAGACAGTAGTTGGGCAAATTTCAAAGGGAAAAAGCTAGGAATTGTTTTCCACTCATACACTTAGTCTTAAGTCCAAAAAAGCTAAGTATTTGGATGCTAAAAATAACGTCGATAAACAATAAAGATGAAAGTGTACTCTTTTTGGTTGGCTGGATGAAGGAGATGGAGATAGTTCTGTTCGCTTATTCGCTTAAGTTCCTTTCTCTACCAAGGAATGAGAGAGAACTATTCAAGGTTTATCCAAAGTAAGGAATCTATATTTTCGAGAGTGTGTAAATGGTGGTAAATAGCTTGTAATAAAAAAATTAAAGTTGTTACATACAAGATTGTAAGACACTAAAAATACCATAACTCATCTTTTGTTATGCCTCCATGTGGCCAAAGGTAAAATCCTTTAAGAAAAACACAGTCAGAATAAAAAGAGATAAAACTCTCTAAACTTTTCCCATGAACCCATATAAGATAACGGATGATAAATTTTTGAGTAAATCTCTAACCTAATAGAAAGAGATAAAAGTGACATTCAAAGGAAAAGCTGTTTTTATAAGGGCAACATTTGGTAACGGAGTAGCCATTGCTATTATATGAAAAACTGTTTAGAAAATGATGAGGGAAATAGTTAGAAGTCTAGATAGTAAATCAGAGATGAGGTTCTAGTTTCCTTTTATATGCTTATGTCTGTTTGGATAAGCCTTTTTTAAATAGGTTTTCTTCTTGGTGGTGCAAACACAATCTTTGTTATTTTGCACTTATTTTAAGATAAGGCTTTTTACAGGCACTCTTGAATGATTGTTTATTTTCTATAAGATCTTTAAAGAACTCTTTCTGATCGCAGAGACGTTCTACATAACTGACTGTTAATTGATAAATCTTTCCAAGGGATATATTTCAAATGTCTAGCTAATGATGATTAACTTGTCTCTATAGTTCTAGCTGGAGTTCTTTTGGGAGAGATGCTATAAACACATGCTTGAGAGTTGGATAATTAAATCTATTAAGTTTGTAAAATAAACAAACATACGCTTATAATGATAATTTAGATCCTTTTGTTGAAGAGAACAACACTTCATTTAGAGCTATTCTTTCCTGGCAAGTTTATTTATAGAAATAACTTCTCTCAAGAATTATTCATGAACCAATCCTAGCGTTGTTGCAACATCAAAAATTTCAATGAGCTGTAATTATCTGTATGGGCCCAAGCTATCAAACCAATCACGTAATGATCTAATGAATCTAGAACTGAACTCTCTTAGAACTAATTGAACTGCAGATCCTAGATAAATCATTTGGACCTCTATCCAGGCTGTAAATTCTTGTAACTTGGTAGCCCATTTATTCATTGGAATATCATCAAAAGTGAATTAAGGCCAATTAGAGGTTTAGAACCAATATCTACTAGAGCTGGAGAGAGAGTTTTTATTTCATCTACTTCCTTTTAGGAGTACCCGTAGGAGGATTAGAGATTGAAGGATAGTTTAAGCCTATAGAAGGCATAACCATGAGGAGTTTGATAAGATCAATAAGATCAGCTTCAAAACCAGAAGTGGAACTGTATTCAGAAGATGGTCTTGTCTCTGCATCAAATGATTCAGGAGTTATGAAAGGTTATGGAATAAGCTGTGTCATGCTCTGGGCAATATACTGTTAGCCCCATTTTTATAGATACATTAAGTGAATCGTGACCATCAGATTAAAAACAGTTTAGACACTCAGGATTGCGCCACGTCATCAGTTAACAGTCAACAGTAAATACTACATAATTAAATAATCCCATGTATGCGCATGTACTGTACACACGATTTTTGCTCCACTGAGATGCTGCCACATCATCGATCTACAGTATATAAGAAATTTATCTCAATAAGATCGTGACACATCATCGGTCAACGGCACATAAGCAATCAATACTACATAATTCGTCCAATTAGATACTGCCACGTCATAGGTAGTTGCCACATCATCGGTCCATATACAAAAATAACAATATAGTTACCATTTAATCTTTTTCATCTATAAACGATTTCTTTTTCTTGTGAATGAATAGTATCATGAAATTAAAGAAAACTAGAATTCTAAAAACTAGTACATAAATAGTATTTTCCAGAAGACATGACAAAAAATAGATACATTCTTTCTTAGCGCATGAATTATATCTATTTTCGTATATGTGGACAGTGACTTTTCTGTTAATGCTCCTCTTAAGGTTTTCGACCGTCTTGAGTCTAAATATGATGTCCATTTTGCTGTCTAATGATTCGTTCATTGTGAAACGATCGTGATGCCTCTAAAATACATAAAATACATAATTATAATAAAATACATATAATTAAATAATAAAATACTTAAATAAATAAAAGTAGCAATGTTAGTGAGAATTAAAGTGTAAAATGACGATTTTCTCCTTTATAAATATACACTTTCTAATACTTAACATTCACATGTATTATTCTTATCCTATAACGTAAAAAAGTCTATTCACATGACATTTTTCACTACATCAATGACATGACTTTGACATATGTACTATGTACTATACAATGACATGACATTGATCAATGACATAGTTTCTTTGTATTTTAGTAAAATTCTCTTTTTATCCTTAGTTAAAATATGAGTAGCTAATTTCTTTCAAGCTTGGGTTGAAAATGAAGTCTCAACATATTCCATGTGCTTAATTGGTAAATTTATTTTATTTTTCCCTCTAATTTTTATGGATGTTTTGACTTTTCGTTGAAAATGAAATCTCAACATATTAATAATACAATTATTACTTTATTTTTCCCTCTAATTTTTTATGGATGTTTTGATAAGCCTTTTTTTCAATCTTGTTATATTAATTAGAAAAAATAAGCTTAGTTCTTGAGAGTGGATTTTTCCTTCATAATTTAATTTGTATTAATAAAGAATATTGAGCCCTAGAGCATGTTAATGCAGATCCAGATACTCAAGTATTTTATTATAACAGTTGTATTTTTAATTATTCCCGCCATTTTAATTCACATTTTAGGATAAATTTTATTATAATTTAACTGCTCACTTAGAAAATTAATTCAACACACAATTAAAATTCACCTCCTCGTGGGATCGACACTTGTTATCATGAATCTATTCTACAATAGATTCGTGCACTTGCGAGTTTAATAAAATTTACACAACAAGTTTTTGGTACCGTTGCCGGAGAGGTAAGTTATCTTAATTTGTTAAATTAATTTTTTTATTTTTTGTTTTATTGTATTTTTTCTTGTAAAAAAATTCTATAATTTAATTTTTGTAATTTAAATTTCTGTAATTTAATTTTATTCTGTAATTTCTTTAAATTTTTATACTTTAATTTTTGCTTTAATTTTCTTTGTAATTTTTTTGTCTTGTAATTTATTTTAATTTTAGTTAATCTATTCCTTTTATTTTCTTTTTAGTGCTTGAGTGTATTTCCTTGGTTATTTTTTTCATTTCATCTTGTTAATTTATTTTAATTAATTCAAAGAATTAATTTTTTAAGTAATTTTTTGTATTGTTATAAAAAAATTAAAATAAAAAAATTTAAAAAAACTAAAAAAAAGTGAATCCGCAATTCTTGTGAATTAATTTCTTTTCTTTTTCTCTTTTAAAATTCTTAAAAAAATAAATTTTAAAAAATTTTAAAAAAGAGTGAATATGTAATTGAATTTTGGTAATTTAAATTTCTTGAAATTTCAATAACTCAATTTCTTTGCAATTTCTTTAAATTTCTATAATTTAATTTCTAAGTTTTTTTTCTTTATAATTTTTGTTTATTTTGTTAATTTATTAATTCATAGAATTAATTTTTTTATGTAATTATTTTTTTAGTTATTTTCTTTTAAATTATTTTTTGTAATTTAATTTATTTTCTTTTTCTCTTCTTTATCTTTTTATAATTTAATTTTTCATTATTCGTTGTAATTTATCTTGTTATTTTATTTCTAGTTAATCTATTTCTTGTATTTTCTTTTTAGCACTTGAGTATATGTTCGTAATAAGGTTATAACAATGTAATAAGGTTAGTATCGTAATTTCTCCATCCTCGTTAACTTTTTATTTTATTTTTTTGTGCATTTTTCATTATATATTTTTTATGCATGGTTGAAGGTCGCAATTACCTAATCTTGAGCCTATAGACTTAGAATTAGATAAAACACTTCGCACACACAAATACATCGCATTTAAAAATAAAATTGAAATGGATTTACAACAATAAGAACCACCACAGGAAAGATCATTTAAGGACTATTTCAGTCCCTTAGCTAACTTGAGCACATTATGTATACGATACCCAAATATAGCTGCTAGCAATTTTGAATTAAAACCTAGTATGCTAAACTATCTCCCCACATTTTATGGCCTAGAAAGTGAGGACCCATATAATCATTTGAATGATTTTCATGCTATTTGTCAAACTTTTAGATATGAGAATTTTTTAGATGATGATATTAAACTTAGACTATTCCCATTTTTCTTAAAGGACAGAGCTTGTTCATAGTTTAATACATTGTCTGCTAATAGCATTACATCATGGGAACAAATGGTCATAAAATTTTTAAATAAATACTTCCCAGTTCATAAAACCAATTCTATTCGCAGGGAAATTTCAGAGTTCATTCAAAGAGAAGACGAGCAATTTTTCAAAGCATAGGAGCGATTCAACGGACTACTCTTGAAATGTCCACATCATAGATATGAAAAATGGCACCAATGCCAATACTTTTTTGAGGGATTATTGCCAAATGTGCAAGAATGGCTAATGGCAACAAGTGGAGGAGAACTAATGTCCAAAAATGCATAAAAATTTTGAGATTTCTTCCAACGACAAGAGGATAATTCCCAACAATAGAGTCGATCATTCAGAAACAATAAAAGAATTAAGGGAGTAAATGAGGTCCAAATTGACAAGTCAAGCTCAGGAATCAAAGAAGTCAAAAAAATGGTTGAAGGACTTACTCGACAAATTGCATCATTAACAGCTGCTAAATCAACAGAGCCACATGACCATAACTCATAACCAGATCAAGCCAACGTCATAGGTGTAATGAGGAAGTCATCAAACTACAACCCTTACTTCAACACATATAACCCTGGATAGAGAGACCACCTCAATTTTCATGGTCTCAAGGATTCCAACAGAATGGACCAACAACTTCAGCTCCACCAATGCAACCAATTCCTCAAGTTCCATAAGCCTCTCAGCCACTATTCAGACTTATAACCAAAACTCAAATTATTCTCAACCTAGACCATGGGAGGACGCATTCCAGAATTTCAAAAATTCTATCCACTCTACGATCGATCAACAAAACCACACCATTGATGGACTACAAAATGAGATGAGAGCAGGCTTCAACTCACAAGCCTAATCAATTTCTAACCTTGAGAAAATGGTAGGTCAACTTGCCTCTTCAGTTCAACTCTAACAATGACTGTTAAGAAAGGCAAATTCCCAAGTCAACCAGTGCCAAATCCTAAAGAAGTGCATGAGGCAAGTACCAGTTTACCTCAGCAACATAGAGAGGTTAAAGCTATCATGACCTTGCGAAAAGAAAAAGAAGTTGACAACAAAGTAGAGCTACCAGTGACCAAAACAACTCAAATTATACCTGTAAGTACTGAGGGCTCATCATCAGAGGAGAAAGAAGAAACCAACCCACGAGAGAACATTCTTAAAGCTCCATTTCCCCAAAGGTTAGCCAAAGCAAAGAAGGAAAAATCGATAAGTGAGATTTTTGAAATCTTCAAACAGGTAAGTGTTAACATTCCTTTGCTTGATGTTATAAAACAAGTGTCATCTTATGCCAAGTTTCTTAAAGATCTTTGTACTAAAAAAAGAAATATTCATGTTCAAAAGAAGACATTTTTAATAGAAAATGTTAGTTTTATACTCCAACATAAAATTCCTCTAAAATGCAAAGACCCAGGCTTCCCCACTATCTCATGTAGTATAGGGAACCATACAATTGAGAATGCTTTGTTGGACTTAGGTGCTAGTGTTAATCTGTTGCCTTACTTAGTGTTTATAAACCTTGGACTGGGAGAATTACAACTAACTCCAATGGTGTTACAGCTTGCAAATCGATCCACGAAAATACTTCGTGGTATTGTAGAGGATGTGCTTATCCAGGTAGATAAGTTTTATTTTCCTGTTGATTTCATTATAATTGACACTCAACTAGTGCAGGATTCAAGGAAGCACATCCCCATTATCTTGGGTCGTCTATTTTTGGCAACTGCCGATACTCACATTCAATGTAGGACTGAAAATATGCATTGCCATTTGGCAATATGACCATGGAACTAAATATCTTCAACATTGCCAAACAATCTCACAGTACAGATGATGGAATTGTAGATGTGGATTTAATTGATGAATTAGTTGATCACACATTTCCTTTAAACCTTAGTGATGACCCTTTACTAACATGTTTAACTCACTTTGATTTGGAATTTAATATTGACAGATCGATTGATGAGGTTAATGCCTTATTGGATTTATCGCCATGCATGGACATTAATAAATGGAAGACAAAGATAGAATAATTGGCACCATTAAAAGAAAATCTCATCCCATTATCAGAATCACCACTAAAGATTGAGCTAAAACCTTCACTTGACCCTCTGAATTCTATATTCTTGGGAGAAAAAAGAATATTGTCAGAAATCATCTCATCCTCTCCTAATGACAAACAAAAAAATACGAACATCATTGACCCTATTTTTAGTTCAAAAAAGAGGATACAACTGGTAAAACCAGAGGAGATTCGTAACGACAAAAATGCCCAGGACTACAGAAAGTGAATGAAAATTCTCCGTGACAAGCAAAGCATCAGAAAATCTTTCACACCAGGTCAGAAAGTACTTTTGTTCAATTCTCAATAGCACGTTTCTCTAAGTAAGTTACGCTCTCGATGGTCTGGTCCATCTACTGATCATACTATTTTTCCACATAAAGCTATTAAATTTAAAAATCCAAGGAACGGTGTAATTTTTCAAGTTAAAGGTTAGAAAAGTAAAGTCCTATCACGAATACCAATCACGAGGAGAAAACAACATAAAACATTTAAGTGACCTGACATTTTTTTCTTTCTGTTTCCTTTCGGTGATTTAAAGTTTTCTTTTTTGTTTTTAATTATGTTTGTGTAAGTTTGCTTGTTTAACTATTAATTTTTTTTATCATTTTTCCTCATAAATATGTCAACTAAAAAGCATCTCTTCAACATTTTTAGATAGTTTCGACATATACAATCTCATCTCAGAGGTCAGATATGATTTTGTAAAACACATCGTATCTAGCAGCTACAGCCACTAGAGTTAGTAGCCCATGTTAAGGATTTAAAAGGAGATCTTAAAGAAATTGAGAGAGGCATCTACAACATCCAATTAGAGCTTGAGGTAAATTCAATAAGAGGATGATGATAAGTTAATATTTTATTTTTTTTGTTATTTTATTTTTATTTTCCTTTACGTGTGTTGTGATTTTACTAGTTTTTTTTTCTTTCTTTGGTGTGTTGTCATTTTTCACCCTGGTTTAGTGGCGGATAACGGTACTCCATGACAATTAATGTTGGTTACATTAGTTTTCTATAATAACTAATATTATTAGTTGAAGGCATGGATAGAGATGAGATTTTAGCAAAACTTCACAAGCGATTTCCTTCACTTCCTCAGAATGCTCTCCTCACTATTTATAAAGCTTGGTCTGAACGTATGAGATTACTTATGAAAAATCATATCCCTGCTGACATCCGATGGATAATCAAAGCTAAAGTATGGTTGGCAAGTGAGTTACCTCTCAAATTTATTACATACATGCCTGGTTGTGGTAAAGGAAATTATTCAAGAAAACGGAGAGCTCGAAAGCTCTCTAATGTTTATCATAAGTGTGCTCGAATGAGATGCTATAAAAAGCGATATTCTTTAGGAATGCTATCTGATAACAAGGAAGATAAGATTCAATTCATTAGGGATGGCTTGAATAAAGAGTCATTAGATGATATCCTTTTGTCTCTTGAAACGCAACCCAGTGGATACGTCCTAAATGCAATACTTTAGTTACGGCCATTATTCTAGAAAGAATGTGCAAACTATAGTCTCGGGAATCTGACTATAAAAGACCTTTGTTAACATATACATGTTTTGTTTATTGATTTTGATGATAACAAACAATTAATCTCTGTTGATAATATTGTTGGGAATTTAAATATTTTCTTAAAAATCAAAACTCTCTGCATGTGTTTACAAGCCTTAGAGAAATTGGAACATTTTACACAAAAATATGGTTTCTGGGTATAAACGGTAAACTGTTACAAATTAACAGTTAACTGATAAAATGCAGAGAGGTTGTTTTTCTAAGCACTTCAAAAAATCAAACACTAGAATTAAAATGGCTAACCGTTAAACATATAACGACTAACCGATAATATCCAGACTCTCATGTCTTGTTAGTCCTTTACCATTTAAAGGAAACCGGTTAAGCTTTCTATTTTATAAGTTGCTGGAAATTAACGGTACACCATTAATAGATAACGGCTAATCGACAATATCCAGACTAGCATTCTTTGTTAAGTCTTTAACCGTTTAGCAAAAACGGATAGAGGATTTTTGTTGTGCAGGTCCCTGGATTTTAACGGTGAAGGAGTAATTATTAACGGCCAACCGATAATTTGAAATCAAGCCCAATGGTAACATTGAGCAACGAAAATGGTTATCCGTTAACGACTAACGATAATTCATTTTCTATTAAAAAGGTTAAATAACGGTTTTTTTTTTACTCCAACTATAAATAAGTTCATCCAAGTCAAATAAAAAAACAACAACATAACTATTGAGCACATTCACAGATATACAATCTACATTGAGCTTAAAAATATATATTTTTAAACTACTCACACATTGGACATTGGGCATTAATTTGTAATCTTAAAAATTATGTGAGAGAAAAATCAATTTGTGATATTAGTTTTTGAGTGATTATAAGTGTTGGGATACACTTAAATTAAGAGACTAGAAAAATCTCTTCTTATAAAGGTTTATTGACACCTTGGAAGTCAATTGTAAAACTTTGAAGCCTTGAAGGCTTGCTTAGTAGAATCCTCAAGCTCGGTGTGCTTGGAGGCATGGACGTAGGCAGGGATAGCCGAACCACGTAAAAATTATTGTGCTTGATCTCTCTTACTCTATTTCTCTAGTTTTATTGTTCATTTATTTATTTATCTCAAATTTAATTACTTAATTTATATCAATTTTAATCTTTTGTTTTCTGAACTTTCAAAACCTAATTCACCCCCCCTCTTGGGTTGTCTAGTTAGTATTTCATTTGGTATTAGAGCCTAGTTCTCTTAATAAGACTTAACCATCTAGAGTAAAAAATCTATGGCAACCTAAAGTGATTCAACCTTTAGGGAAGGATAATCCACAACTAGACCATCGTTCTTTGATGGAAATGACTATCCATATTGGAAAACTAGGATGAGAATTTACTTACAAGCTCTAGATTACGAAATCTGGGAAGTTGTATGTGATGGTCCATTTATGTCTTTGATTAAAAATGAAGTCGGTGAAGATATTCCAAAACCTTCAAGGGAATGGAATAAATTGGAAAAGAGAAAAGCTCCTCTAAATTCCAAAGCTATGAATGTCTTATTTTGTGCACTAGATAAGAAAGAATTTCATAAGAGTGTCAAGTTGTGAAAGTGTTTATGAAATTTGGCACAAAATTGAAGTTGTTTATAAAGGCACGAATCAAGTAAAAGAGTCTAAAATTAGTAGGTACACTCGACAATATGAATTGTTTCAAATGAAACAAAATGAGAGTGTATATTCTATGTACACTAGATTTACGAACATAGTGAACACTCTAAGAGCCTTAGGAAAGACTTTTTTAAATAGCGAGAAAGTAAAAAAAATCATTAGATCACTTCCTAAGGAATGGAGACCAAAAAGAACTACTATTGAATAAGACAAAGATTAAAATATCTTACCTATTGATGATTTAATCAGTTCTCTTATTTCTTATGAGAAAGATTTGGCAGCTGAAAGAGGCAATGAAGAGAAAAAGAAAAACATTGCTCTCAAAGTCATAAAATTTAAAAGTGATAGAGAAAGTGAGCCGGATGATGAGGAGTTGGTCATGCTTGCTAGGAGGTTCAGAAAATTCTTCAAGAAAACTGGTGAGCAAAGAAAATTTAAAGATTTCAAGAACCAAAAAGAGAAGAAGGAAGCAATTAAATGTTATGAATGCAAGAAGCCTGGCCATATAAGATCGGAATACCCTCTTTTCAACAAGTTCAAGAAGAAAGCAATGGTGGCCACGTGGGATGATACCGATAAAGAAACAAGTAATGATGAAGAGCATCAAGAAATGACAAATCTAGCTCTCATGGCAATTAGAGATAAATCAAATGATGAACTAGATGAAGTAAATGATCTTCCTACCTATGATGAATTACATGATGCCTTTAAAGAATTGCATGATCAGTTGATGAAAATAGGTAAAAAGAATGTATATCTTAAAAAGAAATTGATAGATTTCGAAAATGAAAATGAATCATTGAATGCAAAGATTATATGCTTAGAACTAGAAAATAGAATGTTGCATGATAAAGTTACATCCTTAAATAGAAATTACATGTTGAAGAATTGATAAAAGAGAATAAAGTGCTTAAGAAGAAGAATAATGAGTTAAATGAAATTGTGATAAAATTTACAAATGGCCAAAAAATGTTGGATAACTTACTTAACTCTCAAAAATGTGTTTTTGATAAAGGAGGACTTGGGTATAAGCCAAACTTGAAGCAAAAGTATTATAAGAATTATTTTATTAAAGCTACATCCACAAGTGATCACAAAATTACTTGTCACTATTGTAATAGAAATGGTCATATGAAAAATGGATGTCCTGCGAAAAGAAATGCTTATTATAGTGTGAAATATATTTGGGTTCCAAAAGGAACTATTGCTAACACTGAAGGACCCAAAAAGATTTGGGTACCTAAGAATTGAAATTTTCTCTACAGGACTTAAAAAAGAAGAAAAATAAATGGTACCTAGACAGCGGGTGTTCAAAACACATGATAGAAAATTATGCTTGGTTTTCAAGTTTTACCAACATAAAAAATGGTGAAGATGTATCTTTTGGAAATAATTCAAAAGAAAAGATCATTGGTATTGGAAATGTCGGTAATGTATCTTCTACTCTTATTGAAAATATGTGCTTGGTTGAAAACTTGAAACATAATTTACTTAACATTAGTTAATTATGTGATAAGGGTTATAAAGTAGTTTTTGATAAATCTAGATGCGTTATTGAAAATGAATGTGATGGAAAAGTTCTATTTGTAAGAAATAGATGTGTTAATGTCTATACTATTAATATAAATTATGTGTCTACCATTGATAAATGTTTCTCTACCTTGCATGATGATGGATGGTTATGGCATAGAAGACTAGGTCATGCAAATATGGATTTGATTTCAAAAATTTCAAAAAATGATTTAGTTAAAGGACTTTCAAAAATCAGTTTTCAAAAGAATAAAATTTATGAAGCCTGTCAATTTGGAAAACAAGTCAAAACTTCTTTTAAAAGCAAGAATCATGTCTCTACTTCAAAACCATTTGATTATTTCATATGGATTCATCTAGATATGCTAGCCTAAATGGCAAGCATTATGCTTTTGTAATTGTGAATGATTACTCTAGATACACATGGGTATTGTTCTTAGCTAATAAAGATGATGCCTTTGATGCATTTAAAATTTTCTGTAAAGAGGTTCAAAATGAAAAAGGCTATTCTATTTCTTGTGTTAGAAGTGATCATGGTAGAGAATTTGAAAATCATGCATTTGAAACTTTTTGTAATGACTTTGGAATTGAGCATCAATTTTCATCACCTAGAACTCCACAACAAAATAGAGTTGTTGAGAGAAATAATAGATCAATTTAAGAAATGGCTAGGACCATGTTAAATAAAAATGCATTACCTAAATATTTTTGGGCCGAAGCCATCAACACCGCTTGTTATGTTTTAAATCAGGTGTTGATTAGATCTCATCTAAATAAAACTCCCTATGAGCTTTGGAAAGATAGAAAATCCAAGATTGGTTATTTCAAAGTTTTTGGATGTAAATGTTTTATTTTGAACACAAAAGACAATCTTGGAAAATTTGATCCAAAATCTGATGTTGGTATCTTTCTTGGGTATTCAAACTCAAGCAAAGTTTATAAAGTTTATAATAAAAGAACCTTGACTGTGGAAGAATCTATGCATGTTACATTTGATGAGTCTAATAAGTTCTCTACGGAGAAACTTGCTGTTAGTGATGATGCAGATGATAATATACAAGAAGATTCTCCAAAGAACAACCAAAAGAATGCAGAAAATCAAGTAGAGCAACATGAAGAAACAAGTACAGAAAAAAATCAAGATACTTCTCAAGCACTCTCCAAAGAGTGGAGGTATGTTTCTTCTCATCCAAAGGATGCCATTTTAGGAGATCCATCTAGAGGTATTACAACTAGATCATCACTTAGAAATACATGTGAGCATGCTACATTTATTTATCAAATTGAACCAAAAAACTTTGTGGATACTGAAAAAGATGAATCTTGGATTATGGCAATGCAAGAGGAGTTAAATCAATTCGAGAGAAATAAAGTGTGGGAATTAGTTCCTAAACCAGAACATCAATCCGTTATAGGTACCAAATAGGTATTTAGGAATAAGATGGATGAATCAGGTATGGTTGTAAGAAATAAAGGTAGATTAGTAGCCCAAGGATACAATCAAGAAGAAGGAATTGATTTTGACGAGACATGTACACCTGTAGCTAGATTAGAATCCATTAGAATGTTACTAGCATATGCATGTTATAACGATTTTATTTTATTTCAAATGGATGTCAAAAATGCTTTTTTAAATGGTTATATTATGGATGAAGTTTATGTGAAACAACCCCCTGGTTTTAAAAATAAAAAATTTTCAGATCATGTTTATAGGCTATCAAAAGCATTGTATGGATTGAAACAAGCACTTAGAGCATGGTATGATGGCTTAAAATTTTCTTGCTTAATAAAGATTTTTTAATGGAAAAAGCTGATACTACACTCTTTGTTAAGCATAAAAATCAAGACATACTTGTTGTTTAAATTTATGTTGATGATATTATTTTTGGTTCCACTAATGAGTCCCCGTGCAAGGAGTTTTCATTTTGTATGAGTAAGGAATTTGAAATGAGCATGATGGGAGAATTGAAGTATTTTCTTGGACTTCAAATTAATTAAAACAATGAGTGAATTTTCATCAACCAAGCTAAATATGTCAAAGATTTGCTCAAGAGGTTTAGAATTGATGAATCAAACACCAAGAGCACTCCAATGAGTACAACAATCAAGCTTGACAAGGATGAAAAAGGTAAAGAAATTGATATTAAAAAATATCGAGGTATGATCGGCTCTTTACTTTACTTAACCGCAAGTAGACCCAATATCATGTTTAGTGTATGTTTGTGTGTAAGATTTCAATAATGTCCTAAGGAATCTCATTTGCTTGCTGTTAAAAGAATTTTTCGTTATTTAAGTGGAACTATAGATCTTGGCCTTTGGTACCCTAGAGGAACTCATATAGATTTGACTTGTTATTCAGATGCTGATTTTGCTTGATATAAAGTGGATAGGAAAAGTACTAGTGGAACTTGCCATTTTCTAGGTCATTCTCTTGTTTCATGGTTTAGTAAGAAATAAAACTCAGTTGCACTCTCAACTACTGAAGTGGAATATATTGCCGCAGGCAGTTGTTGTACACAAGCTCTTTGGATGAAACAAACACTTAGATATTATGGCATTAAGCTTAAACAAATTCCTATCAAATATGATAATACTAGTGCTATTAATCTTTCGAAGAATCCTATTCAGCACTCTAGAACCAAGCATAAAGAGATTAGACATCATTTCTTAAGAGATCATGTTTAAAAGGGTGATATTGCATTAGAGTTTATTTCTACAGAAAAATAACTTGCCGATATTTTTACAAAACCTCTTTGCTCAATAACTGAACCTATGATATGATATTTTAATATTTTAGTAGTGTGTATATTTGTTTTGTATGAATTAATTGATTTAAAACACATATGTTCATGAATTTGGCATTAAAATGAACTTAGAATACTTTCAGATCAAAGTCATGATCTTGATATGTTATTTTTGGTAGTCAGATATTGAATCTAATATGTGAAACAAATAAACGGATAACTGTTTTATTATAAATAGTTCACTGTTTATTTCCAGAAATCAAGATATTTTTTATTGCTCTCTAGCCTCTCACTATTTAAGATTAACGGTAAACCGATTAAAGACCGAGAGCTACTTTAACATTAACCCTTCACCGTTTATCCTTAATCCTTAACCAATTATTCATTACACACTCTCGGAAATTTAGTCCCTCACCATTTATTACAAAGGGTTCACCGTTATCGCAAACTATATAACCAGTTATAGTTTTCCTCCTTTTTCTTACTTACCCTCTCACCATTTCCGCCATTGTTGCGAAACCAAAGCTTTTCATCTCATTTTCTCTCAGATTTTATCCTTTTTCGCAACATATTACACCAATAAAAAGCTTTTTAATCACTTTTAGGAAAGTTCTATGGATTCAAAACTCTAAATAGTACTCAAAATAAAAAAATCTCAAATCAAAACCCTAAGAGAAGCGGGCTGGTGTTTGATCATTTCGATCAAATTTTTCATAATTTCCTGACATATTGACCCAAAATTCTTCTTTCTCTACTTCCCTTTTACATAATAATCGGTTCATTTACTCCAAAATCCATATTTCGAAAGATTTCTTCTATTCATCATAGCTGAGTCATCACGGAGACCTTAGAGGAGGAAACATATACCCTCTGCCAACCTAACATGACCACAGAAAACTTCTGAATTTGAAAGATTACACTTCCCTATAGTCGCATTGCACAAACGATTTGAGGATCATTTTATGGGTAGACAGGTACTAGACTCTAATTTTGTGGACATAGATGATTTTCAGGACCTGATTGTATGTGGTAAAAGTATTAGAAACATGCTTAGACCATAGGAATTAGCAATTAATGCTGATGAAAAATCCTACCCCAATCTAGTTCGGGTTTTCTATTCTAATATGGAATTATCAGCTAGCCATTTGGATAGAATAGTCACTGTAATTGGTGGTATATCTATTGATTTTGATGTAGAATTTTTTAATACAGTTATTCTTGGGATTGAGGATGAGGGTGCCACATTTTATACCTCTAGAAAAACACTATCCTTTGATGATTTTGTCCATAATGAGGGTGTAAGAAATATATATCATCGTAGGGAACTCAGTGATGAGATATGTGGTCTACCTTTCTGGGCTCAGTTATTGCCTCTTCAGGTTTGCATTCTTCATAGTATTTTGCAACATATAATCACACTTAGGAGGGGTCATTCAGAAGAGGTTACAAGTATGGATGTTGAACTATTAGATAGTTTACTCAAAGGGTGACCTGTTAACTTAGGATATATTATTGTGCATCATATGTTAACCACTCCAGCAGTTACCCATCGTTTGCTTCCCTATGGCAGTATCATAACTAGGATATTGCGACATTTTCATGTTCCAATACAGGAAGCGGTTTACAAAGAGCCCAAGAAGATTAGTCGAGATGCAATAAGTAGTATTGGTTTCACTAGGAGGAATGACCAATGGCACAAAATTGCCAATACTAAGAATCAGGACACCTTGATTGCTCTTGAGGATGATAGAATGCTTAATGATATTTATCCTCCCGATCAACTTATTGATTTTCGACTTGGAGCTCGTCCTCTACCTCCTCCTTGTCATGTTCCTCAATCATCAGCCCCCTTTGGTTCTGTCATGCCTGAGATGGAGTCTAATCATCCCTTGGTTTCAGCGGCACCTCTAACTCCTGAGCAGCCTCTAGCTCCAACTCAACCTCCTATCTCTAATATTTTGCATCAGCTGGTTGTTGATATTCGCCAGATTTCTGAGACTCAGCAGATAATTCTTGATCACATAGATGATATTTCTCAAGATTAGCAGGAGCTCCGGACTCAACTTCAGACCTTCAAGAGGTGAGCTTCGATCATCAGTATGAGATCATTACTGGACTTCAACAATTTCTGAGGTATTTTGGGTATGACCCTAGAAGCACCTCTGCGGCAGCTTCTCCTCCATGACCTCCCTCTTTCCGACCTTCCACTACAACACCTACCTCTTCGCGACCTACTTCTACGCGACCTACATCTACCCAACCTCCTTCTTCGTGACGAGCCTCTTAGTTCCAGATTGCTTGGTTGTTTCGCATAAACAGTTCATATTTTAATTGTATTTTCTCTCAACTATATTTTTTTTAGACGCGTTGTTTGTATTTACACAAATTTTTTTATAACTGCCTACATTATTGTTTTGAATTATATGGCATTGGAGTTGTTGGGATATGCATGCTTAATTTCAAAAGTGTTTTTGTTCTTATTTGGCATTGGAGTTGTTGGGATATGCATGCTTGATTTTGGAAGTGTTTTTGTTCTTATATTGTACTTAAGGATTTCTCACATTTTAAGGGGAGACTCTGCCAAACTTTTATCAAAATTATACGTAACAACTTATTTTTTTGTTTCTTTCCTTCAGTTTTATTTTTGGCTAATATATTCTTTTTGATAATGAAGGGGGAGATAAAAATCATAAACTAAAATTTTGTATCAGAAAACATGTTCTTGTGATAGAAGTATTTTTAGTCATATATGTAGGGGGACCATATAGTTAAGGGGAGCATAATATTTTGAATATGTTTGTCATCATAAAAAAGGGAGAGAATGTTAACATAAACATGTTTTGTTTATTGATTTTGATGATAACAAACAATTAATCTGTGTTGATAATGTTGTTGGGAATTCAAATATTTTCTTAAAAATCAAAACTCTCTGTATGTGTTTACAAGCTTTAGAGAAATTGGAACATTTTGCACAAAAATATGATTTTCTGGTATAAATGGTAAACTGTTAAAAATTAACGGTTAACTGATAAAATGCAGAGAGGTTGTTTTTCTAAGTACTTCAACAAATCAAACACTGGAATTAAAACGGCTAACCGTTAAACATATAACGGCTAACCGATAATATCCAGACTCTCATATCTTGTTAGTCATTTACCATTTAAAGGAAATCAGTTAAGATTTCTATTTTATAAGTTGCTGGAAATTAATGGTACACTATTAATAGATAACGACTAACCGATAATATCCAAACTGACATTCTTTGTTAAGTCTTTAACCATTTAGCAAAAACGGATAGAGGATTTTTGTTGTGCAGGTCCCTGGATTTTAACAGTGAAGGAGTAATTATTAACGGCCAACCGATAATTTGAAATCAAGCCCAACGGTAACATTGACCAACGAAAATGGTTATCCTTTAACGACTAACGGTAATCTGTTTTCTGTCAAAAAGGTTAAATAACGACTATTTTTCAACTCCAACTATAAATAAGTTCATCCAAGTCAAATAAAAAAACAACACAACTACTAAGCACATTCATAAATATACAATCTACATTGAGCTTAAATTTTTTTTTTTAAACTACTCACACATTGGGCATTAGGCATTGATTTGTAATCTTGAAAATTGTATGAGAGAAAAATCAATTTGTGATCTTTGTTTTTGAGTGATTGTAAATGTTGGGATATATTTAGATTAAGAGACTGAAAAAATCTCTTCTTGTAAAGATTTATTGACACCTTAGAAGTTAATTGTAAAACTTTAAAACCTTGGAGGCTTGCTTAGTGGAATCCTCAAACTCGGTGTGCTTAGAGGCGTGGACGTAAGCGAGGATAGTCGAACCACGTAAAAATTATTTTGTTTGATCTCTCTTACTCTATCTCTCTAGTTTTATTGTTCATTTATTTATTTATCTTAAATTTAATTGCTTAATTTATATCAATTTTAATCTTTTGTTTTCTGAAATTTCAAAAACCCAATTCACCCCTCTCTTGGGTTGTCTAGTTAGTATTTCAACTTTATTTGCCAGTTTGTAAGAAAACTAGATGGGAAGCCTATCCTCGACCCATAGAGGACGTTCAAACCATTTCTGGACGTAAAACCAGAGGAAGATGTGAGCCACAGTCGCAACTACTTGTCAATATCCTTTTATTTCAATGTTGTTTTATTTCACTGTTGTTTGATCACTTACATTTTTGTTTTTACTAATTTTATGCTATCATTATTTGCTTTGTCTTTTCACTATTTCCTTTTTGACTCTCGAGCCATGTGTCTCTCCTTCAACCATGTAAATATTTTCTTTTGTTTTGCAACACCTAGGTGATATCTTCTAAACTCTACTTCTTTCCTTTAAAACATTGAAGATAATGTTTCGTTCTGGTTGGAGGAAGGGAATAGTTGATAATTGTGGAATGTCTAATTTAACTTTCTAACTTGCTCTTTCTAATTTCTCCTTTATAAATATACACTTTCAAAATTTTGAGTTGAAGATAGCTGAATATAGAATGTCATAATTCTATAAACGCATATTTTTAGTTTTCTTTTTCTTAACAAAAAAATTTAAAATATATATATATATATATATATATATATATATTGTGATTTTTTTTGACATGATGACTTTCAAATTTTAGTATTTGTATTATCTTTGGTCTTGAGTTTTGTTACACCATGTTTGCTACTCTACATGTTGATGTATGAGACAAAAATATGAGTTGCTTGAAGGAATATATATGTCATAATAAATTTCGAGTGAGTTGTTGAGCCTATCATTTTTCTTGGAGAGTAACCCTTTTTTGCTCATTATTTATACAGGTTAATAGTTTATTATTTGATGTACGATCTATAAATTTCTATTGAGTCAACCTTCTAAAAGAAAAAAAAGAGAAAAATTTTTGTGTGTTGCGACATCTGAAAGTTTATCTAACTAGTAGATATGGAAGATTAATTAGTGCCTTAAAAGATGATGGAAAGGCCATCTTTGACCCGTTTGAGCTTTTCTTACCATCCCTTTTATAAAATATCCTTAGTTAACTCTTTTGAGTCTTTAAAAAAATTTATTATCTTTTTCTTTGTTAACTTATAATCCGACCTAACTCCAATCTAAAATATTGTTTAATGTCATATAAATTTCATCACCATTCATGTTTGAGAAAAATGTAAATAATTAGTTTGTTTAACAAAATTATGCCTTAGTGTAAAAAAAAAAAGGAGAAAAAAGTAAAAAAAGAAAAGAAAAAATTCAAAATTTATATATTAGTTTAAAAAAAAAGAAATGTACTCTGTAATCTTAAAAAGAAAAAAAAACTCCCTTTTTTTTCTCAAACATGTATTTTTTTTTTCTTTCCCTATTTTTCCATCTTTATTTACCATGTCCCTAACCTACGTTATGTCCTAATAAAAGTCATTCTTGATTTTAGGGAACTATAGTCTGAAGTAGAAACTAGTTATATGGGCTATAAAGATGTAGTGATGTATAAAAAATATATATATATAAAAATAACAATAAAAAAAGAAAAAATATATATATATATATATTTGTCTGACTCACATTTTTACTTGAGATCATATTATTTCTAAGCTGTGGGCACATTTATTTCATCTTGGTGAGAGTGTGTAATATTACTTTAATATTTTCTCTCAATTTACTATTCATAGGAGTGACTATTGTTATTGGATTTAATTTCTTTGTGAGAGTGTCATTGCCAGTGAGATTTTGGGGTACTGACATGTCATCTTGAAAATAGCTTGGTTATAAAAGCTATGACAAAGTCTCCTGGATTGATTCATGTGGATGGTTGATTTGGAAATAATATTTCTTTAAGACTAGAGATAATACTTATACTCTTATTTGATTTACATCATAAAGTTTAATTAAATAAACATGATAGTTCAAAAAAAAAGGTTTTGGGTTTGAATTTGATTTCCCTTAATTTGTTAGGGACTAGTAATAAGCTAGTTGAGGGGTGTGTTGAACACTAGAAAATGTATACTTATAAAGGAGAAAATCATCATTTTTCACTTCAAATTCTACTAACTGCTTTACTTTTATGTATTCAAGTTTCTTGTGAATTTAATTATGCATGTTTTATTATAATTAAGTATTTTACGTATTTTAGGGGTATCATGCTTATTTTACAATAAACAAGATATCGGATGACAAAATGAACGGTAAATCTGAACTCAGAACGTTCAAAAATCTTAAGAGGAGTATAAAAGTAAAAATGTCACTGTTCACATGTACGGTACCGTTCACATTCACGGTACTGTTCATGACACTATCCATATGTACTATACGTAATGTGATATTAGCCGATGATGTGGTGTTAACCGATGATGTGGCACTGACCAATGACATAATAGTATTTGATTAGAGGAATGATGTGGCATTAACTGATTATGTGGCGTTGACTAATGACGTGGCGTGACTGATGAGGTGTCATAATTTTATTGGATAAAAATGTTTATCACTGTTGACTGATGACGTGGCAGTATGTTAGTGGATCAGAAAAAAGTGCATACGGTACATGCATATACATGGGATAATAGCCCTAATTATATGTTCAGACCAATCAGAACTTGTCACGTGGCGCAATCTTGTGCATCCAAATTGTTTTAATCCGATGGCCATGATTTACTCACTGTAACTATAAAAGGAGGACTCCCCCTCTAATTTGACACCTCTGAGTTCATTTTTGAGCTCCATTTTCTGAAATTCCTTCTCCATCTTGTAATTTCTTTGTATTTTAGTAAAATTCTCTTTTTATCCCTAATTAAAATATGAGTAGCTAATTTTCTTTCAAGCTTGGGTTGAAGGTGAAGTCTCAACATGTTCTATGGGCTTAATTATAAATTTATTTTATTTTTTCCTCTATTTTCTGTGGATGTTTTGACTTTTCATTGACAGATAGCAGTAACACAGTTATTACTCTTTAGCACGATAAGCCCTTAATACCATATTAATTAGAGCGTGGTTCATGAGAAGTAGATTTATCCCTCATGATTTAATTGGTATTAATAAGGAATATTGAGTTCTGGAGCATGTTGATGCAGATCCAAATATCCAAGTGCTTTATTATAACAGTTGCATTTTTAATTATTCCCACCATTTTAATTCACAATTTAGGATAAATTTTATTATAATTTAACTGCTCATTTAGAAAATTAATTCAATACACAATTAAAATTCACTTTCTTGTGAGATTGACACTCGTCACCATTAATCTATTCTACAATAGATTCGTGCACTTATGAGTTCAATAGAATTTGCACAATAATGTGCAAACTATTGTTGTGCAAATTTTATTGAACTCGCAAGCGCACGAATCTATTGTACAATAGATTAATGGTGACGAGTGTCGATCCCATGAGGAGGTTAATTTTAATTATATGTCGAATTAATTTTCTTTTAATGGAAACAATTAAATTATGGTAATTTTATTCTAAATTGTGAATTAAAATGGCAGGAATAATGGAAAATGTAACTGTTATAATAAGGCACTTGGGTATCCGGATCCACATCAACATGCTCCATGGGCTAAATATTCCATATTAATACCAATTAAATTATAAGGGGGGATTCCACACCTCATGAACCACTCTCCAATAAGTATGGTGCCAAGGGCTTATCGTGCCAAATAATAATAACCTTGTACTAGGGTGCCGATTTAACCAAGGCTGTAACTAGACAAAACTATTATTATTTGTCGACGAAAAGTCAAAACAACCACAAATATTAGAGAGGAAGAGAAAGTAAATTTACCAAATTAAGCCCATGGAACATGTTGAGACTTCACCTTCAACCCAAGCTCAAAAGAAATTAGCCACTCATATTTTAACTAAGGTTAAAAAAGAAAATTTTATTAAAATACAAAGAAACTACAAGAAAGAGAAGGAATTTCAGAAATCTAAGCTTAGAAATGAATTCAGGAGTGCCAAATTAGGGGGGGAGAGCCCCCTTTTTATAGATACATTGAGTGAATCGTGACCATCGGATTAAAAATAATTCGGATGCTCAGGATTGCACCACATCATCAGTCAACAGTCAAAAGTCAACATTTGTACAGTAATGCCACCTGAATAGTAAATAATCCCATGTAAGCGCATGTACTGTACACACGATTTTTACTCCACTGAGATGCTGCCACGTCATCGATCTACAGTACATAAGAAATTTAGTCCAATAAGATCGTGACACATCATCGGTCAACGCCATGTCATCGGTCAACGCCACATAAGCAGTCAATCCACATAATTCATCCAATCAGATACTGCCACGTCATAGGTAGTTGCCACATCATCGGTCCGTATACATGAACAGTATCGTGAACAGTACCGTACGTATGAACAGTATCGTATGTGTGAACAGTGACTTTTTTCCTTTAATGCTCCTCTTAAGGTTTTCGACCGTCCTGAGTCTAAATATGACGTCCGTTTTGCTGTCTGATCACTCGTTTATTGTGAAACGATCGTAATGCCCCTAAAATACATAAAATACATAGTTATAATAAAACACATATAATTAAATAATAAAATACTTAAATAAATAAAAGTAGTAATGTTAGTGAGATTTAAAGTGTAAAATGATGATTTTCTCCTTTATAAATATACACTATCTAACACTCAACAACTATAGTCTCAGAAATCTAACTATAAAAAACCATGTTTGCCAGTTTGTAAGAAAACTGGATATAAAGTCTATCCTCGACCCATAGAGGGCGTTCAATCCGTTTCTGGACGTAAAACTAGAGGAAGATGTGAGCCATAGTCACAACTACTTGTAAATATTCTTTTATTTCAATGTTATTTTATTTCACTATTGTTTGATTACTTAGATTTTTGTCTTTACTAATTTTATGCTATCATTATTTGCTTTGTCTTTTCACTATTTTCTTTTTAACTCTCGAGCCATATGTTTCACGAGTTATTTGACATGGACATGCTATCTCATTTATAACTGTGAACCATTATCACCAAGATCTTTAAATATGACTTTTTTGTTAAGGCATTCACAAATTATTTTTGAAAAGTATCCAATGGCAGCTACTCTCAACAACCAAATCAAAAACATTTTGTGTACTCTCTGGATTTAACTATGGCAAATATAAAGAATTTATTAAGGCAACCGTAGATCTTGGTCGAAGTATAACAGGTAGGAAACTACATTTGGTTTATGGAGGAGGTGATCAAGAGTTATCAAAATTAGTTTCAAAAGCCGCTTATACTAGAGGGAGCCAAGTGTTAGGCATCATCCTAACAATCTTGAAATTTTTTAGCTATTTGTCTGACTCACAAACTGGAGAAGAGTTAGTCGTTTCAGGTATGTAAGAGAGAATTACTGAAATGCTGAATGATGCTGATGTCTTTATTTTTTTACTAAGAGATCTTACAACTCTAAAGGCACTAATGGCATTAACATCTTGATCTCATCTGAACATTCATTAGAAACCCATTGGTTTGTTAAATGTCAATAACTTTTATGATGGCTTTCTCGCATTTCTTAACCATGTAATAAATAACTATTTCATTCCTTTCACAGTGAAACAAATCTTTATTTGTGCTCACACTACTAATGAGCTACTTGATCTGTTATAAGCTTATAGACCAGAGCTATATCCTGAGACCTTAATTTTAGGGTAGCCCACTAATGATGGTAGCAGTAGCCGCAGTAAGAAGTGCAAATTAGATTTAACTCTTCGTTTGTAAATATTTTGTTCTATGTTACAGCACCCAGGTGATATCTTCTAATCCCTACTTTTTGCCTTTAAAACATTGAGGATAATGTTTCGTTCTGGTTGGGGGGAGGGAATAATTGATAATTATGGAATGTCTTAATCTTTATTAAGTTTTTACTAATTTTTGTTGTAGGAACTAACTGTGATTAACTTTTTACATCGAAAATGGCTCAATATGGAGTGTAGTGACTCAAAAATATATCTTCTTAGTTTGAAAGTAAAAAAAAATATTTTACTTTTCAATCATTTTTTTAGCTTCATTTTAAGTGTGATTTTTCTAACTTTCTCTTTCTAATTTCTCTTTTATAAATATACACTTTCAAAATTTTGAGTTGAAGATGGCTGAATATGGAATGTCATAATTCTAGAAACGCATCCTTTTAGTTTTTTTCTTAAAAAAATTAAAAAATGTATATATTTTACGATTGTTTGGACATGATGACTTTCTAATTTTAGTATTTGTATTATCTTTAATCTTGAGTTTTGTTACATCATGTTTGCTACTCTACATGTTGATATCTAAGATAAAAATATGAGTTGCTTGAAAAAATATACATGTCATAATAAATTTCAAGTGAGTTATTGAACTTATCATTTTTCTTGGAGAGTAATCTTTTTTGCTTATTATTTATACAAGTTAATAGTTTATTATTTAATACACGATCTATAAACTTCTTTCGAGTCAACCTTCTAAAAAAAAGAAAAAAATTTGCGTGTTGCTACATCTGAAAGTTTATCTAACTAGTAGATATGGAAGATTAGTTAGTGCCCTAAAAAACGATGGAAAGACCATCTTTGACCTATTTGAACCTTTCTAGCCATCCCTTTTGTGAAATATCCTTAGTTAACTCTTTTGAGCATTTAAAAAAAATTATTATCTTTTTCTTTGCTAACTTATCATCTCGACCTCACTCTAATTTGAAATATTACTCAATGTCGTATAAATTCCATAACCCATTCATGTTTGAGAAAAATGTAAATAATTTGTTTATTCAATAAAATTGTGCCTTAGAAAAAAAAAAGAAAAGAAAAAAATTTAAAATTTATATATTAGTTTCAAAAAAAAGAAATGTACTCTGTAATCTTAAAAAGAAAAAAAAACTCCCTATTTTTTCTCAAACATGTATTTTGTTTTTCTTTCCCTATTTTTTCGTCTTTATTCGCCATTTTTCTAGCCTACATTACGTCCTAATAAAAGTCCTTCTTGATTTTAGGGAACTATAGTTTGATGTAGAAACTAGTTACATAGACTATAAAGATGTAGTGATGCATAATATATATATATATATAATAAAAGAAAAATATATATATATATTTGTCTGACTCACATTTTTACTTGAGATCATATTATTTTTAAGCTGTAGGCATATTTATTTCATCTTGGTGAGAGTGTGTAATATTACTTTAATATTTTCTCTTAATTTACCATTCATGGACTCGATTATTGTTATTTGGTTTAATTTCTTTGTGAGAGCGTCACTGCAAGTGAGATTTTAGGGTATTGACATGTCATTTTTTAAAGCAGCTTGGTTACAATAGCTGTGACAAAGTCTACTGGATTAATTCATGTGGATGGTTGATTTGGAAATAAAATTTTTAAAGACTGGAGATAATGCTTATACTTTTATTTGATTTGCATAATAAAGTTTAATTAAATAAACATGATAGTTCAAAAAAAAAGTTTTGGGTTTGAATTTGATTTCGCTTAATTTGCTAGGGACTAGCAATAAGATAGTTGGGGAGTGTGTTGAGTACTAGAAAATATATATTTATAAAGGAGAAATCATCATTTTTCACTTCAAGTTTTACTAACTTCTTTATTTTTATGTATTCAAGTTTCTTGTGAATTTAATTATGCGTGTTTTATTATAATTAAGTATTTTACGTATTTTAGGGTATCATATTTATTTTATAATAAACGAGATATCGGATGACAAAATGGACGATAAATCTGAACTCAGAACCGTCAAAAATCTTAAGAGGAGTATAAAAGTAAAAATGTCACTGTTCACATGTACGGTACCATTCACATGAACGGTACTGTTCATGACACTATCCATATGTACTCTACGTAATGTGATATTAGCCGATGACATGGTGTTAACCGATGATGTGGCATTGACCAATGACATAACAGTATTTGATTGGAGGAATGATGTGGCATTAACTAATTATGTGGCGTTGACTAATGACGTGGCTTGGCTGATGAGGTGTCATAATCTTATTGGATAAAAATATTTATCACTGTTGACTGATGATGTGGCAGTATGTTAATGGATCAGAAAAAAGTGCATACGGTACATGCATATACATGGGATAATGCCCTGATGATGTGTTCAAACCAATCAGAACTTGTCACGTGGCGTAATCTTGTGCATCTAAATTGTTTTAATCCGATGGCTATGATTTACTCGTTGGATCTATAAAAGGAGGGCTCCCCCATCTAATTTGACACCCTTGAGTTTATTTTTGAGCTCCATTTTCTGAAATTTCTTCTCTATCTTGTATTTTCTTTGTATTTTAGTAAAATTTCCTTTTTATCCCTAGTTCAATTATGAGTAGCTAATTTTCTTTCAAGCTTGGGTTGAAGGAGAAGTTTCAACATGTTCTATGGGTTTAATTGGTAAATTTATTTTATTTTCCCCTCTAATTTCTGTGAATGTTTTGACTTTTCGTTGACAGATAGTAATAACACAGTTATTACTATTCAGCATGATAAGTCCTTAGCACCATTTTAATTAAAGCATGGTTCATGAGGAGTGGATTTCTTCCTTATGATTTAATTGGTATTAATAAGGAATATTGAGCCCTGGAGCATGTTGATGTAGATTCAGATACCCAAGTGCTTTATTATAACAGTTACATTTTTAATTATTTCGGCCATTTTAATTCAAAATTTAGGATAAATTTATTATAATTTAACTACTCACTTAGAAAATTAAAATCTAATTAAACTACACACAATTAAAATCTACCTCTTTGTGGGATCGACACTCGTCACCATTAATCTATTCTACAATAGATTCATGCACTTACGAGTTCAATAAAATTTGTACAACATTAATCACTACCAACCAGCATCAAGCATTATTAAGAATACCTCATTTGGACCACAACACTAAGTGCTTCAACTACCTCCACCTAGCATTAAGAGTTCACTACTAAAAAAAAGAATCATCATTAAAGAAGAAAAGCCAAATTATATAAAAATCCTCGCTAGGATTTTTAAAACCCATGGGAAGAATTCACATCTCTCCTTTCCTCTGCAAACCCTACATAACATACGGCATCCAGTTCAGTAAATCCAGTAAAAGAAATTTCCCAGTATATGGTATCTAGCTCTCCTGTCTGACCAAAAGGTTCTCTAGTTAGACAACCCATATCCCTTTTTGATGAAGTTGAAAATGATGTAGACAACCTATCTCCCTCGTATAGCTTTAAATAAAGCAGTACCAAAATCTTTATCTTTAAGCATATGACTAAATAATGATGATTGCTTTTTCTTTTACTTTTTCTTTAGCCCGTGCGGCTATGTGTTGAGTTGCTTTACTTTTGTAAAAATTTATCGATTTGTTTACTCTTATAATGATGATGAGGCTTCTGTCTCATCTTTCTCAAAAAATTCTTCCTCGATATATACAGGATCTCTTTCACTTTGTAATCAAAATTGAAATTTCAATAATATTTTGGTGTTTGAATTCTTATGGCTTTCCAAATTCTCTTAGGTTTTCTCGATGCTCTAGGTTAAGCAAGAGTTCATCATAATAGTTCCCCTTATTTCTACAAGAGGTATACTCTGCACTTGTCTCTTAGAAGATTTTGTGCACCAGAAAATTGTTAAGAACTAGTTTTAGGAAAAGACCTATTCAATTCACCAGCCAGATCATTGTATCCAGGTATCGTAGGTGGTATTAAGTGAAGAAGAAGTCTTACCTCTTTTTTTTAGACTATTGTATATATGCGGGAATCCAACGACATATATTCTGATGGTCAACCTATGTGGGGACTAGATTAGTCTATACTATTGGTGTAACAAGCCATGTACTAGTGTTCAAGGATTCATTCAATGATATCAGAAAAAATGCTTAACATGCATCGTTGAAATATAGCAGGTGCAGTATATAATCTGAATGGAATCCTTCTATATGCAAAAGTGCCAAAAGGGCAAGTGAAAGTGATTTTCTCTTAATCTTTTGGTGCTATGGGAATCTGATTATATCCTGAGTAGCCATCTAGAAAATAATATAATTAATGACCTACTAATCTATCAAGTATCAACTCATTATCAGCATTGATAACTACTGTGACTCCTTATTTCTTGAAAACAACTTTCATAGGACTGACCCATGAACTATAAAAAATGAGATAAATAATACCTGAGTCTAACATTTTAAGGACTTCAGTTCTAACAACTTCTTTTATATTAGGGTTCAGTCGACATTGTATTTCTCTAATAGGTTTAGCATTTTTATCAAGGCGAATGTAATGTATGCAGTCTATTGGGTTTATACCCATTATGTAAACTATAGTCCATCTTAATGCTCTTTTGTGCTCTTTTAAAGCTTCCAACAACTTACCTTTCTTTTTGTCATTTAGGGATGATGTAATGATTACTGGCAGATTACTTTCTTCTCCTAAGAATACATATTCCAAAGTGTTGGGTAATGGTTTGAGCTTGCCTCTTAGTGGTAAATCAAATGATGGGCTGAGTTTCTTCTCTGATAGTGCTAGTTGTTCACCTCTTGACTTCTATTTATTTGTGTCCATAGATGGTACCGAGTTAAGTAAGGTATTGACGTTATCGACTGATCTATCTATATCAAAATCCAAACCAAAATAAGTTAAATATGTTTATAAAAAGTCATCACTAAAGTTTGAAATAAAAGTATTATTAACTAATTCTTCTATTAAATCGACATCAACAATTCCATCATCTGTATTGTGAGGTTATTTGGTAATATTAAAAATATTTAGCTCCATAGTCATATTACCAAAAGATAATTGCATATTTCTAGTTCTGCATTAAATGTAAGCATTGACAGTTGCCAAGAAATGTCAGCCTAGGATAATAAGGATGTGTTTCCTTGAATCTTGCACTAGTTCAGTTTCAATTATAATGAAATCAATAATAAAATAAAACTTATCTACCTGTATAAGCACGTCCTCCACAATACCACGAGGTATTTTTATAGATCGATCTCCAAGCAACAGATTCGTACTAGCTCCTAAGTCCAAAAAGCATTCTCAATTGTATGGTTCCCTATACTACATAAGATGGGGAGGAGCCTAAGTCTTTGTGTTTTATAAGAATTTTATATTAGAGTATATATTGTGCAAATTTTATTGAACTCGTAAGTGTACGAAACTATTGTAGAATAGATTAATGGTGACGAATGTCGATCCCACGAGAGGTAAATTTTAATTATGTGTTAAAATTTAAAGTTACAATGGTAGAAATAAATTATACTGACAACTATTATAATAAAGTTTTGGGTATCTAGATCCACATCAACGTGTATCATGGGCTTAATATTCCTTATTAGTATCAATTAGGTTATGAGAGAGATATCCACTTCACATGAACCACTCTCTAATTAATGTGGTGCTAAAGGCTTATCATGCCAAACAGTAATAACTGTGTTATTACTATCTGTCAACAAAATTTAAAACATCCATAGAAGTTAGAGGGGATGAGAAAATAAATTTACCAAAATAAGCTCATAGAATATGTTAAGACTTTACCATCAACCCAAACTTAAAAGAAAATTAGCTACACATATTTAAACTAAGGATAAAATAAGAATTTTACCAAAATATATAGAAAATATAAGATGGAGAAAGAATTAGAGAAAATGGTGCTAAAAAATGAACTCAGGGTTGTTAAATTAGGGCAGGAGCCCTCCTTTTATAGATACAACGAGTAAATCATGGCCATTAGATTAAAACAATTTAGACACACAAGATTGCGCCATGTGACAAATTCTGATTAGTTTGAATACATCATTAAGGCTATCATCTTGTGTATATGCATGTACCATACGCACATTTTTTCTAATCCACTAACATACTACTACGTCATCGGTCAACAGTGCATAAACATTTTAATCCAATAAGATTGTGACACCTCATCAGTCAAGGCATGTCATCAGTCAATGCTATATAATTAGTTAATATCATATTATTCCTCTAACTAAATATTGTTACGTCATGGGTCGGTACCTCATCATCGGTCAATGCCATGTCATTATATAATATTTATGAACAATGTCATGAACAGTACCATATATGTGAATAGTAATATTTATACTTTTATACTCCTTTTAAGATTTTCAACCATTATGAGTTCAGATTTACAGTTTGTTTTATCATTTGATGTCTCGTTTATTGTGAAATAATCATGTTGTCCCTAAAATACATAAAATACTTAATTATAATAAAACACACATAATTAAAATCACAAGAGAGTTGAATACATAAAATAGGGAAGTTAGTGGAACTTAAAGTATAAATGGCGATTTTCACTTTTATAAATATACATTTTCTAACACTCAATAGTATATAACTAATATTTTCTATTACACATGCCTTCTTTTGAATGTGAATGCTTTTCTTTTTAGTACAAAAATCTTTAAGAAACTTGGCACAAGATGACAGTTGTTTTATAGTGTCAAGCAAAGTGATATTGATATTTATTTGTTTAAAGATTTTAAAAATCTCACCTGTTAATTTTTCCTTCTTTGTTTTAGCTAACCTCTGGAGAAATGGAGCTTTAGAAATGTATTCTCGTAGGTTGGTTTCTTCTTTCTTCTATGATGATGAGTCCTCAGCATTTACAGGTATAATTTAAGTTATTTTTATCACCGGCATCTCCTCTTTGTTGTCAACTTCTTTTACTATTTATAAGGTCATGATTGCTTTGATCTCTTTATACTACTGAGGTGATCTAGTACTTATTTTGTGTACTCATTTAAAGTTAGGTACTGGTTGACTTAGAAATTTCATTCTCAATAGTTATTGTCAAGGTTTGAACTGAAAAGGTAAGCTATCCCACCATCTTTTCGAGGTTTGAAACTGATTACGTTTATGACTTGAAGCTTGCTCTCATCGTACTTTGTAGTTCATCAATGGTGTAGTTTTGTTACTTGATCATAGAGTGAGTAAGATTTTTGAAATTTTTGAACGTATTTTCCCATGGTCTAAGTTGAGAATAGATTAGGTTTTGATTGGATAGTCTAAATAGTGGCTGAAGGGCTTGAAAAGCTCGAGGAATTGGTTGCATTGGTGGAGCTATTAGTCCATTGTATAGGAATCCTTAAGATCATGAATAATTGGATGGTCTTTTCATTCAAGATTATATGTGTTAGAATAAGGGTTATAGTTGGATGACTTTCACATTACACCTATAGCATTGGCTTGATATAGGTATCAGCCATGATCATATGGCTCTGTTGATTTAACAACTGTTAATGATGTTAGTTGTCGAAAAATTCCTTCAACCATCTCTTTAACTTCTTTAATTTTCAAACTTGATTCGCTGATGTAAATTTCATTAACTCCCTTAATTCTTTTACTATTCCTAAGTGATTGCCTCTATTATTGGAAATTATGTATTTGCTACTGGAAGAAATCTCAAATCTTTGATGTACTTTTTGACATTAGCTTTCCTCCACTTGTTGCCATTAGCTACTCTTGCACATGTAACAATAGTCCCTTAAAAAATTATTGACATTAGTGCCCTTTCTCATACCTTTGATGGAGACACTTTAAGAGTAGCCCATTGAATCACTCTTTTACTCTGAAAAACTAATCGTCTTCTCTTTAGGTGAATTTTTAAATTTTCCTGCAAATAACATTAGTTTTATGCACTAGAAAGTATTTATTTAAAAATTTTGTTACTATATATTCCCATAGTGTAATACTATTAACAAATAATGTATTAAACTAGGAACGAGCTCTATCCTTTAGAGAAAATGAAAATAATCTAAGTTTAGTATCATCATTTGAAAAATTCTCATATTTAAAAGTTTGATAAACAATATGAAAATAATTCAAGTAATTATATAGGTCTTCATTTTTTAGGTTATAAAATGTTGGAATACAATTTAACACACTAGATTTTAATTCAAAACTCCTAACAATTATGTTTATGTATTTATGTATATTGTGCTCAAGTTAACTAAAAGACTGAATAGTCCTTAAATGGCCTCTTCTGTGGTGATTGTTTTTGCAAATCCATTTCAAAATTATCTTTAATTGTAATGTGTAACACCCCTCATTTATAATTGTAACTAAGGTGATTAAAAACATGAGAAATATTCAGTATTTCTAGAATAGATATAAATTTTAAAATAAGCATTTTAAAAATATAGAGCATAAAAGATTTGTTACATAAAAACTTTGTTACAAAATGCAGAGTTTTCCTAGTAACATATCTCGAAACCAACTTTGTAGCTAAATAAACTTACAGTATTTATACTTAGATAAAAATACTGTTGAGCCAGTTTTATAACCCAAGGTCGGTCATGTCTATATACACTTCGCCTTGGTTAGGACTTAGTGCCTACACCCTCCTTTCACTCTAAACCTCATAGTAGGGGCATCATCATTAAAAAAGAAAAGTCAAACTCCACTGAATTTTTATTCTTAGATTTTCAAGATCCCTATGATAATTTCACTTTAATATCTTCACCAACACTGTATGATCTTGAATCGTTCTTTACGCTACCCAATCCATACTTAGCCTTGTTGTCTCAACTAGACCTTCCAACACCAAAATCCCAAGATTGCCCTTGGTCATTTGTTTCTGGTTATTCTCATCCATAAAAGAATTTTCATAAAAGACAAAGATCCTAACCAGACCCAAATGAGATTGAATCCTCATCTGATGAAGGAATTATTTTCTTTTAAAAAAGTTATTTGTCTCATTGTAATAAGTGTAGTTTCACTTTTAAAAATTATTTGTCATTTTATAATTATTGCTTTGTTTTATTAAAGATATGAGACATGTCCTATCTTTGTCTTTATTTTTTAAAAAAGAATTTATTTTTACAAAAATATATACTTTTCTTTTATGTTTACTTTTCCTTTAATTATGTTGCTTTATAATGATAGCAGGGGTCCTGTCCTGCTTTTGAGAAAGATTTTGCCTATATAAGGTTGTCTTCTCTTCATTGTAAGATAAGCTCCTTTCAATAAACAATTGCAGTTTGTTTTTAGTATGACTAGCTAAATTTCTCCCTTTCGATTCTTCTAATAAAGATTACAGATCAATTTAATTGTTAACTATCTATCTGGCTTGATGACGAGTATGCTCTACACTTGTCTCTTTTAGGATCTTGTGTATCAGAAAGTCCTATTCCCTTGTATCAAATATCAGTCTTGGTCACGAAAATATTATTCATCCTCTGTTATGCCTAGAGAGAGGCTTCAGTTTCGGATGGTATGTGTTATGGTTTCTTTTCTGGTTTTGGGTATATATGCTAGAAACCCGAGCATGCGAGCTACTGGCCCAAAGGACGATTAAGTTCATCATCACTTTGGTATAACAACACAACATACTCCAAATTGGATCTTAGAACTAAAAAATGTGTTTTCTTGGGCTATGCTTCTAATAAAAAAGGATATAAATGTTTCAATTCTTAAATAAGAAATTCCATGTCAGTATGGATGTTATATTTCTTGAAAATCAACCTTTTTTTCCAAAAATTCTCTTGAGAGGGAGAAAGAGAATAATAAAGATCATTTTTGGCATACTTATACACCTGTGCCTAATCTATTTTTGCCTGGTCTGAGCACTTCAACTTAAACTCAAAAAACTAATATTTCTAATAATAAAAACTTAAGAAATCTTGAACTATAGAAACCAAGTGTTAATGTACCAAAGACAAGGGGAGAAATACTACACGATAACATTCAACCACTATAGTTTTATGTTTATACTCGACAAAGGCATAATCCCAGGAGTAAAGACCCTTCCATAAACTCGATACAACCTCAATTGTCATCCCCAAGCACTGATTGCCCAGAAAATCCAGGCAATATTTGTTCTCTTATACATTCTAACACTCTATTTCCTAATCTTGACCTACCCATAATGCATAAGAAGGGAATTTGAACTTGCTCTAAGCACCCTATTGCTAGATGTGTTTCCTATGAAAAGTTGTCCAACAACAAAGAGTTTTACCACAAAAATCTTTCAGATACCAATTCCTAAAACCATAAAAGAAGCGCTAGACCACCCAGATGGGAAGTTAGCAATTTTAGAGGAAATGAATGCTCTAAAGAAGAATGATGCATGGGAGATTTTGGATTTGAGGAAAGAAAAGAAAACTGTGGGTTGTAAGTGGGTGTTTATAGTTAAATGTAATGCTAATGGGAGTGTTGACAGATATAAGGTATGACTCGTGGCAAAATGATTTATTCAAACTTATGGATTTGACTATTAAAAAATGTTTGCTCCTATTACAAAGATAAGTTCCATCTGGGCCCTTATCTCATTGGTTCTACATTTTGATTGGAATTTATACCAGTTAGATGTTAAAAGGATCTCTAGGTAAAGGTCTTTTGTTTAAAAAAAAAAATAGGACTTACAAGTAGAAGTCTACACGGATGCTGATTGGGCTGGTAGTGTAACTGATAGAAGATCCACTTTCGGTTACTGCGCTTTTGTTAGAGGAAATTTGACACTTGGCGTAGGAGGAAACAAACTGTGATAGCAAGAAGTAGTGCAGAGGCAGAATATAGAGCAATAGCTCTAGGAATTTGTGAGGTTCTTTGGATAAAAGAAATGCTTGAAAAACTTAACGCAAGTAATTCTCTACCTATGAAAGTATTTGTGATAACAAATCTACAATTGCAATAGCACATAATCCAATACTCCATGTTCGAACTAAACATGTCGAAGTGGACAAACACTTCATAAAAGAAAAACTAAGCAGTGGTTTGGTCTGCATGCCCTACATTCCTACAGATGAGCAGATTGCTGATATACTCACCAAAGAACTACCCAAGAAATAGTTTGAGAAATTGGTTTGCAAGCTGGTCATGAAAGACATTTTTCACCCAGCTTGAGGGAGAGTGTTAAAGGCTGACCAAATCAAAATTGATTTTGTTTTTCTTATATATTTAGGTGTATATTCTGTGTAAATATAGAGTTATTGCTTCCTAGAAATCAGTGTGTAATATTCTACTTTAATTTCTTTCTTTTCTTAGTATCTTGTATCCCTATATTAAGACTATGTATAGTTTCATAAAATTATGAATGAGAATTATTCTATAAACTTTTCTCTAAATATTTTTACAAATAGCAATAATAGTAATAATAATTGTTGCTATTATAACATTATTGTTGTTACAGTAATAATTTTTATAATGATAAATATAACAACTACTTTACTCAAAAATTCATAATATTACGCTTAATATTATAATATATATGCCTATATTTCCTTTGAAATATTTATTTTTTAAAATTTTACTAGTGAAAAATACATAATTTTAACTAGGGGTAAATTATAACAATTCATTACAATTACATTACAAAGTAAACATATTAAATAGAATATTATTGATTTTGATTTTAATTTTTACAATTTAAGTAAACAATTTATTTTTATTTTTATTCCTTAATCAATTCTAACTTCTATTAATTCCTAGATGATAAATGTATCATGAAAGTATATCCAACTTATCTTACATCTTGCCTTCATTTTAGGGAGAAGAACGGATTTGTCTATCACTGAAAGCAGATCCACTCTTCGATAATAAAGTAGAAACCTTTCTACTGGACAGGAAGAGGGCTTCTTGGCCATCCACATGCCCATGGCTCAATTCCCTTTTAGTACAAAAAAGAGCCCATGTTACCCCAAAATTTAAATTTCTTTTGCATTTGCAAAATACATTAAAGATCCGTAGAAGTAAAACATCATAAAATACACAGGCACGAGCAAGAAAAGATAAGGCAGGCATTTGTGAACTCAATCAAGAAAACACAGCAGTTAATGCCAGCCCTAATAATAGGAAATTAGGCCTATGACCGCGACCTCCAGTTACCATTAGTGTAATTTATACAGTGATAAGTGTGCTCTGGCAAGTGGACTACCTGTAACTACTTGTAACAAGATTTGCATGCAATGCAAGGAGAATGAGACTTTTGTTCAAGAACTTTAGTGTATATATTCTGTCAAAGTTAATGGGAAAAAAACAAGAATTATTCATTCATCAGTATTCTTGTTTCATGGTATCAGAGCTAGGTTACTAGTCAGTTTTTTTTTTCTGCAGAACTGCTAAATATGACCTCAGAGGTGTCTTCCACTACAACAGATCAAGCATCTGCAGGATTTATAACTGGTTCCTCATCTACGCCATCTTTTAACAGCCACTCTCTGTAAATTAGATAGCACAAGCTTAACTACTGAATTTTCGAGAATGGTTTCAATCCGTTATTCTTGTCATTAGGGGTAGAGGGAAGATTGGCTACTTGACAGGGGCAATAACACCTCCTTTGGACATAACACCAAATTATAGCACTTGGGAAGCAGAAAATTCGATTGTCATGGCTTGGCTCATTAATTCTATGGAGCCAAGTATTGGACGAACTTATTTGTTTTATAAGACAGCAAAGGAGATTTCGGAGGCAGTCCAAGAAATTTATTCCGATCTAGAAAATATATCTAAGGTTTTTGAGATTTTATCCAAGATTCGCAACATCAGACAAGGAAGTCTCATGGTCACTGAATATTACAATTCCTTAATTAAGTTGTGGCAGGAAATTGATCTTTTCTATGAGATGGGATGGTCTTGTACTACTGATGCAGAAAAATATAAGAAAATGCTTGAGAAAGAACGTACGTTTGATTTTTTGTAAGGATTGAATCCGGATTTGGATGAAGTACGTGGAAGACTGCTGGAGATGAAGCCTTTTCCAACTCTTCCAGAATCATTTGCTGAGGTAAGAAGAGAAGAAATTAGGAACCGTGTGATGGTGAATCCTTCCAGCCAAGATACTCCTTTCTTAGAAGCACGTGTGCATGTTCTTAGAAGCAAGCCACTTGATTGGAAACCAAGGAAGCAAAGCAAGCAATCCAAATCAGCCAATATAGTGGAATCAGATTTAGGCAAAGTTGCTGGATTTAATTTCTTAACAGAGCAAGTGGAGAATTTACGGCAGCTTCTCAATCAAACTAAGGTGTAACGGGATCCGAGAGTCAAAACTCAAAGATTCCTACTACCGCTATGGCACATATAGGTAAAATAATTCAAACTTTCCTGTCAAAGTCACAACAAGCAGGCTATTGGATTGTAGATACAGGGGCCTCTGACCATATGCCTAGGTCAATAAATGTCCTTGAGGATTATGACAAGTGCAATGGCAGGATAAATGTGTGGGTTGCAGACGGAAAAAATGTCACCTATAGTTGGGAAGGGCACGGTTTACTTATCGGATATGATATTGAAATCAGTTTTATATGTGCCCCAATTGACATATAATCTTTTGTCAGTAAGTTAACAAAAGATATGAATTGTGTTGTGATTTTTTTCTCCTCTCACTGTGAATTTTAGGATCGTTCTTCGGGGAAGATGATTGGCATTGCTGAGATAAAAAATGGCTCATACTACTACGGAGTTGGGGATTCCAGTAGAGTTAAGTCGCAAAATAAAATGTCCATGCCAGCTGTTTCCAATTCTGATATTATGTTATGGCATCAACACTTAGGGCATCCAAGTTTTTCTTATATGAAAGTTTTGTATCCAAATCTTTTCGTCAATAAAGAAAAAGCTTCGTTTCAATATGAACATTAGTGTCCTTTCTAAACAATCCAGAGTCAATTATCCGCCACATACATGCAAACCCTCGACAGTTTTTCAGTTGATTCATAGCGATAGATGAGGTCCATCTAGAACAGTCAATTTAACTAGAACTCAATGATTTGTCACTTTCATAGATGACCATACTAGGGTGTGTTGGGTGTACTTGATGAAAGATAAATCTGAGGCATTTTACTGGTTTCAATAGTTCCACAAATTTATCCAAAAGGTTTTTCAATTAAACATAAATGTTCTTAGAACAAATAATTGAAGGGAGTATTTCTCAAATGAATTTAGCCAATATTTGGGGACTAATGGGATACACTGTCAAAGTTCTTATGTTGACACACCAAAACAAAATGAGGTTGCCGAAAGAAAGAGTTAACATTTGCTAGAAGTTGCTCGATCAATAATGTTTGCTAGTTCTACTCTAAATTCTTATTAGGCTGAGGCAATTCTCACATCTACGTATTTAATTAATTGTCTACCCTTAAAAACCCTTTAATTCAGAACTCCTTTGAGTGTCTTTCTTAATCATTTTCTAAATATAAGTTTTTTCAACTCGTTGTCCGCAAAGATATTCGGTTGCACCGTGTTTATCCATAATAAACAACCCAGCCAAAGTAAACTTGATCCCATGGCTTTTAAATGTGTATTTGTCGGATATTCTCCATCCCAAAAAGGGTACAAATGTTATTCTCCTTTTCTCAAAATATTTTTGTCTCATGTGATGTAACGTTTTTTGAAAATCAGTCCTTTTATCCCAACAATCACCTCCAGGGGGAGAATTCTAATGAAAATGGTCATTGGGATCTTAGTATGTCTCTTCCAATATCACAAGATATCTCATTTTTGCCCACGAATTCTACCCTAATAGAACTAGGAAATGTCAGTGTCTAACCATCTCCAGAAACTCGAGTTCAAGTCCATTTCCTATCCTTAGTCCTATTTCAAGTTACGGTCAAAAGAGAAAAGCAACTTTTGAGAGACCACTTTAAGTTTACTTTCGAAGGCCAAAAGCTTCTCAGCAAGACCAATCATTGAACCAAGACCTAGATCCTAGAGTGAGCAATGACTTGGACTTGTCAATTGCAATACAAAAAAGGGTAAGAACATGCATAAAACATCTTATTTGCAATTTTCTAACCTGCACAAAGTTATCTCCTGGATTTAGAGCCTTTATAGCAAAGATTGATAGTATGGTAGGTCTAAAGAATATCCATAAGCCTTTTAAAGATCCAAAGTGGAAGAAAGTTGTACAGGAGGAAATGAGAGCATTGCATGATAATGGAAATTGGAAGTGTATATAAATATTCCACTAGGATTTTAGTCTAAAAAAGAACGAGGTAAAGTTTACAAATTGAAAAAATCGTTATATGGTTTGAAACAATTCCTACGTGCATGGTTTAACAGATTTAGCTCAACTCTCACTCAGCTAAAACGCACTTAAAAGTAGGCTGATCACATTATCTTTGTTAAGAATGATGAAACTAGAAAAAAGGTCATTCTTATTATATATGTAGATGACACCATACTTATAGGTGATGATAATGTTGTGATTTACAAACTTAAGAATCAACCGAAGGAAGAATTTGAAGTTAAAGACCTAGGACTTCTATAATATTTCCTCGGTATGGAGGTTGCTAGAAGTAAAGAGGGTATTTTCATTTCTTAGAGGAAATACACTCCTAACTTATTAGAAGAAACAAAAAGTTAGAGTGCAAACCAGTAAGAACTCTACTCGAGAAGAATTGGAAAAGTAAGATTAAAGATAATGATCCTTCAATGGATGTAAGGAGATACCAACGCCTGGTTGGTAGCTTGATTTACTAATCTCTCACACAGCTTGATGTTGCATATGCTGTGAGTGTGGTAAGCCAACACATGTATTCACCTACTCAGACATCTAGAGGTTATAAATCATATTTTGAGGTATCTCAAAGGAACTCCAAGAAGAGGACTAATTGTTGCGGTCGGCTAAGTTTTCATCCCATAAGCATGCAAATTCAGGCCACAAACCTAAGCATTGACTAAGAGTGCTAGTTTGGTCTAATTTTAAAAAATTCTAGCACATGGCAAGCTTGTACATATTCTAGAACTCTCTAAACATGTCTAGTAATTATAGATATTAAAATATAGGCAAGTTGTAAGAATTTTTTAAAACCCTAGAGCTTGGCAAGCCTCCTTATAAATAGGGTATAGCATTAGGCATTTAAGACATCAAGCTTTAAATAAGCATTTCAAGTACTCTTATAAGCTCTCTTGTAAGCATTCTTTTTAGTAATATAAGTTTTCGATTCTGGCTCTATTACTTTCTTCTCTTTAGCCTTTTTTGATAACCTTTGGCTCAGCTAGCTGAGAAGCATAAAGGCTTACTCAATAATATTCAGCAAAAGTTATCTAAGTGTCACACAGGTTTGCTACACAAAATACTCATCTCGTGACAAGTGATATCAGAGCAAAGGTTTGCACTCATACAACCAAACTTAGGACCAATGGCCAATCTTTCTAGCGTATCTTAAAAGGGTATTATTGGTGCTGAAGTGCCACCCGAGCCAATTTGTGACCGTAAAGAGGGATGTGGTAAGTCTTACGATAAGTTTAAGGCTCCATCTGTCGATACCTTGGAGCCTTATATGGTTACGCTCGAGAATACAATGTCTGCCGCTCAGGACACCCTTGAGGACTAGAGGAACATGTGAAAGGTCTCAAGGGAGAATATGCGAATTTCACTATGGCAACCAAGGCCCTTATCCAAGACCAAGCCAACACATTCTGTGGGGAATTTCAAACATTCTACTAAAACTTACTAAAAATCTACAATTTTGTTCAAGAGGAGTTGTGAGCTATCCGTGTGGAAGTGGATGAAGTCGGCTCAGATTAGGCATGGCACAAGCTCATACTGTCTGCTAGCCCGACTTCAACAAGCACAAGTCATACGAGCCGCATTGATGTACCAAAGTCTGAAATGTATAATGGCACACGTAATGCCACTATTGTAGAAAATTTCCTCTTTGGGTTAAACCAATACTTTAATACCATGGGCATTCGAGATGAGGCAGCAAAAGTGGGTAGGTACACCCACTTATCTCTGAGGCACTGCACAATTATGGTGGCATCAGAGCAGGGCAAGATGGATATGCATATACACCATCGACCAATGGGTGGATTTCAAGCAAGAATATGTAGAGAGTTCTAGAATATGTACTCCATCCAATCAAAGAATATCGACACATGGGTCGATTTCAAGCAAGAATATATAGAGAGTTCTCTACACATACAGAGAAGGAAACGCGAGCGCAATCGATTAGCATTCGGGACTACATTAATAAGTTCATGACTCTCATACTTGAGATCAGCGATATATCTAATAAAGACTCTCTCTTTTACTTTCAAGATGGCCTTAAGGATTGGGCCAAAAGGGAGCTCGATAGGCGAGGCGTGTAGACCCTTGACAACGCCATCGCCATTAAGAAATTTCTTACTAAGCACTCCATCTAATCCAAGAACAAGAAGTCGAGCTAAGGCAAAGATGGGGAAGAAAGTCATAGGGGCAAGGGCAACAACTACAAAGATTGGGGACAAAAAAGCCTTCCACCAATAAGAGTATGCAAGGCAAATCAAAGGGCAAGAAAGAGTCACCAAAGCCATAAAACCCATGGGTTTGTGGGTGCGCTATTGCCCAAAAAAAATTCGCTCAATACCCTTACTGCCCAAATTAAAAGCAATGATACAACATCATTGGTGGAGCCCTGACCTAGCATAGGTTCACTTTACTTCCTCAGAGCACTCAATAGGCAACCCACATTCACTACGAAAGGGCTCATATATGTGAGTGCAAGCATCAATTGCTAGTCAGTGTGTGTGTTGCTAGATACGGGAGCTATGTACTATTTTGTTTCTAAAGATGAAGCCAAGCAGTTAGGCCTCAAGGCTACTAAAAACGAAGGTACAATGAAAGCGATGAACTCGCTTGCTAAGCCCATTACGAGTATTGTCCAAGGTGCGCACACAACGCTTAGGACATGGAGTAGAAAGCTTGTTTTCTCTATCATACTCATAGACAATATTGTATAAATTTTATTGAACTAGCAAGTACATAAATCTATTGTAAAATAAATTAATGGTGACAAGTGTTGATCCCACGGAAAGTGAATTTTACTTATTTGTCGAATTAATTTTCTAAGTGGGTGGTTGAAATTATGATGAAATTATCCAAAATTTTGAATTAAAATGGCAGGAATAATTAAAAATAATAACTATTATAATAAAGTACTTGGGTTTCTAGATCTATATCAATATGCACTAAGACTAAATATTCCTTATTACTACCAATTAAATCATGAGAAAAAAATTAACTTCTCATGAACCACACTCTAATTAATATGATGTCAAGGGTTTATTGTGTCAAACAGTAATAATTATATTATTACTATCTATCGATGAAAAGTCAAAATATCTAAAATATTAACTAAGCAACCCAAGAGGGGGGGTGAATTGGGTTTTTAAAATTTAAGCAAACAAAAACTTAAAGCAATATAAACTAAGCAATCAAATTGGAAATAAATAAATAAATGTGCAATGAAAAATAAAGAGATAGGGTAAGAGAGATCAAACACAATGATTTTTACGTGGTTCGGTTATCCCCCCTACGTTCACGCCTCCAAGCACACCGGACTTGAGAATTCCACTAAGCAAGCCTCCAAGGCTTCAAAAGCCTACAATTGACTTTGAAGGTATCAATAAACCTTTACAAGAAAAGATTATCCCCAATCTCTTGATCCAAGTGTATCCCAATACTTATAATCACCCAAAATAAGATATTACAAATTATTTTTCTCTCACACAATCTTCAAGATTACAAATCAATGCCCAATGTGTGAATAAATAAAGTAAGAATATGTTTGAAACTCAATGTAGATTGTATAATCGTGTATATGCTCAATGGTTGTGTTGTTATCCGTCTTTAATTTGATTTGGATGAGCTTATTTATAGTTAGAGTTGAAAATTAGCCGTTATTCACCTTTTTGCCAGAAAACGGATCGCCGTTAACCGTTAATGATTAACCGTTTACGTTGGTCAAAGTTACCGTTGGGCTAAATTTCAAATTAATGGTTGACCGTTAGTCATTACCCTTTTACTGTTAAAAACCAGAGACCTGCACAACAAAAATCTTTTATCCGTTCTTGCTAAACGGTTAAAGATTAATAAAGAATGTTAGTTTAGAAATTATCGATTAGCCGTTTATACGTTATTGGTTTACTGTTAAATTTCAGAGACCTGTACTACAAATATCAACTGACCGTTCTTCATAAACGGTTAAGGATTAACAAGATTTGACAGTCTGGATATTATTGATTAGTTGTTATATGGTAACGCTTCGCCGTTAAATTCTAGCAACTTATAAAATAAAATACTTAACCGGTTTGCTTTAAACGGTAAAAGATTAGCACATGATACAAGTTTGAATATTATCGGTTAACCGTTAACATTAACAATTCACTGTTTACCTTTAGTGAGTTTAGAAGCTTATCGGTTAAGGCTTAAGAAATAACCCTTTTCTACGCATAAAGATTAGGCTTTACCCTAAACAGTTGGCCGTTAAAAATAATAGTTAGACGTTTACATCCAGTGACTGATTTTTAGTAAGTTATAAAACAATCAGTTGAAGCTTTAGAAAATAACCCTTCCCTGCATTTTATCGGTTAATCGTTAAAATAAATGGTTTATTAATTATACCTAGAAAACCATAATTTTACAAAAATGTTTCAATTCATCTAAAGCTTGTAAACACACACAGAAATTTTTTCACTTTTAAAAAAATATTTGAAATTGTGAAACTCTAACAAATTTATCAAAAAAGATTAAGGTTTGTTATCATCAAATCAATAAAAAGAACATTTTCATGTTAATAACATCCATAGAAATTAGAGAAAAAAAGAAAATAAATTTATTAGTTAAGCCCACAGAACATGTTGAGACTTCACCTTCAAACCGAGCTTAAAAGAAAATTAGTTACTCATATTCGAACTAGGGATAAAATAAAAATTTTATTAAAATACATAGAAAATATAAGATTAAAAAGGAATTACAGAAAATAGAGCTAAAAAATAAACTCAGGGGTATCAAATTAGGGGAGGAGCCTTCTTTTTACAGATACAATAAGTAAATCATGATTATCAAATTAAAACAATTTTAACGTTTAGGATTGCACCATGTGACAAGTTATGAATTGTTTGAACACATCAACAAGGCTATTATCTTGTATATATACACGTATTTACGCACGTTTCTCTGATCCACTAACATACTGCCACATTATTGGTCAACAGTCATAAATAGTTTAATCGAATAAGATGGTGACACCTTATCAATTAAGCCACATAATCAGTCAATGCCACATCATTTCTTCAATAAAATGCTACCACATTATTGGTCGGTGTCACGACATCGGTCAATACCACATCACCGTACAGTATATATGAATAGTATCATAAATAGTACCATGAATAATATCATATATGTAAATAGCGTCATATATGTGAACAGTGACATTTATATTTTTATGTTTTTTATAAGATTTTTAATCGTTCTGAGTTCAAATTTACTAATTGTTTTGTCATCTAATATCTCGTTTATTGTGAAATAACTATGATGTTCCTAAAATATATAAAATACTTAATTATAATAAAACACACATAATTAAAATCACAAAAGACTTGAATACATAAAAGTAAGAAAGTTAGTGAACTTGAAGTATAAAATGATTTTCTCCTTTGTAAATATACATTTTCTAGCACTTAACAGACAACTTTAAGATGGTCCTTGGCATAGAATCCAAGTCCATGCCTTCCTGTTGCCTGCCATATATTCCCTAACGATCTTCAATAGGAGTAAGTCATCCATGGTTCCCACAGAGTGAGGCAAATCTGAAGAGAAGACACTTTTAGCCATGCAGTTTAATAAGGCATTCAAAAAGGACCTGAGCTTATTGGTCTTCAATCGAGAGCTGAATGTAGGAGAAGATTGCGAAAAACCACTAAGCCAAGTCTTTTTGCACATACAAGCTGTCCTCAAAGAATTCAAGGATGTTATGCCTCTCGAGCTTTTGAAAATCCTCCCACTTTGACGAGCAATAGATTATGAGATTGAGCTGAAATAAGGTACTAAACCACCGACCTTGGCACCTTGCCGTATGTCTCTATCCGAGCTTTGAGGAATTACAAACACAGCTCAAGGACTTATTGGATATTGGATACATCTACCCATCAAAGGCCCCATTCAATTAACTCTTGCTATTTCAAAAGAAAAGAAATGGATCATTGCGAATATGCATAAACTATAGGGCGCTCAACAAGATCACAATCAAGAATAAATATCTGATTCCATTGATCGCAGACTTGTTCGACCAACTTCGTAAAGTGCAAACTTCACCAAGCTCAACTTACATTTTGAGTACTACTAAGTTTGGATTACCAATGGAGACGAGCCCAAAACAACATGCACAATAAGGTATGGTTCTTTTGAGTTCCTTGTTATGCCTTTCGGCCTCAATAATGCACCCACCACATTTTACGCGCACATAAACAAGGTACTCCAACCATTCCTCGATCGTTTTATGGTCATCTACTTGGATGACTACCCTAGTGTAAGCACCACACTCGAGGAGCATACCCAATACTTACGCTAAGTCCTTTAAGTACTTCAAGACAACAAGCTCTTTTTCAAAATAAAGAAGTGCTCATTTGCCCAATGGGAGGTAGAGTTCCTTGGCCACAAGATTACGGACTGAAAGCTTATAATGAAAAATTTCAAGATAAAGGCTATACTCGAATGAGAGCCTCCCTCAAAAGTGCCCAAGCTACACTCTCCTTGGCTTAGTGAACTACATTTTATCAAGGACTAATAAGCCAAAGCGTACCCTTGGCAGACTTATTCAAGATGAATTGGAAATGGCATTAGTTCAAAGAGTGTCAACGTGCATTGAAAGAACTAAAGAAGGTAATTTTTTAAGAATCGGTCCTCATTCTTTTAGACCACACTAAGCCCTTTGCACACACCTATACCTTCAACTTTGCCATTGGCAGAGTTCTCATGTAAGATGACCACCTTATAGTGTTCGAGAGTAGAAAGCTAAATGACACGGAATGCCACTAAATGGTACAAAAGAAAGAAATGACTGCTATCATCTGTTGCTTGTGAGTATGGTGACATTACTTGACTTGGCTCACAATTCACAATCATGACGGACAATGTGGCAACAAGCTACTTTCAAACGTAAAAGAAGTTGAATCTGAAGCAAGCACGATGGTAAGACTTTCTTATGGAGTTCGGCTATCGACTCGAGTACAAATCAAGTAAAGTCAATGGCATTGCGGACACTCTTAGTCGCAAGATGGAATTAACCATATTAAACATGAGCCAACTAAAGTTCGACCTTGTTTTACACATTAAGGAAGGCCTAAAACAAGACCTTTTCCCGCAAGACTTGTTAGAAAAGGTGCTCGAGGGTAAGAAAAGTCAATTTTGTCAAAAGAAAAGTATCCTCCTCACCAAGAGAGATCGACTGTACATGTTTATATTGGAAAATTAGTGAAAAAAGGTAATCAATGAGTGTCACGACTCGAAGTAGGCTCACCTAGGGATCGATTACACTACTGCACTTGTTTAAGCCTTGTACTATTGGCCGCATATGAGGGATGACATTAAGCCATATATGCAAACTTGTCTTGTATGCCAACAAGATAAAGTAGATCAGCAACTCCCAACAAGACTATTGAAGCCATCGCCACTTGTATGTAGGCTATGGGAAGGTATTTCCATAGACTTCATCACAATATTACTCAAGTTTGAAGGATGCAGCAGCATCATGGTCGTGGTTGTCAGATACAACAAGTATGCCACTTTTATTACTGCACCAACCAATTGTAAAGTTGATAAAATAGCCTGACCTTCATCAAGCATATTGTGAAGTATTGGAGAGTTTTGAAGAGTATTATGAGTGACCGAGACGCTCTATTCACTTAAAAGTTTTGGTCAGAGCTCTTTAAGATGTTAGAGACCGACCTCAAGTTCTCAACAAGCTTGTATGTGTTTTAAAATTCTCTATACATGTTTTAAAATTCTCTATACATGTCTAGTATTTATAAATATTAAAATATAGGCAAGTTGTAAGAATTTTCTAAAGCTCGAGAGTTTGGCAAGCCTCTCTATAAATAAGGCATGGCATTAGGCATCTAAGACATCAAGTTGTGAGTAAGCATCTAAAGTACTCTTGTAAGCTCTCTTGTAAATTATTCTTGTTAGCAATACAAGTTTTAATTCTGGCTCTATTGTTCTCTTCTCTCTAGTTTTTTCGATAACCTCTGCCTTACCTAGCAATATTTAACAAAAGTTGTCTAAGTGTCGCATGGGTTTACTATACAAAACACTCATCCCGTGACATAATGCTTTTAGAAACTGAGAGCAAGAGTATAGAAGGATATGTTAATGTAGATTGGGCTAGAAGTGAAGATTGTAATTCAACTTCAGGATATTGCACCAAGCTGTTTGGTAACTTAGCTACATGGAGGAGTAAGAGACAAATAATTGTGGCAAAGAGTCGTGCTGAAGCTGAATTTTGGGCTATTGCATAGGGAATGTGTGAGGTTATACGGATGGAAAGATTGATACAGGACTGACAAATCATAGTTTCCTCTCCCGCTAAGTTGTATAGTGACAGCAAATCAGCCATCAGCATCGTGAACAATCTAGTCCAACATGATCAAATGAAACATGTCAGAATTGATCAAAGTTTTATTAAGAACGAAATCGAATAAAGAGGCATTAATTTATGCTACATCTCTACTCATGCATAAGAAATAGATATTCTCACAAAAAGTCTATCCAAACCAACTCATGAAAGGCTTATCAGCAAGCTTGGAATGAAAAATATATATTCCTAAGCTTGAGAGGCAGTGTTGGAGATTTAGTCAATTGATTGTTTATATTTTTGGGTGTATTTTTCCCTTTATTATTTGATTTAGTCATAATAGGAAAGCATATATTAGGGAGATATTTTAGGATTAATTTACATAATTTACAGATTCTTTATTTAGCTTCCTTTTTAAATTAGCTTTCTAAGTGTATATATTCTGTCAAAGTTAATGAGAAAAAACAACAAAAATTATTCATTCATCAGTATTCTTGTTTCAGTGCTAAATATTGTTTTACTTCTTGTTGGCATTAGATGGTTATGTTTCATTGGAAATGTTGCATATGCTAATTTATGTCCAATTTTATTAATATGTATATGTTTATATTCTTCGATTTTGATGATAACAAACTTGATATGTTGTTTTGATTAAATTGGGAGGTTTCACTAATAAATCTATTTATAAAATTTAAAATAAACAAAGCTCATGTTTCTTTGAAATAAACATTAACTGTCAAATCGAAAAATCTTTTTATCAAAAGAGATGCAAAATTTCTAATCTAAACATTAATAGTAAACCGTTTATCTAGAAAATTGTTAACCAATAAAAATAGTGTCCTTATTCTTTAAAAGCGACTTCAGTTTTTTAGAGTAAATAGTTAACCGATTATTTTAAACTGTTAACTAATAAGCTATAGAAAGGAATTAATCTTTTACCCTTAAATCATTCAGTAAAAACGAATAAGTTCACTTTGTTTACAGAAAATAGCTAACCAATTATTACTAAATGATTAATAGATAATATTCAGAGAGTAATTAATCTTTTAAGCTTAAATTGTTTAATATTAATGGAAGCTCAAGTTGTTTTGCAGGAAGCAAATGATTAATCGATAGTTTAAAAATGGTGAACTGATAAGTTTCAGAATTGAATCATATTCTACTCTCGAACAGTTTAGATCAAACGATAGACCTCAAATTACAGGTTAAGATCTGAAAGTTAATGGTGATTAACATTGAACGGTGAACCATTTATTTAAAATGTAGCTCAACATTCATTTAGACTAGTTAAAACGGTGAACCGATAGTAGTTAATGGTAAACTAATTGTTCCTAAAAAAGTTAATAACGGCTAGTTTTCAGCTCCAACTATAAATTATCTTATTCAAATTCAAACAATAGAATATTCAACATTAATCATTAAGCTTGCTACTGAGAGCACACTTGTTAAGCCTTAAACTTCTTTTTATCTCTTTAATTCAGACATTGAGCTTTCATTTATAATCAAACACATTATGTGAGAGAAAGTTTATTTATAATCTTTATCTTTGAGAAGTTGTAAATATTAGAATACACTTGCGTTAAGAGATTAGAAATAATCTCTTGTTGTAAAGATTGATTGACACTTGTGAAGTAAATTGTAAAAGTTTTTGAAGCCTTAGAGGCTTCAATAGTGGAATCCTCAAGCTCAATGTCCTTGAAGGCATGGATGTAGGTGAGTTGGCCGAACTACGTAAAAATTATATGTTTGAATCTCTCTTTCCTAATTTCTTTATATTTTGATTGTTTTATTTATTATTTTTTTGAATTTGTTTAAGATATTTGTGTTAAATTTTGTTCAAGCATTGCATAATTTTTAGAAACTCAATTCACCCCCTCTTGTGTTGCCTAGCTATTATTTCAATTGATATCAGAGCTAGGTTCTCTTATTAGGATTTAACCATCTAGAGTAAAAGATTCACGGCAACCCAAAATGAATACACATTTGGGGAAGGACAATTCACAACTAGACCACCATTATTTGACAGTAATGACTATCCATATTGGAAAACTAGGATAAGAATTTATTGACAAGTTTTAGATTACGAAATTTGAGAAATTTTTTGTGATGGACCATTTATATCAATGACTAAAAATGAATTACAAGATGATATTTCAAAACTTTTATGGAAATTGAATGAATTGGAAAAGAAAAAAGCTTCTATAAATTCCAAAGTTTCTCTTAATAAGAAAATTTCATAGAGTTTCTAGTTGTTAAAGTGCCTAAGAAATTTAGCTGTGAAAGTGCCTATGAAATTTGGCACAAACTTAAAGTTGTTTATCAAGGTACTAATTAAGTAAAAGAGTCCAAAATTAATAGGTATACTCGACAGTATGAATTATTTCAAATAGAACAAAATGAGAGTGTGTACTCCATATATACTAGATTCATGGACGTAGTGAATACGCTAGGATCCTCAGAGAAGACCTTTTCTAATAGCGGGAAAGTTGAAAAAATTATTAGATCACTACTAAAGGAATAGAGGTCTAAGAGAACTGTCATTGAGGAAGATAAATATATAAATACATTTCCTATTAATGATCTAATTGGTTCTCTTATTTCTTATAAGGAAGATTTAGCAGTTGAAAGAAGGAATGAGGGGAAAAAGAAAAGCATCGCTCTCAAACATGAGAGTAATGAGGATAGCAAACTAGATAATGAAGAGATGGCTATGCTAGCGAGGAGGTTTAGAAAATTCTTCTAGAAACCCATTAAGCGAAGAAAATTCAAAAACCTCAAGAACTAAAAAGAGAATAAATAGGCAATTATATGCTATGAATGTAAGAAGCCTGGACATGTAAGATCAAAGTGCCCTCTTTTCAGCAAGCTTAAAAAGAAAGTCATAGTAGCTACTTAGGATGATAGCGAAGAAGAATCGAGTGATGAAGAGAAATTTCATGAAGTGTCATATTTAACATTTATAGCAGTTAGAGATGAGTCAAATGATGAACATGATGAAGTAAGTGATCCAACTTATGATGAGTTGTATGATTCTTTAAGGAATTGTATGATGATTAGTTGAAAATTGGTAAAAAGAATGCATGTCTTAAAAAAAATGTTAGAACTTTCAAATGAAAAGGATGCATTGCAAAAGTATAATGATTTTTTAAATTAAAAGATTAAGAGGCTAAAATTAGATAATAAAGAATTACATGATAGAATTACATCAATTAAAGATAAACAAAGTACTTTATATGAGCATAAAAAATTATGTAGTGATAAATTATTGAGAGAAAATAAAATACTTGAGAAAAAAATAACGAACTCAATGAAATTGCATTAAAGTTCAAAAATGATCAAAAGTACTTAGAAAAATTACTGAGCACTTAATAAAGGTAGACTTATGTATAAGCCAAATTTAAAACAAAAATATTATGAGAATTATTTTGTTAAAACTATCTCTATAAGTGATCTTAAGATTGTTTGTAATTATTATAATAGAAATGGTCACATGATTTATAAATGCCAAGTTAAAATAAATGCATTCCATGGAGTTAAATGTGTTTGGCTTCCAAAAGGAACCATTCCTAACATTCAAGGACCCAAAAAAATTTAGGTACCAAAAACTTGAAATTTCTTTTGTAGAGCTTGAAAAAAAGAAGAACAAATGATACTTGGATAGAGGATGTTTAAGACACATGACAGGCAATTATTCTTGGTTTTCAAGCTTTATCAAGATTGAAAATGATGGAGATGTACCTTTTAGAGATAACTTAAAAGGAAAGATTATAGGTATTAGTAATATCGGTAAAGATTCTTCTACTCTTATTGAATATGCAAGTTTGGTTGAATATTTAAAACATAATTTACTTAACATTAGTTAATTGTGTGATAAAAGTTATAGGGTTATCTTTGATAAATCAAAATATGTGATTGAGAATGCATGTGATGGCAAGATTGTATTTGTTGGAAGCAGGTATATAAATATATATACAACTAATATAGATTGTACATCTACTCATGACAAATGTTTTTATGCATTACATGATGATAATTGGTTATGGCATAAAAGACTAGGTCATGCAAGTATGGATTTGATTTCAAAAATTTCAAAAAGTAATTTAGTTAAAGGTCTTCTAAAAATTGATTTTTAAAAGGACAGAATTTGTGAAGTTTGTCAATTTAGTAAAAAAATCAAAACTTTTTTCAAAAACAAGAATTGTGTTTTTATTTCAAAACCTCTTCAATTACTTTATATAGATTTATTTAAACCTTCTAGGTATGCTAGTCTAAGTGAAAAATATTACGTATTTGTAATTGTGAATGATTATTCTAGAATCACTTAGGTATTATTCTTACCTAATAAAGATGATGCCTTTGAGACATTTAGAGCTTTCTGTAGAAAGGTTCAAAATAAAAAAAATTACTCTATTACTTGCATTAGAAATGATCATGATAGAGAATTTGAAAATCATGCATTTTGAGAATTTCTGTAATGATTTAGGCATTGAGTATTAATTTTCATCACCTAGGACTCCATAATAAAATAGGGTTATTAAGAGAATGTCTATTCAAGAAACAGTTAGGACCACGTTGAATGAAAATGTTTTACCAAAATACTTTTGGGTCGAAACTATTAACACTACATGTTATATATTAAATTATGTGTTGATTAAACTGTATCTCAATAAAACTTTCTATGAGCTTTGAAAAGATACAAAACCCAATATTGGTTATTTCAAAAATTTTTGGATGCAAATATTTTATTTTGAACACAAAAAAAAATTTAGTAAATTTGATCTAAAATCTAATGTTGGCATCTTTCTTGGTTATTCTAACATAAGCAAAGTCTATAAAATTTATAATAAAAGAACTTCAATTATAGAAGAGTTTATGCATGTTGCATTTGATGAGTTTAACCCTTCTTCTACAGATAAAGTAATTATTGATAATGAAGTAAATGGAGAATTACTATAAGGATCCACATAAGATAAACAAGAAGATACACCTATTGAAAATAAGAGGATAAAGAAGAAGAAGAAGAAGAAACAAACATGGAGCAGCAAGAAGGTATTTCTCAAACACTGTCCAAGGAGTAGAGGTATATTTCTTCTCATCCTAAAGATTTAATTTTAAGAGATGCTATATGAGGTGTAACCAATGGATCATCACTTAGGAATACATGTGAACATATTATATTTATTTCTCAAATTAAACCAAAATCCTTTGCAGATTCAGAAAATGATGAATCTTAAATTATAACAATGTAAAAGGAATTAAATCAATTTAAAGAAATAATGTCTGGAAATTAGTTCTTAAATCAGAACACAAATTAATCATAGGTACTAAATGAGTATTTAGAAATAAAATAGATAAGTCTAGTATAATTGTTAGGAATAAAGATAGATTAGTAGCTCAAAGATATAATCAAGAAGAAGGAATTGATTTTGATGAAACTTTTGCACCAGCAGCCAGATTAGAATAATTAAAATATTGCTAGCACATGCATATCATAAAGATTTCATTTTATATCAAATAGATATCAAAAGTATTTTTTTAAATAGCTATATTGCATATCATAAAGATTTCATTTTATATCAAATGGATATCAAAAGTTTTTTTTAATAGCTATATAAAGGAGGAAGTTTATATAAAAGTTGTTCAAAGCATTATATAGTCTAAAATAAGCTCCTAGAGTTTGGTATGATAGGTTTAAAAATTTCTTACTAGAAAATAATTTTTCAATGGGTAAAGTTGATACAACTCTTTTTATTAAGTATAAGAATAACGATATCTCTTAATACAAATTTATGTTGATGATATTATATTTATATCTACTAATAAGGTATTATATAAGGAATTTTTATCATGTATAAGTAAAGAATTCAAGATGCGTATGATGTGAGAGCTAAAGTATTTTCTTGGTTTGCAAATAAAATAAAATGAGGAAGGCATGTTCATAATTCAAGCCAAGTATGTAAAAGATCTACTCAAAATGTTTGGTTATAAGAATGGATCAGCAAAAAGTACCCTAATGAGTACTATCATCAAGCTAGACAAAGATAGAAAAGGTAAGAAAGTTGACATCAAGATATATCGAGTTATGATCGGATCTTTACTCTATTTAACTGTTAGTAGGCCTGATATTATGTTTAGTGTATACTTATGTGTTAGATTTTAATCGTGTCCAAAAGAGTCACATTTGCTTGTGGTCAAACGTATTTTTTAATATTTGATTGGCACCATTGATCTTGATCTTTGGTATCCTAAGGGAACACACATAGAATTAAAATGTTTTTCTAATATGATTTTTGCTGGTTATGAAGTTAATCGAAAAAGCACTAGTAGAACGTGTCATTGTTTAGGATATTCTTTAATCTCTTAGTTTAGTAAGAAACAAAACTTAATGACACTTTCAACCACTAAAGCAGAATATATTATCACTGATAGTTGTTGTACACAAGCTTTATGGATGAAACAAACACTTAGAAACTATGGCATTAAACTATATCACATTCCTATTAAATGCGATAACACTAGTGCTATTTATCAAAGAATCCCATTCAGCACTCTAGAACTAAGCATCTAAAAATTAAATATCATTTCTTACGAGATCATGTGCAAAAAAGAGATGTTGTAATTGAATTTGTATCTACTGAAAATTAGCTTACTAATATTTTCATAAAGCCTCTTAATGAGGAACAGTTCACCAAAATTAGGCATGAACTTGAAATGATACACATTGCACAATAACTTAGCCTTATTTGATTTTGACTAAACAAATTGCTTTTATTATGATTATTTTATTCTGTATGCTTTTATAAAATCGTGGATTAAATTGGCTTTTAAGATATTTCTAATTAATAAAATGATCTTGAAATGGATTAAAGTTTGGTCATATATCAAAATGAATGTGTGAAATTTTTAAGTTAAAATAAATGACTAACTAATTTTTAATAAACGACTTTTTTTTTAATAAACGGCTTACTATTTATACTCAAGAAACTAGACCTGCATGTGGAAACTATCGGCAAACCAATTTTTCTTTTAACGTGATCCGATTAAGATTTAAAAATGGATTATTTTTAACCTATTGCCGTTAGCACTAATCGGCTTACCGTTTACTCATATAACTATTACTGGACATTATTGGCTTGTCGATTAAATAAAACAGTTCACCGTTTTCTTGAAATATCAATAGTTTTCAATTTTCTTCTTTTTCACTATTCTTAGGCTCTCACCGTTTCCACTATATCCACGAACTTCAAGCTCTCTCTCACTAAAATTTTTGCTTTTCTTACAAATTTTGTGCAAAATCACTCCAATAGAAAGCTTCTTTAATCTTTTGAAATCATTTTCATCAAATAAAAACTTCGTAATCAACCTCAAATTTGAAAACCTAAATTCTAAACCCTAGAAATTATCGTTAAACTTTCTCCAATTTTGGCCGAAATTTTCATTATTTTTGGCAAAATTGAACATTATAATCCCTTTCTCTATCCTTCATTATCATTTTAATCAGTTTCCTTCTCCTATTTGTCCAAATGGCAGAATTTTCAAGACCTACCAAGAAATAAAAATCTATTCCTACTCAGAGCCCTTTTAGTTCGAAGACCAAGACAGACTTTGAAAAACTTCATATTCCCACCACTCCTATGGCAAAACAATTCCAAACTCGCTTTATGAGTCACAAGGTAATTAAGTCTTACCCAGTTGAGTTAGATCAGTTTGAGAATTTAATTGTTTGTGGAAAATTTATGAAAGAGATGTTGTCACCATGGATTTCAGCCTTAGAATTAGAAGAATGGGTATATCTTAGTATATCTTAGAGTATTTTATTCAAATATGGAAATTACCACAATTAAACTAGATAAGTTTGTGACTTTTGTCGGGGGAGTTCAAATTGAGTTTGATTGTGATGAATTAAATGATATTCTGGATATTCCTGACTTTGGCCTTAAATTTTATACCTCTAGGAAGTAACTTTCATTTTCTGAGTTTGAACATAAACATGCCATTAGAAACATATATAGACATAGGGATTTAATTAATGATATATGTGCTCTTCCTTTTCAATCCCAACTTTTGCCTTTACAAGTTAGGATTCTCCATTCTACTTTACAGCACATTGTCACTCCTAAGAAGGGGCACTCTGATGAGGTAACTCAATTGGATGTTGCCTTACTACACAGCTTACTTAGGGGTAGGTCTATTAACCTTTGGTACATTATTGTGCATTATATGCTAAGCACTCCTACTGTTAACCATAGATTACTCCCTTATAGCAGCATTATTACTAAAATTTTATTCCATTCTAAAGTCCCTATTAGAGAATCAGTATATGATGAGACTAAGAAAATAGTTAAGAAAGCCTTAACTAGTATAGATTTTTCTTAGAAATAATGGAAGTGGGTCAAAATGTCTATTTCCAAGAACCGTGATACTTTAGTGGCTCAAGAGGATAATTGTATACTGAACAATGTTTATCCTCTGGATGAGTTACCTAAGTTTTGACTAGGTGTCAAACCTCCACCTTTTTATCATGGTTCTGCCTCGTAGCCTCAAGCTGATTCCAATTCTAAGAACCATGAGCGGGATCTGGATAAGCCCCCTATTCCAAATCATCCCTCTACTTCAGACAAGACTTTGTAGCGCCTTGTTGGTGATGTTTACAGTATTGTTGAGCAGCAGCAATAGCAACTTCCATCTCAATTTATGGCATTTTACCTTCAGCAACAGTAGATTATCAATCAACAATAAGAGCTCATCAATAGTCAGCGATGTATTCTTGCTCTTCTTGGCTCGCATCCTAGTGGTTCCTCGTCTCGACCTCCACCCTAGTCTTTTTTATTTCTATTTTTACACGTATATTTATTTTACATCTTGTTATGACTCATTTTGAGAGAATATTGTTTATTTTACATAGTGCTAATTCATGATTGCTGAAAAATTCTTTTGGTACTCCTTCATTGCATGATTACTTTATGTTAATTGTGTTGGGTTGTTGGTTTAGTTTAGATTGAATATTGAATTAAATGATGGATTTAAATATTGGCATTGAGTTGGTGTTGGATTGGAGTTTGCATAAATATTTATTTTTGAAGTGTATTTACCTCTTTCTGCATTTAAAGATATACTTATATTTCATACGAGATTCTGCTGAAATTTTTCAAAAATGATATATCTAAACTCAATTTTGTAATTGCTTTTTGATAATGAACGGAGAAAACAAGTACAATAAAAGTATTAAAATTTATTAAGGCCATAAACTTAGAGGGAGCATATATTTAAGGGGAGTAAATTTTACTTAAAAGTTTGTCATCATAAAAAAGGGGGAGATTGCTAACATGTATATGTTTATATTTTTTATTTTAATGATAACAAACTTGATATATTGTTTTGATTAAATTGAGAATTTTCACTAATAAATCCTTTATAAAATTTAGTATAAACAAAGTTCATGTTTCTTTTTTATAAACATTATATGTCAAATTGAAAAATCTTTTTATTAAAAGAGATGTAAAATTTCTAATCTAAACATTAACAGTAAACTATTTATCTAGAAAACAGTTAACTGGTAAAAACAATATCCTTGATCTTTAAAAATGATTCCAGTTTTTTAGAGTAAACGGTTAACTGATAAGCTCTAGAAAGAAATTAATCTTTTATCTTTGAACCATTTGGCAAAAACGGATAAGCTCACTTTGTTTACAGAAAACAGCTAACCAATTATTACTAAACAGTTAACTGATCATATTTAGAGAGTAATTAATCTTTTAAGCTAAAATCATTTAGCATTAACGGAAGCTCAAGTTGTTTTGTAGGAAGCAAACAGTTGACTGATAGTTTGAAAACAGTGAATCGATAAGTTCTAGAATTGAATCATATTCTACTCTTGAATTATTTAGATCAAACAGTAGAGCTAAAATTACAGGTCAAGATTCTAGAAGTTAATGGTGAACCAATAATATTAAACGGTAAACTGTTTATTTAAAATTTCAACTCAACGGTCATTTAGACTAGTGAAAATAGTGAATCGATAATAGTTAACGGTAAACTGATTATTCCAAAAAAATCAATAATGGTTAGTTTTCAGCTCCAACTATAAACTAGCTTATTCAAATTCAAACAATAGAATGATTCAACATTAATCATTGAGCTTGCTATTGAGAACACACTTGTTGTTGAGCCTTAAACTTCATTTTATCTCTTTAATTCACATATTGAGCTTTCGTTTGTAATCAAACACATTGTGTGAGAGAAACTTTATTTGTAATCTTTATCTTTGAGAAGTTGTAAGTGTTAAATATACTTGAATTAAGCGATTGAGAATACTCTCTTGTTGTAAAGGTTGATAGACACCTGTGAAATCAATTGTAAAATTTCTTGAAGCCTTGAAAACTTGGATAGTGAAATCCTCAAGTTCGGTGTACTTGGAGGTGTAGATGTAAGCAGGGTTGGCCGAACCATGTAAAAAATCTATGTTTGAATCTCTCTTCTCTTATCACTTTACATTTTGATTGTTTTATTTATTATTATTTTGAATTTGTTTAAGAAATTTGTGTTTTGAGTTTTATTTAAGCATTGCATAATTTTTAGAAACACAATTAACCCCCTACTTAGGTTGCCTAGCTATTATTTCAAATTTAATTAGTGGGATTTCAGTGCTTGAGCCTATTTAATTGATGTTATTTCTTGTTTCGTACCCTTAATCAAGTTCACCCTTTCTTTTATAAACCAAAGACGAAAAGAATATTTGTTTGGTTTACATTTAGTTTAATTATTTTTTTCTATTATCTAGGACTTTTGGATACAAAGCTGCATTTGCTAATATTGACTAAATGTTGTGCTAACAGCATTACTAAACAATATTGTTTTATCTTAAATGAGATTTTGAAATAGGTATATGCACTGAAATGAGTACTCATGACTAAGAGCAACTAAATTGTGCAATCTCACTGTAGAATGTGAAGCTTTTTTGAGATAGGAAACGGTTAGAGAGGCTCTTCTCTATCATAACAAGGCTCTTCAAGATTAAAAAAATGTTTGTTTCATGAATATAAAACTTGTGCAAAGATGACTAAGAAAGTGATAACTTTGATTCTTGGATTAAAGGCCAAAGAAATTTAAGTAACTTTTAAGGTCCTATTTACTTCTCTTAAATGGCTTTTATGGTCATCTTTTCTTTGAAAATTACGCAGTTTGTATTTGAATGAATTGTAAAGAATTGTTATAAAAATGAATGTTTCAGATTACAAATTTAAAGATTAATTTATTGCAATTCAACTATTTTAGTTTCTGACTTATATACACTAGTCTTTTCATCTTTATTGAATAGTCTACATGTTTTCTTATGGTCTGTCACTTAAACCTTTATATGTGGAACATATTTTCCAAATTTACTTCATAGTATCATCATTTTGAAATGATTTCTCATTATTATTGTTAGATATTAATTACTTTTTTTTTGGGATTAACCACCCAAAAGAGCATATTATAAGTTTTCGTGCACATATTAAATATTGTTAAAACCATAATGCTACTATAGAAAACTTCTTATATAAGTCTTCTGTTGTTCTGAAGTTATTATTTTCTTGATTAAATTCTTTAAAGTTTTAATTTATTGGATTTATTAGTGGTAGTTCATGCTTTAATTATGCTATTCTGTTTATAATATCAGATTAGTTTATGTGAAATAGTTTTTACAATGAGTTTGTGGTAGCATATTTATTTGTAAGAGCAAAATATTCAGTGAAGAAAATATTGCTTATGAAATCTCAGGCCTTTCAGCAACATGCACACACGGCATGGTGCAGACTCTTCTTCAAGCAATTTTTTTTCTTTATCTACTCATAATTGTGGAAAATTTTTCACAATTTGTACTCCTTGTATATTCAGATTTCAAACTACGCTGGGTCTTGGACCCCAAAATAAGGGAGCTAATCTTACTAAGAAAAGACTAAGAAAGCTGATAGGATTTGGGATGCTAATCTAAAGGCCATTTTGCGACTAAACAGAGACGATTCATTTCTGTTTCATTTGCAAAAAGAAAGGTCACTTTGCAAAATCTTGTCCAAATAATTTAGCAAAGTCAGCCAAACTGCTAGAACACCTTCGTAAGGTCTCCCCTCTTTCAAATGATGAGAATGTTGAGTCCATATTCTCAAAAAAATAGAACTATGATAACGACACAATTTTTATCCTTGCAGAGCAAAGTTTTAATTCTGATTCTAATGAAATCCCTGCCATTCATAACATTTAATCAGTCAGTCTTGTCCAAGACACATGTCCTTCGGTCAAAATAAGTCTCCTCCCTTTAAAGTTTGTCAAACCGATCTTTGTTATAGGTTTCATAAATACAGGAGCACAAAGAAGTATGATAAATTCTTTAATTTTACCACCAGAGTTTTGGGAACACCATACTAAATACTTTAAAGCGGCCAATGGGAAACTTTTTTAAATAGATCTTATTACCCAAAAACCCATAGGTATTTAGTTTTTTCCAGAATGTGTTCTTTAGGTCAGAATAGTAAGATCTTTCCTTCCTAATAAAGACGTACTATTAGAATTTGATCTTCTTCAACTTGTCAAGAAGTTGAACATATCTTCTAATGGTATTCGGTAAAAATAAAGGTTTTTACCTTATACTGATACCTTAAAGTTATATTCAATTTCTAATGCTCCTCCTCTTTATGAGGCTTTGAAACACAAATTCCTTTCTTTCTGTCTAGAAAGTCACCTTCAATTTTTCCATCCTTCTCCTCTGTGGAAAAATTCTAAATTCTTTGTTAAGTTACCTTTCAAACTTAATAAATATATCAACTCAACCAAGGCAACTCATCCAAGTATGATGCTTTTTGATCTCAAATTAACCCAAGCTGAATGCCAACAGCTTATGGCCTAAGGTCTCATTGAGCCTACTTATTCTGATTTGGCCTATGAAGCTTTTTATGTTGAGAAAAGATCTAAGATTGTTTCGGGCAAGAAAAGACTGGTCACTAATTATCAACTTCTCAACTATTTTCTCAAAGATGACAAATTTCCTTTACCAAAAATTCAATCTCTATTTGTCCATCTCTAAGGAGAAAAGGTTTTTTCTAAATTTGATATGAAATTAGGATTTTGGCAAATTGGTATTCATCTAATGATAGACATAAAACAGCATTCTGCATCCTTAATGCACATTATCAATGGACCGTCATGTCTTTTGGTCTAAAAGTCGCTTCGTCTCTTTTCAAAAAACAGTGGTAAAAATCTTCGAGTCAATTCTTGAAAATTTCCTCATCTACATAGATGACATCCTGCTCTTCACCAAAGACCATGAAACACAACAATAACTCTTGCAAAAATTTCTCACTATTTTAGAATCCTATGGTGTCATGCTATTTGAAAAGAAAAGTCAGATAGGATAAGAGTCTATTGAGTTTTTAGGTATGATAATCTAAGATGGCCATTATCAGCTAAGGCCTCACATTGTTTAAGAATTGATGCATTTTCTAGACCAACACTTACTAGAAAGTGAATTCAACAATTTCTCAGGATATTCAATTATCTCAGAGATTTCGTCCCTTGCATTATGGTCCACACCTCACAATTATCCAAGATGCAAAAGAAAACAGCCTCAACCTAAGGACCAGAGTAGATTACAACTATTCAAAAGTTAAAGCAGATGACTAAACATCTACTGCCACTGAGAATCCTATTAGTTGGACAATGCATCTTATAGACAGACGCTAGTGATGAATACTGAGGAGCAGTACTCTTGGAAAATATTGACGAGAAAGATTTCTACTGTGCACATGCCAGTGGATAGTTCAAAGATGCCGAAAAACATTATCATGTAATCTATAAGGAGATCTTGGCTGTCAAATGAGGGATCTAAAAATTTGAATTTCACTTCATCGGCCACAACTTTATTATCAGACTAGACAATTCATCCTTCTCGAGGATAGTGGAATTTAAAAATAAAGTGCTACTCGAAGGTGATAAAACCTGATTTTCTAGATATGATTTTTCAGTGTAACACATTAAAGGCGATAAAAACCTCATTCCTGATCTTTTTTCTAGACCTCCCAAGCAAATTTCTCTCATAAACTCTTTCAGTTCAATTCCAGTCATAGCCATGGTGTCTTCCTTACCAAATTGTGCAATCACTAGAAAATATTTTTCTTTAAGAATGTCTTTACTTCTTTCTATCAAATTCAATACTTTGTTAGAAAATTTCTTTTTAGCTTTTTTATGAATATGTATCTACACCGATCACGTGCTGAGCCTATGATTTTTCATAGTTTTCATCCTGATCATCTCTTTCTCACAGGGTTACAAATCTTGCCAAACAAAGACATCACTGAGGATGAACTGTGGTACATTTGATGCCTTACAATTCTGTATGCTACTAAGATAATCTTTCCTGTTTTACCTTTTCTTGACAAGCTTAATAATCCAGAGCATTCAACTACTTTGACATGGATTCTCTTTGAGTGGTTCTCTCCATTGCCATGGTGGAGCAAGAAGCTCCAACAACTTGCTGATTTCCACCGTCTCAGAGAACTTCCAGACCAAGAAGGACAACAGTTTACAACTGTTTTCATCATTCACTACCCATACTTCCAGCATTCTTAGACTAATGACTTCTGGACTTAGGACATTGCCTATGAATGGATCACAGCTCCACATATCGCATGTCTTGAACAGGACATCAGGATCAGAGTTTTTTTAAAAAACTTTCTCATGGAATACAATTATCTTCCTCTAGATCCATCTGTCATCCTTCACACATCTTTGGGTCCTAAACATGACATGATTATGATCCCAATACCTTCCTCTCACTCCTTGCCTACAATAGAGGTATCATGATCAAGGAAGAAAAGTCAAACTATACTGACTATTTGTTCCAAGACTCATAAGATCCTTATGAAGACTTCACTTCTATTCCTCTACCAACACCACATGAAGTAGGATCATCCTCCATTCCAGCTCTACCATCAGACCCGTATCCAGCATACTCATCACAAATCTGTACTCAATCTACCCAACATGCACCAGATCCCGAGAGTTGATGAAGGCCTAAAATTGCCCTTGGCCTAGTGTTCCTAGCTGTACCCATTCAGAAAAAGTTTTCAAAAAAGATAAAAATTTTGATCATAATCCAGACAAGACCGAATCTTCATCAGCAGGGACTATTTCTTTTTAAAACAATTATTTTTCATATTGTAATAAGTGTGCTTTAAAATTATTTGTCCTTTTGTAATTATTGTGAGCTTTACTTTATTAAAAATAGAGGACATGTTCTATCTTTGTTATTTGTTTTTTCTGAAAGGAATCTACTTTTTAAAAAGTAGATACTTTTCCTTGCTTTTGCTTTTTCTTTAATAAAAAAGCTTTGAAGTGATAGCAGGAGTCTTATTCTACTTTAGAAAAAGATGTTTTGCCTATATAAGGCCATCTTCTCTTCTTTGTAATCTCAGAAGCTTCTAAGCTCAATTAAATAAAGATTCCAGTTTACTCTTAACATGAGTGGCTAAAACTTCTCTCCTTCTATGTATCAGAAAGTCTTACTTCCTTATACCAGACACCAGTCTCAGTCTCTGTTCCTTGTACCAAACACCAGTGTCAGATACTAGAAACACTGTTCATTCTTGTTAATGCTTAGAGAGAGGCTCTAGTTTTAGGTGGTATGTGCTATAGTTTCTTCTCTGCTATTGGGTATATAGGCTGGAAACCCAAGCATGCGGCCTATTAGTCCAAAGGATGACTTAATTCATCATTGCTCTGGTATAACAACGCCACATACTCTGCTACCGAGTGGTATCAGAGCCTTTCGTCATTCTTCCTGCAGAGGGTAGTATATTATAGAAGGTCTGTGATTCTTGAAAAAGAAGAATAAAAACTCTAAATCCTATGGCTTCCTCTTTAAGTTCTTAGTCTACTGAATCTTCTATCTCTCTTTCCTTTATTTTTTCCCTTTCAAAGTATTGTATAAAATATCTTGCTTCTAAAATAGAAAATCTTATTGAGTATTCGTATGTCCCAGATTCTGCTCAAATTTCTGAGTCCTCCTTAACTTTAATCAGTCCATATAAACTTTATCAATGACCCAACTCTTTTACCCAAACTATTCGGACCCTTATCTCTATTAGATGTCCCACTCTAAAAGAATACATCTAATCCCCTCGATTGGATCAGTGTACTTTGCAAGCAACTCAAGCAAAGTAATATGTCACTCTGGAAATTCCTATAGAGCTTGTTACTCAATGGAAACAAGAAGATTATACACACCTCCATCTTGGGGGAATCCATATCATCCTTACTTTACATGGCAGAAAAGGCCTGCCAACACAGCAAGAATAGCTTTGATGGATACCAGATTCAAGAAGTATCAATATGCTGTCATCGGTACTGTCCTAACAACACTTCATGCAGGTAGTGTCCTTCTTACCTACTACCCAAATTTTAACCTTTCTCATGGAGACCCTAACCTACCCACAACTTTAAAAGTCCAAATCTAGCTACAGAGAGCTGAACAAGTAATTACTGCAAAAATGACTACTTTACACCATCAGTTGGTGTATCATCTTCAAAACCATGCTTTTGACCTACCTTCACCTCAAATTACCTTAGACACACTCATGATCTTTTCTGACAATGAGTATGTCCCGATAATTGTCCAAATACCTAAATAGATCCAAAAACAAGAACTCATCAAGTTGATGCCCTTAGAATGGTTATCAAACTATGAGAAATTCTACCAAAATTCCTAACCTATCCAAACTTTAGATGCTCAGTTTGAAAAAAGACCAGATCGTACTGTTAGACTAATCTTTTAGCCTCCAGAATCCAATCAGCAACAACCTCCCAGACTCTCATAAACTGTTATGATTACAGTAGATTAGACAGGACAAGAAAAGCTTCCCATCTATGGCTTTGATTCAGATGGTTATCCTATATATCCTGCTAGGATAAGAGGACATTTTATATGAGATGCTCTAGGCTTACACATGTGCAATCTTTATTGCCCCTGCCTGGAAGATGATGACTCTGATAATGACTGGTAAATTAACAGATGTCCCAAAAAAAAAGAATAAAGAAAAAAGTAGTTGCAAATCTCTATCTATATGGATGCATGATGATGATCCAGACTACACTCCCTAACTAATGGAAATAAAAAGCAATGTTGTGATCAACCCATAGAAACCTACAATATGCAGACAAGAAGTCAACAACCCACTACTGACTTAATCTCATCCACAACCCTGTATGATGTTTTTATCCAGCTCTTACCATGAGCATTTTCCTCTTTTAGAAAAGCAGACGGACCCACAAACCAAAGTGGTCTTTGAGCTATTTGTCCAATCTTATATTATTCCTTCTAGACAGCTTGAAGAACCTAAACAATATGAGGCAATTCTTAATTGGCAAACTTAAAATGCCAAAGTTCAAAATACAGTCCTGAAATCTCTTGATACTAGGCTCAACAATATTCAAGCTCAAGTTCAGAGTACAGACAAAAAGGTTGATAAGATAACAGCCCAATTGGAACAGTTGTACATTAACCTCCATAATCAAATTGTCAAATTGAACATTGAACTCAGAACGATGATTTAAAACAGATATTAGGGTCCAGAGTTCAACCAAAAAGAAATTGAGATTAGATAACTTAAAGATGAGCTTGCAAGAATTGATGCTGAGAAATAACAATCGTCTCTATTTGTAAAATCTCAAATCATACCTGCATACACTCCCTCATTCACTACATATCAACCCTTTTACAAACCTGCCAATCATGAAAAACTCATGGATTATACAAAGTTCTTTAGGTTATCCCATCTTTCCACAACAACACCCAAGCCAAAACCATCCACAAAGCCTTCAACCTCAAAACCATAACCTACTTTTATAGATCTAGGTCAGCCTTCGTCTCTTCAATTCACACCAGAACCCATTCAAATACCATCAAAAGATAAGAGACCCATGCATAAACTCTTTTATCAAGAAATTCATACTAGTTTTCCCTCTTATGAGGCCAGTACTTCTATGGCAAATTTAGATTTATCTTTTGATGAATCTTTTCCCTCAACAGAATCAGTTGCTTCCCTATCTGCAACAGATTAAGAAGAACATTATGTAGATATCCCTGATATATTAAAGATTCAGCCATCAACAGGATCTAATGCTCCTTCCTCAGTTTCTGAAGGAGAAGATCAACCTGTATCCTCTTCAAGGGGACTTCTTATAGTTGAGGACTCTGAAGATATTTCTTTTCTCAGCCTGATCCAATTCCTAAAGCTTCCAATAAACTATGGTTTACATTTGACGATATTCTAAAAGTTAAATAATTCTAAAAATTCTAAGAATTTTCTGTTTGAATTGATGTTTAAATGCTTAAAATTGATGTCACTTCATAATCTATCATTCAAAAGTTCTGTGTCAGATTCCTTAACTCACTTTGATTTCTTCGTTAACAAAATTTTATGTACGGTCGAACTTCATATCGTGTAAGTAATCTTACGAGTTTCAATGGAATTACTGACTTGGAATGCGTTACTGATTATTAACTGTTTGGTTTTTAGACCTATGTGCTAGTGACTACACCCATTTTGAAAATATCATAATCATTAAATTCTTAAATCTGAAAACTTTCCACTCCTTTGTTTTCTTCTCTATCTCACGTGCGTGTTCTATCTCTCCATCGTTTCTTGGAATTTAAAAACTCACTTTCACTCTTTGGCCATGGATTTTTTTCTTCATTAATTCCACTTCGTTTTCTTTTGTTTGTGGCATTCGAATTTGGACATCTATTATTTTCATTTTCCTGAATTGATGTAAAAATTTGTAACTTAACACAAATTACAAATTTATAGGGGAAAAAAAAATTCGTTGCTTTCATGGTTACTTAAATTTATACCTTCCAAATTAGTATAAATATTAGAAATTTTTTATACATAATTTTATTTATCAGTTATTATATGTACATAATAAAAATAATTATATATATTTTATTTAATTTTATATATAATTTAATTATTTATATTTATAATAAAATTTATTAAATATATATAATTATTTTTAAAATTCACAATATTTTAATAAATAAATTTTAATTAATTTTTTATAAATAATTAATTTTATAATATAATTAAAAATAATTATTTTAAAAATTAAAATATTACCAAACTAATCTTTAATTAAAACTAAGGTTGAATAAAAAATAAAATAAACATGGACGAATAAATCGAGTTGAGCTAAAAAAAATTCTCAAATTTAACTTCCACATTTTATTCGCTAATAATCCCAGTTTCGTTTATACTGTGTATTTCAACATGAGATTTATTTTCTTTTTCAACCTTTTATTACTGAAGTTTAGAATTACACTATGACAAATTAATATTTTATTTTAAAAATTAAATAAAAATAAAAGATGTGGCTTCTAGTCCACCCACAGGGTATCTGCTTCGGATTGGATCAGAAAAGAGATAACGAGAATGGAATGTAAATTGCAGTTGTTGCTTTGGCAGGAGCAATGGCAGTGGCATTGCTGTTCTTCGTCATCCCGGGTTATCCCTTCTTCATATCAATGCAATAAATCAGAACCATCTTGTTTCAAACTGAAGCAGAAGAAATACTTATCGTTCTCTAATAGTACGAAGTTTTTGAGGCTGAGGTCTCTTGGTGCCCTGCCTGAAAGTGAAAGGAATCGAAAGGAGCAGCCGATGATAATTGGCCTAGATGGCCATGAGCTGGGAAACTCAGGGGTAATAATATCGTCTTGCTTGGTGGGTCTCCTCACTGGCATAGGCGTGGTTCTATTCAACAAGGGGGTGCATGAAATACGCGACTTCTTCTGGGATGGGATTCCCTATGGAGGTGCCTCGTGGTTGAGGGAGGAGCCTATTCCAGCCATCCGGACTCGAGTCGTTTTCGTCCCCGCTTGTGGTGGCTTTATAGTTAGCATCTTAAATCAGCTTCGATATGCTTTGAGTCTAGATGATGATGACGATGATGATGTGCAACAAGTTCAAGACAAATGCTATTCTCCTTCTCATCCACAGGCACAAGCACAAGAACATATCTCTGTTAATACCGTTTCTTCTACTACCAGTCTTCCTATTATCTACTACAATTATTTGAAAATAGCATTCCAGCCTCTTCTGAAGGCATTGGCTGCTTGTATCACTCTTGGAACTGGGAATTCTCTTGGTCCTGAAGGTCCAAGTGTGGAGATCGGCAAATCCATAGCCAAGGGAGTTGGGAATCTCTTTGATAGACGCCCTCGAAGAAAAGTCTCTCTTTTTGCTGCGGGTTCTGCTGCTGGAATCTCTTCTGGTTAGTCATGGCTCCAACAACTTCTCGTTTTTCATTTTCTCAACCGTTTTTTTCTTTTAGCACCCGATTCTTCAATTTGAACATGTTAGCTTCCTATTTCCAAGCAAAATCTCAGTCAAGTTCACACATCTCTACATCAAGGCTGTATCACACCGGTCGAACAGCCAAGGAAAATTTGTTTTCCATTCCGAAAATTCAGGTTCTTGTATTAAAAGATCCCTGGCACTACTTAGGATAAGTGGATGAAACCCAAAGCAGCACATATGTTATCAATGGTGTAGTCACTTTGAAATTCCTTAGTCCTTTAATAATAGGCTCATTTTCTCAAGTTAAAAGTTATTTCTGTCCTTTGTTTACAGGATTCAATGCTGCAGTTGCTGGTTGCTTTTTTGCTGTAGAGTCGGTCTTATGGCCATCGCCAGCAGCAGATTTGTCCCCATCATTATCGTATACAACTTCTATGGTCATTCTTAGCGCTGTCATAGCTTCTGTTGTGTCAGAAGTTGGTCTTGGCTCTGAACCAGCCTTTAAGGTCCCGGAGTATGATTTCCGCTCCCCTGGTGGTAAGTTATCTTCTTTTATATATGCCCAGTAAATTATGTTTATGTACTGTAGAACTTGGAGTATAGGACATTGTCGCTAATTTTGTCCAATTAATGAGAATAACTCCACACCAGATGTGCACTTCCATTATTCATCCTGTGAGTATTGAGCTTCGGCTACTCACAAATAGTTACTGTAAGCAACCATTATCCATTATTGCTTTTCTCACAACCAAATGCTTCTTATATTAAATATCTTCTAAGTTAACGAAAGTGTAACATCTTTGGAATAACTAGTTGATGTGATTATCTGCTACTTGATGTAGCTGTGACCACTGCAAGTGCAAATGTTTTTATAACTATTGTTTTAGTGTTTGCTTCCATAAAATATATCTTTCATTTGTTGAGATATTAATTAGTTGCAGTGTTATATAGCATTGCACCTAGAAACTACCATCCTATAAATTTTGGAAGCCAAACTAGTTTAAGTCACAGTGCCAGGATGACATTTTCTAACACAGGCTTAGTACTTGTTGAACTGATTGTTCAATACAAGCTTTAACTGTCAAAAGTACATATTCCATTTTCAGAGCTCCCGCTGTATCTGTTGCTTGGTGTCTTATGCGGCTTGATCTCTTTGACATTATCTAGATGTACAACGTATATGTTGGCAACTGTCGAGAATCTCCAAAAGGACAATGGGATACCAAAGGCTGTGTTTCCAGTAATGGGTGGCTTAACGGTTGGTCTGATAGCCTTGATGTTTCCGGAAATCCTTTACTGGGGTTTTGAGAATGTTGATATTTTATTAGAATCTCGGCCGTTTGTAAAAGGTCTGACAGCGGACATGTTACTTCAGTTAGTAGCAGCCAAGATAGTCGCAACCTCTTTGTGTCGGGCTTCAGGACTAGTTGGAGGTTACTATGCCCCATCCCTCTTCATTGGTGCAGCAACAGGAATGGCATATGGAAAATTCATTAATTTTGCAATTGCTCAATCCAATCCAACGATTCATTTTTCCATTCTGGAAGTTGCATCGCCACAGGCGTATGGGCTGGTACTGTTTTCTGACTTTTTTATTGAGTCTAGATGTTTTATCTCACCCTAAGTGTTTGAAGATCCGATGCATTCATCAACAGTTCAGTAATTTTATTCTCACAATCATGATCATTGATTAATGGAGAGCTTTGTTTTATAGGTTGGAATGGCTGCTACTCTAGCAGGAGTGTGCGAAGTACCTCTTACTTCAGTGTTGTTACTTTTCGAGTTGACACAGGACTATCGGATAGTTTTGCCCCTACTTGGAGCTGTTGGGTTGTCTTCATGGATTACATCTGGACAAATGAGGAGAAGAGATGTCAAAGAGACTAAAGCAGCTGACCATGCAAACACTAACACGAAACAAGAATTTGAGATATATACCAGTAGGACAGGAAGGTTGTCATCTAGTGATTTGCATGCTGAAGAGGAACCCTATGCAATTAACCGTTGTGAAGTTGAAAGCTCTCTTTGCATAGATGATTGGAATCTTGAAGTTGAGGAGTTGAAGAGGAGAGTTTTTGTGTCAGAAGTCATGAGAACAAAGTATGTGACTGTCCTAATGACCACTTTGCTTATCGAAGCAGTGACGCTCATGCTGGCAGAGAAGCAATCATGTGCTATGATTGTTGATAATGATAAGATTTTAATTGGTTTACTGACACTCGGAGACATTCAAGAATTCAGCAAATATGCACAGGCAAAAACAAGTAGCTCCAAGGTATGATGATACCCTTATTTTGGTTATTTTAATGGAATTTCAAGTTCAGCTGCTTTGAGCTGAATTAACTAAAGCACTTAAAAACCTTAGTCATGCAAGTGTAGAATATAGAATGGGGAGAAAAGTGAAGTATAACAAAATAGCTGCTTTGAAGATTCCAAATAAAACGAGCGATAAGGGTTGGGGGGCAAAGGGGGGTACAGGAGGGAGAATCACTCTCACTTGGGGAAATGGTACCTGCTGATTGACAATGGCATGTACTACTCATGATTGCAGACTACCACCATTCAGATATATATTCTCTGAACCAGATAGGTCCAAGCTTAGAATTCTGGTCCTTTAGTGCTATAGTTCCTAAATAACCTAATTATACTTCTTTCTCAACCACATCATGTCATGCATAAGATGTTAACTAACATGCTGCTCCTGTTGCAGGAGCTGCTAGTATCAGAAATGTGCTCTGCGGATGGTGAAAAATGCTGTGTACCATGTACAGCTACTCCCAATATGAACCTTCTTTCTGCCTTAATAGTCATGGATAGGTATGGTGTGAATCAAGTTCCAGTCGTTATGGAGCATATCCAAAATCAGAGGGGACAACTTGTTGGGCTTTTGGACAGAGAAAGTATCATCCTAACTTGCAGGTTTCTTGACTTTTTTCTCTAGTGTGCATAAAAGTGGTGTGTTTTTATGATTCCATGCATTCAAAAACATTTCTTGCATGCTTGTTTCCATACATTCAAAAACACTTGCATGCATGTTTCCGCTGAATGAAATCTCGGAAGTTCATTTCCCTAGCTTTAGACTTTGGGATTGCACACTTTTTGCTGACATTGTATCGCTTTCAATCTTGTCCCAGTTTTTGTTTACTGGTTTTTGGTTGGTGCAGAGCTTTAGCAACCAGAAAATCATTGAGCTAATATTTTCCATTGCCGCTGAAGGGTCTGCTTCAGTTCAATCACAAGTAGTTTGAAAATATTCTCAGATTCTTGAAACGCAGGGCAGGCACTCACTTGACTGATGCCTTTTGGCGCAGACACCGGTTTTGGCATCGTGTCCTTTTAACAGTGGCGGCACACTGAAGACTGAAGGAGTTATTACAAGCTCAGCAGGCGGCTTATACGGCATTAAAATGCTTTTGCTTTGGTTGTAAGAACGATCTATAGGAAGGAATGGATGAATTCATGACAAGTTCATAGTTGGCCAATCTTCAGTTCAATATATGAATATCTATGTGATGGATTAAATCCGCATATACTGTACAGGTATAACATGGGAAACAAAAGTGGCATCATGGACGAATGGTTGAGAAGATACACATGAAGTCAATTGAGTTACTAAGTGTAAAGAAATAATATAATGTAGAGTATTATTTCACTTTATTAGTTATTAAAATTATTGCAGCTTAAATTTAATTGTTATTAAAATTATTGCAGCTTAAATTTACTTAAACTAAGTAAATATACATTAAAAATTAAATAAAATGAAGCAACTAAAAATTAAATAAAAATGTAAGCCGTAACAAAATTTACTAATAGATTAAGACATTAGAATAATTGGTTTCACTATAACTAATTCAATTTAATTCTTGGCTTATGCTACTAAGAATTATTATTTTGACAGTGAATTTTTTAAATTTATTCAATATTTTTTCTTTAGTAATATTAAAAATATTCTTCATATATTAACTTACTATATTTTTATATAAATTTATACATGTAAAAATTTTTTAAATTCTATGAGAATTTTTAAATAAAAATACATGAATCGGTACATTATTTTTCGTTCAATTTGTGATGTTCATCACATAAAAAAAACATGAATCTCCTTTTAATTTTATTATGCATCTTTAAATTATTTAAATATTAATAAAATATTAAAATTATTAAATATAATAATAAATATTTAATCATGAGAGAATAAATTAAAAAATATAAATTTATAAAATTAAATCTTTATAATTAAGCTGTATTATAATCTTAACAAAATAAATTAATTTATTTAAATATAAATAGAATATATAAATTTAATTGAAGACATCCAAGAAAAGCGCTGGGAAAAGAAAACAAGAAACTCAATTCAGTCTTCAATCGGCTTTCCTCGCTCTCGGATTCTCCTCTCTATTCTCTGTAAGTCGGCTTCTCCAAAGCACTGGTCTCGGTTTTGCGGCTGCTGGTTCTCTGTTTCCGATTTTACTGTCGTTCAACTCTGTTGCCTCAACACGTGCGCTTTGTATGAAGTGCTTGCCGCCTCTTTTAATTCTAAGCTTGTAAGAATTTGAATTAATTATGGTGTTTCACGCACGCCTGGCACTTAAAGCCGCCACCCGAAATCTTAGCTTCCTTAATTAATCACATGCTGCTCATTGTACCGATCTTGCCACCGACTTAATTATAAAAATAAAAGTTTAATTATTGTCTTCTTTTAATGTTCGTTACTTGATCTTCAACTCTTTCCAGTATTCTTTGATTGATTATTATTTTTTTATTATTTCCCCTTTAAGCTTCTTTTCACTTAAATATTCCCAATATAACTCTACAATAATAAAATATAAAAATTAAGATAAAATTATAATTTAATATAAATTTAAAGTGAGGAAGTATTAAAATAATATACATTATAAGCACATTAGATACCTCCAAACTTAATATTTTACTAGTTTTCGAGCAAAATTTAAAGTAAAAACTATGAAAAGAAAATCCTAGTGAAACTACTTGCACCGGTGATCACAATTGCATTAGCATTTGCAATAAGCATTTAGACCCTAGGTAGTTGTAGTCTCATGAGGGTTTCAGTGATAATACCTATAATCGTCATAAAAAATTCTATAAAGATTCCATAGAATATATAACTTAAAGAAAATTATGAACATTGGGAAGGCTTTATCTTTAATTCAATAGTCAACTTAATCTCACATTCGATTCTTACAGCGTGTGTGAATTAATTCAATTAATACTCATTCTTAAAATCCTAAATATCAATAGTCCTTACATTGAACAATAAACCAAATAGGTCTAATTAACCTCATCTTCTTAATCTTTTTTCTTTCTTAATATCGACGAGCATAAATTTGTATTTTCTTTTGATTTTTCTTTAAACCACATTTTCTTTTTAATTATCCATTGTCAGAAACTTTCACTTTATCTCTTAAAGTAGCCTTCTTCTTATGGTAGATTTTTCTCTACATTATACAAGCCAAATTATTCAATGATAACTTCATTCTTAAGGATTATAAATAGCTATTTCTATAAATGGCAATTTATTCTATAAATGGCAATTTATTCTATAAAATGAGGGTGCATTCCTCAATTAGCGTTAAAATTTCATGCTCCTTAAATTTTCTTTTATTAGAAGACATTTCTTTCATAAGTTTGGCATAAATCGACATTTGTTCCAAAACATCTACAAAAGGAATGTTAGTATGTAGTTTCTTAAACGCATAAAGAAATTTTAATAATTGTTTATCTATATTATCTTTTTAGAGGCATTGAGGAAAAGGGATAGAGAACATAGTCCTTGATTGGTCTTTGTGGTTGTGGTTATGGTATTTCTAAACTTGCTACCTTTGAATCCTTGGAAGTGTCTTCATCTTGCTCTTCATCAGTTTTCTTTACTTCTTTTTGCAAATTTTCAAGCTACTTACTACTTTGAAGTATAATTGGATTCACTTGCTTCCTTGGATTTGTCTCAATGTTACTAAGTACAAAGCCTTGTGGTTCTACTGAATAATAGTTTTCAATATGAGCCACTTGTACCTCAAGGTTCCTAATTAGATGCATCTTGATTTTGAAAAACTATCTTTGTCTTGGTCATTAATTAAGACGTGTTGTTGTAAGTTAGGTAAGAGCGCCTTCCTAATTTAGTTTTTTTTCTATGGTTGGAATCCTAGAGGTGGCTTTAATATATTTTAAATATTGCTGCATGACAAATTTAAGTGATTTCTCTAGCCTGGATTATAGGTATGAAAATACAAGTTTTTTTTTATTGCCACTAAAAGTTTGGCACATAATGAGCTTATTTAATAGATGACAATCCACTGTGGCAATTGACATTAGCATGACTCCCTCCATTTAATTCAAACACTTGATGCTGAGTTTGATTATTTAGATTGTCTAGCTTATTATGAATAGCAATCATTTGTGTGTATAAAGTAGTGATGACATCAACATTATGGACTCTTGCAACTGTCCTTAGTATTAGTTGCTCTGAATACCATTGGTAATTAAAAATTATCTCCTTCAATAGTTGATAAGCTGTTCTAGTGTTTTTTTCCATCAAAAGTTCCTTCTTCTGTAGCATCAACAGTTTTCTAGTAATAAATTCCAAACCATTGTAAAATGTTTATACTTGCAGCCAAAATTGTAAAATGTTTATACTTGTTTAATACTTGTAGACCATGCTATGGACATTCTTTTTATAAGTCTTTGTATTTCTTCCATCCATTATATAATAACTCCATCTCAAACTAAGTAAAGGTATTGATATCATTCTTTCACTTAACTATTTTCCTTAGGGGAAAGAACTTTGCTAAAATTTGAAATAATAACTAGGCAACCCAAGAAAATGGTGAATTAGGTTTCTAAAAAATTAAGCAATTAAAACTTAAGTTAATTTAAACAAAGTAATTAAAGTCAAAATAAACACATTAATATGCAAACTAAAATAAAGAGATAGAGTTAGAGAGGGCAAACACATGAATTTTATGTGGTTCGACCAATCGTGCTTACATCGATGTCTTTGAATTCACCAGGCTTGAGGATTCCACTAATCAAGCATCCAAGACTTCAAGAACTCTTACAATTAACTTCATAGGTGTCAATCAACCTTTACAATAAGAGATTATCCCATACTCACACTTTCTCAAATACAAGATTTTTCGCTTACGCAATCTATGTGTTTATAAATATATGACTAAGGTGTGATTTAAAGAATTAATGAACAATTGAAAGCTCGAGAAATATTGTATTCTTAATAATATGCTCTTTGATATTCATTGGATTCATTTTGATTTGGATCTAATACCATCTTTTTATAGTTGGAGCTGAAAACTAGTTATTATTGACTTTTTGCACCAAGTCGATCACTATTAAACTTATCGAATCACTGTTTTGACTTGAGCAAGTTTCTATTGTGCTATAATTTCAAATTATCAGATCGCCGTTGTTCTGATGTTGGCTTGCCATTAATGCCTAGAAGCTAGTCTTCAATTCTGTTCAACGTCGGTTAGTCGCTATCTAAAAAACAATTAGTTGTTTGCTATAGTGATTGCTACAGTGAAATTATTTTTAAATTATAGCTTTGCCTTAAAATTTATAAAACTTTACAAATAAACCTATTTTCAGATTTTTGAAATAATATTAGTCGATTTGAAAGTTCTTAATACTTTTTTAATTCAACCATGAACTTGAAAAACAAACAATTTCATGAAATCACTTTTCCTTTAAGTATAAAACCTTTATAGAATGAAAATAGTGATTTATTTAAAATGTATGAAAATAATTTAAGCTGTTAAAAGATTAATCATTCTTAGTCTTGTTTGTTATCATCAAAATCAACATTATAGACATAAATATATTAACAAACTTCTGTGCTAAACCATTCCACGTAGTGATTGTCTCAACATGGAATGAGTTCAGCAACTTTTTTGCTTTATTCATTAGCCTAAATAGGAAAAACCTTAGCCTAATAGCATTGTTTCAGACATTGTTGAACTTAAATGTGTTACAATTTCCAAAGAATTTGCAATATGAGCATTCAGATCATCGTTTGTCATTCCAGTAAATTGTACTGAAGTTTGAATCATTTGGTAAAAGGAACAATATAATCACTTAAAGGTCATACAATGCCTGAGCAATCATCAATAGAAGGAACAATATAGTCTTTTAAAGCTCTTATATCTCATTTCCCTAATTCATCAATCATGATTAATTGTTGCTCTCTTAAGACTTCTCTTCTTTGACTATTGAGCATTCTATACCTATATTCAATTTCTAGACTAAAAGGTAATAAATCAAAACTTCTTGACTGTCTCATAAATTTAAACAAGAAAAATAAAGCAAAATTCAAATTAAATTAGAGCTAGTTGGTATCAATACTAATCCAAACAATCTCTCATAAAGATGTCAAACAATTGTTATATAAATTAGTAAATGTATTAATCGACATAAAATTATTTTCACAATTGAATGAGAGAATTCATATTTAAAATTAAAATAAAATAAAGCAACCCTAGGTCCTATAGCCTAAACTAGACTAGGAACTAAGTCCAGTGGTCTCACTATAACTAAAGGTTCCAATTATGTCATAAGACTAAGTAATAATGGAAATTAAGGTGCTGAAGGTGTTAACCAAATAACTCAAGTTAATGTTCCTAAATATTCTCAAGATTCATTACAATGAATTGGTAGTCCATTTACTAGGGCAAGGACAAGGAGGATAAAGGAAGCTTTACAAAGCTTGATTGTAGAAGTACATTACAAAGAGGCTGAGTTATAAGAGTATTCCAAAGCTTCACCATGGACAGTAAATTATCTTGTTGAGCAAGTCATAGATTTAGAAGAGTATGATGGGCGCATTGGTTAATTAAAATGTAATTTTATTTTTATTTAATTATGGGTTTTTATGTCTTAATTGTCATTGTTATCATAGTCTTTTAATTAAGGCCAATTAGGTCTACTTTCAAATTTAATTAATCCCAATTCATTTTTTTTAAAGACAGCAATTTGTTATGTTAAGGGAGGAAAAATTTTTTATTATTCAAAGAAGCTTTGCTTTGCCTTCTTGTGTTCTAGATTAAATAGATGAATTTGACTTATTAAGAGAGTGATTAACCTTTGTGGCATCTCAAGATTAGGGTTTTAAGGACTTAGTTTTCTTTAGGTTCTAATCTAATTATCTACAATTTGTTCCTAGTGATCTGAAGTATTTCTAATCTATTGATTGAAGGGTTCCTAGAGTTGGTTGCCTAGAGGGTCCATAGCCTTGTTCTCTAGAAAAGGTGATTTATAATTATCTCTCTTTGTTTTTTTTTTATTCTTGATATTGTGCCTTTCTTCTATTTCCTTTACTTTTGTTTCTTGATCTTAATAGATTCAATTCAGTTCCATTTTGTGTGTTCGGTAGATATATTTAAAAAAAAAGAATTAGAGTTGCTATCTTAAAAATTTGAAGACATATAAGATTTTTGTGTCTCTTTCTTAGTTTCTTGATTTGCTTGACTAAAGAAAATTTTTAATTTATGTTTCTTCGTAATATTAGCAGTTGATTCTAATCCAAAAAAAAAAGAAAGATTATCAATCTACAAGGTTGTTTAGGTGTCTTTTTCTTGTCATCTATTAGTTACATTCTAGTAATCTTTCTCATATGTCTTTTGTTTCATTTCTAAAGTTTTCTTAAATTTTTTGGTTCTTTGAAGTTATCTTCCATTTGCCTCAATTAAGTTTTAAAGTTCTAATTCTTGAGATTGTCATTATCTGACTAATTGCTTTTTGAGATTTGTTGAATTTTTTTGATTTTGTTAAAAACATAAAAGGGGCTAGCTTGAGTGGTAAAAGACAAGAGAGATCATCATCAAGAAAAAGCCAAAATAGTGCAAAACATAGGTGATAAGAATTTGATTTAAATGTAAACACATGAGGGAGTGTGTGAGGAACGATAATTTTCTTTTATTTTGCAAGTTGAAAAAAAATAAGTATTAAAGAAAGAGAACTATAAGAGGTCGACATAAGATTGTTCATCAAGGCTATTAATGACCAATTTAAATTACTGAATGTGAGATTGAATGAATTAGAATCCAATTCTAGATCTATTTGTCCAATGGAAGTTAACGGAGAATGAATAAATTATCGGGTGACAATTTGAGTTTGAGGATTTTTTTGCTTTTCTAGTGCCAGATATTGTTCTTGGTAAGAGTTGGATGAGGAAAACATCATGTAGGGCGGTTGGGGAGTTTAAGGTAAAGACTTGGTGTTGTTTTCTTGCCTGTAGGTCATGGCTTTGGGTTTGGGTTTCTTTTGTTTTTCTTTGGTTTGAACATGCCAAGGAGTGAAATCATCTGCATCATCACGGGGTAAGGTAGGTTGGTGCTTGCAGTTGGGCTTTCTTTAGTTTTTCTTTTTCTTACATCTGGGACATCTATTGAATTCCTAGTCGTTATTATAATCATCTTTATCTAAGCAAGGACAATCAGGATTGCACATGTGTGATTTTGGAACTTCCCACATAAAATATCCTTGTATCTTGTTAGGATACACGTGATATCCTTTAGAAGTAAAGCCATGAATAGGGAGATCCTCTTGAGCTATTTTGATATCTGTTATCGTTAAAGTGTATGAGAAAGAAACTTAAGGAGACTGTTTTTCTAGTAGCTAAATAGTTATTATGACAGTACCATCAGATCTTTTTTTAAATAGTGCATCAGAAGTTTGAATGGGTTGAGAATTTTGATGGAATTTTTCATAATTGAATGGCCACTCAAGAGGCATGAGTTTGATAAGCTCTTATTTTTGGATCTGTTTAGGAATCTAGACAATTGTGGGTATGGTTTCATTGTCAAATGCTCGAGGGGTTAGTAGGTCAAGAGCATGGCTTTGAAGTCTATACACCAACTGATGATGCAAAGTAGAAAATTTTACTGTGATTACTTTTTCAGCACCTTGTAACTTAATCTGTCCCTTGAAGGTGGTAGCAAATGCACTAAGCTGAAAGTCAAGCTTATCAGCTTTAAGGATTCTACCTAAGCCATTACAAAATGAAATATTTAAGACAGTGATTGAGCTAATGATAGGAGAACTAGCCCACATAACACTTTGCTCAAGCTTATTGTAAAGGATTAAGGAAGGGCAGGACGCTGATTCTTATTTAAAGAATTTAAAGATAGAGACCAATTTAAAGGAGATGCCATTTAAAAAGTCAGAAAAAGGAATCATTTTATTTAGAGACATGATATGTGTATCAAATAATAAAATTGTAAAAAAAGAAATCCTACTTAAAGCTCATACAGCCCGATATTTACTCCATCCTGACATAATGAAAAATGTATAAAAATTTAAAGAAGCATTATTGGTGGCCTGGTATGAAGAAAGATATAGTTAAGTTCGTGACTCAATGTCTTACCTGTTAACTAATCAAGGTGAAGCATCATAAACTAGTAGGGCTTCTGAAACCTTATCAAATCCCTCAATAGAAGTGGGAGGAAATCACAATAGACTTCATCGTTGGTCTCCCAAGGACTACAAAAATGCATGATGCCATATAGGTAATAGTTGATCGACTTACAAAGTCTGCCTACTTCTTGCCTATTCGGATGATGTACACCATGGATCAACTTGCAGAAATATACATAAAGGAGATAGTCAGATTACATGGTGTACCTGTCTCTATTATTTTTTACCGATATACAAGATTCACCTTGACATTCTAGGAGAAGGTACACAGTGCTATAAGGACAAGATTAAAATTTAGCATAGTATTTCACCCTCAAACAGATGGCCAATCAGAAAAAATAAGTTAATTACTCAAAGATATGTTGCAAAGTGTGCCATCGACTTCCAAGGATTATGGAGCAAATATTTAGCATTAGCTGAATTTGCCTACAATAACAACTACTAATCAATAATCGGCATGGCACTATACGAAGCTTTATAAGGTAGGAAATACGGGTCACCTATTCATTGAGATAAGATAGGTAAGCAAAGATATCTTAGACCAGACTTAGTTGTTGCCTCATCTGAAGCAATCGAGAAAATATACCAAAGAATATAAGCAGCCTAAAGTCGATAAAAAAGTTATGCGGATAAAAGACAAAGGCTTTTGAAATTTTAAGTTAGTGAGAAAGTATTCTTAAAAGTCACCCTAGAAAAAGGATCAATGAGATTTGGAAACAAAGGAAAATTAAGCCCAAGTTTTATTGGGCTATTTGAAAGACTCGAACGTGTCGAGAATGTCTCCAGTCAACTTGCATTCCCACTATCTTTATTAAGGATGCATAATGCCTTCCATATCTCCATGTTAAAGAAATATGTTTCAAACCCCTCTCACATGCCAGACTATAAGCTTCTTTAACTAGAGGAAGACTTAACCTATAAAGAGTGTTTAGTTTAAGTACCTGATAGAAAAAAAAAGTAGTTAAGGAACAAAAAGATCCCTCTAATTATGATACTATAGCAAAATAGCTTGGTAGAGGAGGCAACATGGGAGCGCAAAAAAAAAATGAAGAATAAATATCCTAAGCTATTCAATAAGTAAATTTCAAGGATGAAATTTTTTAAAGTGGGAGGAAATTGAAAGGTACAATTTTCTTATTCGAATATAGCACAATTAATCTTAAGCTGACAAGCTCTCTTAAGCATCAATAATAATAATAATAATAAATATAATAATATAATAACATAATAATAATATAGTAAAATATAATAATTAATTTTAAAGTAATGATGACATAAGCAATGACATAAGTGATGATGTAATAAGAGATGTTGTAGAGATTTTAGGAATTTTAGAAATTAGTAAGATATTTATGGAGAGATAAATTTCCATCATTAATCAAATGCTATAGTGGCAAAATCCTACCTATCCATAGGCCTTACGAAAGCCTAAAAATATCTCTCTAGCTCTTTCATTTTACATAAACCCTAGAAATCCAATCTTTTTTTATTCTAAACCAAAACATCATTAATAGAGAAATTTTCAAGTTAAAAAGGAAGGTTTAATAGAACCAAGAAAAAGAGGTAAGTAACACTTTACTTTAAATGCAATGTAAGAATAATATGCAAAGTAACACTTCACTTTAAATAATAATTCTTTCATGCTAAGTTTAGTTTAGAATGATATTTTATCTTATAATGGCTGGCTATGCCGCCTTTATTATGATATCATCTTAATCATCCTTATATGGTCAGCTATTCTGCCTAAAATGTGATGTTTTGCTAATTATTTAATTGTATAGTTGGCTATACCGTCTTATATGTGATGCTTTATTTTATTATGTCATGGTCAGCTATATCGCCTATAATATAATGCTTTGATACTTACTTGACTGAATGGTGGGCTATGTTGTCTAATATATGATGCTTTTATTTTATTATACCATGGTTAGCTCTACCGTCTAGAATATAATGATTATTATTTACTCTTTACATGGTTGGCCCTGCTGCTTATATTTTAATCCTATTTCTTTAATTTCTATATAGATGGCACTGTCGCATATGTTAAATGTTGTTCTCTTAAAATAGTTTTATGTTTTGCCTTTATTATACATCTAAAAAATTTACATGTTATGACATAAGTTACATTGAGCACGTGCATTTCATGGATGATTACACAAAGAAGATATTTTAATAAATTATAGGAAAAGGGTTGTTATACTACTAGGTGGCAAAAGTTTACAAAGAGGGCAAGCTTAAGCTAAGAAAAGAGATACCTTAGGGACAGTGATACATAATACCTAACGAATCAATTAATTAGACCTAAGGGCATATTGTTGAGTGCTAGCCTTGTTGTACAACAAACCTTGGGCCCTAACACAATTCTTTACGTTTCTAAGTTTATTTAAAAGATTTAGAACTTATTTTGTTTAGTCATTCATGTGTATAGTAGGTAATACATGCATCAAGTGTTAACTTATTAGGCATTAGCTCATGTAGTCCTTACATTATAGAAATTAAGGAGTAGAGCTAGCTGACGCTAAATCCCAACCAAGGCGAAGTGCATATGGATATAACAGACCATCAGTTACACAATGGGTACAATTATGTTTCTATCTAACTTTAAATACTATAAGTTTATTTACTGAGTTGGTTTTGTGACATGTTACTAAGGGATCTCTATCCTTGTAATAAAGTTTTTTATGTAACAAACCTTTTATGTTCTATATTTATAAAATACTTATTTTTAAATTTATATCTATGCTAAAAGTGCTGAATGTTCAACATGTTTTTAATCACTTTAGTTACAATTATAAATGTGAAGTGTTTCAAAATTGGTATCAATTATAAATGTGGGGTGTTACATAGAAAAGAAGATGTTATGACATTTCTAAAGTACTTCTAGAAAAAGAAAACTGAATCTAATTTTTTTTTAAGTATCAATTTAGATAGTAGGATCGATTAAAGAATGTATTTTTGGGTAGATTCGAGGAGTAGGGCAACTTATAAATATTTTGGAGATGTCATCACATTTGATATCACATATTTTTCCAACAAGTATGACATGCCATTCGCTCTTTTTGTTGGAGTTAATAATCGTGGCCAATCTATTTTGTTGATGTGAGGTGCAACTTTCTTACTTGAATATACCATAATTGACCTTAAGCAGACAAGCTCTATCAAGCATTGGAATAATAATAATCATAATAATAATATAATAATATAATAATAATAAAAGTAATATAAAAAATTAATTCTAAAGTAATGATGGCATAAGTAATGACATAAGTGATGTGAAGTTTAACTTTCACACTAGAATATAATAGAATGAATTTTAATTAACAAATCTTCTTAACTACTAAAATAATAATAACAATATTATAAAAATATTCATCATTGCATATTCAAAAATAATAGTGACATAAGTGTCGACATAAGTAATGATGTAATAAGATATATTTGATATAAATAATGATACAATAAGAGATGTTTTAGAGATATTTTAGAATTCTAGAAATTACTAGAATATTTATGAAAAGATAAATCTCTACTATTAATTAAGAGATATGATGGCAAAATCTTAACCATCCATTAGCTTTAAGAAATCTTATAAATACTCCCTAGCCCCTTCATTTTCCATAAACTTTAGAAATTCAATCTCTTTCTATTCTGAGCCAAAGCATCATTAAGTAACGCTCTAACTGCAATGTAAAGGCAAAGTTGTTATATTTAAATTCATCATTTTTTATGACTACTATAATGTGATTAATCTTGCATTATGCATGCATTTTATGGGTGGCTATTACTACAAACATTGCCAAAGTTTCTAAGGAGGGTAAGTCCTCAAAGCTAAGCAAAGAGTAGTCTTTTGGGGACGGTAATACATAACACCCAAAAGATTAACCATTTAATGTGACCTTAGGGCAAGTTATTTTAAAAGATGAAAAAGTGCCAACATTATAGTGCAGCGTATCTAAGTTCCCCACATGGTTTATGTCTCTTTTAAAGATTTAACGTTTGTCAAGTCATTAAAGTATTATCTTACTGGACATTAGCTCACATGGTCCTTAGATTGCCGGAAATAATATATAGGGCAAGCTGATACTAAGTCCTAACCAATGCGAAGTGCATATGGGCATAATAGATCTTGAGTGTATAAAAGGCTCAACTTTATTTCTATCTAAATATAAAATTATAAGTTTATTTAGTTACAAGTTGGTTTTGTGATATGTTTCTAAGAAATTTCTATATCTTGTAATGATGTTTTTTTATGTAACAAATCGTTTAAGTTCTATATTTAGAAAAAGCCTATTTTAAATTTATATCTATACTAAAAGTGTGGAATATTTTATATTTTTTTAACATCTTAGTTACAATTATAAACATGAGGTGTTACAAATTGATATCAGAGTCCAAGGTATAAAGCGATTCTGTAGACCTTCCATATGCAGTAGTCTAGGGAGGGACAAGGGCTCAGCTTTCTAGTAAGAATTTGGAATTAGTTATTTAGAAATCTTATTCTTGATTTGTCTAAAATGTAGAAGTTAGATAATAATAACAACAACAATAACAATAAACCATTCAAATGTTAAATACGAGGGTTAACACAAGGAGTAGGGCAAGAGAAAAAAGATTTCTCTAGATAAAAAAACAATATAACAAACTACTCTCGTGGAGTAGGCAACATGAAATGTGAGAAAGAGATGAAAAATAAACATGACAACACTAGGGTGTAGGCTAGTCCCTTATTGCTTTGTCAATACTAATACCTTGCGAACTAACAAAATGTCTAAGAAACACAATAGATTCCATAAAAAACATACACTTCTTAAGATTAGCATACAATTGGTGCTCTCTCAAGACACTAAAAACAACATGCAAGTGTTTCATATGTTCATCCAAATTTTTGCTATAAACTAAGATTTCATTAAAGTAAACTATCACAAATTTTTCTATGAAATATTGCAAAACATGATTCATTAACCTCGAATATGGACTAGGTGCATTAGTTAAATCGAAAGGCATTACCAACCACTCATCAAGCATATCATCTAACCTCAAGATAGATATCATCTAAGCTCAAAAATCTATACACATGTGCCATGTTCCATCTTTCTTTGGGACTAAGATGATATGAATTAAACATGGGCTAAGACTCTCCCTTATAAAACTTTTTTACAACAACTCATCCACTTGCCTTTGTATCTCTTTCATTTCCTTAGAATTAGTTCTATAAGCCGGTTGATTTGGTATGGTAGAATCAGGTATGCTCAATTCCTCTTAAAAGAGGTAATCCTTGGGGAATCTCTTTAGGAAATAGGTCCTTGAATTCCTGCAATAAAGACATGACAACAATAGGCAAAGATGAGTTAAGTTAATTAGTAGAAAAATAAACATCCTTGTACACAAGCATAAGTCCACAAATTGTTATATCCTTTGGAGTCAACCGTCTTGTCGCGTTTAGAACTTGTTCTCTGTAATTTAGAATCTGCTTCTTCTTTATCAAACTCACATTTTCTTTGAGATTTAGATCTAAAATTAGATTCCAATTCATTCAATCTTGCATTTAGTAATTTAAATTGGTCATTAACAGTCTTGAAGAACAATATCATGTTGACCTCTTGTGGATTTCTTTCTTCAATACTAATTTTTTTTAACTTACAAAATAAAAGAAAATTATCTTTCCTCACACACTTCCTCACGTGTTTAAACTCAAATCAGATTGTTATCATCGTGTTTTGCAATATTTTGGCTTTTTCTTGATGATGATCTCCCTTGTCTTTTACTACTTAAGTTAGCCCCTTTATAAGAATAAAAAAATTCAATAAATCTCAAAGAGTAAGTAGTCAGATAATGACAATCTCAAGTTAACTTCAAATAACCAATAAATTTATGAAAACCTCAGAAAGAAAGCAAAAGACATATGAATGAAATCACTAGAATACAACTAATAGATAAACAAGAAAAAGACACTTAAACAGCCTTGTAGATTGATAGTCTTTCTTTTTTTTTGGGATAAAATCAGCTACTAATATTACAAAGAAACATAAATTAGAAATTTTCTGTAGTCAAGCAACTCAAGAAATTAAGAAAGAGACACAAAAATCTTATATGTCTCTAAATTCTTAAGATAGCAACTCCAATTTTTTTTTAAATATATCTACCAAATGCAAAAAATAGAACTAAATTGAATCTATTAAGATTAAGAAACAAAAACAAAGGAAATAGAAGAAAGGCATAATATCAAGAATAAAAAAAATAAACAGAGATAATGATAAATAACTTGTTTCTATAGAACAAGGCTCTGATACTAATTTGCTATGAACCCTCTAGGCAACCAACTTTAGGAACCCTAGAATCAATTGATTAGAAACACTTTAGATCACTAGGAACAAATTGTAGATGATTAGATTAGAACGTAAAGGAAACTAATCCTTAAAACCTTAATCTTAAGACACCGCAAATATTGATCACTACTTGATAAGTCAAATTCATGCATTTAATCAAGCACACAAGAAGGCAAAGCAAAGAGTCTCTGAATAATCGAATTTTTTTTTCTTAACATAATAAGATCCTGTCTTTATATAACAAAACCCTAAAGAAAACTCTAATTAATAAAAAAATGAATTGGGCTTAATTAAATTCAAAAGTGGGCCTAATTCGCCTTAATTAAAAGACTATAATAACAATGATTATTAAGACATAAAAGCCCATAATTAAATAAAAATGAAATTATATTTTTAATTAACCCATGCACCTATCATGCTCGTCTAAATCTATGCCTTGCACAACAAGATAATTTACTGTCCATGGTAAAGCTTTGGAATACTTTTCTAGCTCAGCCTCTTTGTAATGCACTTCCACAATCAAGCTTTGTAAAGATTCCTTCATCCTCCTTATCTTTACCCTAGTTAATAGACCGTCAATTCCTTACAATGGATCTTGAGAATATTTGGGAACATTAACATGAGTTATTTGGTCAGCACCATCAGCACCTTGATTTTCATTAATTAATCAAGTGTTATGGTGGCAAAATCTTAATCATTCATGTGCTTTAGAAATTCTATAAATACCCCTTAGCCCATTCATTTTCCATAAACGCTAGAACTCCAATATCTTTCAATTTTAAAGTCAAAGCATCATTAATAAAGAAATTCTCAAGTTAGGAAGAAAGGTTTAGGAAAATCAAGAAAAAGAGGTAAGTAACACTTTACTTCAACTGTAATATAAGAACAATATGTTTAACTTTGCGTTGGAATAATAATTCTTTTATGCTAAGTTTAGTTTTAAATAATCATTTATCTTATGATAGTTTTAAAAAATCATTTATCTTATGATTATTATTATTATGGTGCAATTGGTTATTCTCTAATCTTTTCATGGTTGGCTATGCCGCCCATATTATGATATCTGCTTAATCATCCTCATATGGTCGGCTATGCTACCTATAATGTGATGCTTTGCTACTTATTTGATTATATAGTGAGATTCCCAGACTATATTGTGTACACTTTTTCTGAAATAATAACCATAACTAGAGTATTGTATTTTGTGCATATCCATTGGGATACGTTTCAAGAGACAAAAGGATATCGTCCAATGAATTTTTATTCAAGCCATCTTAATGAATTAAATCTTATCTTCCCTGTTATCAGACATCTTTTTTAAAAAAACATGAATTTTTATCACAACTCATTTTGGTACACTTATGACAAACATTAGAGAGTTTTAGAGCTTTTCATTTTTTTGCGTCATTTTCTTTACCACAACTAGATGTATATGCAATAAATTTGGTAGGTAATTCACCTGTTAATCACATTTTAACTTCGATTATCCCTCTGATATTAGTAGAGATGTTATTTTTTATATGTAATCGCATGCATTTAAACCGAACTTTATAAATAGTGAGGAGGACATTCTGAGAAAGTAAAGGAAATCACTTGTGGAGCTTTACTAAAATTACGTCTTTGTCCATACATTTTGCTCAGAATATCAATTATTATGAAAAATTGAAATAACCGACTTCGACAATACAGAGTATCATTATCTGCCACTTAATCGGGGTGATAAATGACAACACACCAAAGAAAAAAATCTAGCAAAAATACAGTACATGTAAAGGCAAATAAAACAATAAATAAATAACACATAATAAAAAAAATTAACTTATCATTGTCCTCTTAATGAGTTTGCCTCAAGTTCTAGTTGAGTTTCATAGATTCCACCTTCTATTTTTTAGATTTGTCTTTCTAAATCTTTAACATAAGATACTAACTGTAGTGGTTGCATATCACAAATTAGATGTGATTAACAAAATTAAATCAAGCCTTTTAAGAAACACTTTGCATGTAAAAGTTGTTTAAATTGGTTGAAAAGAATTTATCTTACGGAGGTACTTATAAGTGATAAATGTAACTACAACTACTAAACTAACACACTTCAGCAAAAATAATGATAAAATGATAAAAGGTTAAATCACCAAAAAAAAATAAAAAAAAATCAGATTTAGTAGGCCACTTATATCTATTGTGCTATTTTCTCTATATGGTTGGTATTTGTGATATGACTTTATTTTTCTGACCATTAACTTTAAAAATTGCACGGTTCTTTGGATTCTTAAGCTTAATGGCTCCATATGGAAAAACAGTATGAATAATAAATTGACCAAACCATTAAGATCATATCTTACTTGGAGAAATGTGCAAATAAAAATTGTATAAAAATACTTTCTAACCTACTATGAAAGATTTTCTCATGCTTCGCTTATCACAGAAAATTTTCATTTACTTCTTGCAGTCCTTAACATTTTATCGTTATGAATATTTTATGGTTTTACTAGTTATAATCTCATTTTTTAACCAAAGATGGGATAATTGATGTCTATATTCTTTTGTTTGTTATCAGGAAAGAATGAGATAATTTTTGACAATGTGTTTTCTTTTCCTCAGAACGTATAATTCAAGGAGTCCGTGCAAGTTTAAGCGCATTTTTTTGTGGTGATTCTGACAATAAGATGAGATTTTTGGTGTCAATTGCTCTATCTTTGTTCTTTATTTATCAATATCTATGCATAACGATAAATCCAGTAAGGTATTACCCTCATCAATCAATCTATCAATATTAAAATCCAAATCAAAGTGAGTTAAACATGATAGTAAAGGTGTTGTATGTTAGAAAATGTATTTATAAACGAGAAAATTTGTTATTTTACACTCTAAGTTTCATTAACATTCCTGTTTTTATATATTTAAGTTTTTTTGTAATTTTAATTATGTATATTTTATTATAACTAAGAATTTTATGTATTTTTCGGATATCATGATCATTTCATAATAAATGAGACATCAAATAACAAAACGGATAGTAAAACTAAACTCAGAACGATCGGAAATTTTAGGAGAAGAATAAAAATATAAACATCACTATTCACATATACAATACTGTTCATAATCCTATTCATGACACTGTTTCATAAATATTGTATGATGATATGGTATTGAACGATGAAATGGCACAAACAAATGACGTAGTAGCATTTGATTGGAGAAATGATATGGTATTGACTAATTATGTGGTATTGACTGATAAGGTGTCACAATATTATTGAATTAAATGTTTATGCTCTGTTGAACGATGACATGGTAGTATGTTAGTGGATCAAAAAAAATATGTGCACGGTACATACATATATATAGGATGATAACCTTGATAATATGTTTAATCCAATCATAATTTCCCATATGGCGCAATCCTATGTGTCTAAATTATTTTAATCCGATGATCATGATTTATTCATTGTATCTATAAATGGAGGACTTCCCCGTATAATTTGACACCTTTGACCTTATTTTTTTAGCTCAATTTTCTATAATTCCCTCTCTATCTTGTATTTTTTACGTATTTTAATAAAAGTTTTACTTTATCCGTAGTTTAAATATGAGTAGTTAATTTTCTTTTAAACTTAGGTTGAAAGTGAAGTCTCAAAATATTCCATGAGCTTAATTTAGTAAATTTATTGACAGATAGTAATAACTAAATTATTACTGTTTGGCACAATAAGCCCTTAGCACCATATTAATTAGAGGGTTGTTCATAAGGAGTGGACATCCTCCTCATGATCTAATTGATACTAATAAGAAATATTTAGCCTTGGTGCATGTTGATATCCAAAATGCCTCATTGTAATAGTTATCATTTTAATTTATTTTCTGCCATTCTAATTTAAATTTTAAGATAGATTAAATTACTTTCGCCATAATTTCAACCACTCACTTAAAAAATTAATTCATCACATAATTAAAATTCACCTCCTTGTGAGATCGACACTTATCACCATTAATCTATTCTACAATAGATTTGTGTACTTGCGAGTTTAATAAAATTTGCACAACAAAAAGGTCATTGCTAAGGTTTAAAGAAAAAGTATGATTAACTAATTCATCCATTAAATTCACATCTACAATTCTATCATCTGTATTATAAGGTTATTTGGCAATGTTAAAAATATTTCGTTCTATGGTCATATTGCCAAAAGACAACTATATATTTTCAATCATTTATTGAATGTGAGTATTGGCAATTACCAAGAAAGGTCGGCTTAGGATAATGGGGATGTGCTTCCTTGAATCCTATACTAGTTGAGTGTCAATTACAATAAAATCAATAAGAAAATAAAACTTATCTAATTGGATAAGCACATCCTCCAATATATCACAAGGTATTTTTGTAGATCAATCTACAACCTATAATACCATTGTAGTTGGGTGTAATTTTTCTAGTCCAAATTTCATAAATACTGAAGAAGATAACATATTTACACCAACTCCTAAGTCCAACAAAGCATTTTCAATTATGTGATTCATTATACTACATGAGATAGTGGAACCTAGAAATCTGTTTAGTCAACCTGTGAGCCTACTTTTGTCAATACAAATGTGGCCTATTCTTTAGGGAAGTTATATGCCATGACCTTATAATCACATGCAATCACTAAACGAATGGCCAAGAGTCAAAAGTACAAGTGCTGACGAGAACCTAACAAGCTGTTAAGGGAAGAGGTTAGCAAATTTCAATTAAAAACTCTACAAAACAGCAATCACGTTGCCACTCTGCCTTCTATATGATCTTTAATAATAACATATAAAATCCCCTTAAAATTTAGCTTTGTATTACTTTCTTCAATTCATTTTACTTATATATTAAATACTTGATGTAGGCATTAAAATATGTATACGGAAAACCTCTTTAGTATGCCCTATCGTATTTAGTGTTGCAGCTATAGAGAGTTGCAATCAACATTCAAGCTAGGATTCATGCCGTTATCCCCAAAAAAATAAATTCAGCTATTGGGGTTGTTTATTAACATTGACATCATTGACTTGTTGACTTTAAGAAGCACTTGTCCCTCTCTTTGAATTATCATAGCCTAACATTCTTATTGTAAAACTTAGCCACTTTTTACTTGCAAATTTTTGCTCAAACTCTTACCACTTCTCTCTTCTCATCAAGTATAGATCTAGTAATATTTTTTTGTCATTTACTGTCTCATCATAGAACTTTGTTTTCTATGAATCATGCTTATTTTCACTAGAATTACTACCTCGTGTTCTAAGGCAAGTGAAAGTGAAGTCTCTCTTGTTAAACACTTTAGGATTATTTTATAAGCCTATACCACTCTGTGGAGCTCAAGCTCCTTTCTTCTAACCCAACCTTTTTTTATTGCTGCTTTATAGTCTTGTTTGCTACTTCTATTCATTTGCCCTTTAATAAACATATGAAGTAAACAAAAGTTCTATGTATATAATTTCTTGAATTTTTCATTACTAAACTAATTCCTATTATTGTTGATAAGTGGTTGCCACAGGCCATATCTGTACATGCATGGGCATATTCAGTTAGGCATATTTTATATAACAATATATTTGTAGTTTAGTAAATTTGTAGACTTAGTTCAAATCTAATAGGCATATAATGTTTTTATAAGGATTACTTAAATATATTTTATGACGATAACTTACATAAAAGAATTTTCAAAAATTTGGCCACAATGAGATTCAATATTGAAAAAAGATAATTTGTTATTATTATTTTTAAAAATTAAAAGAAAGTAATAGAATTTGAGTATTTGAGACTCTAAATGTGTTAAGTGATAGTAACAAAGAAAATTAAATACCAAATTAAATTAAAATTTTTGAACCTATCCATGTAATTTATATTTCTGTTCAGTTAATGTACATATCACACCTTTATAAATAAAAGTTGTTATTCATTTTTCAGTTTTTTTTTAAATAGTTCAACTCAATCCATTTAGTAAAGTATTGATGGCTATCATAGCAAATTTCATTTGGCCTTTCTTGATCTGCATTGGTTCGATAAAATCCATTCCATTTTGTGCAAATGTCTATGCTTGACATAGTACTTATGTTTTCTAGTGGTTGCCTTGTGATAACAGTAAATTTCTAACATTCGACATCTCCGAACTAACTCTTATACACCTTATACATGGTTGGCAAGAAATAACCTTACCTTATTATTTTATGGGCAAGATCTACCTACACTATTATCTTAACAAATTCTTTCATATACTTCTCTTATTATATAGCTAACATTAGCCTAACTCGAACCTTTTAGATAAGGTAACAAATAACCTCTCTAGCAATAAAGTCTTCTTACTTCTACTTTATCTTAAGGTATTCTTTGAACCTATGTACCTTATAATAGGCACCATCCAACTTTTATCCTCTTTTACCATAATAATTTTCATCTTGTCTTTAGCCATACACAACTTTAAAAGTATTTCTAAAGGGTTTCCGAGTAAGATCTTCATATATTTCATGGCTACTAGTCTTTTTATATAATTTGGTTAATAATTCTCTCCTTTAGGAATTTGTTCTATTGTAGCTTGATCAAAGCTACGTAATAGTTACTCTTACTTAAGTACTTGGACTTGTTTTCATTCTTAGCTTGAAAATTTCAGTTCAAGCGATTCATCACCAATTAAAGTCATTTTGACCTTTAAATGTCGAACCCTAATGCCTTTGTTAATTTCAAACCTATGATGAGAACTTTATACTCTACTTCATTTTTTATAGGTTGAAATTCATACCTGAGAGTGTAGCACACATTTTTATTGCAGTAAAACTAGAGTAACTTCTTCTATTAACCCTCAGTGTTTGTGGCCTTCATTACATTAAGTTCATATAAATTACAAATTTTTTTTTTTTTGCTTCCTTAATCTTCTACTCAACATCCCATCTCTTCATTTCCTTTATTGTACCAATTAATAGAGTCAATCAGAGCTACATTTTAATTACTGACCTTGGTTTATAACTTATGTCGAGCTCGCTTAATTTTACTAATCACTTAACTAGCCTTCTTGAAATATCTAGTTTGTACAAGATTTGTCTAAGTGGTTGATGACAACCACATTTTCATGAGCTTAGAAATATGGCCTCAACTTTCCCATAGTGGCAACTAAAGCCATCATCCATTTTTCCATAGTAGGGTACTCAAATTTTGCCCTTATAAAATATTTACCTGTATATTATCCTAAATGTTGAACTCTACCATCTTCTCTTATCATAAATTAGCTGGTTAAGTATTTTAAGATCGCCATGTAAATCTAGAGAATCTTACCCACCTAAGACTTGGCTAAAGTCTGTACATTAACTAGATATGCCTTTAATTATTGAAATGTTGCATTACATTCCTCTATTCTCTTCAGTCTTTTTTCTTTTTTTATTAACTAAAAAAATGAATGCCACTTATTTAATAATTTTTTAAATGAACTTGATCAACACAATAACTTTCCCAGCTATTCCCTTTTGACTAATTGAGAAACCTAAGAACTTCTCTAACTTTCCTTTATAGGTGTACTTTTCTTAGTTTAGCTTCATCTACCTCTTTTATAGCACTTCAAACTTCTCATGCAAATATGACACATGGTTTGTTGGTTCCATAGACTTAGTTATTATGCCATCTGTATACACCTTATAGTTTAAATTATTACTAGCTCAAAGAGCTTGTTCACCAATCTATGGTACTTTTTAATCCGAAAAGTATCACATAGTAGCAATATAAGTCATGTTTGGCCACAAAAGTTGTTTACTCTTTATCAATATCAGACATACGAATTTGATTGTAGCCTAAAAGTTTGTCTATAAACCTTGTCAAGCCACGCGTCAACACAATTTATTAATTTTTAGAGAAGAATACTAATTTTAAATAAGTTTGTTAAGGTTACTAAAATCTACACACATCCTCCATTTTCTATTTGCCTTTTACACTATTACCAAATTTGAAACTTAACTTTTAGCAATCTATCCACCTTAACATGAATGGCTTCATACCTTTCCTGGTTAAACACTTGAAATACTAGTTAAGCTACCTAAGAGAGTGTGAATTGAGTTTTTAAAATTTAAGTAAATCAAACCACAACAATTCAATATATTGCCTTACTGAAATAAAAAATAATAAATTTAACAATACTAAAAAATAAAAGGTAAGGGAAAAGTAGAAAACACAAAGATTTTTACATGGTTTTACAATCTCCTGCTATATACCCACCTTCAAGCAAATCTAGCTTAAAGATTTCACTATCCAAGCTTCTAAGGCTTCAAATGCTTATAATCAACTTCCAAACTATTAATGGACTTTTATAATAAGAAATTATTCTTAATCTCTTAATGCAAATGTTTCTTACACTCAAATTCTCACCAATTTGAGAAAGAAATAAAAATCACAACAAACAACTCTCTTTTAGAGTGGATATATAAATGATAATACAAAAGAGATTCAATATATGATGCTTTACAAAATGGACGCTCAAAAATATGATGCATGCTCTTGTTCTTACTTACAAAAATCTTTGAAAATGAATTAGTTTTGAGTTTATATAATTTTGACAAAACCTAGCCGTTATGGATAAATTCCAGCAAGCAAGTGATTAGCCCCTTAATTTAGCCAGATCCCTGGTAAGTGTTATGTAATTTTCTATTGCAATTTCAATTTTGCGATAGTAACATTATTTTTAAAATTATTTTTGCCTAAAAATTTTTGTAATTTTACTATAGCTCAAAACATTGTAAAACTTTACACACAAATCCAATTTTAAAATTTTTAAATGATGCTCATGATTCCCAAAACTTTTTAAAATTATAATATGGCTTAAAATTTTATCATAGTTATCATAGAGGTTTCTTTTAAGAATTTTAACATAAAGTTTATCGATTTGAAAGTAATCAAAACTTTTTCAATTTAATCTAAAATTTGAAAAACACTCAAATCCACAAAATACTTGCCCTATAAATATATAACCTTTTGGTTTATGAAAAATAATGATTTATTAAACAAAATCTTGAGCTTCTTAAATGTTAAATTATACATATATTAAATTATACTAACTTTACAAAAATTTATCGCAATAACGACTCTATTAAGCTAAAATTTATTCTTAATTATGCCATTGTCCATTGAATGTCTTCAACTTTATTTCACTTGATTTATTTGTATAAATATTATCCTTTAAGAACTAGTGAAAATGTAAAATATAATATTTATCAAATTAATTAAGATACATGTTTGTTGTCATCAAAATTACAATATGTGTAGACCTTAAGGCTAACAACACTCTCTTATTATCCTTTCTTTTTGGGTTCTTGAGTATTAGTAATAGTTACTTTTGGAACCCAAACACATTTGACTCTATAGTATACATTTCTTTTCACTGGACATATATATTTCATATGACTATTTTGATTGTAATAATAACAAATGTTTTTATGATCACTAATGAAGGTAACTTTAATAAAGTAATTCTTATAATATTTTTACTTTAAGTTAGGCTTATACTTATGTCCTACTTTATCAAATACTCTTTTTTTTAAAGTTCGGCAATTTTTGGTAAGTTCTTTTGACCACTTGTAGATTTTAACATAATTTAATTGAGTACATTACTCTTTTTCTTAAATGCTTCATTTTCTTTTATGAATTCATCAATATGTAATCTTTCATACTCATACAAAGTGTTAGGTTTCTCATTTGATAGTGCAACTCAATCATGTAATGTTTTATTCTCTAATTCTAAACATGTAATCTTTGTACTTAAAGATTCATTTTCACTTGCAAGCTCTACCATTTTCTTTTCAAAACATATATTTCTTTTACCAATTTTCATTCAGTCATCATGCAAATTTCTTAAAATCATCATATAATTCTTCATAGATAGGATCACTTATCTCATCAAGTTTGTCAAATGATTCCTCCTCAATTGCCATGAGAGTAAGGTTTGACATTTTTTATAGCTTCTCATCATCACTTATTTTTTTATTGCTATCATCCGATGTGGATATCATTGCCTTCTTCTTGAGCTTGTTAAAAAGAGAACATTCTGATCATATGTGTCTATGCTTTTTATACTCATAACAAGTGATTGACTCATTATTCTCCTTTTGATTCTTATAGTTTCTGAATCTTTTTTGCTCACTAGTTTTCTTAAAGAAATTTCTAAACCCCGTGGCCATCATAACCATGTCTTCATCATCAAGCTCGCTTTCTTCTTCTTTTTCATTGGCTTTTTCAGCTACCAAATCTTTTTCATATGAAATAAGTGAGTCAATTAAATCATCAATAGGCAAAGTGTTTAAATCTTTAGTTTCCTTTAAGGTGGTTTTCTTAGGTTTCTATTCCATTAGTAAAGACCTAATAATTTTCTTAACCTTTTAGCTATTCAAAAATGTTTTTTCCTACTGCTCCTAATGTGTCCACAATATCCATAAATCTAGTATACATAAAATACATACTCTCATTTATTTTATTTGGAACAATTCATATTGTCCAACATATCTACTAATCTTAGACTCTTTGACCTGGTTTGTGCCCTCATAGATAACTTTAAGTTTATTATAAATTTCATAAGCACTTTTACAACTAGATACTCTATGAAAATCCTTCTTATCAAGTGCACAAAACAAGATATTCATAACTTTAGAATTTAAAAAAGCTTTTTTCTTTTTCAATTCATTCCATTCTCTAAAGGTTTTAGTATATATTCTCCTACTTCATTTTAATCATAAGCATAAAAGGATCATTACAAATAATTTTTCAAATTTCATAATATAATGGTTGCAAGTAAATTTTCATCCTAGTTTTGTAATATAGGAGTCATTTGCATCAAAAAATTGATAGCCTAGTTGTAGACTTACCTTCCTTAAATGTGAAATCATTTTACATTGTCATGAATCTTTTAATATAGACAAGTAAGTTCTAATAAAAGAACTAAACTCTAATACTAAACAAAATGTTAGTTAAGCCACATAAAAGGAGAATGATTTGGGTTTCTAAAATTTAAGCTAATCAAACCACACGACTATTTAATTTAATGCCTTAATAAAATAAAAGATAATAAATTTAACAATACTAAAAATTAAAAAGAGTAAAAGGTGAGAGAGCAAGCATAAAGATTTTTACGTGGTTCAGCAGTCTCCGCCTATATACACACCTCCAAGCAAATCAAACTTAAAGATTTCACTATTCAAGTCTCTCAAGGCTTCAAATACTTATAATTAACTTATAAGCCATCAGTGGACTTTTACAATAATAGATTAGCCCCCAATATCTTAACTCAAGTATTGCTTATACTTAAATTCTCACCAATTTGAGAAAGAAATGAAAATCACAACAAACAACTCTCTTTTAGAGTAGATATACAAATGATAGCACAAAGGAGATTCAATATATGATTATTTGCAAAATGAAAGCTAAAAAATATGATGTATGCTCTTGTTCTTACTTACAAAAGTCTTTAAAAATAAATAGGTTTCAGTTTATATAATTTTAACAAAACCTAGCCGTTACAGATAATTGCAGCAAGCAAGTGATTAGCCTCTTAATTTAGCCAGATCCTTACTAAATGCAGTGTAAGTTTTTATTGCAATTTCAATTTTGCTATAGTAATACTATTTTTAAAATTATTTTTTACCTAACATTTTTTTTAATTTTACTATCACTCAAAATGTTATAAAACTTTACAAACAAATCCAATTTTAGAATTTCTAAATAATGCTCATTATTCCCAAAACTTTTTAAAATTATAATATGGCTTAAAATTTTATCATAGTTATCAAAGAGGTTTTTTTTTCAGAATTTTAACATAATGTTTGTCAATTTGAAAGTTCTTAAATCCTTTTCAATTTAATCTAAAATTTGAAAAACATTTAAATCTACAAAATAATTGCATAAATATATAATCTTTTGGTTTATGAAAAATAATAGTTTATTGAACAAATTTTAAGCTTTTCAAATGTTAAACTAAGCATATATTAAATCATACCAGCTTTACAAGAATTTGTCGTGATAACGACTTTGTTAAGCTAAACTTTACTCTTAATCATGCCATTGTCTATCGAGTGTTTTCAACTTGATTTCACTTGCATAAATTTTATCTTTCAAGAATAGGTGAAAATATGAAATATAATATTTATTAAATCAATTAAGACACATATTTGTTATTATCAAAATTATAATATATGTAGACCTTAAGGTTAACAACACTCTTTTTAATCCTTTATGGGCTTGTATTTTCAATCAATAGCCAACTAATGACATATAATTTGGGATCTAATCCCAGCATATCTTCATAAACCTATACAAATATATCATTGTATTGAACTAGTAAGCTTGAACGTTGATTGAAAAATTCATCATTATTTTTGTTCCCATTCTTGCTACTTTGCTCGACTTTACTTATTGGAACTTGTTTCAATTCTTTATTAGATCACTACTAGCACAACCTATCTTGAACTCATGGATGGACACTTATGATTTATATAGATCTTTAGTGATTTTAGTATAAAAGCTTTGGGCAACTTGTTGCTAATCTTTTATTACTTTGATCCCACCTTCGACTCTAAATTTCATACATTGTATATAGATTAAGCTCATAGCTCTTGTTATGCCATTGAATGCCCACCTAAAATAACTTGATAAAGGTTAAACTTATCAACCACTACCCTATTTTGCTATCATTATTTTCAATGGTGGGTTTAGTTCTATAATGGATGATAAATTAGTCCCTGCTCAGGTATCTTTTCAGCTCTTCTAAATTTTCTTAATGATGTTTTGATACGATCAAACTTAAAGTCATCTTTCCATAAAACATTCAATTGCTTAAATAAAATGACAGTCAATCTATCACACCGAGAGAACCTGATCGAAACTCTTGTACATGAAAATAGTTCAACTTCTATCCATGAAAGTAATTTTCACTACAATAGTAACTTTGTATAATGCCTAATCACTTCTTCATCTTTATCTACGAACATGATCGACATTTTATAGACCTATTTCTTTTTCTACATTAAATGTTAACATTATTCTCCTAACTTTTTAAGTAATATTTACTCGGATTCCTCCTTAAACAATTTGAGTACCCTACTAGGGTCAACCTCTATTAATCACTATTGCCATATTGTCTTTAATGTCTACTCTTGTCTTATCTCGTTCTTGGTTATTCATACACTCTTTTAAATATTAGTTTTATGCAAGCCATCAAATATGCTTTTTCTAACATATGCTATTTGTGATTTAATGATTCTATATCTTATAATACTTACAATAACTGTGGTCGGCACTTCTACCTCTATATTCTGTGATTGGGTTTAATAGGCTTGACTCTTGTTCAAGGAAATAAATCTCCCACACAACTTTACAAAGTTCAACCTATTATCTGATCTTTACCTTTATTGGCTTATGAGTGGCAGCAACTTGCTATACCCATTTCCTATATCCTACCGTCAGCTTTCTCTCTAGTTATTTCCTCTTTCTTAGCCTACATTTATCAATGGACTCTTCTTCTTTCATTATTTCTGTCCTAACCCTGACCTAGCCTTTTTTATCATTTGTAATTAAGGAGACTATACCATAACGACACCTGTTGCCTAAGTTTTTACTCGAGGAATACCTAAGGTTTTCTGTCATCTTTCTCGATTTTATTACATACACCAGCCTAACTCTCCATTCTTATATTCTTCTTTTTTTTATACTCTACATCTTTAATTTTCGTATTCATCTTCACCTGATTGTGTGCCTCAACATACATTGTAATCTCCTTATTATACAAATTATTTCACACTATTGATTCTCAACCCTTTCTTTAATCCTTCTAGAGTATCTAGGTGATCAAAACCTCTAGGTTGATAACTCTTTATTATACCTAGATGCAAAGCTTCTCACATTTTCAAATTCACCTTAGACCAATTTTTTTAGTTTACTCGTATCTAGCTTAAGTATGCATAAACATATAAAATGCATAACAAAGAGTTCCCATAACTCTTTAAAATTTCTTGTACTTCCTCTTTAACCTCTAATACCACTCTCAAATAGCCTTTATAAAGTTAAGGAAAAACTCAAGATTCAAGCCTTAAACCTTAGTCATCTTATTAAGCCTCTCTATATTATAAGAAGGGTTAGATTATTTTATCATAAATTAAGGCTGAATTAGTTTATTTTTATCATAAATTAAGGCCAAAACTACATATTTGGTATAAAAAACACCATTATTACATCAAGTTTTGGGAAGATTTAAAGTCAAGTAATAGTTTATCTGCCATTTTCTTACCTTTTGCCTTTGCTTCTAATGCCTTTAGAGTTTTTTTATATTTAGAGCATTTTTTTATCAAACTCATTTACTTATTGCGAGTTTCTTTATTTATACATTCTCTAACATTTTTTCTCTTATCAAACTTTAGTTTTAAAAGGCCTTAATTTTCTTCACCATTTACCATGACATTTCTCTCTCTTCTGTGCTGCTCTACTACTCTTTGGGTTACGTTTCAATCTTTAATTACTCTATTGTAAGTGTCAACCAGTCTTTTACCTTTCAACTCGTTCTTATTAGGGTATAAAGCCTAGCATCCTTCTGGGCACTTATAGGTGTAACGTCTCCTTATGCAAGCCAAAGGGTTGCCTAGGGTGTAATTCCCAACCTATTGGCACAACAAATGCACAACCCTTTATGTGTACCCACTGCTTAATATAAGACTCTACATTTCTGTTACTTAAGGAAATAAAGTTGTCCATTAGCTATCAACTTAAGATTTTTACCTAGTGTTAAGTGATTAATCCTAATAATTAGTATCAAAGCAAGGTCATGAAGTTAAGCAGCCATAAAAACAATTTTAGATGAGGGATTGTTAGGTTATAGGGCCCTAATATCCTTCCATATAGTAGTAACGCAACATCTTTTACACAGAAGGTTGTTTAGGGTGTAATTGTTCAGTCCATTGGCATAATAAATATGCAACTACTCATGTCTATCACCACTTAATCTAGGCTTTGCACTTCCATGCTTTAAGGGAATAAAGTTACGTCGTGCCTATCAGCTTCATTTTTTGGGCTAGTAGTAAGTACTTAATCCGAACACTTTTCTCCATCTCTTGTTCATAGTAACATTCAATTTCTCTATCATTTGGCATAAGGTTTACTTATCCCATTAATCATTGTCCACTACCATTTTCTAGTGGCTTCTTATCGTTGAATTTTTAAATTTATGGCTTTTCACATCATTTCCTACAATGTAAGAACTAAAAAATGTCCTTGATTTTGCTCAAAGATAATAACATGCACCCAATGCAAAGGCTCATTCGACCACAACTCTCTATACCACAAAATATAGTTAGGATACTTCAAAACGACCTCTAATTGTATATCTTTGATGCCTAACCAAATATTTGTTATATAATAAAATGAAAATGAATTGATAAAACTGGAAACAAGTTATAATTTAAGGAAATTTTTTATATTATTTTTTAAGATAATGTAAGAGGTAAAGTGGTTAAGTAATTAATATCTTGTAAAGTTTTTAGTTAAATTTTTAGTTAACCTCTTCCTCTGATAGCTTATTTACTTTAAATAGGTTCTCCTTAATGAGCTGTTGTATCCTTACTTCGCCTAGTGTCTTAGTTGTTACAAATGGTTTTCGCCAATTATGGGTAGTTACAAGGCCACATCATTTTCTTAACACACATATTTTTAAAACATTATTTTTAATGATAACAAACTAGGTTAAAATGTTGGTCGCTAAAATTTTTAAGGTCTTGAAGTTGTGATATTTTGGGCAAGTTTAAGAATCTTAAACTAAATAAATAACTATTAATTTTAATTAGATAATTGTTCTCTAAAGGAAATTACTTGGCCATAATTATGAAAGATAACGGTGAACCATTTATTAAAAATGGTAAGCCGACAAATTCCAAAGAGCAAACTTTTTTGAAATGGCAAACAATTTACTTATAACTACAAACCATTAAATTCTAGAGAGGAATTAGTGCATAACCCGTGAATCGTTTAACACAAATTGCTGGCATATATTGTTTAGTAGATCTCTGAAAATAAATGGTACACCAATAACTTTAAACGGTGAACTGACTATTCAAATTTCAACATAAAGGTAAGTTGAACAAGTCAAAACAGTGATCTAATAGCAGTTAAATGCAATTCGTTAATCACTTAAAAAATTAACAATGACTAATTTTCTTCTCCAACTATAAAAAGCTTAATCATATTCAAATTTACAGTAATTCAATAATTATTATTAAGCTTCTCATTGTGATTTTAGTTCCTCTAGTGCTTAAAACTTGTTATTCTCTCATTAAATCATACTTTGGGCTTTCATTTATAAATACACATAAAGTGTGAAAGAAATTTTTGTAATTTTTATTCTTAAACATCAAATTGAGTGATTGAGAGTGTGAGAAACGATTGGGATAAAAGGTTTAGGATACCCTAATATTACATAGGTTAATTGACACCTTAAAATTTAATTGTAAAGATTTTAAAGTCTTACTATGCAAGACTTAGATATTGAATTCCTCAAGCTCGGTGAGCTTGGATGCGTAGACATTATCTAAGTTTGCTGAACTACGTAAAAAAGATTAACAAATAAAGATTATCATCACCTAATAAAGAACCGAAACCAACTAGTTTTAACTCATAAAACAAACTAAATTTTTTATTTTTAAATGAATAAAAATAACCATCTTTGTCCAAAGCGGAAACGAAAATCAAGTTTTGTCTAAAAAATGAAATAACAAATATTTTCATCAAGATTTAAATAAAAGTTCATCTTTAATAATAATCTAAATTTTTCAATTACTTCAACTTCAACCTTCTTACCATTACCCACATAAATGTATCTTTCACTATCATTAGGCTTTTGGTAATTCAAGTAACCCTGTATAGACATACTGTAGGAGCTATTGCATTGAAATCTATCCACTATGTTGTTTAGGTATTATAGTTAAATTAATCTCAAAACAAACCAAACTTTGTCGTTTAGTTCTGTAAAAGAAATAACTAACGGCTTCTGAATCATCCGATTTCTTTTATTGTTTCTTTTGATTTTCTAGATCTACAGCTTCTTTATCCTTATTCTTTTTCTTACCCTTATACCTTACTGAAATTAAACTTGTCAAGAGTGTACTAATTTCTAGCTTTTCATTCTTAACAAATCTCTATTCAAGCTCTGTAAAAAACTCCTTAGCTATAATTGCCTTTTTTGGCATTATGCTTTAGGAATGGCCTTCTTTATAATCATAATACACATGCAATTTAATTTCTTTCACCTTTTAATTTCTCTTTTATCATTAATGGTACTTTCATCTGTAATCGTTAGTGGAGAATCAACACTTAACGCAAGGTTAAGATTTATGACTATAAAACTATAGAAAAATTATCATGCTATGATTTGAAGTTAGAGCCATTTACGATAGGAATAAAATTTATGTTGATAATTATATTAACAATAGACATAACTGAATAGAGAATAACAAGCAAATAAAACAAGCTCATATTAGTCTTAAAATAAAAATAAATTCAAATAAAGGTAAATCCTTTCTCAAAATATCGAGAACTCTATTAATATTTTGTCTTTGAAAAAAAATTAACTTGTAAGTGATATATTGGTATAGTAATTAAACAGTAATAATAAGAATATTTCAAATAATGAATATTATTTTGGGTCGATTTATTGTACATATGTAAAACTAAATAATCATCATGTGTTTATTACCACAAGTGCAAATGTAATTTTGATATTTACAGAAATTACATGGACAAAATTTTTTATATTCTCAAATAAATTAATTTTCACAAGAAATGTTACTTTGGTGACGTATTGTTTCATTAATTTTTCTCAAAATATATATAAACCAACAAATATTTAAATTTAAAAATTGTATTAAAATTACCCAAAATTTAAAAAATTTGGTCAAAATTTGGTCAACTATCAATGACCAACGTTGACTGTTGATCAATCAACCCTTGATCAGGTTAGAGCTAGATCAATTTAGGTTGACCTAGACCGAATTCTAAACTAGCCTACAAATCAAACCAACCTTCCTTTTATTTTATTTTATTTTTTTTTAATGGGATAAATGTCAACTTTAATTTTAGGGAAATTATCATTCATATACCTTAAATTTATACTTTTATCAAAAGTACTACAACACTTTTAGGGTGTATCAATCATCCACCCTAAGTTCATAAAATGTATCTACCGTCCACTAAACTATTAATTGATATTTGAAAATTAACAGAACTATAGTGAATTGATAAATTTACCCTTGAAAATTATCACTCATATATCCTTAAAATCTCTTATTATCATTTATATACCCTTAAATTATCACTTGTATTATTGAAAAGACCAAACTACCCCTCTAACATTATCATATTTAAACGACAACTAACGATTTGGTAAACGATAGATACATTTTGTCAACTTAAGGTAGACAACTAATATACCTTGAAAGTGTTGTAGTAAATTTAATAATGGAGTAAACTAAGGGTATACAATTGATAGTTTCTCTTAATTTTAATGGACTAATAGAAACAAACACTTAATATTAATCCATCAAGCCCAAAATATTAGGCCTAAAATTAAATTTCAATAAGCTCAACTGATTTAGAGTTTAAATGCAAAAGGGTCTTTATTAATCTATTGCAAAGAAATTTTATAATGCTTTAGGGACCTTAACGAGCACTGCTGGCAATAGTCGCCATAAGGACGAGTGTTTCAATTGCTAGTTTCTTGTGTTGACACGTGTTTCTCTTTTTCTCAATTCATTTATAGCTATTGAATTTATCATAATATCTATACTAAGTCTTCTTCTATAAAGCTTTAATTTTAATAAGCTCTTATGAGAAATATTTTATTGTAGAAAAGGTTAAATAAAAACCCAGCTTAAGAGATCACTATCCTGAAATTTGCTAGACTTCAATTTTTTTTTCCTTTTATGGGTGTTATATTGAAAATTTTATTTATAAGCAAATCTAAGACCTTTTTTAAGGATTGAAAAAAATTGGAGCAAGTTTTATTTGGTGGGTATTTTTGTTGGAGAAGAATGAAAGTGGTTTAAAGAGTTATTGATGATTGACAGTTAAAGAGTGGATTTTGAGAGTGAGAATAAAGGCCATTGATGACATGGAGAAATTGAATGAGTTTAGCGAGACAAAAAAACAGGCGTGGGGACCCGAGTGGATAAAGAAAGATTAAGGAAGAGAAGGAAAAAAAATAAATTGAAGGATAAATTTGTAATTTAAAAAATAAAATTTTTGTTATAATGAATCAAGATTCGGAGTCTTACATAACTAAATAGGGAATGAAACTTTTAAAAATAATAAAATAGACATGTGTCTACAAATAAAGCTGTGATTGAGACACTTGCGAGTGTTCGTAGCACTCCTCCACCGGTCCACGCAAGCACTTCTAACTTCAAATTCGTGTACTCTAAGTTGAAGCATCGATTTCTTAAAGAAGAATTGAAGAAATGTATAATAACTAGTTTCTTTAAACCACATTGCAAAATGAATAAATTTAATTCATATAAAAAATTGAGCAAAATAAACTAAATTCATATCTTTGCACATCAAATATAAACATAAGCACAAATAAATAAATCCAATTCATATTTTTAATTGAGATAAAGAGGTGTTACAATATTTTTTATTTCTATTATATCATTATATATTTTTAATTACAAGTAAATATAATATGTTTAGTAAATTCTTCAACACACACATTTTTTATTATATACATTAAAAAGAAAAAATTTATGTCAATTATGCTTATTCTAGGGCATTCATCACCAAGTCAAGTTGATAATAGTCTAAACAATACTATTTTATCAATTTTAACTTGCCTAACTAAAACGATTACAAATTTACAATTTACAACTTACAAACTTAAAATTAGACTTAAAAATTTAGAAATATATCAACTATAATTATAGTTTAAATTATAACATGATAATATAATATCAAATTATAAATAATAATTTATATTAAAGATTACCTTTCAAATGTCGGTACTTATGGTTTCCACTATTGGAACTTGCGATCTTATAAATTCTTTAAAATGCAGAAATAAAAAGTAGTAATTCAAGTATAGGTAAATGTTATATTTAAAGTTAAAATATATTTTAAATGTACTACGTGGACATTTAAAAACACCTGTCACTATGAATAAAATGAGTTGTAATCACCATATAACCAATGTTTTGAATGGAAGTCTATATATCAGTTGTAAAAGACACCTACTACTTGGTGTTGTAAATTGAACTCTTTAACATTACATTTTACTCTAAAAATAACTCCATAACATCTCTACCAATATTTCTTTGAGATGGCATAATGAACTATGGAATAGTTACACTCTAGAAATGCCTAAATCCTTTGTTATCTATAAAACTCAATGGCAATTTACTCATAATAATTATTTTAGTTACTGCACTTCTACACGCATCTTAGACTTCATCTTTTAGCCAAAACCAGATTACTTACGTCATCTTCGCCACCCTCAGCTGTCAAATTTTGTTGAATTCCACTTTGTTGTTCCCTAAATGTCTTGTATGCTTCACATATCTTTATATAGTTTGTCATATTTATAATCACATCATACTTTGGATAACATTAATATTATCTACCACAATAGTTGTATTTGCATTTGTTTTGATTATTTTCAAGAAAAGTGAAATGATTCCACGTCTCTGATCTTTTCTTCATCGATGGTCTTTTCTACCTTGCCTTTTCCTTTCCTCTTTGAGTTCCTGCTATTTGTATGCTTTGATCTTTATCGTCGCTTATTAAATTCAATCTTGAGTGTCCAAGCATCTAAATATACAAAACAATAATTAATAACCATTAATTTAAAAATCAAAATAAAAACATATTATTAACATAATCTAATTAGTAATTTCAATTCAAATATTTATTAATTTTATTTTATGATGCTTGTTTAATTCAATATTTTCATCATAATATTTTTATATAATTAAATGCTTTAGTGTATAATGCTATATATAAAAATTCAAAATTGTTCATACTTCCTAAAGAAAAAGTAAGAAATTAATAATAAATTAATTATTTATAATATCCAATTATCCATTTCCCATAATAATAAAATATTATTTGCTTGTCAATGTCTTAACTCTTATTATAAATCTCTTAATTTCAAGCCCAAATTACTTACACCTAATGACTTAGTGAATGATTAACATATAATAAAATATTAATTGAATTAGTTAATTTTTTTAAGGTTGAAGTCACTACCCAATTGCACATATCACATATTACAATTATAAAATGTATATAACATAATTCTTACTTTCAATATTAAATCTACCTAATGTCCTAATCTATTCATAAAAAGATCAATTATTAACTGTTATTAACAATTATCAATTAACATGATTTCAATTGTTAATAATTAATAAATTTTTTAGTTATTAAAATTAATAAAAATCTATTCATAAAACAATCATAATACACCAATTTTCTTGATTTTATTACTGTCATCTAAAAATACATAATTACAACTTGTAATTCACAACAATGATCAAATACTAAAATTGAAATGTTAATTTACTATGTAATAAGTAATAACCATATATATTATATAGTTATATACCATGGAAAGTTCAAAATCCAAAATAAAATGGGAGAAACTCAAGTAACGAGGACTATTGTGCCTTGAAGCGGCAAATTAGTGGCCATGACAACAACAGATGGGCAGACACACCCTAGCAGCTTGCAAATGGTTGGGCACGCAACAAATTACGATAACTAGATGGATAGTGGACACGCAGCACGGTAACAGCAAATTGAAGGACACTAGACTCGTGGCACAGCAGTAGCAAATTATGGCAACGGGACTGAAGAGTGGAGTTTTGTTTGTGACTTGGGTCTCAACTGGGTCGAGTGTGGTGTCTATGTGAGTTTTGTGAATCGGTTCTATGTTTTGTGTCTTTTGTGTTTGTGATATGTGTATGTGTTATGTGGTATGCCACAGACCGCATGCCAGTGTGCATGTGTTTACTGTTTGTGTGTTTTTTATTCAAATTAATTGGGTTTACAGATTTACTGGACCTGATTACAACCCAATTAGGTTTCTAAATTTTTCACTAATCGAGTACTATTTAAATTTTTCATGTAGGTCAAGTTGAGTTGGGTATTTTGTCCACTCCTAATTCTAATATTACTAAATTCAAGAATATTAAAGATTTAATCATTAATAAAAAATAAATTTAATTTTCAATGACTTAACATCAAAGGCTCTTATACCACTTATTGGAATAAAAAAAAACTTTGGTAAAAATCATTACTTATAACTCAAAAATATCATGTTGTATCACTAAGAATCAATAATAAAATTATGCCGAAGCGTACCTGAAATCATAACGCTGAATAGTTCTTTAGGATTGTGTGGTTGGTTTTCTAGATCTGCACATTCTTCCAGAGAATCCTTTAATTCTCTCTGTGTTCCCTCTCTTTAATGATAGAATATCAGAAAGAATGAAAAAAATGAGTGCGACTTGTGAACCATAACCACTTATATAGATAACTTTTTCTTATTGTTACTAGGTATTCCTAATTTTACACATAATAAAATTAAAATATGTTGAATCTCTACACATTAAAGGCTCACACCTTATTAGATAAATTAAAGCTCATAATATCAAAAACCTTAATTCATTACTTTTAATTAGGCTTAACCTTATTTAACCGTTTACATCATATAACTATTCATATATAAGCCTAATTTTAGATTAAGGATCCAACAATATTGAATTAAGGATAAAATAATATTGGATTAAAAATATCCAACAAGTTTTGTTTGGTAATGTGCCGAGAGTGGAGGGATCATTCTTTTTTTACCTGATAATATTATGCTGCATTTACTAAACTAGAATCGGAATAAGCTGGAGTCAGAATAGGCAGGAATACAAATGGGCTGGAATAGAAATATGAAAAATGAATTATAATAAATTGTTTACTTGAATTGTAATAATTAAAATCAGAATGAGCTTGATTACATTAATGTGTTTACTTTATCTTGAAATCATAATGAGTTAGATTGTAACAAAATACTAAAAAATATTTAATGAATTATTGTCATAATTATTATTTTATATTTTAATTATAGTGATTATTTATTCAAAAACTATAATTACCAATATATTTTTGTTAATAATGTATTAATATATTAATTAATAATAATTATATTAATTAATAATATATGATTATTATGATAGTATATTAATTAATTAATTAATTATAATAATAAAAATATGTTAATCATTGTGATTATTTATTCAAAAACTATAATCATTAATAATATATTAATATATTAATTAATAGTAATAATTAAATTTATTAATTAATTATAATAATAATAATAATATATCAATTTATAAAAGGGACATGTTAGAAATATTAGAATATTAATGGGAGCAAAATGAGAACTTAAAATAATATGAGATTGATTCTCACCTCCTATCTTCTCTTATAGGAATTAATTTTTCATTTTTTATTCTCAAATACTAGTGAGTCCTACAATTTTAATTTCAATTTTTCATCTATTTTTGCTACATAAATATCATAAATTATTCTGATTATAGATTCTAATTCCTCAAACTAAAAAACAAATACATAATTAATGTTTACAAAAAAAGTTAAGATTTTATAACAACTTGATTACATCAGTATTTTGGATGAGCAAGTAAATGGACAATAATCGTGTTTAAAAAAAAGAATGAGTTTCTGGAAATCTTGATGATCGCAACGTTCTCCCTTTTTTAAATTATTAATATTTTTAACTTTCTATCTAGGCTAGGCAACACTTTTTGGTAATATGATTCAAATATATATAATTATTATGATTAATTAAAGTATAAGTAAAAACGGGGGATTTGATTCAACATTTAACAAATCGTACTCCATGTCTATCAAATCAATGTCTAAATATTTTTTAATTTTATTTTTTTATAAGCTAAATATGTCAGTTTGATTAGACGTTTCTTATTTTTAGTAAAACAAATAATATATTATTTTAAAATAAAATTAAAAATAATTTATTCTACATTCCTAATTAATCATTCCCCACGGTTAGTAAAGTGGAAAAGTAAATGCTTTGGACCACTCTCTCTAAAAAAAATATAACCAATTAGAGGAAACCAAAAAGAACAAAAGGAAAGAAATCAAAAGAGGGAGGGAAAAAAACTATATAAGTAGTCCATGTTCTGGCCCAATAAAAGACTAAACATTGATGTACCTCGACCAATTTATCTCTATCTTCCTATCTTAATTAGTTACACTTACTGGGAATTTAAAAAGTTTATAAGCAATTTATTATGCATTGTCGGAAATTGTCATTATCAATGTTAAGGCGTTTGATGCTAATTGTCTAATTCGATTCCTTCATTAACCACACATACTGTTTCTATTTCAAAATCATATGAGATGGTCTTAATAATAATAATAATAATAATAATAATAACCACAAACCAAGCAAATACTACAAAGTTTCATTGGATGATTATTTATTTCAAATTATGAAATAGATGCTTTTATAAAAGAAAAGCTTGAAGCCTACAGATTTGAGTTGACAAATGAGATGTCTTTATCAGTTCCTTAATGGATTCGTTTACAGGACAAGTTAGAAATTTGCTTCTTCCATTTATTAAGGCAGTATTAGATTTGAAAATGGTTTTCGTCGACGGGGTGGATAACATAATTCTTAGCGCTATTGCTTCAGTTTTGTTTTATTTTTCTATTCATATTTTATATGATTCAAGGCTAAATTCATGAGACTTGTTTACAGGACAAATGAGCATTTTTTATTTTTTTGGTTGAAAATTTTCCAAGAAATTTGGCACAAAGATAACCTTGGATTTGTAGCAAATTAATGGTTGATGAATTATTGTATCCAACATAATTATCCTAGTTTAAGACTTTCAAGACTTCGAAGAAATTATTTGGATGATAAGTGGATAGATAATAAATTGAAAATTAATTTATTGTATCAAGTATCTATTGATTGTTGTGTATCAATTTTAAGAACTATAGATTATTCCATGCAAATTCTAGTAAAAGATTTTGTTATACATGCATGTCTTCATATATCGTTTGTATTTTAAAATTTTTTTTCTAGGTTTAGGAAAAATGTTGAAAGAGATTTTGGCTGATGATCTCAATCAAGTTAAAGCAATATTACTTGTGAGTGGAAATATATAATGATTACACACACACATATATTTTAAAAGTTTTATATTCAAACAAAATTAAGGAATGCTTAATTACAATACAAGGTGATATTGGGTGATATTTTTTATAGGGTAATATTCTCTAAATGATTCACGTGATTAGATTTAAGTAATATATTAAATCTAATATTTACATTATAAAGGCTTAATTAAGTTTGCAAATAATATTTCTTTAAACTATTAAATTGTTGAAATATTTTATGTCCAAACTTCATTGTGCTTAATATAAATATGGAAATTCACAATTATTCAAACACAAAAAATAGGCTTGGTTTAAGGAAACTAGAGTTGGAGAGCTTATTTTTTCCGTTGTTAAACAACCTTTTGGAATGAATAAATTAAGAAAATGGGTGGTGATTTATTTATAATAAAGCATTTGTGATAGCTTTTAACTATGCACCAAAATTATTTGATATATGTAGATAAAGTAACATGCTTGTGCTTAGACTAGATATTAAATTAAAAGCTTCTTGTTCACTATAATTTGCTCTACATATTACATTATTTGTATTTTTATTTAGATAAACTGTATATCTTGAGCATTTTTAATGAAATAAGCTGTGACTTTCTTGTTCACTAATCTTTCTTTGAATTGATTTGTAAATAGGTTATCAATATTTTTTTCTCTGTGGAACAAACTAAGTTTATATCCATTAATTGTTTGTTTCTCTAATGATTGGAAATTGGTAGCTATTTTTTTTTCCATTTTCCATATATTCGTATGCTGATTTGATCATTATATTTGAAGTGTTTCGTCCTCAACTTCATTTGTATCTTAAATCATCTAATTGTTAGTGATAACACAATTGCATTACTTATTTTTAAACAGTGAAAGGCCGCAATTGTTCTCAATTTAGCTTCTAAATCTATTAAACTTAGCTACAATTAATAGGCATTTGAGTGGATAGTATAAATTTTTATGCATTTAATTCAGATTATCCAGTCATGAGAGTAGGATACCTCATATCTTTTTCATTGAAGCATTTGAAATTTGTTATTTATAGTAATAACATTTAAATATGAAATGAAAGAATTTGTAATATAAATTGAGTTTTTTTTTAATTTGTGGCGCTTTTTAATTTCACCAATGAATAAATAGGCATTGAGCCAATTCAATTTTTTATTCTTTTAAATAAATTAAATAGTGATACACAATAATAGCAATCATAAGCACTAATGTAATATTAATACTCACTAACACTTGTATCATAATATTGGCGATACTCCACTAATAATAATCAATAATATTATGATTAGGACACTATAAATAAGTGTCAATGTGTTCTAAATGTTAGATTACTGATATAATTAATAAGTGTCATTGAACTTAATTATTGGTCATATTTTAAAGTTAATAAAGGTTATTTTTCTAATATTATATTTCTCTTAATATAACACAAAAAAATATAATGGCTTCAAGTCAAAATTAATTTCAAGAAGCGATCAGCATTAGAAACTTTACTTTTGAAAAGTCTCGTAGACATATCATATGTATATAGTTTCAAATTAGTTAATTGTTAATTTATGTATTAATTGAGTCCCATAGAAAAATAATAAATTTATTTATTATTTAATAAATTTATCAAATTATTAAGTCATCAAATTGAACCCAAGTCAAATTGGCAAAAACTATTATTTCATTATGGTTATAAATTTATGGAATATTAATCTAATGAGGTTGAGGCTCTATTGTTGTTCTAGGGCAACAAGTGTGTTTGTTGATCTTGAAATTGGCCAATAAAATTAAGAATAAAATTAAACTATAGTTATTTTTTGCCTTTTTTTTGACAATATTGATGCAATTTATTTAATTATATAATGGATGTCATGAGAAGTTTGTAATGTTCATGGTTGAAGCCTATCAAGCCTAAATATTATCCAAAAAAAGGAAAAAAAAAATTAGTGCCGAATCCAATAGTGAGGAGCGGTCTTTCCAAAATTCGAGTATTGGGTTTGAGCATCAATGGGACAATGAGTTATTGATTTTTTAAAGAAAAAATTATGTTGTATCTTGTCTAACTTATGAATGAGAAAAAGAACACTTGGACTCAAAACACTTTGCTGGGTTGGCCTAACACGTCCTCACCTTATATTTAAATCCAACCACTTGGATTGGGCAATGAATGTCATTGGTGAGAAACTCTCCCCCCTTAAGTACAAAATGGAGGGTTTGTCATCTTATTTGATATGGGAAGAAGCTTAAGACTCTAACCAATTGGCTTGCTTGCTCAGCACCTCCTTCCCTTAAGTATAAAGTGAAGGATTCGAATCTCTCTAGTCATTGTGGAAGTTGATTTTCAATAATGAGCTTTATGGACTTATCATCTCCGGTTAGATTTCTTGCTTTTTTATTTAAATTGCATGATTGATGATTTTTAAACACATTAAATTATCTCACTTGCCCTTATTTTCAATTTATCTTATTACTTTTCAAAATTATCCCATTGAAAATAGGAACAAAATATTTTTTTATTTCATTTTATTCTCTATGTCCTCCCTCTCTCTTGTATGATTATCACACCAATACCTTTTTTGGCTACTAACAAGTTTATCATAACCTTCAACATTACCACTTATCTTTTTCACCATCAATATATCACTTTTACTAATATATGATGAGTTTTAATATTCGGTTTTGTAAAATTTTCTGAACAAATTGTGGGTTTCATTGTTATAACCGATGTTAGTTGATTTTGTGTGATAATTAAAGATTTTATTTAATTTCAATGAGAATTTGATTAAGAGCTAATATTTGATTCAAATTGTCAACCTTATAATAAAAATAAGAGAGATGTGAAACAAGAAGTTAATCTATTGAACTTGGCAGAAAAAATTTATTATTTTTTAGTTATTCATTTATTTTCAACGAGGACAATTTTGAAATAAATGATACTAATTAAAAATTGTAAGTTAGTCAGATAAATTAATGGGGTTAAATATTATCACTGAAATTGCATTAGAATATTAAAGTTTCTAATTTGGCATTTATAGACCCGTTAGCAAATTCTAACAGTTTGGATGAAAATGGAGGGTAATTTAATATATCTATTGCAAAAGTGCAGGTAACAATTTGATTAACTTTTCATATAAATTTATTTTGGATTCCTTTTCCCATGATGCCTATGATTTTTTAGAGTATTGAATGGGCTTGTTCTAGACACTTAGATTTAAATATTTTAATCTCTGCCATTGATTTGATTATGTGGATAAATAATTAATTAAGTTATAAGCAATACCTAATCTTTAAAATTAAGTTGATCAGAGATTGTGATCCATCTCTTTTTTTCTTTTAATTTGTACATAATTTCAGTTTGTTAACAACTACAGTATTGTAAAGAATTTGAAGATATAAATATTTTACACTGTCGATTAAAATTCAACGATTTACATTTCTTACATTATTGGTGCTGTAAAAAAAAAGGGCATCATAAAGAGATTCTTTTTATTTATTTAATTCAAATATAAATATAATTATGAAGTTAAATCTGATGGATAATCAAAAAGGTAGACATGACACTTATTGTTTGGTTTTCAATTTTTAATATTAAAAATTTTCAAATATATAATTATTTAAAGAAACATATCATATCTTAATTATTCTTTTAATATTTATAAAATTTCACACATTAATTATCATATAATTTTTTTTTAAAATTAATTACCATATTAAAATTAGCAATCCCGCTTCAAGCTAACTGTTCTGCTCAATATCGACAAGGCCTGATGGTCTCGTCACCCAGGTCGGGCATCCGATTCAAATGAAGCCCATAACGACGGAGGGTGTTATAGTAATTCAGTATTGACAAAGGAGCAGTTACGTAATCCAATTGATGTCTATAAATTGGCAGAAAGTGTCTGGAGCGTTAAGGGACTTTCGAGAGAGCTGCAATTACTTTCCAGCCATACAGCCAAGGGCAAACCCTAGCTCAAGAAAGATGTCTCACTTCGGGAGGTCAGGACCTCCAGATATCACTGACACTTACTCTCTTCTCGTCCTCAACATAACCTTCCGTGAGTACTGTGATGAGATGATACCTCTCTTTTCGCACTTTTGATTTTCTTATTAATAAACAATAAGTTTCTGTGTGAATTGTTTAACTAATTTTTAAATTTTTGTTTATCTCAATGTCAGGTACTACTGCCGATGATCTGTTTCCGCTTTTTGACAAGTACGGCAAGGTCGTTGATATTTTCATACCAAGAGATCGAAGGTATTGAAATTGTAGAGGGGAATTATTTTGTTGTTGTCATCATCATCATCATCTCATGAGACTGTATTTGGAAACTCTCTTGGGCAAATGAAAACTACATTTTTTAGATAACAATTTTAGGCGTTCTTGTTATCAGTTTTGCCCAGAATTGTTCTGGGAAACAATATTGAATTTGGCCTTTATTTGGTTTTTAATTGTATGATGTAGGACAGGGGACTCCCGTGGTTTTGCTTTTGTGCGATACAAATATGCTGATGAGGCGCAAAAGGCTGTTGATAGACTGGATGGTATACTCTTCCTTTCCTTTATAGAAGCTTACTGATAATATGTATGTAATATAGGATCCATTGACAATATTTTTGTTTCTTTTTTGTTTTCTTTTTCCTTTTTTTTTTTTTTCAGGACGAGTTGTTGATGGTCGCGAAATAACAGTTCAGTTCGCAAAATATGGTCCAAATGCTGAGAGGATGTAAGTCCTGTGCTAGTGATTTTTTCAAACTTTTGTATTTAAATTATCACCGTGGATTTTTGCATGGCAGACTAAAGTTCCTATTGGGTTTACACTGCACTTTTTTTAAGGAGCTAGGAGACTCTTGTTCCTTTTTTTTTTTTTTTGGGGGGGGGTGGGATTGAATCTTTTTATTTCGTTGAGTGGCAGCAGATTGTTTCTCGGTTTCTGCCAACATGTTTTGATATCTGTATTCCCTCAGGATACCCACATCTTTATTAAAATGGCATTTTAGCTTGATGGTGTTGTGGCTGTAGCTTGTGATGATGGTACCATATCATCTGGACATTGATGAAAGCTTAAACACAAATTTAGATGTGATTGTTCCCTTCTCTTAGATAAAGTATGAATGCCTAAGTTATGTTTGAGCTTCAATCAGTATTGTACCTTTGATTGAATGATGACTGATTTATTTGAGTTTTTTCATTCACTTCTCCTATATTGAAACTGAAGAAAATCATATTTTGAATTGAGTTGACTATAAGAAGATCTTGTTTTGGTTTTGAATTGCTTATCAAGCTACTGGTGGTTATGTTTTAGTCATAAAGGAAGGATTATTGAATCATTCCCAAGATCGAAGCACAGGTCAAGGAGTCGCAGTCCTCGGAGAAGGTAAGTAAAATTCCTTTCCAATTTTTTTATGTCAATTGTTGGCTGTTTCAGATGTTCAATAATTTGAACTCATTTTGTTTGCATATTTATTGACTGTGTGTCCTGGCTATTTGTCAATCTTTGAGATTTTTAGTTGTGTATCTTCTGAATTTGTGGGTAAAAATGCAGCTAGCTTTTAATAGAAGTTTTGACAGTGACTCATGTAATTAGAAAAAAAAATTAAAATTGATTAATCTGTGCTTTGATTTTTGTTGGTTGACTTTTATTTTTGTTTTTATCTTTTGGGCATTAATGATCTGATGGTTCTTCATCCCACCCTGTTGAATTTTTATTTTTTTAATTTATCTTGCAAGTTTTTATAAATCTTTTACTGTATATTTTATCCTCCATTATTATGATCCACATTGGCTTTCAACCAAGAGGTTAGTGTCCAAACCTTGTTAGATGAACATGCTTGGGATAAGTTCCTACCTATACAGGTTTCCTTGCTCTGGTAATGATCCTTGGTCCCAAATAGGGAAGTTGTAGTTGAGACCCAATTTATGTGTGACATTGATAGTTCTGCACTTTCAGATACAGAGATGATTACAGAGATAGAGATTATCGGAGGAGGAGTCGTAGTAGAAGCTGGGATAGGTATGAACGTGACAGATACCGTGGGAGGGATAGAGATTACCGTCGACGAAGTAGAAGCAAAAGTGCCAGTCCTGATTACTCCAGAGGCCGTGGCAGAGGCAGATATGATGATTATCGCCGGAGTCCTAGTCGATCAGTTGGCAGGTTTTGACACAATGTCTATTGAATTTCTAGCGTCAAATTAACTCGCTTTGACTCACACAGTGCGCACTTAATTTTGATTGCTTTTTATGTTCTGTTTGTGCGATAGTGCCTCACTAGCTCAGTGTAGCCCCAGTTCTCGCAGGAGTCTGTCCCCTCACAAGACTTCTCCTCTTAGGGGTGAGAGTTCTGATGGACGCAGTCGTGGTGAGCGGTCTCCATCTCCCCGAAGTGCTTCCCCACAAGGTGGACATGCTGATACCCGCAGCCATTCCCCAGGAAATTCGGATGTTGATGTGGGTGTTGATATCTCATGTGTTACTTTTTTCTGCATTATGAAATTCATTATTGAATTGTTTGTTTTATGAATCTTCTTTTGCAGGACTGATTTTTGTGTTCTACTTGGGGATATATGGAGGCATCTCAAGTAGCTGATTGATGATACCAGTCTTGAGGATATTTGATTACCTTGTATTTTCTAATCTTAATTTTTCTGTGATATTAGTAGGACTGGATTTCGTTGGTGTTTGATATGTGTTGAACTGAATGGCTTTTGTTAAATAGTTGTTTGGTATATCTGGACTTTCAAGCTCGTAGGTTGTTAGTGAGTATCTCTAGAGTTTCAACTTTGTAGGCTGTTTTTCATGTCAATCAATTATTTTGTTTGGTAGGTTGATTTTCTGAGAGTGCCAATTCATCATAACCTCTAAACCATTTACTGGGTTTTATAGTTGTGTTCGGGAAGAGTAACCGAGGCTGATGGATGGACAGAATGTTGATATTGTGGCTGTTGATGCTGTATGTAAATGGTAGATGGATGGTCGTTGGTTGTGGTGCTGATTGTAGCAATATGCACTGATTGCAGGAACAAGTATGATAACTAAATGTTCTTTGAATTGATTGGTAAGACAGTCAAATCTTGGTTTTGAAGCCTTATGATAAAAAGTTTTCAAATTTTGACCTGATTTTACTCTGGTCTTTTGCTGGTTTTAAAATGTTAGCCCTGAAACACTGTAGTTGCTGTGATGATAAAAAGGATGGACACAAGTTGAACGTGTTTTGACCTGTGGCTCATAAATGCTGTGTTGATTAAAAAATGATGGACAAAGTTGAACCTTGTTTCACCTGTGGCTCACATGCTTTGATGATAATAATGGTGGGCATAAGTTGAACCTGTTTAGTCATTCGGTGATGCTGTATTTGAGATGGACCTTTGATATGCTGGTCTGAAATTTGCAGCCACAACAATAATTGGACAGGGTAAAACTGTTACTATTTAATTTTTGTTTGGGAAATTCCCATCAGATTTTAGGACCTTTAACTGTAGCCATTGAAGTTCATGATTTATGTTGCTTAATGTAGTGAGATGTAGCTCATGTGTACGTGCCTCTGGCTGTGAAGCAGTAGCCGATGCTTGGAAGTACTAACGAATAACCACCTGTGGCGGGCGGTTGCTGCCATTCTTGCAGTGTTCAGGGTGGTAATTGGTACTAGAGATTGTTCATCTTTCTTGCTGGGTTTTTATTTGATTGACGCCCTTTTTGCGTTTTCCAAAGGAGGGATGATATTTGGGTTTAATGTTGCTGTGATTCGATGTGTGAGATGCTATAGGAATTTCATGTGACTTAAGTCATATCTCCCTCATTCATGGTGATTATCAAATTGATGAGGTTTTGAATGCAAGCTTTTGTTTTTCTCGATGATCTTTTTTTTCAAATTTCTTGGAACTTTGATGTCATTCTTTTTTTTTCTCCATAGCAGTTACTATGCCCCTGAAATGGTGTTTTGCTTTATAAATTGTGCAATATATCTTAATGTGTGTGGGTGTCCTATTTATCTTCCTCTCATGATTGATTTTAAGTAAAACTAAAATATTTCAACTTTCAGTTGGTGAAAATGTTTTTGCCTTCATTCCTCTGAAATGATGAAATGTTTTTGATGAATTTTCGTTCATTCCTTTAGTGAAGTGGGTTAAGTGAAGGATCAGCAAGGCGGCTGCAATTCCTTTGAAAGACTATTGGGGAGGTTATACGGTGTGGTGGAACCTTTGGTCGCCATCCTTCAAATTATTTGTTAATTGGATTATCTTTAATATGTTTTGCAATTTATTATGCAATTACCCTTGAGGAGGTACTTGAACAATTGAGGGGTTCAAAGTCTAGGGAAATCCCCAGCACTCAGATTTTTGGCGCAAGGGAGTTGGAGGGGTTCAATTGATGATTTAGTAAAATAGGAAGGATCCGACTGTAAACCATCCTTAATGTGGGAAATAGGGTAATTTTAAATCGTCTCATTGAAGCACTCTTCGATTTCAAAATTACTGGGAAGCTAATAATTTGTTTGTGGTTCACTCCTTGTTTGTGAGGTGTATAACTTGTGGGCGTTAATAATTTGACGTTTAAAGCGTCAATTTTTTGCTTGATAATTGTAAAAGCTGCCAACTTGATAATTGTAAAGCTGCTAACTTTTAATTGTAAAGCTGCTAACTTTTAATTGTAAAGCTGCTAACAGTTAGATAAAAGAAACATCCTGTGGTTTTTTCATTCATTGTTAAAGTTACCTCTCAAGGTAAAGAGTCGTTTGATGGTCTCTTTTTTTAACTTGGGAAATTAATTTGGAAACTTTAGATTGCTGAATAAATCCCGTTTTGAGTGTTTTCTAAGTGGAAGGGACAATGAGATGATCGATAATTTACCTCAAATATGTATGGAGTTCGGCACAAGCTGAACCGGGCTTATAGAGGACCAACTTGGAATTTGCTTATGTAAAATTATTCTTGGTTACCTCTTGGCGGTGTTGTCTGTTTGGCAGCTTAAATGAGAGGGAATCAAGTTTCGTTTTTACTCCAATTTCTTTAAGGTAATTTCGCTAAAATGAGTAAGTGTGGATTCTAATTAATTAATAAGTTCGATTCTTCATGTCATCCTTAATTAAATATTGATTTTAAATTTTATCGTTCGATAAATTTAAACCAAAAACCTAATCTTCATTATCTTAAATGTCAAAATATGGGCTTCAACTTATTGGTGATCATTCTTGAACTTTCAACAATTTTAACTGGTGATAAAAGGCATGCAGCTTTCATGCGGCGTTTGAGCGCGAGGGACTGTTTGGAGTTAAATGGTGGCTCATCTATCTTCCTATGATTGAATCGTTTAGAGCTTCAAATAAGACCAGTTGTTAGTCAGCAACACCAATTCTCGTTAGTGACAGCAGCTACCTTTACTAACTAAGGGTAGGCGTTCAAATTGAATTGACTCGAATCGACTAGTCAACCCGATTGGATTAGTTGAAAAAAAAAAAAAAGCAAATAACTTGAAAACACATTCTTAGCTCTACTCCTAAACACGTACTTCTCAGTTGTCACAATTCACTTCTTTTTCTTCTTCTTCTTCTTCTTCTGCTTTTTTCTCTTTCTTTTTCTCTTATTCTTCCACCACAACCTAATATCATCACCTTCTTTTCTTTTTCTTTTTCTTCTTCATTTCTTCTCTTTTTCTTTGTCTTCTTTCCTTTTGCACTGATGAACAGCTTCTTCTTCAAGTCTTCTTTTCTTTGTCTTCTTTTTCTTAAGTCTTCTTCTCTTCTTTTTCCTCTTCTTTTTCCTCTTCTTTTTTTCTCCACCAATGAATGTTTCTTCTTTTGATCTCCCATCAATTAATCATTTAGTAATTTATTTCTTTAATTGGTAGCTGATTTCTTAATTTTCTTTTGTTAATTGTTGTTAATTTTTTGGTTAATTTTAAATATATAATTATTTATGTTTATTAGTTAACGTGTGAAAAAGGTTATAAGAAATTTGTTTGATATTTGGTTGATTATTGTTTTTTAGATAAAGATAAAATTAGGATTTTTAATAGAAACAAACCCGAATTTATAACTCGAACCACACTAAACTGAATCAATTCGGGTTTATAGGTTCAACTCGATTGGGTTGAATTTCCAAAACTGAATAGGTTGAACCCAAACTGAAACTCGAACAATTCAAACTGAAAATCTGATTTGCCCACCCCTATCACTCATGCTTTAGTTTTACAATTTATTATTGTAGGTATTGTTTCTTATCTTTTTCATGTATTCTTTTGTTGTTTGATAGATTATGTGTTCTTGGTAATTTCTTATCAAGGGCTGTTGTATGTCGCAAGATACGTGTTTTACATAGCAAATTCGTTTGACACTTATATAATTATTATCCAAAAGTTGCTTAGTAAGCTTATTGAACTTCTTAGCCAGTTAGAGGAAGTTGCTTGCAAAAGAGTCAAGAGAGTATTGAACTGAGTAGCATATATTATTCATGAAAATATTTGTGTACAAGGGAGTTTTAATAGCTTGTTTGTTGCTTTTATTTATTGCTTGCCGAAATGTCAAAGTGTCATAACCAATTTTTAGGGATAACTCTACAGAGTTTTCAAAACTTGGTAAGATCTCTCATGTCTAACTATGCCTGGAGTTATCTATAGAAAGTTATGCATAAGCTAAATGCTTCAGTGATCCAGGAATATGTTAGAAATTGATAGTGATAAGAATGTGTTAGAAATTGATAGTGATGGAACTTTCTAGAATCAAGGTAAGGTAGCACACTTTGGTTTGTGCATTTAGCCTCTTTAGCTTGAAAATTTTGCGCGATTTGGGAAATGTAGTTATCGTGATTGTTTGTAGGCTTTAATGAGCTTGTTGTAATTGTTCTTGTTGATTGGAAAACTATTGAATGATTGACTCTGCTTGTTAGAGGAATTATTATTAACTTGTGATCAAAAGTAAGATTGATGCTCTGAGTTGTGGGCTATGGCTCATTTTCATTGTTGTGGTTGCTTCAAAGTTTCTCGTGGATGGTGGTTAGGGGTGAACATTTTTCAATTCAGTTTGGATCAAGGTCAAATTCGAACCGGATCGAAATCGATTAGTTTTAAAAATTCAAATTGATCAGTTCTAAGAAATCTAGAACCAAATTGAATTGAAATATTTTGGTTCAATTCGGTTTGATTTGGTTCGGTTCATGTTGTTTCTTAGATTTTGCAGTTTTAACCTAATCTTACTATATTTTATAGCTTTCACTTCATTTTACTAAATTTGACAGTTTACACCTATACTAACTATCAAGTACTTTCTGTACACATAGTAACACTAGATATAATTAAAGAAATACAAAGTCTTTAAGTCAAAATAAAATAATAAGATTTCTCTACCTTACATTTAATGTAAGGTACAGCCTTTCACAAATAGAGCTGTGAGTTCTACTTAGACCCACACCCCATAAAGAGGTTGTATTTTACATTAAATGTAAGGTAGCAGCTCCCAAAATAATGTCTCGATATGAAAAAGTCACAATTCATAAACATACCTAAATTTAAAGGGAGGGCCTAAGTTACAACAATTGTAACTTACAACACTCACATGAACAATGAGCGTGTGGGTCTCACTCACTGTTCATGTGAGTGTTGTAAGTTACAATTATTGTAACTTAGGTTTATTACAAATTCTAAAGCTATAATAGCAAAATCAAAAGAAATGAGGTCTGTAATGCTGCATTGACATTCGATAAAATTCCACCATAGCATAAGCTACAACTACATTCAGCATCTATATCACTTACATTAAAGTTTAAAGAGAGCCAAAACACTTAATAATTAAACCAAATAAAATAAAGTGATGTTTAATAATTAACAAATAAATATATATCAATTTAATTACTTCAAAATGGTTTATGTTCAACTACTATTTTCATGTTAACCTACCAAGTTGGTCGGTGGTTGATTTGTAAAGTTTTACATAAGAAAAATGAGAAATTGAACAAGGTTAATATTACTTAAAAAATAAACCTAAAAAAATTATATACGGTTCATAATACTTAAAAAGTAAATTAAAATCAAAATTTTGCAAAATATACCTTTTGCGAATTGATTCATAAATTTATTATCTTCAACTAATTTGTTTATGTTAGTTGTTTCCGTAAAAAGAGAAGTTCGCAATCAATTTTATATATACCAACACTTCAACCACGTCCAGAGTCAAAGAGCCTCTATATTTATCTAAAATTTAAACTCTAGTACTCAAGGCGGACTTAGAGGCAATAGTAGATATTAGAATAGTAAAAACATCCCTTGTTGTACTTGACAAGATTGGATAATTGGCACTATTCAACCTTTACAATAACAAATATCAAATTTAGTGTCAAATAACTTTTTATAATTTTTCAATTTGCTAGATTAATTAAAGATCCAATTTATTTGACAATTCAAGGATACATTCACTAACGGCAATGCCTTTATTGAACTTACAGAAAGGATCTTTAATCATAAATTATCATTACTTAAATCACAAAAGTTTAAACCACTTCCACTTCTATATTTTCCACATAATTTCTCAAAGCAATGTGCTGCGAATTTCAGTTTTACCTGTGCTTAAGTACAAAAGCAACAATCAACAACTTAATTATCTTTAAACAGCCCTTGAAATACATGTCAAAATTTTCCTTTCTTTTAAGAAAGACTATCACTACTAGTAAACAATGATTTTAAATAATGTTCAATTTGGCATATCAAATTGTAACAAATATTTTATGTCACCTAAAAGTAAAAAAAGACAATGTTAATAAAGCTAAAGTCAACTTCGTATCATATATCAAAATTAAAAAATATAACAAAGATTTTATTTTGACGTCAAAGATGAAGAAACCTCTAAAGTCGTGAAATACTAGTTATGCGACCCAAGAGGAGAGTAAATTAAGTTTCTAAAATTTAATCTAAGTAAATCACACAATAATTTAATTTAATGCATTAAAAAAATAAAAAATAATAAGTTTGATAAAGTGCAATAATAAAACAATAAGGGAGGATAAATTAAACATGAGAATTTTTACGTGGTTCAGCAATCTCCACCTACGTCCATACCTTCAAGCAAATCAAGCTCGAGGATTTCACTATCCAAGCATCTCAAGGCTTTAAGTCTTTTATAATTTATTTTTACACCTTTGAAATAAGAGATTATCCTCCAATCTCTTCACTCAAGTGTTTCTCATACTTATACACTCACAAATTTGACACAAAAATAAGGATTACAATAATTAAACTCTCTTCAAAAGTAGATACATAAATTATAGTACAATGATTATTCAATCTAAGATGATTTACAAATTGAAAGTTTAATCTATGATGTGTAAACTTGTTTTGACTTATTTAAAAGATTAGAAATGAGTTTGATTTGAATTTATATAATTTTGACTCGAAAATTAGTTGTTATACGTAAATTCTAGCTTCAAAGTGGCTAACCTCTATATTCTAGCGGTTAGCCATTTACTATAGTGACGTTACCGTTAAATGTAAATTTTGCTACAATAGCATTGTTCGCGAAATTATAATTTTATCCATAATTTTTTATATTTATATTATGGCTCAAAAGATCATAAAACTTTACAAATAGATCCATTTTTAGAATAGTTTAAAGTTGCTAGAGTACCACTATTAAAAAAATTATAATTTTATCTAAAATATTTTATAATTGTACTATAGTTCAAAATGTCAAAAATATTTATAAATAGTTTAATTTCAGAATTTTTAAATAATACTTCTTATTCCTTCAACTTTTTAAAATTATATTGTCAAAAACATTTCTGATTGTATAAATAAATCCAAATTTAAATTTAAAATAATATTTATTAAAATCAAAGATTACTAAATTTTTTCGTTTTAGTTCTCATTTTGAAAATCAATTACTTTGTATGAAATACTTGATTTATGATTGTAAAATTTTAAATTAATGAAAAATAATGATAAGTTGATTAAAAACTTGAGCTTCACAAATGTGAAATTATGTATAAATTAAATCATACAAGTTTTATAAGAATTTTAATAATATTGAGTCCGTTGATTTTCAAACTTCATTCTTAATCGAGCTGTTATTCATTGAGTGTCTTGAACTTAATTTTACTTGATTTACTTGTATAAATAATATCTTTTAAGAACTGAGTGAAAATGTAAAATACATTATTTATTAAAACAATTAAGACACATGTTTATTATCATTAAAATTATATTATGTGTAGCTTATTAGACTAACAAGTCGCATCATAAAAAGTCTTAAAAACCTAACCATGCAATGAGCACTCTCTTAATCACCATAAAACAACAACTCCTCCCTTTTCTTCTTCTCATTCTCTTTTTCATCGAAATAAGTAACATAAAGTTTATCTTCAAGTGCCATCGGATCAAATGCCGACTTAAATTTTACTGTTGTATGAAATGAAATATGTAATATTCCACTTAGTATGACAATCCAAAATCATACTTCCTCAACAATTAATCTTCTCTTGTTGTACATGAATTTGAAATGCTTGCATCTTAGTAGTGGAAGATCTCATATACTTCATAAGACGAGATATGTTACATGTTTCTCAAAGTTCGCGCTAGGCATTTTTTGATGAAAATGTGCAAAGAAAATGTAGAATTTAGTTAAACTAGTTGTTGAGGACATTCAGCAGCAATGCCTATTTTTATAGCCTAAAGATAATAAAGTAGTGGTATAAACATATTGTCAACCAATTTTGACAAAGAAAATTATATTATTAAAATAATAATTTGATTTTAATAAAATAAATTATTATTTTAAAACCAACCTATTTTCTTAAAAAAATAATAAATAATTTTAAAGCCAAACCAAATTTGATATTTTGGACTTGGCTTGCCCTATAAATAGGTAGATAAGGGGCATAGAGAAGGCATCAATTGGAAGAATAAGAAAATCATAAATTGGGACTATATTTTTAGAACTTTAAGTTTTTAATTTAGTAGTTTGAGAATTTGAGTATATTAGGGTGTTGGATTGTGAGATAAAGACCCCATTTGAGATTTAGATTGAAATTCAATAACTGGTTTATTTTATAATTCGGGATAAAAATAGTGTTTAGTAAATTTTGTAAAAGTTGTTTATTTTATAGTTTTCTCTATTTTGATAGCAACTTTTTAAAGCAGGTAAGAAATTACTTTTTATAAGTAAGTTATTAAATAAGTTACGACATTTTTTTAAAGTTTATATTATAATCTTAATTAATATTTTAACAAAAATAACTATATTATATTTTTTCATACACTTGAATATATAAGTAATTAGATATCATATTACCAACATAACTATTATATATTCCTTTCAATGTCAAAGTTTTGGTTTAGTAAGTTCATATTTTTTATATTATACTTGTATTTTCTATTATAAGAATAAATAAGACTTGTATACAATTATGTAAAACTAAAATTGATGAGATTGAGAACAAATCTATCACAAACATATAGGATGAGATATATTCAAATCTTATTTAAGTTCCCATTAGACCCATCACAAAAGTTCGAGCAAAGAACTTCAAAGAAGTGCTTAATTGGTTGATTAAAGCAACTTGAGCTCAATCAAATTCATGAAAGCCCATTGAAGGAATTGCATATGATAAATGCGTGATCCAGACTCTTGATATTGTCAAATAATAATTTCCATGAAATAAGAAGTTGATTTGAACATTTTGGCGGGAAAATACACTAGTTATCTTTTTTCAAATTCTTTCCTTTTTTTTTTAAATTAGGATTCTAATTTAGTTTAGATTCTTTCCTATTTTCTCAAATTAGGATTCTAATTTGGTTTAGATTCTTTCCTATTTTTCTTAGATTAAGATTCTAATTTGATTTTGGTTTAGGACTTATTTCTTAAAATTCTTGTAAACCAACTCTATATAATGTACTCAATAAACAGAAAAGAGGAGTTTTTTTTTTATATAATTTAGTGAGAGTTAATTCTCTTTGGTTCTTAAAAAAACTTTTTGAACTTATCAATTTTTTGTGGCATTCAAAATCTTGACTTATCAATCAAATAAACTATAACTGATTGTAGCATCTTCATATATCAAGGTTCATGCTTACAGAAGCATTAGGTCACGGTTCCATTTAACTCAAAAAATTAGACTCAATCTTGGGAACTAAATTAATTAGGGTTGCATCAGTTCCTGACGGAGTTTGTATCATTTTAGTATCAGAGATTAGGCCCTAAGGTCATATTCTTCTACCATTATTCTTTTTCATTCTAATATTCCAAAAAAAAAATTATGAATAGTATAACATGAACAGTGCCGCGTGAGAAATATTAGGTGAATAGTAATTGCGTGAACAGTGCATCGTGATCAATATTTTAGGTTTCTTTTTTTTTTTAAATTTTTTTCATTCTTGTGATATAATTCTCCCTAAATCCATAACTTTTACTCATTCCTTTTCCTAGAGAGAGAGAGAGAGAGAGAGAGAGAGAGAGAGAGAGAGTCTCTAACTTCCACTTTTAATTATTAGTGTTTGAGGGAAAGTTCAAAATTTGGTTTTACTCCAAAGGTGAAAATTTTTGCCCAAAATCAAAATTGACTTTACGTACACATTGTATTCTTACCCTTGAAATTCGAACCTCCTTAGTGTAATCTTTGTAAATTGCTGTTGAATCTTGATATTGGTTTGATTAATTTGATAAAAATTGAGTGAAAATTACTACGAGTGGAAAAAGGCAAGAGAGTGTTATTGAACTCGCAAGCGCACGAATCTATTATAGAATAGATTAATGGTGACGAGTGTCGATCCCACGAGGAGGTTGATTTTAATTATATGCCGAATTAATTTTCTTTTAATGGAAACAATTAAATTATGGTGATTTTATCATAAATTGTGAATTAAAATGGCGGGAATAATTAAAAATGTAACTGTTATAATAAAGTACTTGGGTATCCGGATCCGCATCAACATGCTCCATGGGCTAAATATTCCATATTAATACCAATTAAATCATAAGGGGGGATTCCACACCTCATGAACCACTCTCCAATAAGTATGGTGCCAAGGGCTTATCGTGCCAAATAATAATAACCTTATACTAGGGTGCCGATTTAACAAGAGCTGTATCTAGACAAGACTATTATTATTTGTCGACGAAAAGTCAAAACAACCACAAATATTAGAGGGGAAGAGAAAGTAAATTTACCAAATTAAGCCCATGGAACATGTTGAGACTTCACCTTCAACCCAAGCTTAAAAAGAAATTATCTACTCATATTTTAACTAAGGATAAAAAAGGAAATTTTATTAAAATACAAAGAAACTATAAGAAGGAGAAGGAATTTCAGAAATCTAAGCTTAAAAATGAATTCAAGGGTATCAAATTAGGGGGGGAGAGCCCCCTTTTTATAGATACATTAAGTGAATCGTGACCATCGGATTAAAAACAGTTCGGATGCTCAGGATTGCGCCACGTCATCAGTCAACAGTCAATAGTCAACAGTCAACAGTCAACATTTGTACAGTAACGCTGCCTGAATAGTAAATAATCATATGTAAGCGCATATACTGTACACACGATTTTTGCTCCACTGAGATGCTGCCACGTCATCGATCTACAGTACATAAGAAATTTAGTCCAATAAGATCGTGACACATCATCGGTCAACGCCATGTCATCAGTCCGTATACATGAACAGTATCGTGAACAGTACCACGAATAGTACCGTAAGTATGAACAGTACCGTATATGTAAACAATGACTTTTTTCCTTTAATGCTCCTCTTAAGGTTTTCGACCGTCCTGAGTCCAAATATGATGTCCGTTTTGCTGTCTGATCACTCGTTCATTGTGAAACGATCGTAATGCCCCTAAAATACATAAAATACATAATTATAATAAAACACATATAATTAAATAACAAAATACTTAAATAAATAAAAGTAGCAATGTTAGTAAAATTTAAAGTGTAAAATGACGATTTTCTCCTTTATAAATATACACTTTCTAACACTCAACACACCCCCCAACCAGCTTATTGCTAGTCCCTAGTAAATAAAGCGAAGATAAAATTTAAAACTTTTTTTTTAAAGGAAACACATGTGTTTATTCAATCAGATTAATGATAGCAATCAAATAAAAGTACAAGCATTATCTCCAGTCTAAAGGAATATCACACCCACATCAACCATCCATATGCATCAGTCCAGCAGACTTTATTATAGCAATAGTAATCAGGCCACTTTCAAGAATGGCATATCCAACCTCAAAATCTCACCGGTTGTAGTGACACTCTCACAAAGAAATTATTCCCAATAAAATTTTGTCACTACAATGAATGGTAAATTGAGAGAAAATAATAAAGAAATATCATACACTCTCACCAAGATGAAAAAAATATGTCCATAACTTAGAAATAATATGATCTCAAATAAAGTATTAGTCAACCTAATGCATTCATTTTTTTTTATATGCATCACTACATCTTAATTGCCCATATAACTAGCTTTTATTTTAGACTATCGTGCCTTAAAATCAAGAAAAACTTTTATTAGGACGTAACGTAGGTTAGGGACATGGCTAACAAAGAAAGAGAAATAGGAAAACAAAATATGTTTGAGAAAAAATTCAAGAACTTTTGAAAATTACAAGATGCATTTTGCTTATTTATTGCTATTGTACATCTTTTTTTTTCTTCCTTTTTTTTTCTTTTTTTTCTTTTTTTTTGATTTTTTTATATGGCACAACTTCACTGAACAAAATAATTATTTATATATTTTTTTTTCTCAAACATGAATAGGTGGATGGAATTTGTATGATATCGAGTAATACTCTAAATTGGAGTGGGTCAGGATGATAAGTTAATAAAGAAAATGTTTTTTTTAAATAAAAGGCTCAAAAGGGCTAACTATGGATATTACATAATAGGGATGGCTAGAAAGGCTCAAACGGGTCAAAAATAGTCTTCCATCATCTTTTAGGACTCTAAATAATCTTTCATATCTACTAATTAAGTGGGCATTTAGATACAGTAACACACACTTTTTTTTAAGGGTTGACTCAAAGAAAATCTAGAAATCATGTATGAAATAATAAACTGCTATGCTACATGAAGAATGGGCAAAAAGGGTTACTCTCCTAGAAAAATTAATAGGCTCAAAAACTCACTTGGAATTTATTATGACATGTGTATTCTTTTAAGTAACTCATATTTGTCCCTAACATCAACATGTAGAATAGTAAATATGGTGTAACATCACTCAAGACCAAAGATAATACAAATACTAAAATTCGAAAGTCATCATATCATCCAATATCAAGAACTCATAAAATTTTTTTTTAAACGGAATTATTTCCCCCCAACCTATTCTAAACATAAAAAGAAAACATACATGCAGAAAAATTAAAAAAAAATAATTTTTTTTCTTTTTTTTTAAAAAATGCGTTTCTAGAGTTACTACACTCCATATTCAGCCATTTTCGACTTAAAAACTTAAAAATATATATTTATAAAGGAGAAATTATCAACTATTCCCTCCCCCCAACCAGAACGAAACATTGTCCTCAATGTTTTAAAGAAAAAAAGTAGAGATTAGAAGATATCACCTGGTCATTGCAATACAGAAGAAAATATTAACAAGTAGTTGTGACTGTGGCTCACATCTTCCTTTGGTTTTACATCCAGAAACGGCTTGAACACCCTCTATGGGTCGAGGATAGGCTTCCCATCCAGTTTTCTTACAAACTGGCAAACAAGGTCTTTTATAGTCAGATTCCCGAGACTATAGTTTGCACATTCTTTCTGGAATAATGGCCATAACTAGAGTATTGCATGTTGGACGTATCCACTGGGATGCGTTTCAAGAGACAAAAGGATATCATCCAATGACTCCTTATTCAAGCCATCCCGAATGAATTGAATCTTATGTTCTCTGTTATCAGACACCATTCCTAAAGAACATGATTTTGTATTGCATATCATTCTGGCACATTGATTCAAAAAGAATTAATAATAATAGTTAAACTTACAAAAACATAATTAAAAAAAAAATTTAAATCACCGAAAAGAAACAGAAAGAAAAAAAAATTCAGGTCACTTCAATGTTTTGTGCTGTTTTCTCTACATGGATGGTATTCGTGATATGACTTTACTTTTATGACCATTAACTTTAAAAATTACACTGTTTCTTGGATTCTTAAATTTAATGGCTCCATGTGAAAAAATAATATGATCAGTAGATGTACCAGACCATTGAGAGCGTAACTTACTTGGAGAAATGTGCCCTTGAGAATTGAACAAAAATAATTTTTGACCTAGTGTGAAAGATTTTCTAATGCTCCGCTTGTTACGGAGGATTTTCATTCGCTTTCTGTAATCCTTAGCATTTTTGTCGTTACGAATCTCCTCTGATTTTGCCAGTTGTATCTTCCTTTTTGAACCAAAAATGGGTTCAATGATGTCTACATTCTTTTGTTTGTCATCAAGAGAGAATGAGATGATTTCTGACAATATTTTTTCTTCTTCCAAGAATGTAGAATTCAAAGGGTCGAGTGAAGGTTTGAGCTCAATTCTTGGGGGTGATTCTGATGATGAGATGAGATTTTCTTTCAATGGTGCCAATTGCTCTATCCTTGTCTTCCATTTATCAATATCCATGCATGGCGATGAATCCAATAAGGCATTAACCTCATCAATCGACCTATCAATATTAAAATCTAAACCAAAGTGAGTTAAACATATCAGTAAAGGGTCATCACTAAGGTTTAAAGGAAATGTATGATCAACCAAATTCATCAATTAAATCCACATCTACAATTTCATCATCAATACTGTGAGGTTGTTTGGCAATGTTGAAAAATTTAGTTCCATAGTCATATTGCCAAATGACAATTGCATATTTCCAGTCTTGCATTGAATGTGAGCATCGGCAGTTGCCAAAAATGGACGACCCAAGATAATGGGGATATGCTTCCTTGAATCCTGCACTGGTTGAATGTCAATTACAATGAAATCAACAGGAAAATAAAACTTGTCTACCTGGATAAGTACGTCCTCCACAATACCATGAGGTGTTTTTATGGACCGATCTACAAGCTGTAACACCACTGGAGTTGGGTGTAATTCTCCCAGTCCAAGTTTCACAAATATAGAGTAAGGCAACAAATTTACACTACCTCCTAAATCCAATAAAACATTATCAATTGTGTGGTTCCCTATACTACATGAGATAGTGGGGGAGCCTGGGTCTTTACATTTTAGAGGCATTTTATGTTGGAGTATAGAACTAATATTTTCTGTTAGAAAGGCCTTTTTCTGAACATGAATATTTCTCTTTTTGATACAAAGGTCTTTAAGAAACTTGGCATATGATGGTACTTGTTTTATAGCTTCAAGTAAAGGGATGTTAACACTTACCTATTTGAAGATTTCAAGAATCTCACCTGTGGATTTTCCTTTCTTCCCTTTAGCTAACCTCTGAGGAAATGGAGCTTTAGGAACATATTCTCGTGGGTTGGTTTCCTCTTTCTCCTCTGATGATGATTCCTCAGTGTTCACAGGTACAATCTGAGTTGATTTTGGCATCTCCACTTTGTTGTCGACTTCTTTTCCTTTTCGCAAAATCATCACTGCTTTGACCTCTCCATGCTGCCGTGGTGAACTAGAACTTACTTCATTCACTGCTTTAGGGTTGGGCACTGGTTGACTTGGGAATTTGCCTTTCTCAACAGTCATTGCTAGGGTTTGAACTAAAGAGGCAAGTTGGCCTACCATTTTCTCGAGATTAGAAATTGATTGGGCTTGTGAGTTGAAGCCTGCTCTCATCTCATTTCGTAATTCATCAATAGTACGGTTTTGCTGCTCGATCTTGGAGTTAGTAAGATTTCTGATATTTTGGAATGTCTCCTCCCATAGTTTGGGTTGAGAATGGTTTAGATTCTGATTGTATGGTCTAAACGGTGGTTGAGAGGCTTGAGACATTTGAGGAACTGGTTACATTGGTGGAGGTGGAACTGATGGTCCATTTTGTTGGAATCCTTGAGACCATGAAAAATTGGGATGATCTCTCCATCTAGGGTTATATGTGTTGGAGTAAGGGTTGTAGTTTGATGGTTTTCTCATGATACCTATGGCATTGGCTTGATCTGAATATGAGTCATGGTCATGTGGCTCTGTTGATTTAGCGGTTGTTAAAGATGCTATTTGTCGAGCAAGGCCTTCGACCATCTCTTTGACTTCTTTAATTCCTGAGCTTGACTCGCCAATGCTAACCTCATTCACTCCCTTAATTCTCCTGGTATTTCTGAGTGATCGACTCCGTTGTTGAGAATTATCTGATTGCCGTTCGAAAAATTCCCAAATCTCTGATGCGCTTTTGGACATTAACTCTCCTCCACTGGTTGCCATTAGCCATTCTTGCATATGTGCCAATAATCCCTCCAAAAAATGTTGGCATTGGTGCCATTTCTCGTACCCATAATGTGGACACTTCAAGAGTAGCCCATTAAATCGCTCCCATGCTTCGAAAAACTGCTCGTCATCTCTTTGAGTAAACTCTGAAATTTCCCTGCGAATAGCATTGGTTTTATAAACTGGGAAATACTTATTTAAAAATTTAGTTACCATTTGTTCCCATGATATAATGCTATTAGCAGGCATTGTATTAAACTATGAACGAGCTCTATCTTTTAATGAAAATGGGAATAATCTAAGTTTAACATCATCATCTGAAAAATTATCATATTTAAAAGTTTGACAAATAGCATAAAAATCATTCAGATGATTATATGGGTCCTCATTTTCTAGGCTATAGAATGTGGGGAGACAGTTTAGCACACTAGGTTTTAATTCAAAACTCCTAGCAGCTACATTTGGGTACCTTATGCATGATGTGCTCAAATTAGCTAAAGGACTAAAATAATCCTTAAATGGCCTCTCTTGTGGTTCTGGTTGTTGATTTTGCAATTCCATTTCAAATTTCTTTTCAAAGGCAGTGTGTTTGTGCATGCGAAGTGTTTTTTCTAAATCGAGGTCTAAAGGTACAAGATTGGGTGATAATGACCTTCGACCATGCATGCAAAGAACAAAATAAATGAAAATAAAACAAACAAAAATAAAGAGGAGGGAGAAATTATGATACTAACCTTGTGAAATTGTTACAACCTTACAATGAATATACATTCAAGTGCTAAAAAGAAAATACAAGAAATAGATTAACTAAAAAAATAAAATAAAAAGATAAATTACAATGAAAAATAAAAAAAATTAAATTACAGGAATATAAAGAAGAGAAAAAGAAACAAAATTAAATTACAGGAAAAAAATTACTTGAAAAAAAATTTAATTCTATGGAATAATAAATTAACAGAATAAATAAAAATTACAAAGAAAAATAACTCAGAAATTAAACTATAGAAATTTAAAGAAATTAAATTATTGAAATTTAAATTACCAAAATTAAATTACAGATTCACTTTTGTTTTTAATTTTTTTTAATTTTTTAATTTTTTAATAATTTTTTTATAATTTTTAAGGAAAGCAAAAAAAATTACTTAAAAAAACTAATTTTATGAATTAATTCTACGAATAAATTAAAATAAATTACAAGATAAACAAAACAAATTACAAAGAAAAGTAAAGCAAAAATTAAAGTAAAGAAATTTAAAGAAATCACAGAATAAAATTAAATTGTAAAAATTAAAATTACAAAAATTAAATTATAGAACTATTTTTTTATAAAGAAAAAAATACAAGTAAATAAAAAAATTAATTCAACAAATTAAAATAATTTACCTCCACAGCATCGGCGCCAAAAACTTGTTGTGCAAATTTTATTGAACTCGCAAGCGCACGAATCTATTGTAAAATAGATTAATGGTGACGAGTGTCGATCCCACGAGGAGGTTGATTTTAATTATATGCCGAATTAATTTTCTTTTAATGGAAACAATTAAATTATGGTGATTTTATCATAAATTGTGAATTAAAATGGCGGGCATAATTAAAAATGTAACTGTTATAATAAAGCACTTGGGTATCCGGATCCATATCAACATGCTCCATGGGCTAAATATTCCATATTAATACCAATTAAATCATAAGGGGGGATTCCACACCTCATGAACCACTCTCTAATAAGTATGGTGCTTGAGGGCTTATCGTGCAAATAATAATAACCTTGTCTTAGGGTCTTAGGTTTAACTTAACTAGAGCTGTATCTAGACAAGACTATTATTATTTGTCGACGAAAAGTCAAAACAACCACAAATATTAGAGGGGAAGAGAAAGTAAATTTACCAAATTAAGCCTATGGAACATGTTGAGACTTCACCTTCAACCCAAGCTCAAAAAGAAATTATCTACTCATATTTTAACTAAGGATAAAAAAGGAAATTTTATTAAAATACAAAGAAACTATAAGAAGGAGAAGGAATTTCAGAAATCTAAGCTTAAAAATGAATTCAAGGATATCAAATTAGGGGGGGAGAGCCCCCTTTTTATAGATATATTGAGTGAATCGTAACCATCGGATTAAAACAGTTCGGATGCTCAGGATTGCGCCACGTCATCAGTCAACAGTCAATAGTCAACAGTCAATAGTGAACATTTGTACAGTAACGCCGCCTGAATAGTAAATAATCCTATGTAAGCGCATATACTATACATACGATTTTTGCTCTACTGAGATGCTGCCACGTCATCGATCTACAGTACATAAGAAATTTAGTCCAATAAGATCGTGACACATCATCGGTCAACGCCATGTCATCGGTCCGTATACATGAACAGTACCGTATATGTGAACAATGACTTTTTTCCTTTAATGCTCCTCTTAAGGTTTTCGACCGTCCTGAGTCCAAATATGACGTCCGTTTTGCTGTCTGATCACTTGTTCATTGTAAAACGATCGTAATGCCCCTAAAATACATAAAATACATAATTATAATAAAACACATATAATTAAATAACAAAATACTTAAATAAATAAAAGTAGCAATGTTAGTAAAATTTAAAGTGTAAAATGACGATTTTCTCCTTTATAAATATACACTTTCTAACACTCAACAAGTGTGAGCATATTAAAGGGTAAAAACTAATAAATTTGAGTGAAACACATGTGAAATTGAGTGAATTATTTTCTTAAGTAAAACACGTAAGAGAGTGAGGTAAGGTCTTTTCTACATTATTTATAACTTTCTTTATAATCGTTAGCCATGACTCACAATTGAGAACAAAACATAAATGAAGAGGATTAATCTATAACTACTCAGAATTTATAAATTCAAGCATTGATAGGAGAGATGAGAAGGATGATGAGGGCTAAATTAGAGCATATACACGAGTGTTTAGATCAAGTTAAGAACACACGTGCAGGGCAACTACAACCCACTCCCCAAGCATGTAGGAGTGAGAGCTTTAGCTAGAGAATTGATTGATGACTATTATAGGGATGAGTATAATAAAGTAGAAGACTCAGTGGGTAGCTATAGGAGAGATAGACAGAGTAGGAGAGTTAAGAATAGGAATGAAGGATTGAATGACATAAAGGTGAAGATTTCATCTTTTCAAGGTAAATCTGACCTAGAAACATACCTCGAATGGGAGAAGAAAATGAAGTTCATATTTGATTGCCATAATTATTCAGAGGTAAAAAAGGTAAAATTGGTTGTTGTTAACATGTACATATTCTGTTTATTGATTTTGATGATAACAAACCATTAATCTTTTTTGATAAATTTGTTGAAAGTTCAAAAATTCAAATATTTTCTTAAAAGTAAAAACTCTCTGTGTGTGTTTACAAGCCTCAAAAAAACTGAAAAATTTCTGTAAAAAATATGGTTTTCTGGGAATAATTGGTAAACCGTCTATTTTTAACGGTTAACCGATAAAATGCAGAGAGAGGCTATTTTCTAAAAGCTTCAACTGATTGTTTTATAACTTAGTAAAAATTAAATACTGGAAGTAAATGGCTAACCATTATTTTTAAACGGCTAACCGTTTATGGTAAAAGTTTAATCTTTATACTCAGAAAAAGGGTTATTTTGTTAAGCCTTAACCGATAGGCTTCTAAACTTGCTAAAGATAAACTGTGAACTGTTAAATTTTAACGGTTAATTGATAACGTTCATACCTGCATCATGTGTTAATCCTCTACCATTTAAAGGAAACCGGTTAAGTATTTTATTTTATAAGTTGCTGGAATTTATCGGCAAACCGTTAACATATAACAGCTAACTGATAATATCCAAATCTTCATATCTTGTTAATCCTTTACTGTTTAAAGAAAACTGATTAAGTATTTTTTTATAAGGTTGATGGAATTTAACGGCAAACTGTTAACATATAACAGCTAACCGATAATATTCAGTCTAACATTTTTTGTAAATCTTTAACCGTTTAGCTAAAACAGATAGAAGATTTTTGTTGTACGGGTCTCTGGATGTTAACGGCCAAAGAGCAATTACTAACGGTCAATCGTTAATTTAAAATCAAGCCCAACGATAACACTGACCAACGTAAATGGTTATCCGTTAATAGCTAACGGTAATCCATTTTCTGTCAATAAGGATGAATAACGACTAGTTTTTAGCTCTAACTATAAATAAATTCATCCAAATCAAATCAAACAGAGACAACAACACAACTACTGAGCATATACAAACGATCTCAATTGAGCTTTAAACAAATTCTTACTTCATCTATTCACACATTGGACATTGATTTGTAATCTTAAAAATTGTGTGAGAGAAAAATCAATTTATAATCTTTGTTTTAAGTGATTATAAGTGTTGGGATACACTTAGATTAAGAGAATGGGAAAAATCTCTTTTTGTAAAGGTTTATTGACACCTTGGAAGTCAATTATAAGATTTTGAAGCCTTGAAAGCTTGCTTAATAGAATTTTCAAGCTCGGTGTACTTGGAGATGTGGACGTAGGTGGGAATAGGCGAACCACTTAAAAATCATTGTGTTTGATCTCTCTTACTCTATCTCTTTATTCTTCATTGTAAATTTATTTATTTATTTCGAATTTGATTGCTTTGTTTATATCACTTTAAGTTTTTGTTTGCTTAATTTTTAAAAATCCAATTCACCCCCTCTTGGGTTGTCTAGTTAGTATTTTAGTTGTGATTGAGTTTTCTGACTATGCTATTACTTAGTGGAATCAACTTGTTATAAACAGGAGGCAAAATAAAGAACATCTAATTGAGACTTGGGATGAAATGAAATCGTTGATGAGAAAACATTTTGTATCTGACTATCACTATTGAGACTTGTACCAAAAATTACAAAGTCTTATATAAGATAGCAAAAGCGTAGAAGATTATTATAAAGAAATAGAGATCACCGTGATTAGAACAAATGTGGAAGAAGATAGGGAAGCTACCATGGCAGGATTCTTGAGTGGTCTTAATGGAGAATTTACAAATAAGGTTAAGTTGTAACATTTTATGGAGATTGAAGAGATGGTCCACAAAGCCATCAAGATTAAGCAGTAACTCAAGAGAAGAGGTAACAAATATACAGCCTCAAGCTCGATTTTCACCTTTTAGAAGCTGAGCTATATGAAAGGAGATGAAAGGCCACAAGCATCTATTGCACCTAAGCTGAGATCTGAGCCCTTCAAGCACAACTAACAAGGTAACAACGAGACCTTCACTATTAATAATCATGATATTAAGTGTTTTAAATGTCAAGGTAGCGGATATATAGCAAGTGAATGTGTGAATAAAAGAGTTATGATGTTATGAGATAATAATAAGATTGTAACTAAAGACGAAACAAAAGACAATGAGATGCCACCATTAGAGGACATTGAAGATCAGGAGTATGCAGTTCCTGAGCAATTGACTTTAGTAGCTAGGAGAGTTTTAAGTATATAAGTAAAGGAAGGTGAAGTAATGCAACTAGAAAACATTTTCCACACTAGGTGTTATATTTAAGATAAAGTATATAGTATGATTGTTGATAGAGAAAGTTGCATTAATATTGCTTGTACTATCGTGGTAGAGAAGTTATGACTTTTGACACTGAAACACCTACAACCATATAAGCTACAGTGGTTAAATAACAGTGGTGAGGTGAAAGTGAATAAGTAGGTGTTAGTGTATTTTTAAATTGGCAAGTATGAAGAGAAAGTGTTATGTGATCTAATATCAATGCAAGTTGGACGCTTGTTACTTGGGTAGCCTAGGCAATTCAACAGACGTGTGAAGCATGATGGCTTTACCAATAAATATTCATTTGTAATTAACCAACGCAACAGCCCTCTTGTTCCATTGACAGCAAATCATGTTTATAGAGACTAAATGAACCTACAGAGAGAGAGAGTGAGCAAAAGAAAAAAAGCAAAAAAGAAAGTGAAAAAAAAGAGACTAAGAACAATGAGAGAGAAAAAGCCAAGAAAAATAAAGTATTGAGAGAAAATTAAAAGGAAAATGAAAGAATTTTTACGCAAGAACGAGTGAGATAAAAACGAATATTGTTTTCACATTAGCCAACAATTGTACTTTTGTACAAAGAGGCATTCTTAAATGTTAATGAACTTGACTATGCTTTGCCTAGTTCTATTATTTTCATCTTGCAGGAATATGAGGATGTCTTTCCCAAGAAAACGTCACATGAGATATCTCCAATCTGAAGAATTGAGCATTAGATCGATTTCGTGGCCAATGTAACCATTCCAAATCAACCAGCCTATAATAGTAGCCCTAGGAGACCAAAGACCTTCAAAGGCAGGTTAATGAATTAATGGAGAAAAGGTATGTAAGGGAAAGTATGAGTGCATATGCAATTCTAATTTTATTATTTTCTGAGAAGAATGGATTGTGGAGGATGTGTGTTGACTATTGAGCTATCAACAACACAACGATAAAGTATTGACATCCTATTCCTAGGTTTGATGATATGCTTGATGAATTACATAGGTCTTTTATATTTTCTAAAACTGATCTGAAAAATGGAAATCATCATATTAGAATGAAAAAATAAGATGAATGGAAAACTGCCTTTAAAATAAAATATGATTTGTATGAATGGTTAGTCATGCCTTTTGGTCTGACTAATGCCCTAAGCACATTTATGAGACTTATGAATCATGTTTTGCGAGCTTTTATTAGTAAGTTTGTTGTCTATTTTGATGATATCTTTACTTATAGCAACATAGATGATCATATAGTACATTTGAAATCTATTTTATGTGCGTTTAGGAAGGAAAAGTTGGTTGCTAATATGAAGAAATGTACCTTTTGCACTGATAAACTTGTGTTCCTAGGATTTGCTGTGAGTGCATAGGGTATACTGGTTGATGAGGAGACTGTACATGCAATCCAATAGTAGCTAAGCCCTACAAGTGTAAGTAATATGAGAAGCTTTCATGGGCTCTCTAGTTTCTACCGACGATTTGTGAAAGATTTTAGCACATTAGTAACAATGCTTACTGAAGTAATAAAAAAAGATAACTAGTATATTTTCCCACCAAAATATTCAACCAACTTCTTATTTCATAGAAGTGATTATTTGGAAATATCAAGAGTAAGAATCATGCATTTATCATGTGCGATTCCTTTAATGGACTTCCATGAATTTGATTAAGATCAAGTTGCTTGAATCAACCTATTATGCACTTCTTTGAATTTCTTTGCTCGAATTCTTGTGATGAGTTCAATGAAAACTTGAATAGAATCTGAATATATCTCATCCCATGTGCTTATAATAGATTTTTTTCTCAATCTCATCAATTTTAATTGTGGCCTTACTTTACCTAACATTTTCCTAACGGTGATGTTAGAACTTTTAGTTGTCGAAATACTATTCAAGATATTGTTAACATATATTGCATTGTTCATATATAGTAATTATTCATAACATTCAGCATTCAAAGCTACTATTAAACAATAGTAAAGTTAAAGATGCATAAAGAGTTATTCATGTTATATCAATGCCTAAATACGTTTTTTGACCTTACTTCCTGAGCCACACAATAAAATTAGATAGATTGCAAACTAATTGGTCTAAGTTTATATTCAAGCCCAACTTTATTTCAATTAAGAAGGAGTCCATTCTTGTGAAATATGGTTTGCTGAAATTTTTGCCCCAAACAAAATGTTTTCAAGATTGCTACCATGTGTACATCAAAATTTTAATATGGAAATGGTGTAGGAAATATTAAAATTATACTTGATATTGTAAGGGAAGTACATGGAATATACAATATAAAATAAGTAGATTTTAAAACAATTGATTACAAATTAGATTTTACACATAACAAACAATACAAATTAAAATATTAATTAGAGCAATGAAATGACAACATAAGTAAGATAAAAGAATATAACGCAAACTGAGGCATGTGCAATATTGTAATTTTTTAAAATTGGATTCTCTTTCAACTCTTGGATACTTTAGGATTTGAACGACATTTTTTTTCAAGATACAACAATACTGAACAACTTTGGTGCATTACCAAATTGTTTCACAATGAACTTCCTTTGTGTTCGAATTCTATCAAAATGGGTATAAAATAAGAAACCAAAGCCTATCTAATTCTTTGTTTTGTCTATCACTTGTTTATGTAGGATTTTGTATCTCTCTTGCCTCTCCTTATTGCTTCTTTAAAATGAATAAACAAAAAATTAAAAAGAAAAATAACAAAAAAATTAAATTACAGAAATTTAAAGAAGAGAAAAAGAAGAAATGCTTATCTCAAAATGTAGATTTACTTTTTCTCTTTATTTAAGAGGAAAAAATTACAAAAAAATAACCAAAAAATTATTTACAAAAATTAGTTTAATAAATTAAAATAACTTACCTTCCCAACAATTGTGTCAAAAACTTCTTATACAAATTTTATTGAACTTACAAAAGCAAAAATCTATTGTAGAATAGATTAATAGTAAAGATTGTCAATCCTATGAGGAGGTAGATTTTAATTGTGTGCATAATTAATTTTCTAAGTGAGTAGTTGGAATTGTGGTGAAAATGATTTAGACTATCCTAAAATTTAAATTAGAATGGAATGAATAAATTAAAATGATAACTATTTAAAATGAAGCACTTTTGTCTTTGGATCCACACTTAATATACAACATGAGCTTAATATTCTTTATTAGTACCAATTAAATCATGAGCTAGGTGTTCACTCCTCATGAACCTCACTCCACTTAATATGATGTTAAGAACTTATCATGCTAAATAGTAATAAACTTGTACCAGGGAGATGATTACCTAGTGTAATATCTAGATAAGATATTATTATTTATTGATAAAAAATTAAAACATCCACATAAATCAGAGGTGAGTAGAAAATAAATTTACTAAATTAAGCCCATAAAAAATATGGAGATTTCACCTTTAACCTAATCTTAAAAAAAATTAGCTACTCATAATTGAACTAGGGGTAAAATATAAATTTGTTAAAATATATAGAAAATATAAGATGGAGAAAGAATTACAGAAAATAAAGCCAAAAATAAATTCAGGGGTGTCAATTTTTAGGGAGTCCCCAATTTATAGATACAAGAGTAAATTATGACCATTAGATAAAAATAATTTAGACACTCAAGATTGTGCACGTGGCAAGTTTTGGTTAGATAGAACACATCATTAGGGCTATCATTCTATGTATATGCATATACCATATGCATGCCTTTTCGATCCACTAATATACTGCCTACCATCAGACAACACTTCATAAATATTTTTGTCCGCTAGGATCACAATATATTATAGGTCAATACTATATCATCAATCAATACCTCATAAACAATTAATATCACATTATTCGTCTAATCAAATATTGTCATGTCTGTAGTCGATGCCACGTCATCATACTGTATATGTGAACAGTATCATGAACTACTGCCGTACATGTAAGCAATGTCATTTATCCTTTCATGCTCCTCGTAAGAGTTTTGACATTGTTCGCATATACAGTACTCTTTAATGGTGTTGTTCAACATACTATTCACATATACGGTATGATGACATGGCACCGACCAATGATGTAGCAGTATTTGATTGGATAATAATATGTATTGACTACTATGGTATTTACCAATGATATGACATTGATCGATGATGTGTCAATCCTATTAGACTTAAATATTTATGTCCATTGACTAATGACGTGTTAGTATGTTAGTGGATAAAAAAAATATGCATAGGGTACATGCATATATATAAAATGATAGCACTGATAGTGTGTTCTATCTAATCAGAACTTGCCACGTGGTATAATCCTAAGTGTCTAAATTATAATTCAATGACTATAATTTACTCATTGTATCTATAAATAAGAGGCTTGCCCCTAATTTGATATCCTTGAATTTATTTTTCATCTTTATTTTTTGTAATTCTTTCTCTATCTTGCATTTTCTATGTATTTTAATAAATTCCTATTTTACACCTAGTTCAATTATGAGTAGTTAATTTTCTTTGAAACTTTGATTAAAGATAAAGTCTCAACATATTCCATGGGCTTAATTTATAAATTTATTTTCTTTTCCACTCTGGTTTATGTGGATGTTTTGAATTTTTGTTGATAGACAGAATAATATTGCTTAGATATTGTATTGGGTAACTGTCTTCCTAGTGCAGGGTTATTATTATTTAATACGATAAGTTCTTAGCACCATAGTAATTAGAGTGAGTTTAAAGAGGAGTGAACACTCCCTTCATGACTTAATTAGTATTAATAAGGAATATTAAGCCCATAGTCTATTGAGTGCAGATCTAGAGATCTAAGCACTTCATTACATAGTTGTCACTTTAATTTATTCCCACTATTCTAATTTAAATTTTAGGATAGTGTAAATTACTTTTACCACAACTTTAACTAGTCACTTAGAAAATTAATTCTACATGTAATTAAAATATACCTTTTCATGGAATTGATACTCATCATCGTTGATCTATTCTATCATATGTTTGTACATTTACGAGTTTAATAAAATTTACACAACACTTATCACTCTTAAATAAGTGGTCAAGTTATCTTAATAAATAGGGAGATAAAATAAATTTTAAAACAGATAGTTAACCCAAACCATAAAGATTGGCCTCTTTGACTAACTGATACACTTTGGGCATACTATACTTCATTGAAAACATCTTTGAGAATGTTACCTTATCGGTTTGTTTATGGTTAATTTTGCCACTTACTGATTGAACTTGAACAAAAATCATTTTGGACTTTTAAATCTTTTAATTCAAATCATGATGCTACTAGTAATATGTTTAAATTACAATTGAATAAACATGAGGAATTAAGGAATTATGCATATAAGAATTCTAAAATTATTAAAGTAAGATCCAAAGCTTTCCATGATAAAATAATTTTTTGAAAAATATTTGAGATTGGCCAAAAAATACTGGTTTATAACTCTTGTCTTCATTAGTTTATAGGAAGTTAAATCAAAGTAGAGTAGCCCATTTGTTGTGAAAAATATACATCTATATAGGGCCGCAAAAATTAATAATCCAAAGAATGGTGTCACATTTAAAATTATTGATCAAAGATTGAAACTATATGTAGAATACCAACTATGTGAAGTAAACACCAAAGTTTATTTAAGTGACCTACTAAATCTTAATTAAGTCTTTTGTCTTAAATTTTTGTCATTTCATTTTAATGTTACTTTACCTTTTAAATTATTTGATTTTTTTATTTCTTGAATGAAGTGCATTATTTTTCTCCTTGTTTAAGTGCATTTGTTTGACATTTGTTTTTCATTTTACTATTTTTTATATTTGTCATAATTATTTCTATGAGAAAGATAATTTTCAAACATCTTGGAGAACTTTTACGTGATAAAATTTCACCTGAGAAGCATGCTTTAAGTTTGTAAATCATATCTTATTTAGGATTTACGATCAGTAATGTTAGTATCCATGTTAAAGATCTAGAAAGATAGCTCAGGAAATAAAGGATGGTATTTATGAATTTCATTTGGAACTTAAGGTTGTTAGCCTAAAGGACTACACATAATGTCATTTTAATGATAACAAATATGTGTCTTAATTGATTTTATAAATGCTATATTTCTCATTTTCACTAGTTCTTCAAGGATCATATTTATGTAAGTGAATCAAGTGAAATTAAGTTTAAGGCACTCAACGGATAATGACTTTAACAAAATAAAGTTTGGAGCGCAACGAAGTCATTATTATAATAAATTTTTATAAAGCTAATATGATTTAATATATGCATGATGTAGCATTTGAGAATGTCAAGATTTTTTATTAAATAAATTATTATTTTTCATAAATCTAAGGTTTTTATAATTATAAGCCAAGTATTTTATGCAATTAGTTGTTTTTTAAGATTTAGACTAAAATGAAGAAGTTTTAAGAACTTTGAAATTTAGAAATATTATGTTAAATTTTAAAAAGACTTCTTTGAAAATATTATTATGTTTTAGGTCATATAATAATTTTAAAAGGTTTTGGGAATGAAGGGTATTTTTTGAAAATTCTAGAATTGGATAATTATAGATGTTTTGAGTAAAATTATAATTTTTGTGAATAGTATTGCTATAGCAAATTCAAATTTTAATGGTAATTTTACTGTTCTAAAATATGTAAATGGCTAAATTAAACGACTAACTGCTTGGGTGTTGGAATTTACCTATAGTAGCTAGTTTTTGGGCTAAATCTATTTAAACTCAAATCAAATTTCATTTTAAAGACTCTAGCAAGTAAAAACAAAAGCATACAATACATTTCGATATTCTAATTTATAAATTTTCATAGATTAAATCATCATTATACTATTGTTTATATATCCACTCTAATAGAGATTTTTTTTCTTGTAATCTTTATTTTCTCTTTAAATTTGTGAGTGTATAAGTGTGAGAAATACTTGAGTGAAGAAATTGGGGAATAATCACTTGGTATAAAGGTTTATTAACACTTCGAAAGTTAATTATAAAGAACTTGAAGCTTTAGGATAGTAAAATCCTTGAGCTTAGTTGACTTTGAGGAGTTGAAATAAGTGGGGATTGCCAAACCATATAAAAATTTATTGTGTTTACTTTCTCTTCCCTTACTATTTTGGTATTGTGCTTTATTAAATTTATTATTTAAGTAATTTATTATTGTTCAAAATTGTGAACGAAGAAATTAAAATAGAGCACTATGGAGATGGTGAATGTAAAGAAGAAGATAATGGTGGAAACCTAAGAGCAGCCAAGAGTTGTTGCTGGCCATCTAAAAGCTGCTGTTTTCAAGCAAAAAGGCATTGTTGTTGATCAAATAAATGTTGTTACTGCTCAAAGAGGCATTGTTGCTCTAAAATGGACTGAATGTGAAAGGCCTGAAACTGGGACTAAAGTTGGCTCTGCTACTCAAAAAGTGAATGCACTTCAATTAATAGCTATTGCATTGGATCCTCAGGGTCTGCTAAAGTAGAGTGTGAAGAATCCTTGGAAGGTAGAGGATGTGAACATTATGGAGCACTAAGATCATGAGCTCATTGGATAAAAGAACATCGTTAAAGAAACTATGATATGTAGGGGCGAGTTTAGTAACTTTGTTCTTAAGTCTTTGATCTTTATACCCACTCACCATTTTCCCATGCAAACCCTAAATTGACTATAGTTTCATCTCCTAATTTCTTAGGGCTTAAAATGGTTGGTTTAGTTATAGGAATTTAGAAATGTTTTAAAATACGGGTGATAATACTACTATTAGAAAGAGATGTCTTTGTTAGATTTGAAGTGCTCAACATGTATTGAAGAATGATATAACTAACATTCAACACCCTACCCTTGAGAATACTATCTAAAATACCAATATCCAAATAGGTAACTTCATCTTCATGTCCACCTCTAATACTAATCACATAATGAAGAACATTTTGAAGAATTATTATCTGAAGTGGTGAGGCATAAGAGCACCTACTAATGTTCCTAACTACATCCTTAATAGAATACCATGAATAATTAAGTTTGTTTCTAGCAGTGTCAATTCCAACCCTTCATTAGGACCTCTATGAATCCTATTTAAATTCTTAACATCAAATTAAATAGGAATTCCCCCAACATTTGTAACAATTCTATTTGTAGTTTACGGAGAAATAACCATATTCGAATAAAACACTATAACTAAATTGTCATAATATTGATCCTTAATAACTTAAGTATTATTCCAGCCCATATCAATAAGTAAATTATTAAGAGATTTATCATAAATAACTAAATTCTCCAAATTATTAAGATTTACAAAATATAGTAGAATGACAGACCTTAACATAAAATTATTAAGAAATCATTTTTGAAGAGGTAGTTGCTAGAAATGGGTCATTATGAACTCTGGATTGTACTCATCATCTCTTTCTTCTTCTTGGCCACTTGTTTTCCTTTGGATTTTTCACCACTAACCATGGTTGAAAACAAGAACAAGCTTAAATGTCTAATTTTAGATTTCTAAGATTTTGAATGAAATAGATGCTTTTGAACCAATAAAGATGATCCTTGAGATGAATTAAGGTAAGATATGGTGTTAAAAAAATGAGTTAAAGAAAACTTGAATTTAAAGAGAGAGAAACAAGCAAGTTAGGTTTTTGATTTTGAGATTTTTTAAAATAAATGATAAATTGATTAAAGGATGAATAACGAAGTTTTAACGGATGAATAATGATTTAAATAAGTGATTTTGGCATAAAAATAAATGATAGATGAAGAAAATTTAAGAAAAAAATTAGAGGAAAGATGGGCCATATGAGCAGCCATGAGAGAGAATGAAGAAATGTTAAAGAAGACAAAAGAAAATAGAAGAAGAAAACCCTTAAACCCATGACCAAGCTGCTAGCTGCTTGGGGTAAGCAGCTACCCACTTGCTTTCACATTTGGGGCAGTGCCCAAGTGTAACACTCTATCTTTATAATTGTAACTAAAATGGTTAATCCAGATGTAACATTAAGTATTTGTAGAAATAATTTCAAAATAAGCATTTTATAAATATTGAACAAAAGGTTTGTTACATAAAACTATATAAAAGAGGTTTGTCACACCAAAAACTTTGTTACAAAAGTTACAAACCAATTCCATAAACAAGCTTGTTGTATTTATGCTTAGGTAGGAATATAGTTGAGCCCGTTGTGCAACCCAAGGTCTGTTATGTCTATATGCACCTCGCCTTAGTTGGGACTTGGCGTCAGCTTTTTCCTACTCAGTTCCTGCAATGTAAGGATTACGTGAGTTAATGCCTCGTAAGTAAACACTTGATATGTAACACAAAAAAAAAAGAATTCCTTATGGAATTTTGGCTTTTATTAGGATTTATGGAGGCCTTTTTATTAGAAAAGGTTAGAAAAGAGTATTAAGTTATTAATAAGGGTTATTTAGAAGATAGTTTTAGAATAAAAGGTTATTTTTCTAAGATTCCATTCCCTATAAATTCATCTTTTATCTCTCTTTTTCATAACCCTAAAAACTTATGACATTTTTATTTTCTCTCTTATCAATTGTTCATAATTTTTCTTCATTCAAATCCTAGGATTCAATCAAAGCAAACGGTATGCATACCCTCCTTATTCCCTTCAAGAATTTCTTGTAAATCATTTTATTTAGGGTTTATGTTTGGCATGGTTTTAGATTTATTTTTATAGATCTTGATGTATGACATATGATGTGTTTAGGTTTTATTTAGGGTTTTGATTAATTAGGAGTTTGGTTAATCAACCCTTGGCATAATATAGGATGATTTTGGACAGCATGATATCTTGATTTTTAAACTAATGTTTTGTGAATGAATTTTATTAGACATTCATATTCTGGAAAATAGACATATAGAGCCTCCTTAATAAATTTTATTTAATCAAATTTGATTTCATTTTCAATTTAATATGTATTTTCCAATTAGAAACCACTGCATTGGAAAATTGCGATTCCAGTAGTGTGATTGGGTTTACAGAATTATTTTCACTATCAAATGAACTCGGAAAATTATGAAATTTTATATAGATGTTAAGATACTGTATAGTATCTCCAATTTTAATTTCATAATTTTCTAATAAGTATTTCATTTTATAAAATTCTCAGAAACGGTTCTGTTCGGTTAAGGTTATGAGAAAACAGTTTTGAAATTGTTGAGAAATAAATAGTTTTAAAAATGTTTTTGATCTCGGATCCTCTTCAAAATTTTATATGAGATACTCATGGATGTCGAGAATAGTTTTATAGAATATTATGTTATTCTGAAGTTTAGATGAAGAGTTAAAATTCTGAGATCAGACCTGCATAGGAATGAATTAGAAAGGCAGATTCTTAGAGTGAGTTATTAATAATTATGTTTTGTATTTGTTAAGGTGTTGAGGACTCTTAGGGACTTAGTGGTGTGTAGTTTAAGATTCTCATATCAAGGTAAGTAACTTCATTCCTAGTATACTGGATAGGTATAAGTATTTTGATATTATTATAAGAATTTTATACTATTTAGAAATTAAAGGATTTTCATAGCAAAATCAGTTTATGAGAATGTTTTCAAATATGAATTCTTTTAATAAAATATTTTATAAATGTCTTTCAATATGTAAATTATTTTGGTGACATGACTTCTCATTATGATTTTATTTGTAAATCAGTTTGCAAGCCTAAATTATTTTTATGGACTTTTCTGAATCTGATACGAATGTTTGGTACTCATGTGTAATTTCAGTTATTGATGATTATAAGATTCTTAATGTTTTGGCTCATTGTCCATAGTTATTCTGATTCTGATTCTGATCGTAATACACTATATATCTATCTGGAGCAGTATTGGGTATAAGTTCTGAATGTGCACACAATATTCTGATTCTGATTTTGTCTGGACTGGGTCACTAGGACTATAGGTGACACTATGTGACATGAGCTAACGTTTCATTTTCTGTACATCTGAATATGATTTGCCTTAATAAGTAACTTTTTTTTTATATTCTGAATTCTTATAGATTTACGTTATCTAATTGAAATACGTTACTTCATCATGGAATATAGTTTTTGTGAAACTTATGGATTTATGAAATATACTTTGCTCAAAGAAGGCTTGCAATATATTTTTTTGGGTATCAATAGGCCTAGTGTGTTAGGAATGGTTTTACTTACCGAGTTGACGGCTCAACCCTCGTCATTATTTTTTTGCAGATTAAGTTCCTTTGAGAGGTGTGCCTAGCCATGAAGTTAGAGATTTTCGTTTTTGTTCCCTATTTGAATAAGAAGAAGAAGAATAGACTTATGTTTTTTTTTAGTTTATTTTGATCATGAACTTGTAATTTGGGTTTTGAGGCTTTGTTATTTTATGTGACTTGTGACTTGTGGATTATTCTTATAAGAATTTGAGGTATACCAATTTGGTATTTATGAGTAGAGATTATGTTTTGCGAGTAACCTCCTTATCTCACATACTCTGCACATGTTAGATTTAGGGTGTTACATGATACATATATTACTTATCATGCACATGAATGACTTTATGAAATAAGTGCTAAATTTTTTACATGAAACTTTAAAATATAAAGAACGATGTTAGGGTCCCTAGGTTTATTGTATTACAAGGCTAGCATTCTATAACATGCACTTAGGCTTAAATTAATTGATTCGTTGGGCGTTACGTATTGCCGTCCCCAAAGGATCTCTTTTCTTAGCTTAGAGGGCTTGCCCTCTTTATGAATACTTGCCGCCTAGTAGTACAGCAACCCTTTTTTTTTAATTATTAAAATACCTATTTATCAAATCACTCGTGGAATGCATGGAACCAATGCAACTTATGCCATAACATGTAAATTTTCTAAATGTATAATAAAACATAACATGAAACTAATTTAAGATAACAACATCTAACATAGGTGGCAGTGCTGTCCATACAGAAATTTAAAGAAATAGAATTATAATATAGGCGGTAGGGCCGACTATGTAAAGAATCATAACCACATCATATTTTAGGTGGCAGTGCCGACCATGTAGAGAATTATACAAACATCATCATTTAGGCGGCAGTACCGACCATGACATGATAAAATAAGAGCATCATATATTAGGCGACATAGCCGACCATCCAATCAAGTAAGTATTAAGCATAACATTCTAGGATGATATCATGATGTAGGCGGCATAGCCAGCCATGTAGGATTAATAATAACTAATCACACCACAATAATAATCATTATAACTCATCTATCATGCATATATATCACATAATCATAAAACGTGATAAGCACTTAAACATTACAAAGTCATGCATATCATTCATTTATCATGCTTAGGCATTACATAATCATCATCAATAATTAATTAATCAATCTTAATAGTCTCAATAACATGATTAAGATATTAATGGGAAAATTTTATCATCCCAAGTTCATGCTGAATTTTTAAAAATTGGTCTTAGCAGAAGGGCTTTGTAAAAATATCAATAAGTTATTTTTTCTTACAGAAAAACTCTAATGTAATATTACTATTTTGAATATGATCTCTCAAGAAATGATGTCTAATCTCTATAGGTTTGGTTATATAATGCCGAATTCGATTCTTTTATAGGTTTATAGCACTAGTATTATCACACTTGAGAGGAATTTGTTTAAGATTAATGCCATAATCTCTAAGTGTTTGTTTCATCCAAGAGCTTGTGCACAATAACTACTTGCAACAATGTACTCGACTTCAGTGGTTGAAAGTGTACTTGAATTTTATTTCTTGCTAAACTATGAAAAAAGTGCATGACTTAAGAAAAGACAAGTTCTACTAGTACTTTTCCTATCCACCTTATGACTGGCAAAGTCAGCATCCGAATAATAAGTTAAACCTATATGAGTTCCTCTAGGATACCAAAGACTAAGATATATGGTTTCATTCAAATAACAGAAAATTCTTTTAACAATAAGCAAATAAGATTTCTTTGGACATGATTGAAATCTTGCACACAAATATACACTAAATATTATATCGGGTCTAGTTGCAATTAAGTAAAGTAAAGAGTCAATCATTCCTCAATATATTTTAATATCATCTTCTCTACCTTTTTAATCTTTATCAAGCTTGATTATTGTACTCATTAGAGTGTTCTTGACCTTTGAGTCATCAATGCCAAATTGTTTGAGTAAATCTTTGACATATTTAGTTTGGTTGATGAAGATTCCTTCATGATTTTATTTGATTTGAGGTCTAAGAAAATACTTTAACTCTCTTATCATGTTTATCTCAAATTCTTTATTCATACAAGATGAAAACTCCTTACACAAATACTCATTAGTAGAACCAAAGATAATATTATCAACATAAATTTGAACAATAAGTATATCTTGGTTCTTTTGCTTAACAACGAGAGTAGTATTTATTTTTTTCATTAAAAAATCATTATCCATCAAGAAATTTTGAAATTTATCATACCATGCTCTAGGTGTTTGTTTTAAAGCATATAAAACTTTTCACAGCTTGTAAATATGATGTGAAAATTTTTCATTTTTAAAATTATGAGGTTATTTTACATAAACTTCCTCCATAATATAACCATTCAAGAAAGCACTTTTGATATCCATTTAAAATAAAATAAAATCTTTGTGACATGTAAATGCTAATAACATCTTAATGGATTATAATCTAACTATAGGTGCAAATATTTCATCAAAATCAATTTTTTCTTCCAGGTTGTATCCTTGAGCTATTAATCTAGCTTTATTCATTACAACCACATTGAATTTATCTATTTTATTTCTAAATACCCATTTAGTGCCTATAATAGATTGATGTTTTGGTTCAGGAATTAATTACACACATTATTTCTCTCAAATTGATTTAACTCTTTTTGAATTGCCATAATCCAAGATTCATTATTTTTTGCTCGCAAAGCATTTTAGTTCAATTTAAGAAATAAATACCACATGCTCACAAGTATTCCTAAGTGATGATCTAGTAGTTACACCTCGTGAAGGATCACCTAAAATTAAGTCCTTAGGGTTAAAGGAAACATACCTTCACTCCTTGGGAAGTGTTTGAAAAGAACCTTCTTATTACTCCATAGTTATATCTTCTTCTTGTTTATCGTTTTGATTTTTATGTGTGCATTCTCTTAATTATCTTGTGAAGATTCTTGTTATATTTTCATCTGCATCATTATCAACAACAACAACTTTCTCTAGAGAGGAAGGGTTAAACTTATCAAATGTAATATGCATGATTCCTCCATGATCGAAGTTTTTTTATTATACACTCGATAAGCTTTGTATTTGAATAAATAATAATGGTGTCAATATCAGATTTTGGATCAAATTTATCAAGATTTTCTTTTATATTTAAAGTAAAATATTTACATCCAAAAATTTTAAAATAACAAATGTTGAGTTTTCTATTTTTTTAAAGCTCATAGGAAGATTTATTGAGATAACGTCTAATCAACACATGATTTAAAATATAACAAGTGATGTTGATAGCTTTGGCCCAAAAATATTTTGGTAAAGCATTTTTATTTAGTATGGTCCTAGCCATTTCTTGAAATAGACCTATTCTTTCTCTCAATAACTCTATTTTATTATGGAGCCTTAAGTGATAAAAATTGATACTTAATGCCAAAATCATTACATAAATTTTCAAATGCATGATTTTTAAATTCTCCACCATGATTGCTTTTAATACAAGAAATCAAGCAAATTTTTTTATTTTGAACTTTTTTATAGAAAACTCTAAACATCTCAAAGACATCATTCTTATTAACAAAGAACAATACCCATATTACTTTAGAATAATCATCTACAATCACAAATATATAATACTTGCCACTTAAACTTGCATATCTAGAAGGTCTAAATAAATCCATGTAAAGTAATTAAAGTGATTTTGAAGTTAAAACATAATTCTCTTTTTTGAAAGAAGTTTTGATTTGTTAATCAAATTGACAAGCTTTACAAATTCTATCTTTTTGAAATTTGATCTTTGGAAGACTTTTAACTAAATTAGTTTTAAAAATTTTTGAAATCAAATCCATGCTCGTATGACTTAGTCTTTTATGTCATAACGAACTATCATCATGTAATATGGAAAAACATTTATCATGGGTAGATAAACAATCTATATTAGTGATATACACATTTGATACACCTATTATCAACAATAAATCTTTCCATCACATACATTCTCAATAATATATTTTTATTTATCAAAGATAACTCTATAGTCTTTATCACATAATTAACTAATGCTAAGCAAATTGTGTTTCAAATTTCAACCAAAACACATTTTTAATAACAGTAGAAAAATCTTTACTAATATTACCAATATGGATATTCTTTTCTTTTGAATTATCACCTAATGATACATCTCTACCATTTTTTATCTTGATAAAACTTAAAAACTAAGAATAGTTTCCAGTCATATACCTTAAGCAACCACTGTTCAGGTGCCATTTATTTTTTTTCTTCTTTAGACTCTACAAAGAAAATTTCAAGACATAGGTACCTAAAGTTTTTTTTTTGGTTCTTGAATGTTAATAATAGTTCTTTTTGGAACCCAATACATTTGACACCGTGGTATACATTTCTTTTAACATGACATTTATAACTCATATGACCATTTCCATTACAATAATAACAAATAATTTCATCATCACTTGTAGAGGTAACTTTAATAAAATAATTCTTATAATACCTTTCTTTCAAGTTAGGATTATATCTGAGTTCACCTTTATAAAACACATATTTTTTAATGCTTAGTAATTTTTCAAGTTCTTTTGACCACTTGTAAATTTAACAAGATTCCATCAAACGCATTACTCTTTTTCTTAAGCACTTCATTTTCTTTCAATAGTTTATTAACATGTGACTTTTAATGCTCATATAAAGTACTTTGTTTATCTTTAAATGATGCAATTCTATTATGCAATATTTCATTATCTAATTCTAACCTTTTTATCTTTTTTTTAAATGAATCATTACATTTTTGCAGGACATCTTTTCTATTTGATAACATTTCTTTTTTTTTGACATATATTATTTTCACTAATTCTTAACCAATCATCATATATTTCCTTAAAAGTATTATACAACTCATTATAAGTAAGAAGATCATTTACCTTATTAAGTTCATCATCTCCTATTACCATAAGTGCTAGGTTTGACACTTCTTGCAATTTTTTTTCATTAGTTGATTCTTCATTGCTATCATCCCAAGTAGCCACTATGGCTTTCTTCTTGAGTTTGTTGAGAAGTAGGTACTCCATCTTATATGGCCCAGCTTTTTGTATTCATAGCATATGATTACTTTCTTTTTCTCCTTTTGGTTCTTGAAGTTTTTAAATTTTCTCTGCTCACAAGATTTCTTGAAAATTTTTCTAAACCTCCTATATCATGTTTTGAACCCTTGAGAGCAATGCTTTTCTTCATTTTCTCATTGCCTTTTGTCACTGCCAAATCTTCCTCATAAGAAATAAGAGAGCCAATTAAATCATTAATAGATAAAGTATTTAAACCTTTGGCTTCCTCAATGGTGGTCCTTTTAGGTCTCCATTTCTTTGGTAGTGACTAATAATTTTCTTAACTTTCTAGCTATTCAAAAAGGTCTTTCCTAGAGCTCCTAGAGTGTTCACTACGTCTGTAAATCTAATATATATAGAATGCATACTCTTATTTTGTTCTATTTAAAAAAATTCATATTGTTAGGTGTATCTACTAATTTTAAATACTTTTACTTGATTTGTGCCTTCATACATTACTTCAAGTTTGTTCTAAATTTTATAGGTACTTTTACAACTAGAGACTCTATGAAATTATTTCTTATCAAGAGTGTAAAATAGGGCATTCATGGCTTTGTAATTTAAAAAAAATTTCTCTTTCTTAATTCATTCCATTATTGTGAAGGTTTTAAAATATCTTTCTATACTTCATTCTTAGTCATAGGCATGAATGAACTATAACAAACAACTTTTTAAATTTCATAATCTAGTGCTTGTAAATAAATTCTCATCATAATTTTTCAATATAAGTAGTCATTACCATCAAAAAATGGTGGCCTTGTTGTAGATTATCCTTTTCTAAATGTGGATTCATTTTGAGTTGCCATAAATTTTTTGCTCTCGATGATTAAGTCCTATTAAGAGTAAGGGAATTATTGCTTTCATTAAGATATAGAGTAACAATGCCTTTTTAAGTAGTAACAACATTTATTTGATCAATAGTAATATCTTTTTACTCAACAACAACAACTTCTTGATGGCCAGCAACAACTCTTTACTTCTCTTGGGTTTCTATTATTATTTTCTTCCTCACATTCAATATCTCTATAGTGATCTATTTTAATTTCTCCATTCATGATTTTGCATATTTATAATTATTTATTTCTCCGTTCATGATTTTGCTTAGAAAATAAAAAACAAAACCAAAAGAAAAAAATAAATTGAAGCTTATAAATTGTGAAAAGTTTAATTTGGATACTAAATTTTTGAATTTGCACAAAGCTAAGAGATAAATAGGACAGTGGTTTGCGAATGTGTTTGCAAGATGACAAAAAGAAATGGTTAGAATGTGTGATGAGGCCAAATAAGAAAAATCTTTGAGAGGTCTATTTGGTATGAAGAAACCTGAGGAAAAATGAGTGAGAAAACTATAAAGAGTGATGGGGTGTAATTTTATTATTTATTATTTCTTTTATTATTATTTATTATTTAGTAAAAAGTGAGTGTGTGAGAGAGGAATGAAAAGAGAATTTACTAAGAAAAGTGATTGAAAATGATTGATTATGTCCAAAGAGAAGTGGTATATGTTGTAGCCAATGATTTTTGGTTTGCCTTTGCTAGCTTTTTTAGTCCATAGGTATTGTGTTGACCTTTCATTGTTTTGTTTCATCTGTCGGGCAATGAAATTGCCTCACATATACAAAAGAGTTGTGCTTTACTTTGTTTGAATATGCTAGGGAGCACATAGTTGGGTGCACCATTGATTTTGGCTTATAATGTAGGCTCCATTGTCTCTAGTTGTAACATGACACATTTACAGTCTCTTGCTTTTTCTTCAAATTGAAAGGGAAAAAAAGGTGTTTGTTTAGTATAAGCATGTATTTTGATGAATTATACCATATTGTATACAATATAAAGTGTGTTTGGGCAATTTTGTATTGTGTTAGATTGGATTAGACTGTAATATATTGGTAATAAATTTAATATAGTATTATGTTTAGCGTTGAACGTATTGTATTATACATAAATTTAATATAAAAGATGATTTTATTTCAAGAGGAAGGTCATTACAAGTAGAAAATATAAAATTCACTGGCTTTAAGATTTTATAAGCTAATATACTACCAAGGAGTTCATTTTATAAGTATTAAGGGAATCTTTTTTTACTATTTACATCAATACACCTTATCCCTAAAGAATTTACTTTACAACTCATTATTTACTTTATTATACTTTATGGTACATCTTTATCTTTAGGGAGTGTTAATTTACAACTCACACTATAGTCAAACATTTATCACTTATTTATTGGTTATTATTATTCATCATTGCTTCTATTGCTAGGGTCCACTATGCTTCCATTCAATTAGTGCTATTCCCTTCTATAAACCAAGTGTAATATAAATGAGCTTATTGAACAGCTTATTCGATAAGCTCATCTTTATTTCCAACTATCTCAGGTTATGTTAAGTCTATATTTGGCCATTCTTTTCTAAGCTATCCCCACCATGCTGGGTCTTTTTCTTATAGTGGTGAGATCCATGGAGGTGTTATTTCTATTTTTTTTTCATGGTTTTTAAGTTCTTCATAATATAGCTCTATCATCTCAAGTTCATACCTCTATCTTTGTGGAGTACACATTTTGTTTTTTTTTTCTTTGTAAAAAAAGATATGGTGTCATCATGATATTGGGTAAGAGAGGGTTGTGAGTATTATGTGATGGTTGCAAATTATAAACTTTTACTAATGCCCTTTGAACATGATCATCTCTGATGTGATCATGGTCCATAACTTGTAATAGGGGCAATTTTTCCCATCCTCATATTACTTGACTATGATAATAGTAGCTTGAGAATTTGATAGCCACTAATTAGCTTTAATGTGAAGAGTGTTAAGTATTGGAGAATGCATAGTTATAAAAGGTAAAATTGTCATTTAATGCTCAAAGTCTCTATAATATTTGTATTTTTATATTTAAATTTTTTTATTTTTTATTATGTGTGTTTTATTATAATTGAAGCATTTTATATATTTTAAGAATATTTTAGTCATTTCACGACTAACGAGAAGTCAGAAAGTGAAATAAATTGTATTTTTAAAGTCGAATTTTTTAGTTTTCCATAATAATTGAAACCCTAAAATTGAGTACGAAAGAAATAAAACATAAATTGCATAAACATTTTCCTTCTCCCTCAAAATGCTCTTTCATTAATGGAATTCTTGTTGATATTTATTAGCTAATTAAAGAAAAGACTTGATTGGAAAGTACATTTTTTGATTCATTTTTTTCTTAGATGTCTGGTTTTAGTAAAAGTACATTCGTTAAAACAGGAAGAGATAAGTGGCTTGGCTCTAAATATCCTAATTATGTAAGATCTGCTTACAATAAACCACATTATAAAACTTTAAAAATGGTTTCTGTAAATTATGAAGATAAAATCAAATTCATTAAAGATGACATGAGTAAAAAATCATTAGATAATATCTTATGATCTCTTAAGGCACATTTGAGCAAATATATGCAACGTAAGATACATAATTTATGGCAGTTGCTCTATAAAGAAAGTACACAATTTACTATTGGGATTTTAACTCTAAAAGACCTTATTTGCAAGTTTATAAAAAAATTAGATAAAAGATATCCTTGACCTATAGAGGGCATTCAAGCCATTACTAGATATAAAACTAAAGGAAGATGTGAGTCAGAATTACAACTACCAATAAATATTCTTTTATTTTACTATTTGTTTATCTTTTGCATTATTATTCCTTTTTGTGTAATTGTATATCTAATCATTGTTTGCTTTTGAATTATTGAATCACAAGTTGTATGCATCATTTATAGTCGTGTATCATTATGTTTATCACTAAAATCTTTGAATAGATGCTCTTTTACACACACTCATATTTTTTTCTTTTAGAGTTGTTATGATGATAGCAATTTAAACAAATAACTTAAGAACATTTTTGTACTTTCTAGATTTCATTGTGGAAAGTATAGAGAGTTTATTCGAGCAACTATCGATCATGGTCGTGTTATAGTAGAGAAAAAACTACATCTTATGTATAAAGGAGCTGAGAGTTATCAAAACTTGTCTCAGAAGTTGTTTTAGTTAAAGAAGCTAGGTGTTAGGCATTATTTCAAAAGCGTTAAAATTTTTAGGATGTCTACCCAGCCCACCAATTAGAAAAAAGTTACTTGTCTCAAGTATATAAGAAAGAATATCAGAAATATTAAATCATGATGACCCCTTCATTTTTTGCTTATAGGGCTTTTTCAAATATCCATAAAAAACCCATAATTTTGTTAAACATTTATAACTTTTATGATGGCTTAATAACATATCTTAATCATACAATTAAAAATTATTTCATTCTATCCTTATAAAAAAAAATCCTTTATTTGTGCTTCTATTGCTAATAAGTTACTTGATCTTTTGTAAATTTATAAACCAAAGCCAAATCCCATGACTTCAGCATTGGATTAGTCAACTGATAATAATGGAAGCAACCCTCATACAAATTATAAATGAGGTTTAACCCTCTTTTGATAAATCTTTTCTAACAGTAACTAGGTAATGTCTTTGAAATTCTACTACTTTCTTTTAAGACATTAATAACAATGTCTCTTTTAAGTTGGGCGGAGAGAATAGTTAACAATTGTGAAATGTCTTAATCTTAATGGTAGTTTTACTAATTTTGTTGTTAAGACTAACTTTGGAAAATTTAGGTCAAAGATGGTTAAATATAAAGTAATGACTCTAGAAACATATCTTTTAGTTTTAAGGTTTTATTTCTTAAAAAAATGAAATTATTTTCTAACTTTTCTCTTTTTCTCTTAATCATCTCCTTTAAGTTTTTACAATTAGTCCAACTACTTCTTTTATGGTGTTTCCTTTACCTTAAAAAAAGCTTAAAAAAAAATATTTGTGTGATCTTTTAACATTGGGTAACATAATGACTTTCAAATTTTGATATTTATTTTATTTTTGGCCTTTAGTTATATTACACCATGTTTTTCATTTTGCATGTTGAAATATAAATTGAGAAATTTGATGAGTGAAACTAATTAAGCCATTTGAAAGAATGTATATGCCATGGGAAGTCTAAGTGAGTTTTTAATCCTATTATCCATATAGTATAATCCTATTGGCTATACAACTTTACGATTTGTTATTTAAGATCTCTATATATTCTTCTAAGTAAAAAAAAAAAGTGAAAAAATGAAAAAAATTATACAGTTGCATTTGAAAATTTATTGAACTAATAGATATAAAAGATTATTTAGAGCTCTTAAAGATAACAAAAAGGCTGTACCTTTTAAACAACCCCTATTACAAAGTATTCATAATTAACCTCTTTGAGCCTATATATTAAAAAGAATAAAACCTTTTTCTTTGCTAACCTATTATTTTGTCCAACTCTGATGTGAAGTATCACTTCATGTTTTCTATTTTCTACTATTCAATTATATTTGAAAATTGAGACAATTAGGCATTCTTGAAAATGCTGGTATAAAAAATAATAAAATAAAATAAGCAAAAAATAATATAAAAAAGAAAAAAAGGAAAAAAAGAAAAATCCAAGTGAAAAGTAGCTTATAATTTCCAAAAAAACCTTTATTTTGAAACATATATTTTATTTTTCCAATGATCTTTTCTTTTTTAGTCATGTCCTTTGAAACTACATTACATCTTAGGAAAAATCCTTTTTAATTTTAGGGAACTATAATCTAAAGTAAAAGCTAATAATATAGACTAAAAGATATGAGGATGCATAAAAATAAAAATAAATTAGTACGCTATTGGTATTGTTCTTTCATATTGGTGAAAACTTGTAATATTATCCTTCTATTATTTCAATCTATCACTTCTTAGAGTGACTATTTTTCTAGGGTTTATTTCTTGAGAGAGCTAGTCCTAACCATGAGATTTTGAGGTTTGACATATCACTCTTAAAAGTAGCTTGATTAATATAGTTGATAATTGATCATTTTACATTATTTTATTAACTGTTTTGTGTAAGTGTGATTTTATTTAGGCCGAAATTAATACTTATCCTTTTATTTTGATTGCTGTCATTAATCCAATGAAAGAGGTAAACGTGATTTTAAAAAATAAAGATATTTCATTTTGGATTTGAAATTTTGCTAAATTTTTATTGCTTAAATTGCGAGGGCCTACTAATAAATTGATTAGGGGATGTGATTAACACTAAAAAGTTTACAGTTAATAAGTCTAAAATTATCAATTTTCACTTATAGTGTTGATTAACGCGCTCCTTATTCTTAAATTATCTTAATGCTCCCTTGATAAATTTTTAAAATAAAATTAATTTGTATACGTTAATTTCTATATTGTAAATATTTGAATAAGGAAGAGGAAATTGGAAATGAAGGCAAAATAAAGAAGAACTAATAAAACCATTTGCAATGCATTATTGAGAAATAATTAATAAAAAAAAGTGAGCAACAAGCTCGTGGTGTTCAAGTGGTGATGTTGCAACTTGATCATTACACTCTATTATGTGTATATGTTATAAAAAATAAGATAAAATAAAACAAAAGGAGAAAATACATCTCTTGCCTATAAAAGGCGAGGGGATACAAGTGGTAGAGGGTCGAGCTAAAGAGAAGAGAGGGAGCTAAAGCTAAGTTTTTGAAATTTCTTTTGTTGTAGTTAATTTTCTAAAAATATATTTCGGAAGTTTATTAAAAAATAAGTGTTCTACTTTTTAATGTAAGTAGCCAAATTTCTGAGTTGAGGTGAAAGGTGAAGTTAAAGAATTCATATTAGGATTAATTACTTTTTCAAGTGAGTCTTAAAGTTTATTTATGTTTTCCTACTAAATTCTTTTATGTCATATTAAATCAGTGGCCTAGATCTCTTTAGATTTATATAATATTTTGATATAATGTCGACATTTCAATACAGTTGTGACATGCTAGGTACTCTCATGTTCATACACTAATAGTTAGCCAAGAATTAAATGACATAATAATTAACTGATGAGATAGTATGTAAAATATAAATATGAGAGAGTTATTATAACTATAATTTAAAATTCAAGAGTGGATCTCGTAATCTTAGTATATTTTTAGATTGATTCCCATGTATTTCTTTTCCCATAATTAATTTTCTATATTTAACAAATTGACTAATAGATTTTTAATTTCTTATGATCGCCCTCAGACCTACTGAGTTATATTATAACTAGATACTCTTATACTTGAGAATAATAACACTTTTCAGCCATGTCATGTGCCTTTCTTCTAAAGATGTTTGAACTAATGGCTCAAGCCTTAATCATTTGCCTCTTTTCCAATATGTCCAAAAGGGAACTTGATGAAATGTAGTGACATTGTTGAATTGAAGTGAAAATGAGTGGAGAGCTTACTATCTATTTTAAATCTAGTAATTTCAAACACATGGTACTTATTGATTAGTTGCCCTTCTTTAGTGAGGGCATTTTGGTAATTATAAATATGGTATTAAAATAGTGGCACACTTTAGTATTAGAGGCAAAGAAATAGGAGGCAAAGAAACAACCAACAACCTTTTTGCTTCTTACTTTTTATGCATGGTAATCTCTCATGCTTGTGGTCTTATTATTTTTTGGACCACTAATAGAAGAAAACTGAGGTGGTAGTTCCCCATTACTCATCTTAGGAATCTCTCATTTTATTTGTTCCTTATATTCAACAAAATGAGGGATATTTTGACTTTAGAAATGATCACCTACATTGTTCACATGATTTTTAATCACGAAGAATGTAGGTTCTGATTATGTGTTTTATCTCCTAACTTTTTTGAGCTATCCTGACGCTCTAATTAAACAATCTTGACTTTACTTGATTGACTTCCTTTTCCACATGTCATCATATTATCAGTCCATATTTGTATTGATAATTCCCTTAAAAAAATCCCTCTAGTCTTTTCTTTTGTGTTAAAAAAAAGTTTGGATCACAAGAAACTCTAAGAAGAAATTGTTAGATGCTAACACGTGGCAAGGTTGTTTCTAAATTCTGAATATGGAGAAAAGAAGGGCCTAACTAGTATTTTTGCTTTAGGGTGGCTTTAAAATTTTATAAAAACTTAAGGGTTTTACTAAAAATTTCTTCCCCAATTTCCCTACTAGAAGACATGGCCCATATGGGCCTTTAGTTTGAATTTAGACAGTGGGCTTAATGGGTTTTAAATGAACTGGTGGTCACGCATTCCCTAATTACTCTACTCCTTACTCTTTTTAATCTGACTTTGTAGAGGCACTTTTACTATCTTTTTTGGAGCTTTCTATAAGATCATCCCTAAATTCCTTATTCTATTCATAAACCTAAGATTCCTTAAAACTACCTTTCTCACTTTCACCAATAAAAAAAGGCAAATGACAATACTTAGGGGCTATCTGAAATCTTGAAAGCTCGTTCTTATCCCTATTGGAATCATTACTATTATGCTAAAACAAACTACTAGCATTTCTCTTCATATCTAATGCAAAATTATTAAATGACACTCAACACATCTAACTAAACTAGTCGTAAATAAAAAAAATGGTAAAACAATAGGGGGAAGAAAACCAAACTTGGAATTGTGTCATTAATAATAAAGTTACAGCAACTAGGGAATGAACAACAAGCCCTATACCGAGATGGGTTTGGTCAAAACTTATGGCCAATAAACAAAGTAAACCTTGAAAAGGAAAGAGAAAGAACAACTTTGAAATGTAAAGAATAAACTAAAGTTTTAAAGAGAAAGTTAACAAAATCTAAAAATAAAGAGAAGAAAAGGGAAGTGATCATTTTTGTGAAGAAAATTGTATGGTAAAAAGAGTACAACTATGTGTTGGGTGGAGATTTCCTTTTTTGCCAATTGCTTTTGACCTAAAGGTTAAGAGAAATAGCCATTGAATAACTCTTCAGAGGAATATAAAGAAGTAGGAAACATTTTGAGTTATAAATGAAATCTAAATGCTAAGGATTGACTACCTAACCTCTAACTCACATAGAAGCCTACCCTTTACAAAGCCAGATTAAAAAAAAAATAAAGCTCCCTGGGTATGGTCCCTACTTTAAAGAAAGTGTGTTGCTTTTTACATAGCTAGATTCCTTTTACTCCACTAGTAATTTCTCATCTTTCAACATAGCTTTTCAAGCATCTTCAAAGGATTTAAAGTTTATCAAAAGAAAATACCATACTTCCTCAATAGTTAGACTCAGAATCCCTTATGAAGATGAAATATCAGATTCCCCCCATTTGGCTTTTCTGTTATGCATATTTTATTGAACTCGCAAATGCACTAATTTATTACAGAATAGACAACGATGATAATTGAAGATCCCATGAAGAGGTGAATTTTAATTACTTGTAGAATTAATTTTTTAAATGGGTGATGAAATTGTAGTGAAAGTGGTTTAGACTATCCTAAAATGAGGTACAGTCGATCACTAATTTTTTTTTTGTTCTACCACTTAGATAGTATTTTGCGTGCCAAAACGACCCTTAGCTATAAATTATTTATCGTTTTAGTTATTGATTCATTTTCATTCTTTGTATTCTAGTCAATTGTGCTGCTATACTAGAAAATCCTATAATAACCTGCCAATCCTAAGAAATTTCTTACTTTAGTCACACTAAAAGGTCTTTCCAAATTCACAATTACCTCCACTTTCGCTAGATCTACCGAAATACCATCTTTTGTCACTATATACCCCAAAAACGTCACATGATCAAGCTAAAACTCACATTTCTTAAACTTTGCAAACAATTTCTTTTCCCATAATATATCCAACACAATCCTCAGGTGTGTCTCGTGCTCTTCTTTACTCATAGAGTAAACCAATATGTCATCAATAAAGACAATAACAAATTGGTCAAGATACAATTGAAGATCCTATTCATTAAGTCCATGAATGCTGCGGGAGCATTAGTTAACCCAAAAGGTATAACTAAGAACTCATAGTGTCCATAACGAGTTCAAAAAACTGTCTTCGATACATCCTCACTTCTGATTTTCAATTGATGATAACTAGATCATAAATCAATTTTTAAAAACACAGCTGCACCATGTAATTGATCAAAAAGATCATCAATTAGAGGAATGGGGTATTTATTCTTGACAGTAACCATATTCAGTTGTTGGTAATCGATACACAATCTCATTGAACCATCTTTCTTCTTTACAAACAAAACGAGAGCACCACAAGGTGACACACTAGGATGGATAAAACCCTTATCAAGTAACTCTTATAGCTGGACCTTCAGTTCTTTCAACTCAATAGGTGTCATCCGATATGGTGCCTTAGAAATAGGGGTAGTACTAGGAACTAGTTCTATAGTAAACTTAACCTCTCGATCTGGGGGTAATCCAGGAAGATCTTCAGGAAAAACATCAATAAATTCCCTTACAATAGGTATGTCTTCAATGCATGCCCCTTCAGAATGATCAATAATTACAGATGCTAAAAATCCTTCACACCCCTTCTTTAGCATTTTTACTGCCTTAACTATAGAAATCAAACCCCTATAATTTCTATGATTCCCTTGAAAATGAAATTCTTCTTCGCCAGGTAGGCGAAAAATAATTTACTTAGCAAAACAATCTATTGAGACATGGTAGGCCCTAACCAATCCATTCCCAAGATCAAATCAAAATCATGCATCACTAGGGGTAGGAGATCCATAAGAAATTCCTTATCACACAATCTGATTACACATGACTTATAGACATGATCTATTAACTGACAATCTCCCATAGGGGTACTAATTGTCACGGGAACATCTAGTGGTGTACCAGGCACATCAGTATAATGAGCAAACACACAAGACACAAAAGAATGTATAGCACCAGGATAAAAAAGAACTTTGGCTTCTTTAGAGAATAAAGACAATGTACCTGATACTACATTATTGGACACCTCAGCATCTTTCTTCGGCAGTGCAAAGACACGCCCTTGCACCTTTGGTTTTTTCCTCTGCCCTTCATTAGAAGGGGCATTCGCAGTCTCGCTTCGTCTCTTTGGGCAATCCATAATCCTATGCTCAGTTTCTCCACAAGTAAAACAGGCTCTAGTTTTCCAATGGCATTCACCAGAATGCCTCCTTTCACAATGTCGACAAATGGGGTAGTTCTTCCAAGTGGTGTCATCATGAACACCCTTATTATTCCATTTATTTTCTCCACTAATATGTTTCTGGGACTGAGTGCATTGCCTATAAGAATTTTCATTTCGTGGTCTACCTTGTCGATCCTTTTTATTTCTTTGGTCCCTTGAAACTTGTACCTCAAGAATATCCTTCTTTGTAAGAATTGCTCGGTCCACTAAATCAGCATAGTTGTTAATCTTAAGTATGGTTAATCGCCCTTTAATGTTAGGACATAACCCTTCCAAAAACTTCTTACACTTACTACCCTCATTAGCAACCAAGGTAGGAGCAAAATGAGAGAGGACAGTAAATTATTCCTCATACTTCGTAACAAACTTTGTTCCTTGAGTCAGTTTTAGGAAGTCAGCCTCCATTTGATGTCGAACTCGTTCAGAAAAATACTTTTCATGGAAGGCCTCCAGAAATAAGTCCCAAGTAATGGGTGCATCTTGCAACCCTGCCCTCAAGAGACGAAACTTGGCATCCCACCAGTGGTCTGCCTCACCTTGAAGGACAAATGAGGCCAATATTACCCTCTGATCATCATTACAATCCATAGCCACAAATATCTTCTCCATCTGCTTTAGCCATGCCTCTGCAATCATGGAATCAGCACTTCCCTGAAAGGTAGGTGGTCCCAACTTCTTAAATCATTCTAAGTTCATAACTCCTTGATCTTTTGGGCGACCTTGCCTTTCAACTGGCCCATTCTCCTGTGCTCTAACTCTACCTCTAGCCATATCTTATATCAACCTACTCTACTGTTCCATCAACCTAATCATAGTGCGCATCATAGGATTTTCTTCATTAGCTATCTCACACAAGCTTGGGTCAACGTCATCAGTGACCCCTAACACATTCCTCGAGCTAGAGGCATTCCTAGCACTTCTCTTACGTGACATCTCTTGACTATAATACAAAGAGTGAAAATGAATCAATAACTAAAATGGTAAATAATTTATAGCTACGGGTCATGCTGGCGCTCAAAGTACTATCTAAGTGGTATAACTAAAAAAAGAAAAAATTAGTGATCGACAACAAAAACAAACAAATATTTCATTCCACGACAATACCAAAAATTCTATATCAAGAGTCATTACAAAGTCATAAACCACTAGAAAGGAAATAGATAAAAGAAATGACCAATATAGAATCACTAATTATAACCGATTACTCATCGCCTTAGAGATCATTTCTCTTTATTAAATGCAACAAAATCTATAAAGCCTCCTGCTTTCCTTCTACAGCCCCAAGGTTCATAGGCTTACTCAACTGGATGGGGAAAGGATCTAACTCTACTTTTCTTTCCTTAGTCGTGACTCTAGCTGTCTTCATTTCCTTAGGAATTCCATCAGGTAGTTTATCTAGACCTGGAGATACCCACCTTTTGTTATAGCAAGGCTTAAATCGAGACCTTGTCCAATATAGACGACATATTACAAGCCTATTTTTGTTAGCTCCTTTGCCATAAACACGTAGTCCCCGTATAGCCTCATTGAGCCTCCTTTTTGAAGCTTCAGGTCCTGAAGGAGTATCGACATAGACCTCTTTTCTCTCTTTCAGTCTATCATTCATTCGCTCCTTATGAAGTCTTCTAAGGTCTTTAACAAAAACTCCACCTAAGATAAATTGTTTGATCCAGTCAATTTCTGTCAATTTCTTATTCTTAGCACTTTTCATACCCATACTATTCCTCATCGTGTCTACAAAATAAAAGTGATCAATTCTATTAGACGATCTGATTAAACCTTAAAAGGAAGTCTACAGAATCCTAACCTAGTCTCTGATACCACAATTGTAACACCCCAAATCTAACACGTGCAGAGCATGTAAGAGAAAGAGGTTACTCGCAAAACATAATCTCTACTCATAAATACCAAATTAGTATACCTTAAATTCTTATAAGAATAATCCACAAGTCACAAGTCACATAAAATAACAAAGTCTCAAAACCCAAATTACAAGTTCATGATCGAAATAAACTAAAAAAAAATAAGTTTATTATTCTTCTTCTTATTCAAATAGGGAACAAAAATCAAAATCTCTAACTTCATGGCTAGGCACACCTCTCAAAGGAACTTAGTCTGTAAAAAAATAATGACGAGGGGTAAGCCATCTAAAAAAATAATGACGAGAGGTAAGCCATCAACTCGGTAAGTAAAACCATTCTTAACACACTAGGCCTATCGATACCCAAAAAAATATATTACAAGCCTTCTTTGAGCAAAGTATATTTTATAAATCCATAAGTTTCACAAAAACTATATTCCATGATGAAGTAAGTATTTCAATTAGATAACGTAAATCCATAAGAATTCAGAATATCAAAAACAAAGTTACTTATTAAGGCAAATCATATTCACATGTACAGAAAATGAAATGTTAGCTCATGTCACATAGTGTCACCTATAGTCCCAGTGACTTGGCCCAGACAGAATCAAAATCAGAATATTGTGTGCACATTCAGAACTTATACCCAGTACTGGTCTTGACAGATATATCGTGTATTATGATCAGAATCAGAATCATAATAACTATGGACAATGAGCCAAAATATTAAGAATCTTATAATCATTAATAACTGAAATCACACATGAGTACTAAACATTCGTATCAGATTAAAAAAAGTCCATAAAAATAATTTAGGCTTGCAAACTAATTTACAAATAAAATCATAATGAGAAGTCATGTCACCAAAATAATTTACATATTGAAAAACATTTATAAAATATTTTATTAAAAGAATTTATATTTGAAAACATTCTCATAAACTGATTTTGCTACGAAAATCCTTTAATTTCTAAATAGTATAAAATTCTTATAATAATATCAAAATACTTATACCTATCCAGTATACTAGGAATGAAGTTACTTATCTCGATATGAGAATCTTGAACTACACACGTCTAAGTCCCTAAGAGTCCTCAACACCTTAACAAATACAAAATATAATTATTAATAACTCACTCTAAGAATCTGCCTTTCTAATTCATTCCTGTACAAGTCTGATCTCAGAATTTTAACTCTTAATCTAAACTTCAGAATGACGTAATATTCTATAAAACTATTATGGACATCCATGAGTATCTCATATAAAGTTTTGAAGAGGATCCGAGATCAAAAACATTTTTAAAACTATTTATTTCTCAACAATTTCAAAACTATTTTCTCATAACCTTAACCGAACAGAACCGTTTCTGAGAATTTTATAAAATGCAATACTTATCAGAAAATTATGAAATTAAAACTGAAGATACTATACACGTATTTAACTTCCATATAAAATTTCATAATTTTTTGAGTTCATTTGGTAGTGAAAATAATTCTGTAAACCCGATCGCACTGCTGGAATCACAGTTTTCCAGTGCAGTGGTTTCTAATTCGAAAATACATATTAAATTGAAAATGAAATCAAATTTGATTAAATAAAATTTATTAATGAGCCTCTATATGTCTATTTTCCATAATATGAATTTCTAATAAAAATTCGTTTACAAAACATCAGTTTAAAAATCAAGATATCATGCTGTCCAGAATCATCCTATATTATGCCAAGGGTTGATTAACCAAACTCCTAATTAATCAAAACCCTAAATAAAACCTAAACACATCATATGTCATGCATCAAGATCAATAAAAACAAATCTAAAATCATGCCAAACATAAACCCTAAATACAATGATTTACAAGAAATTCTTGAAGGGAATAAGGAGGGTATACATACCATTTGCTTTGATTGAATCCTAGGATTTGAGTGAAGAAAAATTATGAACAATTGATAAGAGAAGAAACAAGAATATCATAAGTTTTTAGGGTTATTAAAAAGGGAGATAAAAGATGAATTTATAGGGAATGGAATCTTGGAAAAATAACCTTTTATTCTAAAATTATCTTCTAAATAACCCTTATTAATAACTTAATACTCTTTTCTACCATTTTCTAATAAAAAGGCCTCCATAAATCCTAGTGAAAGCCCAAATTCCATAAGGAATTTTTTTTTTTTTGGTGTTACAATAGAAGAAAATACTTATAAGTAAAGGGTTAAATCTAATTTGTACTTCTTACTACGAATATTGCTACCATCATTAATTGGTCACTCAAACACTAAGGTCCTAAGATGTGGCTCTAGTTTATAAGATTATAACAAATCAAGTAACTCATTAATAGTATGAGCACAAATAAAGTTTTTTTTTTTTACTGTGAGAGGAATAAAATAATTTTTTATTACATGGTTAAGAAATGCAATAAAACTATAATAAAAGTTATTAATTTTTAAAAAAATTATGAGTTTCTGATGAATGTTCAAATGGGCCCATAATGCTAATGTGATTAGTACCTCTAGAATTGCAAGATCTTCTAGTAGCAAAATAAAAGTATAAGCATGATTTAACATTTCAGTTATTCTCTCTTGCATGCTTGAGACGACTAATTCTTATCCAGTTGGTGAGTTAGTCAAATAGCTTAAAGGTTTTAGAATTCTTAAGATGATACCTAACGTTTGGCTCCCTCTGGTATAAGTAGCTTCTGAGATTAATTTTAATAACCCTTAGTCACCTCTTCTATAAACCAAGTGTAGTTTTTTAGCTGCTATACTTCGATCAAGATCCAAAGTTGTCGCAATGAATTTCTTATATTTACTATAGTTAAACCCAGAGAACACATAAATATTCTTGAATTGATTATTAGAAGTAGCTGCCCTTGGGATACTTTTAAAAAATAATTCGTAAGTGCTTAAAAAAATCATATGTAATGATTTGATGATAATAGTTTATAATTGTATATGAGGTAGCATGTCTGTGTTAAATAACGTACGAAACACGTGACTCGAGAGTAAAAAGGAAAACAATAAAAAGAAAAAGTAAATAATGATAAAATGAAATTATTAAAGATAAGAATTAATGCAAATGATCAAACAATAGTTAAATAAAATAACAATGAAATGAAAAGATATTTACAAGTAGTTGTGATTGTGGCTCACATCTTTCTTTGATTTTATGTTCAGAAATGGCTTTCCATTAACTAGCAAACAAGTTATTTATAGTCAGATTCTTAAGATTATATCGTGCACGCCTTTTTTGAAATAATGGCTGTAGCTGGAGTATTGCTCTTTGTCCGTATCCATTGGGATGTGTTTTAAGAGATAAAAAGACATCATCTAATGACTCTTTATTCAAGCGATCCCTAATGAATTGATTCTTGTCTTCCTTGTTATCAGACACTATTCCAAAAGAATATCTTTTACATCTCATTCTAGCATACTTATGACAAGCAACAGAGAGTTTTTTTAGTTCTTCATTTTCTTGAGTAATTTCTTTTACCACAACCAGGCGTGTAAGTAATAAATTTAGGAGTAATAAATTTAAGAGACAACTCACCTACCAATCACACTTTGGCTTCGATTAACCATTGAATATCAACAAGAATATTATTCCTCAAAAGCAATCGCTTGCGTTCGGAGCAAGCTTTATAGATTGTGAGTAGGGCATTCTGAGGAAGTGAAGGAAATCACTTGTAAAGCTTTGCTAAAATTGTGTCTTTATCTATATCTTTGACTTAGAATATCAGTTATTATGGGAAACCAAAATAATTGACATTTATTGTAATAGAGTACTATTATCTGCCACTTAACTGGGTAACAAATTGAACACACAAAGAAAATTAATGTCACAATCATCCTCTTATTGAATTTACCTCAAGCTCTAATTGGATGATGAAGATGTTTCCTTCAATTTTTCAGAGTTATCTTTTTAGATCCTTAACATGTGATACTAACTCGAGTGATCATAACTCTTAAATAAGATGTGTTTTACAAAATTATATCTGGCCTTTAAGATGAGATTGTATACATTGAAACTATCTAAGAATATTCAAGAAAAGCTATTTAGTTGAGGCACTCATGATTAAAAATGATAAGAGATAACTTAATAGTTAAGCAAAAGTACATATAAAAAATAATCAAAAATTTTAAATTACAGAAAAAAATCTCAGTTTAAATTTAGTAGGTCACTCAAATTTATTTTGATGTCCTTTTCACATAGTTGGTACTTTAGATATGGCTTTAATATTTGACCATTAACTTTAAAAGTGACATTATTCTTTGGATCCTTAATTTTAATTACTCCATATAGACAAACAATATGAATAATAAAGGTCTCAAACCATCGAAATCGTAACTGCAAGCACCAATTGAATAAAAGCGTTTTCTAATCTAGAGTGAAAGATTTTTTGATAATTTACTTATCATGAAAGACTTTCATTTGCTGCTTGTAAATCTTAGCGTTTTCGTATGTATCATTATGAATTTCTTCAAGTTCTACCAATTGTAATCTTTTTTCTAAGCTAGCTTACTAATGTCAAAGTTAATTTCTTAATGGTCCAATATGCATGATGGTTGAGTTCCACAGGTAGGTACTAAGCTTTTTCATACATAGCCTATAAGATGGCATCTCAATCGGGGTCTTAAAAGCTATTTTATATACCTATAATGCATCATCGAGTCTTAATGATCAATCTTTTTTGTCTAGTCTCACTGTCTTTTTTAATATATGCTTTATTTCTCGATTAAAGATCTCAAATTGACCATTGATTTGCGAATGATAAGGGCTTACCACTTTGTGAGTGATGGAGTACTTTGTCAAAAGAACTTTGAATGATTTGTTATAAAAGTAAGCACTACCATCACTGATTATTGCTCGGGGGAATCCAAAGTGTGAAACAATATTACTTTTTTAAAAAATTATCATCATCTTATGATTATTGGTTCTACATGGAATTGCTTTCACCTATTTCTATATATAGTTAATAGTAACCAATATGTATTAATGGCTAAAAGAAAGGGAAAAATGGTCTTATAAAGTCGATACCCTATATATAAAAAATATAAACCACTAAAATTGAGATTAGTGGCATCATATTCCTCTCAGTGATGCTTTTTGTTCATTGACACCTATCACATGAAGAACAAAAGTTGTAAACATCTCGAAATATAGTTAACTAATAGAAACAATATTATAAAATTTTAATGGCTTTCTTTTTGCATTGAAATGACCTCCACAAGATTGTTCATGACAGAATGAAATGATATTTTAAAATTTACTTTATAGGATACATTATTTGACAATTTGATCTACACAATATTTGAACAGATAAAGGTCATCTCAAAAGAAATTTTTTATTTTCACAAAAAATTTAGCTTTGCTTATTTGGTCCAATATTCTGGAAGTTGAATTATAACAAGATAGTTAACTATATCAACAAATCATGATAATATTTCTACAATCATCAATTATTCATCTAGAAATGATTCATTCAATGGTAATGGTTCTGTAATTGTGTCAAAATTAAGACGAGAAATGTGATCTGCCACAACATTTTTTGTGCCTTTCTTGTCTTTCATTTTAAATCAAATTTCTATAAAGTAACACTCAACGAATTAGTCTAGCTTTTCCTTATTTCTTTCTGAGAAGATATTTAAGAATAAAATGATCTGTAAATATAATTATTTTATAACTAATGAGATAAGATCAAAATTTCTCTAATTCAAACACTACTGCTAGTATTTTGTTTTTAGTGATTGAATAGTTCAATTGTGCATTAGTTAATGCCTTATTAGGATAGTAAATGAAATGCGGAATTCGATCAACTTTATGTCCAAATACTGCTCCTATTGTATAATCAGATGCATCACACATAAGGTTAAATAGTAAGTTCTAATTTAGAGATTGAATGATAGGTGATGATGTCAACAACTACTTTAGTTTTTCAAATGCCACAAGACATGAATCATTAAAGACAAATGGTACATCCTTAACAAGTAGATTACATAAGGGTTAAGATATTTTGCTAAAATCTTTAATGAAATATCTATAAAAGCTAATATGTCCAAGGAAAGATCTTACTTCTCTAACTGTTTTAGGTAGAGAAAAATTGAAAATGAGTTCTACCTTAGCTTTAATAACCTTAATACATTTGCTCAAAATGATGTGATCAAGAACACCTTGTTTTACTATAAATTGACACTTCTCTTAATTTAAGACCAAATCTTTCTCTATACTCTCTATAGAACTAGTGTTAGATGATATAAACATTGATTGAATAAATTACAATGGACAAAAAATTATTGATAAAGACTTTAAAGAATCATTCAACTATATCAGAAAAAGTGCTTAACGTGCATTGTTAAAATATAGCAGGTGTATTACATAATTTAAATGCTATCCTTTTATATGCAAAAATGCTAAAAGGACAAGTGAAAATAGTTTTCTCTTGATCGTTTGGTGCTATGGGATTAGATACCTAAGTAGCCATAAGAAAAGCAATTCATGACCTACTAATCTATCAAGTATTTGATCGATAAATGTAAAGAAAAATGGTCTTTACGTGTGATAGAATTCAACTTTCTATAATCAATACATACACGTTACCCTGTAGTTACTCTAATGGGTATTAATTCATTTTCAGCAGTAGTAACTATTATGACTCCTGACTTTTTAGGGACAACTTGCATAGGACTGACTCATAAATTATCACAAATGAGATAAATGATATCTGTGTCTAATAATTTGAAGACTTCAATTCTAACAACTTTATTCATATTAGGATTCAACCGACATTGTATTTCCCTTGCAGATTTTAGCAATCTCATTAAGGCATATTGTCTACTGTATTTACACTTTTTATGTCAATTATGGTCCATTCTAATACTCCTTTATGCTCTTTTAAAACTTCCAACAACTTACCTTTTTATTTGTCATTTAGAGATAATGAAATGATTACTGGCAGAGAACTTTTTTCTTTCAAAAATGCATATTCCAAAATATTAGGTAATGATTTGAGCTTGAGTTTTGGTGGTGATTCAAATGATGGAGTAAGTTTCTTCTCTAATAATGTTAGTTATTCAAATCTTAGTGTATTCTTTTAGGGTTAGGCATTAGTTGACTTGAGAATTTCTCAATAGTCATTGCCAAGATTTAAACTAAAGAGACAAACCATTCTACTATCCTTTCAAGGTTTGAAACTGATTAAGCCTGTGAGTTGGAGCATCTTATCTTGTAGTTCATCAATGGTACGGTTCTATTGCTCGATCGTAGAGTGGGTAAGATTCTTAAAATTCTAGAATGCATCCTCTCATGGTCTGAGTTGAGAGTAGTTCAAGCTCTAATTGTATGGTTTAAATGATGGCTAAAAGGTTTGGGAAACTTAAGGAATTGGTTACATTGGTAGAGCCAGAGCTGCTGATCCATTTTGTTGAAATTCTTAAGACTATAAAAATTTGAGATAGTCTCCCCTTTATGATTATACGTGTTAGAGTAAAGGTTGTAATTTGATAACTTTTTCATCACACCTATGGCATTAGCGTGATCTGAGTATAATTCATGTGTTGAGTGTTAGAAAATGTATTTTTATAAAAGAGAAAATTTTCATTTTACACTCCTAGTTCTACTACCGTTCTTCCTTTTATGTATTTAAGTTTTTTATAATTTTAATTGTATGTATTTTATTATCATTAAGTATTTTATACATTTTAGGGGCATTATTGTTATTTCATAACAAACGAGATATCGAATGATAAAACAAATAGCAAATTTGAACTCAGAACAATTGAAAACCTTAGGAGGAGCATAATAGCATAATCAATACTGTTCATATGTATAGCATTGTTTATGGTATCATTTACAATACTGTTTACATATATTGACCAATGATATGGCATTTATTGATGATATGGCACCAATTGTTGATGTGGTAGTATTTAATTAAACGAATGATGTGCCATTGACTGTTTACGTGGCATTGATTGCTTATGTGGCTTTGACCGATGATGTGTCACAATCCTATTGGATTAAAATGTTTATGAGGTTTTGATCAATGATGTCGTAGCATATTAATAGATCAAAAAGACGTGTACATGGTACATGCATATGCACAAAATGATAGCCCTAACAATGTGCTCAAACGAATCAAAACTTGTCACATGGTGCAATCTTAAACATCTAAATTGGTTCAATTCGATGGCTATGATTTACTCTTCCCTCTAATTTGATAGCCTTAAATTCATTTTTTAACTCTATTTTCTATAATTCCCTTTTTATCTTGTATTTTCTATGTATTTTAATGAAAAGTTTTATTTTACCCCTAGTTTAAATATAAGTAGCTAATTTTCTTTCAAGTTTGGATTGAAGGTAAAGTCTCAACATGTTCCATGGGCTAAATTTAGTGAACTTACTTTTTGTTCTCCTTTAATTTTTGAGAATGTTTTGACTTTTCATAAACAGTAATAATAACAAGATTATTACTGTTTGGCATGATAACCCCTTTATACCATATTAATTAGAGTATGGTTCATGAGAAGCAGATATCCTCCTCATGATTTAATTGGTATTTATAAGAAAAATTAAGTCTATGGTGCATGTTGATGCAGATCCAGATACTTGCGTCTTTCATTATAATAATTATCAATTTAAATTATTCTCATTATTCTAATTTAAAGTTTAAGATAGTTTAAATCATTTTCACCATAAGTCCAACCACCACTTAGAAAATTAACTCAACACATAATTAAAATCTACCTCCTTATGGAATCGACATTCGTCACCATTAATCTATTTTAATTCGTTGAATTAATTTTTTGTAAATTAATTTTTTTAGTTGTTTTCTTTTTTTCTCTTATTAAAAAATCTATAATTTAACTTTTGTAATTTAAACCTCTTTAAATTTTTGTAATTCAATTTCTTTGTAATTTCTTTAAATTTCTATAATCTAATTTTTAACTTATTTTAATTAATTCTTAGAATTAAATTTTAAGTAATTTTTTAGTTGTTTTCTTTTAAAATTATTATTAAAAAAATTTTCTCTCTTTTTTATATTTTTGTAATTTAATTTTTACGTCATTTTTCATTATAATTTATCTTGTTATTTTATTTTTAGTTAATCTATTTCTTGTATTTTTTGACAACTAAGTTTATTTTTATAGTAAATTGATAACAACGTGATAATATTAGTGTCGTAATTTCTCTCTTTTTTATTTTTATTGATTTTGTTCTTATTTTTTATTTTTTATTTTATTTTTTATTTTTTTATGTATGATCGAAGGTCATAATTACCTAATCTTGAGCATATAAGCTTAAAATTGAAAAAAAAAGACTTTGCACACATAAACACATTGCAATTAAAGATAGAACTAAAATAAATTTATAACAACAAGAACCATCGCAAGAGAGGGCATTTAAGGACTACTTCAGTCCTTAACTAACTTGAAAGCATATCATGTATATGATACCCAAATGCAGCTACTAGGAGTTTTGAATTAGTATCTAGTGGGCTACATTATTTCTTAAAATTTTATGACCTAGAAAATGAGGACTCATATAATCATTTTAATGATTTTCATGCTATTTTTCAAACTTTTAAATATAAGAATTTTTCAGATGATGATGTTAAACTCAAACTATTAATATTTTCTTTAAAGGATAGAACTCGTTTATGGTTTAATATATTGTCTGCTAATAGCATTCCATCATAGGAAGTAACAAAATTTTTAAATTACTTTCTAGTTCATAAAACCAATTATATTCATAGGAAAATATCAAAGTTCATTCAAAGAGAAGACAAGCAATTTTTCAAAGCATAAGAGTGATTCAATGGGCTACTTTTAAAATGTCCACATCATGGGTATGAAAAATGACAAAAATGCGAATATTTTTTAAATGAATTGTTGTTAAATGTGCAAGAATGGCTAATGGTAATAAGTGGAGGAGAACTAATGTCCAAAAGGGCATAAAAAATTTGGGATTTCTTCCAGTAACAAGCAGATAATTTCCAATAGCAAAGTCGAACATTAAAAAATGTGAGAAAATTAAGAACATAAATGAAATCAAAGTTGGTGAGTCAACTCGAGAATTAAAAAAGTCAAAGAGTTGGTTAAATAACTTTCTAACAAATCGCATCTTTAACAACTACTAAACCAACAGAGTCACATAACCATGATTCATACGCAAATCAAGCTAATGCCATAAGTGTAATGAGAAAGTCATCAAACTATAACCCTTACTGTAACACATAAAATCCTGGCTAGAGAAACCATCTCAATTTTTTGTATTCTCAAGAATTTTAACTGAATGGACTAGCAGCTCTAGCTCCACCAATGCAAAATAAACTATTATCATTTACACCATACAATTAGATACTCTCAACCCAAACCATCAGACATTTTAAAATTTTAAGAATTATACCCACTTCACAATTGAACAACAAAACTGAACCATTCATGAACTACAAAATGAGATGAGAGTAAGCTTTAATTCACAAACCCAATTAATTTTAAGTCTCGAGAAGATGGTGGGTTAGCTTGCCTCTTTTGTTCAAACTTTGACGATGATTGTTGAGAAAACTAAATTCCCAAGTCAACTAGTGGCGAACCGTAAAGAAGTACATGAAGTAAGTACTAATTCACCCCAGCAGCATAGAAAGGTCAAAGTCGTCATGACCTTATGAAAAGAAAAAGAAGTCAACAAAAAAATAAAGATGCCAGTGACAAAAACAACTCAAGTTGTACTGCAAATACTGAGGATTTATCATCAAAGGAGAAAGAGAAACTAACCCACAAGAGTATGTTCCTAAAACTTCATTTTCATAAAGGTTAGCTAAAGCAAAGAAAAGAAAATCTACAGGTGAAATTTTTGAAATCTTCAAATACATAAGTGTTAATATCCCTTTACTTGATGCTATAAAACAAGGGTGTTTTTAAAGATCTTTGTATTAAAAAGAGAAATATTCATGTTCAAAAGAAGACATTTTTAACAGAAAACGTTAGCTCTATACTCTAGGCTCCCTTACTATCCTATGTAGTATAGGAAACCATACAATTAAGAATGCTTTATTGGACTTAGGAACTAGTGTAAATCTATTGTCTTATTTAGTATTTATGAAACTTGAACTAGAAAAATTATACTTAACTCTAGTGGCGTTACAGCTTGTAGATTGATCCATAAAAATATCTCATGGTATTGTGGAGGACATACATATCTAGGTAGATAAATTTTATATTCTTATTGATTTCATTGTAATTGATACTCAACTAATACAAAATTAAGGAAAGCACATTTCATTATCTTAGGTAGTCAATTCTTAACAATTGTCGATGCTCACATTCAATGTAAGATTGGAAACATACAGTTGTCCTCTGACAATATGACAATAAAGGTAAATAGCTTTAACATTGCCAAACAACCTCATAATAGAGATAATGAAATTGTTGATATGGATTTAATAGAAGAATTAGTTGATGACACTTTCCTTTTAAACCTTAGTGATAACCCTTTACAAACATATTTAACTCACTTTAGCTTGGATTTTATATTGACAAATCAATTAATGAGGTGAACGCCCTACTTGACTCAGAACTGTCTATGGACACAAATAAATAGAAGTCAAAGGTCAAAGCACCATCAGAAAAGAAACTCATCCCATCAACAGAATCACCGCTAAAACTTGAGCTCAAATCATTACTCAACACTTTAGAATATTCATTCTTGAGAGAAAAATGTAGTCTATAGTAATCATTTTATCATCTCTAAATGACAAAAGGTAAGTTGTTGAAAATTTTAAACGTGAAGGAGCATTAGGATAGACCATAGCTGACATCAAAAATATAAACTTAGTAGACTGCATGCATTACATTCATCTCGATAAAATGCTAAACCTACCAAGGGAATACAATGTTGGTTGAATCCTAACATGAAAGAAGTTATTAGAATCGAAGTCCTTAAACTATTAGACATAGGTATCATTTATCCCATTTCTGATAATTCATGGATCAGTTCTATACAAGTTATCCCCAATAAATTAAGAGTCACAGTAGTTACTAATGCTGATAACGAATTGATACCAACTAGAATGACTACAGGTTGGCATGTATGCATTATTATAGAAAGTTAAATTTTGTCATACGTAAAGACCATTTTCCTTTACTACTTATCAATCAAATGCTTGATAGATTAGCAGGACATGAATTTTATTACTTTTTAGATGATTACTCAAAATATAATTAGATTCACATAGCACCAAAAGATCAAGAGAAAACTAGTTTCACTTGCCTTTTTAGCACTTTTGCATATAGGAGGATGCCATTTGGATTATACAATGCATCTGCTACATTTCAAAAATACATGTTAAGTATTTTTTCTGATATAGTTGAACGACTCCTTAAAGTCTTTATGAATAATTTTTTTGTCTTTCTGTAATTCATTCAATCAATGTTTACATTATCTAACATCTGTAGAGATATATAAAGAAGAATTTGGTCTTAAATTGGGAGAAGTGTCATTTTATGGTACAACAAAGTATTGTTCTCAGTTATATCATTTCAAGCAAAGGCATTGAAGTTGAAAAGCTAAGGTGGAGCTCATTTGTAATCTTTCTCTACCTAAAACAGTTAAAAAAGTAAGATATTTCCTTGGATATGTCAATTTTTATAAATGTTTCATTAAACATTTTAGTAAAATTTTTAGACCTTTATATAATCTACTTACTAAGGATGTATTTTTTATCTTTAATGATTCATGTCTCATGGCAGTTGAAAAACTAAAGTAGTTGTTGACATCATCACCCATCATTCAGCCTTTAAACTAGAACTTACCATTTGATCTTATGTGTGATACATCTAATTATGCAGTAAGAGCAGTATTAGGATAAAAAATTGATCAAATTTCCCATGTTATTTACTATGCTACTATGACATTGAATGATGTATAGTTAAACTATTCAACCATAGAAAACGAAATACTAGCAGTACTGTTTGTATTAGAGAAATTTCAATCTTATTTCATTAGTTGTAAAATAATTGAATTCATAGATCATGCTGCTCTTAAAAATCTTCTCACAAAGAAAGAAACAAAAGTTAGACTAATTCGTTAGGTGCTACTCTTGTAGAAATTTGACTTCAAAATTAAGAACAAGAAAGGTATAGAAAATATTGTGGCAAACTATATTTCTCGTCTCAATTTTGACATAATTACATAACCATTACCATTGAATGAATCATTCCTAAATGAACAATTGATAAGTATAGAACTATTACCATGGTATGCTGATATAGTTAACTATCTTATTACATGTCAACTTCCAAAGCATTGGATTAAGTAAGGCAAAGTCATATTCTTTGTAGAAATAAATAATTTCTTTTAGGATGATCCTTATTTATTTAAATATTGAGCAGATAAAATTATCAGATGATGTGTCCCATAAAGTAAATTTCAAAATATCCTTTCATTTTGCCATTAATAAGCTTGTAGAGATCATTTTAACACTAAAAAAATAGCAACTAAAATTGTACAAGGTGGTTTATATTGGCTAACTATATTTCGAGATGCTTACACATTTTGTTCTTCATATAATAGGTGTCAACGAATGAGAAGTATTATTTAAAGGAATATAATGCTATTGAACCCAATTTTAGTGGTTAAAATTTTTTATATATTAGATATCATTTTCATGGAACCCTTTCCAATTTCTTTTAGGATGATCCTTATTTATTTAAATATTGAGCAGATAAAATTATCAGATGATGTGTCCCATGAAGTAAATTTCAAAATATCCTTTCATTTTGCCATTAATAAGCTTGTAGAGATCATTTTAACACTAAAAAAATAGCAACTAAAATTGTACAAGGTGGTTTATATTGGCCAACTATATTTCGAGATGCTTACACATTTTGTTCTTCATATAATAAGTGTCAACGAATGAGAAGTATTATTTAAAGGAATATAATGCTATTGAACCCAATTTTAGTGGTTAAAATTTTTTATATATTAGATATCGTTTTCATGGAACCCTTTCCTCTTCCATTAGCCATCAATACATACTAGTTACTATTGACTACATATTGAAATGGGTAGAAGCAATTTCATATAAAACCAATGATCATAAGATAGTGATAGGATTTTTAAAAAGCAATATTGTTTCATGTTTTGAATTTCCTCGAGCAATAATTAGTGATGGTTGTGCCCACTTTTATAACAAATCATTCAAAGCTCTTTTGATAATAGTATTTCATCACTCACAAAGTGGTGACCGCATATCATCACCAAACTAGTGGTCAAGTTGAGATCTCCAATCGAAAAATAAAGTATATATTAGAAAAGACAGTGAGACCAAACAGAAAATATTGGTTGTTAAGACTTGATGATACATTATGGGTATATCAAACTACTTTTAAGACCTCAATTAGGATGTCACTGTATAAGTTAGTGTATGGAAAAGTTGCCATCTACTTGCCGAACTCGAGCATCTGCATGCTGGGCCATCAAGAAATTTAATTTTGACATGCAGCAAGCTAGTTTAGAATGAAGATTATAGCTAGCAAAACTTAAAGAAATTCACAATGATGCATACGAAAATGCTAGGATTTATAAGCAAAGAAAGAAAGTTTTTTTGCAACAAGCAAATTATGAGAAAATCTTTCACCCTAGGTCAGAAATTATTTTTATTTAATTCTCGCTTATATCTATTCCCAGGTAAGTTATGCTCCTGATGGTCTGGCTCATTTACTATTCACATTATTTTTTCACCTAGAGTAATTAAAATTAATAATCCAAAGCATGGTGTCACCTTTCATGTTAATGGTCGAAGATTAAAATCATATCTCGAGTACCAACTACGTGAAGAGGACACCGAAATAAATTTGAGTAACTCATAAGATCTTAATTAAGATTTTTTATCTTTCGGTGATTTATTTTGTTTTGTGTGATTATTTTGATTAATTTTACATAATTTTTTTTTGTTTAACTCTTAAGTTTTCTCTTATCATTTTTAATCATAAGTGCCTCAGCTAAACAGCTCTTCTTCAACATTCTTAGACAGTTTTGATGTGTACAATCTCATCTTAGAAGCCAGATATGATTCTATAAAATATATCCTATTTGGGAGCTACAACCACCAGAGTTAGTATCTCATGTTAAAAATTTAGAAAACTAACTTAGAGAAATTAAGGAAGGCATCTGCGACATCTAATTAGAGCTTGAGGTAAATTTAATAAGAGCACAATTCTGACATTAATTTTCTTTATGTGTTTTAGTTTTTTACCCTAGTTAAGTGGCAGATAACAGTACTCTGTCACATAGGTTACTTTAGTTTTTCATAATAATTAATATTCTTAGCTGAAGGTATAGACAAAGACTGAATTTTAGCAAAGCTCCATAAGTGATATCCTTTACTTCCTTAGAATACCCTCTTCACTATCTATAAAGCTCAGTCTGAATGCATGTAATTAGCCATGAAGAATAATATCTCTACTGACATCTGATGGATAATCGAGATCAAAGTGCGATTGACTGGTGAGTTGCCTCTGAAATTTATTCCGTGCATGCCTAATTGTAGTAAAGAAAATTATTCAAGAAAACGAAGAGCTCAAAAGCTCTCTAATGTTTGCCACAAGTGTGCCAAAATGAGATGCGATAAAAACTCATGTTCTTTAGAAATGGTGTCTAATAACAAGAAAGATAAGATTCAATTCATTAGGGGTGGCTTGATTAAAGAGTCATTAGATGATATCTTAAATATATCCTAGTGGATATATACAAAACACAATACTCTAGTTATGGCCATTATTCTAGAAAGAGTGTGCATGATATAGTCTCGGGAATCTGACTATAAATGATCCTGTTTATCAGTTTGTAAGAAAATTGGATAGGAAGCCCATTCTTAACCCATAAAAGGCGTTCAAGCTGTTTCTGGATGTAAAACCATAGAAAAATGTGAGTTACAGTCACAACTACTTGTAAATATACTTTTGTTTCAATGTTGTTTTATTTCACTGTTGTTTGATCATTTGCAATTTTGTTTATAATAATTTCATGTTATCATAATTTGTTTTCTCTTTTTACATTTTTCTTTTTGACTCTTGACCATATGCTTCAAATGTTATTTAACATAGACATGCTACCTCATTTACAACTGTGAACTATTGTCACCAAGATTATTAAATATAACTTTTTATTAAGGCACTCACCATTGTTTTTGAAGTATCCTAATAGCAGCTATTCACAATAATCAATTCAAAAATATTTGTGTGCTCTTTGGGTTCAACTATGAAAAATATAAAAAATTTATTGAGACAACCTTAGATCTTAGTCGAAACATAACAGTAAGGAAATTACGCTTGGTTTATAGAGGAGGTGATTGAAGGTTATCAAAACTGGTCTTAGAAGCCACTTATATTAGAGAGAGCCAAGTGCTAGGCATCATCCCAACAACTCTGAAACCTTTAGGCTGTTTGTTTGACTCATTGACTAGAAAAGAGTTAGTCGTCTCAAGTGTGCAAGAGAGAATAACTGAAATACTAAATCATGCTAATGTTTTTATTTTTCTACCAGGAGATCTTGCAATTCTAGAGGCACTTATCACATTAGCATCAGGGGCCCATCTGAACATTCATGAGAAATCCATTAGTTTGTTAAATATCAATAATTTTTATGATGGTTTTATCGCATTTCTTAACCATGCAATAAAAAACTATTTCATTCATTCCACAGTGAAAAAAAATCTTCATTTGTATTTATACTACTAATGAATTACTTGATTTGTTATAAGTTTATAGACCAAAGCCACATCGCAAGACCGTAGTGTTAGAGTAGCCAACTAATAATGGTAGTAGTAACCACAATAAAAAGTGTAAATTAGATTTAACCCTCAGTTTGTAAATATTTTCTTTTGGGTTGTAGCACCTAGGTGATATCTTCTAATCTCTACCTTTTTTCTTTAAAACATTGATGATAATATTTCATTCTAATTGGAGGGAGGGAATAATTGATAAATTGTGGAATGTCTCAATCTTGATGAAGTTTTTACTAATTTTTGTTATAAAAACTAATCGTAGCTAACTTTTTGGGTTGAAGATAGCTGAATATAAAATGTAATGACTTTAGAAACGTATCTTCTTAATTTTTTTTAAAAATATTTTGATATTTTCTTATTTAAACTTTATTTTAAGTGTGATCTTTTAACATTTTTTCTAACTTATCCTTTATAAATATACACTTTCAAATTTTTAGATCGAAAATGGCTAAATATGAAGTGTAATGACTTTAGAAACGCATCTTTGTAGTTAAAAAAAATTATAATTTTTTAATGTTAGATGACATGATGACTTTCAAATTTTAGTATTTATATTATTTTAGGTCTTGAGTTATGTTATACCATATTTGCTACTCTACATATTGATATTGGAGGCAAATATAAGTTTCTTGAAGGAATATACATGTCATAATAAATTTCAAGTGAGTTCCTGAACTGTTATTTTTCTTGGAGAATAACCTTTCTTACCCATTTTTTATACAGCTTAGCAGTTTATTATTTTATACTAGATCTCTAAATTTCTTTTGAGTCAACCTTCTAAAAAAAAAGAAAAAAAGAGAAAGAAAAGTGTGAGTTGCGACATTTGAAAGTCTATCTAAGTAGTAGATATGAAAAATTATTTAAAGCCCTAACAGATGACAAAAAGGTCATCTTTGACCCGTTTGAATCTTTCTAACCATTCCTTTTATAAAATATCTTTAGTTAACTCTTTTAAGGCTTTTAAAAAATTAATTATATTTTTCTTTATTAACTTATCTTAACCCAACTCCGATCTGAAATATTATTCGATGTCATACAAGTTCTGCCACCTATTCATGTTTAAGAAAAATATAAATAATTATTTTGTTTAATAAATTTTTCCCATAAAAAAAGAAAAAAATTCAAAAAAAATAGAAATATTTTAGCTCAAAACAAAATAAAAGTGAGATGTATCTTATAATCTAAAAAAAAAATTCTACTTTTTCTTAAACAAATATTTTATTTTTTTCCTATTTGCTCTTCTTTGTTCGACATGTTTGTTGTGCAAATTTTATTGAACTCGCAAGCGCACGAATCTATTGTAGAATAGATTAATGGTGACAAGTGTCGATCCCACGAGGAGGTTGATTTTAATTATATGTCGAATTAATTTTCTTTTAATGGAAACAATTAAATTATGGTACTTTTATCCTAAATTGTGAATTAAAATGGCGGGAATAATTAAGAATGAAACTTGTTATAATAAAGCACTTGGGTATCCGGATCCGCATCAACATGCTTCATGGGTTAAATATTTCATATTAATACCAATTAAATCATAAGGGGAGATTCCACACCTCATGAACCACTCTCCAATAAGTATGGTGCCAAGGGCTTATCGTGCCAAATAATAATAACCTTGTACTAGGGTGCCGGTTTAACCAGAGCTGTATTTAGACAAGACTATTATTATTTGTCGACGAAAAGTCAAAACAACCATAAATATTAGAGGGGAAGAGAAAGTAAATTTACCAAATTAAGCCCATGGAACATGTTGAGACTTTACCTTCAACCCAAGCTCAAAAAGAAATTAGCTACTCATATTTTAACTAAGGATAAAAAAGGAAATTTTATTAAAATACAAAGAAACTATAAGAAGGAGAAGGAATTTCAGAAATCTAAGTTTAGAAATGAATTCAGGGGTATCAAATTAGGGGGGGAGAGCCCCCTTTTTATAGATACATTGAGTGAATCGTGACCATCAGATTAAAAACAATTCGGATGCTCAGGATTACGCTATGTTATCGGTCAACAGTCAACAGTCAACAGTCAACATTTGTACAGTAATGCCGCCTGAATAGTAAATAATCCTATATAAGCGCATGTACTGTACACACAATTTTTGCTCTACTAAGATGCTGCCACGTCATCGATCTACAGTATATAAGAAATTTAGTCCAATAAGATCGTGACACATCATTGGTCAACGCCATGTCATCGGTCAACGCCACATAAGCAGTTAATACCACATAATTTGTCCAATCAGATACTGCCATGTCATAGATAGTTGCCACATCATCGGTCCGTATATATGAACAGTGTCGTGAACAGCATCCGTGAATAATATCCGTGAACAGTATTCGTGAATAGTACCATACGTATGAACAGTACCGTATATGTGAACAGTAACTTTTTCCTTTAATGCTCTTCTTAAGGTTTTCGACCGTCCTGAGTCCAAATATGACGTCTGTTTTGCTGTTTGATCACTCGTTTATTGTGAAACGATTATGATATCCCTAAAATACATAAAATAAACAATTATAATAAAACACATATAATTAAATAATAAAATACTTAAATAAATAAAAGTAGCAATGTTAGTTAGATTTAAAGTGTAAAATGACGATTTTCTCCTTTATAAATATACACTTTCTAACACTCAACACACCCCCCAACCAGCTTATTGCTAGTCCCTAGCAAATAAAGCGAAGATAAAATTCAAAAAAAAATTTTTTTTTTGGGAAAGGAAACACATGTGTTTATTCAATCAGATTAATGATAGCAATCAAATAAAAGTACAAGCATTATCTCTAGTCTAAAGGAATATTACACCCACATCAACCATCCATATGCATCAGTCCAGCAGACTTTGTTGTAGCAATAGTAATGAGGCTACTTTCAAGAATGACATATCCAACCCCAAAATCTCACCGATTGTAGTGACACTCTCACAAAGAAATTAATCCCAATAAAATTTTGTCAGTACAATGAATGGTAAATTGAGAGAAAATAATAAAGAAATATCATACACTCTCACCAAGATGAAAAATATGCCCATTGCTTAGAAATAATACGATCTCAAATAAAGTATTAGTCAACCCAATGCATTCATCATTTTTTTCTTCTTTTTTTTTATTTTTATTTTATATGCATCACTACATCTTAATTACCCATATAATTAGCTTTTATGTTAGACTATAGTTCTCTAAAATTAGGAAGGACTTTTATTAGGACGTAACGTAGGCTAGGGACATGGCTAACAAAGAAAGGAAAATAGGGAAACAAAATATATATGTTTGAGAAAAAATTTAAGAACTTTTTACACGATACATTTTGCTTATTTATTACTATTGTACATCTTTTTTTTTCCTCTCTCTCTCTTTTTTTTTGAATTTTTTTTTGTAGCACAACTTCGCTGAGCAAAATAATTATTTAACATTTTTTTTCTCAAACATGAATAGGTGGATGGAACTTGTATGATATCAGGTAATACTCCAAATTGGAGTGGGTCAGGATGATAAGTTAATAAAGAAAAGGGTTTTTTTTATTTTTTTATTTTTTTAAAATAAAAGGCTCGAAATGGCTAACTATGGATATTACATAATAGGGATGGCTAGAAAGGCTCAAACGGGTCAAAAATGGCCTTCCATCATCTTTTAGGACTCTAAATAATCTTCCATATCTACTAATTAAATGGACATTTAGATGCAGTGACACACTTTTTTTCTTTTTTTTTTTAAAGGGTTGACTCAAAGAAAATCTAGAGATCATGTATGAAATAATAAATTGCTAAGCTACATGAAGAATGGGCAAAAAGGGTTACTCTCCAAGAAAAATTAATAGGCTCAAAAACTCACTTGGAATTTATTATGACATGTGCATTCTTTCAAGCAACTCATATTTGTCCCCAATATCAACATATAGAATAGTAAACATGGTATAACATCACTCAGGACCAAAGATAATACAAATACTAAAATTCAAAAGTCATCATATCATCCAATATCAAGAACTCACAAAATTTTTTGTTTTTACAGAATTCTTTCCCCCTAACCTATTCTAAACATAAAAAGAAAACATACATGCAGAAAAATTAAAGAAAAATGATTTTTTTTATAAAGAAGATGCGTTTCTAGAGTTACTACACTCCATATTCAGCCATCTTCGACTTTAAAAACTTGAAAACATATATTTATAAAGGAGAAAAATGAAAGGTTAGAAAAGAAACACACACAATATATATATATATAAAATTTTTTTTTAACTAAGAAGATGCGTTTCTAGAGTCACTATACTCCATATTCAGCCATCGTCTATTCAAAAAGTTAGTCATGGTTAGTTCAACATTCTATAATTGTCAACTATTCCTTCCCCCTAACCAGAACGAAACATTGTCCTCAATGTTTGAAAGGAAAGAAGTGGAGTTTAGAAGACATCACCTGGGTGCTACAATACAGAATAAAATATTTACAAGCGGAGAGTTAAATCTAATTTCTACTTCGTACTGTCGTTACTGTTACCATCATTATTTGAACACTCCAACATAATAGCCTTGGGATCTGAATCTAGTTGATAAGCTTGTAACAGATCAAGTAGCGCATTAGCAGTGTGTGCACAAATAAAGATTTGTTTCACTGAGGAAGGAATGAAATAATTTTTTATTGCATGGTTAAGAAATGCAAGAAAGCCATCATAAAAGTTATTGACATTTAACAAACCAATGGGTTTCTGATGAATGTTCAGATGGGACCAAGATGCTAATGTCATTAGTGCCTCAAGAGTTGTAAGATCGCCTAGAAGGAAAATAAAAGCATCGGCATGATTTAACATTTCAGTTATTCGTTCTTGCATACCTGAGACGACTAACTCTTCTTCAGTTGGTGAATGAGACAAACAACCCAAAGGTTTTAGGATTTGAGGGATGATGCCTAACACTTGGCTCCCTCTGACAAAATCAGCTTCTGATACCATTTTGGATAACCCTCGGTCACCTCCTCCATACACCAAGTGCAATTTTCTCTCTGCTATTTTTAGACCAAGATTTATGGCTGCCTTTATGAACTCTTTATGTTTGCCATAATGAAACCCAGAAAGCACACAAATGTTCTTGAATTGTTTACTAGAAGAAGCTGCCATTAAGATATTGCTCAAAAACAACTTGTGAGTGCTCAGTAAAAACAATTCACATTTAAAGACCTTGCTGACAGTTGGTTACAACTGTGTATGGGACATTATGTCAATTAACGTGTAAGGCACATGGCTCAAAAGTCAAAAAGAAAATAGTAAAAAGAAAAAGTAAATGAAATTATTAAAAAAAATAATGCAAATAGTAAAATAACAGTGAAATAAATGAACAAATAGGTAAAAGGATATTTACAAATAGTTGTGATTGTGGCTCACATCTTCCTCTGGTTTTACGTCCAGAAACGGCTTGAACGCCGTCTACGGGTCGAGGATAGGCTTCTCATCCAATTTTCTTACAAACTGGCAAACAGGGTCTTTTATAGTCAGATTCCCGAGACTATAGTTTGCACATTCTTTCTGGAATAATGGCCATAACTGGAGTATTGCATGTTGGACGTATCCACTGGGATGCGTTTCAAGAGACAAAAGGATATCATCCAATGACTCCTTATTAAAGCCATCCCTAATGAATTGAATCTTATCTTCTCTGTTATCAGACACCATTCCTAAAGAACATGATTTTTTATTGCATACCATTCTGGCACATTTATGACAAGCAACAGAAAGTCTTCGAGCTCGTCGTTTTCTTGCATAATTTCCTTTACCACAACCAGGCATGTATGCGATAAATTTAGGAGGTAACTCACCTGCTAAGCGAACTTTTGCCTCAATTAACCAACGGATGTCAGCAGGGATGTTATTCTTCATAAGCAATCGCATGCGTTCGGACTGGGCTTTATAAATTAAAAGTAAGGCATTCTGAGAAAGCGAAGGGAATCGTTTGTGAAGCTTTTCTAAAATCTCATTTTTATCCATACCTTCGTCTCAGAATATCAGTTATTGTGGGAGAACTGAAGTAACCGACTTGATTGTCACGGAGTACCGTTATCCGTCACTTGACCGGGGTTACAGACTTTAAACACACAAAACAAACTAAAATCGTCCTCTTATTGAATTTACCTCAAGCTCCAATTGGATGTTGTAGATGCCTCTCTCAATTTCTCAGAGTTGGCTTTCTAAATCCTCAACATGGGCTACTAACTCTGGTGGTTGTAGCTGCCAGATACGATGTGTTTTACAAAATCGTATCTGACCTCTGAGATGAGATTGGATACGTCGAAATCGTCTAAGAATGTTTAAGAGGAACTGTCTCATGATTAAATGGATAAGAAAAACTTAACGGTTAAACAAACACACTTAAACAAAAATAATTTCAATCAGCAAAAGAATGAATAAAAGAAAAAAATAAAGAAAATAAATAATCAAATCACCGAAAAGCAAAACCTCAATTTAAAAGAGGTGGGTCACTCAAATTTATTTCGCTGTCCTCTCCATGTCGTTGGTATTCTAGATATGGCTTTAATCTTTGACCATTAATTTTGAAAGTGACACCATTCATTGGATCCTTAATTTCAATTACCCCATGTGGAAAAACAGTATGAACAATAAATAGGCCAGACCATCGAGAGCGTAACTTACCTGGGAATAAGTGTAAGCGAGAATTGAATAAAAGTACTTTTTGACCTGGAGTGAAAGATTTTCGCATAATTTGCTTGTTGTGAAAGACTTTCATTCCTTCCTTGTAAATTTTGGCATTCTCGTACGCATCATTTTGAATTTCTTTAAGTTCTGCCAGCTGTAATCTTCTTTCGGAGCCAGCTTGCTGTATGTCAAAATTGAATTTCTTGATGGCCCAGTACGCACGATGCTCGAGTTCCACAGGTAGGTGGCATGCTTTTCCATACACTAGCTTGTAGGGTGACATCCCAATCGGAGTCTTAAAAGCCGTTCTATATGCCCATAATGCATCATCAAGTCGCAACAACCAATCTTTTCTGTCAGGCCTCACTGTTTTTTCTAAAATGTGCTTTATTTCTCGATTGAAGATCTCAACTTGGCCGCTGGTCTGTGGATGATATGGGGTCACCACTTTATGAGTGATGGAGTACTTTGTCAAAAGTGCTTTGAAAAATTTATTGCAAAAGTGGGCACCACTATCACTAATTATTGCTCGAGGGAATCCAAAGCGGGAAACAATATTGCTTTTCAAACATCCTATTACCACTTTATGATCATTATTCCTACATGGAATAGCTTTTACCCATTTCGAAACATAATCAACAGCGACCAATATGTATTGATGGCCAAAAGATAGGGGAAAAGGTCCCATGAAATCGATACCCCATACATCAAAAATTTCAACCACTAGAATTAGGTTTAGTGGCATCATATTCCTTCGTGTAATGCTGCCCATTCTTTGACACCTATCACATGAAGTACAAAAGGTGTAAGCATCTTGAAATATAGTTGGCCAATAGAAACCACATTGTAAAATTTTAGTAGCTGTTTTCTTAGCACTGAAGTGGCCTCCACAAGCTTGTTCATGGCAGAAAGAAAGGATATTCTGAAATTCATTCTCTGGGACACATCATCTAATAATTTGGTCTGCACAGTATTTAAATAGATAAGGATCATCCCAAAAGAAATTCTTTATTTCTGTAAAGAATTTGGCCTTGTCCTATTTAGTCCAATGCTCTAGAAGTTGACCTGTAACAAGATAATTAACTATATCAGCATACCACGGTACTACTTCCACACTCATTAATTGTTCATCTGGAAATGACTCATTCAAAGGTAAATATTCTTTTGTTGTGTCAAAATGGAGGCGGGAGAGATGATCAGTCACAACATTTTCTGTTCCTTTCTTGTCTTTGAATTCTAAGTCAAATTCCTGTAAGAGTAGCACCTAACTAATTAGTCTAGCTTTTGCATCTTTCTTTGTGAGAAGATATTTAAGAGCAGCATGATCTGTAAATATAATTATTTTACAACCAATGAGATAAGATCAAAATTTTTCTAATGCAAACACAACTGCTAGCATTTCTTTTTCATTGGTTGAATAATTCAACTGTGCATCATTCAATGTCATACTAGCATAGTAAATCACATGGGGAATTCGATCAACTCTTTGTCCTAATGTTGCTCCTACTGCATAGTCAGATGCATCACACATAAGCTCAAATGGTAAGTTCTAATTTGGGGGCTGAATGATGGGTGATGATGTCAACAACTGCTTTAGTTTTTCAAATGCCACAAGACATGAATCATCAAAGACAAAAGGTACATCCTTAGCAAGTAAATTGCATAAGGATCTAGAAACTTTGCTAAAATCTTTAATGAAACGTCTATAAAAACCAGCATGCCCAAGGAAAGATCTTACTTCTCTAACTGTTTTAGGTGGAGGAAGATTGGAAATGAGATCCACCTTGGCTTTATCAACCTCAATACCTTTGCTTGAAATGATGTGACCGAGAACAATACCTTGTTTAACCATAAAATGGCATTTCTCCCAATTCAAGACTAAATTCTTCTAGATACATCTCTGCAGAACTAGTGTTAGATGATGTAAACATTGATCAAATGAATCTCCAAAAATAGAAAAGTCATCCATAAAAACCTCAAGGAATCGTTCAACCATATCAGAAAAAATACTCAACATGCATCGTTGAAATGTAGTAGGTGCATTACATAATCCAAATGGCATTCTCCTATATGCAAAAGTGCCAAAAGGACAAGTGAAGGTGGCCTTCTCTTGATCTTTTGGTGCTATGGGAATCTGATTGTATCCTGAATAACCATCTAGAAAGTAATAAAACTCATGACCTGCTAATCTATCAAGCATTTGATCGATAAATGGTAAAGGAAAATGGTCTTTACGTGTGACAGAATTCAACTTTCTGTAATCAATGCATACACGCCATCCTATAGTTACTCTAGTAGGTACTAATTCATTATCAGCATTGATGACTACTGTAACTCCTGACTTTTTAAGAACAACTTGCACAGGACTGACCCACGAACTATCAGAAATGAGGTAAATGATACCTGTATCTAATAGCTTAAGGACTTCAGTGTGAACAACTTCTTTCATGTTAGGATTTAACCGACGTTGCATTTCCCTAGTAGGTTTAGCATTTTCATCAAGATGAATGTAATGCATGCAATCCACTGGATTTATACCTTTTATGTCTGCTATGGTCCATCCTAATGCTCCTTTATGTTCTTTTAAAATATCCAACAACTTACCTTTTTGTTCGTCATTGAGGGAGGAAGAGATGATTACTGGTAAGGTACTTTCTTCTCCTAAGAATGCGTATTCCAAAGTATTGGGTAATGGCTTGAGTTCGAGTTTTGGAGGTGATTCTGATGATGGGCTGAGTTTCTTTTCTGACAGCACTAGTTGTTCAACTCTTGACTTTCATTTATTAGTGTCCATGGATGGTGCTGAGTCAAGTAGAGCATTGACTTCATCAACTGATCTGTTAATATCAAAATTCAAACCAAAGTGAGTTAAACAAGTTTGCAACGGGTCATCACTAAGGTTTGAAAGAAAATTGTTATCAACTAGTGTTTCTATTAAATCCACATCAACAATTCCATCATCTGCACTGTGAGGCTATTTAGCAATGTTAAAGATATTGAGTTCCATGGTCATATTGCCAAAAGACAACTGCATATTTCCGATTCTGCATTGAATATGTACATCGACAGTTGCCAAGAAAGGTCGGCCCAGAATAAAGGGAATGTGCTTCTTTGAATCCTGCACTGGTTGAGTGTCAATTACAATGAAATCAACAGGAAAATAAAACTTGTCTACCTGGATAAGCACGTCCTCCACAATACCACGAGGTATTTTTGTGGACCGATCTGCGCAGTCGTAACACCACTGGAGTTGGATGTAATTCGCCCAGTCCAAGTTTCACAAATACAGAGTAAGGCAACAGATTTACACTAGCTCCTAAATCCAACAAAGCATTCTCAATTGTGTGGTTCCCTATACTACATGAGATAGTGGGGGAGCCTAGATCTTTGCTTTTTAGAGGCATTTTATGTTGGAGTATAGAACTAATATTTTCTGTTAGAAAGGCCTTTTTCTGAACATGAATATTTCTCTTTTTAGTACAAAGGTCTTTAAGAAACTTGGCATATGATGACACTTGTTTTATAGCTTCAAGTAAAGGGATGTTAACACTTACCTGTTTGAAGATTTCAAGAATCTCACCTGTGGATTTTCCTTTCTTTCCTTTAGCTAACCTCTGAGGAAATGGAGCTTTAGGAACATATTCTCATGGGTTGGTTTCCTCTTTCTCCTCTAATGATGATTCCTCCGTGTTCACAGGTACAATCTGAGTTGATTTTGGCATCCCCACTTTGTTGTCGACTTCTTTTCCTTTTCGTAAGGTCATCACTGCTTTGACCTCTCCATGCTGCTATGGTGAACTATAACTTACCTCATGCACTCCTTTAGGGTTTGGCACTGGTTGACTTGGAAATTTGCCTTTCTCAACGGTCATGGCCAAAGTTTGAACTGAAGAGGCAAGTTGTCCTACCATTTTCTCAAGGTTAGAAATTGATTGAGCTTGTGAGTTGAAACCCGCTCTCATCTCATTTCGTAATTCATCAATAGTGCTGTTCTGCTGCTCGATCTTGGAGTTAGTAAGATTTCTGAAATTTTGGGATGTCTCCTCCCATGGTTTGGGTTGACAATGGTTTGGACTCTGATTGTATGGTCTAAATGGTGGTTGAGAGGCTTGAGATATTTGAGAAATTGGTTGCATTGGTGGAGGTGGAACTGATGGTCCATTTTGTTGGAATCCTTGAGACCATGAAAAATTGGGGTGATCTCTCCATCCAGGGTTATATGTGTTGGAGTAAGACCATGTGACTCTGTTGATTTCAAAGATGCTATTTGTCGAGCAAGGCTTTCGACCATCTCTTTGACTTCTTTAATTCCTGAGCTTGACTCGCCAATGTTAACCTCATTCACTCCCTTAATTCTCCTGGTATTTTTGAGTGATCGACTCCGTTGTTGAGAATTATCCGATTGCCGTTGGAAAAATTTCCAAATCTCTGATGCGCTTTTGGACATTAACTCTCCTCCACTGGTTGCCATTAGCCATTCTTGCATATGTGGCAATAATCCCTCCAAAAAATATTGGCATTGGTGCCATTTCTCGTACCCATGATGTGGACACTTCAAGAGTAGCCCATTAAATCGCTCCCATGCTTCAAAAAACTGCTCGTCATCTCTTTGAGTAAACTCTGAAATTTTCTTGCGAATAACATTGGTTTTATGAACTGTACTTATTTAAAAATTTAGTTACCATTTGTTCCCATGATATAATATTATTAGCAGGCATTATATTAAACCATGAACGAGCTCTATCTTTTAATGAAAATGGGAATAATCTAAGTTTAACATCATTATCTGAACAATTCTCGTATTTAAAAGTTTGACAAATAGCATGAAAATCATTCAGATGATTATATGGGTCCTCATTTTCTAGGCCATAGAATGTGGGGAGACAGTTTAGCACACTAGGTTTTAATTCAAAACTCCTAGCAGTTACATTTGGGTACCTTATGCATGATGTGCTCAAATTAGCTAAAGGACTAAAATAATCTTTAAATGGCCTCTCTTGTGGTTCCTGTTCTTTGATTTTGCAATTCCATTTCAAGTTTCTTTTGAAAAAAGTTTGTTTGTTTGTGTGTGCAAAAGTGTTTTTTCCAAATCAAGGTCTAAAGGTTCAAGATTACGTGATAATGACCTTCGACCATGCATGCAAAGAATAAAATAAATGAAGATAAAACAAATAAAAATAAAGAGGAGAGAGAAATTACAATACTAACCTTGTGACGTTGTTATAACCGTACTATAAACATACACTCAAGTGCTAAAAAGAAAATATAAGAAATAAATTAACTAAAAATAAAATAAGAAGATAAATTACAACGAAAAATAAAAAATTAAATTATAGAAATATAAAGAAGAGAAAAAGAAACAAAATTAAATTACAGGAAAAAAATTACTTAAAAAATTTAATTCTATGGAATAATAAATTAACAGAATAAATAAAAATTACAAAGAAAAATAACTCAGAAATTAAATTATAGAAATTTAAAGAAATTACAAAGAAATTAAATTATTGAAATTTAAATTACCAAAATTAAATTACAGATTCACTTTTTTTTTAAATTTTTTTATATTTTGTAATTTTTTAATTTTTTTATAATTTTTAAGGAAAGCAAAAAAAATTACTTAAAAAAACACTAATTCTATGAATTAATTCTACGAATAAATTAAAATAAATTACAAGATAAACAAAACAAATTACAAAAAAAAGTAAAGTAAAAATTAAAGTACAGAAATTTAAAGAAATCACACAATAAAATTAAATTACAAAAATTTAAATTACAGAAATTAAATTACAAAAATTTAAATTACAGAAATTAAATTACAAAAATTTAAATTACAAAAATTAAATTATAGAATTATTATTTTTTATAAGAAAAAAATACAAGAAAAAAAATCAATTCAACAAATTAAAATAACTTACCTCCCCGGCAACGGCGCCAAAAACTTGTTGTGCAAATTTTATTGAACTCGTAAGCATACGAATCTATTGTAGAATATATTAATGGTGACGAGTGTCAATCCCACGAGGAGGTTGATTTTAATTATATGTCGAATTAATTTTCTTTTAATGGAAACAATTAAATTATGGTACTTTTATCCTAAATTGTGAATTAAAATGGCGGGAATGATTAAGAATGAAATTTGTTATAATAAAGCACTTGGGTATCCGGATCCGCATCAACATGCTCCATGGGCTAAATATTTCATATTAATACCAATTAAACCATAAGGAGGGATTCCACACCTCATGAACCACTCTCCAATAAGTATGGTGCTAAGGGCTTATCGTGCCAAATAATAATAACCTTGTACTAGGGTGCCGGTTTAACCAGAGCTGTATCTAGACAAAACTATTATTATTTGTCGACGAAAAGTCAAAATAACCACAAATATTAGAGGGGAAGAGAAAGTAAATTTACCAAATTAAGCCCATGGAACATGTTGAGACTTCACCTTCAACCCAAGCTCAAAAAGAAATTAGCCACTCATATTTTAACAAAAGATAAAAAAGGAAATTTTATTAAAATACAAAGAAACTACAAGAAGGAGAAGGAATTTCAGAAATCTAAGCTTAGAAATGAATTCAGGAGTATCAAATTAGAGGGGGAGAGCCCCCTTTTTATAGATACATTGAGTGAATCGTGACCATCGGATTAAAAACAATTCGGATGCTCAAGATTGCGCTACGTCATTGGTCAACAGTCAACAGTCAACATTTGTACAGTAATGCCGCCTGAATAGTAAATAATCCCATGTAAGCGCATGTACTGTACACACGATTTTTACTCCACTGAGATGCTACCACATCATCGATCTATAGTACATAAGAAATTTAGTCCAATAAGATCGTGACACATCATCGGTCAACGCCACGTCATTGGTCAACGCCACATAAGCAGTTAATACCACATAATTCTTCCAATCAGATACTGCCATGTCATAAATAGTTGCCACATCATCGGTCCGTATATATAAACAGTGTCGTGAACAGCATTCGTGAACAGTATCGTACGTATGAACAGTTCCGTATATGTGAACAGTGCTTTTTCCTTTAATGCTCTTCTTAAGGTTTTCGACCGTCCTGAGTCCAAATATGACGTCCGTTTTGCTGTCTGATCACTTGTTTATTGTGAAACGATTATGATACCCCTAAAATACATAAAATACACAATTATAATAAAACACATATAATTAAATAACAAAATACTTAAATAAATAAAAGTAGCAATGTTAATGAGATTTAAAGTGTAAAATGACGATTTTCTCCTTTATAAATATACACTTTCTAACACTCAACAATGTTCTTAGCTTACATGTTAGTAAAAGCTTTTCTTAATTTCAGAATACTATATAGTATGAAGTAGAAACTAGTTATATAGGTTGTAAAAATATAGTGATACATAATATATATATACATATATACATACATACACGCACACAAAGGGAGAGAGAGAGAATACATAAATAAATACATTGGTCTGACTCACATTTTGACTTGAGATCGTATTATTTCTAAGTTGTGGGCATATTTATTTCATCTTAGTAAGAGTATGTGATATTTCTTTATTATTTTCTCTCAATTTACCATTTATAAGAGTGACTATTGTTATTAGATTTAATTTCTTTGTGAAAGTGTCACTACTAGTGAGATTTTGGGTGTCTTCACATGTCATTCTTAAAAGTAACTTAATTAAAATAGCGGTGACAAAGTCTATTGGACTGATTCATATAGATAGTTGATTTAGAAGTGATATTTCTTAAAAATTGAAGATAATGCTTATGTTTTTATTTGACTGTTATCATTAGTCTGATTAAATAAACAAAATTGTTTAAAAAAAAGTTTTGGATTTGAATTATTTTTTGTTTAATTTACTAGGAACTATCAATAAACTAGTTGAAGGGTGTATTAAATGTTAGAAAAATATATATTTATAAAGGAGAAAATTATCATTTTACACTCTAAGTTCCATTAATGTTCCTGTTTTTATATATTTAAGTTTCTTATGATTTTAATTATGTGTATTTTATTATAATTATATATTTTATGTAATTTAGAAGTATCATGGTCATTTCAACTCAAAACAATCAAAAATTTTAGGAGGAGTATAAAAGCATAATTGATAATGTTAATATATACGGTACTGTTCATAGTACTATTTACGATACTGTTTACATATATTGACAATAACGTGTCATTGACTGATGATATGACACCAACCGATGATATGACAGCATTGATTGGACAAATGATGTGGCATTGACTACTTACATGGCGTTGACTGCTTATGTGGCTTTGACTGATGATGTGTCACGATTCTATTTGACTAAAATATTTATAAGGTTTTGAATGATGACGTGATAGCATGTTAGTGGATTAAAAAAAATGTGCCTATGGTGCATGCATATGTACAAAAAGATAGCCCTGATGATGTGTTCAAACTAATCAAAATTTACTACATGACGCAATCCTAAGCATCTAAATTGTTTCAATTCGATGGTCATAATTTACTCATTTTATCTATAAAATGGGGGCTTCCCTCCCTAATTTGATATGCCTGAATTTATTTTTTAGCTCAATTTTCTTTAATTCCCTCTCATCTTATATTTTCTACGTATTTTAATAAAAATTATCATTTTAACCCTCATTCAAATATAAATAGCTAATTTTCTTTCAAATTTGGGTAGAAAGTGAAGTCTCAACATGTTCTATGGGCTAAATTTGATAAATTTACTTTTTTTCCCCTTCAATTTTTGTGGTTGTTTTAATTTTTCGTTGAAAATAGTAATAACAAGATTATTATTATTTAACACGATAAACCCATAATACCATATTAATTAGAGTGTGGTTCATAAGAAGTGAATATCCTTCTCATGATTTAATTAGTACTAATAAGGAAAATTAAGTCCATATTGCATGTTTATATAGATCCAGATATCCGAGTGCTTCATTATAATAGTTATCACTTTAAATTATTCTTGTTATTCCAATTTAAATTTTAAGAAAGTTTAAATCGTTTTCACCACAATTCCAACCATCACTTAGAAAATTAACTCAACACATAATTAAAATCAACCTTCTCATAAGATCAACACTTGTCACCATTGATCTATTCTACAATAAATTCGTGCACTTGCGAGTTCAATAAAATTTACACAGGATCATGGTCATGTGGCTTTATTGACTTAGCAACTGTTGATGCCATTTATCAGGAAAGTACTTCAACTATCTATTTGACTTCTTTAATTCTCAAACTTGACTCGCCAATGTGAACCTTACTCACTCCCTTAATTTTTTTTACTATTCTTGAGTGATCAATTCCATTGTTGAGAATTATGAAATTATTGTTGGAAGAAATCTCAAATCTCTAATTCACTTTTTAGCATTAGCTCTCTTCCACTTATTGCCATTAGTCATTCTTACATATACAGTAATAATCCTTCTAAAAATTATTGCCATTGGTGCCATTTATTATACCTATAATGTAGACACTTCAAGAGTACCCACTGAATTACTTTCATACTTTGAAAAACTGCTTGTCTTCTCTCTGTGTAAACTCTAGCATTGGATTTATGAATTGAAAAATATTTATTCAAAAATTTTGTTATCATTTGCTCCCATGATATAATGTTATTAGCAGACAATATATTGAATCACGACCAAGATCTATCTTTTAAAGAAAATGGAAAAAATATAAGTTTAACATCATCATTTGAAAGTTCTTATATTTGAAAGTTTGACAAATAGTATAAAAATCATTCAGATGATTATATGACTCTTCATTTTCTAGGCTATAGAATGTTGGGAGATAATTTAGCAAACTAGATTTTAACTTAAAACTCTTACCAGTAACATTTAGGTATCTTATGCATGACATACTCAAGTTATATAAATGATTGAAATAGTCCGTAAATGACCTCTTTTGTGGTGCTGGTTGTTGTTGCAAAGCCATTTCAATTCTCTATTTAATTGCAATATGTTTATGTGTGCGAAGTATTTTTTCTAATCTAGGTCTATAGGCTGAAGATTAGGTAATTGTGGCCTTCAATCATACATGTAAAGTATACAAAAAAAATGAGAACAAAACTAATAAAAATAAAGAACAATGAGAAATTTTGATATTAATGTTATCACTTTGTTATAACATTATTATGAAAACAAACTCAAATGCTAAAAAAAATGTAAGAAATAAATTGACTAAAATTAAAATAAAATAACAAGATAAATGAAAAATTATAAACAAAAATAATGTGAAAATTAAATTATAGAAATTTAAAAAAGAAAAAAAGAAAAGAAATTAAATTACAATTGTAGATTCACTTTTTCTTTTTTATTTTTTAATAAAAATTTAAAAGAAAACAACTAAAAAATTAATTTAATGAATTAAAATAACTTACCTCTTCAACAATGGCGCCAAAAAACTTATGCAAATTTTATTGAATTCGCAAATGTACGAATCTATTATAGAACAGACCAACGTAACGAGTGTCGATCCCATGAAGAGGTAGATTTTAATTATCCATAGAATTAGTTTTCTAAATAAGTGGTTAAAATTATAGTGAAAGTGGTTCAAACTATCCTAAAATTTAAATTGGGATGACAGGAATAAATTAAAGTGATCTCCATTTAAAATAAAGTGCTTCGGTATCAGAATCCACATCAACATGTATCTTTGACTTAATATTCCTAATTAGTACCAATTAAATCATGAGGCAGATATTTACTATTCATAAACAACACTTTAATTAATATAATGTTAAGAACTTATTGTGTCAAATAGTAATAACTTATACTATTTGTTGATGAAAAGTCAAAACATCCATAGAAATCAAAAAGGAAGAAAAAGTAAATCTACCAAATTTAGCCATGAAACATGTTGAGATTTCGCCTTTAACCCAATCTTAAAAGAAAATTAGCTACTAATAATTAAATTAGGGATAAAATAAAAATTTACTAAAATACATAAAAATAAAGATGGAAAAAGAATTATAGAAAATAAAGCTAAAAAATGAACTCAAGAGTGTCAAATTAGAGGGAAAGTCCTCTTTTTATAGATATAATAAGTATATCACAGCCATTAGATTAAAACAATTTGGATACTCAGGATTGCGCCATATGGCAAGCTTTGATTAGATATAATACATCATCAACGCTATCATTCTTTGTATATGCATGTATTTTGGTTCACTAACATACTACCATATCATCGATCAACACTACATAAATATTTCAGTCCAATAGGATCGTGACACATTATCGGTCAATGTCATATCATCAGTCAACACTATATAAGCAGTCGTTACTACATCATTCATCAAATCAATTACTATCACGTCATTAGTCAATATCACGTCATTGATTAATGTCATGTCATTGTATCATATATGTGAACAATGTCGTGAATAGTATAATGAATAATACCGTATATGTCAACAGGTCGTATAGGTGAATAGCGTCATTTATCTTTTTATGTTCTTCCTAAGATTTTTAACTATCCTGAGTTTATAATTACTGTCTATTTTATCATTTAATCTCCCATTCATTATAACATGACCATGATACCCTATAAAATATATAAAATACTTAATTATAATAAAACACATATAATTAAATCACAAGAAACTTAAATGTACAAAAGCAGGAATGTTAGCAAAACTTAGAGTGTAAAATGATGATTTTTCCTTTGCAAATATATACTTTCTAGTACTCAACATTTCATTCTTACATTAATTTGATCCTGTTTGGCCTCAGGCTACCCTTTCAACTTTTTGTTAGAAAGTTACTCATCGATCTTGATGTCTCCCTTGTTCAACATAGTCTTTCTACTCGTACGAATATTATGGCTTGTTCAATGTATGATATAGAGTTGTTTAAGGAAAAGGCATCCTATGGAGACATCGAATGGCTTTATTAGTTTAAGAACTTTTTTTCTCTTGCTCAATTTGTCCTATGTTGTGGTCATAGGGCACCAACTCAACCTTTATTTTAACAACTATAGTGCTCAATGAAGGGATATGCTCTACTAATACCTACTATGATATTTGGGAAGTCCTCAATCAGGTCAGGTTATCAACTTTATTGCTCCTGGCTTTTAGGACTTGCTCTATTTTCACTTCTTTAAACTTCATCAACTTTTTTTATCTTTTTTATACAAACTTTCATATTCTCCATCTTCGTATGATATTTTGAGCTAATCTAGTTTACCACCAACTGAGAATTACTCCCAATGACGAGCTTTCCCACTCTAAGAGCTTTATATATTCTCATCCTAGTAATGATTGCCTTGTATTTAGCTTTGAAGCTAAACTATAATGCATATTGGAGCTTCATTTTTCTAAGGTTTAAGATTATTAGACCAACCCTATTATCATAGGTATTCGAAATCCTTCCATATGGGTATCTTAGTGCTAGTGAATTCAGCCAAGAAATTGGCAATGGCTTGTGCTTTGATTGTCGACCAAGGACAGTGAACATTATCAAGCTCACTTGGCTTGAGAGACCATTTCAAACCCTTCTTAACATGTTAAGTTTCTGAAGCACTTGCCTCAAAGGAAATTTTATGACCACTGTTATAGTATGGGCTTGAAAATAAGGCTCGAGTCTCTTTGCAAATATTACCAGAGATCGCTCTAGCTTTTTCGATAGAAGATATCTTTTTTTTCCATCCACTATAGCTTTACAAGTGTAATAGACAGGCATTTGTGCCCCATCCTCTTCCTCAATAACTAGAACTAAGCTTAGTACATTCCAAAACAACCAAGTATAAAAAAAAGGTTATTAATTAACACTCAAAAGTGTACTTTTAATAAGTTTAAAATTATCAATTTCTTGCTTATAGTGTTTATTAATGTGTTCATTATTCGTATATTAGTGAAAATGGAATGATAATTCTTATGTTGTAAATATTTCAAGAATAAAAAGGAAATTGGAACTGAAAGCAAGAACCAAAAAAAAATTACTGAAGTAATTTGAATGCATTATTGAGGGGATCTAATTAATAAAATATAAAAAATTAAAAAAAAAAGTGAGTTGATAATGCTCATGGTTGTCAGGTGGCTATTTTGCCACCTGACCATCACATTTCTCTATGTATATATATTATAAATAATAAAATATAATAAATATTAATAAAATAAAAAGAAAAAGATGCATTTATAGCCTATAAAAGGCAAGTAAATACAAGCAATAAGGGTAGTGTGGAGTGAAGAGAGAATAAGAAAGAAGCTGAGGAATTCTTTTTTTTTCTTATGTTCTTGTATAATCAATTTTCTTATAACTAGACACTCTTCTACTAAAAAATAATAATACTCTTGAATCGTGTCAAGCCTTTAGCGTATTGCTGGGGAATTTTTCTAAATTTGGCATCAATTTATCTTTAACTTTTTCTATTAGTTTTTGTTTTTGTTCTTTTTTTTTATTTTTGTAAAGGTTCAATTTGCACCCTGTTCTCTTAAAATTTTATTATTACCTATAAAATTTGTAAAAAGCTTCATTTTGACCTAGAAACTTTTGTAAATCAATCCCTAAACCATATTGGCACTTAAATCTTTGGACATTACCTTATTCTTTGGACTTTTGGACATAAAGACTAAATGAACTTGGACTTTTGGATTTTGTAGACATAATGGATATGGACTTGGACTGTTAAAATTACCATTAAGACTTAGAAATTAAAAAAAATTATCTAATTAGCCAGTAATTTTTAAAAGTTGTTTAAAAAAAAAGCTATGGCTTGAGTAAGTATTTCTTCTATTCCTTCTTTTTTAATTTCTACAATTTATTTTTTTAATTTTTGTTTTTTATGTTTGATTTAACCACCTATAATTTAAATTTTATTTTAATTATTCCATTAATTTGTATAATTTTTATTTCATGTTTTATTATATGATTGGTCCTAAAATACTGCCAAATTGTTTCCTTCAATTATCTTATTTTTATGACTGATTTAACCACCTAATATTTTTATTTTAGTTAATTAATTTTTAGCTTATTTGTTTTTATTTCACATTTATTTATTTCTAATTTCTATACCTTTATATTATTTGCTTATTTTATTTTCATTTTGTTTTGAATTTTTTAATTTACATCTAGTGTTTTATGCATTATCTATTTGTATGTGCATTATCTTTTTAATTTAACATACATCATCAGCATTACATACGACGATGATCTCATAAAAATAAATTAATTAGCAAATCACCTTTACCATCCTTAGACATGGCCGATATTAGAGCTAATAACTTTTCAGAACACGAAGATAATAAAACCTTGCATAATCTTCATGAACAACATACGACATTAAAGATTTCATGCTATTAGAACATGATCACTGTTGTGCAAATTTTATTGAATTTGTAAGTGTACGAATCTATTGTAGAATAGATTAATGGTGACGAGTGTCGATACCACGAACATGTGGATTTTAATTGTATGTTAAATTAATTTTCTAAGTGAGTGGTTAAATTATGGTAAATTTATCCTAACTTTTGAATTAAAATGGCGGGAATAATTAAAAATGTAATTGTTATAATAAAGCACTTGGTATCTGGATCTGTATCAACATGCTCTAGGGCTCAATATTTCTTATTAATACCAATTAAATCATAAGGGGAAAATCTACTTCTCATGAACCACGCTCTAATTAATACGGTGTTAAGAGCCTATCGTGTCAAATAGTAATAACTGTGCTATTACTATCTATCAACAAAAAGTCAAAACATCCACAGAAATTAGAGGGAAAAAGAAAATAAATTTACCAATTATGCCCATGGAACATTTGAGACTTCACCTTCAACCCAAGCTTGAAAGAAAATTAGCTACTCATATTTGAACTAGGGATAAAATGAAAATTATACTAAATTACAAAGAAAATACAAGATAGAGAAGAAATTTCAAAAAATGGAGCTTAAAAATAAACTCAGGGGTGTCAATTAGAAGGGAAACCCTCCTTTTATAGATATAACGAGTAAATCATGGCCATTGGATTAAAACAATTTGGATGCACAGGATTACGCCACGTGGTAAGTTTTGATTAATTTGAACATATCATCAGGGCTATTATCTCGTGTATATATATGTATCATATGCACGTTTTTCTGATCCACTAACATACTGCTACGTCAGCAATCAATAGTGCATAAATATTTTTATCCAATAAGAGTGTGACACCTCATCAGTCAAGCCACGTCATCAATCAACGCCATATAATCAATCAATGCCACATCATTCCTCCAATCAAATGCAATCATGTCATTGGTCGGTGCCACATTATCGGTCAACACCAAGTTATCGATCAATGCCACTTCATCATACAGTATATATGAGTAGTGTCATGAATAGTATCATGAACAATACCATATATGTGAACAGTGATAATTTTACTTTTATGCTCCTCCTAAGGTTTTCGACCATTCTAAGTTCAGATTTACCGTCTGTTTTGCCATATGATGTCTCATTTATTATGAAATAACCATGATGCCCCTAAAATACATAAAATATTTAATTATAATAAAATACATAATTAAATTCATAAGAAATTTAAATACATAAAAGTAAAGAAGTTAGTAGAACTTGAAGTGTAAAATGATGATTTTCTCTTTTATAAATATACATTTTCTAGCACTCAACACACACCCCAACCAGCTTATTGCTAATCCCTAGCAAATTAAGCGAAATCAAATTCAAACCCAAAACTTTTTTTTTGAACTATTATGTTTATTTAATTAAACTTTATGATGTAAATTAAATAAAAGTATAAGCATTATCTCTACTCTTTAAGAAATATTACTCCCAAATCAACCATCCACATGAATCAATCTAGTAGATTTTGTCACAGCTATTGTAATCAAGTTGCTTTCAAGATTGACATGTCAATACCCAAAATCTCACTGGTAGTGACACTTTCACAATGAAATTAAACCCAATAACAATAGTCACCCCCATGAATGGTAAATTGAGAGAAAATATTAAAGTAATATCACACACTCTCACTAAGATAAAAAAAATATGTCCACAGTTTAGAAATAATTCGATCTCAAGCCAAAATGTGAGTCAGACCAATATATTTATTTATATATTTTTTTCTTTATTATTAATTTTTTTTATGCATCACTACATCTTTATAGCCTATGTAACTAGTTTCTACTTCAGACTATAGTTCCTTAAAATCAAGAAGGACTTTTATTAAGACCTAAAGTAGGCTATAAATATCGCGAATAAAGACAGAAAAATAAGGAAAGAAAAACCAAATATATGTTTAAAAAATAGAGTTTTTTTAAGATTACGAATTACACTTCTTCATTTTTTTAAAACTAATATATAAATTTTGATTTTTTTTACTAAGGCATAATTTTTTTGAAAAAAATAATTATTTACATTTTTCTCAAACATGAATGGGTGATGAAACTTGTACGACATTAAGTAATATTTCAAATCACAGTTGGCTCGAGATGATAAGTTAATAAAGAAAAGGATAATATATGAAATTCTAGTTGTGCAACCCAAGAGGGGGATGAATTGGGATTTTAAAAATTAATCTAAGCAAATCACACAACAATTAATTCTCATGCCTTAATGAAACCAAGAACAATAAGTTTAACAATACTAAAACATAAAAGAGTAGGGAAAAGAAAATAAGCACAGATATTTTTACGTGCTTCGGCAAACCTCGCCTACATCCACGCTTCCAAGCTAATCAAGCTCGAGGATTTCACTATCCAAGCCTCTCACGGCTTCAATTCCGTTTATAATTGACTTCAAAGTGTCAATGAACCCTTACAATCTAGGGATTATTTCCCAATTCCTTTACTCAAGTGTTTCCCACACTTATACAAACATAAATTTGATAATGAATTTGAGAAATATAACAAATACTCTCTATATAGAGTTGATATACAAATGATAGCTCAATGAAGATTTAATTTATGAAAATTTACAAATTGAAAGCTCAATCAATGATGTATAAACTTGTTTTAATTGTTCAAGAAGATAGAAATGAGTTTGATATGGATTTATATAGTTTAGACTCAAAAAATAACTGTTATAGACAAATTCCAGTGTCAAAGATGCTAGCTTCTTCCCTCAAGCGGTTAGCCGCTCGCTACAGTGAAGTTACCGTTAAATTTGAAATTGCTACAGTAACAATGTTCATGAAATTATAATTTTATCCAAAACTTTTATTAATTATACTATGGCCCAAAACTTAAAAATTTATCAACAGTCAACTGATAATTTGAAATCAAGGCCAACGGTAACATTGACCAGAGAAAACGATTATCCGTTAACGACTAACAATAATCTATTTTTTATCAAAAAGGTGGAATAACGGCTATTTTTTGGCTCTAACTATAAATAAGTTCATCCAAGTCAAATAAAAAAGGGAACAACAATACATCTACTGAGCATATTCACAGAAATACAATCGAGCTTAAGAATATTTTCTTTTTCTACTTCATCTATTCACACATTGGGCATTGATTTGTAATCTTAAAAAATTGTTTGAGAGAAAAATTAATTTGTGATCTTTGTTCTAGAGTGATTGTAAGTGTTGAGATACACTTAGATTAAGAGACTGGAAAAATCTCTTCTTGTAAAGGTTTATTGACACCTTGGAAGTCAATTGTAAAACTTTGAAACCTTGGAGGCTTGCTTCGTGGAATCCTCAAGCTCGGTGTGCTTGGAGGTATGGACGTAGGCGGGGATAGCCAAACCACGTAAAAATTATTGTGTTCGATCTCTCTTACTCTATCTCTCTAGTTTCATTGTTCATTTATTTATTTATCTCAAATTTAATTACTTAATTTATATCCTCTTTTAATCTTTTGTTTTTTAAAATTTTAAAAATTCAATTCATCCCCACTCTTGGGTTGTCTATTTAGTATTTCATTTGGTATAAGAGTCTAGTTCTCTTAGTAGGACTTAATTATCTAGAGTAAAAGATCCATGGCAACTCAAAGTGATTCAACTTTTAGGGAATGACAATCCATAACTAGACCACCGTTCTTTGATGGAAATAACTATCCATAGTGGAAAACTAGGATGAGAATTTACTTACAAGCTCTAGATTACGAAATCTGGGAAGTTGTATGTGATGGTCCATGTTGAGTGTTAGAAAGTGTATATTTATAAAGGAGAAAATCATCATTTTATACTTTAAGTCTCACTAACATTGTTACTTTTATTTATTTAAGTATTTTGTTATTTAATTATATGTGTTTTATTATAATTATGTATTTTATGTATTTTAGGGGTATCATGATCGTTTCATAATAAATGAGTGATCAGACAGCAAAACAGACGTCATATTTGGACTCAGGATGGTCGAAAACCTTAAAAGGAGCATTAAAGGAAAAAGTTACTGTTCACATATACGACACTGTTCACATTACGATATTGTTTATGGTACTGTTCACGACACTTTTCATATATACAGACCGATGATGTGGCTACTACCTATGACGTGGCAGCATTTGATTGGACAAATTATGTGGTATTGACTGTTTATGTGGCGTTGACCGATAACGTGGCATCGATCGATGATGTGTCACGATCTTATTGGGCTAAATTTCTTATGTACTGTGGATCGATGACGTGGCAGCATCTCAGTGTAGTAAAAATCGTGTGTATAGTACATGCGTATACATGGGATTATTTACTATTCAAACGGTGTTACTGTGCAAATAGCGGTCGTTACTGTGTAAACATTGACTGTTGACTGTTGACTGATGACGTGGTGCAATCTTGAGCATCCGAACTGTTTTTAATCCGATGGTCACGATTCACTCAATGTATCTATAAAAAGGGGGCTCTCCCCCCTAATTCGACACCTCTGAATTCATTTTTAAGCTTAGATTCTTGAAATTCCTTCTCCTTCTTGTAGTTTCTTTGTATTTTAATAAAATTTCCTTTTTATCCCTAGTTAAAATATGAGTAGCTAATTTCCTTTTAAGCTTGGGTTGAAGGTGAAGTCTCAACATGTCCCATGGGCTTAATTTGGTAAATTTACTTTCTCTTCCCCTCTAATATTTGTGGTTGTTTTGACTTTTCTTCAATAAATAATAATAGTCTTGTCTAGATACCGTCCTGGTTAAACCGGTACCCTAGTACAAGGTTATTATTATTTGACACGATAAATCATTGGCACCATATTTATTGGAGCGTGGTTTATGAGGTGTGGAATCCCCCTTTATGATTTAATTGGTATTAATATAGAATATTTAGCCCATGGAGCATGTTGATGTAGATCCAGATACCCAAGCACGTCATTTCAATAGATTTCAGTTTAATTTAATTCCTGCCATTGTAATTTAAATTTAAGCATAATTTATATCAATTTCACCACAAATTCATTCACCCATTAAAGAAAATTAATTCTGCACATAATTAAAATCAACCTCCTCGTGGGATCGACATTCGTCACCATTAATCTATTCTACAATAGATTTGTACGCTTACGAGTTCAATAAAATTTGCACAACAAGTTTTTGGCACCGTTACCGGGGAAGTAAGTATTTTAATTTGTAGAATTAGTTTTTCTTAATATTTATTTTTTTATATAGTTGTTTTCTTATAATTTTTTTTCTCATTAAAAAAAAAAGAAATTTGATTAGAATTTTATTTCTTTCTCTCTTCTTTGAATTTGTATAATTTAATTTTCATATTATTTTTCTTTGTAATTTTTTTAATTTATCTTGTAATCTTTCTTTGTTATTTATTTTAATTTTCATATTATTTATTTCACGTAATTTCTTTTTACTATAGCTATTGAGTGTATTTTCATTGTAACAACATCACAAGGTTAGTATCGTAATTTCTCTCTCCTTTTTATTTTTATTTATTTTATTTTCATTTATTTTATTCTTTGCATGCATGGTCGAAGGTCATTATCACCTAATCTTGAACCTTTAGACCTTAAATTAGAAAAAATACTTCGCACGCACAAACACACTGTTTTTCAAAAGAAATTTGAAATGGATTTACAAAATCAACAACCAGAACCACAAGAGAGGTCATTTAAGGATTATTTTAGTCCTTTAGCTAATTTGAGCACATTATGCATAAGGTACCCAAATGTAGCTGTTAGGAGTTTTGAATTAAAACCTAGTGTGCTAAACTGTCTCCCCACATTCTATGGCCTAGAAAATGAGGACCCATATAATCATCTGAATGATTTTCATGCTATTTGTCAAACTTTTAAATATGAATTTTTTAGATGATGATGTTAAACTTAGATTATTCCCATTTTCATTAAAAGATAAAGCTCATTCATGGTTTAATACATTACCTGCTAATAGCATTACATCATGGGAATAAATGGTAACTAAATTTTTAAATAAATATTTCCCAGTTCATAAAACCAATGCTATTCGTAGGAAAATTTCAGAGTTTACCCGAAGAGACGACGAGCAGTTTTTTGAAGCATGGGAGCTATTTAATGGGCTACTCTTGAAGTGTCCACATCATGGGTCGAGAAATGGCACCAATGCTAATACTTTTTGGAGGGATTATTGCCACATATGCAAGAATGGCTCATAGCAACCAGTGGAGGGGAGCTAATGTCTAAAAGCGCATAAGAGATTTGGGAATTTTTCCAATGGCAATCAGATAATTCTCAACAATAGAGTCGATCACTCAGATATACCGGAGAATTAAGAAAGTGAATGAGGTTAACATTGGCGAGTCAAGCTCAGAAATTAAAGAAGTTAAAGAAATGGTCGACGGCCTTACTCGACAAATAGCATCTTTGACGACTACTAAATCAACAGAGCCACATGACCATGACTCATATTCAGATCAAGCCAATGCCATAGGTATCATGAGAAAACCACCAAACTATAACCCTTACTCCAACACATATAACCCTGGATGGAGACACTACTCTAATTTTTCATGGTCTCAAGGATTCCAACAAAATGGACCATCAACTCCACCTTCACCAATGCAACCAGTTCCTCAAATTTCTCAAGCCTCTCAACCACCATTTAGACTATACAATCAAAATTGAAACCATTCTCAATCCAAACCATGGGAAGAGACATTCCAAAATGTCAAAAATCTTACTAACTCCAAGATCGAGGAGCAGAACCGCACAATTGATGAATTACGAAATGAGATGAGAGCGGGTTTCAACTCATAGGACCAATCAATTTCTAATCTCGAGAAAATGGTAGGCCAACTTGCCTTTTTAGTTTAAACCCTAGCAATGACTGTTGAGAAAGGCAAATTCCCAAGTCAACCAGTGCCAAACCCTAAAGGAGTGCATGAGATAAGTACCAGTTCGCCACAGCAGCATGGAGAGGTCAAAGCAGTGATAACCTTGCGAAAAGGAAAAGAAGTCGACAACAAAGTAGAGATGCCAAAATCAACTCAGATTGTACCTATGAACACTGAGGAATCATCATCAGAGGAGAAAGAGGAAACCAACTCACGAGAATATGTTCCTAAAGCTCCATTTCCTCAGAGGTTAGCTAAAGAGAAGAAAGGAAAATCCACAGGTGAGATTCTTGAAATCTTCAAATAGGTAAGTGTTAACATCCCTTTACTTGAAGCCATAAAACAAGTGCCATTATATACCAAGTTTCTTAAAGACCTTTGCACTAAAAAGAGAAATATTCATGTTCAGAAAAGGCCTTTCTAACAGAAAATATTAGTTCTATACTCCAACATAAAATGCCTCTAAAATGTAAAGACCCAGGCTCCTCCACTATCTCATGTAGTTTAGGGAACCACACAATTGAGAATGCTTTGTTAGATTTAGGAGCTAGTGTAAATTTGTTGCCTTACTCTGTATTTATGAAACTTAGACTGGGCGAATTACATCTAACTCCAGTGGTGTTACAGCTTGCAGATCGATCCATGAAAATATCACATGGTATTGTGGAGGACGTGCTTATCTAGGTAGATAAGTTTTTATTTTCCTGTTGATTTCATTGTAATTGACACTCAACTAGTGCAGGATTCAAGGAAGCACATCCCTATTATCTTGGGTCGTCCATTTTTTGCTACTGCTGATGCTCACATTAAATGTAAGACTGGAAATATGCAGTTGTCATTTGGCAATATGACCATAGAACTAAATATTTTTAATATTGGCAAACAACCTCACAGTACTGATGACGAAATTGTAGATGTGGATTTAATTAATGAATTAGGTGATCACACATTTCTTTTAAACCTTAGTGATGATCCTTTACTGACATGTTTAACTCACTTTGGTTTGAATTTTAATATTGACAGATCGATTGATGAGGTTAATGTCTTATTGGATTCATCGCCATGCATGGACATTGATAAATAGAAGACAAGGATAGAGCAATTGACACCATTAAAAGAAAATCTCATCCCATCATCAGAATCACCACCAGAGATTGAGCTCAAACCTTCACTTGATCCTCTGAATTCTACATTCTTGGAAGAAGAAAAAATATTGTCAGAAATCATCTCATCCTCTCATGATAAAAAATAAAAGAATACAAACATAATTGATCCCATTTTTTCAAAAAGGAGGATACAACTGGCAAAACCAGAAGAGATTCGTAACAACAAAAATGCTAAGGACTACAGAAAGTGAATGAGAATCCTCTGTGGCAAGCGGAGCATTAGAAAATCTTTCACACCAGGTCAGAAAGTATTTTTGCTCAATTTTCAAGGGCACGTTTCTCCAAGTAAGTTACGCTCTCGATGGTTCGGTCTATTTACTAATCATACTGTTTTTCCACATGGAGCCATTAAATTTAAAAATCCAAGAAACGGTGTAATTTTTAAAGTTAATGGTCAAAAAAGTAAAGTCATATCACGAATACTAACCATATGGAGAAAACAGCACAAAACATTGAAGTGACCTGATATTTTTTCTTTTCATTTCCTTTCGGTGATTTAAAGTTGTCTTTTTTATTTTTAATTATGTTTATGAGAGTGTGTCTGTTTAACTTTTAAGCTTTTATTTTTTATCATTTTCCTTATGAATATGTCAACTAAAAAATATCTCTTCAACATTCTTAAACAATTTCGACATATACAATCTCATCTCAGAAGTTAGATACGATTTTGTAAAACACATCGTATCTGACAGCTACAACCACCAAAATTAGTAGCCCATGTTGAGGATTTAGAAGGAGATCTCAGAGAAATTGAGAGAGGCATCTACAACATCCAATTGGAGCTTCAGGTAAATTCAATAAGAGGACGATTTTAGTTTGTTTTGTATGTTTTAATTTATTTTCTTGTTTGTGTGCTTTAGTTTGCTTTGTGTGTTCAAGTTTGTAACCTCGGTCAACTGGCGGATAATGGTACTCCGTGACAATCAAGTCGGTCACTTCAGTTTCCCATAATAACTGATATTCTGAGACGAAGGCATGGAAAGAGACGAGATCTTAGAAAAACTTCACAAGCGATTTCCTTCACTTCCTCATAATGCTCTCTTCACCATTTATAAAGCTCGGTCCGAACGCATGTGATTGCTTATAAAGAATAACATCCCTACTGATATCTGTTGGTTAATCGAGGCAAAAGTTCGCTTAATAAGTGAGTTACCTCTTAAATTTATTGCATACATGCCTGGTTGTGGTAAAGGAAATTATGCGAGAAAATGACGAGCTCGAAGACTTTCTGTTGCTTGTTATAAATGTGCCAGAATGATATGCAATAAAAAAATCATGTTCTTTAGGAATGGTGTCTGATAACAGAGAAGATAAGATTCAATTCATTAGGGATGGCTTGAATAAGGAGTCATTGGATGATATCCTTTTGTCTCTTGAAACACATCCTAATGGATACGTCCAAAATACAATACTCCAGTTATGGCCATTATTTCAGAAAGAATTTGCAAACTATAATCTCGGGAATCTTACTATAAAAGACCCTGTTTGCCAGTTTGTAAGAAAATTGGATGGGAAGCCTATCTTCCACCCATAGAGGGCGTTCAAGCCGTTTCTAGACGTAAAACCAGAGGAAGATGTGAGCCACAATCACAATTATCTGTAAATATCCTTTTACCTTTCTGTTCTTTTATTTCACTATTTGTATTATTGTTTTTAATAATTTCATTTACTTTTTTTTCTCTTTTTACTGTTTTCTTTTTTACTTTTGAGCCATGTGCTTTACACGTTAATTGACACTGACATGATACCTCATACACAGCTGTAACCAACTGTCATCAAGATCTTTAAATACGATTTTTTTTTACTAAGCACTCACAAGTTGTTTTTTAGTAGTATCTTAATGGCAGCTATTTTCAGTAAACAATTCAAGAACATTTGTGTGCTTTCTGGGTTTCATTATGGCAAACATAAAGAGTTCATAGAGGCAACCATAGATCTTAGTCTAAGAATAGTAGAGAGAAAATTGCACTTGGTGTATGGAGGAAGTGACCGAGGGTTATCCAAAATGGTATCAGAAGTTACTTTTGTCAGAGGGAGCCAAGTGTTAGGCATCATCCCTCAAATCCTAAAACCTTTGGGTTGTTTGTCTCATTCATCAACTAGAAAAGAGTTAGTCGTCTCAGGTATGCAAGAACGAATAACTGAAATGCTCAATCATGCCGATGCTTTTATTTTCCTTCCAGGCGATCTTACAACTCTTGAGGCACTAATGACATTAGCATCTTGGTCCCATCTGAACATTTATCAGAAACCCATTGGTTTGCTAAATGTCAATAACTTTTATGATGACTTTCTCGCATTTCTTAACCATGCAATAAAAAATTATTTAATTTCTTCCTCATTGAAAAAAATCTTTATTTGTGCACACACTGCTAATGCGCTACTTAATCTGTTACAAGCTTATCAACCAGAGCCAGATCCCAGGGCTATTGTGTTGGACTATTCAAATAAAGATGGTAACAATAACGGCAGTAAGAAGTACAAATTAGATTTAACTCTTCGCTTATAAATATTTTCTTCTGTGTTGCAGCACCCAGGTGATGTCTTCTAAACTCTACTTCTTTCCTTTCAAACATTGAGGATAATGTTTCGTTCTGGTTGGGGGGAGGGAATAGTTGACAATTGTGGAATGTTGAACTAACCATGACTAACTTTTTGAGTAGAAGATGGTTGAATATAGAGTGTAGTGACTCTAGAAACGCATCTTTAAAAAAAATTCATTTTTCTTTAATTTTTCTACATGTATGTTTTCTTTTTATGTTTAGAATAGAAACGCATCTTCTCAGTAAAAAAAAAAAAAATTTGTGTGTGTTTTTTCTAACCTTTCATTTTTCTCCTTTATAAATATATGTTTTCAAGTTTTAAAGCCAAAGATGGTTGAATATGGAGTATAGTGACTCTAGAAACGCATATTCTTTAAAAAAAAGAAAAAAAATTCATTTTTCTTTAATTTTTCTGCATGTATGTTTTCTTTTTATGTTTAGAATAGGTTGGGGGAAAGAATTCTGTTAAAAAAAAATTATTTTGTGTGAGTTTTTTTATATTGGATGATATGATGACTTTCGAATTTTAGTATTTGTATTATCTTTGGTCTTGAGTGATGTTACACCATGTTTGCTATTCTACATGTTGATGTTAGGGACAAATATGAGTTACTTGAAGGAATGCACATGTCATAATAAATTCTAAGTGAGTTTTGAGCCTATTAATTTTTCTTGGAGAGTAACCCTTTTTGCCCATTCTTTATGTAGCTTAGGAGTTTATTATCTCATACATGATCTCTAGATTTTCTTTGAGTCAACCCTTTAAAAAAAAGAGAAAAAAAGTGTGTGTTACTGCATCTAAATGCCTACTTAATTAGTAAATATGGAAGATTATTTAGAGTCCTAAAAGACGATGGAAGGCCATTTTTGACCCGTTTGAGCCTTTCTAACCATCCCTATTATGTAATATCCATAGTTAGCTCATTTGAGCCTTTAATATATATAAAAAAAACTTTTTCTTTATTAACTTATTGTCCTGACCCACTCCAATTTAGAGTATTACTCGATATTATACAAGTTCCATCCACCTATCCATGTTTGAGAAAAAGGATAAATAATTATTTTGTTCAGCAAAGTTATGCTACATAAAAAAAATTCAAAAAAAATAAATGGTACCTAAGAACCGACACTCAAGGACCCAAAAAGATTTGGGTACCAAAGAACTGAAATCTTCTCTACAGGACTTAAAGAAGAAGAAAAATAAATGGTACCTAGACAGCGGGTATTCAACACATCACAGGAAATTATGCTTGTTTTTCAAGTTTTATCAAGATCGAAAATGGTGGAGATATATCCTTTGAAAATAATTCAAAAGGAAAGATTATTGGTATTGGGAATATCAGTAATGTATCTTCTACTCTTATTGAAAATGTGTGTTTGGTTGAAAACTTGAAACATAATTTACTTAGCATTAGTCAATTATGTGATAAGGGTTATAAAATAATTTTTGATAAATCTATATGCGTTATTGAAAATGAATGTGATGGAAAAATTCTGTTTGTAGGAAATAGATGTGTTAACGTCTATACTATTAATATAGATTGTGCATCTACCATTGATAAATGTTTCTCTACCTTGCATGATGATGGATGGTTATGGCATAGAAGACTAGATCATGCAAATATGGATTTGATTTCAAAAATTTTGAAAAATGATTTGGTTAAAGGACTTCCAAAAATCAATTTTGAAAAGGATAAAATTTGTGAAGCTTGTCAATTTGGAAAACAAATCAAAACTTCTTCTAAAAGCAAGAATCATATTTCTACTTCAAACCCACTTCAATTACTTCATATGGATTTGTTTGGACCATCTAGATATGCTAGCCTAAATGGTAAGTATTATGCTTTTGTAATTGTGGATGATTACTTTAGATACACATGGGTATTGTTCTTAGCTAATAATGATGATACCTTTGATGCATTTAAAATTTTCTGTAAAAAGGTTCAAAACAAAAAAAGGCAATTCTATTTCTTGTATTAGAAGTGATCATGGTAGAGAATTTGAAAATCATGCATTTGAAACTTTTTGTAATGACTTTGGAATTGAGCATCAATTTTCATCACCGAGAACTCCATAATAAAATGAAGTTGTTGAGAGAAAGAATAGATCTATTCAAAAAATGGCTAGGACCATGTTAAATGAAAATGCATTATCTAAATATTTTTAGGCCAAAGCCGTCAACACCACTTGTTATGTCTTAAATCGGGTGTTGATTAGATCTCATCTAAATAAAACTCCCTATGAGCTTTGGAAAGATAGAAAACCCAACATTGGTTATTTCAAAGTTTTTAGATGTAAATGTTTTATTTTGAACACAAAAGACAATCTTAGAAAATTTGATCCAAAATCTAATGTTCGTATCTTTCTTGGGTATTCAAACTCAAGCAAAGCTTATAGAGTTTATAATAAAAGAACTTTGGCTGTGGAAGAATCTATGCATGTTACTTTTGATGAGTCTAATACGTTCTCTATGGAGAAACTTGCTGTTAGTGATGATGCAGATGATAATATATAAAAAGATTCATCAAAGAACAACCAAAAGAATGCAAAAAATCAAGTGGAGCAACATGAAGAAACAAGTCCAGAACAAAATCAAGATACTTCTCAAGCACTTTTCAGGGAGTGGAGGTATGTTTCTTCTCATCCAAAAGATGCCATTTTAGGAGATCCATCTAGAGGTGTTACAACTAGATCATCATTTAGGAATACATGTGAGCATGCTGCATTTATTTCCCAAATTAAACCAAAATCCTTTGTGTATGCTGAAAATGATGAATTTTGGATTATACAATGCAAGAGGAGTTAAATCAATTTAAGAGAAATAAAGTATGGGAATTAGTTCCAAAACCAGAACATCAATCTATCATAAGAACTAAATGAGTATTTAGAAATAAGATGGATGAATCCGGTGTAGTTATAAGGAATAAAGCTAAATTAGTGGCTCAAGGATAGAACCAAGAAGAAGGAATTGATTTTGATGAGACATTTGCACCTATAGTTAGATTAGAATCTATTAGAATGTTGCTAGCATATGCATGTTATAAAGACTTTATTTTATTTCAAATAGATGTCAAAAGTACTTTTCTAAATGGTTATATTATTGAGGAAGTTTATGTGAAACAATCACCTGGTTTTGAAAATTAAAAATTTTCAGATCATGTTTATAAGCTATCAAAAGCATTGTATAGATTAAAACAAGCACCTAAAGCATGGTATGATAGGCTTAAAAATTTCTTGCTTGATAATGATTTTTCAATGGGAAAAGCCAATACTACGCTCTTTATTAAACATAAAAACCAAGATATACTTGTTGTTCAAATTTATGTTGATGATATTATTTTTTGTTCTACTAATGAGTCCTTGTGCAAAGAGTTTTCATCTTGTATGAGTAAGGAATTTGAAATGAGCATGATGGGAGAATTGAAATATTTCCTTGGACTTTAAATCAAATAAAACAATGAGGAAATTTTCATCAACCAAGCTAAATATGTCAAAGATTTGCTCAAGAGATTTGGAATTGATGAATCAAACACCAAGAGCACTCCAATGAGTACAATAATCAAGCTTGACAAGGATGAAAAAGGTAAAGAAGTTGATATTAAAAAATATCGAGGTATGATCGGCTCTTTGCTTTACTTAACCGCAAGTAGACCTGATATCATGTTTAATGTATGTTTATGTGCACTATTTCAATCATGTCCTAAGGAATCTCATTTACTTGCTGTTAAAAGAATTTTTCGTTATTAAGTGGAACTATAGATCTTGACCTTTGGTATCCTAGAGGAACTTATATAGATTTAACTTGTTATTCAGATACCAATTTTGCTGGTTATAAGGTGGATAGGAAAAGTACTAGTGGAACTTGCCATTTTCTAGGTTACTTTCTTATTTCATGGTTTAGTAAGAAACAAAATTCAGTTGCACTCTCAACTACTGAAGCAGAATATATTACCGCAGGCTGTTGTTGTGCACAAGCTCTTTGGATGAAACAAACACTTAGAGATTATGGCATTAAACTTAAACAAAGTCCTATCAAATGTGATAATACTAGTGCTATTAATCTTTCGAAGAATCCTATCCAGCACTCTAGAACTAAACATATAGAGATTAGACATCATTTCTTAAGAGATCATGTTCAAAAGGGTGATGTTGCATTAGAATTTATTTCTACAGAAAAATAACTCGCCGATATTTTTACAAAACCTCTTTGTGAAGAACAATTTTCAAAATTTCAGTATGAACTTGGGACGATGAAATTTTCACATTGACATTTCTAAAAATGCTATTATGTTTATTCAATAACTGAACTTATGATATGATGTTTTAATATTCTAGTAATGTTTATGTTTGTTTTGTATGAATTAATTGTTTTTAAAACACATATGTTCATGAATTTGGCATTAAAATGACCTTAGACTACTTTCAGATCAAAGTCATGATCTTGATATGTTATCTTTGATGGTCAGATATTGAATCTAATATGCGAAACAAATAAACGAATAACCGTTTTATTATAACGGTTCATCGTTTATCTCCAGAAACTAAGATATTTTTTTGTACTCTTTACCTCTTCACCATTTGAAGATAACGGTAAGTCGTTTAAAGACTAGAAGTATCTCAGCTATTACCCCCTCACCGCTTACCATTAACGGTAAACCGATTAAAGACAGAAAGCTACATTAACATTACCCCTTCACCGTTTATCCTTAATCTTTGACCGATTATTCATTACACACTCTCGGGAGTTTAATCTCTCACTGTTTATTCCAAACGGTTCACCGATATAAATATTAATGGTCATAGTTCTCCATTAACATTACCCTCTTACCATTTCACCGTTTATCAAAACCAAGTTTTGATTTCATTTTTTCTCATTTTCACTTTTTTTCTCTCATAGTTTAATAATAAAAAGCCTTTTAATTTACTCCAAAAAACTCCGTACTCAAAATCAAAAAATTCCAAATCAAAACCCTAAGAGCAGTGGGCTGGAGATTGATGATTTTAATCAAATCTTTCACAATCTCTTGACATATTGACCCAAAATTCTTCTTTCTCTGGCTCTCTTTCATATAATAATCGGTTCATTTACTCCAAAATCCATATTCTGAAAGATTTCTTCTATACATCATGGCTAAGTCATCATGGAGACCACAGAGGAGGAAACATACACCCTCTGTCAACCCAACACGACCACGGAAAACTTCTGAATTTGAAAGATTATACTTCCCCACAGATGCATTGCGCAAACGATTTGAGGATTGTTTTATAGGTAGACAGGTACTAGACTTTTACTTTGTGGACATAGATGATTTTCAGGACTTCATTGTATGTGGTAGAAGTGTTAGCAACATGCTTAGACCTTGGGAATTAGCTATTAATGTTAATGATAGATCCTACCCTAATCTAGTTCGGGTGTTCTATTCCAATATGGAATTATCAGCTAGCCATTTAGATAGAATAGTCACTGTAGTTGGTGGTATATCCATTGATTTTGATGTCGAATTTTTTAATACCGTTATTCTTGGGATTGAGGATGAGGGTACTACATTTTATACCTCTAGAAAGACACTATCCTTTGATGATTTTATTCATAATGAGGGTGTGAGAAATATATGTCATCGTAGAGAACTCAGTGATGAGATATGTGGTCTACCTTTTTGGGCTCAGTTGTTGCCTCTTCAGGTTCGCATTCTTTATAGTACTTTGCAGCATATAATCACACCTAGGAGGGGTCATTCAGATGAGGTTACACGTATGGATGTTGGACTGTTGGATAGTTTACTTAGAGGGCGATCTGTTAACTTAGGATATATTATTATGCGTCATATGTTAACCACTCTAGCAGTCACCCATCATTTGCTTCCTTATGGCAGTATCATAACTAGGATATTGTGACATTTTCATGTTCCATTATTGGAAGCAGTGTACAAAGAGCCCAAGAAAATTGGTCGAGATGTAATGAATAGTATTGGTTTCACTAGGAGGAACGACCAATGGCAAAAGATTGCCAATGTTAAGAATTAGGACACTTTAATTGCTCCTGAGGATGATAGAATGCTTAATGATATTTATCTTTCGGATCAACTTCCTGATTTCTGACTTGGAGCTCATCCTCCACCTTCTCCTCGTCGTGTTCCTCAATCATCAGCCCCCTCTGATCCTGCCATGCCTGAGATGGATGCAGATCATCCCTCGGTCTCCGCAGTACCTCCAGCTCCTGAGCAGCCTCCAGCTCCAGCATAGCCCCCTATCTCTGATATTTTGTATCAGCTGATTATTGATGTTCGCCAGATTTCTGAGACCTAACAGATGATCTTTGATCACCTAGATGCTATTTCTCAGGATCAGCACCAGCTCCAGACTCAGCTTCAGACCCTTCAAGAGGTGAGCTTCGATCATCAGTATGAGATCATTGCTGGACATCGACAACTTCTGAGGTATTTTGGGTATGAACCTGGAAGCACCTCTGCAGCAGCTTTTTCTCCACGACCTACCTCTTCCCGACCTTCTACTACGAGACCTACATCTATATTATTTTGATTGTATTTTCTCTTAACTATATTTGTTATGGATGTGCTATTTGATTTTATACATATTTACTTTTCTTATGACTGCCTATATTATTTTGAATTATTTGCCATTGGAGTTGTTGGATGTGTATGCTTGATTTTGAAAGTGTTTTTTATATGGCATTGGAGTTGTTGGAATGTGTATGTTTGCTTTTGGAAGTGTTTTTGCTCTTATGTTGTACTTAAGGATTTCTAAAAGTTGCTGGAAATTAACGGTACACCGTTAATAGATAACATCTAACCGATAATATCCAGACTGACATTCATATTAGTCTTTAACCGTTTAGCGAAAACGGATAGAGGATTTTTTGTTATGCAGGTCCCTGGATTCTAACGGCGAAAGAGCATTTATTAACGGTCAACCGATAATTTGAAATCAAGGCCAATGGTAACATTGACCAGAGAAAACAGTTATCCGTTAACGACTAATGATAATCCGTTTTCTATCAAAAAGGTGGAATAACAGCTATTTTTTGGCTCCAACTATAAATAAGTATATCCAAGTCAAATAAAAAACGGAACAACAACACATCTATTGAGCATATTCATAGAAATACAATTGAGCTTAAGAATATTTTCTTTTTCTACTTCATCTATTCACACATTGGGCATTGGGCATTGATTTGTAATCTTAAAAAATTGTGTGAAAGAAAAATCAATTTGTGATCTTTGTTCTAGAGTGATTGTGAGTGTTGAGATACACTTAGATTAAGAGACTGGAAAAATCTCTTCTTATAAAGGTTTATTGACACCTTGGAAGTCAATTGTAAAACTTTAAAGCCTTGGAGGCTTGCTTAGTCGAATCCTCAAGCTCGGTGTGCTTGGAGGTGTGGACGTAGGCGGGGATAGCCGAACCACGTAAAAATTATTGTGTTTGATCCTCTTACTCTATCTCTCTAGTTTCATTGTTCATTTATTTATTTATCTCAAATTTAATTACTTAATTTATATCTTCTTTTAATCTTTTGTTTTCTAAAATTTTAAAAATTCAATTCACCCCCCTCTTGGATTGTCTATTTAGTATTTCACTACCAATATTTATAATCTTTCCTTTTAAGTTATCTCTAAAAGATACATCTCTACCATTTTCAATTTTGGTAAAGCTTGAGAAACAAGAATAATTTTGTCATGTGTCTTAAACACCCACTGTCTAAATACCATTTGTTATTCTTTTTCTTAAATCCCTACAAAAGAAATTTCAACTCTTATGTATCCAAATCTTTTTGGGTCCTTGAGTGTTAGCAATAGTTCCTTTCGAAACCCAAACACATTTAGCTCCTTGGTATGCATTTATTTTAATATGGCATCTATAACTCATATGACTATTTCTATTACAATAATGACAAACAATCTTAGGATTTTTTGTAGAGATAGCTCTAACAAAATAATTCTTATAATATTTTTGCTTTAAGTTAGGCTTATACCCTATTCCACCTTTATAACATACACATTTTTAAGCTTAATAATTTTCTAAGTTCTTTTGAATATTTGTGAACTTTAACACAATTTCATTGAGTTCATTTATCTTTTTCTTAAGAACTTTATTTTCTTTCAATAATTTATTACTACATAACTCTTTATGCTCATGTGAAGTACTTTGTTTATCTTTAATTGAAGTAATCTTATCATGCAATTCTTTATTATCTAATTCTAATATTTTAATTTTTTCATTTAATGAGTCATTACACTTTTGTAATGCATCTCTTTCATTTGAAAGTTCTAACATTTTCTTTTTAAGGCATGCATTCTTTTTACCAATTCTCAACCAATCATTATGTAATTTCTTAAATGAATCATATAACTCATCATAAGTAGAGTCACTTATCTCATCATGTTCATCATCCAACTCATCTCCAATTGCTATAAGTGCTAAATTTGACACTTCATGAGATTCCTCTTCATCACCCGGTTCTTCTTCGTTATCATCTGAAATAGCTACTATGGCTTTCTTTTTAAGCTTGCTGAGAAGTGGGCACTCCGATCTTATATGGCTAGGCTTCTTGCATTTATAACATATAATCGCCACTTTCTTCTCTTTTTAATTCTTGAGGTTTCTGAAGTTTCTTCGCTCAATAGGTTTCTTAAAGAATTTTTTAAATCTTCTTGCCAGCATAGCCATCTCCTCATCATCCAGCTCGCTATCCTCATCACTATCATGTTTTGAAGCTTTGAGAGCGATGCTTTTCTTTTTCTCCTTATTTCCTCTTTCAGCTGTCAAATATTCCTCATAAGAAATAAGAAAACCAATTAGATCATCAATAAGCAATATATTTAAATCTTTAGCTTCCTCAACAGCAGTCCTCTTAGGCCTCCATTCCTTTTATAACAGTTGAATTTTTAATTATTCTCGTCATTTTAATTCAAAATTTAGGATAAAATTATCATAATTTAACTACTCACTTAGAAAATTAATTCAACACACAATTAAAATCTACCTCCTCATAGGATCAACACCCGTCACCATTAATCTATTCTACAATAGATTCGTGTACTTGCGAGTTCAATAAAATTTACACAATAAGTTTTTGGCGTCGTTGCCGGGAAGATAAGTTATTTTAATTTGTTGAATTAATTTTTTTATTTTTTTATTTTCTTGTACTTTTTTCTTTATAAAAAAATAATTCTATAATTTAATTTTTATAATTTAAATTTCTGTAATTTAATTTTTTCTTTACTTTTCTTTGTAATTTTTTTGTTTATCTTGTAAATTATTTTAATTTTAGTTAATCTATTTATTTTATTTTCTTTTTAGTGCTTGAGTGTATTTCCTTGGTAATTTTTTTTGCTTATCTTGTTAATTTATTTTAATTAGTGCGTAGAATTTTCATAGAAATAATTTTTTTAAGTAAATTTTTTTGTTGTTTTCTTTTAAAATTATAAAAAAGATTAAAAAACCTAAAAAATTATTAAAACAATTAAAAAAAGTGAATCTGTAATTTAATTTTAGTAATTTAAATTTCTTTAAATTTTAATAATTCAATTTCTTTGTAATTTCTTTAAATTTCTATAATTTAATTTATAAGTTATTTTTCTTTGTAATTTTTGTTTATTTTGTTAATTTATTAATTCATAAAATTAATTTTTTAAATAATTATTATTTTTAGTTGTTTTCTTTAAAATTTTTCCAGTAATATAATTTCGTTTCTTTTTCTCTTCTTTATCTTTCAGTAATTTTATTTTTTATTTTTCATTGTAATTTATCTTGTTATTTTATTTTTAATTAATCTATTTCTTATATTTTCTTTTTAGCACTTAAGTGTATGTTCATCGTAATTTCTCCTTCCTCGTTATTTTTTTATTAATTTTGTTCTCATTTTTTTGTATCTTTCATTATATTTTTTTATGCATGATCGAAAGTCGCAATTACTTAATCTTGAGCCTATAGACTTAGAATTGGAAAAAACACTTCGCACACACAAACATATCGCATTTAAAAAATAAAATTAAAATGGATTTACAATAACAAGAACCACCACAGGAAAGGCCATTTAAGGACTATTTCAGTCCCTTAGATAACTTGAGCATATCATGTATACGATACCCAAATGTAACTGTTAGGAGTTTTGAATTAAAACCTAGTGTGCTAAATTATCTCCCAACATTTTATGGCCTAGAAAATGAGGACCCATATAATCATTTGAATGATTTTCATGTTGTTTGTCAAACTTTTGGATATGAGAATTTTTCAGATGATAATGTTAAACTCAGACTATTCCCATTTTCTTTAAAGGATAGAGCTCACTCATAGTTTAATGTTGAGTACTAGAAAATATATATTTATAAAAGAGAAAATCATCATTTTTCACTTCAAGTTCTACTAACTTCTTTACTTTTATATCTTCAAGTTTCTTGTGAATTTAATTATGCGTGTTTTATTATAATTATGTATTTTACGTATTTTAGGGGCATCATGGTTATTTCACAATAAACGAGACATCGGATAACAAAACGGAGGGTAAATCTAAACTTAGAATGATAAAAAACCTTAGGGGGCATAAAAGTAAAAATATTATTATTCATATGTATTGTACTGTTCACATATACGGTATTATTCACATGTACTGTACTGTTCATGGTACTATTTATTACACTGTTCATATTGACTGATTATGTTGCGTTGACTGATGACATGGCTTGACTGATGAGGTGTTACAATCTTATTGGATAAAAATATTTATGCACTGTTGACGGATGATGTGGTAATATGTTGTGGATTAGAAAAAACGTGCGTACGGTACATACATATATATGGGATAATAGCCCTAATGATGTGTTGAAACCAATCAAAATTTACCAAGTGGCGCAATCTTGTGCATCCAAATTGTTTTAATCTGATGATCATGATTTACTCGTTATATCTATAAACGAGGGCTCCCCCCTAATTTGACACCTCTGAGTTTATTTTTGAGTCCCATTTTCTGAAATTCCTTCTCTATCTTGTATTTTCTTTATATTTTAGTAAAATTTTCTTTTTATCCCTAGTTCAAATATGAGTAGCTAATTTTCTTTTAAGCTTGGGTTGAAGATGAAGTCTCAACATGTTCTATGGGTTTAATTGGTAAATTTATTTTATTTTTCCCTCTAATTTTTGTAGATGTTTTGACTTCTCGTTGACAGAGAGTAATAACACAGTTATTACTATTTGGCACAATAAGTCTTTAGCATCATATTAATTAGAGTGTGGTTTATGAGGAGTGGATTTCCTCTTCATGATTTAATTGGTATTAATATAGAATATTGAGCCCTGGAGCATGTTGATGCAGATTTGGATACCCAAGTGCTTTATGATAACAGTTACATTTTTAATTATTCCTGCCATTTTAATTTAAAATTTAGGATAAAGTTACCATAATTTAACAACTCACTTAGAAAATTAATTCAACACACAATTAAAATCCATCTCCTCGTGGGATCTATACTCGTCACCATTAATCTATTGTACAATAGATTCGTGTACTTGCGAGTTTAATAAAATTTACACAACAAGTTTTTTGCGCCGTTGCTGGAGAGGCAAGTTATCATAATTTGTTAAATTAATTTTTTTTCTTGAATTTTTTTCTTATAAAAAATATTTCCATAATTTAATTTTTGTAATTTAAATTTCTGTAATTTAATTTTTACTTTACTTTTCTTTGTAATTTTTTTTGTTTATCTTGTAATTTGTTTTAATTTTAGTTAATCTATTTCTTTTATTTTCTTTTTAGTGCTTGAATGTATTTCCTTGGTAATTTTTTTTGTTTATCTTCTTAATTTATTTTAATTAATTCATAGAATTAATTCATGAAATTAATTTTTTTAAGTAAATTTTTTGTTGCTTTCTTTTAAAATTAAAAAATTATTAAAAAATTAAAAAAAGTGAATCTATAATTTAATTTTGGTAATTTAAATTTTTTTAAATTTCAATAATTCAATTTCTTTGTAATTTCTTTAAATTTCTATAATTTAATTTCGAAGTTATTTTTCTTTGTAATTATTGTTTATTTTGTTAATTTATTAATTCATAGAATTAATTTTTTAAGTAATTATTATTTTTAGTTGTTTTCTGTTAAATTTTTTCCTTGTAATTTAATTTCTTTTCTTTTTCTCTTCTTTATATTTTTATAATTTAATTTTTTATTTTTCGTTGTAATTTATCTTGTTATTTTATTTCTAATTAATCTATTTCTTGTATTTTCTTTTTAGCACTTTAATGTATGTTCATAGTAAGGTTGTAATAATGTGATAAGGTTAGTATCATAATTTCTCCTTCCTCGTTATTTTTTTATTAATTTTATTAATAATGTGATAAGGCCATTTAAGGACTACTTCAATTCCTTAGCTAACTTGAGCGCATCATGTATATGATACCCAATGTAGCTGTTAAGAGTTTTGAATTAAAATCTAGTGTGCTAAATTGTCTCCCAATATTTTATGGCCTAGAAAATGAGGACCCATATAATCATTTGAATGATTTTCATGCTATTTGTCAAACTTTTAGATATGAGAATTTTTTAGATGTTATGTTAAACTCAGACTATTCCTATTTTCTTTAAAAGATAGAACTCGTTTATGGTTTAATACATTGCTTGCTAATAGCATTATATCATGGGAACAAATGGTCACAAAATTTTCAAATAAATACTTCTCAGTTCATAAAACCAAATCCATTCGTAGGGAAATTTCAGAGTTTATTCAGAGAGAAGACGAGCAATTTTTCAAAGTATGAGAGCGATTCAATGGTCTACTCTTAAAATGTCCACATCATGAATATGAAAAATGGCACTGATGCTAATATGTTTTAGAGGGATTATTGCCAAATGTGCAGGAATGGCTAATGGCAACAAATAGAGGAGAACTAATGTCTAAAAGTGTATAAGAAATTTTGGATTTCTTCTAAAGACAAGTGGATAATTCCCAATAACGGAGTCGATCATTCAAAAACAATAAAAGAATTAAAGGAGTAAATGAGGTCCAAATTGGTGAGTCAAGCTCGGAAATCAAAGAAATTAAAGAAATGGTTGAAGGACTTACCCGACAAATTGCATCGTTAACAGCTGCTAAATCAACAGAGCCACATGACCATGACTCAAACCTAGATCAAGCCAATGCCATAAGTATAATGAGAAAGCCATCAAACTACAATCCTTAATCCAACACATATAACCCTGGGTGGAGAGATCACCTAAATTTCTCATGGTTTCAAGGATTACAATAGAATGGACCAATAACTCTAACTCCACCAATGCAACCAATTCCTCAAGTTCTACAAGCCTCTTAGCAACCATTCAGACCTTATAACCAAAACTCAAATTATTCTCAACCCAGACTATGGGAGGATGCATTCCAGAATTTCAAGAATTCTATCCACTCTAGATCGAGCAACAAAACTGCACCATTGATGGACTATGAAATGAGATGAAAGCAAGTTTCAACTCACAGGCCCAATCAATTTCTAACCTTAAGAAAATGGTGGGCCAATTTGCCTCTTCAGTTCAAACCCTAGCAATGATTGTTGAGAAAGGCAAATTCCCAAGTCAACCAGTGCCAAAACCTAAAGGAGTGCATGAGGCAAGTACCAGTTACCTCAGCAACATGAAGAGATCAAAGCCATCATGACCTTGCGAAAAGGAAAAGAAGTCGACAACATAGTGGAGCCACCGATGACCAAAATAACTCAAATTATACATGTAAATACTGAAGACTCATCATCAGAGGAGAAATAAGAAACCAACCCACGAGAGTATATTCCTAAAGCTCTATTTCCCCAGAGTTTAGCCAAAGCAAAGAAGGAAAAATTCACAGGTGAGATTTTTGAAATCTTCACACAAGTAAGTGTCAACATCCCTTTACTTGATGTTATAAAATAAGTGCCATCTTATACCAAGTTTCTTAAAGATCTTTGTACTAAAAAAAGAAATATTCGTGTTCAAAAGAAGGCATTTTTAACAGAAAATATTAGTTCTATACTCCAACACAAAATTCCTCTAAAATGCAAAGACCTAGGCTTTTCCACTATCTCATGTAGTATAGGGAACCACACAATTGAGAGTACTTTGTTGGACTTAGGTGCTAGTGTTAATCTGTTGCCTTACTCAGTGTTTGTGAAACTTAGACTGAGATAATTACACCCAACTCCAGTGGTGTTATAGCTTGCAGATCGATCCACAAAAATACCTCATGGTATTATGGAGGAGTGCTTATCTAGGCAGATATGTTTTATTTTCTTATTGATTTCATTGTAATTAACACTCAACCAGTGCAGGATTCAAGGAAGCACATCCCATTATCTTGGGTCGTCCATTTTTGACAACTGTCGATGCTCACATTCAATGCAGGACTAGAAATATGCAGTTGTCATTTGACAATATGACCATGGAACTAAATATTTTCAACATTGCCAAACAACCTCACAATACAGATGATGAAATTATAGATATGGATTTAATTGATGAATTAGTTGATCATGCATTTCCATTAAACCTTAGTGATGACCCTTCACTAACATATTTAACTCACTTTGGTTTGGATTTTAATATTGACAGATCAATTAATGAGGTTAATGTCTTATTGGATTCATCGTCATGCATGAACATTGATAAATGAATGATAAAGATAGAGCGATTGACACCATTAAAAGAAAATCTCATGCCATCATCAGAATCACTACCAAAGATGAGCTCAAACTTTCACTTGATCCTCTGAATTCTACATTCTTAGAAGAAGAAAAAACATTGTCAGAAATCATCTCATTCTCTCCTGATGACAAACAAAAAATACAGACATCATTGACCCCATTTTTGGTTAAAAAAAGAGGATACAACTAGTAAAACTAGAGGAGATTCATAACTACAAAAATGCTAAGGATTACAGAAAGCAAATGAAAATCCTCCATGACAAGTAGAGCATTAGAAAATCTTTCACACCAGGTCAAAAAGTATTTTTGTTCAATTCTCAATGGCACGTTTCTCCAAGTAAGTTACGCTCTCGATGGTCTGGTCCATCTACTAATCATATTATTTTTTCACAAGGAACCATTAAATTTAAGAATGCAATGAATGATGTAATTTTTAAAGTTAATGGTCGAAAAGTAAAATCATATCACGAATACTAACCATGTGGAGAAAACAGTATAAAATATTTAAGTAACCTGACATTTTTTTTTCTTTCTGTTTTCTTTCAGAGACTTAAAGTTTTCTTTTCTGTTAATACTTTTTTGTGTTTTTTTTTATTTTTCTTTTACCTGTGTTGTGTTTTTGCTAGATTTTTTTTCTTTTTTTTTTTTGGTGCGTTATCATTTTTCACCCCGGTTAAGTGGCGGATAATAATACTTCGTGACAATCAATGTCGGTTACTTTAATTTTCTATAATAACTAATATTCTAAGTTAAAGGCATGGATAGAGACGAGATCTTAGCAAAACTCCAAAAGTGATTTTCTTCACTTCCTCAAAATGCTTTCCTTACCATTTATAAAGCTCAGTCCGAACGCATGCGATTACTTATAAAAAATCATATCCCTACTAACATCCGATAGATAATTGAAGCTAAAGTATAGCTGGCAGGTGAGTTGCCTCATAAATTTATTGTATACATGCCGGGTTATGGTAAAGAAAATTATTCAAGAAAACGGAGAGCCCGAAAGCTCTCTAATATTTGTCATAAGTATGCCAGAATGAGAGGCGATAAAAAGCGATATTCTTTAAGAATGCTGTCTTATAACAGGGAAGATAAGATTCAATTCATTAGGGATGGCTTAAATAAAGAGTCATTGGATGATATCTTTTTGTCTCTTGAAACGCATTCCAGTAGATATATCCAAAATACAATACTCCAGTTATGACTATTATTCCAGAAAGAATGTGCAAACTATATTCTCCAGAGTCTGACTGTAAAAGACCTTGTTTACCAATTTGTAAGAAAACTAGATGGGAAGCCTATTCTCAATCTATAGAGGGCGTTCAAGTTATTTCTAAACATAAAACCAGAGGAAAATGTGAGCCACAATCGCAACTACTTGTAATTATCCTTTTATTTCAATGTTGTTTTTTTTCACTGTTGTTTGATCACTTACATTTTTATATTTACTAATTTTATGTTATCATTATTTGCTTTGTCTTTTCACTATTTTCTTTTTTACTCTCGAGCCATGTGCGTCATGAGTTATTTGACATAGACATGCTACCTCATTTATAGCTGTGAACCATTATCACCAAGATCCTTAAATATGATTTTTTTTGTCAAGGCACTCACAAATTATTTTTTAGAAGTATCCAATGGCAGTTACTCCCAACAACCAAATTAAGAACACTTGTGTACTTTCTGGATTTAACTATGACAAATATAAAGAATTTATTGAGGCAGTCGTAGATCTTGGTTGAAATATAATGGCTAGAAAACTACACTTGGTTTATGAAGAAGGTGATCGAGGGTCATCAGTACTAGTTTCAAAAGCTGCTTATAGTAAAGGGAGCCAAGTGTTAGGCATCATCCCAACAATCCTGAAACCTTTTAGATGTTTATCTGACTCACCAACATGAGAAGAGTTAGGCGTTTCAGGAATGCAAGAGAGAATAACTAAAATACTGAATCATGCTGATGCCTTTATTTTTTTTACCAGGAGATCTTACAACTATAGAGGCACTAATGACATTAGCATCTTGGTCTCATTTGAACATTCATTAGAAACTCATCGGTTTGTTAAATGTCAATAACTTTTATGATGGCTTTCTCGCATTTTTTAACCATGCAATAAAAAACTATTTCATTCTTTCCACAGTGAAACAAATCTTTATTTGTGCTCACACTACTAATGAGCTACTTGATCTATTACAAGCTTATAAACTAGAGCCACATCCTAAGACCTTAATTTTAGGGTGGCCAACTAATGATGGTAGCAGTAGCCGCAGTAAGAAGTGCAAATTAGATTTAACTCTCTGTTTGTAAATATTTTCTTCTGTTTTGCAGCACTCAGGTGGTATCTTCTAATCTCTACTTCTTTCCTTTAAAATATTGAGGACAATGTTTCGTTCTGGTTGGGGGGAAGGAATAGTTGATAATTGTGGAATGTCTTAATCTTTGTTAAGTTTTTACTAATTTTTGTTGTAGAAATTAATTGTGGTTAACTTTTTACATCGAAAATGGCTGACTATGGAGTGTAGTGACTCTAGAAATGCATCCTCTTAGTTTGAAAGTTAAAAAAAAAATTTTACTTTTCAGTCATTTTTTTAGCTTCATTTTAAGTGTGATTTTTTTAACTTTTTCTTTCTAATTTCTCCTTTATAAATATGCACTTTCAAAATTTTGAGTTAAAGATGGCTGAATATGGAATGTCATAATTTTATAAACACATCTTTTTAGTTTTTTTTCATAACAAAAATTTAAAAAATATATATTTTGTAATTTTTTGACATGATGACTTTTAAATTTTAGTATTTATATTATCTTTGATCTTGAGTTCTGTTACACTATGTTTGCTACTCTACATGTTGATGTCGGAGAAAAAATATGAGTTACTTAAAGGAATATACATGTCATAACAAATTCCAAGTGAGTTCTTGAATATATCATTTTTCTTGGAGAGCAATTTGCCTATTATTTATACAGTTTAACAGTTTATTATTTGATACACGATTTATAAATTTATTTTGAGTCAACCTTCTAAAAAGAAAGAGAAAAAAATATTTTGTGTGTTGCTACATCTGAAAGTTTATCTAATTAGTAGATATGGAAGATTAGTTAGTGCCCTAAAAGACAATAGAAAGGCTATCTTTGACCCGTTTGAGCCTTTCTAACAATCTCTTTTGTGAAATATCCTTAATTAACCCTTTTGAGTCTTTTAAAAAAAAATTATCCTTTTCTTTATTAACTTATCATCTCGACCCAACTTCAATCTGAAATATTACTCAATGTCGTACAAGTTCCATCACCCATTCATGTTTGAGAAAAATGTAAATAATTATTTTGTTCAATAAAATTGTGCCTTAGCAAAAATAAATTTCAAAGTTTATATATTAGTTTCATAGAAAAAAAGAGAAATGTACCCTGTAATCTTTGAAAATAAAACTCCCTTTTTTTTTCTCAAACATGTTTTTTTTCCTATTTTTTCATTTTTATTTGCTATGTCCCTAGCCTATGTTACATCCTAATAAAAGTCTTTCTTAATTTTAAGAAACTATAGTCTGAAGTAGAAACTAGTTACATGGCTATAAAGATGTAATGATGCATAAAATAATAATAATAATAATAATAATAATAATAATAAAAGAAGAAAAAAATATAAATAAATATATTGGTCTGACTCACATTTTTGCTTAAGATCGTATTATTTCTAAACTGTGGGTATATTTATTTTATCTTGGTGAGAGAGTGATGCGAATCCCACATTGAAACTTTAAAATTTCAACTACTCAAGAAAGTTCTAAACAGATTTAAGACACACAAAACCTTGACCCAATGCTTAATCAAACATGAACCAAAGGTATGGAGAAGGATATTGACGCCACACTCAAGATTTAGATGAGAAGGTGAGTAATAAGTCTTGATTTGGAACGCCGCAAGAATGCAAATTCTTGATAAGTTCACTAGTTCTCAAAAAAACCAAAGAAAGAATAATTCTCTCAAGTTCAAATAACATTAATCTCTCAATTGTCTTACATAGCAAGGTTGCTGAGTTTAAATAGGCCAATAGAGACCCAAAAAATCCGAAAAAGATTAAATCTTAGTTCAAGTCGGAGTAGTTCTTCTAACTAGTTAAGGAGTCGTTGAAATTTCCAATTCTGCACATGCTGTAATAAATTGGTCATAACTCCTTTTAGAGAACTCTAAATCTAACTCCGTAAAATTCTTTGGAAAGCTATCTTAATTATCTTTCCAACGGTATATGGCTTGCAAGTTAATTCCAGCTCAATCAATACCAGTTTTATTCCGAAATTGACCTTTCTGCATTTGATCCGAATTGTGTATTTGGCTGCCCAATAGCTTGAATAAAGCCCACAATGCCTTGACATCTCTTCAAGCCCAATTCATGATGTCTTGCATCTTGAATTGTAGTTTCAATCCATATTTTCTCAATTAATCCATTTAAAGGATCACTTGAAGCTTTAATGGTATTCTCTTGATAGTTCTCATCATTCTTCCTCTCTTGAAAAGGATTCGTCCTCGAATCTTCACCTACATCAAAAGGAGAAAGATCAAAAACATTAAAAGTAGCACTCACATTATACTCACCAAGAAGGTCCAATTTGTAGGCATTGTCATTGATTCGTGCAACCACTTGAAATGGACCATCTCCCCTTGGAAGCAACTTTGAACGCCTTTGTGCTGGGAATCTCTCCTTTCTCATATGCACCCAAACCCAATCTCCAGGCTGAAAAACCACTTCCTTTCGTCCTTTGTTGGCTTGAGTAGCATATTGTTCAGTCCTTTTTTCTATGTTGTGCCGCACTTTCTCATGCAATTGCTTAACAAATTCAGCTTTCTTTTTACCATCCAAACTAGCACGCTCATCAACAGGTAACGGCAATAAATCCAAAGGAGTTAATGGATTAAAACCATATACAATCTCAAATAGTGAAAATTTAGTAGCTGAATGGACAGTTCTATTGTAAGCAAATTCAAAGTGTGGCAAACATTCTTCCCAAGTTTTCAAATTCTTTTGAATAATGGCACGCAACATCGTGGACAATGTTCTATTTACAACCTCAGTTTGTCCATCAGTTTATGGATGACAAGTAGTAGAAAACAAAAGTTTAGTACCCAACTTACCCCACAAAGTTTTCTAAAAGTGGCTTAAGAACTTAGCATCTCGATCTGAAACTATGCTCCTTGGTACTCCATGCAATTTGACTATTTCCTTGAAAAATAAATTAGCTATGTTTGTTGCATCATCAGTTTTGTGACATGGAATGAAATGTGCCATCTTTGAAAACCTATCAACAACAACAAAAACAGAATCCTTTCCCCTTTTTGACCTAGGTAAACCCAAAACAAAGTCCATAGAAATATTAACCCAAGGTTCGCTAGGTATAGGTAAAGGTTTATACAATCCATGGGGTAAAACACTAGACTTAGCATGTTTACAAGTGATACACTTCTCACATATTCTTTCAACATCACGTTTCATATGTGGCCAAAAAAAATATTCTTTTAAAACATCTAAAGTCTTTGCAATGCTAAAATGTCCCATTAAACCTCCCCCATGAGCTTCACGCACAAGCAATTCACGCAAAGAACTATATGCACACACAATTTATTCTCTCTAAATAAGAACCCATCGTGCCTATAGAACTGTCCAAATGCAGCTTTCTCACAAGCATTAAACACATTAGCAAAATCAGGATCATTAACATATAATTCTTTAATGTACTCAAATCCTAATAACTTTGTATTTAATGTAGAGATAAGTGCATACCTTCTCGATAATGCATCAGCCACCACATTCTCCTTACCTTGTTTGTATTTGATCACATAAAGAAATGGCTCAATGAATTCAACCCATTTGGCATGTCTCTTATGCAACTTACCTTGCCCTTTCAAATGTTTTAAGGACTCATGATCAGTGTGTATGACAAACTTTTTAGGTAAAAGATAATGTTGCCAAGTTTCCAATGCTCTCACCAATGCATACATCTTCTTATCATAAGTAGGATAGTTTAGGGTTGCGCCACTCAATTTCTCACTAAAATAAGTAATTGAAAGCCCCTCTTACATCAAAACAGCTCCAATACCTATACCTGAGGGATCATACTCAATTTCAAAAGTTTTAACAAAATCGGGTAAAGTAAGTAGTGGTGCAGAAACTAATTTCTCCTTGATTAGATTAAATGCACTTTCTTGTTCACTACCCCACTTAAATCCCACGTGTTTCTTAATAATTTCAGTTAAAGGTGCAGCAAGGGTGCTAAAATCTTTCACAAATCTTCTATAAAAACTAGCCAAACCATGAAAACTTCTTACCTCACTTATGCTTTTAGGTGTAGGCCATTCCTTAATAGCCTTTATCTTCTCTTCATCAACCTCAATTCCTTTAGCACTTATAACATAACCAAGAAAAACAATCTGATTTGTACAAAAAGCACACTTCTTCAAATTAGCATACAACTTTTCCTTCCTTAAAACAGTCAATACACTTTGCAAATGCTCAACGTGTTCTTCTAGACTTTTGCTAGAGATCAAAATATCATCAAAGTAAACAACTACAAACTTACCAAGAAAAGTACGCAAAACATGGTTCATTAACCTCATAAAAGTGCTGGGTGCATTAGATAATCCAAATGGCATTACTAACCACTCATCTAAACCATATTTTGTTTTAAAAGCAGTTTTCCACTCATCTCCCTCTCTAATCCTAATTTTATGATATCCACTTTTAAGATCTATTTTGCTAAACACACAAAAACCATACAATTCATCAAGCATGTCATCAAGTCTAGGAATAGGATGTCGATACTTTATAGTGATTTTATTAATCGCACGACAATCAACACACATCCTCCATGTTCCATCCTTTTTGGGCACTAGTAGAACTGGTACCGCACACGGACTCATGCTCTCTTTCACATATCCTTTTGCCAAGAGTTCTTCAACCTGCCTTTGAAGCTCCTTTGTCTCTTCAGGGTTACTTCTATAAGCGGGTCTATTAGGAATGGTAGCTCCAGGAAGAAAGTCTATTTGATGCTCAATTCCCCTAATAGGTGGCAAACCATTAGGGACTTCATTTGGAAACACATCATCAAAGTCCTGCAAAAGAGTCACAATAACACTAGGCAAAAAAGAGTTAAGATCATTAGTATGCAAATAAGCCTCTTTGCACAAAAGTACAATGATAGGCTGTTTTGAAAAGAAGGCCCTCTTAACCTCTCTCTCTTTTGCAAACAAGTTTACATGTTGCCTTTCTTTTCTCTCAACAATATTTTTTTCTATCTTTCCACTTTCTTTTCTCTCATTCTCTCTTTCTTTTCTTTATTGAACTAAAAACAAAACCAAGAAAAACAAAACAAGTGACACACCAAATATGCTATTCCAGCACACTAATAAAGAAAAAGAATTAAGAGAACACAAAGAACAAAAAAGAAATTGAAGAAAGGAAAACAAGCAAGTAAAGGACACAATTGATATTGATGAAAGTAGGAATACTTGAATCCTTTTGTAATCTTTTTTTTTTTTTGTTGTACGTTTCTTTCTTTTTTTTTTTTTTGCTGTAAGTATTTTTTTTTTTTTGCTGTTTGTTTTCTTTTTTTGATAATCAAAATAAATAAGACATTCAAACCTGATTAGAAACTTCCTCTGATACCAAATTGATGCGAATCCCACATTGAAACTTTAAGGAGAACACTTAATTTGAAGTTTCAACTACTCAAGAAAGTTTTAAACAGATTTAAGACACACAAAACCTTGACCCAATGCTTAATCAAACATAAACCAAAGGTATGGAAAAGGATATTGATGCCACACTCAAGATTTAGATGAGAAGGTGAGTGATAAGTCTTGATTTGGAACGCCACAAGAATGCAAATTCTTGGTAAGTTCACTAGTTCTCAAAAGAACCAAAGAAAGAATAATTATCTCAAATTCAAATAACATTAATCTCTCAATTGTCTTACATAGTAAGGTTGCTGAGTTTAAATAGGCCAATAGAGACCCAAAAAATCCAAAAAAGATTAAATCCTAGTTCAAGTCGGAGTAGTTCTCCTAACTAGTTAAGGAGTCGTTGAAATTTCCAATTCTGCGCATGCTGTAATAAATTGGTCATAACTCCTTCTAGAGAACTCCAAATCTAACTCCGTAAAATTCTTTGGAAAGCTATCTTAATTATCTTTCCAACGGTATATGGCTTGCAGGTTAATTCCAGTTCAATCAATACCAGTTTTATTCCGAAATTGACCTTTCTGTATTTGATCCGAATTGTGTATTTGGCTGCCCAATAGCTTGAATAAAGCCCACAATGCCTTGCCATCTCTTCAAGCCCAATTCATGATGTCTTGCATCTTGAATTGTAGTTTCAATCCATATTTTCTCAATTAATCCATTTAAAGGATCACTTGAAGCTTTAATGGTATTCTCTTGATAGTTCTCATCAGAGAGTGTAATATTGCTTTAATATTTTCTCTCAATTTACCATTTATGAGAGTGACTATTATTATCATGTTTAATTTTCTTGTGAGAGTGTCACTGTCAGTGAGATTTTAGGGTATTGACATGCCATTCTTAAAAGTAACTTAGTTATAATAGATGTGACAAAGTCTACTAGATTGATTCATATGGATGGTTGATTTAGAAATAATATTTCTTAACGATTGGAGATAATGCTTATAATTTTATTTGATTTACATCATAAAGTTTAATTAAATAAACATGATAGTTCAAAAAAAAAGTTTTGAGTTTGAATTTGATTTCGCTTAATTTGCTAGGGACTAGCAATAAGCTAGTTGGGGGGTGTGCTAAGTACTAAAAAATATATATTTATAAAAGAGAAAATCGTTATTTTTCACTTCAAGTTTTACTAACTTCTTTACTTTTATGTATTCAAGTTTCTTATGAATTTAATTATGCGTGTTTTATTATAATTAAGTATTTTACATATTTTAGGGCATTATGGTCATTTCCAAACGAGAAATCACTATACACATATACAGTACTGTTCACATGAATTTTTTCCTCTAATTTCTATTAATGTTTTGACTTTTCGTTGACAGATAGTAACAATATAGTTTTTACTGTTTGGCACGATAGACCCTTAACACCATATTATTTAGAGTGTGGTTCATGAGGAGTGAATTTCTCTCTTATGATTTAATTGGTATTAATAAAGAATATTGAGCCCTGGAGCATGTTGATGCAGAGCCAGATACTCAAGTACTTTATTATAACAGTTAGATTTTTAATTATTCCTATCATTTTATTCAAAATTTAGGATAAAATTATCATAATTTAACTACTCACTCAGAAAATTAATTCAACACAAAATTAAAATCTACCTCCTCATGGGATCGACACTTGTCACCATTAATCTATGCTACATAGATTCATGCACTTGCGAGTTCAATAAAATTTGCACAACATAGTGCCACTGGATACTTATAAAAAATAATTTGTGAGTGGCTTAACAAAAAAAGTCATATTTAAGGATGTTGGTGATAATAGTTTATAGTTGTAAATGAGGTAGCATGTTTATATCAAATAACTCGTGAAGCACATAGTTCGAAAGTCAAAAAGGAAATAGTAAAAAGACAAAGCAAATAATAATAGCATGAAATTATTAAAGACAAAAATGTAAGTGATCAAATAACAGTGAAATAAAACAACATTGAAATAAAAGGATATTTACAAGTAGTTGCAATTGTGGCTCACATCTTCCTCTGGCTTTACGTCTAGAAACGGCTTAAACGCCCTGTATGGGTTGAGGATAGGCTTCCCATCCAATTTTATTACAAACTGGCAAATAGGGTCTTTTATAGTTAGATTCCCGAGACTATAGTTTGCACATTCTTTTTGGAATAATGGCTATAACTAGAGTATCGCGTTTTAAACGTATCCACTAGGATGCATTTCAAGAGATAAAGGGATATCATCCAATAACTCTTTATTCAAGTCATTCCTAATAAATTGGATCTTATCTTCCCTGTTATCAGATAATATTCTTAAAAAATATCGCTTTTTATTGCATCTCATTCTGACACACTTATAACAAACATTAGAGAGCTTTCAAGCTCTCTGTTTTCTTGAATAATTTCCTTTACCACACAAGGCATGTATGCAATAAATTTGGGAGGTAACTCACCTGCCAACCGTACTTTAGCTTCGATTATCCATCGATTGTCAGTAGGGATATGATTTTTCATAAGCAATTGCATGCATTCAGACTGAGCTTTATAAATGGTGAGGAGAGCATTCTAAGAAAGTGAAGGAAATTGCTTGTGAATTTTTGCTGAGATCTCGTCTTTATTATGCTTTCAACTCAGAATATTAATTATTATGGGAAATTAAAGTAACTGATGTTGATTGTCACGGAGTACCATTATCCGCTACTTAACCGAGGTAAAAAAATGATAACTCACAAAAGAAAAAAAGAAAGAAAATATAGCAAAAACACAACACACGTAAAGGCAAATAAAAAAATAAAAAAATAAAAAATATTAACTTACCATCGTCCTCTTATTAATTTACTTCAAGCTTTAATTGAATATTGTAGATGCCTCTCTCAATTTCTTTGAGACCTCTTTCTCAATACACAACATGAGCTACTAATTTTGGTAGTTGTAGCTGTCAGATATGATGTATTTTATAAAATCGTATCTGACCTCTGAGATGAGATTCTATATGTCGAAACTGTCTAAGAATATTGAAGAAATGTTTTTTAGTTGAGATATTCATTAGGAAAAATGATAAGAGAAAACTTAATAGTTAAACAAACAAACTTATGCAAAAATAATTAAAAATAGAAAAGATAACTTTAAATCATCGAAAGGAAACAGAAGGAAAAAATGTTAGGTCACTTTAAATCTTTTTCACTGTTTTTCTCTACAGGATTGGTATTCGTGATATGTCTTTGTTTTTCTGACCATTAACTTTAAAAATTACACCGTTCCTTGGATTTTCAAATTTAATGGCTCTATATGGAAAAATAGTATGATCAGTAGATAGACTAGACCATCGAGAGCGTAACTTACTTGGAGAAACGTGCCATTGAGAATTGAACAAAAATACTCTCTAACTTGGTGTGAAAGATTTTCTAATGCTCCACTTGTCACGAAAGATTTTCATTCACTTTTTGTAGTCCTTAGCATTTTTGTTATTACGAATTTCCTCTGGTTTTACTAATTGTAATCTCTCTTTTAAACCAAAGATGGGGTCAATGATGTCTGAATTCTTTTGTTTGTTATCGAGAGAGGATGAGATGATTTCTGACAATATTATTTCTTCTCCCAAAAATGTAGAATTCAGAGGGTCAAGTGAAGGTTTGAGCTCAATCTTTGGTGGTGATTCTGATGATGGGATGAGATTTTCTTTTAATGGTGCCAATTGCTCTATATTTGTCTTTCATTTATCAATATCCATGTATGGCGATGAATCCAATAAAGCATTAACCTCATCAATCGATCTGTCAATATTGAAGTCTAAACCAAAGTGAGTTAAATATGTTAGTAAAAGGGCATCACTGAGGTTTAAAGGAAAAGTATGATCAACTAATTCATCAATTAAATCTACATCTACAATTCCATCATCTGTACTGTAAAGTTGTTTGGTAATGTTAAAGATATTTAGTGATGCCTTGCATTGAATGCGAGTATCGGCAGTTGCCAAAAATAGACAACCCAAGATAATGGGGATGTGCTTCCTTGAATCCTGCACTGGTTGAGTGTCAATTACAATGAAATCAACAGGAAAATAAAACTTATCTACCTGGATAAGCACATCCTCCACAATACCACGAGGTATTTTCGTGGATCGATCTGCAAGTTGTAACACCACTAGAGTTGGGTGTAATTCTCCTAGCCCAAGTTTCACAAATACTGAGTAAGGCAACAGATTGACATTAGCTCTTAAATCCAACAAAGCATTTTTAATTATATGGTTCCCTATACTACTGAGACAATGGGGGAGCTTGGATCTTTGTATTTTAGAGGCATTTTATGTTGGAGTATAGAACTAATATTTTCTGTTAAAAAGACCTTTTTCTGAACATGAATATTTTTCTTTTTATTACAAAGGTCTTTAAGAAACTTGACATATGATGGCACTTGTTTTATAGCTTCAAGTAAAGAGATGTTAACACTTACCTGTTTGAAGATTTCAAAAATCTCACCTATGGATTTTCCTTTCTTCCCTTTAGCTAACCTTTGAGGAAATAGAGCTTTAGCAACATATTCTCATGGGTTGGTTTTCTCTTTCTCCTTTAATGATGAGTCTTCAGCATTCACAGGTACGATCTGTGTTAATTTTAGCATCTCCACTTTATTGTCGACTTCTTTTCTTTTTCGCAAGGTCATCACTGCTTTGACCTCTCTATGCTGCTGAGGTGAACTAGTACTTATCTCATGCACTCCTTTAGGATTTGGTACTAGTTGACTTGGGAATTTGCCTTTCTCAATAGTCATTGCTAAGGTTTGAACTGAAGAGGTAAGTTGGCCTACCATTTTCTCGAGGTTAGAAATTGATTGAGCCTGTGAGTTAAAGCCTGCTCTTATCTCATTTTGTAGTTCATCAATGGTGCAGTTTTTCTACTCGATCTTAGAGTTAGTAAGATTTTTGACATTTTGGAATGTATCCTCCTATGGTTTGGATTGAGAATGGTTTGGATTCTGATTGTATGGTCTAAATGGTGGTTGAGAGGCTTGAGAAATTTAAGGAATTGCTTGCATTGGTGGAGGTAGAGCTGATGGTCCATTTTATTGGAATCCTTGAGACCATGAAAAATTAGGGTGGTCTCTCTATTCGGGGTTATATGTGTTAAAGTAAGGGTTGTAGTTTAATGGTTTTCTCATGACACCTATGGCATTGGCTTGATCTGAATATAAGTCATGATCATGTGGCTCTGTTGATTTAGCAGTCGTCAAAGATGCTATTTGTCGAGCAAGACCTTTAACCATCTCTTTGACTTCTTTAAGTCCTGAGCTTGACTCGCCAATGTTAACCTCATTCACTCCTTTAATTCTCCTGGTATTTCTGAGTGATCGACTTTGTTGTTGGGAACTATCCGATTGCCGCTAGAAGAATTTCCAAATCTCTTATGTACTTTTGGACTTTAGCTCTCCTCCACTAGTTGCCATTAGCCATTCTTGCACATGTAGCAATAATCCTTCCAAAAAGTATTGGCATTGGTGCCATTTCTCGTACCTATGATGTGGACACTTCAAAAGTAGCCCATTAAATCACTCCCATGATTCGAAAAACTGCTCGTCGTCTCTTTGGGTAAACTCTGAAATTTCCCAATGAATAGCATTGGTTTTATGAATTGGGAAATATTTATTTAAAAATTTAGTTACCATTTGTTCTCATGATTTAATAATATTAGCAGGCAATGTATTAAACCATGAACAAGCTCTATCTTTTAATGAAAATGAGAATAATCTAAGTTTAATATCATCATTTGAAAATTTCTCGTATTTAAAAGTTTGACAAATTGCATGAAAATCATTCAAATGATTATATGGGTCCTCATTTTCTAGGTCATAGAATGTAGGGAGCCAGTTTAGCACACTAGATTTTAATTCAAAACTCCTAACAGCTACATTTGGGTACCTTATGCATGATGTGCTCAAATTAACAAAAGGACTAAAATAATCCTTAAATGTCCTCTCTTGTGATTCTGATTGCTGATTTTGCAAATCCATTTCAAATTTCTTTTTAAAAATTGTGTGTTTGTGCGTACGAAATATTTTTTCCAATTCAAGGTCTAAAGGTTCAAGATTAGGTGATAATGACCTTCGACCATGCATGCAAAGAACAAAATAAATAGGAGAGAGAAATTACGATACTAATCTTGTGACATTGTTACAATCTTAATATAAAAATACACTCAATAGCTATAATAAAAAGAAATTACGTGAAATAAATATTAACTAAAATAAATAACAAAGAAAGATAACAAGATAAATTAAAAAAATTACAAAGAAAAATAACATGAAAATTAAATTATACAAATTTAAAGAAGAGAGAAAGAAATAAAATTCTAATCTAATTTCTTTTTTTTAATGAGAAAAAATTACAAAAAAATAACTATATAAAAATAAATAAATATTAAGAAAAAAACTAATTTTACGAATTAAAAAACTTACCTCTCCGGTAATGGCGCCAAAAACTTATTGTGCAAATTTTATTGAACTCGCAAGCGCGCAAATCTATTGTAGAATAGATTAATGGTGACGAGTGTCGATCTCACGAGGAAGTTGATTTTAATTATGTGTAGAATTAATTTTCTTTAATAGGTGAATAAATTTATAGCGAAATTGATGTAAATTATGTTTGAATTTAAATTACAATGTCAAGAATTAAATTGAACTGGAATATATTGAAATGATGTGCTTGGGTATCCATATCTGTATCAACATACTTCATGGGCTAAATATTCCATATTAATGCTAATTAAATCATAAGGGGAGATTCCACACCTCATGAACCATACTTAAATAAATATGGTGCTAAGGGCTTATTGTGCCAAATAATAATAACCTTATACTAGGGTGCTAGTTTAACCAGGGCGGTATCTAGACAAGACTATTATTATTTATTGACGAAAAGTCAAAACAACCACAAATATTAGAGGGGAAAAGAAAGTAAATTTACCAAATTAAGCCCATGGGACATGTTGAGACTTTACCTTCAATCCAAGCTTAAAAAAAAATTAGCTACTCATTTTTTAACTAGGGGTAAAATAGAAATTTATTAAAATACATAGAAAATACAAGAAGGAGAAGGAATTACAAAAATCTAAACTTAGAAATGAATTTAGGGATATCTAATTAGGGGGGAGAGCCCCCTTTTTATAGATATATTGAGTGAATCGTGACCATCGGATTAAAAACAGTTTGGACACTCAGGATTGCACCACGTCATCAGTGAACAATCAACGTTTGAACAGTAACACGGTTTTGGCCGTATTTTGCACAATAACACTATTTACACAGTAACGCAGTTTGAATAGTAAATAATCTCATGTATGTGCATGTACTGTACACATGATTTTTGTTCTAATGAGATACTACCACGTCATCAATTCATAGTACATAAGAAATTTAGCCTAATAAGATTGTGACACATCATCGATCAACGCCATATAAGTAGTCAATGCCACATAATTCGTCCAATTAAATACTACCACGTCATAGGTAGATGTCAGGTCATCGGTCAGTGCCACGTCATCAGTCCGTATACGTAAATAGTGTCGTAAACAGTATCATAAATAGTACCATATGTATAAACAGTACCGTATATGTGAACAGTGACATTTTTCTTTTTATGCTCCTCCTACGATTTCGACCGTCCTGAGTTCAAATATGACGTCCGTTTTGCTGTCTGATCACTCGTTTATTGTGAAATGATTGTGATATCCCAAAAATATATAAATACATAATTATAATAAAACACACATAATTAAACAATAAAATACTTAAATAAATAAAAGTAGCAATGTTAGTGAGACTTGAAGTGTAAAATGATGATTTTCTCCTTTATAAATATATATTTTCTAACACTCAACACTCTTCATGTTGCTGAGGTGAACTAGCACTTGCTTCATGCACTCCTTTAAGGTTTGGCACTCGTTGACTTGGGAATTTGTCATTCTCAACAGTCATTGCTAGGGTTTAAAGTAAAGAGGCAAGTTGGCCTACCATTTTCTCGTGGTTAGAAATTGATTGAGCCTGTGAGTTAAAGTCTACTCTCATCTCATTTTGTAGTCCATCAATGGTGTTGTTTTGGTGCTCGATTGTAGAGTGGATAGAATTCTTGAAATTCTGGAATGCATTCTCCCATGGTCTGGGTTAAGAATAATTTGAGTTCAAGTTGTAAGGTCTGAATGGTGGCTGAGAGGCTTGTGAAACTTGAGGAATTGGTTGCATTGATGGAGCTGGAGCTGTTGGTCCATTTTGTTGGAATCCTTGAGACCATGAAAAATTCAGTTGGTCTCTCCATCCAAGGTTAAATATGTTGGAGTAAGGGTTGTAGTTTGATGGCTTCCTCATTACACCTATGGCATTGGCTTGATCTAGGTATGAGTCATGGTCTTGTGGTTCTGTTGATTTAGCAGCTGTTAAAGATGCAATTTATCCGATAAGTCCTTCAACCATTTCTTTGACTTCTTTGATTCCGGAGCTTGACTCGCCAATTTGGACCTCATTACCCCTTTAATGATCAGCTTGTCATTGGAAGAAATCTCAAATTTCTTATACACTTTTGGACATTAGTTCTCTTCCACTTGTTGCCATTAGGCATTCTTACACATTTGGCGATAATCCCTCCAAAAGGTATTGACATTGGTGCCATTTCGCATATTCATGATGTGGACATTTCAAGAATAACCTATTAAATCACTCCCATACTTCAAAAAAACTGCACGTCTTCTCTCTGGATGAACTTTGAAATTTTCTTGCGAATAGAGTTAGTTTTATGAACTGAGAAGTATTTATTTAAAAATTTTGTGACTATTTATTCAAGGCTCATAACCTTGAGGTCACGGGTTCAAATCCCGTCTCCGCAACATTTTTAACATTTTTTTATGATGTAATGCTATTAGTAGGCAATATATTAAACCATGAACGAGCTCTGTCGTTTAAAGAAAATGGGAATAGTCTATGTCATCATTTGAAAAATTCTCATATTTAAAAGTTTGACAAACAGCATGAAAATCATTCAAATGATTATATGGGTCCTTATTTTCTAGGTCATAAAATGCGGGGAGACAATTTAACATAGTAGGTTTTAATTCAAAACTCTTAGCAACTACATTTGGGTATCATATACATGATGTGCTCAAGTTAGCTAAAGAACTAAAATAGTCCTTAAATGGCTTCTCCTGTGGTGGTTCTTGTTGTTGCAAATCCATTTTAATTTTATTTTAAAATGCGATGTATTTGTGTAATGAGAAATGGAACAAAAAAAATTAGAACAAATTTAATAAAAAATAAAGAGGAAGGAAAAATTACGATACTAACCTTATCACGTTATCACTGCTTTACTATGAAAATAAACTCAAGTGCTAAAAGAAATACAAGGAATAGATTAAGTAAAAATAAAATAACAAGATAAATTACAACGAAGAAATAAAATTACAGAAATATAAAGAAGAGAAAAAGAAAAGAAATTAAATTACAGGAATTACAGATTTATTTTTTTACTTAAAAAAATTTTAAAGAAAACAACTAAAAAATAATTACTTAAAAAACTAATTTTATGAATTAATAAATTAACAAAATAAAAAAAATTATAAAGAAAAATAACTTAAGAAATTAAATTATAGAAATTTAAAGAAATTACAAAGAAATTAAATTATTAAAATTTAATGAAATTTAAATTAACCAAAATTAAATTACAAATTCACTTTTTTTAATTTTTTTAATTTTTTTAATTTTTTTAATTTTGTTAATTTTTTTAAAAGAGAAAAAAAAGAAATTAATTCACTAGAATTGCGGATTCACTTTTTTAATTTTTTAATTTTTTAATAAAAAATTTAAAAGAAAACACAAAAAAATTACTCAACAATCACCATTATACATAATTTTTTCTCTTGATGCATTTCATTTTAATTGCAAACTTGATATCATTCAACTTCTAGTTACATTTCATGGTTTCGAGTTTGAAAATATATATTCGAGTTTGAAAATGTATACTTACATTTGAGAGAATTTGGAGAAGTTTGTGACACTTGTACTGATTAAAATTATAGTATGAATGTAATCAGACTTAAGTTTCTCCCTTTTTCATTAAAGGAAAAAGCTAAACTTGGCTATGAAATTTTAGCTCAGGATCTATCAGAACTTAGGATGAAATTTTACCTTATTCACTCCAAAGTTAGGAGAATATCTTTACCAATGTTGGGATAAGGTGTAAGGAGCTACTTAACATTTGCTACGCCATGGTTTTGAAATGTAGAGATTAGTGTCATATTTCTATAAGGGACTAACGTCCTAGAGTTGTCAAGTCATTGAAATGATGTGTGATGGTGAGTTTAAAGTCAAAAGTCTAGAAGCTACATTATATTACCTTGACTATATAATAGAGAATGCACAACACTAAGATATAGTTAGGTCTTGTAAGTCATTGAGTAAACCATAATCATCTTTATCCAGTAAAAGCATGTACAACGTTAGGGAAGACCATGACCTTCAAGTCAAATTTAAGTCATTAGCCAGAAAAGTTAAAGCATTAGAGAAAAAAAAAGAACAATCATACAAAGTTTATTCATGATATTTTTCTTGTTATGTTTGCAATTCTACTAACTATTCAATATAGAAATATCCGACCATGCTAGCTCTAAGAGAAAGTTTCATGAATAGGTAAATGTTGTCAATAATTTCAAAAAGTCAAATCTCAATTTATACTCCCAAACTTACAACTTCAGTTGGAGAAATTACTTATTGGGGAAATAACAATCATGCATAACTTTCCAACTAGCTTCTCCATTCAAAATTTTCAAAACTCCTTGAGTTACTTACCATGTGTCCCACTTTTAAGAAAATCTCAAGAAGATATATTATATTTATTAATTGAAATACAATAGTTGATTAATACTTAAACCATGTAAATAACTATCTTCGAACTTGTATCAACCCTCATCATGCATGAGAAAGATAAGTATCTCACTCAACTTGAACTAAACTTCAGGAGTCAACAATATCCTTAAATGGATAATATAGAAAACTAAAATATTAGCCAAATCAAATCAATTATAACCCTTTATGGTGGTAAAGTCTATAAAAAAAAATACATTCTGGGCCTTGATGAAATTAGTAAAGATTCAATTTCAAAGAATAGGGAAGAGTTTATTGAACCTTCAATTGATGAAGAAATAACAACTCTCCTCCTGTATCCTTATTTTCTCAAACCCTAATCAAGCAAAAGAATCAAACTATAGTCAAAAGATTTATGAAGCTTTTAGATAAGAAAAAGTCAACATTCTTCTACTAGACATCATTAAAAAAGTATAGGCTTATGCTAAATTTCTGGAAGATTTGTGTACAAAGAAAAGGAAATATAAGGGCAAAATAAAGCTTATCGTATCTAATAGAACAGGCAAGTTCCATTCTCTTAGTCAATCATGCTTTAAAATGTAAGGAATGTGATTGTCTATTTATTTCTTGTACTATTTGTCGTCATAAAATTTGACATGCTCTATTCGATCTTGGTGCTATTGTTAATTTGCTTTCTTACTTAGTGTATGAACAACTCAATCTTGGTAAGTTGGAACTAGCCTGCACCACTTTTTTACTTATTGATAAGTCGATTAAGGTACTAAAAGAAGTAATTAAAGATGTATTGTCAAAGTTGATAAATTCATATAAATTATAGATTTTATTATTTTGGAAACAAAGCAATTGTTGATGAATATAAGCAAATTCTTGTTTGATTGGGTCAACCATTTTTAGTTAATGCTAATGCTTTGATTAATTGCAGGAGTGAAATAATAAATTTATCTTTCCATAACATGATGTTTGAACTTAATATTTCAACATGCATAATGACTTCACGACAAAGAAGATGATGATAATGAGAATGAGGAGATTGATCTCGTTGAGCTAATTATTGAGGAGCACATTCAGAATAGGAATTTCACAAATCTTATAGAAATTTATTTTGCTAATTCTTTTGAATCAAGTAAAGAATTAGAAGGTGTTACTATTAACATGTGCTTTTCATTTGATTATACGTAGGTATTTATAGGTGATAATGACCAATCAAACTTTGAAGATACGATAAACCTTGAAGAGCCAATTGAAGATGAAGCACTAGAACTTTAATTAAAGTCGTTACTAGAAGAATTAAAGTATGTCTATCTTAGAGAGCAATAGGCATATTAAGTGGTAATTTCTTCCCAATTCACATGTGATCAAGAAGTTAAGGTATTGGCTGTGGTAAAAAGGCATAAAATTGTATTTGGTTAGACCTTAAAAGGCATAAAAGGCATCAATCCTTGAATAAGAACACTCTGAATGCACTTAAAAGAAAATGACAAAATAACTAGTCAACCACAAAGAAGATTGAACTTCTATATGATAGAAGTGGTAAAGAATGAGGTCTTTAAATTATTAGATGTAGGAATTATCGATCCTATCTCAGATAGTAAAGATAAGTTGAAATAAGTAATACCAAAGAAATATGGAATAACTATTATAAAAAATAAACAAGTGAACTAGTCCTACCACAAATTCCATCCAGTCGGCACACGTTCATTGATTAAAGAAAACTATAATGACACCATTAGAAAATACTATTTTCCTCTTTCATTTTGAGACTAAAACTCTTAATAGAGTATCAGGATACCTCTATTACTTCTCTTTTGATAGCTATTCAGGTTGTTATTAAATTCCTATAACTTTAAAAGACTAAGAAAAGATCACATCCACATGCTTATTTAGAACATTTGTATTTAGTAGAATGCCTTTTTCACTTTATAATGCTCTTGTAACAATTCAAAGATGCATGTTTAAGTCTTTTTGTGACATGGGTGAAAATTATTTAGAGGTTTTTATGGATTATTTAGCTATATTTAGTAATTCTTTTGATTCACACCTTGATAATCTAGAAACAGCTTTTGAAAGGTATAAAGAAAAATGACTAGTTTTAAATTAGAAACATGTCATTTCATAACTACTTTTGGAATTATCTTAGGCAATGTCATGTCTTCAAAGGTGTTGAAGTTGACAAAAGCTAAAGTTGGAGTCATCTCAAATTTACCTTTACCAAAGAAAATTAGAGACCGTTGCTTTTTTAAGACATGCAAAATTTTATAGGAGATTTATAAAAGATTTTAGTTTCATATTTAGACAACTTTGTAATCTCTTAATAAAAGTCACACCATTTAAATGGACTAAAGATTATCAACAAGCATTTGAAAAAAAAAAATTAGCCTTTTAACATCAACCCCAATAATGCAACCCCTTTTTTGGTCTTTACTTTTTGATCTAATGAGTAATGCCAGTAATTATATCATTGATGTTGTTCTAGGACCAAAAAAAAAAAGAAGGTAAGCCTTTTGTCATCTAATATGTAAGTAGAACTTTAAGCAGTACTCAAATAAATTATACCACAACTGAAAAAGAACTATTTATCATAATATTGTATTAGATAAATTTTGTTGGTATTTAATTAGTTCATCTATTGTTGTTCATTTTGATCATGCTGCTGTGAGATATTTAATGTCTAAACAGGATGTCAAACCAAGATTGATACAACAGATTTTGCTACTTCAAGAATTTAACCTAACAACCAAAGACAAAAAAGGACACAGAAAATGTTGTTATAGATCATCTTTTAAAACTTATAAACGAGTCTTCAATTGATACAATATATATCAATGACTATTTCCTTGATTAATTTTTGTTTCCCATAAAAAATGCTTTAGTACACTAATAGTGTTAATTATCTTGCAACAAGTGAAATGCCAACTGATTGGAGCTCTTAGGATAAAAGGAAATTCTTATTGGAAGTAAAATATTTTTACTAAAATGATCCATATCTATTTAAGTGCTATTCTGATAAAATGTTTTTGAAGATGCAAACCAAAGAATGAGGTAAGTAGGGTCATTTAATGCTGTCATTTTGAAGTAAGTGATGGTTGCTTTTCTTCAAAAAATAGTTGTAAAAATATTACATTGCATATTTTATTAGCCTACATTATTTAAATATTTTCACATACATTCTGCAAAATGTATAAGAATTATCAAATGGTTGGTTCTATTTCAAAGCAAAAGATGATGCCTTTAAACTTCTCCTTATCATTGAAATATTTAATTATTAGGAAATTGATTTTATGGACCCTTTTCCATTATCGTTTGGATTTATATATATTTTGGTTACTATTGCTATGTTTCAAAATGGATCAAAGTGATTCTTTGTTGACACAATGATCACAATACTGTGATATAATGTTTAAAAGAAAATCTTTTAAATAGATTTGGAATCATTCGAACCATTATCATGATGGAGGTAAGTATTTTTGTAACAAATTATTTTGAGTCTTTGATGAACAAATATGGAATTACATATAAAGTTACTATCCCTTATGACCCTAAACAAGTTGTCAAGTTGAATTAATAAATACAACGATAAAATAAATTTTAGGAAAGACAGCTGATGCAAGCCACAAAAATTGGTCTCTTTGACTAACTGACGCACTATAGGGCATACTATATTGCATTTAACACATCTTTGGAATCTCACCCTATCAACTTATTTGGGAATCTCACCCTATTGGCTTATTTATGGTAAACTTGCCACTTACAAATTGAATTTGAACATAAATTATTTAGGCTATTAAAGCTTTTAATTCAAATCTTGATCATGCTAGTAATTTATATAAATTACAATTGAATGAACTCGAAGAATTAAGGAATGATGCATATGAGAACTTCACAATTATTAAGGCAAGAACCAAAATTTTTAATAATAAAGAAATTTTTCAAAGAACAATTAAGATAGGTAAAAAAGTAGCACTTTATAACTCTCATCTTCATTTGTTTTCATGGAAGTTAAAGTCAAAGTGCAATGGCTCATTTGATGTAAAAAATGTATATTTATATGAGGCAGTAGAAATTAAAAATTCAAAGAACAATGTCACTTTTAAAATTAATGGTCAAAGATTGAAACTATATCTGGAATATCAACCATATGAAGCAGACACCGAAATCAATTTAAGTGACCCACCAAATCTTGATTAAATCTTTTATTTTTAACTTTTTGTTGTTTTGTTTTACCATTGCTTTACTATTTGAATTGTTTGACTTTTTTACTATATCTTGAATGAAATGCATCACATTATTTTTCTTGTTAAAGTGTATTTGTTTAACAATTATGTTTCATTTCATCATTTTTTATACATGTCACGAGAATCTTTATGAAAAGGATCCTTTTGAAACTTCTGAGAGAACTTTTATGTATATAATTTCACCTGATCAGCTTGCTTTGAGTTTATAAATTATATCCTATCTGGGACTTACAACTACTAATGTTAGTATTCCATGTTGGAAATCTAAAAAGACAACTTAGGAAAATAAAGAATGGCATTTATGAACTCCAATTGAAACTTAAGGTAATAAAAGAATGAAAATGTGTTACATGTTTGATTTTATTCATTGTATGTTTTCATTTTGTTGTTCTCCTTCACTTTTGACTTGATTTTGCAAGATTGATTCATTTCTTTGATATGTTTTCATTCTCTTTCCCATGTAAATGGTAAATAATGATACTTTATAACTTTTTAAATCAATATTTTTAATTTTCCTTCTATCCTTCAAAATGTTCTTAAAAAAACTTACAATGTTCGTTGTAAACAACTATGTTTATTAATAATCAATGGTATTTCTGTTGACATTCATTGATTAATTGAAGGAAAGGTTAAATTGGCAGATGATTTTTCTGATTCATTTGTTTCTTACAAGTCTGGTTTTAGTAAAAGCACATTTGTTAAAAACGAAAAGCTAAACAATCTAATTATAAATGTCCTAACTATATAAGACTTGCTTGTAATAAACCCTATTATAAAACATTAGAAATGGTTTCTATAAATTGTGAAGATAAAATTAGATTCATAAAGGATGACATGAGTAAGTAATTATTAGATGATATCTTACAGTCTCTACATCCGAGCGGATTTGTGCAACGTGAAATTCATAATTTATGAAAACTGCTCTAAAAAGGAAATGCATAATTTAGTCTTAGGAATCTAACTCTAAAATACCTTATTTGCTAGTTTATAAAATAATTAGATAGAAAGTTTATCCTCGACTCATAAAACGTGTTCAAGCTGTTACTGAACATAAAACTAGATTATAGCCATAATCACAACTATTAATAAATATCCTTTTATTTTACAGTTCTTTTATCTTTTGTATCATTATTTTATTTTTGTGTCATTTTATATTTAATCATTGTTTGCTTTTTTTACTATTTATTTATTTTGTTTGTTTTTGAATTATTAAGCCATAAGCTTTATGCATTATTTGACAAATACATCACCTTATTTATAGTTGTATATAATTATATATGTCACCACAATCTTTAAATAGGTGCTCCTTTTCAAACACTCACAATTTATTTTTTTGAGATTTTTTCTAATGATAGTAATCTCGAATAGATAATTTAAGAACTTTTATATGCTTTTTCGATTTCATCATGGAAAGTATAACAAGCTCGTTCACGTAGCCATACTTCTTGTTTGTATTATCACAAAGAAAAAAACAGCATTTTATCTATGAAGGAGCCTTAAAATGTTTGAGATGTTTGCCTAACCTACCAACTAAAGCGGATTAATTGTCATCTTCGGAATCTTACCCTACCGGCTTCGTTGTCACGTCAGACAATCTTCTAACTTTTGTGGTGTTAATTACATTTACATTGTTGACTCATTTGAATATCTATAAAAAAATCTATCGATTTGTTAAATGTTAACAACTATTATGATGACTTAATAATATTTCCTAGTTATGCAATTAAAAATTACTTAATTCTATTATCAGCCAAAAAACTCTTTATTTGTACCCCTATTGCTAATAAATTACTTGATCTTTTGCAAAATTACAAATCAAAGCCAAATCCCAAGACTTTAATAATATGAGTATTCAAAAACTGTTTTCTGGCATATGTTGAAATTGTTGCAATGGGAACACATGAATATTCAACTGCCAAATATTTATGAGGATTTTTTTTTTATTTAAGTAACAAAAAATACGATCTCTAATTCACTACACCTCGTGCTGATACACAAGGATGCCGCATGTTGTGTCATCTCTCTCTTTCTATCTACCATAATCAGACGGGCTGTTTATTTTCCTTTTAAATCCATGAGTTGATGAGAATCAGCATTACTATTGACATGCGAAGGCACTTGAAAACTCGCTTCCTGTTTTGAGGAAAATTTCAATCTCAAAAGCAATGAATTTGCCATCACTCCAACGGAACTTAAACCCATAAGGGCTCCTGCAATTGACGGAGTCAACATTGTTCCGGTCACGGGAAGTAACACTCCTGCAGCTATTGGAATTCCGACCTGCGAAATGAAATGAACAAATATGGCAGCAGCAATAATAGAGAATATACGTCTGCAGTTTCTTCAATTTAAGCACTTCTTAGTGAGAGGGTGAAATGTAGGGCAGAGGAAAACGTATAGAAGAAGATATGGGCAGCACATAAACATGCATTTTATTAATTGCCGGACCATGTGCCGAGAAACCATAGAAGAATCCAGATCCTCATTCACACCAGACGTAAAGAATCATTATCACTGGAAATGAGATTCAATAATTTCTGTGGCCTTTCCATAGTATATTATTATTGATGGTTCAGTGCTCATTTTCTACCGGAAGCATATCCTTAGCTTTTAGGTTGTCGCACAACTTTGCAATAGAGAAAAGCAAATAGTTCATTTTGGGTGAAACATGGAACCCATATAATGTGTGGGTTAGATCCATGTATTGTATGCTATGCATTGCACATAATATGGCTCCATGTTCAATGGGGCTTATTAGAAGTACACGTCTATCCGAGCATGGTTCATGAAAACTTACAATGTTATACCCAAAGGCCCACCAGAGATTTTGCTTCACAGTCTTCATGGTTAGCCTGCTCAACTCCAATGCAACAAGTAACTGCATAGAGATAAGAAACTGAATTATTCCAAAAAGTATACAAGGGAGTACTGGAAAAAGAATGAAAGAAGTAATATATATATCATATCAATAAATTATAAAAGAAATTTCTAGCAATTTCAGCAAGCAGAAATAATTATCAAGAAAAAGTTACTTAAATCCTATACTCCCGAGTCATACTGAGTACTATATTCCCTAAAAAGATAGACAATTTCTCTCAAGAAATAAATTTCAAAACAAACAAAATGAAACCCTCATCCAAGCAACATACCTAAAACTTGAAAAATATCCCATAACTGCATGAAGCATGACTGAAATAAATAACATCAAGCAATGACTAAAAAGAGACCAAAAAGAGGCAAAATTTCATTAGTAATTGGACAGTGAGGAACAAGATAATTCCCTCGCATGCATGTAACAGTCTATAACCAACTCTCTCCTTTTCAAGACAACAAACTTTGACAACTCAAGCAGCCAGCCTAAGCTTAATTGTTCTTTGACAACTCAAGCAGCCAGCCTAAGCTTATTCATAACAATTTCTAACCATTGAAATTGAAGGCTTCAAGTTCTGATAAGAAAATGGGACAGATTTCAGGTAAGACAAGAGAAGCTCAGACCTTTGAGGTTTTGCATAAATTTTTAGAAATTAATTCGGGTAATGCAGCTAGCCAAGAAATGATGTCAGAAATACCTGAGATAGTCTGTTTCCCATCAATACAACAGAGGCGACCTCACTGGCAGCTCCAACACCCCCACCCATGGCAACTCCAATATGTGATGAAGCCAAAGCAGCAGCATCATTGATTCCATCACCAACCATGGCTACAACATTTTCATCATTCTGAAGTTCATTAATGAACCTCTTCTTTTCATTTGGTTTAACACCAGAAAGCACCTGCAGTTCAGAAATTCCATATTGAATTATTGTTGTCCATAGTCTTGATTAGGATATGATTATTATTTACTACAAAAGCAGTTAGGTCCCATGTATATAGCATTCCATTGTAAAGCCATTATGAGTTCAAAATGGATTGCAATAGCTGACAAAAACTAATATTCAGCAATAAGTAAATAAAAATAAGTTCTCAAGTCTATCAAAACAACCCAGGTACAGAAAACTGATTAGCCATACTCATATAACAAATATGAGCTAGAGAGCTTTGCTTTAATTTACTAGCACTTTCTAATTTATGATGCTGATATGCACCTGTGGGTAAAATTTTCCCCACCAAATGTGTTGGCCTTACGGGGGGCCAGCCAACATCAATAGGACTACGAAGGGATGAAGTTTGGTTTAACGTCCATTACCAATTGGTTTTCAAAGGAATATGGCAACATTTACTTCAAAGCATCATAGTTAAGCGTGCTCAAGGTGGAGAAATTCAATGATAAGTGACATGCTGGGAACTACTAGTGGTATCAAAGCTTGACCATGTGTTTGATAGGTGGGCTAGCACTGTTGCAACCAATCAACAGTGTGCTAGCATCGATGATGGCAGAGGCTGCATGTGGCCAAAGTCATAATGGCAAAGGCTCAAGTGTGGCCAAGTCACCAGTGTGTTGCTTGGGGGGAGATTGATTGGCCCCCCTTGCGACTGCAGAGGGACGGAGTTAAATGGTTTAATACGCTAACTTTTACTTCAAAACTCTATGGTTAAGTGTGCTAAAGGAAGAGAAATTCAATGATGGGTGACCTGTGGGGAGGTGGCAAAAAAGAACTCAGTCCAACAAAATAGACAACTTTTTACAATATAGCTTCTACCAAAGTGCTATGGTAAAGAGCAAACAACTATAAGTACAGGCAAAGTAGATCATGACCAATCCTTAGTTTGGGGAAATCATAATACTGAAGCAAACACAGATGACAAGGCAATTGTCTCTAGGGTTAAGAAGTTGTATAACCCAAAAGTTTAAAGTGGTGGCAAAGATACAATAGCAGTGTTTTAATCTCTACCATGGCCCCACTATGCACAAGGTTGGATTTGGTCAACATGTTCTAATATGGACCCAGCAAAAACGTAAGAAAATTACAATGATGACTTATTATTGATAAATTTAAAAGCCTGTGTCATTCTGGTAAAATTGACTCTTGACTCTAATACCATATTAAGCAGCTGCTAAACAAGTGACGTTTGACTACCATCTTTTAAGCTCTAATATAAGGAAGTCTGAAAATCCTAAGAATGGCCAAATTTTAGCCCATTCCCAGCAAAAACATAAGAAAATTACAATGATGACTTATTATTGATAAATTTAAAAGCCTGTGTCATTCTGGTAAAATTGACTCTAATACCATATTAGAGAGCTGCCAAGTAAGTGAGGATTGACGATCAAATTTTATGCTCTAATATGAGGAAGTCTGAAATCCTGAGGAGGGCCAAATTTTAGTCCATCATGAAAACTATTGCCAAACAAGAGTCCCTATAGAAGATATACTTCTCTGACAAACTAATGGAGTTCCTAATTCAGATTCAAAACATCCCATTCTCTCTTTAATTCATGTCAGATGTTTCTTCAAAAATTTCCACTCTTACAAAAATGAAATGCTAATTCTATTGTTTTAATCTGTATTTCATGATTTCTTCAAGATGTCAATTAAAAATTAGTATCCAAAAATTAAAACAATAGTGTTAAGGCCACCACATCTGTTTCATATTATGGTTGAATTTTGCCAATGGAAAGACAGCACAGGGGCTAGTACAAGGGTTCTCTAATGAGTTTGGTTCCATTTTGATTAGAGCCTTAGGAGATTAAATAAACTATTTTTGGCAATGGAGGTTGTAAAGCTTTTTAAAAAAGTAAAACTATCCAGAATACCCTTTACTTAATCCAGTCTTAATTCATTCCTTTTTTTTATTAGAAACTCAAAAATGTATTAACGAAGATATAAAAGTAGATAGTGGACCAATTGTCCACTTAGAAAACAAAGAGCACCACTATTTCATTGCTTTTATAACATAATTTTAAAAAATTAATCTATTAAAGCAATTTTATAATTTCAATAAAAGCTCTCATTAACAACCAAAAAACTAAAAATCATATGGCAAAAACATAACTTGTAAAAGTTTTACTTGAACAGGCTCTATTTGAAAAGCTGTCATTGACAACCGAAAAACTAAAAATTTTATGGTAAAAGCATCACTTAGTAAAAGTTGCAACTAAGCTCTATTTGAAAAGCCACACCAAACAGAGCTAAAGATACCTGCTCTGAAGAAAAAAATCAGGAAAATAAGCAGCCAATTCATCAGAGTCTTCTCAAGTTTGAAATCACAGAACTACAGAATCAATGAAAATTTCTACCTCAAACATGTATGCAGATATGTTTGCGTTTGCATCACTTCTCTATTAACATGGTCTTTAACACCAGAGATATTTTGAAAAAAAAAAAAAAAAAAAACTGACATTTTGGATACATGTTAAGCTTAAATTGCTCGCCATAATTAAAAGAAACTCATTTTCAGTTGCTCCGCTAACTATAAATGTTGAAAAGCAGATATTCCAAAGGAAGTTAGAATAAAAGAGTGCTTGCTTAAATTGTTATAAGGATAGTTAGAGCCAAATGACTTAAATACAACTACAATGGTGCATTCTTGTTATAAAGGTGACCAATTCCTCCCACAACTGAGCTACTTAAACAGCATAAGCATGATGGGTGTTTATATCTAAAAAGAATCGTTAAATTTTCCCACTTTGGCCAAATCAAAGCACATAATGGACAGACTATGATATATTATGCATGTCAGCATGTGCAACTATGACTAAGTTGCAGCCACACATCTCATCAACCTGTCTAGCTGGGTCTTCGCTACCAATTTTTATTTTGTTGCTTCAATCAAAGGCCTAATGGGCAAAAAAACAGACTTACAAATAAATCATCCATAAATATCACGGCAGCCTAATCGGCCTGAAAATGGAATGGACCAAGAAATGTGTAGAGCTTCTAGCAACATTTAGAATGCTTATGAATACCCATTTTCAATTATACTTATTTTTAAGACCCAAAAATATCCCTTTCTTCTCAAACTCCACATACACTTATTTATTATTATATTTTTTTTCAGTTTTTCACTCCTAAAACAAAATGGAGTCTGAATTCTCTTGTAGTCTAGTTTTCTACTTTCCACATGAAAGAACTTTTGTGAGTGATAACTCTTAAGTATCTCATTAAATTTTTGAAGCCAATAGTCCAATTATTTCCTCAATTTATCGTGCAAGAGATTCTACTTTTACAAAAGCATTTGAATAACTGGGAAACACCCAGATATAAAGAATTGGAAATAGGAAAGGAAAGATAGCAGATATTGCAAGAAAAAGAATAGTAATTTTTTAAAAAAAAAAGGAACTAGCAGCGAACTATGTAGAGCGAAGAAGAAACAAAATATTAGGATTAATACCTGAGTTCTGACTAAAACAAGAAACTAGATGTAAAAACTAGGAATTTTACCATAGTTTCGAAGAAAAGAAGATCAATAGGTGTGATCTAGTTAACCAAGTATTAGATTTTGGATAAAGCTAGCATTAGAAGTAAGATTTTATTTTGTATCAATGATCCTTCAGATTATGGTCACATGTTTCCTAGGCATATTTAATAAACATCTCCTTGAAACTGATGATCTTTCTATTACTTTAAAATTTTGCTAGTAAGAAACAAGAAAATTTAATTGAAAACAAACATGAATATACCAAAAACAAAAGGCACATGGTTGAATTCTTTTATTAATTATTATTATTATTATTATTTTTGGCTATAAAATTGAATGCCAAAAGAGCAGGTAGACTTGGACTCACCCTTAAGATTCAGGATTTAATAATGAGAAAGGGCATATCTTACCTTGTCCTTTGGAATACCAACAAGCGATGCAACATACTCAGCAGAATTTTTTTTATCCCCAGACAGCATGTACACACCAATTCCTTGACTAGATAAAGAGCTAACAACATGTGCTGCATCATCTCGGATCTGATCCTCAACATAAATAAGACCAGCAAGCATATTATCTACTCCAACATAGACCAGAGATTGATTCATAAGTTCCTTCATTTCCACTTCTTGAAATGTACTGGTATCAACTCCATGTCTGCAGAAAGAAAAGATTCAGTCATGAGCTGTAATTAGAAGTCCCACACACCAATCTCTAAACCGAAGGCAGGGGCTTCCAGTTTTATGTAATATATACTTATCAGAAGTCATGGATTCATTCACCAAAGGCATTGGCATATCATGAGAGTGGCAGTTTCATTTCTAAGGTCCCAGCCAGTGGGTTTTACAGTCATTAGTATTCCCTCAGATGGTAAAATCCTAACTGTTGTGTTTATAATACCAGAAAAAGGATAAATTCACCTCAGTGACATTGTTTACAATTGAGATAATACCATAGAAGTCCTGATTACTTAAATACGTCTGACTCACTAAATTAACCAAAACTGATAAAAAAATGACATCAAAGGCATGAGTAATAAGATATACACCAACCGAGTACCATATGTCTTGATTGTAGAATGCATACTGAAAAAAACTTAACTGAAGAATTTTTTCTTGTTCTACCCTGAGTGCAATGAAATGAATTATTGTATAAACAATTCTAGTACACCATGACACTTAATTAAGAAATAGTCTCATGTACAGCACCTGCGAACCCAGTCTATTGTCCCAACAGACACCTTTCTGTCCTCAATAATAGCTACAGCGCCAGACCCAGGCTCTTCTATAAATGTTCCATCTGCCACCTGTAGAAACATCTTACATGAAAATTTTGAAATATATATATCATTGTTTCCATATTTAATTGTAGGATCAAAATAAATGACTATGAGAAAGAAGATTAAGAACAACAGTGTATCATATATGTGGCCAGATGCAACCACAGAAGGTTTTAAATACCTACAAATACCATAAAATACCAGTAGCCGGAGCAGTAAGCAATTCTATATGAAACACCGCAAGTTGAATATCAATAAATAAAACCTTGGCTATTTCTAGCACTCATGATATGTCTTTGACCTCAAAATTAATCTAGTGGCAGCCTCTACAAAATCAAGAATAGAAAAGGAAAATCAAAAACCCTCATAGAGGGTTTATTACTGAAGATGTCAATTTGGATTCTTTTGACATAAGGATCGGTAAATATTAAGTCCCCAAAATTTCATTTTTACAAATTGGCTTCTGTTGCATAGTGCAGAGTAATAGCTCAACTTAGCAAGCCAATTTCTTGGCAGCTCTAAAGTCCAAAGGCTCCAAAGTGCCAGGACATTAGAGGCATCATAATCTTTAGAAGATAGTTCAAGGATTAAGGTATGATCTTGAATGTTTTAGCAGTACTAGTAGAAATTATTTTTAAGACTGCTGCTTATAGTTAAAGATGATTAGTAGTTCTTGATTGCATTGACTATATACAATTAGACAAAGGAAAAAAGAAGGTACCTTTACGCTCTGACAATTAGAGAACTCGGCTGCTTCCACAATTGCTTTGCCAATTGGGTGAACTGTATTTGATTCAACACCAGCAGCAAACTTTAAAATCTCAGTTTCTGACAAAGGATGAATGGGATTTTGTCTGCATCGAAGTTTGCAGTTCAATATCATAAAATGTTGATGCCATATGCTTTTCCATGTATAAATATAATGCAGGTCAATATTTGTCATGGTACTAACATAATTAACCTGCATAGAGAAATTTTTTAAAAAAGAAAGTGGGGGAAATCTAGTTTTTCCCTTTAACCGACTCCACCCATCCTCCCCCACTCACACCCCTACCATCCCCACAAAACAGCACCCACCACTCACTATACCCTTAAATATAAATCAAATTGAAGCCTCTTGCAAGGTTGGTGTGAAGAGCATTGATGCTGAAACCCCTCTGGCACGTAATAAAAATGTCTAAACATGCAGGCTATACCCTGGTGTATAAACAGTGAACAAGAAGCTTGTAATAAAACAGTGAACAAGAAACTTGTAGTAAAATACAAATTGAAAGTATAATCCATCATTGAAAGTCTGAAATAGGATATCAATGAAAGAAAGGGATTACTTCAAGTTCTCCTGTGAGAAAAACAAGAGTGATCCCTTGAAGAAGAATCCAGGGTTATGTTCCTACTGATGAGATAATCCATAGAGAAGTTACCAATCCTATTTCTCATCCAGCATGAATATTAAAAGTTAGCATTCTAGGTCACTGTGGATATGGTCCCTTTCAAAGAAAAAATTCCATAATTATGTAGCATATCAACTGGAAATCAAAGGTCTATGCCCCATGCACTGTGCTATTGGATATCACTACCATGTGAAACTTATGGTCAATTACATTCTAGACTGTTAACAGTGAAAAAGAAAGAGCAATATAAGGAGGGATGAACATAAAGGAGTACATTGTTAATGTATTCTTTTACCAATGAATTTTTCCGGGACTTTTGTAGTGCTAAATTAAAACACATGGAAGGCCAACTCAATAACAGTAAAACCATAAAAAGCACCAGCTAATGACACCCCACAAATCCCTATTTAAGCTATAACACTCCTCAAGTTGGAGATTTGTAATGCCCAACTTGGACAAGGATAAAAGCATTTTATTCTAATGTGTGCAGCCATACCTCAACTTTGTTACTGCCAACCATTATTCTTGCCATGCTTTTCATGTACAAGAAAACCACAGTATCCCAAAATCATAATCTTCATTTAAAACAAGATTCACTGATGCTCTCTTGATTGCCCACAATTTATTAGGCCAAATACTTCGCATTTGCACTATAGAAAATAGCCAGAGAAAAAAGGAACAGATATTTTTCCTCTAATTTTAATGCAAAAAAGACACTGTTTATACTTGAAGATTTTATGCAATTTTGACAATATGTGTAAGATTTTTAGTCACCATAAGAAGCATTTTACAAAACCTTAGAAACATCATGAACAGAATAATTTAAGGGAATTTCTTTCACCACTCAACTTTGAATTGGGATCTGTCAGGCTGCCAGAAGTCACAACCTTTGTCACTACTGGTCTGCCAATTGTAAGGGTCCCTGTTTTGTCAAACACTACAGTTTTTACCATAGAAAACTTCTCTAAAATATTTCCACCTCGCAGAAGCAGTCCTCTTGTTGCCCCCAAGGAAGTTCCAACCTGAAAATGGAGAACGTTAGTCATGATGTATTTTGCAAAAGAAGTTTGGCCATATCACCATTAGAAAAGGAAAACTGCAGAGTTTACGAAGAGATTACCAACATAGCTGTAGGTGTGGCTAAGCCGAGGGCACACGGACAAGCAACAACCTGAAATAGAAAATAGAGATTCACTACTGGCTTACCAAAATTGAAGGGTTTGAACTAATACACGTACAAAATGGAAGCAAGAAGCCTTCCATTTTACTCCTCGATGTTACCAAAAGCTTCCAAACATGAATGAGAGAGAAGTTCAAGAGAATTTTCAATTCTTCTCATCACAGAAGCCAATGGTACCATAAATGAGCTACAGCAAGATAGGAAATTGCAAGCTGCATTCTTAGAGTAGCTTCTGTTACAAATCCAATGTAACATTGCTGATTGAAGATCAATCTTGCAACAGTTTTTGGCTGGCTAAAGTGATTAGGCACACCACACTTCATGTAAGGTTTGAATAAACCAGGTACTAGAGAAAGGCAGGATTTATACAAGAGAGATATTCAAGAACCTTCTTTCTCTACAACGTACAAAAGAAATGTGGAAATACTAATCATCAATTAATAGATTACAATCAAGCAAATAGATTGTAGAATAATTATTGTGGCTGCAAAGATAATTAGGAATATGAGAGTTTCATGCAACTCATCATTAATGGATTTGTAGTGGTGCTATTTTTGAGTGATCTTGCAAGAGTAAAATAAAATGATATGCAAAACTAGAGGCAGTTGTGGGACACTATTTGATTTCAGTAATCAGTACAGTCTCTATTACAATAAAATTTTGAGACTCTTTTCTTTTGCTTTATGAGCTCAGTGAAGGTTTTAGTTTAATGCTGTGAGCATTGGGTTCAAGTTGTTTCTTGTAATCATTCAGATATGTAGCTAACAAATATACAATATGTAGTGGTCCTCTGTTCTTTCCCAGTATGATTCTAGTTCTTTCAAGAACTAGCTCTCATTTATAATTACTAACACAAGTCTATTTATACAACATTAATAATGTGGAAAGAAACAATCAAAAACCTATAAGGCCAACAAGCCTTACAAACAGTTGAACCCAAAGCTGCTTTAAAGTCTTCTTCAAACTCCCTTCGTGCCAAAATGAATCTAAGCAGCTAAGACAAGAACAATTCATTCCATATAAATAAGGCTGCCAAACCATACTCAATAAACGACTTCAATAAAGTTCTACATGCTAATCTGAATATTATGATTTAAGAATGTTTTACAATCAGCAGCTTCCAACAAAACTAGAACCCTTGTAAGCATTAATCAGCTTTAGGAAAAGGGCGGTGGGGAAAGAGGGTGGGGGGGGGGGGGAGGGAGAGAATTCTGCTTTCAATCAAATAATCTTGGGTTTCTACCACCAACATACTTCCTCCACTTATCCAACCTCCTTAATTGCTTTCTCATTCTCCTTTCTTTGCCTTTTTAAAAAGAAAACAAATTCATCTTTAAATCCCATACATAACAAATAGAATCTAATGATCATTCGTGTTTAAAATCACAACTAACTCAAATAATTAAGAAAAATTGAACAAGAACCATATACTTGGAACCAAAACCGTAGATAGAACCCTAACAGATCTTTTTTTGAATGAATTAGCAACTCAATCATTATATTAGGATAGTCAAGAAATTTTGTGAGGGTTAGACTCCCAAGTACAGTACCAGAACACTGCAAGACAGTTGTAGAGCCAGTGAAACTGGACTTCCATAGTGGATAGCAGTTGGTAGAACACGTGCACCAAACAAGTTCCAGAACACAAAAGTCGCAGCTGACAGTGCTATCACTCCATAAGTAAAGTGCCCAGATACCTTGGGAAACCAAAAAATAAACATTAATGGAATTTCACCAAATAAATACGCTCAATGCTAACAAAATAAATGTCAACAAGCACAGCCAATTCACTAAACTCAACAAAATCTTCAAAGCTTTAGCCTGCTCAATTGATCAGACAACCAACAGCTATCAATATTTATATTTTTCAAATATTTTCCTCATTAATTTTAAAATGCTTTGTGGAAAGGATAAGCAAGAAGGATAAAGACATTCATGGATTACCAAAAGGTAACAAAATCTGAAATGAAATCTTAAATTAAAAAAAAAAAAATTGCATTGCAATTAATATCGACAAAGTGATTAAGTATCAATCAAGTTGATGATGTCTTCAGTTTGGTAAAAGACTGAGAACTTTAGCTAACCATAAAGTAAGATCGTCCTTCTGTCCCAATTAACTGGGACTGATTCTAAACACCCATGAAGCTAGATTCTGAAAAAGAAACTCAGGAAAGCCTAAAATGAATAGAATATTTAAAATCCTTTTGAAAATACCGAATGTATAATGCCTGAACAGATTGCAGTGAATGGACTTTTAGAAAACCAGCAACTACGTTTTTTTAAATACTTTTATGGCTTTTAGGAAGTATTTAGCAACACTAACTCCCTAGACTTTATCTTGCTAACGTTTTAGGAAAACATGATTAACACTCGACTTTTTGATGATGCATTTACCAATCAAGAACTCTTTCTGTGTGCACTTTTTTGCCTAAATTGCGAACCCCCTTAATCTAAGAGCATAAAATGCAAGTGCAAAAAAAGGAAAACAGAAGATTTCTGGGCTCACAACAAATATAATTCTATCACATAACAGGTGCAAAATGTTGAGTCTTTTCAGTAATTTCTATTCTCCTCCCAACTTAAACAACATGAACATATTACTTTTACATTGAAATTAATTTCTTGGCACTCAATCGCAAAATATAAATCATCATGTAAGGTTTCTATGAATTAATTTGTTCATACAAAATGAGAAGTATTATAAGAGACATGTGAAAGGATTGATATTCAAAAGAGATTCCAATGATTTAACTAACCAGCTACAAGTTTTAGGCACCAAGACTATTTTAAACAACTTTTACTAGTATATAATATCTTTTACTTCCAATGCAGCTTCTTAGAAGCACAAGAATTCTTGGATCTTTTTTTAAAAAATTTTTTCCCCCTTGTTTGTACCACCACAATGTCCACAGTCATCACATACCTGTTTTTGCTATCACAATCATGTACACAATTGTAAAGTTATTTCAAAATATTGCCATTCGAGTCTATAGAATAATAAAAGAAAACAAGAGAAAATGGGAGAGAATTCAAATAAAAGTCAAAACTCAATGATTGCAGCAATGTTATATCAATAACATGAGCAAATTTGTGGCAATTATTCCTCTTTCCCATTCAGTGATGTTATACAGTATCAATACAGTTCATAGATCCAGTCCATGCAGGGAAAAATAGTATTTAGTACTTGCAAAGTTTTGTATAGTAGTCATAGTAGCATCAATATAATATATTTATTTAAAAACTCCCTAGCATGCTAGCTGGCATTTTTGCCAGCACTGCAGGCTGCACAAAGGGAAAAAAGACATTCATTGCCTCTAAGCATGGCCAAATTTATTTAAGGAGCCATGATACAAAAATATCTGACAAGACCCAGCCCATAAATAAGTTCAGTCAGTTTAGAAAGTCGGAGGGTATTTTCTGATCTATGCAACAGGAGAGTCATTTTTTAGAATGAAGCAATGGAGGGGTTCAATTGTGGCAAAACACAAGGCAGCCACTGTGCTGCCAGGATGTAGCGCCAACTCCATGAAGTTAAACGATTAACAGTGTTATTTGAGATGGAATATTATGAAGTTTTTCATTGAAACACTCAAGCATATATATATACAGAAATTAGGAAGCTATTTTAGGAAACTATACTAATTAGGATCCCTATAATTAAGCTATTAAGTGAATCCCTATAATTAAATTAATAAGACATCCCTATAATTAAGCTATTAAGAGAATTCCTATAATTAAGCTAATAAGACAGCTATATACAAGTAATTATATTATGTAACACTCCCCCTCAAGTTGGAGCATAGATGTTAATCATGCCCAACTTGTTACAAAGATAATCAACCCGAGCCCCATTTAGAGCTTTAGTGAAGATATCCCCTAATTGATCTCTAGTCTTCACATAGCCTGTAGAAATCAAACCTTGCTGAATTTTCTCAAGAACAAAATGACAATCAATTTCAATGTGTTTAGTTCGCTCATGAAATACAGGATTAGATGCAATGTGAAGGGCGGCTTGGTTATACACCTCCTCTTGAAGATCACCATGGAGAAAAGCATTCTTAATATTTAGTTGATGTAAAGGCCAATTATGAGTAGCTGCCATAGAAATAAATAACCGAACAGATGTCAATTTAGCAATAGGAGAAAAGGTGTCAGAATAGTCCACTCCATAGGTTTGAGCATATCCCTTAGCGACAAGACGGGCCTTTAACCGAGCAACTGACCCATCCGGATTTACTTTAACTGTGAACCCCCATTTGCATCCTATAGCTCGTTTCCCTGGAAGTAAATCGACCAAGTTCCAAGTACCATTGTCATCTAAAGCATTCATTTCCTCTATCATTGCATTATGCCAACCAAGATGAGATATGGCTTCATGAACAGTTTTAGGAATAGAGATAGAATCAAGGGATGCAATAAAGAGCAAGACGAAGATGACAAGCAGTTATAAGAAACAAAAGAAGAAATAGGATAAGTACATTGTCGTTTACCTTTGCGTAACGCAATAGGGAGATCATCGCTTGGGATTAGATCTGATGACGAAGGAGTAGGTGCAGGACATGAATCTGGAGGTTTACGCCTGGAGTAGACTTGAACAATAAGAGGCTTGACAGGGATTGGTGTCGAGACAAGTTAAGAGGATGTGATAGAGTAGACTAACAAATCATCATCCTCCCCCTGACGCGCAAGAGGAGGAGAAGATGAAAAATAAGGTGTGTTTTCCATGAAGGTAACATCAATTGAGACAAGATATTTGTTAAGACTAGGACAATAACATCTATAACCTTTCTGAAGACGAGAATAACCAAAGAAGATACACTTTAAAGACTTGGGATCTAATTTAGTAACATGCGGACGAACATCTCGAACAAAATAGGTACTACCAAAGATTCGACAGTCAACAGGAAATAATGACTTATTGGGAAAAAAGATTTTATAAGGGATCTCACAATGAAGAACAGATGATGGCATACGATTAATTAGAAAACATGCTGTAGAAACTACATCGGCCCAAAAAGATTTAGAAACATTCATTTGAAATAATAAAATTCGTACAATTTCAAGAAGATGTCTGTTCTTACGTTCTGCCACTCCATTTTGAGATGGAGTATCAACACAAGAAGTTTCATTAAGTATGTCATTCTAAACCATATAAGATTGAAATAAAGTAGATGTATATTCTTTGGCATTATCACTTCGCAAAGTACGGATTGAAACATCAAATTGAGTTTTTATCTCAGCACAAAATGCACAAAACAAAGAAAACAATTCAGAACTACTCTTCATTAAATATAACCAAGTTACACAAGAATAATCATCCACAAAAGTAACAAAATACTTAAATCCAGGTTTAGATAAAATAGGACAAAGACCCCAAACATCAGAATGAACTAATTCGAAAGGAACACTAGCACGTTTATTGACTCTTGGACTTGAACTAAGACGATGGTTCTTTGCAAACTGACAAGCCTCACAATCTAATAAAGACACCTTACTAAACTGTGGATAAAGTTTCTTGAGCACAGGAAGAGATAGATGACCTAACCTACAATATGCCTCGAAGGGAAATGTTATACTAGGACAAGTGACGGATTTAGATATTGGTGTGTCAAGAATGTAGAGGCCTGCAGACTCATTTCCTTTACCAATAATCTTCTTTGTCATAAGATCCTGAAATAAGCAATGATCAGGAAAAAATAAGATGCAACAGATTGCGAGTTAGTTGGCTTACAGAAATCAAATTAAAGGATAAATTAAGTAAATGTAGGACAAATGACAAAAGAAGCATAGGAGTAGGAATAATTGTGCCAGACCCACGAACACGAGATAGTGACCCATCAGCTAAAGTAACTGTAGAAGTGAAAGTGTGTGACTGAAAAGTAGAAAAGAGACCAGAATTACCTCACCAAAATCAATGACCCATTTGGAAGATGAGGAAAGAAGGCACGCATTTGTCTTACCTGAATCAGCAATAGCAGTGACAGAAGGAGATGAAGACTTTAGTGATTCTTGATACTGTGAGAATTGGGCAAATTCATCAACAGGGGTACGAACTGATTTTTCAAAATTATCATTAGTGGATGCAACATGAGCCGAGTGAGCCTTTTGATTCTTGTACTGAAGCTTTCGACAATCACGCTTTGTATGTTCGGGCTTATGACAGTAATAGCACACAATTCCTCCAGAATCCTGTGGTCGAGCTTCAAACCCTTTGTTCCCATTCTAATTAGTTGGTCCCTCAGGCTCATAATTATTATTTCAACTTACCAACGCACTACTGACTTGAGTAGGTGGAGTATTTTCTGGGCGAAGTACTGAACTAAATACTTCATGTAAAGAAGAGATCTCAGAGTCAGAAAGGACTTGTGACTTAGCAGTCTCAAAGTTAGAGGAAAGGCCAGCAAGGAAACTCATGATAGCCATTTGCTCTCGTTAGCGTTGCTGAATTTTCACATCAGGGCTAAAAGTTAGTAACATATTACGCTCCTCATAGGTCTTCTTAAATGCCATGAAATAATTCGTAAGGGACTGATCTTGTTTTTCTGCATGATAAAATGCTTTGCATACCTCATACATGCGAGTAAGGTTTCCTTTACCAGAATACAAGAAATCCAAATAATCCATCAACTCTTTAACAAATTCACAGTGGTTGATCAAGCCAATTACCTCGCTATCAATAGAATTCCGAATCTGCAGGAATAAGCGAGCATCTTCTCTAAGCCATATCTTCCTCGAATCATCTTCAAGAGGATTGTCAATCAAGTAAGTATCTTTGTCAATACTCCGAAGATAAAGTCGAATAGTTTTGCTCCAATCCAAATAATTCAAGTCATTCAGCTTATGGTCTGTGATTTTAGACATCACAGGCACCATATCCGAGACAACCATGGATTTCTTCTCTGCCATCACTCCTTGACAAACACAAATCAACGAAGCACAAAAGTTGTATCGACACAAATGAAACACAAAACCACCAGAAACGCAGAAGGGAACAACCGGAGAAGAACGCCAAACAACGCTCCATAGGCTGTTGAGCACCGGATTCCGGGAAAATACCGATCAGCAGCTAGGCTGTTTTTTTGGATATGTGGTGAGAACAAACAGCCACTCCAAATAGGGTTATCAAAATAGAACCCTAAAAGATATGAAACCCTAATTTGTGTTTATGCAAGAGATCCAAAACAAAACCTTAATTTTGCAACTTTAAGGCTCTGATACCATGTTATTTGAGATGGAATATTATGTTTTTCATTAAAACACTCAAGCATATATATATATAGAAATTACGAAGTTATTTTAAGAAACTATACTAATTAGGATCCCTATAATTAAGCTATTAAGTGAATCCCTATAATTAAGTTAATAAGACATCTCTATAATTAAACTATTAAGAGAATCCCTATAATTAAGCTAATAAGACATCTATATACAACTAATTATATTATGTAACAAACAGCTACTCATCAAAATCAATTAAAAAAATCCACCAGTTAACAAAATCACAAGGGAATTATAGAATTTGCAGTATTCTTACTCTTATACAACATAACGTATCGCAACAATAATGTGACGCAATCTGGACTGCTAACAGTTCTCAATAATTAATTACTTATTTTATAACTGAAAAAAATAAATAAAAAATAAATAAACTCTATGGTGCATTAGCAAGACAATGTCAAATCAGCACACTAGTAACACTATCAAACCCAGATTTTCCATATCTAAGTACAAGCAATGGAAGGTCAAATGAGGCAAAACCCATGGCATCCACTCGAATGCAGTAAAAGTACACTGAAACTCATTCGTGACTGATAGCAGCATTACAATGGCTACCACAAGTTTCACCATATTTACCTCCCTTTGGTGCTTCACTGTAGAAAATGACTCAATAATTCAGTAAATCATGAAATTTAGAGTTTATTATTTCCGTAAATAAAACATACATAAACATACTAATAAATATTCTTTCATAAATAGATAACATATCATACGTCATTCTTTATTACAAAAGTGGTAATTAAATCATCACCCTATCCATGAGACAAAGTTCGAACTTTAAATTTCTTATAGAGAAAATAATCATGACCATAAATACTGGCTTTAATATGTATTATGAGTCATAAAATTTAATCATTTTCCTTTTTATAAGAACTAGGAGTATGCATATTAATACATAACGTGTAATATGAGAGTAGTGAACTGGGCATCCACCCAAGATCAATCAAAGCCATACAAAACAGTATCAATCCACAACTGTCTGATTTAACTCGAAAGAGATAGCCAAATCCTATACAAAAGTAAGCAGGATAAAATTTTATCTATTTTTATTCTTACAAACTAAGCAACAATATTATTATTTTTTTTAATATTGTTTAGTGTAACTCAGGCTCCCACATTGACCCGAACCACAAGTTCCCGGGCTAGGCCCTATAATAACAGAACATAGAGATAAATTAAGGCTGCCTTTTATTAATTGACTCAAAAGAAAGAACAATCCTGAACTACAATTCGAGAGGTAGTTCAATCTTCCTAAAACTCCTAATCACTTCTAATATTAAAAAAAACTTAGCATAAACCCTAAACGACTCTAATCTTTTATTTATACATAAGCCCTAATTAACAAAATTACTAAACTGCCCCTATCCCCCAAATTGCTAAGTTGCACCAGCCCCTTTATTTTTGTGCCTATCATAAGCCTTCATTGGTCTAACATTACTCCCCTCCCAAAAAGACACCTCCTCAAGATGAAATCTAGAAAATTAATGTTACATCAACTCATATGGCTACCACGTTGCCTCGTAGTCTGGCAAGTTTTTATGGGAGTCTCCTAGTCTGGCAAGTTTTTTCATATAATCAACACCTCTTTATCAATCGATTGTTCTGTTTTCCCTTGGCGTACTTCCTCCTTAGCAGCTGGTTTCAGCAATACCTACATGTTCTCAATCAGTGTTTGCAAAAGCGAAGGAGTCTTCACTTAGATACATGAAACACTAGGTGAATGACTAATGTTGGTGGCAACTTCAGTCAGTAAGTCACCTTTTCAATCTCTTTTACGATCTCATAAGGCCTAAAATGCCAAAGGGAGAGCTTCTCATTCCTCTATCAAGCCAGAGACTTCCATCGACATGGTCACAACTTCATATAAACCCAATCCCCTACCTCAAACCGTATGTCCCTTCTATGACTATCGACCTATTTCTTCATTACCTGCTACACCTTAGACAGATGTGTCTTCAACTCTTCCAGTATTCAATTTCGTTTCTCCAAATATTTATGTACTTGTTACAAAAGTGTTGAATGTTGTCCATAGTACACCAAATGCGAAGGTTTACACCCATCCAAAATCTTAAAAGCAGTGGTTTGCATAGCTGTGTGATAAAAAGTATTATACCAATACTCTGCCTATGCTAATCATCTCCCCCACTGCATAGGCACAATTGACAGGAAACACCGTAAATAGGTCTCTAAACTTTAGTTGACTACCTCAAACTGTTCATCAGTCTGCAGGTGGTAAGCCGCACTCCTTTTCAAAAGTGTACCCGACATCCTAAACAACTCCCTTCAAAAGTGGATTAGAAAAACCTTATTTCAGTCTGATACTATCAACTCCGAAATTCCATGTAAACATACCATTTCTTGCATAAACATTACTACAACAATTGCAAAAATATAAGGGTGCCGTAGTGGTAGAAATGAGCATACTTGCTTAGTCGATCAACCACCACTAAGATCACCATCGACCCATCCAACCGTGGCAGCCCCTCAATAAAATCCATCGTTGCCAGCTCCCAAACCTTATTGGGTAATGTGGCTAAACAACCCTTCTGGCGCGATTATCATGTATTTGCGGTCCTAATAGACATCATACTTAGTTACCATCTTTTCAACATCCTTTTTCATCCTCACCCAATACAGTTTTGCGACCAAACACCGATAAGCTTTTAGAACACCAAAATGTCGACGAATAGCATTTCCATAAAACTCACACAACAACCTCGATATATGGTGTGATGTCCTCGACAGCACAAGACATCTATAATGAAATAGCTGCTATTCATCTATGGAATAGCACGAATATCCTGGTTCCCACAGAATAACGCAGCCTAGATCTTTATTAACCCTTTGTCCGCCTCAATTTCTCTTGACAATGCAACACAATCCATCATGAAAGGCACTGATAAAGCTACCAGCTAAGGTTCCTCTTCCCGTTGCGATAAGATATCTGCCGTCTTATTTTCCAACCCCAATTGATACTATATCTCAAAATCATTGCCAAGTAATTTTGATAATCAATTTTTGTGTTCCTCAGTCATCATCCATTGCTCCAATAGGAACTCAAGACTCTACTCATTGGTTTGGATAATGAATTGTCGCCTCAAGAAATATAGCCTCCACTTCTGAATAGCTCACATAATTGCCATAAGTTCGTGCCTATAAATTAGCTTGAGCCGCGTCATAGCTGTTAACATTTTACTAAAGTAGGCAATTGGGCAGTGATTTTATGAGAACTACTCTTAACCCATATCTTGATGTGTCCTTCTCTACAATAAACAGTTGGATCAAATCCAGTAATGTTAGTATCGGGACACTAGTCATGGCCCGCTTTAATTTCTCAAAAGCATGCATCGCTGCTTCTCCCCATTGAAAACTATCCTTCTCCAACAACTCTGCCAGAGAGCATGCTATAGTGCTATACCCCTTCACAAACTTCTAATAATATCCAGTGAGCCCTAAAAAGCCCTCAACTCATTTAAGGTTTTAGATAAAGGTCACTTTAGCATTGCTGCTATCTTAAATTGATCTGTTGATATCCCCTCAGTTAACATCGCATACTCCAAATACTACATCCTCATCTGCGCAAACAAGCACTTTTTCGATTGGCATAAAATTAATATTTCTGCAGCCCCTTCAATACTAACTTCAAACGACCTATATAATTATCCAAAGTGCGACTGTAAATCAAAATATCATCCAAAAAATGAGGATAAACTTTCTTAAATAAGGCTAAAATACCTTGTTTAACAATGACTGAAAAGTGACCAGACAGTTGTGAGGCCAAACAGCATTACAAGAAATTCGTAATGTCATTTGTCATTCTGAAATGCAATTTTATGCACATCCTCTGGTCTCATCTTAATCTGGTGATATCCTGAATTTAAATATATCTTTGTAAATACTGTCATTCCATGCAATTCATCAATCATCGGAATAGAAAACTTATCAAGCACCATTTCCTTGTCCAAGGCTCGATAGTCAATACAAAATCTCCAACTTTCATCTTTGTACTTCACTACTAAGATCATGCCCAAAAAGGGAGCTCACGCTCGGTTGTATTATCTCGACCTCCAACATTTCCCTAACAAGCCTCTCAATCTTATTCTTTTGGATCTAGCGATATCGAGATGGTCAAACACTAATAAGGGAGGCCCCTTCTCTCAATATTATCACATGCTCATGTTCTCATCACAGAGGTACGCCATTGGGCATTTGGAAAACTCCTTAAATCACTCCAACAGCTGTTGAATTGATTTTAGAATAACGGTTGATAATTCTATCCATCTCTTTCTCAAGCTATGTAGCTCCACCAAAAATTCGTATCCCACATTCTCAATCACTTTTATCATCATTCTAAATGACACAAAGATTTTACTTAAACTCGAATCACCTCATAGCACTACCACCTAACAACTTACCTGAAACTCTATTATAAATAGTTTCCAATTCACTTTCATCTCTCGTAATGACTATTTTCAATTTCATTCTCATAATTATGTCTGTACTTCTTAGGTCTAATCGATGAAAATCCTCCACCACCTGAATGTCTAGTACCAGTAAGATCAGTCCCCTACATATTCAGCTACTCCTCTAATTTCCCAGTACCCATGACTGCCCCAAAACTACCCGTGCCCATCAAATAGAGTCTTAATTGATTTACTATATTAAGAAAGAAATTATAGTTCACATCACTGTCATTTAGCATCAAATAGAGTCTCAACTGATTTACTACTTAGTGTAAACCCCATTATTGAATTAAACAAGGCCTCAGCTACTGTTCTTCCTCCACCACCTTTTCCTCTGTGGCTTCTTCCCCATCTTCCCCCTTATCACACACAGTCAGGACTTGTAGTAATTTGCCCTTACACATATGTTCTGATGAAAATTTCTCATCGCATCAAAAACTCAATCCCTTCACCCTTCTATCCAAAGTCACCCTCGATCGTGCGCCACTAACCCGATCCCTTTGAGAATTTCTTTGTATCCCTATCATTTGTGTTTTCTGGCCTCTTGATGGTGTACTTTGAAAGTATCGTTGAAACTGAAAGGTTAAGGTTTGTGCTGTTTCAATATGAAAATTCTACTGAATTGCTCATATTAACCCATTCTACTGTGCTCTTATTTTCAATCATCTAGGCCAACTCCATTGTCTCCCATAGCCCTTCTAGCCTCATCAAGCGTAAATTGGCCTAAATTTCCAGCTTTAGTCCTTGATAAAATTTCCCTCCAACACTGCCTTTGAAATTTTCCCTAGATGCCCCAATAACAATTCAAACTTTTTTCTATACTCCATGACTGTTCTCTTCTGAGTCAAGGCAAAAACTGTTCATGCCAATGTCCCTCTTCAGTGGCTAAAAACCTATCAAATAGCCAATCCTTAAATTCATTCCACGAACTCAATGGTTACCGTTATTCTCACCATTAAAGCAATACAAGGGCCTTACCCACCAAACATAACACCACCGGCATCAGTTTTTCCCTCTCTAACAGTTTATTGATGGGGAAATAAAGCTCTAGACTATACACTTATCCATAGGGATCCTTGCATTAAAAAATAGGCATTTTTCAGTTTCCTTACTTTACAGTCTACCCAAATTAGGTCTGTCCTACCCAATTTCATGCCATTAGAGGTCTTCAACCTCCCGAATCTAGTCCAAAATTTTGCAAATCCCAAAGATCCAACCCAAAATTCTCCTTGCCGAACCTTATATAAAACCCCTTGCCTAGCCACATTTCCAATTTCTCTTTAAATGCGTCCACGTTCTTTCTTACCATTGTCCTAGAATTCTCGCTCTAATACCACTTTGATATGACATAGGGCTAAATTAGGTTGATTTTTATTAATTGAATTAAAAGAAAGAACAATTTTGACCTACAATTCGAGAAGTAGGTCAATCTCTCCCAAAATTCCTAATCACTCTTAATACTAAACAAAACTCAGCATAAGCTCTAAATGAATCCTTAATTTCTTATTTATACTTGAGCGCTACTTAACAAAATTACCAAATTGCCCATCACTAAAATTACTAAACTACCCTTGTCCTCACGATTACTAAACTACTCTTATTTCCCCCTTTTGTTTTTTATGCCTAACATGAGTTTTCATTGGTCTAGTATGTGCTTCGAGGGTCAATTAGGTGACCTAACGCTATGACCCATGAGACTACAAACTGTGGAATTTTTAAGCTCACCATAAAGATCGAACCTAAGACCTCGATACACCCAAGCACCAGATCACAAGCACTCAACAAACTGGGCTGCCCCCATGGAAGCTAAGCAACAAAATTATTACCTTGAAAAAAAGATTTGTCATGCCTCTATGAATTTTGAAGAGAACAATCAAATATTAAAGTTGGTCAAAGGGATATATTGGTAAATACAAAATAAAAGGTGAGAAACCGTACAACTTAAAAGAGTTTACTCAGGTTCTTGAGGTATTTTCAAAACCATAAGAGTCTTCTAAGTATTTAAGAGGTCTAAATGTCCTTTTTCCCGCAAAAAATAAATCCAAGCGAAAGACCACATTCATGGATCTACACTCCTAAGATGCCAATTTAGATATTAAGTGTATTTTATTTGTATGTTGTATCGTTCATCAATTGGGTGAAATGATGAAAATTTGGGAAATTGCATTCCAACACAACCCAACGTGCTAATAATTCATATTGTAAAAAGAAAATTCTAAATCTTGGAAAATCCCTTAGCACTACTAAAACAGAAAATGACTTATACATAGTAAAAAAGTTAAAGAAGAACCTTGTCAGCTAATCGTTGTACAAGAGCTTCCCTATTCTGTGCTTCTTCCACTAAACGAACAATATCTCCCATCGCAGTCTCACCCCCAGGTCTCCGCACTTCAACTGTAAGTGCTCCATTAAGGTTTATACTTCCAGCGGCTACTTCACTCTAGCACAGAAATTCGCCAAGGTATTAAAAAACAAAAGGAGAAAGATACAACAGCAAGTAGCTTGAGTCTTTAGAGTAAGAAAAACATTTAGTGGTAAATGAAAATCATTACCCCAGGTACTTTCGTCACTGGCAATGGCTCCCCGCTGAAACTTGACTCATCAACAGTACTTCTACCAGCTTTGACTACTCCATCTGTTGGGACACGATCCTAAAACACCAGAAAAATATATGCTTAAGAGGATTCCAGCAGTAAGCAGCATTTGTTTTCGAACTAAAATATAAGTAGTTATTAATTGATCTGAAACTCAAATTCATGAGTCTACATAATATGCATTTATAAAAATATATATATACGGTAACATTTCAAAAGTAAGGGCTTAGTTGTTTCTAACAGCTAAAAGCATCTGAAATTAGCATTTTCATATGCAATTTGACATAAATATCAAATATTGAATAAAAAATAATTTACATTGACATCCTAAAACTATGTGAACTAAGAGTTTTTCTAATCATAAATTGCAGTAAAAGAACCTTGAGAATAAACTACAATTTAATTTTAAATTTAAATGATTCATGCTATAGATATTAAAAGGATTATTTTTATGTTATTTTTTAACTTAAAAAAAATGCAACAAGGTTATCTAATTGTGTAATGCATTCTTACATTTTTTATTTTATTTTTGTTTGAGAAATTTTGATGGATTGGTCATTGGTATGAAAGAAACATAAATTTTATGCATACATGTAGATGATATCTGTGATGAGAAGAAGTGTGAGATCTTATATGTTTGAAAGTATCAACCATAGAAGGATTTTCTTGAGAATGATAAGCTACAAAACCGTTCAATCTTTTACATTTCGATAATATAGCTGTTGCAAGATATTAATTCAAACCAGTGGAGATTGTACCAAAAATAGAGTTATTAGAATTGATCTAGTTTCCTAGAATAGCTGTGTGTATAGTTGTCAATTAGTTAGGATATTTTCCTCAATTACCTAGGATAGTTTCCTAAATTAGTTTATTGTAAAGCTATATATTTGTACTATCTTATTCTCATTAGATGTACTATAATACAAGTTATTCACCTATATGGTATCAAAGCAGGAATTTCTTTAATTCCTGGAAACCCTATTGCTGTTCTGCCCTTTCTCTTTCCTGCAGAAAACCTAGCCGTTCTCCTGTCTTTTCTATCCTAAAATCAGTCTTACCTCTTCATCATGTCCGACGTTGTTTCCGAGTCTACAAGCCTGCCAACAACTGTTGCTGCGCCACCTAAAACCCAGGCTTCAACCATGGAATCTTACTCCATTCAAATCACTTCCATTAAACTGAATGGAGAAAATTTCCTACGATGGTCCCAATCTGTGCCCATGTATATTCGTTGCCGGGGCAAGATTGGGTATTTGACTGGAGAAACAAAGGAGCCTATGGCTGATGATGCAACCTATTCAACATGAGATGCTGAAACTCGAGGGTAATGACCTGGTTGGTGAACTCTATGGAGGAGGACATAAGCTCTAACTATATATGTTATCACACGGCCAAGGAGCTTTGGGACAACATTAACCAAATGTATTCTGACTTGGGAAATCAATCTCAAGTCTATGAGTTAACGCTTAAATTCGGAGAAATCCGCCAAGGTGAGGATACTGTCACTAAGTATTTTAATTCCTTGAAATGACTTTGGCAAGATTTAGACCTATTTAATGATTATGAGTGGAAATCTTCTGAAGATTGGCAACACTATAAGAAAATGATGGAGGATAACCGTATTTTCAAATTTCTTATTGGTCTTAACATAGAGTTTGATGAAGTTAGAGGCAGGATTATTAGGAGGCAGTCGCTTCCCCCTATCGGGGACGTGTTTTCTGGGGTACGCCATGAGGAGAGTCAGCGTCTTGTCATGCTTGGCAAAAAGAATCTCGGTAACACTATTGAAAACTCGGCCCTTGCTGCTAGTATTAATGCTGGTCGACCTGCTACAAAGAAACCTGATGAAAAGTCTCGTGTTTGGTGTGATCACTGCAATAAGCCACGACATACACGAGAGACTTGCTGGAAGATCCATGGAAAACCAGCAAATTAGAAGGGTTCTCATGAAGGCAGATTTACTCGTACTTCTGCTGCACATGAGGCCGAATCTGTTCCCTTTAACAAAGAGCAGATGGATCACCTTCTGAAGCTGCTGAAATCTAACTCATGATTGTTAAGTACACCTAATGCTTCCGTTGCTCAAGCAAGTAGTAAATTAAATGTTTTTTCTTATCATTCACTTGTTTATTATACTCCTTGGATTATAAATTCAGGAGTCTCTGATCACATGACGAGTTTTTCTCATTTATTTCATACTTACAAACCCTGTTCTAGTCATGACAAAATTCGTATAGCAGATGGTTCATATTCCTCTATAGCTGGCAACGGTTTGATAAATTTATCTAAAACCATATCTCTTCAAAATGTTCTTCATGTCCCTAAACTTACTTGTAATCTGCTGTCAGTCAGTAAATTATCTAGAGACTCTAATTGTCGTGTTATTTTTTCCAACTCCCATTGTGTCTTTCAAGAACTGAGCTCGGGGAAGATGATTGGCAGTGCTAAAATGATAGATGGTCTCTACTATTTTGAAGATGAAGAATCTAAGAATAAAGAAGCTCAAGGCTTTAGTAGTATCAATTCTTCTCAGGTTAAGGATCAAATTATACTTTGGCACTATAGGCTAGGGCATCCTAGTTTTCCTTATCTTAAAAATTTATTTCCTAGTTTATTTAAAGGTTTGAATTGTTCTGAATTCCATTGTGAAAACTGCATTTTATCAAAAAGTCACAGAACTATCTATCCTTCAAGACCTTATCAAGTCTGGAAGCCTTTTTATTTAATTCATAGTGATATTTGGGGTCCTTCAAGAATTAATACTTCTTCAGAAAAAAAATGGTTTGTAACCTTTATTGATGATCATACTCGCCTATGCTGGGTTTATTTAATGAAGGAAAAATCTGAGGTTCAGAACTTATTTAAAATATTTTACTTGATGATTGAAAACCACTTTCAAACTAAAATCGAAATTATTTATACTGATAATGGAACTGAATATTTTAAACAAAATCTTCAAACTTTTTTTACAGAAAAAGGTATTTACCATCAAACTACTTGTGTTGATACACCTCAGCAAAATGGTATTACCGAACGTAAAAATAAACATTTACTTGAAGTTTCTCGTGCTATTATGTTTTCTATGAATGTTCCTCAATATCTATGGGGTGAAGCGGTTTTAACTGCATCCTATCTAATTAATAGAATGCCCACCCGCGTTCTAAACTACATTACACCACTTGAATATTTTAAAAAATATTTTCCTGAATCACGAATTCAATCTAATCTTCCTCTGAAAATTTTTGGGTGTACAGCTTATGTTCATATACCTCATAAAACCCAGTCTAAACTCGATCCAAAGGCCGAAAAATGTATTTTTATTGGTTATGCACCAAATAAAAAAAGATATAAGTGTTTTAATCCAAAAACTAAGAAAATTGTTGTTTTTATGGATTCACTTTTCTGAAAACTCAACCTTATTTTCAAAAAATTTCTCTTCAGGGGGAGAACGCAGGAGGAGAAGGAAATTTTTGGGATGTTATTTCCAATCCCCTGCCTAAAACTGTAGATTGTATTACTAAATCTATACCTCAAAATGAACTCTTTAATAAAAAGAAAAGTGTTATTCCTAATGTTATTTTTGAAACTGATGATACCAAGACTATTTTGCCAAATACTTCTGAGATCGCGACAGGGGGAGAAATACTACCTTCTGTTCTCAAGGAACAAGATAGAGAGCTTCTCACTTATTCAAGGAGGAACCATACAACGAGTAAGAGATCTACTATGCCTTTAGCACAGAGCCAATCAGACATCCTGAGTGAAGAATCTGAAAAAAAATATAGGTACTCTAGATACTTCCGCACATAATCTTGTCCTTAACCCTGATGCAATATCTGAACCTACTGTCGAACTTATGCTTGATGTCAATTCTAATGATTATGATATTCCAATAGCAATTAGAAAAGGAAAACGCTCTTGTACTTCTCATCCTATGTCTAAATATCTATCCTACGGTAAACTCTCAAAAAAATACAATGCCTTTATATCTGAAATCTCTAACCTGTATGTGCCAAAAAATATTCAAGAAGCACTAAATGATCCTGATTGGAAATCAGCAGTGATAGAAAAGATGAATGCTCTGAGAAAAAATGGGACATGGGAAGTTGTTGACCTACCCATGGATAAAAAAACAGTTGGGTGCAAATGGGTCTTTACAGTGAAGTGCAAGGCGGATGGAAGTATAGAGAGATTTAAAGCCAGACCTGTGGCTAAGGGGTTTACTCAAACACATGGGGTTGATCACCAAGAAACCTTTGCCCCCGTCGCCAAACTAAATTCCATACAGGTATTATTATCCTTAGCAGCAAACTATAACTGGTCACTATACCAGTTAGACATCAAGAATACTTTTTTGAATGGAAATTTAGAAGAAGAAGTGTTTATGAGTCCACCGCCAGGATTTGAGAAGGTGTTCAGTCAAAACAAAGTCTACAGACTTAAAAAATCCCTATATGGCCTTAAATAATCTCCTGAGGCATGGTTTGAACATTTTGGAAGGGCTGTGAAAAGTTATGGCTATCACCAAAGCCAAGCTGATCATACAATGTTCTATAAACACTCAGAGATAGGTAAGATATCAATATTAATTGTCTATGTGGATAATATAATTCTAACAGGTGATGATCTTAAAGAGTTAGCAGATCTCAAGAAGAGAATGGCACGAGATTTTAAGATCAAAGACTTGAGTGTGATAAAATACTTCCTTGGTATGGAATTTGCAAGATCAAAGGAAGGTATCTTTGTAAACCAAAGAAAATACATCCTTGATCTTCTCAAAGAGACAGGTCTTTTGGGCTGTAAGGTTGCGGAGACTCCCATTGAACTAAAATTGAAGATGTGACTGATAGGAAGAAATTTCAGAGACTAGTAAGGAAGTTGATCTACTTGTCACACACGCGTCCTGATATAGCTTTCGCAGTAAGCATGGTAAGTCAGTTCATGCACTCACTAGGACAAGAACACTTTGATGCAGCCTATAAGATTTTAAGATATCTAAAGGGAACCCCTGGAAAGGGTCTTATGTTTCGGAAACGAGACAACCTTCAAATTGAAGTCTATACAGATGCAGATTGGGCTGGTAGCTCACCTGACAGGCGATCAACTTCAGGCTACTGTACCTTTATTGGAGGAAATCTCGTTACATGGCGGAGTAAAAAACAAAGTGTTGTGGCTCCTCGTAGTGCTGAGGCAGAATTCAGGTCTCTCGCACATGGAATTTGTGAGGCATTATGGATAAAAAAACTATTTGAAGATTTAAAGATTCCAGTGTCTCTTCCCATAAAGATTTACTGTGATAACAAAGTTGCCATCTCAATTGCCCACAATCCAGTTCTACATGATAGAACTAAGCATATTGAGGTTGATAAGCATTTCATCAAGGAGAAAATTGAAAGTGGGATAATCTGTGTTCCCTATGTACCAACCGCACAACAGGTTGCAGACATACTCACCAAAGGACTGCACAAGGGACATTTTGAACTACTAGTCAGCAAGCTAGCTATGGAAGACATCTACAAGCCAGCTTAAGGGGGAGTGTTGCAAGATATTAATTCAAATCAGTGGAGATTATACCAAAAATAGAGTTATTAGAATTGATCTAGTTTCCTAGAATAGCTGTAATTGATCTAGTTTCCTAGAATAGCTGTGTGTATAGTTGTCAATTAGCTAGGATATTTTCCTCAATTACCTAGGATAGTTTCCTAAATTAGTTCATTGTAAAGCTATATATTTGTACTATCTTATTCTCATTAGATGTACTGTAATACAAGTTATTCACCTATAATAACTGATATTGATTCTCTGTCTCCAAACTCATATTGTCCTGAAATCATCATTACTTCAGAAAAACAGAAGTCAAAACAAGTAATTTAGACCGAAGTCAAGAAAACAAAAAACCACTGCATAACCACAACATGAAAACAAAACAATATTTTCCCACTGAAGCTACTTAAAGCAACTTGTAGTCTACCGTTCAGAGCTTTACTATCATCAGCTTAAGAGCTGGAGCTGAGTTGTTATTAAATCAGATTTTTTTAACAAGTTTGTGATCAGGTCCTCCCAAATTAAATTAAAATGTCATTTTTGTTTGACCCGTTTTTTACATAAGAAACTATAATTTATATTGAGGAGAAAAAAGTCCTACAACTGCACTGTGTCTGAACAATTGTATGTTACATTGAATTTTATTATTTTTGAAGAATCTATAGATGCATGCACACCAAAGCACTCCACAGCCCTCCTCCAACGTTAGTGTCATGCTGCACTGGGCTATGTTGACACTGAGATCCTATGCTGCAATGCTACGATAGTCATGAATGTGTTCAATAGTTACTTAAATATATCTTCTGTATTGCAAATTGGGAACAGTTATTACCCCATGACACAAAAAATTCAGAAAGACAGATGTACAAGGTCAAGCATCAACACCTGGTTTTTCACCGTTTGTACTTCCAATTCATTTAACTAACAAATCCATGTTTCTTATTCTGAAAAGGAATTAGAGAAAAAGGTAAAAGAAGAAGGATAAAACTATAAAGAAAATGAGAGTTAATTCTACTTACCCCAGGCATTACAACAACATGATCTCCAACATGTAAACTGTTACAAGGAACTTCAATAATTGAGCTTGAATCTTTGGCATCATTATCAACAAGAAGTCGAGCTTTTGAAGGCAATATACTCAGTAGCCCCGTCATATCACTGGTGGCTTTTATTTTAGCTCTCTGTTCAAGATTCTTTCCTAACAGAACAAATGCTATTAACATAATTGGTTCCTCAAAGAATGCTTTCCAACCCTGCATAAACATCATCCATTGAAAAGAGTCAGAGTGTCAACCAAAATACCATGTGCCAAATCTGCAAACTGTTATTTTTAGTGCAAAAATAAAGCTATATCTTAAGGGTTAAAAGCAAAAACAGGGCACAACAATTACTTAAATGAAATGCTGTAAAGGAAACACCAATTCAATTAAAAAAGTCCATTTCCAATCAGAAAATCCAAGTCGCTGTCCATAATTATTTGACTGTAACCATTTATGCTTTGTCAAAGTATTACTTGTTGAACCATATGAAAACAAAAACCAAAAAAATAAAATAATCATATTTTAACAGTACAAGTTTACAATCATGCTCAACCTGAGATGAGACAGAGAGGTCAGCAGTACTCCTGGATAACCTATCAAAACATAGCAAGACTTATCCAAGTACCTAAAACATAATTTGGCGCACATAGTGGATGATGCAGTGGGTAAATGTGATCCAATGTCTTGCCAAAAACACTATTATTGCTAAAATCATTTTCCCATCATGCAGCATTGGAAATTTCTTTCACTCATTGCAATTATAAAATTCCATGACAGCAGGCTATGTCCTATGACTCTGGCCAGATCACCACTATACTTTATACATAATACAAGTATTTCTCAATTCTTAAAAATTGTAACTAGGTTAGAACAAACAGTAAGTTTGAGTTCAAACTAGTGTAATAAGCTTTCATGAGGATTTGGAAATCATTCATTCCAATTCTTCTAAACACATAATTGCCTTTTTGGCAAACCCTACTAATGATTAGCAAAGAGTAGATGATAACACATACTATCATACATGGATGTTCAAAAGCCCTTAGCATTTACTAGTACATTAAGCATTCACAAGGATTTGGAAATCATCCAGTCCCATTCTTCTAAACATGTAATTAGCTTTTTGGCAAAACCAACAAATGATTAGCAAAGAGTAGATGATAACACATGTCAACATAAAAGTATGTTTAAAAAAAGCCCCTAATGTTTAAACATTTTGTAAACAAGCAAAGGTTTACAATTAGGAACAGAAAAGTTGGCACATCACAATATCAGAAGAAATTTACATGAGTACCAAGAAACAGCAAATAGTACAAATTTCTGAAAGAATATACAAAAACATCACACATGTTCAATTATTGATGCAGTGGAACTCCAGTGAACATGAGCCGTGTATGACTCAAGAATCATACTTACCAACTTTGGTATCAAGACAGCTAATGAACTAACAGTAAAAGAGGATACAGCCCCAAGTCCGACTAATGTGTTCATGTTTGGAGCCCCCTTAAATAGGCTTTTCGCACCATCAAGTATAAGTTGAAAGCCGGGACCAAGCAATGTAAACAAAGACAGAGAAAGATGGAATCCTGTGGAATGAAATACATGGATCCATGATGCCTTGGCTCCTAAGATATGAGAGAGATGCCCAACAAGGCATACAGCACATAAAGCCCAGGAGACAGCAAGCCCACGACCTAACAAATGTCCAGCAGTTAGCCACAAATTTCTTTCTCACCCTCTATCACAGCATAATATTGTAATTTCATCAAACAGAAAAACAAAGAAAAAAGTTGAGGAAAGTTGCTTACCACTTTCTTTTAAGCGATTACGCTTCTCATGCATCTTCGTTTCAAATATCTTGAAGAAATTATCAGTCCCTATATCTGTCGAAAGGAGAAGAAAAGAAATTGAGCAGTTACACAGATTGCTAAAAAGAAGGGCCAACACTTAATAAACTAAACACAGCTCAATGGTTATTACAACAAGAAAATGGTTTTACACTATAAATCCATACAAGAATACAGTCACTTTCAAATTTGAAACACATTAGTGAAGTTAAAACCAGTTCAGGTTATTAAACATACAATAAAATAAATAATACTTTGGTTCATTGCAAAACTTTCCACCCAGGTAGCAGAGAACCCATTTATGGATATTGTATAGCATTAGGAAGTTGCAATAAAGTCCAAATTCTGGCAAAGAATTACACGCAACTGCTTTAATACTAGGTTAAATTGTACACCAAAATAGAAAGGAGATAAACAATCCAAAACATCAGGAAATTGAATGAATTGGTTATCACCCTGCCATGATAGAAGAAACAGCCATGAACATGGGCATAACCAAGATTAACAAAAGGCAAACAGAACTTCTACTGCAAAATCACCCACGGTGAAAACCTAATCTAGCTCCACAAAGACATAAATCATTTCTTGCCACAATGAATGCCCTGTAACCAACAAAAATACCGTTAACATTTACAATGAATGTGCTCTCAAATTCAACAAATATTTCTTTATTTTGTTTGATAGTATACAGGAATAAAATTTTATTAGCTGCTGAAGGTTCAGTTATATTATTTTAATTTTTCAATATATTAATTTGTTTGGCCAGAAATCAGTCTTACTAACAATTTTTTGAAATACATAAAGTAGTCCTTTTCAGATTTATCCTAAAAGGTATGAACCTAAAAAAAAAGGGTGGAAGAGAGTTAAAAACATAAAAAATAAAGAATTGAAAAGGAAACAAGCACAAGCATAGAAATGGAATGAAATTTATAACCAAATCATAATGAAAATACATCAATTTCCTAGCCAAGCTCAAAAGTTCAAAAATTAGACAACTTTATGAAATCTACAATTGAAGAAAGCTTCGGGTTATCAATGTCATAATAAATTTCAACCAGAAAAACTTTTCCTGAACATCCAATCTAAAATAGTGAATTAGTGATTGCATGTTCAATAGAAAGGAAGCTTTCATGAAGCTCAAATTTTTAGTGGTTTTCTTAAAAACTACAACACTTAGTACCTCTACAATTACAAAAGGAAAAGAACTACACAGGCATAAAATGATAAAGACGATTTTTACCAAACAGAAAAGCTTATACAAAACCTCTGGAGAAGGGCAGATCACAAACTTCAAAAGGGTGAGAATATGCTAGATATGCTATGATGATCATATTCATATAAACCAATATCAAGTTTCCCAATGAAAACTACAAGATGAGAGTATTATCAGCTCTCAAAAATAATCTACAATCAACTTTTCAAGAATAAAAATTTAAGTTCCTGTCAATCACTTAAAAATTTGCTAAACTTGGATTGAGGAGAATAAATTTTAGAAAGCAAATGGGCTCCTTAGCACCAGACTTCCATTCCAAAAATCCACCACAGTTAGCTGCTGCAAATCACCTATTAAAGGGAGAAATTGCAGAATTAATAAAGACTCTGTAGCCTATCTTTCGACATCTCAAATAGTGGAATGACATTTGCAACAGTCTTTTGCAATAAAACTCAATAAATTACAGACATACCACAAAGAACTATGGTTTCTCCTTAAAATTATCTTTTGCATTATTATGGTGAAAAATCTCCTTCAATAGCTCGCCCACCTGCCACTTACCGACCAAGCTTCACATAAGTCACATGAAAACCTCTGCATATTTAATCATATTACATCTACTCTAAGTCACAGATAGAGGCTCTTTAATTTTTTTGTTTTGGAGGGGGGGGCGGGGGGAGGACTTCAAATAACTTCTGTACTGCTGTACATAAAAAAATTGACAATTTGCCTATCATTTTTCCATCTCCTACAAGTGGTAGCTTCCTAACCTATACCACTTAATCCTCAAATTGGCTATCCTTGCATTTACGACATGAACAAAAATTAACATGAAGTCCAATACTCTTGACAAATGAAACTCAAAATAACCATTTTACACAACAGTCACCAGAAAATTAAAAGGGAAAGACAGCATCCTGAGAACCATACCTTGGAAGCAGACATTTTAGAGCTGACAGTCAGCAGCATATATGTTAAAAAAGATGCACATATGCAAGTTCATCTACCATAAACATTCTACAGTGACAATATCCACCACTAGACTGGTCTCCTCTGATAGGGACTACTAGATGAATTGTATGGATAAACAACAACTAGAAGTCGGGGAAGCAAGATGCTATTAGTAAGCCTTATATCTAGATACTCATCAAAGTTCTACCAATATTCACAAGACTGTGCATCTAACAGAACCAGAATCCCAAGTAACAGCATTTGAACAAGTCAAACAAATCAAGAATGTCAAGAACATGCAATGCTACTAACGATTGTTAAGTTCTAATACATTATTTAAAAGATCTTTCTGTTCTGCATTGACTTCTCTATTGGTGTAAAACTAATAAATTATAGGAGTTTAACAAATATTTTAGTAAATATTTTTGGTAGGTGCTAAGGTATATGCCAATCATAGTCAAGAGACAAAAACAAAAATGGTGACACTCATAAAATTCCTACCTCGGAGACTAGACTTAAAACCACAACTAGTCAAATGCTTTGCAAGTGCCTCTCCTAACTGATGTTGCCAGTTTGGTATGACCTTGGCTTCAGATACCGGCCACACAATTGCTGTCTCTGTTGTGAGATTAACACTAGCAGAAGAAACTTGTGGCTGCATCTCAATATGAAACCAGATACTTTGGATTAGTTTTCACTACAATTTGTTCAAGAGACATGTCGTTGCAATGCTATGTTGCATTTAAATTAACGTGACCAGCTTGGAGTCTTTCACAGTAAGAATCTAGTTTCGAAATCTTTCCATCTCATTTAAATTAATTACTTGATAAAAATTCCAAAACAAAAAAAGAGAAAGACTTACTTGACTCTCTAGTATTTTCTTAACACTGGCTGCACATCCCCCGCATGTCATTCCCTACAAGAAATCGAAGCTAACTTCAGTACATTATTAAAACCTAAAACGAACGTCGATGTAGAAAGAAAGAAAGGGAATTCATACTCCGACATCCAGTATAATAACATCAGGGGACAACGGCGAAAGCTCTTCACCTCCTCTACCGCCCAATTTCGACTTCGAATCTCCACCATCCGATCCACCATTTCCGCTGCCGCCTCCGCCGCCGCCGCCAACATCTCCTCCGGCACTTCCACCAGCGGCCCCAAACGACGCCGCAGAGCCAGACATGCACTCGAAACGACATCGTTTGTGTGGCGGCAGCACGGTGGAAAATTTTCGGCTTGAGAGAGAAGCAAAGGTTAAGGTTTTAGTAGAAACGGAAGTGAGCGGGCGAACTCGATAAGCCGTTGGGATTCTTTCGAGGAAATGACGGGCTTTGGCGATGGTGAAGAGAGTCAAAGTAGTAGTTGTAGTTGATAATGATAATGCAGACTCCATTGTTGTTGCTTGCTGCAATGTTCGCTGTATTAAAGAGACTGATTGATACTGCTAATTTGCTATTGGTTTGTCTACCTGTTTCTTTATCCTTGGTTTCAGAGATAGAGAGTTGAGGCAAGCTAATGTCAAGACTCGCGTGCTAGTGAGTCGTTCTGTTCATTTTATCACTTCTTTTTTAATCATTTTAACAAGCGGAGTCGTTTTGTTTATGCAATTACTTTTCGGCCTGTCTTTTGTCGGAGTATTTTTAAAAAATTATTTAAATTTTATTATTTAAATTTTAATTTATTTATTAATGTGAGATGTGAATAAATAGAAAAATATAATTTTTTAAAAAAAATTTATTAAATTAAAATAAATTAATATTATTTTAATTAAATTTTTTTTCTATCAAATTTAATTCATTATGAAAACATAAATAATAATTATAATAGTTGTATCTTTTCAATAAATAATAATAAAATATTAATAGAAGAGGGAGAAACTCACTCATCAATATTAAAGAGTGAAAAATAAATTTTATTTGAAGAATCTAAATTAATGTATCTTTTGGAGTGTTTAATACTGACATGACTCTTCAAATAAGAAGTAAAATTTTATTTGAACACTTTTTTGGAGATACTCTTACTATTTTTACATTCACTACTTTTCTTTTGAAAATTGTTAATGGCCCGAAAATTGGAACCAAGCCCGGACGGGCCGTTGTTGACTCAAATCCGATCCCAGGAAAAGCCCCAGGGCAGGATTGAGTGCTGGCCAAGGCCGCAAAATTTTCAAGCCTGGATTTTTTTAAATTCGAGTGATGCAGTGAAGCTATTTCTCTTGAAAACTCTAATAGGACACCTTTGTCACTTTAAGTAGAATAGTATCTCAAACTCATTTATTTATTAAAGAAACTCATTGGATCTTCTTCTTTTTTTTTGTCTAAATAATGGTAACTTTCTCTTTTTATAAACTTTCTCAACTTAAATAATTTTCTTGTATGACATATAAATATTTTTATTTCAATTTATATTTATTCTTGTAATATAAATTCATTCATGAAATTTCCTATACTAACAATATTGGTGTAGATAATTTCCCTCCACTTCTATTTCTTTCAACAAAACTGAAAAAGGTTTGAGAGAAATGAGAGAGAAATAATAAATAAGAATTAAGAAAGGAAGTTTAGACTTTTTGTAAAAATAAAAATAGATATTGAAATTTGGCAAGTTTATGGAAAATTATTATGTTGCATTAATAAACATAATTAGATAGTTAAATTCTCTAATTAAAACAATTCCCTTCACTGTTATGTATCGGTAGCAATCAATTATTTTTAACCTTTTAGTTCGCTGTTGGTTTTGTATAATAAACGATGTACAACAATGATGTAACATATTACCTTGATAAGTTCCTTATTATTGTTCTTCCTTTCTTTATTTTTTCTACATGGTCATGGAGCAGGAAAAGATTTTTTTTAAGCTTTCTTTCAATCACAATTGACAAAAGCTACTTCATTGAGAATGGAAAATCAATTCATGAGATCCATGTTATCTCATTTCTCAAATCATCCAAGAATTAGTTTGGTCACCAAGCTATTCAAATGGTGATGTAATATAACTTGGAGTTAATCAACAAGTATTAATTTAGTATGCCACGCTAGACTGTTGTATAAATTATATAGCATTTGGTGTTGTGCTATATTGTATAATTATCAATTGTCCTGTGTTTGACATATAACATGTACTAAACTATATTAACTTTTGTTAAAAATAAATAATTTAAGTAAATAACTAATCTTTTTATAGTAAATAGCATAATCCTTAGAACATGTACGTATCTTTTAATGCTAAAATGGATGGATGTGCATGAGTGCGTGCGTAGATGTGTGTGTGTATACTTTTATATAAAAAATACTTACATATATAATTAATATATTTGTATTGTTTCTAGATTTATGTAAATATAAGTTTTAAAAAATTTTGACATATAATTGTCCTACATGTTTCTTGTGAAAATTAATCGAAGTAATTCAAATCAAATTACATAGCCATTCAAAAGTTTACAAAATCTGATTCAACTTAATAATATAATATTGAAACAATACTATGTCAAAATATCAGGTTGTGTTAAGTACACCCACAAACTCACTTGTTTAACACTATAACAAAATATTGGGATATGTTTAGCATGCAGCTCTTTTCTATACCAAAATATTATTGGGTTTAAAATATTATAGCCATTGAAGCAGCATATTAACCTTGTGCTCTTTGTAAGAGCATATCGACAAATATTAACTTATGCTCACTTAATAAAGGACTTAAAAATTGAAATATTATAGGGTTTCCTTAAAATTAGCTCTAGGACTAGAAGTTCTTCTTCAACAGAAAGTCCCATAGTTGAAAGTTCCTTAAAAAAGTTGAACAGAATCTCTTGTGTTATCGAATATGCGTTGAGCTATTGTATTCATGTTTTTAAATGATTGGTTGATAAGATTAACAATCTTGTCAATGTGAGCATACAATGTCACCCTTTTAACCAGAGCTCTCCTTATTTAAAGGTAGGTAATGTTCTAAGAACTTGAAAATGGTATAGCTGATATTGGAGAACATCTATTATCCATTTTAATATCATCATCACTAGTTTCTTCTTTATTTGCTTCGTCTTCCTATATCAATTTGAGTTTGTGCTTAATGTCTTGTACCATAGTTCTTTCTAAATATGTTACCAACCTTTCATAAAGTGAAAATGCCTTATCATCTTGATGAGTATTGGAAAATACATATTTATAAATAGTAAAACTATCACTTCAGACTCTAAGTCATAGTAACATTTCTATTTTTATGTGTTTGAATCATATAAGCTTTTATTATGTGTTTTATTATAATGTAAGTATTTTATATATTTTAAAGATATTTTAATTATTTCACAACTAAAGATAAGTCGAACAACAAAATAGATGACATTTTTAAACTTGAAATAGTTGAAAATCTTAAGAGAAGTATAAAAGGTCATCCAATACTATTCACACCTATGATATTGTTTACGTATATAATACTATTCACAAGTATGGCATTATTCACATATATGATACGATAATATGGTATTGATTGATGATATGACATTGATCAATGATGCGACAGCATCTTATTATACCAATGTTGTGGCATTAACTAATTATATGACATTAACAGATAATGTGACTTCAACTGATGATGTGGTAGGATGCTATTGGACCAAAATATTAATGTGGCATTAAATGACGGCGTGGCAGCATCTTATTAAACCGAAATGCTTATGTGGTATTAATTGATGATTTGTTCCAATTGTTACATTGCATAATCCTGAGCTTTTAAGTTGTTTGCTTTTGTGGTATTAATTGATGATTTGTTCCAATTGTTACATTGCATAATCCTGAGCTTTTAAGTTGTTTTCATATGATGGCTAAGATTTACCCATTGTTTTTATAAATAAAGGACTCCCTTCTTAATTTGATATCTTTGAATCTATTTTTAAGTTCTTTTTTTTATAATTCTCTTTTCATCTTGTATTTTCTATATATTTTAATAGAATTATCATTTTATCTCTATTTTAATTATAAGTGGCAGTTTAGTTTCAAACTTTGATTGAAGGTGAAGCCTTAAGATAATCTATAGGTATAATTAGATAAGTTTATTTTCTTTTTTCTCTCTAATTTATGTGGTTACTTTAACTCGTTATCAATAATCAGTATATCTTATGTAGATTTTGCTTGGTATATTAGCTTCCTAGTGAAAGATCATTACCACTTGGTATAATAAGCACTTAACATGATAGTTATTAGAGAGAGAATTCTCCTATAGCATTTTCTAGGTTGTCTTGACATAGTATCGACAAAGAGTATATTTAGGTTATTTAGTGGATAGTCTTGTCATGATGTGGATAGAATGATTATTATCATCTGGCATACTCTCAAGGATCTTACTAAAACTATATGGAAAGCTAAGTAAGGACCTTAACGAAACTACATGATTATCGTTTTGACACCACACTTAGTGAAATATCATTATCTCTAGCACCTTGAGTGCTTCATATGATATTTATTAGAGTAAGAATTATGAAGAGTGGAAATACCTCTCTCACGAATTAATTAGAAGTAAAAAAGAAATATTAAGCTTACGGTAAATATTGAATGTGAATCCAAAAACTTAAGCATTTCATTTGCATTAATATCATCTTTAATATATTCCTACTATTTTATTTTAAATACAAATAAATATTACCCTGATCATTTAGCATCCTTTGCAATTGAGTCCTTTTAGCTATTTATAGATGGAGCCATAAAATTAGCTATTATTGACTTTTTTGTCATAACCGGTTTGCCTTTTAACCTAAATAATTTGTTGCTTAAGTTCACCATTACAGTTAAATTTTAAATTTTTGAATAAAATTTTTCATTTATTGATAACCGATATGTCATTTGGTTCCAAAGAGCTATGTTTGTGAATTTAGTTTGCCGTCTATGGATAACTGATATTCCATTTGATTTCAAAGAGTTCACTTCATGTAGTTGGGTTACCATTTGTCTTAAGTAGGGAACTGGTGTACTTTACTTCATTTTTCATGTAGCTGAATTTTTGTTTATCTTAAGTAAAAAGCTGGTTAACAAAAATACAACCTCTTAAAGTGAAATCTTATCCTTTAATTTTACTTAAAGTATTTTACTAAAATTATTCATTAATTCATGGTTTGTAATCATTAAAATCAAGAACCTAAAAAGCTAAATAGCTATATAGGTTAAGACCTAGAGTTAACACGAGGAGAAGCATTCAGACTGTAATTCAACAAATTTAGTTTAGTACCTTTTCAAGATGTCTAAATGTATTAGATTTGGATCCATTATTAGCACGACCACCACTTATAGCCATCACATCTAGTGCATCCAATAGTGCTTTTTTCTTCAACATATGTCCATGCTTGCCTTATACTGTACCTTGTTTCCATTGGTGTGGCTTGTATTTCCATCATCCTTCATTCCTGAATTTGATTATATTTTTTGAAATATAATTTAAACTATAAAATTGTAAGGTACATATTAAATCATTACCATAATTCTCAACTTAAAATATTAACAAAAGATTCCAAGTTTAAACTGATGGACGAAAAAAATCACAAAGTAGCAAATATATCATGTCAAAACACTAAAATAAAAATCCTAATGAAAAATATATTAGCAACAGTTTCCAAGCCATTCATTATACATTACATCTGCTAAATCATTTCACCTTGTACTTTATTATCATCTATCTTAAGTAAATTATGCTCCAATGGATCTATTGACATTTCTCTCCTAATTAAATTATGCAATAAATAACAAGCAGTAATAATATGGCATTGTATTTTGATTGGATAAAGAGATAGAGTTTATCATATAGCCCTTCGCATTTTGAGTAAATTAAAATATCATTCTACAATGTTTCTTGCCAAAGATTGTTTTATGTTAAAGAACTCTTTTTCATTTTGAGGAGCACACTAGTCTTTCCATTCTGACAACTAATATCATGTTCCCTTATAAACTATAAAGAATCCTTTAATATTTGAATATCCAACATCTACAAAATAGTAGTAACCTAATCACTTTATACAAACATTAGTTAAAAAAATATAGCTTATCGATAATTTAAATAAAAATGGATAAAATAAAAAGTTAATCATAAGTCACACTTGTAAGAATTTTTAAATTAGTTGATTTGCATATTGCATCATGAAGTATTTTAGAGTCAGAGGCTGACCCGTCTCATCCAGGTATCATGAGGATAAATTGCATGTCTCCCGAATAAAACTCTAAAACATTAAATGCAATCTTTCCTTTCTTGTTTTAATATCTTAGTTTATCATTTTTTGGCATACATACTCTTATATAAGTTCCATTTAATACCCTCGACCAATTCTACATACATTAATAAAATAAAATAATATAGATAATAAACTCTTACACTTTTATGGTCTATTAAAAAATATAATATAAATAGTTAAATACCTTCGACCACTTCCATATTGCATCTATATAATTTTTTACATAGGTTCAACAGTCTAAATAAGATACTTTGGAACCATAAGAATTTTTTGAAACTAAATTAAAGTATCTATTAACAATTTTATTTGGATTGGAAAACCCAACCATTATGCAATTCTTAATATGGTGAGATAGAATTTAAATACTAGATATGCAACCTAAGAGATGAGTGAATTAAACGTATAAAAATTATGTTGTGCTTAAATAAGGATTAATACAAATTTAAAATAATTTTAAAACTATAAATAAAGCAATCAAATTAAAAATAGAGAAGAGAAGAGAGAGTTGAACACAGAGATTTTTACAAGGTTCAACCAAAACTTACCTACGTCTATATCTCTAAGCTCACTGAACTTAAGGATTCCACTAATTAAGTTTCTAAGGTTTAAAGAAATCTTACAATTGACTTTACAAGTGTTAATTAACCTTTACAACAAGAGATTATTCTAGATCTCTTCACTTAAGTGTTTCTCACACTTACAATCACTCAATTTTGATATTAAAATTAAGTTTATAAAGAAATTTTCCTCACATAATGTATGTATTTACAAATGAAAGCTCAATATATATTTCCCTGATTGAATAATCAAATTTTAAGTACAAGAAAGATTTAATACACAAGAATAAGCTCAAAGAAGATTTTTGAATCTCTTCCAATTTGAATAATACTAAGCTTTTTATAGTTAGAGAAGAACATTAGCCATTGTTAACTTATTATAAATAATCAGATCACTGTTAACTATTGTTGAATTACTATTTTGACTTGTCCAAGTGACTGTTATGCTGGAATTTAAAAAGTTGGTTCACTATTTAAAGTTATTAATTTATCGTGTATTTCCAAAACTCGCAAGATCATATAGGCTATCCATTTGTGCTAAATAATTCATCGATTACAAACTAGTTGCTCTTTAGGTTTTATCAGTTAATCATTTTCAATAAATAATTCACCGTTAGTCTTTAAAATCAAAACCAGATAACTTCCTTTAGCAAAATAATTGTGTGATTAAAATAACAATTATTCATTTATTTCTAGATTCTTAAACTTGACTTGAAAACTTAAGACATTTTAACTTGATTTATTATTATCAAAGTCAATGTTGTAAAAATATTTGTGTTAACATTCTCCCCTTTTTTATGATAACAAACTTAACTAGTTTTAAAATTTTTTCAATAATTACTCCTTTTGCATATAAGCTCCCTTTATACTTTTCAAGTTTAGAAAAGAGGTACCACTCTTCATCATTAAAAAGAAACATATGAAAGTAAATCTAAATAAATCAAATGATTGCCCATGCAATCAATGTGAAAATTTCAAAAGAACCTCCCTCTGATATCCAACACCTCTTAAAAAATCATAAGCAAAACTTACACCTAAGTAATCAATATCATCAATAAAAGAACAAAAACTTGCCTAAGTAATTATTTAAAATATCATCTATGCTAAGTCCATTATTTATAGAGTTTTTATTACATATCTTGTAATAGCAATTAATTTACTAATTTCTTAATTTAGTGCAATTCCAATTTATTAGGAATATTTGTTTCCTAAGTTAATTAGATGACTAATTTAGGAAGTCAATCAATGTTGAGATTATATAATCGGCACATAAGATAAAGCATGACATTAGTTTAAATAGATAGCTTGTTAATGCTCTAGATATTCCTTGAGAGATAAGTAAGATAAGAAGATTATATTCTTTTGTATTTAGATTCATAAGCATTATAAGAGGAAATAAATATTTATTTTGAAAAGAATTTAAGTCTTTCAAGACTTGTAATTTTTTTTGTGAAATCCTAGTATTTATATAAAGAGAGGTATTTCACAATTAAAGATATGAACAACACAGAGTATAAAGCAAAGAAGCAAGATTCGGCTTCTCTCTAGAGAATCTGAAATTGATGCATAATGTTGTGTTAATTTATTTTTTTATTTTTGTTTCATTTCTGTAGAGAATTATGTGAATCTTGGACCACTAGATATTGAAAAATTACATTGATACTTTGCAAGTATCTTGAGGATCGTGGATAAAAAAATAGTAATTTTTCAATAGAAGCATACTTAGTCTAAAGTTGAGTAAGTTGTATGATGATAAATTATAAGTGAGAGTTTTAAGTTTAGTAAATCCATAAGTTGTAACATCTCAACTTACTGAATTGCTTTTCATTTAGGCGTAGTCTCGTAAATGTAGGATTGATTAATCCAAACTATGTAAAAATCTTTGTGTCATTTCTTTTTTGTATTTTATTGTGTTTTTAAAAGTTAATATTTTTTATGCGGCTGAACAATAATCATAAACAATAATAGTGAACAATATTTTTGAAAAAATTAATTAATTTGTTAATTTTAATTTTTTAGTTACCTACATCTATTTGCGTTAGATCTAAATTCCTTTCAATTGGTATAAGAGCAAGAGACTAACTATTTGTTTGATAAGATTCTTGAAACCCAGATTTATTTGTATGTATGAGTTTGTGAAGAGAGGGAGGCTCTTGGGCTTGTCCTCCTATATTATATGAGACGAATTATGTTTATTGGAAGCAAAGGATGGAAATTTATTTGATAGCAATTGATGAAAGAGTTTGGCAATGTGTACTCATTAGATATACTTTACCTATCAAAATTAATGAAGATGATATTGAATCTCCCAAACTAGTCAAAGAATACACTAATGATGAACTTGATACATCTGGATATAATGCAAAAGGACTTAATGCCATTGTCAATGGAGTTGGTGTGTTTCAATACCAACTAATTTCTACATGCAAGACATCTAAAGCTATTTGGGATATACTCCAAAGTACTTTTAAAGGTGCTAATATAGTAAAATGTTCTAAACTTCAAAAACTTATATTTGATTTTGAAGACCTGAAAATGCATGATCATAAAATCATATCTAAATTTAACTATAGAATCCTTGCTATGGTTTTTTTTTTTTTTTGCTATTGGAAAACCTATTTCTGAGGAAGAAATTTGTAGAAAAATCTTAAAATTTGCTCATCCTAGATATCATCTTAAAATTTTGGCCATTGAAGAATATGTTGATATGTCTGTCATGATTAGAGGTTCATTTATAAGAAAATTGATGGTCTATGAGACTAATTACTTGAATTTGAATTGTAAGAAAAAAATTATTATGTTTCAAGTTGAAACAGAGGCTCCTGTCACCAAATCAAGTGAAGATGATGATCTATATTTATACGTGGATAATTCACTTGCATTCATTGTAAAGAATTTCAAGAAGATGTTAAAAAAAAGAACTTTAACAAACCAAATAAGACTTCTACATCAGTTGCTCCTACAACTTAAAAAAGTTCTTCCAATTCCAATTCTAATTTTAATTTTAAATTATTTGATTTTTACAAACTCGAAGGTATTCGACGCAGAGAATGTGGAGGCATAAGAATACAAGCACAATATGCTAACACTCTTATGGAAAAAAAAGTAATATAATTCACTGAGAGCGATGATGATTTTAATGTTAGCATTGATGAAGAAGACCTTATTGGGGGACTTGTTGTCCATAATGATAGCAGTAAATAAGAATCAAACATTAGAGATGCATCTACATTAGAAGCCTCCACTTAGCTCCTTACAAGAAAGACACTGATTCTCATCCTGACACAACTGTGTACTATGCTAACAAGAATAGTGATTCAGATAGCGATGCCAGTGACATTGATATAAATGATAAAAGAACATTTCATCGAAGCTACAATAAGTCTATAATAAGAATGTATCCTTGATGACTTGAGTATCTAATCTTTTAGAAGATAAGGAAAACTTGAAAGTAAGGTAATTCACTATAAGTTTTAACTTACTGATAAAGATAATCAATTGCTTGCAATGAATATAAAATTAGAAGATACCAAAAGTCACTTAAAATGATGAATTCTAGAACAAAAAAATTAGATTATATCTTGTCAATTGACAAGTTCAGCTTAGATCATCATGGTATTGGATATCAAGACAGTAAAAATTCAAATTTTGAAGGTACGTTTGTTAAAGCTTCTTAAATTACAACCTCTCTACCAATAGTTAAAGTTTCATATCTCTAAAAAGGCAAGGTTGTTTCAATTTTTCATTAATTCATCAAGGTAAAAACAATAGGTTTATTCCTAGTTGTCATTTTTGCCATGTAAAAGGACATATAAGACCTAATTACTTCAAATTCATAAAATATATAAAAAATACTATGTTATTTAATTATTTTTATGAAAAATCCAAGATGACACCTTGGCCTAAGGTTGAGACAAGTTGGAACAAATCAGAACCACTTGGATAGAAAGATTAATTATAAGACTTAAGTTTCTTTTTTTTTTTTGAGAACTTACACTACTGGCTTTTGGTACTTTGATAGTGGTTGTTTTGAACACATGACAGGTGATAAAAGTGCCTTGGTCAATTATCAAAAAGTTGATTTAGAAAATGTAATTTTTTTAATGGCGTAAAAAGTTGTGTTCTTAGAAAGGAAACATTGAATGTGAAAAGTTTTCTAAAACTTGATAATGTTCTACATGTGGAGGATCTCAAAGCAAATCTACTTAGCATTAGTTAAATTTGTGACCAACACAAAACTTATTGGTCAACTTTCACAAAAACAAATGTTGCATTCTTAATGTTAATGGAAATTACATTTTAGAAGGACATCAATCATTTGATCATTGTTCTAAATTAACTAGCTCAGTTATTTGTCATAAGACAACTCTTAATGACACAGAATTATGACATCAAAACTAGGTCACTTGAACCATAAATTACTAACTAAAATTGTAAAAATAAGTGCTGTAAAAGGAGTTCTAATACTTAAAAAGAAATAACTTGGAATATTTACATTATGTCAATCTAGAAACAACAAAGGGCATTAGAAAAAGCCATTTAGGATAGAGCAACATCAAAGGACTTCATATGGACTTCATTGGACCAATGCCAGTTAAAAGTTTAGTTGGGAAAAGGTATGCATTTGTATGTGTAGATGATTTATCTAGGTATATGTAACGCCAAAATAAAAAAGAATTCCTTATGGAATTTGGGCTTTCACTAGGATTTATAGAGGCCTTTTGATTAGAAAAGGGTAGAAAAGAGTATTGAGTTATTAATAAAGGTTATTTAGAAGATAGTTTTGGAATAAAAAGTTATTTTTCTAAGATTCCATTCCCTATGAATTCATCTTTTATCTCCCTTTTTCATAACCCTAAAAACTTATGATATTCTTGTTTCCTCTCTTATCAATTGTTCATAATTTATCTTCACTCAAATCTTATGATTCAATCAAAACAAACGATATGTATACCCTCCTTATTCCCTTCAAGAATTTCTTGTAAATCATTCTATTTATGGTTTATATTTGGCATGATTTTAGATTTTTTTTATAGATCTTGATGCATGACATATGATGTGTTTAGGTTTTATTTAGGGTTTTGATTAATTAGGAGTTTGGTTAATCAACCCTTGGCATAATATAGGATGATTCTGGATAGCATGATATCTTGATTTTTAAACTGATGTTTTGTGAACGAATTTTTATTAGAAATTAATATTCTGGAAAATAGACATATAGAGCCTCCTTAATAAATTTTATTTAATCAAATTTGATTTCATTTTCAATTTAATATGTATTTTCGAATTAGAAACCACTACACTGGAAAACTGTAATTCTAGGAGTGCGATCGGGTTACAGAATTATTTTCACTATCAACTGAACTCAGAAAATTATGAAATTTTATATGGATGTTAAGATACGTGTATAGTATCTTTGGTTTTAATTTCATAATTTACTGATTTTAATTTCATAATTTATTGATAAGTATTTCATTTTATAAAATTCTCAGAAACGGTTCTGTTCGGTTAAGGTTATGAGAAAACAGTTTTGAAATTGGTGAGAAATAAATAGTTTTAAAAATATTTTTGATCTCGGATCCTCTTCAAAATTTTATATGAGATACTCATGGATGTGTAGAATAGTTTTGTAGAATATTATGTCATTCTGAAGTTTAGGTTAAGAGTTAAAATTCATCGGACACATATGAATTAGAAAGGTAGATTCTTTGAGTGAGTTATTAATAATTATGTTTTGTATTTGTTAAGGTGTTGAGGACTCTTAGGGACTTAGAGGTGTGTAGTTCAAGATTCTCATATCGAGGTAAGTAACTTCATTCCTAGTATACTGGATAGGTATAAGTATTTTGATATTATTATAAGAATTTTATACTATTTAGAAATTAAAGGATTTTCGTAGCAAAATCATTTTATGAGAATGTTTTCAAATATGAATTCTTTTAATAAAATATTTTATAAATGTCTTCAATATGTAAATTATTTTGGTGACATGACTTCTCATTATGATTTTATTTGTAAATCAGTTTGCAAGCCTAAATTATTTTTATGGACTTTTCTGAGTCTGATACGAATGTTTGGTACTCATGTGTGATTTTAGTTATCGATGATTATAAGATTCTTAATGTTTTGGCTCATTATCCATAGTTATTCTGATTCTGATTCTGATCGTATTACACGATATATCCTGCCTGACCAAGTATAAGTTAAGAATGTGCACATAATATTCGATTCGATTCTGTTAAGTGAAGTCACCGGGACTATAGGTGACACTATGTGACATGAGCTAACGTTTCATTTTCTGTACATGTGAATATGATTTTCCTTAATAAGTAACTTTGTTCTTGATATTCTGAATTCTTATGGATTTATGTTATCTAATTGAAATACGTTACTTCATCATGGAATATAGTTTTTGTGAAACTTATGGATTTATGAAATATATTTTGCTCAAAGAAGACTTGTAATATATTTTTTTGGGTATCGATAGGCTTAGTGTGTTAGGAATGGTTTTACTTACCGAGTTGGCGGCTCACCCCTCGTCATTATGTTTTTACAGATTAAGTTCCTTTGAGAGGTGTGCGTAGCCATGAAGTTAGAGATTTTCATTTTTATTCCCTATTTGAATAAGAAGAAGAAGAATAGACTTATGTTTTTTTTTATAGTTTATTTCGATCATGAACTTGTAATTTGGGTTTTCAGACTTTGTTATTTTATGTGACTTGTGACTTGTGACTTGTGGATTATTCTTATAAGAATTTGAGGTATACCAGTTTGGTATTTATGAGTAGAGATTATATTTTGCGAGTAACCTCCTTCTCTCACGTGCTTTGCACGTGTTAGATTTTAGGTGTTACAGTATATATAGGTTAACTTTATTAAAAAAATCAGATACATTTGATGTGTTCAGAAAATTATGTGAAAGGATTAAAAATGAACAAAATTCAACATTGTCAGGATTAAAAGTGATCATAAAAGAGAATTTGAAAACTCTAATTTTCAAGAATATTGTAATTTACATGAAATTTTACATAAGTTTTCCTCACTTATTACTCTAGAATAAAATGGTGTTGTAGAAAGAAAAAATAAGACCTTGTGGGAAATGGCACGAGTGATGTTAAACTTAAAGAGACTTTCAAAGAGATTATAGGCTGAAGCACTTAAAATTGCTAGCTACACCATTAATCGTGTTTGTCTTCGTCCAAGTACTAAGAAAACTCATTATAAGTTATAGAAAGTTAAAAAACCTAATCTTGGTTACTTTCGTATTTTTTAGAATATGTGTTTTATATTGAATGATTGCAAACATCTAGGTAAATTTGATTTTAAAAGTGATGAAGGTGTGTTTCTTGGTTACTTTAATAATAGTAAAGTATTCCGTATTTATAAAATGAGAACTCAAAATATTGTTGAATCTGTAAATATTATTGATGATTATTAAGATTTTACAGATCACATAATTGAAGAAGAGATAACCAATCTCTTAAAAGCACTAAATGTTGTTACTTCTAAAGTTTGGGTTATGGAGAAATGTCAATCTAGTGAACCTTCTTCAAAAGAAAAAGAACTTGTTGAAAAAGATGCCTTTAAAGAAACATTAAAGAATGTGAAAAAGAAAGTTTCAAAGCTCTAGGCAACCATGGACCTATAGGACCTAATTAGAAAAGAACCATTAAGAGTTAAGAAAAATTACTCATCTGATCTTATTTTAAGTAATCTTGATGCACCAATGGTCATAAGGAAAAAATATGCAAATATAGTAAGAATTACTTGCTTTGTGTCTTTAATTAAACCTAAGAATGCTAGAGAAGTTTTAGTTGATGAATTTTGAGTCAAAGCTATACAAGAAGAATTAGAACAATCTGAGCATAGTGATGTATGAGTGCTAATACCTAGACCAAGTACCACTAACGTTATAGGAACCAAATGGATTTTTAAGAACAAAACTGATGAATTTGGTACCATAGTGAGAAATAACGCTAGGTTGGTTTTACAAGACTACACACAAATTGAAAGTGTTGACTTTGATGAAAGCTTTATGCCTATTGCTAGACTCGAATCTATTCATTTACTTTTTATAGTTACTTGTATAATAGGCTTCAAATTATTTTAAATGGATGTTAAGAATGCCTTTTTAAATGGCATCTTAAATGAAAAAGTCTAAGTTGAACAGCTTAAAGGTTTTGAAGACCCTTATGTCCCAAATCATTTTTTTAGATTGAAAAAGGTTTTGTATGGTTTAAGTAGGCTCTTCGAGTTTGGTATGAAAGGTTAACTAAATTTTTGCTTGAAAATGGCTATAAGCGAAGAAGAGTAGATAGAACACTATTTATTAGGCAACTTACTCTAGAGATTTTAATTGTTCAAATCTATATTAATGATATAATGTTTTCTTCTATTTCTTCTGATCATGTGCAAGAATTCCTGAATTAAATGAAAATGAAATTTGAGATGAGTATGGTGGGAGAATTGACTTACTTTCTAGGTTTATAAATGAAATAAATAAAGAATGAAACTTTTGTTAATCAAAGTAAGTATGCCAATAATTTAGTTAAGATATTTAACTTAGATTCTATAAAATACATAGAACTCCTATGGGTAGTAATACCAAGTTGACTATGGATGACAATGGTTCATCTATTGATCCTAGTCTTTACATGAGTATAATTAGTAGTTTACTTCATTCAACTGCAATTAGACATGATATATATTTCAATGTTAGTGTATGTGTTAGGTGTTGTACAAATTTAATTAAACTCGCAAGTACGCAAATCTATTATAGAATAGATTAATGGTGACGAGTGTCGATCCCATGAAGAGGTGAATTTTAATTATATATTAAATTTATTTTTTAAGTGGGTAGTTGGAATTATGGTAAAAGTAATTTAATCTATTTTAAAATTAAATTGGAATGACAAAAACAAATTATATGGACAACTATTATAATAAAGCACTCTAGTAGGATAGTGACATGAAATCTTCCCAAGGGTCTTGAATATCCTGAAACAAAAAGTCAGTGTAATCTAGCTTTGCTTCTTTGAGGATAATTCCTGAGGACTTGGGTAGGCAAATGGCTGAAGGAGTTGGAACTATTAGAATATCATGATGAGGACCTAATGAGGTGTAGTGAATATTCTTGTGTAGTTCAGGCTTATGGTTGAGTTGGCAAAGAAATTATGTAGATTTTTTTGAACATCTTGGTCTTATTCAAGAATGGCTAGGTATAGCATGGTGTACCATTCTCTTGCTTGGTCTACAATAAAAAAACTATCAGTGTGAGGGTGTTAGAAATATGACATGTGGATTATAAAAACAGATGTGAACATGTTTGCTTTTATTTCTGGCATCCTCTAAAGGTTGTAAAGGGAAGACAGTTGTTCCAGTTTCATTCTCTATTAAGGAATTAGTGAGTACCATTCGAGCAGGGTCTAGATTAGGAAATTTGACTTATTTGAATCCATGAGATGTTTCTACAATGGCTTTACCAGAGAAACCAGTTTCGTGACATAGAGAACGGTTAGACACCAGATATATCAGAACTCGTCTTCTGTAATTCCTTTGACTGGATGAAGGTATAAGCCTATAAGGAACAGTTCTTCTAGATGAAAATCGAGGACAGAAATTGAGTTTGAAAGTAAATATGCCTTTATGAAATATCTAAAAATATATTTTTTTGCAAAGTCTTGGATTGCAAAGGCCGAGGTAAATGTTTTTTAAGAGAAAAATACCTTTTGGTTATAGCGTATTTTGGTAGTAAAGTGGCCATAGAGATTATTGAAAAATGATATTATGAAGAAATGTAGTGTATAGGTTTTGCTGGTTTGGCAAGTCCTGAGAGTAAGTCTGGGATGAGGTTCTGGGTTCCTTTTATATACTTCAAAGAGAAGTCATATTTTGAGAACCAGTCTTTGAGTCTTAAGAGCATCTTTTTTATAATATTCTTCCCTTTTGAATTTATAATGCTTGGGAAAGATGAGTTGTCCATTCAGATAAGAAAGTGATAGCTAATAAAATGATATTCAAACTTTTTAATACCATTTTTTAAGGCTAAAATTTCTTTGTAAATGCTGTGGTAGTGGTATCGTGAGTCAGAAAAGTATCCACTAACATATCCGATAAAGGTTTCTTTTCCATCAATTTCTTCGAGGAGAACAGCACCCCATAAGGTGTCACTTGCGTCTGTTTGCAAGATCCTATTGACATCTATAATGAGCTTTAATGGTGGAGGATCTTGTGCAATCTTTTTTAAAGTACTGATAGCTAAAGTGTGATCATTGCTCCATTTTGATGGCTTCTTTTTTAATAAAACCAAGAGCTATCGTGTGTGTTGGTCCATATGTGGGATAAAGTCTATGATATAATTAACAATGCTGAGAAATTGCTAGATCTACTTTTTGGTCAGATACTGATCTAGAAAATGAAGCAGTTCTTGGGTAATGTGTTTTTCGGGCTAGTAGTGTTCGTCTTTGATGACCATGCTAAGAAACTTAATGTTATCTGTGGCAATAGTGCTTTTCTTTGCTGACAACATTATCCCATGTGGTTTAATAATGTCAAAAAATGGATTCAACAATTGGCAATGTTCTTTATAAGTTCCTGGAAACAACAAAATATCATCAATGTAAATTAATACAGGATGCAGTATGGGCTAAAAATTTTAACTATTGCTTTTTGAAAAATGAACGGGGCAGTTTTTAAACCAAAGGATAAAATTGTCCATTGATAATGAGCATTAGAAATGCAAAAAGTTATTTTATGTATTTCAAATGGTTCATTACCGAGTTGCCAAAAACCTGATTTCAAATCAAATTTTAAGAAAATGTGGGCATTTTTTAGATATGTAAAAATGCTTTGTCTTTAAGGAAGTGAAAATTTGTCATCTTGTAAAAACATGTTTAGAGGTTGGTAATCAATGACTAATCTCTTTTTCCCTCGGACAAGTTTAGAATGCTTTTCCACATAAAATGCTTGAGAAACCCATTGAGAATTTGTGGGCTCAATAAGACCTTGGGTTAATAGTTGAGAACACTTTTTCTAGGTTAGGGCTAAGTCAGATGGACCCATCCCTGAATGGGTTACCTTAGTTAGATTGGTGTCTTCATTTAATTTGAAAGGCAATTTAATAAAGAAAGACTCATTTTTTTGTAACGAATTTGGATGGGTAAACTCAGCATGAGACTCGGGACAATAATAGAGAATTTTGGTTGAAATGTCTTGGTAAGACTGTGGAGAATCAGTGAGACTGTAAAGTCTGAGAATGTTAATGAACAGTTTAAACATGGATTTGACACGAATTCCAATGGAAATAATTTGAAGGTGTTTGATCTGGTGGATGATATCAAAATCTAATAAGATATCCAAGTTTCAATGATTTTGGTCCAAATAACACAGTTTGGGAAGATTTGAATACCAATGAGATTTTTGGTAATCAAATCTGTGGTGAAGATATTTCCATCTGCTGCTTTGAAATGTTCTGTATGAGGCTTCCAGTGTTAAGGTAGAAGAATGTTTGGATTTAACATTGTTTTCTGGGCACTTATGTCAAGAAAACCAATGGTAGAGATTGGTCTCTAGAATTTTGATGGTAAAATCTGGATTTTGATGAAAGGGATTAGAATTGCGGAGTTTATGGTCAATGACTGTTGATTAAAAATTGTTTGGAACTCATCTATTTCAGAATCGTCTGATGAGTTTTCTAATGCAAACATTGTTTCTTCATTTGGCTCATCATACTCAGAGAAATAAGATTATACTTCTTCTTTGTCAAGGGAATAGTTTGCCTTTTCTCGCTTGTTAGGGCAATCTTTTGCATATTGTCTTTTTTTCTTGCAGATAAAACATCTGTTGGATTTTTTCCTCTGTTGTTCCCTGGATGAAAATGATATTTTCCTAAAGAACTTGTATGGCCTTCGGGTTTTCTAAAAATGGGACTTTAAAGAGGATTTTGAATGCTTGAATTTTTTAAAATGCTTTCTTTTTTTAGGACTGTAATCACATTTCTTTTTATTCTTGCATTTGATCTGTAAGTATAGCTTTTTACAAGCACTTCTGAAAGGCTCTCTGTCTTTGATCAGTTCTTTAATGAATTGTTTTTGCTCATAAAGTTTGTCAAGGCATCCTTTGGCAATTTGAAAGATTTTTCCCAATGAAATATTTTCAAGGTTGAGATTATAGATTGTAAGTTGCCTTTGTATTTTTTATTGCAACTCTTCTAGTAAGGAGGCAAGAAAAACATGCTTCAAAGTGGGATCATTGAACCCATTAAGTTTGTAAAACAAGATAGACATTTTCTTGTAATGGAAATCAAGATCTTTGGAGTTGAATGAACAACACTTCATATTGAGATAATCTCTTCTGGGAGCTTCAAAAACTGTTGTTAGTTCTTTAATAAATTATTCATAGAGGATGACTAGGGTTGAAGAGACATTTGGCATTTGTACAAATTGAAGTTGCCTGTAGGGACCGAGACTGTCAAACTAATCTCAGAAAGAACCTGTAAATCGAGTAACAAGTTCTTTACGAACAGATTCCATAGTTGCTCCTACTCTGATCATTTGAAGATCTACCCAAGCTGATATCTCAAATAATTTATCTCGCCATTTTTTGGTGGGTATATCGTCAAAGGTGAACCATGGACCACTTGTTGGTTTTAGAGCTTGAGGTTGAAGAGGAGGTGGAGCATATGTGGACTCAATAGGGTCATCCACATCAGAAGGAATCTCAAAATACAATTCAGGTTGAGATATCTGTGCGTGTTATGTTTCTTCTGGTTGTGCCTTTAAAAGTTTAGTGATGTCTGTATATGAACGTTCTGAATCAGATGTAGAAGTTGAGGAAAAGACTAAGGACCTCGAACCAGATCTAGAAATAGATTCTGATGATTTTGAAGACCGTGTGGCAGACTTGTTATCAGTTTCAAATATGAAGTGTGTGAAGCAGACGTGTCAACTTTTGTTGAGTTAGAAGTGTCAACATAATGAAAAACATATTGGTGCATAGGTTCTTTATCTTTTGAATGGGATACATGTGGTAGAAGAATAGAAGTATATTCTGGAGATTGTTGCTTTTGGGTTTCAGTCTTGGATGGTAGATTTGGACTTGGGCTTTCGTGGTTGAGAAGGTTAAGGTATATTTTAGAATAGTGTATGTGTCATTCCAAATAGTTTAGACGGATCATAAGGCCTGATTGGGGCTAACATGGGTGTAAATGGATGATAAGTTGAGCTAATTGTTAGTATTAGAGGAGACTTAGTAAAGAGTGTAGGTTGCTTCTCTAATTCAATGCGGTTTAGCTCTGTTTTCAAATGTCTGATCTTCCTTTCTTTTTTATCAAACTCGGAACCATAGTATCTTTGCTGAAGCATGGCATGGAATTCATAATCTAGTTTAGAGATTCTGGACAGTAAATTCTGATTGATTTGTTGCATCTATAAGATTAAGGAGTCAACCTTAGTTTCAATTCGGTCAGTTTACAAACTGATCTTATGAACTTGTTGATAGATATATTGCAACGTATCATTTTAGGCTTTCGTAATTTAAGTTTGCCAATTTACAACTAATTTAAAGGGCTTTGGTTATTCAAGGTGACCAATAAGAGAAATGGGTGAAGGAACAAAAGGTTTTGACACTATCTTCATTTGGGTATTGGTTTGGATTTCTAATGGTGGAAAGTTTGAAACATAATCCTTGGATGATGAAGAGATCATCATACAAGAGACTGATTGGATTTGAGGAATTGGACTTAAGACTAGTGAAGAGACTTTTTACTTGTAATTTTTTACAATCTATTTAAGTTCTTTTTTATACAAGGGCAAAGGTGCTGGTAGAGGTGAATGAGGGTTTTGTAGTTTTTTGTGGTGATGGTTACAAGGAGTAAGATACTTCTTTTTTAGTCTCCTTTTTTTTTTAATCAGAATCTTTGTCTTTCCCATTTTCCCAATAGGGACAATCTAGATCACATATTCCAGATCCGGGAGCATCCCATAGAAAATGACCGTTGAGCTTTGCAGGGTATATAAGATAGTCTACAGAGGTAAAGTCGGTGATTGGTAGCTTTTCTTATCTAGTTTGCACGGCTGTGATCATAGAAGAGTATGTAAATGACAATCTTAGAGGCTCTAGTGGGGTGTTGGTAGTACAGTTGGGGAGGTTGAGAAGCCGATTGAGGAGGCTTGAATGTCATTTTGACAGATCCATCATGTCTTCATTTAAATATACTTTCAGATGTCTGAATAGAAGTCTTATTCTGATGGGACTTCTCGTAGTTGGAGATCTATTCTAATGACATCAGCTTTATAAATTCATGTTGTGGAATTTCCTTGGGAATCTAGATGATGGTAGGAATTTAGTCTGACTCAGCTAACACCATGAGAGCATCAGAGTGGTTTTTAGGTGTTGGAAGATCTAAGACATGATTCTAAAGTCTATAGACTAGTTGATAATGAAAAGTAGCAATTTTTGCTGAAGAGATCTATTCAGCTCATTGGATTTGAACTTGAACTTTTAAGGCAGTTGACAAGTTGGCATCTTGAAGAGACAGGTTGAAATTTGGATAGAAAGTGAGGAGGATACTTCCTGCATGTAGTGTGGTCAAAACAGTACCAATGACAACATGTTTATACTGTTTGGATTTGGTGTCCAGCATGGCAATTCTAGCTGTGACAAGTAATCTTTTCTTTCTATGCAAGGTTAGGATTAATCTTACTCCTCCCAAATGAAGGTGAGTATAACCTTCTCTTTTACAGTTGGTAACTAACTCTGGAGGTATCTCTAGAGTCAGTAGTGGTGACTTGGAGGGTACACTAATCAACTGAGAAGATTGGATATATTCTTTTGGGAGTGGCCTTTTAGTGTTGATCAGGGATTTTATGCTTCTACTGAAGGAAGTTGATCTTTTGTACAGATGATAAGGGCTTATGAGAGGGAAAGACGATTCAGTAATCTAGGAAAATTCAGGGATATAAGAATATTCTACAAGGTTTTCTATTTTACTAGCTGTATGTTTGGTGCAACATTTTGGCAAAGACAATGTAGAGGAAAGTGAAACTGTATTTGGAAGTTCAGAAGATGAAGATAAAGTTAAAGCCATGATAGGAAAACTCTCCTGTCTCTGAGACCTAGTGATATTTCAAAACTTAAAAGATTTTTATCTTACTACTTTAAGAAATCAAAACATTTATATAGTGAACAACGTTTATGGTGGCTTTGATACCAAGGAGAGACAATGGAGTATGTGGCATTATTACACTAGAGTAATGATGAAAACAAGTTTATCCTTTGGACCAGTAGCCTGCATACTCGGGTTTCCAGCCTATATACCCAGACCCATTAAAACTCAAAATAGTTTTTCACAAGGTTCAACAACCCAAAACTTGACACCTTCGATCATTAAAACAGGGTATCAAACTAGAAAAAAAACATTATTAAGAGTTTTCTAATGTACAGGATCTTTGTTCAAGGCAAGTGCAGAGTATACTTTCTTTAGTTTTAAAATGAACGAATAAATTACTTTTTAGATTTTAAAAACACTAGAGTTTTATTAACAGAGAGAAGAAAGTAAGTTTAGAGAATCATGGTTTTCAAAGCATACTTTTATTTCTTAACACTTTTCTGAGTACAAACTAAGGAGAGATTTCCTTTTATAAAAGAATCCTCCTAGATAAGATAAGGATGGTCCTACATCTTTTCTAAGAGTAAAACAAGACATAATAATTGCTGAGGTAAGATAAGACCCTTATCCTTTTCACAAAGTGATGACTCATCACCTTTTTCAAAAGTTAAAGCAACAACAAACTTTACTTTAATTATTACACACATAAAGTAAAAGAAAAAGCAAATTAATTATGGCGACACATGGAAAGTTGTGGAGATGATAGGTTCATGTAATCTTTGTCTGATGAGCTGTCAGTATCTTATTTTTAAAAGATCTTTGCTAAAGGTAAAGGCTCTAAATGGTTGCAGTGGGGTCCACATGTTAGATTTGGACAATATTCTTATATAGGCCAATGCTGAAGTGGATCCTTCTAGTTGTCTAGTTGACTTGTTAGGAATAGTTCGTTGGCTAGTTGGCTGTGCTGAGGTGGATTTGCACTAATACTGGCCTCATTTGGTGAGAGCTCTATGAGAGGTGTCTGGAGTTGTTCAAGATACTGGGATAGTAACTGAAATCTTCCCATAAGCTTAATATTCCTCATTAATTTCAGTTAAATCATAACGGGATATTCACTCCTCATAAATAACTCTCTAATTAATATAGTACTAAAGGCTTATCGTGCGATTATAAGAACTCGCCTTGAATAGAAGACTAGAGATCCCTTAAGGTTTATAGTTGAGAGGATCTAAACCTATATAATCTCTAGGTACCATAATAGTATCAAAGCTTGTTAGAACTCAGAGAATGTGGTATGATTTATGGTTTCAGACTTAGAACTCTTTGTTCCTAGGATTTAGAGAAAGCCTTGTTATCATGACATTCACTTTCTTTGGAGTTGTGTCTTCATCATCTACTACTCCTATTTCCCTTTCTTCCACCTTATCTCTACCTAAGAATTATTTATCCCGTACAGCTAGTAAAATAAAAACCTCGTCGAATATTCTTATGTTCCTGAGTTGCCCAGATAAATGAGTCTTCCTTCCCTTTTGTCAGTCTCTACTAGTTGTATAAGAGAGAAACACTTTTACCCATAGTATCTTATCCCTCATCTCTACCAAACGTCCACACCTAAAAAAATACATCTAGTCTTCTAAATTGGATCAGTATGCACTTCAGTCTACTAGTGCTGAGCAGTATGTAATCTTAGAAATTCCAACTGATCTAATTACTAGTTAGAAAAGAGAAGGTTATACCCACCTCCAAATTAGTGCTGTCTGACTAATTTTAACACTTCATGGCAGAAAAGGACTACTAATTACAGCTCGAATAGCTTTATTGGATACCAGTTCAAATAGTACCAGTAATCCATCATTGGCACTATCTTGACCACTTTCTATGATAGAGGTGTTTTGCTTTCCCTTTATCTTAATTTCAACTTCTCCCTTTAAAACCCAAATCTCTCGACTACCCTTAAAGTCTAAATTTAGCTTAAGGTGTTGAACAAATCACCTCCACAAAATTGCTACCTTACACCATCAACTTGTGTATTGGTTGCAAAACTATGGTCTCGATCTTTCACACCCTCAAATTTCCTCCAAAGCTTTAATGATTCTTGCTGAATCATAAAAATTCCTACAATCATTCAAATCTCTAGACAAATTTCGAGAAATTAGTTGATCCAACTCATGCCTCTTGAATAGTTTCAAATTATGAGCTTTTTTACCAAATACTGAACCTATCCAGAGTTCAGAATCCATATTTGAAAAACAACCAAACGGCTCGTCCGTTTGACTTTCAAGCTAGGTCCTTCTGCTTTTGAGCCTGTTAGACTTTTCTTCACCTAGTCTTCTATGATCACTTCTGTTGACACTCTATAGGAAAAAAATATCCTTATTGTTGCTTTTAGCAGTAGTGGATGATATGAGGTTTGAATAAAGCTATTCAAAAATTGGTTTATTGCTATTTGAACTGGTATGAGGTTTATTGCTATTTGAATAAAGCTATTTTAATCGTCATTGGTTTGTGGATGATATGAGGTCACCACTTTGTGAGTGATGGAATAATTTGTTAAAAGAGCTTTGAATGCTTATTACAAAAATTGGCACCACCATTACTGATTATTGCTTGAGAGAATTCAAAGCGTGAAACAATATTACTTTTCAAAATCCCTATCACTACCTTGTAATCGTTGGTTCTACATGAAATTACTTCTACCTATTTCGATATGTAATCAATAGCAACCAATATGTTTAATGGCCAAAAGTAGAGAAAAAAGATTCCATGAAATTGATATCCCATACTAAAATTGGGTTTAGTGGTATCATATTCCTCTAAGTAATGCCCTTATTCATTGACACCTATCGCATGAAAAATAAAATGTGTAAGCATCGCAAAATAAAATTGGCTAATAAAAACCACATTTTAAAATTTGCATTAAAATAACTTCCACAAGCTTATTCATGATAAAATGAAAAGATATATTGAAATTTACTTTCTGGCACATATCATCTGATAATTTGATCTGTGCAATACTTGAATAGATAAAGATCATCCCAAAAGAAGTTCTTTATTTCAACAAAAAATTTGGCTTTGTCCTACTTAGTCCAATACTCTGGAAGTTGAGCTGTAATAAAATAGTTAACTATATCAGCATAACATTGTAATTAATACTTCTACACTCATAAGTTGTTCATTTAGAAGTGATTCATTCAATGGTAATGGCTTTGGAATTGTGTCAAAATTAAGATGAGAAATATGGTCTACCACAATATTTTCTGTGCTTTTCTTGTTTTTAATTTCAAAATCAAATTCCTGCAAGAGTAGCACCTAACGAATTAGTCTAACTTTTGTTTCTTTCTTTGTGAGAAAATATTTAAGAGCAGCACGATTTGTGAACACAATTATTTTACAATAAATGAGATAAGATTAAAATTTTTCTAATACAAATACTACTGCTGGTATTTCTTTTACCGTAGTTGAATAGTTTAACTGTGCATCTTTCAATGTCATACTAGCATAATAAATGACATAAGAAATTCAATCAACTCTTTATCTTAATATTGCTCCTACTACATAATCAGATGCATCACATATAAGCTCAAATGATAAGTTCCAATTTAGGGTTGAATGATAAGTGATAATGTCAACAACTGCTTTAGTTTTTTAAATACCATAGACATGAATCATTAAAGACAAAAAATACAACCTTAGCAAGTAGATTACATAAGGATCTTACTTTTCTAACTATTTTAGGTGGAAGAAGATTGGAAATGAGCTTTACCTTGGCTTTATCAACCTCAATACCTTTACTTGAAATGATGAGACTAAGAACAATTCTTTGTTTTATCATAAAATAACATCTCTCTCAGTTTAAAATCAAAATTTTCTCGATATATCTCTACAGAACTAATGTTAGATGATATAAACGTTGATAGAATAAGTCTTCAAAGACAAAAAAAATTATCCATAAAGACTTTAAGAAATCATCCAACTATATCAAAAAAATGCTTAAAATAACAATTCTTTGTTTTATCATAAAATAACATCTCTCTCAGTTTAAAATCAAAATTTTCTCGATATATCTCTACAGAACTAATGTTAGATGATATAAACATTGATAGAATAAGTCTTCAAAGACAAAAAAAATTATCCATAAAGACTTTAAGAAATCATCCAACTATATCAAAAAAAATGCTTAACACGCATCATTGAAATGTGGCAAGTGCATTATATAATTCAAATAGCATCCTTCTATATGCAAAAGTGCAAAGGGCAAATGAAAGTAGTTTTCTCTTGATCTTTTGGTGCTATAGAAATTTGATTATATCCTAAATAGCCATCTAGAAAGTAATAAAACTCGTGCTTGCTAATTTATCAAGCATTTGATCAATAAATGGTAAAAGAAAGTAGTTTTTACATGTGACTAAATTTAACTTCCTATAATCAATGCATGCACGCCACTCTTTAGTCATTCTAGTGGGTATCAATTCATTATCAGCATTTGTAACTACTGTGACTCCTTACTTCTTAGGGACAACTTGTACAAGACTGACCCATAAACTATTAGAAATATGGTAAATGATAGCTACGTCTAATAGTTTAAGGACTTCGGTTCTAACAACTTCTTTCATGATAAGGTTTAACTAACGTTACATTATCCTAGTAGGTTTAACATTTTTATCAAGGTGAATGTAATGCAGCCGTCTACTGGATTTATATATTTGATGTCAGCTATAGTCCATCCTAATGCTCTTTTATGCTTTTTAAAAACTTTCAATAACTTACCTTTCTATTTGTTATCTAGGGATGATAAAATGATTACTGGTAGAGTACTTTTTTCTTCTAAGAATGCATATTCCAAAGAGTAGGGTAATGGTTTGAGCTCGAGTTTTGGTAGTGATTTTGATGATAGGTTAAGTTTCTTCTCTAATAGTGTTAGTTGTTCAACTCTTGACTTACACTTATTTGTGTCTATGGATGGTGCAGAGCCAAGTAAGACATTGACCTCGTCAACTGATCTGTCAATATTAAAATCTAAAACAAGTGACTTAAACATGTTTTTAAAGGGTCATCACTAAGATTTGAAAGAAAATTATTATCGACTAATGCTTCAACTGAATCCACATCAACAATTCCATCATCTGCATTGTGGAGTTGTTTGGCAATGTTAAAGATATTTAGCTCTATGGTCATATTATTAAAGAACAACTGCATATTTTTAGTCTTACATTGAATGTGAGCATTAGTAATTGCTAAGAAAGGTTGACCTACGATAATGGGGATGTGCTTACTTAAATCCTACACTAGTTAAGTGTCAATTACAATGAATCAATAGAAAAATAGAATTTATCTACATTAGATAAGTATGTCCTCAATAATACCATAAGATATTTTTATTAATTAATCTACAAATTGTAACACTACTGGAGTTAGGTGTAATTCTCTCAGTCCAAGCTTCGCAAACACTGAGCAAGGCAACGGATTTACACTAACTCTTAAATTCAACAAAACATTCTCAATTGTGTAGTTCCCTATGCTATATGAGATTGTGGAAGAACCTACATCTTTGCATTTTAGAGAAATTTTATGTTGAAGTATAGAGCTAACGGTTTCTGTTAAAAATGTCTTCTCTTGAACATGAGTGTTTCTTTTTTTTGTATAAAGATCTTTAAGAAACTTGGCATAAGATGACACTTCTTTAATAGCATCAGGCAAAGAGATGCTAACATTTACCTATTTGAAGATTAAAAAATCTCACCTGTGGATTTCCCTTTTTTGCTTTAGTTAACTTATAGGGAAATAGAGCTTTAGGATTATACTCTCGTGGGTTAGTTTCTTCTATCTCCTCTGATGATGAGTCCTCAGCATTTACTGGTACAACTTGAGTTGGTTTTGTCATTGGCATCTTTACTTTTTTGTTAACTTCTTTTCTTTTTCATGGGGTTATGACAACTTTGATCTCTCCATACTGCTAAGGCGAATGGTACTTGCTTCATGAATTCCTTTAGGATTAGACACTGGTTAACTCAATAATTTATCTTTCTCAACTGTCATTGTCAAGATTTAAACTAAAAAGGTAAGCTAGCCCACCTCTTCTCGAGGTTTGAAACAGATTGGTACTGTGAGTTGAAGTTTGCTCTCATCTCATTTTATAACCTATCAGTAGTGCGGTTCTGTTGCTTGATCGTGGAGTGAGTATAATTTTTAAAATTCTAAAATGTATCCTCCTATGGTCTGGGTTGAAAATAGTTTAAGTTCTAATTGTAAGGTCTAAATAGTGGCTGAGAGGCTTGAGAAACTTGAGGAATTGGTTGCATTGGTTGAAATGGAGTTGCTAGTCCATTCTATTGGAGACTTTGAGACCATGAAAAATTGAGATGGTCTCTCCATCCAAGATTATAGGTGTTAGAGTAAGGGTTATAATTTGTTGTCTTTCTTATAATACTTATAGCATTGACTTGATCTGGGTATGAGCATGGTCATGTGGTTTTGTCGATTTATTAGTTGTTAAAGATGCTATTTGTCAGAAAAGTCTTTCAACCATTTCTTTAACTTCTTCGATTCTCACAATTAACTCATCAATGTGAACCTCATTCACACCTCTAATTCTTATATTGTTCCTAAGTGACCGACTCTGTTGTTGAGAGTTATCCACTTGTCGTTAGAAAAAATCTCAAATCTCTGATGCACTTTTTGATATTAGCTCTTCTCCACTTGTTGCCATTAGCTATTCTTGCACATTTGACAGTAATCCTTTCAAAAAGTGATGGCACTGGTCGTACCCATGATGTAGGCACTTCAAGAGTAGCTCATTACATCACTTCCATGTTTTAAAAAATTACTTGTCTTTGTTGTGTAAATTTTATTGTACTCGCAAGTGCACAAATCTATTATAGAATAAATTAATGGTGTGAGTGTCGATCCCACGAGGAGGTGAATTTTAATTGTACGTTGAATTAATTTTCTAAGTAAGTAGTTAATTTATGATAATTTTATCTTAAATTTTGAATTAAAATGGCGGCAATAATTAGAAATTCAAATGTTACAATAAAACACTTGAGTATCTGGATCTGCATCAACATGCTCCAGGGCTCAATATTACTTATTAATACCAATTAAATCATAAGGGAAAAATTCATTCCTCATGAACCACGTTCTAATTAATATGGTGCTAAGGGCTTATTGTGCCAAACAGTAATAACAGTGTTATTATTCTCTGTCAACGGAAAGTCAAAACATCCACAGAAATTAGAGGAGAAAATAAAATAAATTTACCAATTAAGCCTATAGAACATATTGAGACTTCACCTTTAATCCAAACTTAAAAGAAAATTAGTTATTCATGTTTGAACTAGGGATAAAAAGGAAATTTTACTAAAATACAAAAAAATACAAGATAGAGAAGGAATTTCAGAAAATGGAGCTAAAAAATGAACTCAAGAGCGTCAAATTAAGAGGGAAGCGCTCCTTTTATAAATACAACAAGTAAATCATGGCCATCGAATTAAAATAATTTGGATGCACAGGATTGCGCCACATGGTAAGTTCTGATTGGTTTGAACACATCATTAGGGCTATTATCCTGTGTATATGCATGTACCGTACTGCGTTTTTTCTGATCCACTAACATACTGCCACGTTATTAGTCAACAGTGCATTAACATTTTTATCCAATAAGATTGTGACACCTCATCAGTTAAGCCATGTCATCAGTCAATGCCACGTCATCAGTCAATGCCACATCATTCCTTCAATCAAATGTTGCCACGTTATTGGTCAGTGCCACATCATCGGTCAACGCCATGTCATCGGTCAATGCCACGTCGTCGTACAGTATATATGAACAGTTTAAAAATAATACGATCTTAAGCAAAAATGTGAGTCAAACCAATATATTTATTTATATTTTTTCTTTTTTCTTTTATTATTATTATTATTTTATACATCACTACATCTTTATAGCTCATGTAACTAATTTCTACTTCAAACTATAGTTTCTTAAAATTAAGGACTTCTATTAGGACGTAACGTAGGCTAGAGACATGGCGAATAAAGACGAAAAAATAAGAAAAGAAAAAAAATACATGTTTGAGAAAAAAAGGGAGTTTTTTTTTTCAGATTACTGAGTACATTTCTCTTTTTTTAAACTAATATATAAATTTTGAATTTTTTCTTTTCTTTTTTTTCTTTTTTTTACTAAGACATAATTTTATTGAACAAACTAATTATTTATATTTTTCTCAACACATGAATGGGTTATGGAATTTGCAAGATATTGAGTAATATTTCAGATTGGAGTTGGGTCTAGATGATAAGTTAACAAAAAAAAAGATAATAATTTTTTTTAAAGGCTCGAAAGGGTTAACTAAGGATATTTTATAAAAAGGATGCCTAGAAAGGCTCAAATGGGTTAAAGATGGCCTTTCTATCGTCTTTTAGGGCACCAACTAATCTTTAATATCTACTAGTTAGATAAACTTTCAGATGTGTAATACATAAAATTTTTTTCTTTTAGAAAGTTGACTTAAAAGAAATTTTTACATCGTGTATCAAATAATAAACTGTTAAGCTGTATAAATAATGGGCAAAAAGGGTTACTCTTAAAAAAATTATAGGTTCAAGAACTCACTTGAAATTTATTATGACATGTATATTCCTTTAAGCAACTCATATTTTTATCTCAGACATCAACATGTAGAGTAGCAAATATGGTCTAACAAAACTCAAAACCAAAGATAATACAAATACTAAAATTTGAAAGTCATCATATCAAAAAAATCACAAAATATATATTTTTAAAATTTTTTTGTTAAAAAAATAAAAAAGATGCGTTTCGAGAATTATGACATTCCATATTCAGCCATCTTCATCTTAAAATTTTGAAAGTGTATATTTATAAAGGAGAAATTAGAAAGAGGAAGTTAGAAAAATCACACTTAAAATGAAGCTAAAAAAATGACTAAAAAGTAATTTTTTTTTTACTTTCAAATTAAGAAGATGCGTTTCTAGATTCATTACACTCCATATTCAACCATCTTCGACGTAAAAAGTTAACCATAATTAGTTCCTACAACAAAAATTAGTAAAAAATTAACAAAGATTAAGACATTCTACAATTATCAACTATTTCTTTCCCCTAACCAGAACGAAACATTGTCCTCAATGTTTTAAAGGAAATAAGTAGAGATTAGAAGATATCACCTAGGTGCTGCAATACAAAAGAAAATATTTACTAATAGAGAGTTAAATCTAATTTAAACTTCTTACTGTGGCTACTACTACCATCATTAGTGGGCCACCCTAAAATTAAGGTCTCAAGATATGGTTCTGGTCTATAAGCTTGGAACAGATCAAGTAGCTCATTAGCAGTGTGAGCACAAATAAAGATTTGTTTCACTATGGAAGGAATGAAATAGTTTTTTATTGCATGGTTAAGAAATATGAGAAAGCTATCATAAAAGTTATTGACATTTAACAAACCAATGGGTTTATGATGAATGTTCATATGAGATCAAGATGTTAATATCTTTAGAGTTATAAGATCTCCTGGTAAAAAAATTAAAGGCATCTACATGATTTAGCATTTTAGTTATTCTCTTTTGCATACTTGAAACGACTAACTCTTTTCCAGTTGGTGAGTTAAACAAACAGCTAAAAGATTTCAAGATTGTTGGGATGATGTCTAACACTTGACTTCTGAAACTAGTTTTGATAAGCCTTGATCACCTCTTCCATAAACCAAGTGTAGTTTCCTAGCTACTATGCTTCGACCAAGATCTATGGTTGCTTCAATAAATTCTTTATATTTGCTATAGTTAAATCCATAGAGTACACAAATGTTCTTGATTTGGTTGTTCGAAGTAGCCACCATTGGATACTTTTCAAAAATAATTTGTAAGTGCCTTAACAAAAAAGTCATATTTAAGGATCTTAGTGATAATGGTTCACAGCTGTAAATGAGGGAGCATGTCTATGTCAAATAACTCATGAAGCACATAGCTCGAGAGTAAAAAAGAAAATAGTGAAAAGACAAAACAAATAATGATAGCATAAAGTTAGTAAAGACAAAAATATAAGTAATCAAACAATAGTGAAATAAACAATATTAAAATAAAAAGATATTTATAAGTAGTTGTGACTGTGGCTCACATCTTCCTCTGATTTTATATCCAGAAACAGCTTGAACGCCCTCTATGGGTCGAAGATAGGCTTCTCATCCAGTTTTCTTACAAACTGGCAAACAGGGTCATTTATAGTAAGATTCCCGAGACTACAGTTTGCATATTCTTTCTGGAATAATGGCCATAACTTGAGTATTGTATTTTGGATGTATCCACTGGGATACGTTTCAAGAGACAAAAGGATATCATCCAATGACCCTTTATTCAAGCTATCCCTAATAAATTGAATTTTGTCTTCCCTGTTATCAGATAGTATTCCTAAAGAACTAGCTTTTTATCGCATCTCATTCTAGCACACTTATGACAAATATTAGAGAGCTTTTGAGCTCTCCATTTTCTTGATTAATTTCCTTACCACAACCAAGCATATATGCAATAAATTTGGGAGGCAACTCACCTGTCAACCGCACATTAGCTTCGATTATCCATCGGATGTTAGCAGGGATAAGATTTTTCATAAGTAATCGCATGCGTTTGTATCGACCTTTATAAATAGTGAGGAGAGCATTCTAAGGAAGTGAAGGAAATCGCTTGTGAAGTTTTGCTAAAATCTCATTTCTATCCATACCTTCAACTTAGAATATTAGTTATTATGGGAAACAGAAGTAACCAACATTGATTGTCACGGAGTATCGTTATTTGCCACTTAACCAGGGTGAAAAATGATAACACACCAAAGAAATAAAAAAAATCTAGCAAAAACACAACACACGTAAAAATAAAAAAATAACACAAAAAAATATTAACTTACCATCATCCTCTTATTGAATTTATCTCAAACTCTAATTGGATGTTGTAGATACTGTTGAGTGTTAGAAAGTGTATATTTATAAAGGAGAAAATTGTCATTTTACACTTTAAATCTCACTAACGTTGCTACTTTTATTTATTTAAATATTTTGTTATTTAATTATATGTGTTTTATTATAATTATGTATTTTATATATTTTAGGGGCATTACGATCGTTTCATAATGAACGAGTGATCAGACAGCAAAACGGAAGTCATATTTGGACTTAGAACGGTCGAAAACCTTAAGAGGAGCATTAAAGGAAAAAAGTCACTGTTCACATATACGGTACTGTTCATGGTGCCGTTCACGAAACTGTTCATGTATACGGACCGATGATGTGGCAACTACCTATGATGTGACAATATCAGATTGGACGAATTATGTGGTATTGACTGCTTATGTGGCATTGATCGATGACATAACATTGATTGATGATGTGTCACAATCTTATAGGGCTAGATTTCTTATGAACTGTGGATCGATGACGTGGCAGCATCTCAGTGGAGCAAAAATCGTGTGTACAGTACATGCGCGTACATGGAATTATTTACTATTCAGGCGATGTTACTGTGCAAATGTTGACTGTTGACTGTTGACTGATGACGTGCCGCAATCCTGAGCATCCGAATTGTTTTTAATCCGATGGTCACGATTCACTCAATGTATCTATAAAAAGGGGGCTCTCCCCCCCTAATTTAATATCCCTAAATTCATTTTTAAGCTTAGATTTCTGAAATTCCTTCTCCTTCTTGTAGTTTCTCTGTATTTTAATAAAATTTCCTTTTTTATCCTTAGTTAAAATATAAGTGGCTAATTTTCTTTTAAGCTTGTGTTGAAGGTGAAGTCTCAACATGTTCCATGGGCTTAATTTGGTAAATTTACTTTCTCTTTTCCTCTAATATTTGTGGTTGTTTTGACTTTTCATCGACAAATAATAATAGTCTTGTCTAGATACAGCTCTGGTTAAACCGGCACCCTAGTACAAGGTTATTATTATTTGGCACGATAAGCCCTTGGCACCATACTTATTGGAAAGTGGTTCATGAGGTGTAGAATCTCCCCTTATGATTTAATTGGTATTAATATAAAATATTTAGCCCATGGAGCATGTTGATACGGATCCGGATACCCAAGTGCTTTATTATAACAGTTTCATTCTTAATTATTCCCGCCATTTAAATTCACAATTTAGGATAAAGTTATCATAATTTAATTGTTCCCATTAAAAGAAAATTAATTCTGCACATAATTAAAATCAACCTCCTCGTGGGATTGACACTCGTCACCATTATTCTATTCTACAATAGATTCGTGCACTTGCGAGTTCAATAAAATTTGCACAACAAGTTTTTGGCGCCGTTGCCGGGGAGGTAAGTTATTTTAATTTGTTGAATTAATTTTTTTTTGTTTTCTTGTATTTTTTCCTTATAAAAAAACAATTCTATAATTTAATTTTTGTAATTTTAATTTTTGCAATTTAATTTTATTCTGTAATTTCTTTAAATTTCTGTACTTTAATTTTTACTTTACTTTTCTTTGTAATTTATTTTGTTTATCTCGTAATTTATTTTAATTTATTTGTAGAATTAATTCATAGAATTAGTTTTTTTAAGTAAATTTTTTTGTTATTTTTTTTTAAAATTATAAAAAAATTAAAAAAAATTAAAAAAAATTAAAAAAAATTAAAAAAATTAAAAAAAATTAAAAAAAGTGAATTTGTAATTTAATTTTGGTAATTTAAATTTCTTTAAATTTCAATAATTTAATTTCTGAGTTATTTTGTTTGTAATTTTGGTTTATTTTGTTAATTTATTAATCCATAGAATTAATTTTTTTTGTTTTCTTTTAAATCTTTTTTCTGTAATTTAATTTCGTTTCTTTTTCTCTTCTTTATATTTCTGTAATTTTTTATTTTTCATTTTTCGTTGTAATTTATCTTCTTATTTTATTTTTAGTTAATCTATTTCTTATATTTTCTTTTTAACACTTGAGTGTATGTTTATAGTAAGGTTATAATAACGTCACAAGGTTAGTATCGTAATTTCTCTCTCCTCTTTATTTTTATTTATTTTATTTTCATTTATTTTGTTGTTTGCATGCATGGTCGAAAGTCATTATCATCTAATCTTGAATCTTTAGACCTTAATTTAGAAAAAACACTTCGCACGCACAAACACACTGTTTTTCAAAAGAAATTTGAAATGCATTTGCAAAATCAACAACCAGAACCACAAGAGAGGCCATTTAAGGATTATTTTAGTTCTTTAGCTAATTTGAGCACATCATGCATAAGGTACCCAAATGTAGCTGTTAAGAGTTTTGAATTAAACCCTAGTGTGCTAAACTGTCTCCCCACATTCTATGACCTAGAAAATGAGGACTTATATAATCATCTGAATGATTTTCATGTTATTTGTCAAACTTTTAAATATGAGATTTTTTCAGATGATGATGTTAAACTTAGATTATTTCCATTTTCATTAAAAAATAGAGCTCGTTCATGGTTTAATACAATGCCTGCTAATAGCATTACATCATGGGAAGAAATGGTAACTAAATTTTTAAATAAGTATTTCCTAGTTCATAAAACCAATGCTATTCGTAGGGAAATTTCAGAGTTTACTTAAAGAGACGACGAGCAGTTTTTCGAAGCATGGGAGCGATTTAATGGGCTGCTCTTGAAGTGTCCACATCATGGGTACAAAAAATGGCACCAATGCCAATACTTTTTGGAGGGATTATTGCCACATATGCAAGAATGGCTAATGGCAACCAGTGGAGGAGAGTTAATGTCCAAAAGCGCATCAGAGATTTGGGAATTCTTCTAGTGGCAATCGGATAATTCCCAATAAGGAAGTCGATCACTCAGAAATACCAGGAGAATTAAGGGAGTGAATGAGGTTAACATTGGCGAGTCAGGCTCAGAAATTAAAGAAGTCAAAGAAATGGTCGAAGGCCTTGCTCGACAAATAGCATATTTGATAATTGCTAAATCAACAGAACCACATGACCATGACTCATATTCAGATCAAGCCAATGCCATAGGTGTCAAGTGAAAACCACCAAACTATAACCCTTACTCCAACACATATAACCCTGGATGGAGAGACCACCCCAATTTTTCATGGTCTCAAGGATTCCAACAAAATGGACCAACAGTTCCACCTCCACCAATGCAACCAGTTCCTCAAATGTCTCAAGCCTCTCAACCACCATTTAGACCATACAATCAGAATCCAAACCATTCTCAATCCAAACCATGGGAGGAGACATTCCAAAATGTCAGAAATCTTACTAACTCCAAGATCGAGCAGCAGAACCGCACCATTGATGAATTATGAAATGAGATGAGAGCGAGCTTCAACTCACAAGCTCAATCTATTTCAAGCCTTGAGAAAATGGTAGGACAACTTGCCTCTTCAGTTCAAACTTTGGCCATGACCGTTGAAAAAGGCAAATTCCCAAGTCAACCAGTGCCCAATCCTAAAGCAGTAAATGAAGCAAGTTCTAGTTCACCACAACAGCATGGAGAGGTCAAAGCAGTGATGACCTTGCGAAAAGGAAAAGAAGTCGACAACAAAGTATAGATGCCAAAATCAACTCAGATTGTACCTGTGAACACTGAGGAATCATCATCAGAGGAGAAAGAGGAAACAAACCCACGAGAATATGTTCCTAAAGCTCTATTTCCTCAGAGGTTAGCTAAAGGGAAGAAAGGAAAATTCACAAGTGAGATTTTTGAAATCTTCAAACAGGTAAGTGTTAACATCCCTTTATTTGAAGCTATAAAACAAGTGCCATCATATGCCAAGTTTCTTAAAGACCTTTGTACTAAAAAGAGAAATATTTATGTTCAGAAAAAGGCCTTTTTAACAGAAAATATTAGTTTTATACTCCAACATAAAATGCCTCTAAAATGCAAAGATCTAGGCTCCCCCACTATCTCCTGTAGTATAAGGAACCACACAATTGAGAATGCTTTGTTGGATTTAGGAGCTAGTGTAAATCTGTTACCTTATTCTGTATTTGTGAAACTTGGACTGGGCAAATTACACCCAACTCCAGTGGTGTTACAACTTGCAGATCGGTCCACAAAAATAACTTGTGGTATTATGGAGGACGTGCTTATCCAGGTAGACAAGTTTTATTTTCCTGTTGATTTCATTGTAATTGACACTCAACCAGTGCAGGATTCAAAGAAGCACATTCCCATTATTCTGGGCCGACCTTTCTTAGCAACTGCCGATGCACATATTCAATGCAGAACCGAAAATATGCAGTTGTCTTTTGGCAATATGACCATGGAACTCAATATCTTTAACATTGCTAAACAACCTCACAGTGCAGATGATGGAATTGTTGATATGGATTTAATAGAAACACTAGTGGATAACAATTTTCTTTCAAACCTTAGTGATGACCCTTTACAAACTTGTTTAACTCACTTTGGTTTGAATTTTGATATTGATAAATCAATTGATGAAGTCAACGATCTACTTGACTCAGCACCATCCATGGACACTAATAAATGGAAGTCAAGAGTTGAACAACTAGTACTATCAGAAAAGAAACTCAGCCCATCATCAGAATCACCACCAAAACTCGAACTCAATCCATTACCCAACACTTTGGAATACGCATTCTTGGGAGAAGAAAGCACTTTACCAGTAATCATCTCTTCCTCCCTCAATGACGAACAAAAAGGTAAGTTGTTGGATGTTTTAAAAGAACATAAAAGAGCATTAGGATGGACCATAGCAGACATAAAAGGTATAAACCCAATGGATTGCATGCATTACATTCATCTTGATGAAAATGCTAAACCTACTAGGGAAATGCAATGTCGGTTAAATCCTAACATGAAAGAGGTTGTTCGCATTGAAGTCCTTAAGCTATTAGATGCAGGTATCGTTTATCCTATTTCTGATAGTTCGTGGGTCAGTCTTGTGCAAGTCGTTCCTAAAAAGTCAGGAGTTACAGTAGTCATCAATGCTGATAATTAATTAGTACCCATTAGAGTAACTACAGGATGACGTGTATGCATTGATTACAGAAAGTTGAATTCTGTCACACTTAAAGACCATTTTCCTTTACCATTTATCGATCAAATGCTTGATAGATTAGCAGGTCATGAGTTTTATTATTTTCTAGATGGTTATTCAGGATACAATCAGATTCCCATAGCACCAAAAGATCAAGAGAAGACCACATTCACTTGTCTTTTTGGCACTTTTGCATATAGGAGAATGCCATTTGGATTATGTAATGCACCTGCTACATTTCAACGATGCATGTTGAGCATTTTTTCTGATATGGTTGAACAATTCCTTGAGGTTTTTATGGATGACTTTTTTTTTTTAGAGATTCGTTTAATCAATGTTTACATCATCTAACACTAGTTCTGCAGAGATGTATCGAGAAGAATTTAGTCTTGAATTAGGAGAAATGCCATTTTATGGTTAAACAAGGTATTGTTCTCGGTCACATCATTTCAAGCAAAGGTATTGAGGTTGATAAAGCCAAGGTGGATCTCATTTCCAATCTTCCTCCACCTAAAACAGTCAGAGAAGTAAGATCTTTCCTTGGGCATGCTGGTTTTTATAGACGTTTCATTAAAGATTTTAGCAAAATTTCTAGACCCTTATGCAATTTACTTGCTAAGGATGTACCTTTTGTCTTTTATGATTCATGTCTTGTGGCATTTGAAAACCTAAAGCAGTTGTTAACATCATTACCCATCATTCAGGCCCCAAATTAGAACTTACGATTTGAGCTTATGTGTGATGCATCTGACTATGCAGTAGGAGCAGTATTAGGACAAAGAGTTGATCGAATTCCCTATGTGATTTACTATGCTAGTTTGACATTGAATGATGCACAGTTGAATTATTCAACCACTGAAAAAGAAATGCTAGCAGTTGTGTTTGCATTAGAAAAATTTCGATCTTATCTCATTGGTTGTAAAATAATTATATTTACAGATCATACTGCTCTTAAATATCTTTTCATAAAGAAAGATGCAAAAGCTAGACTAATTCGTTGGGTACTACTTTTGCAGGAATTTGACTTAGAATTTAAAGACAAGAAAGGAACAGAAAATGTTGTGATCTGATCATCTTTCCCGTCTCCATTTTGACACAACAATAGAACATTTACCTTTGAATGAGTTATTTCCAGATGAACAATTAATGAGTGTGGAAGTAGTACCATGGTATGCTGATATAGTTAATTATCTTGTTACAGGTCAACTTCCAGAGCATTGGACTAAATAGGACAGGCTAAATTCTTTACAGAAATAAAGCATTTCTTTTGGGATGATCCTTATCTATTTAAATACTGTGCAGACCAAATTTCTACCATGAACAAGCTTGTGGAGGCCACTTCAGTGCTAAGAAAACAGCTACTAAAATTTTACAATGTGGTTTCTATTGGCCAACTATATTTCGATATGCTTACACCTTTTGTTCTTCATGTGATAGGTGTCAACAAATGGGGAGCATTACACGAAGGAATATGATGCCACTAAACCCAATTCTAGTGGTTGAAATTTTTGACGTATGAGGTATCGATTTCATAGGACCCTTTCCCCCATCTTTTGGCCATCAATTCATATTGGTCGCTATTGATTATGTTTCGAAATGGGTAGAAGCTATTTCATGTAGGAACAATGATCATAAAGTGGTAATAGGATTTTTGAAAAGCAATATTGTTTCCCGCTTTGGATTCCCTCGAGCAATAATTAGTGATGGTGGTGCCCACTTTTGCAATAAATTTTTCAAAGCACTTTTGACAAAGTACTCCATCACTCATAAAGTGGCGACCCCATATCACCCATAGACCAGCGGCCAAGTTGAGATCTCCAATCGAGAAATAAAGCACATTTTAGAAAAACCAGTGACGCCCGATAGAAAAGATTGGTCGTTGTGGCTTGATGATGCATTATGGGCATATAGAACGACTTTTAAGACTCCGATTGGGATGTCACCCTACAGGCTAGTGTATGGATAAGCATGCCACCTACTTGTGGAACTTGAGCATCGTGCGTACTGGGCCATCAAGAAATTCAATTTTGACATACAGCAAGTTGGCTCAGAAAGAAAATTACAGTTGGCAGAACTTGAAGAAATTTGAAATGATGCGTACGAGAATGCCAAAATTTACAAGCAACGAATGAAAGTCTTTCACGACAAGTAAATTATGCGAAAATTTTTCACTTCAGGTCAGAAAGTACTTTTATTCAATTCTCGCTTACACTTATTCCCAGGTAAGTTACGCTCTTGATGGTCTGGCCCATTTATTGTTCATACTATTTTTCCACATGGTGCAATTAAAATTAAGGATCCAATGAATGGTGTTACTTTCAAAGTTAATGGTCACAGATTAAAGCCATATCTAGAATACCAACCACATGGAGAGGATAGTGAAATAAATTTGAGTGACCCACCTATTTTAAATTGAGGTTTTGCTTTTCGGTGATTTGATTATTTATTTTCTTTATTTTTTTTATTTTATTCATTCTTTTACTGATTGAAATTATTTTTGTTTAAGTGTGTTTGTTTAACCGTTAAGTTTTTCTTATCAATTTAATCATGAGACAGTTCCTCTTAAACATTCTTAGACAGTTTTGACGTATACAATCTCATCTTAGAGGTCAGATACGATTTTGTAAAACACATCGTATCTGGCAGCTACAACCATCAGAGTTAGTAGCCCATGTTGAGGATTTAGAAAGCCAACTCCGAGAAATTGAGAGAGGCATATACAACATCCAATTGGAGCTTGAGATAAATTCAATAAGAGGACGATTTTAGTTTGTTTTGTGTGTTTTAATTTATTTTCTTATTTGTGTGTTTTAGTTTGCTTTGTGTGTTTAAAGTTTGTAACCCCGGTCAAGTGGCGGATAACGGTACTCCGTGACAATCAAGTCGGTTACTTCAGTTTTTCCACAATAACTGATATTCTGAGACGAAGGTATGGACAGAAATGAGATTTTAGAAAAGCTTCACAAACGATTCCCTTCGCTTTCTCAGAATGCCCTACTTTTAATTTATAAAGCTCGGTCCGAACGCATGCGTTTACTTATGAAGAATAATATCCCTGCTGGCATCCGTTGGTTAATCGAGGCAAAGCTTAGCAGGTGAGTTACCTCCTAAATTTATTGCATACATGCCTGGTTGTGGTAAAGAAAATTATGCGAGAAAACGACGAGCTCGAAGGCTTTCTGTTGCTTGTCATAAATGTGCCAGAATGATATGCAATAAAATATCATGTTCTTTAGGAATGGTGTCTGATAATAGAGAAGATAAGATTCAATTCATTAGGGATGGCTTGAATAAGGAGTCATTGAATGATATCCTTTTGTCTCTTGAAATGCATCCCAGTGAATACGTCCAACATGCAATACTCCAGTTATGGTCATTATTCCAGAAAGAATGTGCAAACTATAGTCTCGGGAATCTGACTATAAAAAACCCTGTTTGCCAGTTTGTAAAAAAACTAGATGGGAAGTCTATCCTCGACCCATAGAGGGTGTTCAAGCCGTTTCTAGACGTAAAACCAGAGGAAGATGTGAGCCACAATCACAACTATCTGTAAATATCCTTTTACCTCTCTGTTCTTTTATTTCACTGTTATTTTACTATTTACATTATTGTTTTTAATAATTTTATTTACTTTTTCTTTTTACTATTTTCTTTTTGACTTTTGAGCCATGTGCCTTACACGTTAATTGACATAATGTCCCATACACAGCTGTAACCAACTGTCACCAAGGTCTTTAAATACGAATTGTTTTTACTGGGCACTTACAAGTTATTTTTTAGCAGTATCTTAATGGTAGCTTCTTCTAGTAAACAATTCAAGAAAATTTGTGTGCTTTCTGGGTTTCATTATGGCAAACATAAAGAGTTCGTGGAGGCAGCCATAGATCTTGGTCTAAGAATAGCAGAGAGAAAATTACACTTGGTGTATGAAGGAGGTGACCGAGGGTTATCCAAAATGGTATTAGAAGCTGCTTTTGTGAGAGGGAGCCAAGTGTTAGGCATCATCCCTTAAATCCTAAAACCTTTAGGTTGTTTATCTCATTCACCAACTGGAGAAGAGTTAATCGTCTCAGGTATGCAAGAACGAATAACTGAAATGCTCAATCATGCCGATGCTTTTATTTTCCTTCCAAGCGATCTTACAACTCTAAAGGCACTAATGACATTCGCATCTTGGTCCCATCTGACCATTCATCAGAAACCCATTGGTTTGTTAAATGTCAATAACTTTTATGATGGCTTTATCGCATTTCTTAACCATGCAATAAAAAATTATTTCATTCCTTTCTCAATGAAAAAAATTTTTATTTGTGCACACATTGCTAATGCGCTACTTGATTTGTTATAAGCTTATCAACCAGAGCCAGATCCCAAGGCTATTGTGTTAGAGTGTTCAAATAATGATGGTAACAGTAGCAGCAGTAAGAAGTACGAATTAGATTTAACTCTCCGCTTGTAAATATTTTCTTCTGTGTTGCAGCACCGAGGTAATGTCTTCTAAACTCTACATCTTTCCTTTCAAACATTGAGGACAATGTTTCGTTCTGGTTGGGGGGAGAGAATAGTTGAAAATTATGGAATATTGAACTAACCATGACTAACTTTTTGAATAGAAGATGGCTGAATATGGAGTATAGTGACTCTAGAAACGCATCTTCTTAGTTAAAAAAATAAAAACAAAATAAAAAGATATATTTGTGTGTTTCTTTCTAACCTTTCGTTTTTCTCCTTTATAAATATATGTTTTCAAGTTTTTAAAGTCGAAGATGGTTAAATATGGAGTGTAATAACTCTAGAAACACATCTTTTTTAAAAAAAATTATTTTTCTTTATTTTTTCTGCATGTATGTTTTCTTTTTATGTTTAAAATAGGTTGAGGGAAAAGAATTCTGTTAAAAAAAATTTTTTTTTTGTGAGTTCTTGATATTGGATGATATGATGACTTTCGAATTTTAGTATTTGTATTATCTTTGGTCTTGAGTGATGTTACACCATGTTTATTATTCTACATGTTGATGTTGGGAACAAATATGAGTTGCTTGAAAGAATGCACATGTCATAATAAATTCCAAGTGAGTTTTTGAGCCTATTAATTTTTCTTGGAGAGTAACCCTTTTTGCCCATTCTTCATGTAGCTTAGCAGTTTATTATTTCATACATGATCTCTAGATTTTCTTTGAGTCAACCCTTAAAAAAAAAGTGTGTGTTACTGCATCTAAATGCCCACTTAATTAGTAAATATGGAAGATTATTTAAAGTACTAAAAGATGATAGAAGGCCATTTTTGATTCGTTTGAGCCTTTCTAGCCATCCCTATTATATAATATCCATAGTTAGCCCTTTTGAGCCTTTTATTTAAAAAAAAAACCCTTTTCTTTATTAACTTATCAACCTGACCCACTCTAATTTGGAGTATTACCTGATATCATACAAGTTTCACCACCTATTCATGTTTGAGAAAAAAATAATAAATAATTATTTTGTTCAGCGAAGTTGTGCTACATAAAAAAAATCAAAAAAAAGGAAAAAAAAAGAAAAAAAGGGAAAAAAAAGAGAAGAAATACAATAGCAATAAATAAGCAAAATGTATCTTTTAATTTTCAAAAGTTCTTGAACTTTTTCTCAAATATATTTTGTTTTCCTATTTCTCTTTCTTTGTTAGCCATGTTCCTAACCTACGTTACGTCCTAATAAAAGTCCTTCTTGATTTTAAAGCACAATAGTCTGAAATAAAAGCTAGTTATATGGACAATTAAGATGTAGTGATGCATATACCAAAAAAAAAAGAAAAAAAAATGAATACATTGGGTTGACTAATACTTTATTTGAGATCATATTATTTCTAAGCTATGAACATATTTTTTTCATCTTGGTAAGAGTGTATGATATTTCTTTATTATTTTCTCTCAATTTACCATTCATTGTAGTGACAAAATTTTATTGGGATTAATTTCTTTGTGAGAGTGTTACTACAACCGGTGAGATGTTGGGGTTGGATATGTCATTCTTGAAAGTAGCCTGATTACTATTGCTACAACAAAGTCTGCTAGACTGATGCATATGGATGGTTGATGTGGGTGTGATTTTCTTTTAGACTGGAGATAATACTTGTACTTTTATTTGATTGCTATCATTAATTTGATTGAATAAACACATGTGTTTCCTTAAAAAAAATGTTTTGAATTTTATCCTCACTTTATTTGCTAGGGACTAGCAATAAGCTGGTTGAGGGGTGTGTTAAGTGTTAGAAAGTGTATATTTATAAAGGAGAAAATCGTCATTTTATACTTTAAATCTCATTAACATTGCTACTTTTATTTATTTAAGTATTTTGTTATTTAATTATATGTGTTTTATTATAATTATGTATTTTATGTATTTTAAGGGCATTACAATCGTTTCACAATGAACGAGTGATCAGACAGCAAAACAGACGTCATATTTGGACTTAGAACGGTCGAAAACCTTAAGAGGAGCATTAAAGGAAAAAAGTCACTGTTCACATATACGGTATTGTTCATAGTGTTGTTCACGAAACTGTTCATGTATACGGACTGATGATGTGGCAACTACCTATGATGTGGCAGTATCTGATTGGACGAATTATGTGGTATTAACTGCTTATGTGGCATTGACCGATGACATGACATTGACTGATGATGTGTCACAATCTTATAGGGCTAGATTTCTTATGAACTGTGGATCGATGACGTGGCAGCATCTCAGTGGAGCAAAAATCGTGTGTACAGTACATGCGCGTACATGGAATTATTTACTATTCAGGCGATGTTACTGTGCAAATGTTGACTGTTGACTGTTGACTGATGACGTGCCGCAATCCTGAGCATCCGAACTGTTTTTAATCCGATGGTCACGATTCACTCAATGTATCTATAAAAAGGGGGCTCTCCCCCCCTAATTTAATATCCCTGAATTCATTTTTAAGCTTAGATTTCTGAAATTCCTTCTCCTTCTTGTAGTTTCTCTGTATTTTAATAAAATTTCCTTTTTTATCCTTAGTTAAAATATAAGTGGCTAATTTTCTTTTAAGCTTGGGTTGAAGGTGAAGTCTCAACATGTTTCATGGGCTTAATTTGGTAAATTTACTTTCTCTTTTCCTCTAATATTTGTGGTTGTTTTGACTTTTCGTCGACAAATAATAATAGTCTTGTCTAGATACAGCTCTGGTTAAACCGGCACCCTAGTACAAGGTTATTATTATTTGGCACGATAAGCCCTTGGCACCATACTTATTGGAAAGTGGTTCATGAGGTGTAGAATCCCCCCTTATGATTTAATTGGTATTAATATAAAATATTTAGCCCATGGAGTATGTTGATGCGGATCCGGATACCCAAGTGCTTTATTATAATAATTTCATTCTTAATTATTCCCACCATTTTAATTCACAATTTAGGATAAAGTTATCATAATTTAATTGTTCCCATTAAAAGAAAATTAATTCTGCACATAATTAAAATCAACCTCCTCGTGGGATCGACACTCGTTACCATTAATCTATTCTACAATAGATTCGTGTGCTTGCGAGTTCAATAAAATTTGCACAACATATACCTCTTTCAATTTCTTTAAGATTTCCTTCTAAATCCTCAATATGGGCTACTAACTCTGGTGGTTGTAGCTGCTAGATACGATGTGCTTTAAAAAATCGTATCTGACCTCTGAGATAGGTTGTATACGTCGAAACTGTCTAAGAATGTTGAAGAGATGCTGTTTAATTGAGGTACTTATGATTACAAGTGATAAGAGAATTTTTAATGGTTAATAAAAAACACTTATATAAAAATAATTGCAAAAAAATAAAATTAAATCACTGAAAAATCTTAATTCAAATTTGGTGAGTCATGCAAATTTATTTCGGTGTCCTTTCCATGTGATTGGTACTCGAGATATGGTTTTAATCTTTGATCATTAACTTTAAAGGTGACACCATTCTGTGGGTCTTTAATTTCAATTGTTCTATGTGGAAAAACAGTGTGAACAATAAAAGGGTCAGACCATCGAGAGCTCAACTTACCTGGGAGTAAGTGCAAGCGAGAATTGAATAAAAGTACTTTCTGACCTGGATTAAAGATTTCCTTGTGATTTGCTTGTCGTGAAAGACTTTCATTCTCTACTTGTAAATTTTAGCATTTTTATATGCATCATTGCAAATTTTTTCAAGTTTTGCTTGCTGTAATCTTCTTTCTGAGCTAGCTTGCTGCATGTCAAAATTGAATTTCTTGATGGTCCAGTATGCACGATGCTCGAGTTCCACAGGTAGGTGACTAGCTTTTCCATACACTAGCCTATAGGGTGACATCCCAATTAGGGTCTTGAAAGCCGTTCTGTATGCCCATAATGCATCATCAAGTCGCAGTGACCAATCTTTTCTGTCTGGTCTCACCGTCTTTTCTAATATGTGCTTTATTTCTCGATTGAAGATCTCAACTTAACCACTGGTTTGTGGATGATATGGGGTAGCCACTTTGTGAGTAATGGAATACTTTATCAAAAGAGCTTTGAATGATTTATTATAAAAGTGGGCACCACTATCACTGATTATCGCTCGATGGAATCCAAAGCATGAAACAATGTTGTTTTTCAAAAACCCTGTCACTACCTTGTGATCATTGGTTCTACATGGAATTACTTTTACCTATTTCGATACATAATCAATAGCAATCAGCATGTATTGATGGCCAAAGAAAAGAGGAAAGGGTCCTATGAAATCGATACCCCATACATTAAAATTCTGAACCACTAAAATTGGGTTTAGAGGCATCATATTCCTCCGAGTAATACTCCCCATTTGTTGACACCTATCACATGAAGAACAAAATGTGTAAACATCTCGAAATATAGTTGGCCAATAAAAACCACATTGTAAAATTTTAGTTACTGTTTTCTTAGTGCTAAAATGGCCTCCACAAGCTTGTTTATGGCAGAATGAAAGGATATTTTGAAATTCACTTTCTGGGACACATCATCTAATAATTTGATCAGCACAATACCTAAACAAATAAGGATCATCCTAAAAGAAATTCTTTATTTCTGTAAAGAATTTGGCCTTGTCCTACTTAGTCTAATGCTTTAGAAGTTGACCTGTAACAAGATAATTAATTATGTCAGCATACAATGGTAATACTTCCACACTCATCAATTTTTCGCCTAGTAATGATTCATTCAATGGTAATGGCTCTTTAATTGTGTTAAAATTTAGACGAGAAATATGGTCTGCCACAATATTTTCTATGTCTTCTTGTCTTTAATTTTGAAGTCAAATACCAGCAAGAGTAGCACCTAATGAATTAGTCTGGCTTTTATTTCAGATATTTAAGAGCAGCATGATCTGTGAACACAATTATTTTACTACCAATGAGATAAGATCAAAATTTCTTTAATGCAAATACTACTGCTAGCATTTCTTTTTCTGCAGTTGAACAGTTCAACTGGACATCATTTAATGTCATACTAGCATAGTAAATGACATGGGAAATTCGATCAACTCTTTTTTCTAATACTGCTCTTACTGCATAATCAGATGCATCAAACATAAGCTTAAATGGTAAATTCCTGTTTTGGGGCTAAATGGTGGGTGATGATGTCAACAATGGTTTTAGTTTTTCAAATGCCATAAGACATGAATTATTAAAGATAAAAAATACATCATTTGTAAGTAGATTGAATAAGGGTCTAAAAATTTTACTAAAATCTTTAATGAAACATTTATAAAAACCAGCATGCTCACGGAAATATCTTACTTCTCGGACTATTTTAGGTGAAGGGAGATTGGAAATGTGCTCTACCTTAGCTTTATCAACCTCAATACCTTTGTTCGAAATGATGTGACCGAGAATAATACCTTGTTGTACCATAAAATGACACTTTTCTCAATTTAAGACTAAATTCTTCTCTATACATCTCTGCAGAACTAGTGTTAGATGATGTAAACATTGATCAAATGAGTCTCCAAAGATAGAAAAATCATCCATAAAGACTTCAAGAAATCATTTAACCATATCAGAAAAAATGCTCAACATGCATCGTTGAAATGTAGCAGGTGCATTACATAATCCAAATGGCATCTTCTATATGGAAAAGTGCCAAAAGGGCAAGTGAAAGTGGTTTTCTCTTGATCTTTTGGTGCTATGGGAATCTGATTATATCCTTAGTAGCCATCTAAAAAGTAATAAAATTCATGACCTACTATTGTATGGTCGGCTATGCTGCCAATAATATGATGTTTTGCTACTTATTTGATTTTATAGTCGGTTATACTGCTTATAATGTGATGATTTACTACTTGATTGTATGTTTGACTATACTGCTTAATATGTAATACTTTTATTTTATTATGTCATGATTAGCTCTGCCGTCTAAAATGTAATGTTTGTTATTTACTCCTTACATGATCGACCTTGCCACTTATATTATAATTTTATTTACTTACTTTCTATATGAATGACATTGCCACTTATGTTAAGTGTCATTTTTGTAAAATAGTTTCGTATTTTGCCTTTATTATATCTAAAAAAATTTACATACGATAACATAAGTTGCATTGGACATATATATTTTATAAATGATTTTTATAAAGAGAATGTTTTAAGAAATTTTAATAAAAGGGTTGTTGACTACTAAGTGGTAAAAGTTCACAAAGAGGGCAAGCCCTCTAAGCTAAGAAAGAGAAATCTTTTGAGGATGATGATACATAACATCCAACGAATCAATTAATTAAGCTCAAAGATATGTTGTTGAGTGTTAACCTTGTAGTACAATAAACCTGAGGCCTTAACACAATTCTTTACATTTTTAAGATTTAGCACTCATTTCATGTAGTCATTCATGTGTATAGTAAGTAATACATGCATCGAGTGTTAACTTATTAGGCATTAAATCATGTAGTTTTTACATTGAAGGAATTAAGGAGCAAGCAAGCTGACACCAAGTCCTAATTGAAAGTTTATATAGACATAATAGATATTGGGTTACAAAATGGGCTTAACTGTATTTCTATCTAAGCATAAATACTATAAATTTATTTAGTTATAGAGTTAGTTTTGAGATATATTACTAAAAAATCTCTGCATTTTATAACAAAGTTTTTGTGTAACAAACCTTTTATATTTTATATTTATAAAATGCTTATTTTAAAATTTATATCTACACTAAAGGCGTTGAATGTTTCACGTGATTGTGGTGTGTTACATTTCTTAATGGCCCAATATGCACAATTCTCAAGTTTTACCAATAAATGACAAGTTTTCCCTATCTTAAAAGCCATTTGAGATATCTATAGTGCATCATTGAGTTTTAATGGTTAGTCTTTTATATTTGTTTTATTTTTTAATTAGAGATCTCAACTTGGCCACTAGCTTGTGGATGATATGGTGTAGCCACTTTATGTAGGATGGAGAACTTTTTCAAAAGAGTTTTGAAAATTTATTATAAAAATAGGTGGTATTATCACTGATTATCACCCGACCGACCCTAATGCATGAAATAAGATTACTCTTTTAAAATACCATCACTATCTTATGATCATTGGTTCTACACAGAGTTGCTTTTACATATTTTGGTTTATAGTCATTGACAAACAATATTTATTAATGGGCAAAAGAATGAGAAAAAGATTCTATGAAATCAATGCCTTATATATGAATAGGGTTTAGTAGCATCATGTTCGTTCATAAAATGCTTCCCATACACTGACACTTATCACTTGAAGAATGAAACACAAAATTTATAAAGGTACAAATTAAAATGACTTATAACCCTTGCAATGATGCTAAAACTTATGCAAATTTTGTTTTACTCTTAAGCGAGCGAATCTATCATAGTACAGATTTATGGTGATAATTATCGATACCATGAAGAGGCAAATTTAATTATGGGTTGGGTTAAATTTTTAACTTTGTTTCTGAATTAGCTGGATCCATTTTTTAGCAATACTAAAATAAAAAAATATTGAAAATAAATTAAAGATTAAGCAATGTAAATTAAGCACATAAGGCTCTAGATTTATATTGAACAGTTCATCATAGGCTTAATATTCTTTTTTATTTCAATTAATTTATGAGAGAGAATTTTCACTCCTAATGAGTTTCATTTTGATAAATATGTGCTAGGCAAAAAAAATCCTTTGCTAAATGTAGTGTTGAGTACTTGTTTGCCAAATAGCACCCTATGTTGTATCACTAGCATTAGTCTGGAGGATTCTCTGATTTAATAGGCCTTCAATTCTAAATCTCATATTTTCCTTTCTTTCATAACCATGGCAACCTCTTTACCTCAAACTACTCTTACTCGCAGAACTTTCCCTTCAATAAACAGTTCTTTTCACCAGCCTAGATTTAAGACTTTGCTCAAAGATATCTCTTTCGTTTCTTCATGAAAGTCTATCTCTTTTACCCAGATCCTTGGAAAGAATTTGTTTAGTGCTAGAAAATATATATTTATAAAGGAGAAAATCATCATTTTACACTTTAAGTTTTACTAACTTTTTTACTTTTATATATCAAGTTTCTTGTGAATTTAATTATGTGTATTTTATTATAATTAAGTATTTTACGTACTTTAGGAACATCATAGTCATTTCATAATAGAAGATATATCGGATGACAATGGTAAATCTAAACTCAAAATGGTCAAAAACTTTAGGAAGAGCATAAAAGTAAAAATGTTACTATTCACATATGTGGTATTGTTCACATGTATAATACTGCTCATGGTACTATTTATGACACTGTTCATATATATTATATGATGACGTGACATTGACTGATGACGTGGTGTTGATCGATGATGTGGCACCAACCAATGACGTGGCAGATTTGATTAGAGGAAAGATATGGTATTGACTGATTATGTAATGTTGACTGATGATGTGGCTTAATTGATGAGGTGTCACAATCTTATTGGATAAAAATATTTATGCACTGTTGATCGATGACGTGATAGTATGTTAGCGGATCAGAAAAACGTGCGTACAGTACATGCATATACACTGGATAATAGCCCTGATGATGTGTTCAAACCAATCAGAACTTATCGTTGAACATAAATCCACTTTTTCAACTTTTTTGATTCCTTAGTGGCTTCCTTAAGTTTTTTTTTTCACTTTCTGGCAGTATCAGGATGTCACTATGTCGGGATATCTTATCTATCTCTTCGGGAAAATAGATATCTCCCGAAAATACCACGTGGCACAATCCTGTGCATCTAAATTGTTTTAATCTAATGGCCATGATTTACTCGTTGTATCTATAAAAAGAAAGCTCTTTCCCTAATTTGACACCTCTGAGTTCATTTTTTAGCTCAATTCTCTGAAATTCCTTCTCTATCTTGCATTTTCTTTGTATTTTAGTAAAATTCTCATTTTATGCCTAGTTGAAATATGAGTAGCTAATTTTCTTTCAAGCTTGGGTTGAAGGTGAAGTCTCAACATGTTCTATGGGCTTAATGGGTAAATTTATTTTATTTTTCCTTTAATTTCTATGGATGTTTTTACTTTTTGTTGACAGATAGTAATAATACAGTTATTACTGTTTGACACGATAAGATCTTAGCAGTATATTAATTAGAGAGTGGTTCATGAGGAGTAGATTTCTCCCTCATGATTTAATTAGTATTAATAAGGAATATTGAGCCCTGAAGCATATTGATGCAGATCTAGATACCTAAGTGCTTTATTATAACAGTTACATTTTTAATTATTCCCACCATTTTAATTCAAAATTTAGGATGAATTTATCATAATTTAACCACTCACTTAGAAAATTAAATTCAACACATAATTAAAATCTACCTCCTCATGAGATCGCACTCATCACCATTAATATATTCTATAATAGATTCATGCACTTATGAGTTCAATAAAATTTGTACAATAGAATTTTCTCCTTTAAATGATATTATTGATCTTCCTCCTCATTTGATCAACCCGTTCACAACTCAACCCATAATAACCCAATATATGTACTTAGATTTAAAACTCAAAAAAATCATAGTAGAATTACCACAACCTATTTTTCCAAATGACCCTTTAGAATCCTCTCAGGCATGTCTAGACCAACTAATTCCATAGAAACTTGTTGAACAATATACACCTCCAGTTCTTTTCCTTACCCCAACATCCTTCAACCCTTCATGGACTAAGCCTTCCTGAACTTATCCAGCCAATTCAAAGGAACGATAAAAAAATTCTATTTTACTAATATCGACGGTGATAATTGCTTCATCTACAATGGAAAATGTGTTTGCTGTACAGACGACTCCACTGACAGTGACACCTCGTGAATAAGGATCACGTGATCAAGAATCTCTCTCAAGCGTGCTTTAATAATTAAAGGAGTGTATGATTACTTTAGTTTTGTTAAAAGCATGAATGATTGCTTTTATTTTGTCATTTTACAATAATGTTGTGCAATCATTTGTCTCAGCTCAATGTCAAGTTGTGTATTTCTGTTTTGCATATTATGATAAACCTGCTGAAGTTAGACAGAGATATCATCAACTTTTTTCTCAACCTAAGAGATTCGTTGGTGAACCTAATATACCTTAGTATGCATAGATGAAAGATTCTAGTTTTATACTCTAACATTCTGAGTTTGCCAGTTTAGAATAGCTTTAAATTGTTTTGGTTCTTCAAGTTGACCTGATACTAGGGAAAGGCAACGGAGTACGTGGCGTTGCTACATCAGAGCAATGATGAAACTAGTTCATCCTTTGGACCAATAGCCAGCATGCTCGGGTTTTCAGCTTATATACCCAGATGCATCAAAACTTAAAATAGTTTTTCATAAGGTTTTACAACCCAAAACTTGGCACCTTCAATCATTAAAATAGGGTACCAAACTAGAAGAAAAACATCATCAAGAGTTTTTTTATGCACAGGATCCTTGTTCAAGATAAGTGCAGAGCATACTTTCTTAAGTTTTAAAATGAACGAATAAATTTCTTTTCAAATTTTAAAAACACTAGAGTTTTATTAACAGAGAGAAGAGAGTGAGTTTAGAAAATCATGGTTTTCAAAGTTCACTTTTATTTCTTAAAACTTCTCTGAGTACAAAGTGATAAGAGTATCCTTTATATAAGAGAAATCCTCGAGACCAGATAAAAAATGACCCACTATAAAGCAAAATATATAATAATTAAAAGGATAAGATAGGACCCTTATGCTCTTTACAAATATTATCATACTTTTTCAAAAGTTAAAGCAACAACAAACTTTACTTTAATTATTATACACATAAAGCAAAAGTAAAAGCAAATTTAATTATGACAACCTATGAAAAGTTATGGGGATGATAGATCATGTAATCTTCGTTTAATGAGCTGTCAGTATCTTCTTTTAAGAAGATCTTTGCTAAAGGCAAAGGCGTTGGATGGTCATAGTGGGGTCTATATATTGGATTTAGGCAATATTCTTATCTGGGCCAATATGCTGAGGTGGATTCTTTTGGTTGTCTGACTGATGTACTGGAACTGCTAGTTAGTTGTGCTAAGGTGGATTTGCACTAGTATTGGCTTTATTTGGTGAAAGCTCTATGAGAGGTGTCTGAAGTTGGTCAAGATGCTGGGATAGTAACATGAAATCTTCCCAAGAGTCTTGAGTATCCTGAAACAAAAATTCAATGTAATCTGGCTTTTCTTCTTTGATGATGATCCCTATAGACTTTGGTTTGAAAATGGTTGAAGGAGTTGGAACCATTAAAATGTCATGATGATGGCTTAAAGAGGTTGGTGGATGTTCTTATGTGGTTCAGGTTTATAGTTTATTTGGTGAAGAAAGTTATGCAAATTCCTTTGAACATCCTGGTCTTGTTCAAGAATGACTGGGTATGGCATGGTGTACTATTCTCTTGCCTGGTCTACAGTTCAAAAATTGTCAGTGTAAGGGTGTTGGAAATATAGCCTGTGGATTGTAAAAACAAATGTGAACATGTTTGCTTCTGTCTCTGGCATCCTCTCAAGGTTATAGAGGAAGGACAATTGTTCCAGTTTCATTCTCCACCAAGGGATTGGTGAGTACCATTCGAGTAAGGTCTAAATTAGAGAAGTTGACTTATCTGGATCTATGAGATGCTTCTGCAGTGACCTTACTAGGAAAATTAATTTTGTGACATAGAGAACAGTTAGGCACCAAATGTACCATAACTTGTCTTCTGTAATTCCTTTGGCTAGATGAAGGTATAGGCTTATGAAAAAGTTTTTCTAGATAAAAATCAAGGACATGAATTGAATCTAAAAGTAAATATGCCTTCATAAAATATCTGAAAACATATTTTTTTTCAAAGTCTTAGATGGCAAAGGCTGAGGTAAATATTTTTTTAGGAGTGAAATACCTTTTAGTTATGGTGTATTTTAGTAGTGAAGTGGCCATAGAGATTATTGAAAAATGATATTGTGAAGAGATGTAGTGTATGGGTTATGCTGGTTTGGCAAGTCTTGAGAGTAAGTCTGGGATAAGGTTATGGGTTCCTTTCATATGTTTCACAGAGAAGTCATATTTTGAGAACCAGTCTTTAAGTCTCAAGAGCATCTTTTCTAGAATATTCTTCCCTTTTGAATTTGTAATGCCTAGGAAAGATGAGCTGTTTATTCGGATAAGAAAGTGATAACCAATAAGATGATATTCAAACTTTTAATACCATTTTTTACAGCTAAAATTTCTTTATAAATGGTAGTGGCATTGTGAGTCAGAAAAGTGTCCACTAGCATATCCAATGAAGTTTTCTTTTCCATTAATTTCTTTAAAGAAAACAACACCCCATGAGGTGTCACTTACATCTGTTTGTAAGATCCTGTTACCATCTATGATAAGCTTTAATGGTTTAATAGTTGAGGATCTTGTGCAATCTTTTTAAAGTGCTGACAACTAAAGTGTGATCATTGCTCCATTCTGGTGGCTTCTTTTTTAATTAAGCCAAAAGCTTTCATTTGTGTTGGTCTATATGTGGGATAAAGTCTCTGGTATAGCTCATAATTTTAAAAAATTGTTGGATCTGCTTTTTGGTTAAATGCTGATCTGAAAAGTGAAGAAATCTTGGATAATGTGTTTTCCTAGCTAATAGTGTCCGTCTTGATAACCATGCCAAGAAATTCAATGTTATCTGTGGCAATAGTGCTTTTCTTTGCCAACAGCATTATCCCATGTGATTGAATAATGTCAAAAAATTAATTCAACAGTTGGTGATGTTCTTCATGAGTTCCTAAAAATAACAAAATATCGTCAATGTAAATCAATGCATGATGTAGTATGGGTTGAAAGATTTTGACTATTGCTTTTTTGGAAAATGGATGGGGCAATTTTTAAACCAAAGGGTAAAACTATCCATTGGTAATGAGTGCTAAGAATGCAAAAAGTTATTTTATGTCTTTTAGATGGTTCAATGCCGAGTTGCCAAAACCCTGATTTGAAATCAAATTTTGAGAAAATATGGGCATTTTTTAGATATGTGAAAATGCTTTATCGTTTAGGAAGTGGAAATTTGTCATCTTATAAAAACATGTTTAGAGGTTGGTAATCAATGACTAATCTCTTTTTCCCTCAAACAAGTTCAGAATGCTTTTCCACATAAAATGTTTGACAATCTCATTGAGAATTGTGGGCTCAATAAGATCTTGGGCCAAGAATTAAGAACACTTTTTCTAAGCTAGGGCTAAGTTAGATGGGCTCATCCCTAAATGGGTTGTCTTAGTCGGATTGGTATCTTTATTTAACTTGAAAGGTAATTTAATAAAGAAAGACTTATTTTTCTATAATGGATTTGGATGGGTAAAGTCAGCGTGAGACTCATGACAGTAATAGAGAATTTTGGTTAAAATGTCTTGGTAAGACTGTGGAGAATCAGTGAGACTATAAAGCCTAAGGATGTTAATGAATGGTTTGAACATGTATTTGACATAAATTTCAGTGTGAATGATTTAAAGGTGTTTGATCTGGTGGATGATATCAAAACCTAATAAGATATCTTTATCAGGGATCTTTGATCTAATGATTTTGGTCCAGATAACATAATTTGGGAAAATTTGAATACCAATGGAATTTTTTGTGATTAAATATGTGGTAAAGATCTTTCAATCTGCTGCTTTGAAATGTTTTGTGTGAGGTTTCCAGTGTTGAGGTAGAAGAATGTCTGAATTTAACATTATTTTATGGGCACTTGTGTCAAGAAAACCAATGGCAGGGATTGATCTTTGAAGTTTTAATGGTAAAATCTCGATTTTGATGGAAGGGATTGGAATTGTGGAATTTAAGGACAAAGACTGTTGATTATAAATTGTTTGAAACTCATATGTTTTAGAATCATCTGATGAGTTTTCCAGTGCGAATACTATTTCTTCATTTGGCTCATCCTGCTCAGAGAAATAGGATTCTACTTCTTCTTTATCAGGAGAATAGTCTATAACAGCCTACAAATGCTTGATCAATCTGATTGCCTTTTCTCGCTTGTTAGGACAATCTTTTTGCATAATATCCTTTTTTCTTACAGATAAATATCTGCTGGATTTTTTTCTTGGTTGTTCCTTAGACGAAAATGATCTCTTTTTGAAGAACTTGTATGGCCTTTGGGTTTTCTAAAAATGGGACTTTGAAGAGGACTTTGAATGTCTGAATTTTTATAGATGCTTTCTCTGTTGAGGACTGCAGTCACATTTCTTTTTATCCTTATATTTGATCTGCAAGTATGGCTTTTTACAAGCACTTCTAAAAGGCTCTGTGTCTTTGATCAATTCTTTGAAGAGCTGTTTTTACTCACAAAGTTTCTCAAGGCATCCTTTGGCAATCTGAAAGATTTTTCCCAATGAAATGTTTTCAAGATTGAGATTATAGATTGTAAATTGCCTTTGTATTTTTGGTTGCAACTCTTTTAGTAAGGAGGCAAGAAAGACATGCTTCAAAGTGGGATCATTGAACCCATTAATTTTGTAGAATAAGATGGACATTCTCTTGTAATGGAAATCAAGATCTTTGGAGTTGAGTGAACAGCACTTCATGTTGAGATAATCTTTTCTGGCAACTTCAAAGACTATTGTTGGTTCGCCAATAAATTATTCATGGAGGATGGCCAGGGTTGAAGAGACATTTGGCATTTGTACAAACTAAAGTGGCCTGTAGGGACCGAGACTGTCAAACCAATCTCGTAAGGAACCTGTAAATCGAGCAACAAGTTCTTTAAGAACAAATTCTATAATTGTTCATGCTCTAATCATTTGAAAATCTACCAAAATTGATATCTCAAATAATTTATCTCACCATTTGTTGGTGGGTATTTCATTAAACGTAAACCATGGACCATTTGATGGTTTTAGAGTTTGAGGTTGAAGAGGAAGTGGAGCATATGTAGATTTAGCAGGGTCATCCACATCAGAAGAAATCTCAAAATATGATTTAGGTTGAGATACCTGTGTATGTTCTGTTTCTTCTGGCTGTGCCATCAGAAGTTTAGTGATGTCTGTATATGATCGTTCCGAATCAAATCTAAAGACTAAGGAAGAGACTAAGGACCTCGAACTAGATCTAAAAATAAATTCTGATGATTTTAAAGACTCAGACTTGTTATTAGTTTCAGATCCTAAAGTGTGTGAAACAGATGTGTCAACTTCTGTTGAGTCAGAAGTATCAATATAATGAGAAGCATATTAGTGCATAGGTTCTTTATCTTTTGATTGGGATACATGTTGAGGAGAAATAGAGGTATATTTCAGGGATTGTTGCTCTTGGGTTTCAATCTGAGATGGTTGATGGATTTTTAAAGGCTTAGGTTGAGGTTTGGATTTGGACTTGGGATTTGGTGGCTGAAAAGGTTGAGGTGTATTTTGGGATAGTGTATGTGTCATTCCAAGTAATTTGAATGGATCATAAGGCTTGACTGGTGTTAACATGGGTGTACATAGAAGATAAGTTGGGCTAATTGATGGTATCATAGAGATTTAGTAAAAAGTGTGGGTCTTTGCTTCTCTAATTCAATTCGATCTAACTCTGCTTTCAATTATCTGATCTCTTTTTCTTTTCTATCAAACTCAGGACCATAATATCTTTGCTAAATCATAGCACGCAATTCTGAAATCTAGTTGGGAAACTCTAGACTGTAAATTCTGATGAATTTGTTGCATTTGCAAGGTTAAGAATCAACCTTGATTTCAATCCGGTCAGTTCATAAACTGATCTTATCAACTTATTGATGGATGTATTGCAATGTGTCATTTTGGGCTTTGGCATTTTGAGTTTGCTAATTTAAGATGGATTCAAAAGACTTTGGTTCTTTAAGGTGACCAGTAAGAGTTATAGGTAAAGGGACAAAAGGTTTTGACACTATCTTCCTTTGGGTGTCGGTTTGGTATTCTAATGGTGGAAAGTTTTAAATATAATCCTTAGATGATAAAGAGAACATCATATAAGAGACTGGTTGGTTTTGAGGAATTAGACTTAGGACTGATGAAGGAACTTCTGATTTGTAATTTCTTGCAATCAATTTAAGTTCTTTTTTATACAAGGGTAAAGGTGCTGGTGGAGGTGAATGAGGGTTTTGTGATTTTTTGTGGTGATAGTTACAGGGAGTAAGATACTTCTTTTTTGGTCTCCTTTTCTTTTTTGAATCAGAATCTTCGTCTTCCTTATTTTCCCAATAGAGATAATCTGGATCACACATTCCAAATCCAATAGCATCCTATAAGAAATGTTCTTTGAGCTTTGCAAGGTACATAGGATAGCCTACAGAGGTAAAGCTAGTGATTGGCAGCTTTTCTTGTCCAGTTTGCACAGTTGTGATCATGGAAGAATATGTGAATGACAATCTTGGAGGCTCTTATGGAGCTGTTGGAAATATGGCTTGTGGATTGTAAAAACAGATATGAACATGTTTGCTTCTATCTTTGACAATAGGAGATCGAATGTAACGCCAAAAAAAAAAATTCCTTATGGAATTTGGGCTTTCACTAGAATTTATGGAGGCCTTTTTATTAGAAAATGGTAGAAAAGAATATTAAGTTATTAATAAGGATTATTTAGAAGATAGTTTTGGAATAAAAGGTTATTTTTCCAAGATTCCATTCCCTATAAAGTCATCTTTCATCTCCCTTTTTCATAACCCTAAAAACTTATGATATTCTTGTTTCTTCTCTTATCAATTATTCATAATTTTTCTTCACTTAAATCCTAGGATTCAATCAAAGCAAACGGTATGTATACCCTCCTTATTCCCTTCAAGAATTTCTTGTAAATCATTCTATTTAGGGTTTATGTTTGGCATGATTTTAGATTTGTTTTTATAGATCTTGATGCATGACATATGATGTGTTTAGGTTTTATTTAGAGTTTTGATTAATTAGGAGTTTGGTTAATCAACTCTTGGCATAATATAGGATGATTCTGGACAGTATGATATCTTAATTTTTAAACTGATGCTTTGTGAATGAATTTTTATTAGAAAATCATATTCTGAAAAATAGACATATAGAGCCTCCTTAATAAATTTTATTTAATCAAATTTGATTTCATTTTCAATTTAATATGTATTTTCGAATTAGAAACCACTGCACTGGAAAACTACGATTCCAGCAGTGCTATCAGGTTTACAGAATTATATTCACTAACAAATGAACTTGGAAAATTATGAAATTTTATATGGATGTTAAGATACGTGTATAGTATCTCCAGTTTTAATTTCATAATTTTCTGATAAGTATTTCATTTTATAAAATTCTCAGAAACGGTTCTATTCGGTTAAGGTTATGAGAAAACAGTTTTGAAATTGTTGAGAAATAAATAGTTTTAAAATTGTTTTTGATCTCGGATCCTCTTCAAAATTTTATATGAGATACTCATGGATGTCCAGAATAGTTTTGTAGAATATTATGTCATTCTTAAGTTTAGATTAAGATTTAAAATTCTGAGATCAAACCTGTACATGAATGAATTAGAAAGGCAGATTCTTAGAGTGAGTTATTAATAATTATGTTTTGTATTTGTTAAGATGTTGAGGAATCTTAGGGACTTAGAGGTGTGTAGTTCAAGATTCTCATATCGAGATAAGTAACTTCATTCCTAGTATACTGGATAGGTATAAGTATTTTGATATTATTATAAGAATTTTATACTATTTAGAAATTAAAGGATTTTCGTAGCAAAATCAGTTTATGAGAATGTTTTCAAATTTGAATTCTTTTAATAAAATATTTTATAAATGTCTTTGAATATGTAAATTATTTTGGTGACATGACTTCTCATTATGTTTTTATTTGTAAATCAGTTTGCAAGCCTAAATTATTTTTATGGACTTTTCTGAATCTGATACAAATGTTTGGTACTCATGTGTGATTTCAGTTATCGATGATTATAAGATTCTTAATGTTTTAGCTCATTGTCCATAGTTATTCTGATTCTGATTCTGATCGTAATACATGATATATCTATCTGGACCAGTACTAGGTATAAGTTCTGAATGTGCACACAATGTTCTGATTCTGATTCTGTCTGGGCCGGGTCACCAGGACTAGAGGTGACACTATGTGACATAAGTTAATGTTTCATTTTCTGTACATGTGAATATGGTTTGCCTTAATAAGTAACTTTGTTTTTGATATTCTGAATTCTTATGGATTTACGTTATCTAATTGAAATACGTTACTTCATCATGGAATATAGTTTTTGTGAAACTTATGGATTTATGAAATATACTTTCCTTAAAGAAGGCTTGTAATATATTTTTTTGGGTATCAATAGGCCAAGTGTGTTAGGAATGGTTTTACTTACTGAGTTGACGGCTCATCCCTCGTCATTATTTTTTTACAAATTAAGTTCCTTTGAGAGGTGTGCCTAGCCATGAAGTTAGAGATTTTTGTTTTTGTTCCCTATTTGAATAAGAAGAAGAAGAATAGACTTATGTTTTTTTTTTAGTTTATTTCGATCATGAACTTATAATTTGGGTTTTGAGACTTTGTTATTTTATGTGACTTGTGATTGTGGATTATTCTTATAAGAATTTGAGGTATACTAGCTTGGTATTTATGAGTAGAGATTATGTTTTACGAGTAACCTCCTTCTCTCACGTGCTCTGCACGTGTTAGATTTGGGGTGTTACATCGAACAAATGGTTGTGAAATAAAATTTCTTTGGGGATCTGTCTACTTTTCCAAGGTCGGGAACTATTAAGAGTAATCTTGGGAGGCTAGTGAAAACATCATACAAGGTTGAGGGATAGGGTTGGACATAAAGGTTGAAAAACTTGATTATGGCAAGCCTTAGAGGCTGATTCATGTTTCTTAATCCATCGAAGGGATTTGGCATAAATGGGAAGAGGAACTTGAGCACTTAGAGGTGAAGGAGGAGGAGAAGGCTTATTTTGATGATAGGGGGACAAGGGTCTCTTCTTTGGTTTACTTTTAGGACGCAAGTCAAGTTCATCATCTTCCTTATCATCCCAATAAGGACAGTTTGGATCACAGTTTCCAGATCTAGGGATATCCTATAGAAAATATTCATTAATTTTATCTGGATAAATTAGATATCCACTACTGTTGAAGGCAGCAATAGGAATACGTTTTTTTTAGAGAGTCTTAACGGGAGTAATCATAGAAGAATGGGTAAAAGAAAGTCTAGAAAGCTCAAGAGCAGAAGGAGTTGGCTTAAAGGTCAAACGGACAGAATCATCTAGGCATTTTGTGAACATAAATTCTGAAGTTTGGATAGGTTCAGTGTTCTGATGAAAAAGCTCATAATTCGAGATCCATTTAAGAGGCATAAGTTGTATTAACTCATTTATGGGAATTTTTCTGGGAATTTGGATGATGGTAAGAATTTCTTATGATTCAGGAAGAATCATCAAAGCCCTGGAGTTGGATTTGGACTTTGAGGGTAGTCGATAGATTTGGATCTTGGAGAGAAAAGTTGAAATTGGGATAAAAGGTGAGTAAAATGCTAACCAGTATGTAAAGTGGTTAAGACAGTGCCAATAATGGTATCTTGATATTATTTGAATTTGGTATCCAATAAAGTTATCTGAGCTATAATTGGAAGTCTTTTTCTACCATGAAGGGTTAAAATCAACCAAACACAACCAAGGTCAAGATAGGTATAACCTTCTCTCTTCCAACTAGTAATGAGTTTAGTTGGAATTTTCAAAGTTACATATTATTCAACATTGATAGACTGAAGTGCACACTGGTCTAACTTAGAAGACTGGATGTATTCTTTTAGATGTGAACGCTTGGTAAAGATAAGCGATCAGATATTACAGGTAATGGTGTTTTCTTTTTTATACAACTGGTAAGGACTGACAGGGGAAAGGATGACTCATTTATCTAGACAGACTCCGGAGTATAGGAATATTCAACAAGGTTTTCTATCTTACTAGCTATATGAAAGAAACAATTCTTAGGTAGTGATAAAGTGGAAGAAAGAGAAACAAGAATAGTAGATAATGAAGACACAATTGTAGAAGAGGTTGTTGACATGATGACAAGGCTTTCTCTAAATCATTCGGAGCGGAGAGTTTTAAGTCTAAAATCATAAATTATACCACCTTCTTAGAGTTAGTAGAGCTCTGATACCAAATAGAGGTTCTAGATATTTGAAAGAGCAGTATTTCATATTGAGATATTCTTTTTTAGTAGCCTGAAAAAGAACTATTGGTTCACTGAGAAATTGATCATGAAGAACAACAAGGACTGCAGAAACTTCAGGTAACTGGACAAACTAGAGTTGTCTATATTGACCTAGATTGTCAAACTAATTTCTTAATGAGCCATTGAATCGGGAAGTTAATTCTCTGAGGACAACCTGTGTGGTTGCTCCAAGTTTAGTCATCTGTAAATCCATCCATGTAGATATTTCAATCAATTTGTCTTTCCATTTATATGGAGGTGGATCATCAAAGGTAAACCATGGACCATTGGATGAAGTTTTGTTATGATCATGCTGAGGGATAGCATAAGGAGCTGATTCAATTGTAGGTTCATTAGATTCTTCTTCAACGACAAAAGGTTCAGTCATTGTTCTTGCACCAGTATTAGTTTGTTCTTAAGGTTTAGCCATCAATAGGCTAGTAAATTGAGCTTCAGAATTAGTGGAATATTCAAAGGAAGAATATCCAGTTGAATTTTCAGATTCAGGAGTAGTTGGGTCATCTATTGATAAAGATTCAACAGGGAGACGTGTGTAACTGAAGAAAGGGCATATTGGATAAAGCTGAGGAGCTGAGACAGTTGGAATTGGTTCATAAATTGTTAAAGACGATTGAGATGGGAAAAGTGTAGCTACGGGAGAAGATGGTGTCAATAGAGGTTAGTATTGAGGCATGGGTGCACGTTGAGGTATGGTTGTAGGCTTAGTAAGTTTTGTAGGTTTCTTGGGAACTGGAGGTTGTTTAAAAAGAGTATGAGTCATTCCAAAACCATAATGTTTTAAAATATCATCGAACGATGTTAAACTTAGCAAAGAAAATGGATGATAAGAAGGAGTGAGGTTTGGTAAAGGAGTCCATGGAGAAAAGAGGTTGGGTTTGTGTTTTTCAGCATCAATTCGAGAGATCTCAGCTTTCAAATTTCTGATTTCTTGTTCCTTTTGGTCAAATTCCGGACCCTAATAATGTTGTGTAATCATTTGTCTGGCAACACTATTACACTAAATAACTTAGATATACTCTCTATCAATGCTGAGTGAAGAGAAATCATGAATACTAGAACAGATTTTTTTTTAATAAATATAATATAAAGTGCTCATTGTGTCAAACAATAATAATCTTGCACTAAAGACCCGGTATACTGTGCTAGATAATATTATCTATTAACTATGAATTAAAACAATCCACATAAATAAAGAGAGATGAGTAAACTTATCAAATTAAGCTTATAGGTCATATTAAGACTTCACTTTCAACTTAAGTTTGAAATTACAATAACCATTCATAAATGAATTATAAATAAAATGGTAAATTTTTAAAATATATAAAAATTAAGATCGAGTGAAAATTATACAAAATGAAGCTAATTTTGGATTCAAAACTTTCAAATCAAGAGGAGACCTCTTTATTTTTTTAGATACAATAGATAAATCATAGCCATTAGATAAAAATAATTTGGATGCACAAGATTGCGTAATGTGACAAGCTCTAACTGGATAAAACACTCATCCACGTTGTGATTCAATGTATTGCATTTAATATATGTGCACTTTTCAGTCTAATAATATGGTGCCACTTCATCAATCAAAACAAAATTCAACAAGCTGTGATTCAATATATTGCACGTAACATGTAGTCATTTTTTAGCCTAATAATATGCTGCCGTGTAAAAAACAAACAAACAAGTAGGTCAAGTAGGATGCTGCCATGTCATTAGTTAATACTATATAATCCAGGCCACCAAAATTAGCATACATTCTAAAATTACAATTTTATACTTTATACCCTTTTAAAGGTTTTTAGCTATTTAGAGCTAAAAAATACAATTTGTTCCGCTATCGAATTTTTATATTAATTATATATAATCAAAGTACTTCTAGAATACATAAAATATTTAAAACATAACAAAATGCTTAAAATCAGATTGTAAAGATCTTAAATACATAAAATTAAAAATGTTAGTGATACTTAAAGTGCAAAATAATGACTTTATCATTTATAAAATACATATTCTCCAACACTTATGTAACACCCTATGTTTATAATTTTAATTAAGATAATTTAAAAAAAAAAGAGAACATTCAATACTTTGAGTATAAATATAGATTTTAAATAGGCTTTTTATAAATATAGAATATAAAAGATTTGTTATACAAAAAAAAAACAACTTCAAATGTAGAGATTTCTTAGTAATATATCTTAAAACCAACTTTGTAGCTAAATAACTTATAATATCGCAGTTGAGTCCATTATACACTCAAAGTCTGTTATTCTTATATGTGCTTTGCCTCGGTTGAGACTTAGCTTCAGCTTACCCTATATTATTTCCTACGATATAAGGATGATTTCCTTAAAAACTTTGATGACTTAACGAACATTAAATCTTTAAAAGAGACATAAAACCATGTTGCGGACTTAGGAGCGCTGCACTACAACATTGGCACTTTTTCATCTTTTAGCACGACTTGCCCTAGGGCCACATTCAATGGTTGATCTTTTAGGCATTACGTGTCACCATCCCCAAAAATTTGACCATATTTAATTATTGATCTTTTAAGTGTTACATATTGCCGTCCTCAAAACAATACTCTCTGCTTAGCTTTGAAAGCTTGATTTCTTTAAAAACTTTGCCAACGTTTGTAATAATAGCCACCCATGAAATGTAATCATAATGCAAGGTTAATCACATCATAGTAGTTATAGTAAGATAAATGATTATTTAATGATGAACTTAAGTATAAAAATTTTTTGTCCTTATATTACAGGTGGAGTTTACTTACCTCTTTTCTTTAACTTCTCTAAACCTCCCTAACTTAAGGATTTCTCTACTATTAATGTTTTGACTTAGAATGAAAGAGGATTGGATTTTTATGGTCTATAGAAAATGAAAAGACTTGGGGTATTTATAGGATTTCTTAAAGCTAATAGATGGCTAGGAATTTGCCATCATAATTCTTAATTAATAGTGAAAATTTATCTTTTCATAAATATCCTAGTAATTTCTAGAATTCTAAAATATCCATACAACATCTCTTATTACATCATTACTTATGTCATTGCTTATACCATCATAATTTTAGAATTTCTAAATATTTCTGCAAATATATCATATTACATCATCATTTATGTCATGGCTCATGTCATCATAATTCTAGAATTTCTAAAAATTTCTATAAGCATCTCTTTTTACATCATCGCTTATGTCATCACTCATGTAATTATTATTCTAGAATATACAATGATGATTATTTTATATTATTGTTATTCTTTTTTAGTACTCAAGAAGATTTACTAATTAAAATCAATTTTGTTATATTCTAGTGTGAAAGTTGAACCTAACAACTTAACACACATGACACTTACCTGTTGCACTCCTAAGGTATTATCTTGCAAAGATGGAGACATATCAATTGGATGACTTACCATATAGCATAATCCATAAATTTTTCACTATTGCATGTTACCCTTTGCCATTTCATGAACTAATGAAGTGAGGTTATCAACTCTTTAAGAATTTCTTTGCTGTTGGTAGTACTTTATTTTGGTTATCTATTACTTAAGAAGAAGCATCTTGATTGATCACTATCAATTTTACACTCTTTTTTTACCAAATGATTTATTGAATTGTGTTTTTAAACACTCATAAACTAATTAGACTTTAAAAGAGAACATGTTTCAATCGACAAATAATAGGTGTCTAAGCTTGATCTAGACACAAAAAAACTTAATAGTCACACAATAGAAAATGAAAAAGGCTTGAAAGTTATCTTAATTTTAGTTCAAGAGTAAAATTTATATTGCCCTTGTTTTGTAGAAAGTTATTAGCAAAAAATTCCCAATTTAATTATCTCATACAAGCTCTTATTCATTTTAAGATTTAGATTTATACATTACCAATTAAGGTTATTAAACTAATAAGATAGTAGTTCCAAGGTAAGTAAGGAGAGGCTCTTGGCCTGCTTAAATTCCAAGATCTGCCTAACCAAAACTGGCTATCTAAAAATCAGGTTTCTTTTCTATGAATTGTAAGATTGTTAAACCCTAATAATGGTCAATTTTCTAATTGATTTTGATTTCAAATTTGACTTGGGTTGATAGATGCAAGAGACTTTTAACCTATGGGCAAGGAATTGGTGACGAAATCCAATCTTTATCTTGCTGAGGTGATTTCCCTTACTAAAATTTCAATGCCCAATGTTGACTGCAAATCAAACAAGAAAAGAAAATAAAAGGGGCATGGGTGTGTGCAAACAATTGCTGTGTAATACCGCACACCCTTTGAAAAAGAAAAGAGACAGCGAGAGAGAGAAGGAAAAAAAAGATTATGGGGAAAGAAAGAGAAAGGAAAGAGAATTGGGTCAACCCAGACCTGCGAACTCGACCCAACTATTGTTTCCCTTTCTGGCCACATCTTTGGCCATGGAAGGTACCAATTGGAAGCTTGAGGTCTGGCCATTATTCCCCACCATTCACGATGCCAAAAAAACATTTAGAAAGCCCCCATTGAAGTTGTGAAGTTTTGCGACAAAAACCACCTCTGTTCATCGTGATTTTACTAGTTTTCGATGAAGCCACCACTTGGATTTTGTTCCTCACCTTCCCCTCTATCATTTTCGACCATCCACAGCTGTTAAAGAAGTCGATTTGTCATTAATCGATCAATGGAGGATTCACGAGTTTAAGAGCTTGATTTGGTGCCACTGTGGTACGTAGAAACTCACCACTACCACTATTGGACTCAGCATGGTCTGAATTATCTAACTAGAGCTTTTTGTCACCGTTGGTTGAATTTCATTGATCGTTGATCGATAAGGGCATTTTGGTAATTTTGCACCCAATAATAATTTTGTAATTTCTAACTTTGTGGTTTTTTTGTAATTGCTAGAATTAAGGATAAGTTGGTAATTTATGATTTTAAGGTTAATATGGTAAATTATGATTTTAAGGGTATTTTGGTAATTTAAAATTAAGGGTATTTTAGTAATTTTAAAGAATTTAGAGATATTTTGATAATTTAAGATTTAAATTGAGATTGTCTGATGTTGAGTTTAGAATGTGTTAATATTAATAAATTTGAGGATATTGGAGTTTCTTATTATGATTTAATTTTAACTTATGAGAGTATTTTTATTGATTTTAGGTTAATGATGTCGATACACATTTTATTACTCGAGGATACTAGGAGATAAATAAACTAAATTTTCAAACAAATCACAATAAATAATATTATGTGTTTGACATGTTTGAAAGCCCTATTTTGATATATATACAGATTATGGATTTATATGCTTTGCCCTATGTTTATGTGACGTGTTGATATAATGTGCTATTATGTACTATATGTGTTCATGGACATGGGCTTTATGTATGTGTGAATGTCTCATTGGCTTTGGCACCAAAATGCATTATATTTATTTTATGAAATGAGAAAAATGGATTTTAATCAAATGGAATTTGAAGAAAGAAAGTAAGCTTTACAGTTTTGGCATGGATACTTGAATCGTTCTGGTTTAGGGGAGGACACTCGGGTTATTATGTTATAGTTATAAGATAAGTGGATAAGAGACATATTGACGTGAAACTTAATGTATTTTAAAGTTATGAAAGTTAGGTGAATGTCCTAAATCGTAATTGAATAAAGGTAGCTCTAGTGATTGATTTTTAAAAAAATGCAAAGTTTTGAAAATGGCAGAATGATATTTGATTATTCGTTTTATAATGTTTTTTAATACCATTGCATGTCATCCTTTTGCATTATATATATATGTATGTATGTATTTTGGTATATTAAAAACCTGTGTGCTTACTAAGTTTTGTACTCATCATATTTTACTGTGATTCAATCCCTAGAATTCAGGATTGATTCATAATGAGTGACGATAACAAATTAAATTGAGGATAATAGACGATTTGGCATAAATTTTTAAATTCTTCCGTTACTTTTTATGTAAATGTATTTGTATTTACTGGAGGCTCCAATTTTTACTGATTTGTAAAGGATTATTATTACTATTATTGTTATTGTTATTATTATTATTTTCTCTATATATTGGAGTTTAGTTTGGGTGAGATCTGCCCTATGGAGCCCGGGGCGGGTCATTACATGATGTCTTAAGAGAAAGTTGCTAAGATATTCTATCTTATTGTGAGGTACAATTTTCTTACTCAAGTACAGCATAACAAGCTTTCTTAAGCATTAATAATAATAATAATAACAACATAATAATAATAATATGGTAAAATAAAATAACTAATTCTAAAGTAATGATGACATAAGTAATGACATAAGTGATGATGTAATAAGAGATGTTTTAGAGATATTAGGATTATAAAAATTAATAAGATATTTATAGAGAGATAAATTACTATCATTAATCAAGTGTTAAAGTGGCAAAATCATAACCATTCATGCACTTGAGGAAATCTTATAAATACTCTCTAGCCCTTTCATTTTTTCATAAACCTAAGAAATCCAATCTCTTTCTATTCTAAATCAAAGTATCATTAATAGAGAAATTTTTAAGTTATGAAAGAAGGTTTAGAGGAACTGAAAAAAAGAGGTAAGCAGTACTTTACTTCAACTATAATGTAAGGATAATATGCTTAAGTTACCTTTGAATGATAATTCTTTTATGTTAAGTTTAGTTTTAAATAATATTTTATCTTATGATTGTTATTATGGGGCGATTAGTTATTATCATTATGATATCGTCTTAATCATCCTCATATGGTCAGCTATGCCACCTATAATGTGATGCTTTGTTACCTATTTGATTATATGGTCAGTTATGCTGCCTTACATATGATGCTTTTATTTTATCATGCCATGGTTGACTATGCCACCTATAATGTGATGCTTTGCTATTTACTTGCTTATATGTCGGCTATACCGCCTAATATAGAATGCTTTTATTTTATTATGCCATGATCAACTTTACTACCTAAGATATGATGTTCATGATTTATACCTTATATGGTCTATCCTGCTGCCTATATTATAATTTTATTTATTTAATTTCTATATATACGATGCTACTGTCTATAGTAAATATTGTTTTAAAATAGTTTCGTATCTTGCCTTTATCACATATCTAGAAAGTTTACATACTATGACATGTATTGCATTGAGCACATGCATTTCATGGATGATTTCATAAAAAAAATGTTTAATGAATTTTGATAAAATGAGTTGTTGTACTACTAGGTGGTAAAGTTTACAAAGAGGGTAAGACCTTTTAAGCTAAGTAAAAGGAGCTCTTTTGGGGATGAAAATATGTAATACCCAAGAGATCAACTAATTAGGCTTAAGAGCATGTTGTTTAGTGCTAACCTTGTAATTCTAACCAAGTTCTTTCATATTCTTAAGTTTCATGAAAAGAATTTGCATTCATTTCTTTTAGTCATTCACATGCATAATAGCTAATACATACATCAAGTGTTTACTTACTAAGTATTAGCTCATGTAATTCTTATATTACAGGAATTAAGGAATAGGATAAGCTGGTGGCAAGTCCCAACTGAGGCGAAGTGCACATGGACATAACAAGACCTTGGGTTATATAATGGACTCAATTAAATTTCTGTCCAAGTACCAATATTATAAGTTTATTTAGTTACATAATTGATTTTGAGATATATTACTAAGAAATCTTTACATTTTGTAATGAAGTTTTTGTATAACAAACCTTTATTTTTTATATTTTTGAAATGCTTATTTAAAAAATTTATATCTATACTAAAAGTGTTGTATACTGAAAGTATTGAATATTTTATCTATTTTAATCACTTTAGTTACAATTATAAACGTGAGGTGTTACACTTATATTTTGTCCTAAAATTTAGAGCAACCCAAACTAGAAAAGTAATCTTTCTTAAAACTAGAAAATAAAAAAAATAAATTAATAGTAACGAAATAAATGAAATTTTAAATAAAAGAAACCAAACGACTAAACAATTGACTCAAAATCCAATTCTAATTAATATTTTTGTTTTTTTTGCTTTTTTTTTAATAATAAAAGACAATCTAAAGTATAACTTAGATTAAATTGCCTTTCTAGGATCATCTCTAACAACAGCACCAAAAACTTATTGTGCAAAATTTTAACATACTTGCAAGCATATGAATCTTTAAAATAGAATAGTGCTAACGAGGTCAAACCTAAGAAGATAACTAAAAATTAGAAAATCTTATTTAAATCTAAAATCAATATGAATCTAATCTAGTTGAGCAAATTGAGTTTTAAGAGAATTTAAACTAATTAAACTAAGAAAAACAAATAAAGCAAAGGTCACCAACATTTTAGAATCCATTAATATTCAACTAATAACTACCTAATTATTATTAATCTAGTTTTAGATTGACAAATCAAAATCAATTTATGTAATCTCATAGATATAATAATTAAGCCAAAGTAATTGAATATGAATCTTTAAAATAGAATAGTGCTAACGAGGTCAAACCTAAGAAGATAACTAAAAATTAGAAAATTTTATTTAAATCTAAAATCAATATGAACTTAATCTAGTTGAGCAAATTGAGTTTTAAGAGAATTTAAACTAATTAAACTAAGAAAAACAAATAAAGCAAAGGTCACCAACATTTTAGAATCCATTAATATTCAACTAATAACTACCTAATTATTATTAATTCTAGTTTTAGATTGACAAATCAAAATCAATTTATGTAATCTCATGGATATAATAATTAAGCCAAAGTAATTGATTTTAATATAGGTTCTCTTTTGCTTCAAGGTAGGATTTCTAAACATTATATATATCCTATTTATAAACAAATAATCAAAGTTTCCTAAGTACTCTATGTATCCAATTTATTGAAAAATAAATAATAAAAGAGAATAATATTAATCATTATTTTACCAAGCTTATATTTAATCGCCATGGCTTTATATAATGTCTAGGTGACTTTGGCTGAATCCCGTTTAGATTCTAATTGCATGCAAAACCTCCTTTTGCAAGTAAACTCACAATGGTATTAGAGCACACTAGTATCAAAGCCCTGTCATCACGTCAACAACCAACTTCTAGAGGGTGGTATGATTTATGATTCTAGACTTAGAACTCTCCATTTCGAATGATCTAGAGAAAGCCTTGTCATCATGTCAACAACCTCTTCTACTGTTGCGTCTTCATCGTCTAATACTCTTGTTTCTTTTTCCTCCACTTTATCGTTACCTAAGAATTGTACAACCAATAAAATAGAAAACCTTATTGAATATTCCTATGTCCCTGAGTCTATACAAATAAATGAGTCGTCCTTTCTCTTTATCAGTCTTTACCAGTTGTATAAAAGAGAAAATACCTTTACCCATAGCATCCGATCCCTCGTCTCAACTAGAGTCCCCATCTAAAAGAATATATCTAGTCTTCTAAGTTAGACCAGTGTGCACTCTAGTCTATCAATGCTAAACAATATATTACTTTAGAGATTCCAATTGAACTCATTACTAGTTGAAAGAGAAAAGGTTATACCTATCTTCATCTCGGTGGTGTCCGATTAATTTTAACCGTTCATGGTAGAAAATGGCTTATAGTTACAACTTGGATTGCTTTATTAGATACCAAATTCAAATAGTATCAGCATGCCATTATTGGCACTGTCTTGACCACTCTCCATGCTGGTAGCGGTTTACTCACCTTTTACCCCAATTTCAACTTTTCTCTACAAGATCCAAATCTCCCGACTACCTTCAAAGTCCAAATCCAACCCCAAGGTGCTGAGCAAATCACCTCTGCCAAAATTGCTACTTACACCATCAACTTGTGTATACGTTGCAAAACCATGCACTTGATCTTCCAAGCCCTCAAACCTCTTCTGAAGCCTCGATGATTCTTGTTGAATCACAAGAAATTCCTACCATTATTCAGATCCCTAAACAAATTCCCAGAAATGAGTTGATCCAACTCATGCCTCTTGAATGGATTCTAATTATGAGCTTTTTCATCAAAACACTGAACCCATTCAGACTTCCGAGTCTATGTTCACAAAACGCCCAGATGGTTCTATCTATCTGACCTTTAAGCCAGCTCCTTCTGCTCCTGAGCCTCATAGACTTTCTTTCACCCAGTCTTCTATGATCACTCTAGTTAAAACTCTTCAAGAAAAACATATTCCTATTGCTGCCTTCAACAGTAGTGGATATCCAATTTATCCAGACAAAATCAATGGACATTTTCTATGGGATGTCCCTAGATATGAAAATGAGTTTATCCAACTCATGCCCCTTGAATGGATTCTAATTATGAGCTTTTTCATCAAAACACTGAACCCATTCAGACTTCCGAGTCTATGTTCACAAAATGCCCAAATGGTTCTATCTATCTGACCTTTAAGCCAGCTCATTCTGCTCCTGAGCCTTCTAGACTTTCTTTCACCCAGTCTTCTATGATCACTCCTGTCAAAACTCTTTAAGAAAAAAGTATTCTTATTGCTGCCTTTAGCAGTAGTGGATATCTAATTTATCCAGACAAAATCAATAGACATTTTCTATGGGATGTCTCTGTCCTTGCTGGGATGATGAAGAAGATGATGAACTTGACTTACGTCCTAAAAGAAAACCAAAGAAAAGACCTTTGTTCCCTTGCCGTCATAACAAGCCTACTCTTCCTCTTTCACCCCCACCTCCAAGCCCTTAAGCTCCTCTTTCCATTTATGCAAAATCTATTCGATGAATTAATAAACATGAATAAACCCCAACCCCAAAGCCTTGCCATACTCAGGCCTATCAACTTTTTTGTCCAACTCCTGTTCTTCAACCTTGTATGATGTTCTCGCTTCCTAAGATTACTCTTAACAGTTCCCGACCTTAGAAAACCAGATAAATTATCAAAGAAATTTTATTTCCTAATTGTTAGTTCGATCTCCTATAACCTCTACAGGTCAACTTGAAGAACTAAAACAATTTGAAGTTGCTCTGAACTGACAAACACAAAATGCTAGAGCACAAAACTAGACCTTTTCATCTCTATATATAAAGGTGGATCAAGTTCACCAACGAATCTCTTAGGTTGAGAAAAAAGTTGATGATATCCCTATCCAACTACAGCAGCTTTATCAGGACATGCAAAATAGAATCACACAGCTTGACATTGAGCTTAGACAAATGATTGCACAACATTATTGGGGTCCATAATTTGACCAAAAGGAACGAGAAATAAGAAATCTAGAAGCTGAGATCTCTCGAATTGATGCTGAGAAAAACAAACCCAGCCTTTTCACTCCATTACCCCATTTACCAAGCCTCACTCCTTCCTATCATCCATTTTCATTGCTTAGTTCAACATCGTCCGATGATATTTCAAAACGTTATGGTTTTAGAATGACCTATACTCTTTTCAAGCAACCTACAGTTCCCAAGAAATCCATAAAGCAAATTAAACCCTCAACCATGCCTCAAAGACCTTAAAAACCATCTATGCCTCAACATCAACCACCATCTACACCATCCTCTCCAGTGGCTACATCTTTCCCATCTCAGCCGCCTTTAATCATTCATAAACCAATTCCAATCGTCTCTACTCCCTCTCAGTTCCATCCCCTTAGCTCCTCAAAACAACCAATACACCAATATGCCTCTTCTTCAGTTACAAAATATTTCCTTATTGAATCTTCATCAACAGATGACCCAGCTACTCCTAAATCTGAAAGTTCAATTGGATATTCCTCTACTAAACATTCCATTGATTCTGAAGCTCAACTTACTGATATCTCTCACCTACTAATGGCTGAACCTTAAGATCAGACTGATATTGGTGCTAGAACAACGACTGAACCTTTTGTCGTTGAAGAAGAAACTGATGATGAGCCCACAGCTAAATCAGCTCCTCATGCTATACTCAATATGATCATAACAAAACTTCATCCAATGGCCCATGGTTTACTTTTGATGATCTCTCTCCATATAAATAGAGAGACAGATTTATTGAAATATCTGCATAGACAGATTTGCAGATGACTAAACCAGGAGCAGCCACACAAGCTGTTCTCAGAGAATAACTTCTCGTTTCACTGGCTCTTTAGGAGATTAGTTTCACAGTTTAGGGCAATACAGACAACTTCAGTTTGTCCGTTTGCTAAAAGTTTCTGCAACTCTTGCTGTTCTTCATGATCTATTCCTCAATGAACCAGCAATTCTTTTTCAAGTTGCTAAAAAAGAATATCTCAACATGAAATGTTGTTCTCTCAAATACCAAGATCTCAATTTTCATTACAAAAGGATGTTTATCCTGTATTTCAAGCTGAATGGAGTCAACGATCAAATTCTTCGCCATGTTTTTATGGTTTCCTTACTAGAAGAATTACATCTAGAAATTCAACACTAGATTTCTCAACATAATCTGGATATTAATAATTTGTCATTGGAAAAGATATTCCAATCAGCTATGGGATGTATTGACAAATTGTGTGAACAAAAGAAGTTCTTCAAGGAACTCATCCAAGACAAACCTCTTTTCAGAGAAGCGTGCAAAAAGCCTTATCTTGAGATCAAATGCAAAGGGAAAAAAGAATGTGTTTGTCCAACCAAAAAGAAATCTCATTTCAAGAAATTCAAAAAGCCTGACTTCTATGCAAAATGACATTGCAGGAAAAGATAAAAAAAGCCTTATCGTTTTTTCAGAAAGCGTACTACTTCTTTTCGAGATACCAAAGCCCAAAAACATTCTAGATATTTTATTTGCAAAAAGAAGGCTATTTTGCAAAAAAATTACCTAAACAAGCCCAACAGAGCAATTTGCCTTATCCAGCATCTCAAAAATACTACACCTTTTTCCCCAGACACTAATCAAATTGAAAATGTATTTTTTAAATAAGATGAGCCCAATGATGATACAATATTTGCTCTTGAGAATACTGATTATGATTCTCCATCCATAACCTCTGATGAGATTGATGATATTTTTATCATTAACTTTCTCAATCCACGATCACAAAGCCCATAAAGCCCAGATCAACTCTATCTCCAAAAGTCCATTCTTATTCCTTCCATAACAACCTAAATTCTCTCATCTAAATATCATAGACCTGTCCTAGTCATAGCTTTCATTGACACAGATGCACAGAAAAGCATGATCAGTCCAGCCATTCTCCTTTCTAACTGTTGGAAAAACCATGATGAGTATTTCCAAGCCGCTGATGGAAAATTCTTTTCTATAGGTCTCATTACTAGACATCTTGTTGGTATTTAACTATTCCCAAACTGTGTCATATAGACTAAGTTAATTGGTTCAGATCTTTCAGACAAAGATCTCCTTATTAGTTTTAATTTTTAAGCCAAGCTAGCCACATTCATATCACTCCCTCATGCCTCAAATTCAAATCCATGTTCAAAGTCTTCACTGATACTCTCAAACTCTATAGTCTAACAAACTCTGCTAAACCTTATGCTCACATTACAGCTAAGTTTCTAGAGTTTTGCCTAGAGTCTCATGATAAGTTTCTTTATTCATCTCTTTTATGAAAAATCTCAAATTCTTCATTAGTTTACCCTTTAAACTTAATGAGGATTCCAATCCTACCAAAGCAACTCATCTAGGCATGACACCTTCAGACATCTCCTTGGCCCAAGCAAAATGTTCACAGTTATTGGCCCAAGGCTTTATAGAGCCCACAACCTCTCAATGGGCTTGCCAAGCCTTTTATGGTGAGAAAAGATCAGAAACTCTCCGTGGAAAGAAACGACTTATCATAGAATATCAACCACTCAATATCTTTCTACAGGATATTAAGTTCCCTTTACCTAAACGACAATCAATGTCTGTCTAATTAAAAAATGCTAGAATTTTTTTAAAGTTTGATTTACAATCTGGTTTTTGGCAATTTGGTATCAAATTAGAAGAACAGTACAAAATTGCTTTTTCTATTCCAAATGCTCATTTTCAATGGACTGTTCTTCCATTCAGTTTTAAAACCGCTCCCTCCTTGTTTCAAAAATCCATGATTACTATTTTTTAGCCCATCCTCTATCATGCTCTTATTTATATTGATGATATCTTTCTTTTCTCTAAAATCAAGACAGAGCACCTTACATTACTTAACCAGTTTTTTGAGATTGTGCAAGAACACGAAATTATGCTCTCGAAAAAGAAAAGTATTATTGGAACAACCAATATTGAATATCTTGGCATGATAACAACAATGGTCATTATCAACCAGGTGGCCATATTGTATAGGAACTTCTTCACTTTTTAGACAGCAACCTGACAAAACATGAAGTTCAACAATTCCTTGGAATAGTCAATTATATCCGTGCCTTTTTGCCACATGTAAATGACTATACCTTCGTCTTATCCTCCCTTTTGAAAAAGTAACCTTCTGAGTGAAACACAGCACATACTACCGCTGTAAAGCAACTCAAACAGATTACACAAAATCTGTCACCACTCAGAATTATTGCGGATGGTCAGAGAATCCTCCAGACAGAGACTAGTGATACAACATGGGGTGCTATCCTTTTGGAAAAGATTGACAACAAAGAATATCTTATCTCCTATGCTAGTGGATAATTCTCCGAGTCACAACAACATTATCATATAGTCTACAAAAAAATCCTAGCCATCAAGAATGGGATTAAAAAGTTTGAATTTCATCTTATCGGTTATCATTTCCTTGTTAGAATGGATAACTCTACTTTTCCTAACGTGCTTGAAAATGACATAGATCTTAAAAATAGTCTCAAACAGCTCCTTTTTGAATTAACCATACCCCCACACTATCACCAGACATTCATTATACCTCTCTAGGTCTACAACATGACATGATCAAATTTTCAGTTCCCTTATCCAGGTCCAAACCTAAGTCTAGAGGAATTATCATTGAGGAAGAACGCCTTGATTACACTGATGTTCTATTCTAGGATTTACAAGATCCTGAGGAAGAATTTACTCCCTTAAATGAAACTATTGATCTTCCTCCTCCTTCAATCAACCTATCCACAACTCAACCCATGACAACCCAGTACATGTGTTTAAGTTTAGAACTTAAGAAGATTATAGCAGATTACCACAGCCTACTTTTCCAAATGATCTCTCAGTGTCCTCCCATACACATCCAAACCCATTAACCTCCTTGACTTCATAGAAACCTGAACCCTACACTCCTCCAGTCCTTATCCCTACCCCAAAGGTTCCTAACCCTCCAAGAACTAAATCTTCTCGAATCTATCCAGCTAGGTTCAAAGGAACAATCAAGAAGGTCCATTTTATCGATATCCACAGTGATGATTGCTTCAACTGGAATGGAAAGTGTACATGTCCTCTAGATGATTATGATTCCACTGACAGTGACTCCTCGTGAACAAGAATCACTTGACCCACCTACTTTAATAATTCAGTGTGCTTTAATAATTAAAGGCGTGTATAATTGTTTTCCTTTTGCTTTACTTTTATAAAAAAGTGAATGATTGCTTTTATTTTGTGACTTTGTAATGATGCTTGCTTTATCTTTTGTCAAAAGCTACTTTAAGAAAGCTATGTAATTATTATGTCTTCCACTGATTAAAGTGGCCTACTTTCACTATTCTTGATAAGGGTTTTGTCTTATCAGGATCTCTTCCTCCCTACTATATAAAGGGATGGCTTCCTCATTGTAAGATATCGAGTTTGAAAGAATTCAATAAGTTTTTCAGAATCCAATGTCTCAATTCTAAAACTTCTCTCTTTCTATAAATCTAGGAATACGAGAGTCTCCTTAGTCATAGAATAGTGGTCTATTCATCTTCTTCTCCAAGCAAGTATGCTCTACACTTGCCTCTTCTGAGGATCCTGTGTATTAGAAAGTTGTCAGCCATTTTATTGTAGAACCTCTAGTAATTATAGGAATCTGTCATGGATAAGAGATCAGAGAGTCCAGAGATCCCATAAGGTTTATAGTCTATTTCCTTTTTTAAGCTAGCCAATGACACTTTATTGCAATTTAATTTTTCACATTTAAGTTTAATGTTGACGCATGCTCGCTTGTGTTATTATCCTTTATCATTTCTTTATTTTCTTGTAAAAATAATTCACGTGCATATGTTGGGAAAATAATATAAGCCTTTAATTCTTAAATTCTTTCTAATTATTGATCTTCTATGCATTTTTATTTCTAAATTCTTAATCATTCCCTGTTTAATAAAATAATTCAATTACTTAAAATAATGAATAAAAATAACTAGCAAATATATAATTAAGGGTAAAAAAATATAGACATTATATGCTGATCAATCAAGATAACAACCATCTAGAACTTTAAAGGCACTCAATGAAAGCCAAGAAAACCCCAATGCTTGGCAAGACAAAGAAAGACCTATTAGAAATAAAGGCTAAGAGAAAATCAAGGCAAATAAAAGCCAAGAGCATAATAGCAAGCCAATCTAAGAAAAAGCTATTGCCTAACAAGGCAAGCAAGCGCTAAGGGAAGACCAAGATAAGTAAAAGCCAAGGCATGCTAAGCCAATGAAAAACTAATGCCCAACAAGACAAACAAAGGCCAAGCAAAAACTGAGAAAAATAAAAGCCAAGGCCACAAGAGCAAGCCAAGCCAAGAAAAAGCCAATGCCCAAATGACAAACAAAGGCTAAGGAAAAAAGGGCAAACAATAGCTAACCAAGATAAACAAAGGTTAAGGAAAAATTAAGGCAAAGGCTAGCCAAGAAAAATAAGAGCTAAGAAAAGGCAAACCAAGCAAGCCAAACAAAGGCTACGAAAGGAAAAAAAATGCCTAGGACTAGAGGAACAAGCCAAGCTAAAAAAAGGCTAGTGCCGAACAAGGCAAACAATAGCTAAAGAAAACCAAAGCCAAAGCTAACTAAGGAAAACGAAAGCAAAACCCAACAATAGAAAGCCAAACTACAGAATGGCTAACCTTATACAAGGCAAGACAAAAAATGACTCAAGCTAAACCATAAAATATTTGTTTACCAAAATTCTAAAATACAAATGAAAATTTTCATAAACCATCACAATACCAACTAGAATGCCTAAGGAAGATTCGCACCCCTCTTTAGAACTTGGTTTTGGGGAAAAAAAAAAGAGTTAGGAAATTGACATTTTAGATTAGAAGGAAAATTCAGTGGAATTGATTACACTAATTTAAAGAATAATCCATAATTCGACTTAGAGTTTTAGTTAAAGGTTGAAAGAATTAGTACATTTCCTCTTGGAACTTCTATTTGGGGGAAAATGCAAAGAACTAACATTCAATCTTGGAACTTTAGTTTAGATGAAATAGTTTACTTTTTCCTAAGCAAGTAAGAGAAAAATTCACTAATAACATTGCTTTCAAAATATATTCAATGCCTAAGGAATAGTTATTTCTTTTGAAAAAGTCAGGTGATGAGTCAAACAAAAGTTAGAACTTCTTATTCCATTCCCAGTATTTTCTAAAGAAAATATATTTATGGGGTAAATACGATAGGTGCCATATTTCATAAGACATTACAACACACATCCACTTTTATAGATAAAAAGGAATTATTTTAAGGAAATAATGCCCAAGATATAATTTTTCAACAATTTGTAAAAATAACCAGAGGAGGAATTAGATTCATACTGATTTTTAAAATTCACGGTTTAAAGAAACTATGCCCAAAGTCATAAGTATGGGGAATAGGCATGTACAGAATAAATATTTATGTTTTTCAGTTATCCAATTTATATTCATGTGTATTATAATAGTGGATTACATGAATCCTGAGGGATAAGATTTAGGAAAAAAAATCATAAATCTATATCACTTATCTTTTATAAATAGAGACTTATCTTTAAGAAAAATAAGACCATTATTAAGATATTATTCACTCTAAGGAAAAATTTATCTTCTCTTAATTTCTTCTTCTTCTTCTTTGGCCTTAAAGAATCACAACTTGGGTGTCAAAGTGTCTTTTTACTATACCCTCCAGTTGTAGATGAAGAAAAAATGAAGGCTTCTATCTTTTAATGAAAATACATAAATACACTAATTGACTATCAAGAAAATAATAAAGAAAAGAGACATTGGTTATAAAATAATTTTTGTTATATAAACTTAGCTCACAAATCAAGTTTAAAACACAAAACATCCATTTATAAGTAAGATAGGGCCAATTATTAGCCTATGCTTCTAAAATTGTCCTTTGGAATAATTTCTCTATAGTCATACTATCACGACATAATTATTTTTATTACTATAAGAAAGTTATAATTTATATTAGTTTGACTTAATTATTCTTAATTCAAGTAATTTTGGGATATAATATGTACTATCTTAACCTTATACAATTGAGAATTGCAAAATCATCTTAAAAATTTAAATGTTTTCATTGTTTTTACTGATTTTCTCTTAATGTAATATTTATAAATATTGTACAATGATTTGGTAACAACTTTAAAAAATAAATCATTGTCAGAAACAACTTTAGAAAAATAAATATTCCATCTTAAATCATTAATATATTATTATGTGAAGGCCAATTTCTTAGAACAAGTTCTAAAAAAAACTATAGTAAACCTTTTATAATTTAATATTAGATAAATTAATAACTTTTATTATATAATAATTTTTCATAGTCCTAATTTAGACACATACATACTACAAATTAATGAATTGTTAATTTATCAACAAATTTATCTCTCTTTAAATTAATAGGCCGTATGATTTTGATATTACAAATTATTATATGATGAACTTCATTTTTATTTGCAAGTAATGAAGTTTTCATTGTATCAAAAAAAGAAGCTTATTGCAGGCCGAGACTTAAGGACAGGTATAGCAAGAAAAAATCAAATTCACTCTGCATCCATAAATACCCAAAAGATTTAGATCCCAAAAAAATTTAGATCCTTATATTAAAAAATATAGATCAGACTTAAAATCTAAGATCTTTATATATTTAAATCTGAATGCAAATGCATCTAAAAAATTACATACTGAATCCACATTATTTTACAATTAAATATTTATTTAATTAATTTTCAATTGAAAAATACATAAGTTAATAGTTATTTAATTAAATTATTTATTTAATATGTATAAGTATATTAACTCTATAATCTTTATTGACTTTGAAAAATATGTTAAGAAACTAGGATGATAATAATAATTAGAGAATATTTTAATGAATCAATTTACCTTGATTTTTTTTATCTATATTGAGAAAATTTTATTTATACATTTATAGTGTTGTATGTTATTTATGCTAAATTGATGTTGAATTATTGATAGTTAAATTATAAGAAAATTTTATTTTATATTATTAGATAAATTATTAAATTTAAAATTATATTTAAATTTATTATTTTACGAATTCAAATATCTAAAAAATTTACTCTGCAATTCATGCTGATATTGCCGGCATTTGAACATGTATATTTCTTATAAATTCACAGTTGGATCCGAATATTAAAACCTTAATGTGGATTCAGAATCGGATGTCGGTCCGACTGTGGATCCGGATTTCACCATCCTACTTGCGGTGGGAGCGCGGCATGTGCGCGCCGAGGAGCAAAGCATATAAGGTTTGGTGATCTTGCGCCAAGAGGCAGCGTTTCGCCAGCAAACGAAAAAAGGCCGAGAGCATGGACTTTACGATTCACAACCAGTCGAGCAATTCTCCTTCGTCATCCTCCACCTCTTCCTCCACCCCCCACCCAAATCCAATTACCGCCGCCGCCGATCAAGATCCAGTCCATTCTTGGTGGGAATCCGTCTCCAAAGCAAGGTCTCGAATCCTCACATTATCCTCAATTATATCCTCTTCCTCTCCCTCTCCCTCTACATCATTCTCTCTCTCTTCTCTCGCTGATTCTGACCGTCCTGCCCTTTCTCTTCTCTCTTCACCTGATGCCTACTCCCTCCTTTCATCTTTACTTGCCTGTCCTTCCTCTGGCTCTGGCTCTGATCCTCTCTGCCAGTGGCTGTACGACACCTACATCTCATCCGATTCCAATCTCCGTCTTATTGTTCTCTCTTTTCTTCCCTTACTCTCCGCGATTTATCTCTCTCGTGTCCATTCCAACGAAACGTCCTCAATTCCTTCACTCTCCGGATTTGAAGCCGTGATTCTTGCAATCTACAGCTCTGAAGCCAAGTCCCGTGCTGGCAAGCCCCTCTTAGTTCAAATCCCTGACCTATCTCAGCCTTCACTCTACCATTCCCCTCGGATTCCAATTATGGAGCACAAATCTAGGCGGTCGGTTGGAGTTCTGTCGGCCCCACTGGAGCCACACATTGCTGTTAAGTCAACCAAGCGAGCGTCAATTCTTGGAACAGCTTTTGATGCTTATCATAAGCACATCTCCCAGTTGCCTAGTTGGTCTAAGCTTGAATTTTGCAAATTTGCCACCGCATGGGCTGGTCAGGATTGTCATTGTCAAAACAAGCTGGATTTTGATGATGAAAATGACCTTGATGAGCTTTTGGATAAATTGAGTATCGAACAAAATGGGGAGGTATTTAAGGGAGTCAGAATTCCTTTACCTTGGGAGTTCTTGCAGCCTGTTTTGAGGATTCTCGGGCATTGTCTGTTGGGACCGCTGAATTCACAAGAGGTTAAAGATGGGGCTGCTGTTGCTGTTAGGAGGTTGTACGCCAGGGCTTCTCATGATTTGGTTCCGCAGGCTATTTTAGGAACTCGGAGTCTCATTCATCTTGATAAGATGGAGCGCACCGCTGCAAAGGCCAATGCTAATGCTGCATCTTTGGCAAATGCCTCTTCCAACTCTAACACGCCTACCAAGGCAAAGAAACCTGAGATTCTTTTGGCCTGCAAGTGATCTTGTCTACTGGTAATTGCTGTTATTATCTTTGTAGTTGGTAGGATCTTGTTATGTTATTTGTTTGTTTTGTTTGGCTGCTTTCGATAGACATGTATACTGATGTTTCTTATTTCTATTTAGTCTCTAGGGCTTGTATGGATGTCAAATATGTGGTTTGTTTATGCATTCTGTTAATATGAAGTTTTGGTATAACTAGTCAGATAAAGTGGTGGCTTAGCTCATATGGATCACTGTATAGACTGTGATTTTTAGTTGGCGCATCGCTGAGATGCAAAGTTATCTTTCATTTGCTTGGTTGACTCATGTATTCTTTGTGTGAGAAATTTCAATCACCACTTACTCATTGCTTCACACTTCTACTACTTGTGATATTATGTTTGTTTAACTTCATAGCTGGTTTTTGTGTTGTTGGGTAGCCAAACAATTGATGATAAACTGCTTTCAAACAGAAAGGCAAACTTAAGAGAACCTATTTTTTTGCTTATGGAAAACAAATTCACTTCTTTGGCATCTCATCTGGACTCTGTTTCGTAGAACTTAGAAGAGGTAAATATGCCTGCTTTGCATGCAATGGTTCCCAAAAATTATCAGTTTCTTACAGAAAAATGGAGAGATGAAATAGGGTACTGTGAATCACCATTTATGTTCTCAAATCTCCTACTTTTATCATTTCCAACATCTTTGATTATATAATATGCCTGCTCTGCTAGCAATGGTTCCCAAAAACCTAAGGATTAGATGCATCTGATCTATAATAATGGATACTATTTACAGACTTCAACTTGAATCTTCTGTTCCTTCTGTTAGCATCATTGATTGTACTTGAAAATTTCATGCAATTCATTTTGATTTATGAGATAATTTGACTTTCAGTTCAGCCATAGATTTTAAAGTTTCCATTCCATCACGAGGCATTTATGGATAAAAATGGCTAAGTTTAGGATAGTGTGATGGAATTAGAGCTCTGGAATTTAATTATTCTCTGGTATCTTGTCATTTTTCTTTCTTACATGTAAAAGTGAATTCTAAGTATCTACACAATCTCTATTATCTTGTTGCTTCAAGACGTATCAGTTATATATAATCTACAAAAATGGCTGCTTCAAATTTTATACCTGAAGCATTGATTGCCATATCTTTCATATTCTTTTGGATTCTGAATTTCCTTGTTGTCTTCCTTGAAAATTTGAGTGATTGATAGTTTATTTGTCGATAGCCAGTCTTATGAAGGTTCAAAGGATTGCTTTGTAGATTTTTTGGTGTTATGCTATGAAGTTTGGAGATTCTTGAAATCACAGCGTGCTCTATTGTTAGTTTTCAGTAACCTTCTAGATAGTTTGCCTCTCAAATAGGGCATAGCCAATAGGAAATTAGCACTGTTCTGACACTCTTCCAATTTAATTCTTTAGAAATGTGGATTCCTCAGTTTTGTATGGTAGATGGTATTAGACGGCTGTTCGAAATTAAATTAGATTCAAATTTGGATCTTCTGTCGATAAATCAAGATCGAGTACTGATATGAACAAGATTTTCTTAATTGATTGATCGATTATGTTAGAAAATAGGCTAGTTTGAATCACGGTATAAGTGCTGGTTGTTGAATTGTTGTGGAGAAATAGATTGACAGCATACAGGTATCAAAAAATGTAATATCTATACAAAGTTTTTGTGGATCATGATAAGTGGAAAATGGAGCGGCTTGTCATTTATATAATAACTGAACGAAAGTAAAACATTCAGATTAAGGCTCATCCTATCTCGGTACCTTCCACACAAACACCTCCCCCCCGGGGCGGGCACAGTCAATTTTTATATGAAGCGAAAACATGGTCAGGAGTTTTCTGATCCAAAAGGAAGCCACATTGAGTGCATTTTTAACATATGTTTTTTCAATGAAGAGTGAAAGGGCATCTTCCTAAAGGTCTTATATGCAACTAATTTCATAAACTATTGTCGTGTTATTTTTAGGAAGTCAAACAGTTTATGAGAAAATGCTTTCCAATGGAGAGGTTAAATTGAAGAGGATAAAACCTTTTGGCATCACTTTTAGCCTCTGGTTCTATAGAATTTCAAGATAATACTTTCTACTTTATTCATTTGGAATGGATGTTGGTTCTAAGCTAGTTTATAAGCTCTGTGGTTAATATGCTGTTGGTACAGGAGTTCCTTGTTTCTTGTAAACTGAAAATCACATAGATATTCATACTACTTTTGTATGAGTTAGGTCCGCTGCTTTGGTTGAATTTCTTTTGCTTTCTTGTGAATTCCTTTTCTGTTTTCTTATTGTACCTAATCAATCATTTATTAATTTAGTTTCTTAACAAAAACTTTGAGAAGTAAAATAGGGTACTGTCAATCACTGATTATATATTGGACTGATCTTTTTTTATTTCTCTCTCTCTCTCTCCTGTTTTTTTTTTTGGGTTGGGGGGGGGGGGAAGGGGGGTCATAGGAAACAAAGAAGCTTGTATTTTGTAGAAAAATGTCAAAAAAGTTAAAGGGTGTTAAGATCACAAATAGATGTATACAACAGAATACTGAGTCAGATTTTATAAATATAGGATCTATATGCTATAAGATCTCCCAACAAAATCAAAGTCAAAAAACACAAATTTAAGCCAACATCCACTCCAGTTTAGATGAATGAGAAGAAAGAAGAATCTTAAAGTTCCTTTATAACTGAGGCTCCGAGAGAAGCTAGAAATCGCACTCTTTTCCACAAAAATATTGTCTTCCTCAGAATCTTCAAAAATGCTTTTCTTTCTTTCAAACCAAATCACCCAATAAAGGGCCAGAACTGAACTTTTCCACAGCACTGTAGCTTTTTCGCATTTCTCAAAAGTATGAATAAACTCTGAGGGCAGAGAATTGATAGAAGCTGCAATCACCCAAGAAGTACTGGCCGCCTGAAGTAACCTATGCCACAACAAGACAGCCTGGTGACAATGCAAAAACATATGATCTGCACTTTCACCATTTCTCTTGTGTTGTCTTTGAATAACGTCACTAGTATTAAGTTTAGCTAGAGCCAACAGTGAAGCAAAAAGTTGAACTATAGTAGAGACTTTAGCACTCCAAATTGAACGAGTGACCTAAAAGTTCAAGAGAGCTTGATCATCAAAAAACTGATTGAATAAGGTTGCAATAAAAGATCCTTGAGGGGCTTAGCTTCCAAATTCTTTTATCCTCTACCAGGACATTAATTGAAACCTTCTCCAATAAAGGCAAATCAGCTGAAACTTCTTGAATTTCACTCTCGCTCAAATTCCTTAAAAAGTTGAAATTCCAATTCCACTCTAAACAGCACGAGTAATCATATTGTTGGTAAAAACATTGTGAATGGGAAAGAGTCTATAAAGACTTGGGAATGAAGTACGTTAAGAGCAATCCCAATCCAAACATCCTCCTGGAAACTTATTATTTCATTATTGGCAGATGGATTTTCAAGGACTTGATGCGAACTATAAGAAACTAAATTCATATCCCAACTGTTAGGATGAAAGCCGTATTTACTCTTTGTAATATCGTGCCATAAAGAGTTTCTTTCAAAGGGAAGCCTCCACAATCATTTTCCCAACAAAGTCGAATTTCTTTTAACCAAATTCCCAATACCGAGACCACGTTTCTCCTTGGATCCAGAAAATACATACCAGTAGATGAATGCTTCTCTTTTCTCCAAATTGTTCCCATAAGAAATCCCTCATCACCTTCTCAGTTCTAAGAGCTACTATTACTGTAATTATGAAAAAGGAGAGAAAATAAATATGAGGACTAGATAAAACATAATGAATTACAGCGAGTTTTTCCCGCGGGAAAGAAAAGCTCTCTTCTAACCTTCAGGCCTTTTCCCAACCCTTTCCACTATGGGATCCCAAAAGGTCAAGGATCCTGGGTTACAACCTAGATGTAAACCCGAGTAGTTAAGAGGGCCACTCATCCACTGAACATCTTACTCTATTTGCTAAAGAGATTGATATATGCCTGCTTTGTTGTCGATGCTTCTCGAAAACCTAAGGACTAGTTGATATATAACGAAGGATGTTAGCTACCGACTTCGACATGAACGATTGGTATCACTGGAGTTGTATTTAGAACATCTCATGCAGTTAAATTTGATTGATAATCTGATAAGGAATAAGACCTGTGGAATTCAATTATTTACAATGTTTTAGGAAAGGTTTGGGTAAGTATCTATACAATCTCTTTTGTTTTGTTGTTATATGTAACTCAGCCAGTAGTTATGTATGAACTAATGAAATTTGATTCAAACCTTTTTTGTCAATCACTGGATTGACAACTTTTGCCTAATTACGGATTCATGCAAATTACATTGTTGCTTATGTTGAAGCTAATTTAAAAATATAAGTGGTGCGATTAGCTATTGTTTAATATGTCGTATTGCCATGAGTTGTCTTTCCTTAGTAGCCCTTTTCTTTCCCTTTTTTCTTCTTTCTGTTTTTTCAAAGAAACAAAGGATTGTATATTAAATTATAAGAGAGATGTACAAGGATTGATGGGACTTGTAGAACAAGGATGAGAAGTCCAACAAGTCTTTCTTTTTAGCTCTTGATTGGCACTATAAGGTTAGTGCATAGAAATCAATAACATTGTATCTTTTTATTTTTTCTCTGAGGCTGTATTGATTGCTCTTTCTCTATCTATAAACATGGTAACTAAGGAGGTTTGACCATATGGTCTTTTGTTCCACTCCATTATAACACTATTCTATTTGATTAATTAAATTACCCCTCACACCAAGAGAAGTGGACCATCCATGTTTAAGTAAATCTAGACAAGCCTTGAATGAGAGGAGATTTTTCAAAACTTAACTGAAGCATTTTGGTCCATTGGTTGTTTAAAACTTTGGGCTTACAATGTTGGTGTTTTATTTTGAATTTTGATTAATTGGTGTTTTATTTTGTGAAAGCCAAACTTATGAAGGCTCCAATGATTTCCTTTGCCAATGTTATGGTGTTAATTATAAAGCTATGCGATTGGAGGCACCTGAATTCACAACAATCTCTGTTAGTTTTCTAGGAATCTCCATGATAGTTGACCTCTCAAGCATGGTATGGCTAACAGCAAATTAGCAATGTGTAAAATGATTTCTTTAGTTTTGTTTGGTAAATTGAAGCTCTTTGAATTTTTTCCCCCTTAAATTAAGCTAAGAATCTATATCTTGACTTAATGTGAAATTGAACCAAGTTGCTAGATGGTTTCTGGTGAACAACGGGAATTCTTGATTAAAAATTACTTAGCTTTAGTTTTGTTATTTGATTACGTTTTTTATTAGGTATTAAATTTCTTTTGATTTCGATTTTGTGTTTTGTTTAGTTTGATGACTGTCTAGTATTTCATGTTATGACTAAGAGAGAGAGTTTCTTCCGTCCACCCTAATGCTTGACTTAATTTAATCAGTGGATTTCATATCTGTGGTGTGTTTTAGTGTTTTTTTTTTTTCTCTTTTTGTATTATGTTTGTTACCACTGCATGCAAACAATACTTTTAATGTCCCCTGTTTTTGAATAGTGAGAGGAAGCAGAAAAATAGCCTATTGAAAGGTACCATGCCTGAATATGAGAAAACACTTTGACTGAATAGACGATTGCAAATTTGTGGCATGCAAGACATCCGGCTGTCTTATATATTTGCAGGAGAAATAATATTGGCAAGATTGTCCAGCCAAGAAGCATACATTTTCTATAGGTTTCCTTGAACCCGAACATAAAAGGAAGTAAAAATGGAGAATATACATTCCTCCGACCCTTCGAAACATAATTATGAACTTCTTCATACTAAATGATATGACAACTTATTTGTCATAAGTGTGTTAATTACTACAGCAAATATAAAATACATGTCATTTATTTTTAAATCAATTTCTTGTCTCTTGCAGGTTGTGTATTTTGTTTGTGATCGTGAGTTGTGGATTGTTTCTAATGATTTGGGTAACAAGAATTTGTTGTCTGTGTAAGGCTTTTGATAAGTTTTACTTCTTTATTACTAATCTTCCAATGATTGCTCAAGCTACTTGAATGCTGGAAGCAGATCATGTTCATGTTGATAAATATCTGAAGATACGGCTGGATTTTTGTCCATCAATAGTGTTTTGAATATTCTTGTAATGAGTTACTAGAAAACTGTAATGTTAGATGGCTTATGGTATTTGAGTTTGGACTTGCTTTAAAGACGGCTTATATTTTAAGTGTAGAAATGGCTGAGGTCGGAGCTGCATGGGGTTTCAAACTGTCCCATTGATGTCGCTGTTTGTTTCTTTAGTTGATCTAATTAGAAAGTTGTTTTTGTTTTTTTTGGGTATTTGATAACTGTATCACATGCACCATGCAAAAGACTGCTTTATAAGAAAATCAAAGGAGCTAAGCCGACTATTACAAATGCTTGCAGCACAACAGAATTGCTTTTTGTGAAAATTGTTATTTTGTTTGTATTTGCTACTTATCTTTACATATTACAAAATACCGGCTTTGTTGTATGGTAATTCCTTTATTGTAACGAAACATGACTAGTTTTTCATTTCAACATATCAATTTAATCTCAAACTAGTGAAAATCGAGATCAACCCAAATGCTTCAATTACAATCATACGAAAATAATATCCCGGAAAAAATCTAGATCACATAAGCCAAGCGTTACAATTCTATGCACGTCCGTGTTCTAGCCGTTGCTCTCTTTTATGGTGCCGTTCAGAGAAATGATCTGATATGTGTTGACTCCAGACACAAACTATTAACTGAGCTTCTCTTTTCTCATCTACTAGAGTTTATAATATTTAACCAACAAGCCTCACCTAAGCCCTAGCGATGAAGGATTGACCAGCAAAGACAGCGACATCATCTGTGTTTTTCACCAGTATTTTTATCATGCAAAGTGCCATAATTTTTAATCTTGACAAATATATAATCAGACGCCCATGATTCTACCCCCAGTGGCAAAAGTAGTCCAAATTGAAAAGTGAATATTCAATTTCTAAAACAAGCACACTTTTATAATTATAATTTCCTTGTGGAAATGAAAATGCAGAAACGATTCTTGATAAATTGTCAAGACAACAGGCCAATAACCAGAAAAGTAAGAATATCATATACACGGAAATCCAAAAGAAGCTCAGAGGTACAAATATAAATGATATCTCAAAAAAAGTATGAAAAATCACCACACATGTAACTAGCGGAGAGGTCTTGGAACGGAAACTAGCTCCATGTCAATGTGGCTCAACCATCAGCAGAGGGCATTTTTTTTTTTTCATAAAGTTTAATCTCTCTTCTGTAATTCTTCTTTTCCTGGAACAAGAATCCTAAGACCAAGTAGCAGCATTTTCTTACATTTATAGAAAGTGGAAATAGCATTTTTTCAAGCACAACAAATGTTTGGCACAAAAACTCTTAAAGTCTAACCATAAGAAGACAGTCAAACATGTTTATGTTTCTGTGCTACAACATTAAACATGTTGCTTCCTCCTTTATCTTTTTACTTTGGTTTCTCTATATGACTAAATAAAAAGAGCAGGGGGTGGGGTGGGGGGATGGTTTGGGGGAATCTAAGGATCCTCTTGTCTTATCTTACCGTCTCTACGAAAACAAACTAAATATAGTTTAATCCTTTGGGCTATGTTTGGAAGGCCGGATTGGGTTGGATTAACTTTTAAAATTAGATTGAATTAGATTAATACTGGATTATTAGTGCTATCTTTTGTTTGGAATAATTTTGGACAAGACTAATTTAATTTAATGAAATTAAAATAACTATTTTTGAATTTATTATTATTTTGAATAAATGACTGAATAAGTTTTATGTCTAATATTACATACTAGTTAAAATAAATAATTGAAGTAAAATTTGATATTTAATCTTAAATTAAATACAAATTAAAAATAATTTATTGAACAAAAATTTGATATTAGCTGAAAATTTTGATGGTATGACATGCTCAATCCTACTTGAACCACGAAAAAAAGGAGATTAATAGTTCGTTAGTCCTGACAGCCAAACATGACTTTGGACTCAATTAAACTTTTTCTCCTCAAATTATTTTAATCCCACCTCTTATCCAACAAACAAACATAGCCTTACTTTGAATTTTACCCAAACAAAAAATATGACTCACCAAATCCTCTTTCCCTTTCTTGTACTGAGCAACATGCTCGTAATACGCTTCCAGCTCTTTCTCCAACTTTTCAATGAACCAACCTGTATGCTCAAGGGACTGCTCATACCTATACTTTTCCAGGGCCTGGAATTTACAAATAGGATTACAACTATTCAGTCAGCAATTGCATAAGAAAATGTTAATGCCCATCAGACCAAGCCAATATCTAGACTGTAAAAATGAGCACTCTGAATCAGAACAGATTAGCTTTCACAATTTAAGTTGGTCCACATACATCATCAGGTCAGAGTAATGACATGTCAACTCTTATGATAAAGAAAGAAAGAAAGAAAAAGGAGGGGGGGGGGGGGAAGCTGATATGTTTCAACCATGCTTAGGATCTTCCATCAGAATTAACATCCCTCATATTCACTGACATGGATAATCATAATACAATTACTATGAGCTAAGTTCAATGATCTAAAAGAAGTTTCATCGAACCAAAGAGATCGCATGGGTTAGCAGAAGCAGAAACAAAAAGTTGTAAATTGTACTGTAAAAACATGCCATAAATGAAAATGCATATCGCTGTATGTGGATATGGAGATAAATGCATAATTCTACAATAAAGGTGTTAGACATGAACACCTATAAAGAGATTATAATAGCAATGGCAATGCCTTCTCTTATAGTTCTAAGCCTGTCAAATAATAGTACCTTGACCATATTCAGGACTGAAATATGAAAAAGCATCTGGGAGCTATGCTTGCTCAACTCCTTTGCAATCTACTAGGAGTTTCATTGTAAGAGTTGCAGTTGCATTTTGCTTTTCATGCCATCTTGGTGTTAGTAAGTCATCATCATCAATGTATATCAGACATTTCAAGATATAACAGAAGCTTTTCCTACTGGAGATGGAAAGAGAATACCATAAGGCTAGCATTAAGATAACTGAAAAGAGCAAATTTAGAAATTACTCTTTCTCAGCAGAGGTGGAATGTGCAAGGTGGCTGGGAGAAAATTCATTAGAAGTCATTCATGCCAAATCAGACAACCTATTTTAGGATTTTCAGAGATCATTCTACGCAAGTTCATGTGTGGATAGAGAGGCATGAAAATAAACAAGGTTCTATGATCAGTATATTCGAGAATAGGTGAGGAAAGGTTGTACAAAGAAATATTATTGCACAAGGCAGGGACTCTCAAGGATGGAGGAAAAGGGTAGATAATTTATGGAGTTTGGATAGAGGGGAGAAGCCACAGGCGGGTGTTTAAGAGGTTAAAATGGCCAGGAATTGGTGACAACAGAATCACAAGTTCCTATGCAGAATGTGTGAAGTTTGGTTGGTAGGACAGAGCAATAGTTTGCAAGAGGTACAACTCCAATGATAAATGGGAAGTAATTCAGAAAGGACTAGAGAGAAGATTTAAAGTAGCCTACAAGTTGCAGCCACTCCATGATGATAAAGCTCTTTTTATCAGCCATAACCCTAAGGAAGCAGAGAAGATGGGATCTATGGGCATGTGCAGATTGAGTCTTCAGGTGCACTTTAGGAGATGGTATCCAGCTATTAATTAAAGAAGAGAAAGGTTGACTTACAAAAGAGGAAGGGTTAGAATCAGTGGGTTACCATTTCATTTGCAGAAGGAAGTTTTGAAAACAATAGGAGATTGCTGCGGAGGGCTGACAGAAATTCATCAAAGAAAACTTGGCATGCACAACCTGGATGAAGCAACAATCAAAGTGAGAGGAACGAGCTCTGGTTTTATTCCAGCAGCCATTACAAATCTGTACTTCCTGTTCCAAACTTGGATTATAATTTATTGTCTATTGGAAAACTTACAAAAGACCTAAACCATTCAGTTCAATTTATTCCATCTGGTTGCTATTTTCAGGACCGATCAGGGAAGAAGATTGGGTCTGGTAAATTGAGAGATGGACTTTACTACTTGGATACTGACTGGAGGATTGATGAAGAAAAGCCTCAATGTGTAGTTTCTCAGCAAGACAGTTTTAACCAGATTTATCCATGGCATAACCGTTTAGGGCACCCGCCTTTTACCCTCTTAAAGAAAATGTTTCCAAAGTTTTTTCAAAAAATAAATGTGAGCAATTTACATTGTGAATCTTGTATGTTTGCTAAACATCATCGCTCTATTTTCCCAATAAGAGAAAGTCAGATTTATACACTATTTAGCCTAATTCATTCTGATGTATGGGGCCCATCTTGTATTACCAATATTTCTGGCTCCAGATGGTTTGTCACCTTTATTGATAATTGCATCAGGATCACATGGGTCTATCTCATGAAAAATAAGTCAGAGGTTTCATCTATTTTTGCTTTATTCCATAAGTTTATCAAGAATTAGTTTGGGGTCCATATCCAGACTTTGAGATCTGACAATGGAAAAGAATATTTTAACCAGGAAATTAAGGCATACCTATCAGATGAGGGCATTTTACATCAGTCAACTTACATTCATACACCTCAACAAAATGGCATTGCAGAAAGAAAGAATAGACATCTTCTTGAAGTTGCTTGATCTCTTTGTTTCAAAGCGGAGTACTGAAATGCTATTGACGGAATGCCATCCTCACTGCAACTTATCTGATCAACAGAATGCCAAACAGAGTTCTTGATAATCAGAGTCTTGTGAAGAAACTCATGACTTTATTTCCAAACTTTTAGGAGAATGGATCTTTACCGCCCAAGGTATTTGGATGTGTTTCATATGCTCTTATTCAACCGCATTTACGGAGTAAACTTGATCCCAGATTTGTGAAATGTGTTTTCATAGGCTACTTTCCAACAAAAAAAGGTACAAATGTTGTTATCCTCCTACAAAGGTAAGCTCTGCAGAAAAACAATGTTATTTTAAGACCTATCTTCAGGGGGAGAGTGACTTAACAAAAGATGAAGATAGGTGGGATTGGGATATAGAGAAGAGTGTGCAGCAAATTAGCAAACCAAATATGGGGTCAGCCATTGAAAGATTAGAAGCGAAAGCCACTGAGGACCTTTAAAAAATGGAGTCAGCCACTGAGAAATCATAAGTAACAATCGCTAAAGATCCTACTACAAAGGACCCTCCTTCAGCCCTTCAACCTGAGACTACAATTCAACTTGACAGCCATCATTCCAACCAATCAAAGTGTACAAATCCACCTAAAACATCCTCCCAACTCACAACAGATGCAGAGACAGATATTGAGGCTTTGAAAGACCCACTCTAAGAAAGTATTCCAGAAAGAAAAGGACTGTCACCGATTACCATGCTCCAACGCCTTGAATCAAGTAATGAAAATAATGCTTCAATTCTCATCCTTAATTCTTTTACTCAAGATGATGTTGATTTACCTATTGCTTTAAGAAAAGGGATTCAGAGTTGTACCCAACACCCTATGTCTCATTTTGTGTCTTTGCAGAACCTTTCTCCTCAATATAATGGTTTTCTTATTTCTCTGTTATCCCAAAGAGTTCCTACATTTGTTCAAGAGGCATTAGCCTCAAATCTATGGAAAGAGGCAATGAACGATGAATTAAAAAGCCTTGGAGAAAAACCAGACATGGCAGATTGTGGACTTACCTAAAGATAAGAAGATTGTCGGCTGAAAATGGATCTATACCATAAAAAAACAAGGCTGATGGGTCTTTAGACAGATACAAATCAAGACTAGTTGCGAAAGGATACATGCAGACTTATGGAATGGACTATCATGAGACATTTGCACCTGTGGCGAAGATTAACACAATCCGAATTCTCTTGTCCTTGGCGGCCATGAAAGAATGGCTGTTATACCAACTGGATGTGAAGAATGCATTTCTCCATGGAGACTTGAAAGAAGAAGTCTACACAGATATTCCACCAGGATACCGAGAGGACTTGAGAGGGAACAAAGTGTGCAAATTGAAAAGGTCCCTTTATGGTTTGAAGTAATCACCACAAGCATGATTTCGAAGATTTACTAGAGCTATAAGAAATTGGGGCTACTTCCAAAGTCAAGGCAATCACACTCTTTTCATTAAGAATTCAATGAAGAAGGGAGTTAAAGCTTTGATTGTGTTTGTAGATAATATCATTGTGACAGGTGATGATCATGATGAAATTGCTTGTTTGAAAGCTCATCTAGCAAAAGAATTTGAAATTAAAGATCTCAGAAACTTGAGATATTTCTTAGGAATTGAGGTAGCTAGGTCACGACATAGAATCTACATTTCTCAACAGAAATACACTCAAGATTTATTAGAAGAAGTTGGATTGGCTAGCCATCAACCAATCGATACTCCAATTGAAGCCAATCATTGACTTGGAGAAGTAGTAGAGGAAGAAGAACTTGTGGACAAAGAAGAATATCAGAGAATGGTGGGCAAACTCATCTACCTATCTCATACAAGGCCAGACATTGCCTATGCTGTGAGTGTAGTTAGTTAGTTTATGCATGCTCCTCTAAAGTCTCACCTTGAAGCTATCTATAGGATTTTGAGGTACTTGAAGGGATCTCTAGGGAAAGGCCTTTTATTTCGAAAGGGAGAAATTCTTAAACTAGAAGCTTACACAGATGTGGATTGGGCTGGTTCTAAGACAGACCGAAGGTCAACTAGAGGGCATTGTACTTTCATTGGAGGAAGCCTAGTTACTTGGAGTAGCAAGAAACAGCCTGTGATTGATCGCTTTACTGCAAACGTAGAGTTTCGCCCCATGTGGCAACGTATATGTCAGCTACTGTGGTTAAGAATAATTCTATCTCACTTAAAAGTCAAGATAAAGAGTCCTAAGATGCTTTATTGTGACAACAAGGCTACAATAAGTATTGCCCACAACCCTGTTCAACATGATCGGACCAAACATGTTGAAATTGATAGACACTTCATCAAAGAAAAGCTTGACTCAAATCAGATTTGTATTCCATATGTTTCTTGCAAGAGTCAACCAGCAGATGTTCTTACAAAAGGACTACCCACTATCACATTTCAGAATTTGATCAACAAGCTCGGAATGCAAAGTATATTTCCATCAGCTTGAGGGGGAGTGTTGGAAAGTGCTATGTTGGGAACGGTAGAAATAACAGCTATTAACTAGCTACAATTAGTAAACAGCTCTTAATTTAGCTATTATTAAGTGCAGTAGATAGTGGTTAGATTAATTAATAATAGTTAGGTGTCAGTAGTTAAGTTAATCTCTCCCTATATATATATATATATATATATATATTCAAGTAATTACTGTAAAGGTAATAAGCAGAAAAATAAGAAAATTTTTCTTCACGGAATAAAACTGATATTGATTGAGTTGGAACTAATGTGCAAGCTATATACCTTTGGAAAGATAATTAAGTTAGTTTTCTAATGCAATTTACAGAGCTGGATTTCATGTTCTCTAGAAGGAGTTATGACCAATTTATTACAACTAGCTCAGTTTAGGAATTCCATCTACACTTTTATTTATTCAACTTCATTTATTTGTTGGGTTTCAAGTTTGTCAATGCATTAGGTAAGTCTGGCATTAATTATGGTACGCTAGCATTAAGTTTGTCAATGGCTAGCATTAAGTTTGTCAATGACTTGCATTAATAACGGTGGGTTAGTGAAGACTTTTGAAGCATCCTTTGACAAACCTATGCTTGGAGGGTTATTTCAATATTTCCAAGTGTATTTTTAGGATCTTGGATTTTTATTAGCCTAATTAAACTCAGCAACCTTGATATGTAAGACAATTAGAGTTAAATGTTATTTGAATTTGAAAGATTATTCTTTCTTTGGCTCTTTTGAGATCTAGTGAACTTATCAAGAATTTGCATTATTGTGGCGTTCCAAACTAAACTTATCACTCACCTTCTCTAAAAGTAACAACTGATTCTCACTTAGTTTTCTAAGACTCGAGATTTTTGGCACTTGAATTAATTTCGTATTCTCAAATTCCAAACAGTAATAACTAAAAGAATGCATTTGATTTGAATTATTTAATGATTTGCTTTTAATTTTCTATTAGTATCTAAAATTATACAAGGGACAATTGGATTTTTTAGGTAGACTTGATAATTATGGACCAATACATATTGACTTTCTCACTTAGTTTTCTAAGATTAGCTCTCCTTTTTAATCGTTACCTTTTCCTATGGTTTCTATCTCTTTGCTCTTTCTCAGTGTTCCCTCTTTTCTTTCATGTTTACCCAGCACTAATTTGTAAATTAGAGTAGAAATCACTGCTTTCTACCACTCTACTGCTGTCCCTATTAAGATCCTATTTGGTGTTGAAGTTGGGCAAGTATAGCTTCACTAAAATATTTGGCAAACACTAGCTATTGTGGCTTGGAAGCTAAATTAATTTAATCTCATACTTGTATTATTAAATACTATAATATCTTTATTTTTTTTGTCAAAATTATTAAAAGTCATATTCACTACATATTATCAACTTTTATCTGACAGTTATAGATTCTTTTCCATAGTAGTTTCTCAAAACCAAACAGGACCTACATTCATTTGATAAAGCAAGCTGTAAAACAAGAATCTTTCAATCATCTATTTTATTTTCATGACAAATGGGGCAAGAGACAAAAGAGAATAAGCGAAAAAGGACAAACTGCCAAAAAGAATGCCCTGCCTAACCCAGCAAGGAAGGGGGGAAAAAGAAAAACTAAAGAAAGTATGCATCTTTGTGTTTCAGGAGTAAAGTTTTTGCAAGCATTGATTTATAAGCAGAAATGTTTTTAGCATCTTTCTTTGACTGGAAAATTGTGCTATTGCTATCCAATAGGAATCCTTCCAATTTACACTCTAAATACTGACACCGCTCTGTTCAGTATAAAACTGGTGTCCTACAATTAAACCTTCTAAGGTATTACAATCAAACTATCATCAGGAAGAAAATGAAAATTCACAGGTCCAAGACCATAAAAATACAGTAAGTAAACGGATAAAGACTATCCACAAGAAAAAGACGAAACTTACCCTGTCTTTAGATAAGGTATCTGGAAGGGAAATAACTTCTGGCTGCACATAGTTCTTTCCACGATAAAATATTATAGTATTGCTCAGGTTGATGTCAATCACAATGCCTTTGCTCAGTTGAGCAAGCACTTCAGCATACTCATGAACTTTCCCTGGCTTGCAAGGTTTGCAAACAACTTTCACAGTTTCATGCTTCTTCCAATGAAGATGCATATTAACAACAACACCTCCAAATACTCCCCGTCTTCCAACTTGGATATAATTCTTCTTTTTCTCACCAGTGCGTTTTAAGTAGTGCCTCTCTTCGTCAGTTAAAATTTCAGGATCATATGCTTCCGCTGGAGCTTTCCGAAGCTCAAATTTGGTCAACTTCTCAATGAGCCATGCTTCCTTACGTTTTGCCTGAAAAGTTTAATAGAAGAATGGAAAAGATAAAAATAATAATTATATGGTGTACTAACACAAAAATAAATCAAACTAAAGAAAACTAGATGAATAATGATAATCCTATTAATTTGTGAGGTCAATGAGAAAGCTCAAACCCACAATAAGATCAGAAGATATGTTCCTCTTTTTCCAACAAGCAAAAGGAGAAAGAGGGAAAAAAATGCTGAACTTTCAGTTTCAAGAAATAAATTACAAGCCATCCTTCACAAGAAACAAATTTTCATGATTTATTCAGAACTCAGACGCAAAACAACCAAAAAAATGAAAATGATAATTCAAAGATATACTGGAGCAGCAGTAGCTAAATCATGTTAATATACATTGAATAATGTTGAGGCCAAAGTTGTAATTCTAATGTTTTGTGCAGAACATAAATCTGAATAACTTGCCAACCTTCTCAAGTTTGTATCTGATCCTTACTTCTGGATTTGGAGAATTAATCTTCTTTTTAGCCTTAAGACGATAGAACCTAAGTTCATTCCTCTTGGCCTTCTTCGACATCTTCACTCTTTTAGTCCCCTTCTTCTCTTCCATCAGTAACCTATTTCTATCACACTGCTTATTGAGCGAAAACCTTACAGTATCACCATCTGCCTTGACCCCAACTGATGCATTTCTAATGTATCTAACATGGGGCCATTTACTAATATCAGCACAAGAATCAATCAAAAATCCAACAGGTATTGATAGTGCCCTATAACTTGGCTGGAAATGAAGTGACTTGGCAAATGCAGAGGCATCACACGGCAATGGGATCACATTCTCACGGTGAACAAGACCATAGAACCGTATTAATGAAACCCTGCACAAAGGGCATTTATTATTTCCAAATCACATAAAAAACTGGCACTTGTGTTTCTTACCTTATACTAACAATAAAAGAAAGATGCAACAAAAACCATGGAACTCAAGGAGATATGGGTTCTTAATTTGTAACTGAATCAACTGAGTTTTTATTACCTAGCTTACAAACCAATAAACAATTTGTTTCATTCTAAAAAAGATAATGCAGCATATACATTTTAACAGCCACAAATGATGCTATATCAAACAAATAAATAAATAAATAATAGGATCGAGAAATTCACCTTTTGAGAGATTCTGGGCGTGCACGAATAATTGATGTGATTGAAGCTCCGAAGAACATAGCATTAAATTCGAAAAAAAAAAACACAAAAAGGTGAGCCTCTGCCTACAAAATAAACAAAGCAACCAACCATCTGTTCTATTGTGAACATCAACCAATTTTAAAGAATTGTGAAATTTACTGCAAAAAGCCAAGATGACAAAACAATCGTGAATCGACCTGCAGGAACAAACAAAACAAGAGAAAGGTCTATTGATAAGCATTCAGCAATTAACCAAGTAATCTCAATATTTAAACGCTAAGCACATAACTCTAATAATTGTAAACCCCAGGCCCAGACCCTATAATCATGTATAGTGTATAGATGCTATGAAAATCACCTCCATTCGGGGAAAGCACCAGATTGGTGATGGCGTGAAGAAGCAGCAGCGCCAGCCGTGGGTTAATTTTAACTGAGGATAATTTAGAAAACGTGCATCAGAAAAGAATGTGCAATAGAACTTTAAATCATAGCAGGGGTGGACCAACGATCTTTATTATTATAAGTCGACTGTAACTTAAGGATATTTGCGATTATTTTTAGAAAGTTAGAAGTGGGAGGTTACTACGTTACAGGATCTGTACCGTACATACCGAATGCATGCACCACAGGTGTTCTGTAAATAGAGAAAAAGTAAGTAAATGCTTTTCATCTTGGATCTGGCTAAAGCGGAGTCTGTAAATTACTTATCTTCCTTATTAAAAGAAATTTTAAAAAATTAAAAACTAATTTTAATATTTAATAAGAAATTATTTATTAAATATCTGAAATATAAATTTTTATTAATTTAAAAATTTATAAAAAAATTAATTATTTATTTTTTATAATATAAATTTTTATTAATTTAAAATTTTTTAAAAAATTATTTATTTATTTTTTATAACTTATATCTAAATTTTAAATATTTATATCTTAATAAAAAATAAATTTTTATAACTTTAATATCTATAAAAAAAATTTAAACAATAAGTAACTATTATATTTCAAAAATATCTTTATAAATAACTTTTTCTAAACTATAAAATATAATTTCTTTTTTTATTTTAATTTATAAGGATGTAAATATTAAAAAACTAAGTTTAAAATATTTATTATTATAAAAATAAATAATATGCCGCTTATATTAAAATATTAAAAAAAAATGAACATGTGATTTAAATTTTCTTATTTAAATCTACTTAGGTTTGAAAAAATTTAGCTCAGTAAGATTTCAGATTAAAAAAACACTACTCAAATTTTTTTAAAAAGTAAATAATTTTCTAAAATTTAATTATGAGAATTAATTTACAATTTATTACAATTTCTTATAATTAATGTAAAATTATCTATAATTAATGAGAAAATAAAATTGAGAGTTTAAATATTAATATTATTAACAGTGATATTGAGATAACAAAATAAAAAATAAAATAAATTATTTGTTTGGTTATCTATTATTATGTATACACATTAAAAAAAAATCTTATGTATATATTTATAAAATGTAAACAAATTTTGTATAATACTATATCCATTTTAGCAATTTGGATTTGTCCAATTATTTAATAATAAGATTTATTAAATATACACAACAGCTTTTGAAATTTAAAACACTTTAAAAAATTTATTAAACATTTAAGTATTTTTTTATAACTTATTAGTTTTGTAGTACATCTAACAATAATAGTTTTCAAATCTTAAACATTATCAAATTAGCTCTTAATAAAGGTGTAATTACAAAAATTATTGGTTTGACTTAAGGCCAATTTGGTGATATTATATCTTTTAAAATAATTATAGTTAGTTGTAATGTAAAAATAATTATCTATGAAATGAATCAATTAAATGTTAAATAAAACTTATTTTTAGTAGTGTTATAAGTATTAAAGTTATTTGTATGTATTTAGTAATTTTATTATTAAACTGCTATATGAATATAAATGTATAAATTAAACATAATGTTAAATAAAATTTATTTGAACATTTTATAAATATGTATATAAGATTTTTTTATTGTGTACATATCATAATTGATAAATAAAATAAATATTTTATAACATTAATTTTTTATTTTATTATCTCAGTATAATTAGTAGTAGTAGTAGTAATAATAATCTGTTTAAAGTAAATGATTTTATCTCCTATTTAATAAGGATAATTCTAGAGTTTTTTAATATATAAAAGGATGCATATAGAATTGCATTAAATATAAAGATTATTTTCAAAATCACATTTTAAAAAATTACTCCTTCTTTACTTTTTAAATTTGTTATAAAATAGACTGATTTTACCGAAAGTGATTTTTTAAAAAATTTATCAAATATCAAAAATTAATTTTTGACTTTTTAAAATGACTTTTAAGCTTTCTAAAAGTAATTTCAAAAAAAGTCTTTAGCTATCTTTAGTTCAAGTGATATTGTAATAAAATATATATTACAATAATCTTATGTAATTAGAAATATGTAAAATTATCTTAGGAGTCTAAATGTTTATATTTTCTTAAATGTTTTTCTCTCAATAAAATTCCAATAAATATTATACAATGATTTGGTAATAACTCTAAAGAATAAATTATTATTCCAAGTAACTTTAGAAAAATATTTTATTTTGTATTAAACCTTTAATGGAATATAACATTTTTTACAATATATAAATAATTAATATATGGAGATAAGTTTGTTGATATATGATCTAGAAAGTGATAGTTTATTATAATATAAATTTTATTCTTACTTATACTTACTCAAATTAAGTTGTAATTTTTTAATGTTATATGGAGATTTTTCTAATACAAAAATTATCATTATAAAAAAATTTTGGTCCAATATAAACATGTTTGTATGACTTGATAAAAATAACCATGATTGTACCAGAAACTAAAAACCTGCAGCAGATTACTATTTGAAAAATCTAACACACCAAAGCATTAGTCTCTCCTATCGCCACCAGGCCCTTTTTATGTGGCCAACACCTCCCCCAATTTGTCTTGTATTTCATTATAACATATTTTATGATACAAATCTCCGCTATTACCATCATCTAACGTATTCATTCTCAATTGAATTTCTCAAAAAACAATGGTTGCTTTTTTTTTAAAAAAAAAAAAAAAGAATGTCATCCTTTCATTTAAAAGAGTTAACAAACAGATACAATACATCAGCTGGGAATGCATCCAACCAAATAATAGATTCTGAGTTTTTCAAAGCTCATTTAGCTAGAGAGTGAGTAGGAATATTATAATGCCTTGGCACATGCTGAATTAAAATTAATTGAAAGTCTTGTTTGTTGCTTCGAATCTCCGATATAGTCCACCAAATTTTTGTTCGGTTGCTTATCTTCTTGTTGGCTAAGTCAGCTACTTCACTACAATCTGTTGCAATGGTTACACTTGTAAGCTTGCCTCTTTTGCCACATTCATTCCCCATTTGCCAGCTTGAGCTTCTACAAAAGATACCTACCCCTGGAATTTTGTGTTTTTAACTGCTGCAGTTATCACTTGGCCTACAGAATTCTTATGCCAACCCCTAATCTTGAAACTAGTTGATCTTTATGAATCGTAGCATCAACATTTGCTTGTATCCAATTGGTAGGTGGTGGAGTCCATTCCCGCAACTTTCTACCTTCTGTGCTTCATTGACTGATTTGTACCTCTACCTGCACTTTTTGATATGCATCCATAACTACTTTAGCTTTAGCAGCCGAAAATATGGTCTGGTTTTTCCTCTCATAGATGAATTTATTCCTTACATGCCACATAACCGATCATATAGTTGTTACAAATTCAATTTCAATTGCTATGCCAGCCATTATATCCTCTTATTGAACATGTTGGTAGCTTAGAAAACTTTAAGATTGCGAGCTAATTGAGAACCGCTCTTTACTGAGTACAACCCTTTTTATGATAGTGCCATATTAGCTCATCTTGGCGGTTTCTTGGCAATAGGATTCTTCATTTTTCTTTCATCATCCTCTTTAGCAAAGCTTTGGTCAATTAAGCTTACATTCCACTGATGGTTTGTATTAATAAGTACTGAGACTTTTGCTTCTACAGGCAAAGATAGTACAAACATAGGCCTACAAGTTATTGGCCTAGGTATCCAACTGCTTGACTAGATCTATATTTTTTCTCCATTTCCTACTCTCCATCTTGTTCCCTTTTGTAGGATTTGCCTCCACTATAAAATACTATTCTAAATAAAAAATGGATTAGAGCCTAATTTGGCATAAAAAAAAGAAATTGTTTGCTTAAAATATCTTGCTTTTAGTACTTTGGCAACCAAAGAGTCTGGATATTGAATTGGTCTCCATTCTTACTTAGCAATTAAGGCTTCGTTAAAGCTTGTCAATCTTTGAGAGCTAACCCCCCATATGATCTTAGAAAACTCACATTCTCCTACTTTACAAGTGGATTCCTCTCTTATCTTTCTTTGACCCTATCAAAACCTTACAATTTCTCTCTATATGTTATTACACAATCTTAAAAGGATTCTAAAAGCACTTATGGCATAAACGAGAACTGCTTGAGCTACTGTCTTGATGAGAACCTCTTTTTCTTTATTTGAGAACTATTTATGTTGCCCATTAGTAATTTTATGCAGGATTCTAACCTTTATATCATTAACAAGTTTGTTTTCTTTCTACTCACTATTAACGGTAACCTAAAATAATTTTCATGCCTTGAGACTACATTAACTTGGAATATGTTCTTTATTACTGTTATTTGCCTAACTAGAATTTTGTCATTAAAAAACATGGATAATTTCTTATAGTTGAAAAGTTGTCTAGATGATAAATCTAACACTAAAAAACATCCTTTAGTTACCTGCAATCTTTAACGGAAATCTTTGTAAAAACTAGGCTATGATCTACAAAGAGTAAATGGGAGATTGTGAATTTACCTTAAGCTCTAATTGAATGTTGTATATGCCTTTCTCAATTTCTATGAGACCTTTTTCTAAATCCTCAACATAGGCTACTAACTCTGGTGGTTGTAGCTTTCAGATACGATGTGTTTTACAAAATCTTATCTGACATTTGAGATGAAATTGTATATGTCGAAACTGTCTAAGAATGTTGAATGCTTTTTAATTGAGATATTCATGAGAAAAAATGATAAGAAAAAACTTAATAGTTAAACAAACAAACTTACACAAAAATAATTAAAAATAGAAAAGAAAACTTTAAATCACCGAAAAGAAACAGAAGGAAAAAAATGTTAGGTCACTTTAAATCTTTTGCGCTGTTTTCTTTACAGGGTGGTATTCATGATATGCCTTTACTTTTCTGACCATTAACTTTAAAAATTATATTATTCCTTGGATTCTTAAATTTAATGGCTCAATGTGGAAAAACAGTATGATCAGTAGATAGACTAGATTATCGAGAGCGTAACTTAGAGAAATGTGCCATTGAGAATTGAATAAAAATACTTTCTGACCTAGTGTGAAAGATTTTCTAATACTCCATTTGTCATGAAAGATTTTCATTCGTCTTTTATAATCCTTAAAAAAGTTACAAATTTTCTTTGGTTTTATCAATTGTAATCTCCTTTTTGAACCAAAAATAAGGTTAATGATGTTTGAATTCTTTTATTTGTTATCGGGAGAGGATGAGATGATTTCTGACAATATTCTTTCTTCTGTCAAGACTGTAGAATTTAGAGGATCAAGTGAAGGTTTGAGCTCAATCTTTGGTGGTGATTCTGATGATGGGATGAGATTTTCTTTTAATGGTGTCAATTGCTTTATCTTTGTCTTCCATTTATCAATATCCATGCATGGCGATGAATTCAATAAGGCATTAACCTTATCAATCGATCTGTCAATATTGAAATCCAAAACAAAGTGAGTTAAACATACCAAAGTAAGTTAAACATGTTAGTAAAGGGTCATCACTAAGGTTTGAAAGAAAAGTATGATCAATTAATTCATCAATTAATTCTACATCTATAATTCCATTATCTGTATTGTGAGGTTGTTTGGTAATGTTAAAGATATTTAGTTCCATGGTCATATTGCCAAATGGCAACTGCATATTTCCAGTCTTGCATTGAATGTGAGTATCGGCAGTTGTCAAAAATGAATAACCCAAGATAATGGGAATGTACTTCTTTGAATCATACACTGGTTAAGTGTCAATAACAATGAAATCAACAGGAAAATAAAACTTATCTACCACGAGGTATTTTCGTAAATCGATCTATAAGCTACAATACCACTGAAGTTGGGTGTAATTCTCCTAATCCAAATTTCATAAACACTAAATAAGGCAACAGATTAACAATAGCTTCTAAGTCCAACAAAGTATTCTCAATTGTGTGGTTCTCTATACTACATGAGATAGTGGGGGAGCCTGAGTCTTTACATTTTAGAGGAATTTTGAGTTGGAGTATAGAACTAACATTTTCTATCAAAAATGACTTCTTTAGAACATGAATATTTCTCTTTTTTTGTATAAAGATCTTTAAGAAACTTGGCATAAGATAGCATTTGTTTTATACAATCAAGCAAAGAGATGTTGACACTTACTTGTTTAAAGATTTCAAAAATCTTACCCGTGGATTTTTTCTTCTTTGCTTTAGCTAACCTTTAGATAAATGGAGCTTTAGGAACATACTCTCGTGGGTTGGTTTCTTCTTTCTCCCCTAATGATGAATCCTTAGCATTTACAGGTATAATTTAAATTGTTTTGGTCACCAGTAGCTCCACTTTATTATCGACTTCTTTTCTTTTTCACAGGGTCATGATGGCTTTGACTTCTCCATGTTGCTGAGGTGAACTAGTACTTGCTTCATGCACTCCTTTAGGGTTTAAAACTGGTTGACTTGGGAATTTGCTTTTCTCAATAGTCATTGCTAGGGTTTGAACTGAACAGACAAGTTGGCCTATCATTTTCTCGAGGTTAGAAATTGATTGGGCTTATGAGTTAAAGCCTGCTCTCATCTCATTTCGTAGTCCATCAATGGGGCGGTTTTGTTGTTCGATTGTAAAGTAGGTAGAATTCTTCAAATTATGCAATGCAACCTCTAATGGTTTGGGTTAAGAATAATTTGAGTCCTGATTGTAAGGTCTGAATGGTGGTTGAAAGGCTTATGGAACTTAAGGAATTGGTTGCATTGGTGGAGTTGGAGCTGTTGGTCCATTCTATTAGAATCTTTGAGACCACGAAAATTAGGGTGGTCTCTCCATCCAGGGTTATATGTGTTGGAGTAAGGTTTGTAATTTGATGGCTTCCTTATTACACCTATGGCATTGGCTTGATATGGGTATGAGTTATAGTTATGTGGTTATGTTGATTTAGCAGCTGTTAAAGATGCAATTTGTCGGGTAAGTCCTTCAACCATTTCTTTGAATTCTTTGATTCTCGAGCTTGACTTGTAAATTTAGACCTCATTTACCCCTTTAATTATTTTATTATTTCTGAATGATCGACTCTGTTGTTGGAAATTATCAACTTGTCGCTAGAAGAAATTCCAAATTTTTGATGCACTTTTGGATATTAGTTCTCCTCCACTTATTGGTGTCATTTTTCATATCCATGATGTAGACATTTCAAGAATAGCCCGTTGAATCGCTCTCATACTTTGCAAAACTGCTCGTTTCTCTCTAAATGAACTCTGAAATTTCCCTACGAACAGAGTTAGTTTTATGAATTAGGAAGTATTTATTTAAAAATTGTATGACCATTTGTTCTCATGATGGAATGCTATTAGCAGGCAAAATATTAAACCATGAACGAACTTTATCCTTTAAAGAAAATGAGAATAGTCTGAGTTAATATCATTATTTGAAAAATTCTCATATCTAAAAGTTTGACAAATAGTATGAAAATCATTTAAATGATTATATGGGTCCTCATTTTCTAGGCCATAAAATGTGGGGAGACAATTTAGCACACTGGTTTTAATTCAAAAATCCTAACAGCTACATTTGGATATCGTGTATATGATATACTCAAGTTAGCTAAGGTACTCAAATAGTCTTTAAATTACCTCTCCTGTAGTGGTTCTTGTTGTTGCAAATCTATTTTATTTTTATTTTTAAATGCGATGTGTTTGTGTGTGCAAAGTATTTTTTCTAATTTTAAGTCTATATGCTCAAAACTAAATAATTGCGACCTTCGACCATACATAAAATATATATATATATGCAACAAAAAAATGAGAACAAATTTAATAAAAAATATAAAGAGGAAGGAGAAATTACAATACTAACCTTATCACGTTGTCACCACTTTACTATGAAAATAAACTCAAGTGCTAAAAGAAATACAAGGAATAGATTAACTAAAAGTAAAAAAATAAGATAAATTACAACGAAGAAATTAAATTATAGGAATTGTAGATTTATTTTTTTATTTTTTAAAAAAATTAAAAGAAAACAACTAAAAAATTAATTACTTAAAAAATAATTCTATGAATTAATAAATTAACAAAATAAACAAAAAGAAAAATAACTTAGAAATTAAATTATAGAAATTTAAAGAAATTACAAAGAAATTGAATTATTGGAATTTAAAGAAATTTAAATTACCAAAATTAAATTACAGATTCACTTTTTTTAAAATTTTTTAATTTTTTAAATAATTTTAAAAGAGAAAAAGAAAAGAAATTAATTCACAAGAATTACGGTTTCACTTTTTTTTATTTTTTATTTTATTTTTTAATAACAATTTTAAAAGAAAACACAAAAAATTACTAAAAAACTTAATTCTATAAATTAATTAAAATAAATTAACAAGATAAAATGAAAAAAATTACTAAGAAAATACACTCAAGCACTAAAAAGAAAATAAAAAAATAGATTAACTAAAATTAAATAAATTACAAGATAAACAAAAAAAATTATAAAGAAAAGTAAAGCAAAAATTAAAGTACAGAAATTTAAAGAATTTACAAAATAAAATTGAATTACATAAATTTAAATTACAAAAATTAAATTATAGAATTATTATTTTTTAAAAGAAAAGAATACAAGAAAACAAAAAAATTAAAAAAATTAATTCAATAGATTAAAATAACTTACCTCCCCAACAACGGTACCAAAAACTTGTGTAAATTTTATTGAATTCACAAGTACACGAATCTATTGTAGAATAGATTATTGGTGACGAGTGTCGATCCTACAAAGAGGTAGATTTTAATTATGTGTTAAATTAATTTTCTAAGTGAGTAGTTAAATTATGATAAATTTATCCTAACTTTTAAATTAAAATGGCAGGAATAATTAAAAATATAACTGTTATAATAAAATACTTGGGTATCTGGATCTGCATCAATATGCTCCAGGGCTTAATATTCCTTATTAATACCAATAAATTATAAGGGGAAAATCGACTCCTCATGAACCGTGCTCTAATTAATATAGTGCTAAGGGTTTATCGATACTATTTTATTACTATCTGTCAATGAAAAGTCAAAACATCCACAGAAATTAGAAGAAAAAATAAAATAAAATTATTAATTAAGCCCATGGAATATGGTAAGACTTCACCTTCAACCAAAACTTGAATAGGGATAAAATGGAAATTATACTAAACTACAAAGAAAATACAAGATAGAGAAAAAATTTTAGAAAATGGAGCTAAAAAATGAACTCAAGGGTCTCAAATTAGGGGAGAAGAGCCCTCTTTTTATAGATACAACGAGTAAATCATAGCCATCAGATTAAAATAATTTAGATGCACAGAATTACGCCACGTGGCAAGTTCTGATTAGAGATAAAATGAAAATTTTACTAAATTATGAAGAAAATACAAGATAGAGAAGGAATTTTAGAAAATAGAGTTAAAAAATGAACTCAAGGGTTTCAAATTAAGGGCGGAGAGCCCTCTTTTATAAATACAACGAGCAAATTATAGCCATCAGATTAAAACAATTTGGATGCACAGGATTGCGCCACGTGGCAAGTTCTGATTAGTTTGAACACATCATCAAGGCTATTATTCCGTGTATATTATGTGCCGTATGTATGTTTTTCTAATCCACTAACATACTACCACGACATCGATCAACAGTGCATAAACATTTTTATCTAATAAGATTGTGACACCTCATCAGTCAAGCCACGTTATCAGTCAATGCCACATCATTCCTCCAATAAAATGCTACCACGTCATTTGTCGGTGCCACATCATCGGTCAATGCCATGTCATCTTATAGTATATATGAACAGTGTCATGAATAATACCATGAACAATATCGTATATGTGAACAGTGATATTTTTACTTTTACGCTTCTTCTAAGGTTTTTGACCGTTCTGAGTTTAGATTTGTCATCCGTTTTATTATCCGATGTCTCGTTTATTATAAAATGACCATAATACCCTTAAAATACGTAAAATACTTAATTATAATAAAACATATATAATTAAATTTACAAGAAATTTAAATACATAAAATTAAAGAAGTTAGTAGAATTTGAAGTGTAAAATGACGATTTTCTCCTTTATAAATATACATTTTCTAGCACTCAATAGTGTAATGTTGAACATAATTCTAATATGAAATTCTAACTAGACAACCCAAAGGGGGGTGAATTGGGTTTATAAAAATTATGGAAATAAATTACTCAATCAATGCAAACAAATTCGAAATACTTGAATAAATTAACAGACAGTGATAAATAAATTAAGAGATAGGGAAGAGAAAGCAAACACAATGATTTTTATGTGGTTCGGCTATCCCCACTTACGTCCACACCTTCAAGCACACCGGGCTTAATGATTCCACTATGTTAGCCTCCAAGGCTTCAACAACGTACAATTGACTTCCCAGGTGTCAATGGACCTTTACAACAAGAGATTATTTCTAATCTCTTAACCCAAATGTATCCTCACACTTACAGTCACTCAAAACAAAGGAATATAAATTGATTTATCTCTCACACAATCTTTCAAGGTTACAAGTTAATGCACAATGTGTGAATGAATGAAGTACAAATCTATTTTAAAGCTTTCTGTAGATGGTAAACTCATATATAAGCTCAGCAGTTGTGTTGTCGTCAATCCTTGATTTGAATTGGATGAACATATTTATAGTTGGAGCTGAAAACTAGCCGTTATTCTTCCATCTAACAAAAAATGATTTGTCGTTAGCTGTTAACGGTTAGCCGTTTCCTTTGGTCAATGTTACTGTTTGGGTATGATTTTAAAAATCGGTTGACCGTTAAGAATTACCCTTTCGCCGTTAACATCCAGAAACCTGCACAATAAAACACTCGATCCGTTTTCTCTAAACAGTTAAAGGTTGACAAAGAATATCGTTGAGCATCTGATCATCCTTAAGAGCGATTAAGGTGTCCAGGTTCTTGGCATTGGCAGTCTTTTGCCATTGGTTATTCCTCCTAGTAAATCCTATGCTACTCACAGCATCCCGACCAATTCTCTTAGGTTCTTTATATACGACCTCTTTTAGTGGTGCATGAAAATGTCTCAGAATGTGAGTGATAAGCCTACCATATGGAAGCAACCTATGGGTGACTGCAGGGGTAGTTAACATATGGCGCACAATAACATACCCTAGGTTGACAGGTCTCCCACTGAGTAAACTCTTTAACAATCCAACATCCATTCGTGTTACCTCATCTGAATGTCCTTTCCTAGGTGTGATTATATGCTGCAAAATGCTATGAACAATGCGAACCTAAGGGGGCAGCAGCTGTGCCTGGAAAGGTAAGCTACAAATATCATCGCTAAGGTCTCTACGACGATATATGTTTTTCACACCTTCATTGTGAATAAAATCACCAAATGACAAAGTTTTTTTAGAGGTATAAAATGACTCTCTTTCATCCGAAATCCCGAGTATGACAGTATTCAAAAAATGTACATCAAAATCAATTTCTATAGCACCAACCACGGTAACTATTCTATCTAAACGGGTAGCAAAAATTTTCATATAGGAGTAAAATACCCGAACTATATTAGGGTAAGTCTTATCATCTATATTAACAACTGATTCCCAGGGTCTAAGCATTTCACTAACACTTCTACTACATACAATTAAATCCTCAAAATCTCTTATGTCTATAAAGTATAAGTCCAGTACCTGTCTACCCATAAAACGATCCTCGAATCATTTTCGCAATACAACAGTTGGGAAGTGTAGTCTTTCAAATTCAAAACTCTCCCGTGATCGTGTTGGATTGACAGCAGGTGTATATTTTCTCCTAGGTCTCCGAGAGGACTTAGCCATTAAATAAAGGCAAGAAGGTTTTTGGAAATGAATGTTGAAAGAAATGGACCGATTATGATGTTGAAGGGAAGTAGAGGAGAAGATATTTTGCTTCAAAGTGTCGAGAATTTGTGAAAAATTTGAACAAATTTCTCAATTTTCAGTCAGCTGCTCTTAGGGTTTGGATTTGGGATTTTTTTATTTTGATCACGATTTGGTGTTTTGAATCAGTGGAATTGCTCAGAAGGTGATGAGTAAGATTTCTATTGATGTAATTTGTTGCAAAAAGAAGAGAATCTGAGAGAAAATTGAGATGAAAAACTTAGGTTTCGTAACAATGGCTGAAACGGTGAGAGGGCAAGTGAGAAGAAGGAGATAAAACCGTGACCAATTATATATTTTATGAAATCGGTTAACTGTTTTATGTAAACGGTGAGAGGCTAAATTTCTGAATGTTTATGATGAGTAAACAGTTAAGGATTAAGACTTATCGGTGAAGGGCAGCATCAAGATAACTCTCTGTTTCTAATTAGTATACCGTTAATCATAAACGGTGAGGGGGTAATGTTTGAGAGGCTTTCAGTTTTGAAATGACTGACCATTTAATTTAAACAGTGAGAAAGTAGAGTGCTAACAAAACATCTAGTTTCTAGAAATAAACGGTGAACCGTTTATATGAAAGCGGTTATCTTTTTATTACACGACAACGGCTGACCATTTAATTCAAACGGTGAGAGAATAGAGTGCAAACTAAACAACTTTCAGTTTCTGGAAATAAACGGTGAACCGTTTATATGCAAACGGTTATCCGTTTATTACACGACTTTTCATAATACATTTAATAAAAGAAAATTTGTACCAATCAACTAATCAAAAAGCCTTATAAAATTAAACTTCATCCAGTGCAATTTTAATCAAGAAAGCATAATCTTTAGCATTAAAACTTAAATAAGGCATAGGCACATAATCACAATACATTATTAAAACATCAAATAATAATAGTCTCAATAGCATGATTAATGATATTAATGCGAAAACATCATCATCCCAAGTTCATGTCGAATTTTCAAAAATTGTTCTTCATAAAGGGGTTTTGTAAAAATATCAGTAAGTTGTTTTTCTATAAAAATAAAATCTAATGCAATATTACCCTTTTGAACATGATCTCTCAAGAAGTGATGTCTAATCTCTATATGCTTGGTTCTGGAATGTTGAATGGAATTCTTTGATAGGTTTATGGCACTGGTGTTATCACATTTTATAGGAATGTGATTAATATTAATTCCATAATCGTTAAGAGTTTGTTTTATCTATAAGGCTTGAGCACAACAACTACCTGCAGCAATATATTCAGCTTTAGTGGTTGAAAGTACTACTGAGTTTTGCTTCTTACTAAACTATGAAACAAGTGCATGACCTAGAAAATGGCAAGTACCACTAGTACTTTTTCTATCAACCTTATGACCAGTGAAATCAGCATCCGAATAACAGGTTAAGTCTATATGAGTTTCCCTAGGATACCAAAGGCCAAGATATATTGTTCCATTCAAATAACGAAAAATTCTTTTTACAGCAAGCAAATGAGATTCCTTGGGATTTGATTGAAATCTTGCACATAAACATACACTAAACATGATATCGGGTCTATTAGCAGTTAAATAGAGTAAAGAACCAATCATACCTCTATACATCTTGATATCAACCTCTTTGCCTTTTTCATCTTTGTCTAGCTTGATTGTTGAGCACATTGGTGTGCATTTGGCCTTTGAGTTCTCAATTCCAAAATGTTTAAGCAGATCCCTTATGTACTTAGCTTGATTTATGAATATTCCCTTATCGTTTTGTTTTATTTGCAGTCCAAGGAAATATTTCAGCTCTCCTATCATACTCATTTCAAACTTTTTGCTCATACATGTAGAAAATTTTTTACACAAACACTCATTAGTAGAGAAAATTTTTTACACAAACACTCATTAGTAGAACAAAAAATAATATCATCTACATAAATTTGAATTACAAGAATATCTTGGTTCTTATGTTTAATAAAAAGAGTAGTGTCAGCTTTTCCCATTGAAAAATCATTTTTCAGCAAGAAACTCTTAAGTCTAGCATACCATGCTCTAGGTGCCTGTTTTAAACCATATAGGGCTTTTGATAATTTAAAAACATGATTTGGAAATTTTTCATTTTCAAAACCAGGAGATTGTTTTATGTAGATTTCTTGCATAATATAACCATTTAAGAAGGCACTTTTAACATCCATTTGGAATAAAGTAAAATTTTTATGGCATGCATATGCTAACAGCATCTGAATGGATTCTAGTCTAGCTACAGGTGCAAATGTTTCATCAAAATCAATTCCTTCTTCTTGATTATATCCTTGAGCTACTAACCTAGTTTTATTTCTAATAACTACACCAGATTCATCCATTTTGTTCCTAAATACCCATTTAGTGCCTATAACAAATTGATGTTCTGGTTTAGGAACTAACTTCCACACATTATTTCTCTCAAATTGATTTAACTCTTCTTGCATGGCCATAATCCAAAATTCTTCATTTTCGGCATCAGCAAAAGATTTCAGTTCTATTTGAGAAATAAATCCAGTATGCTCACATGTGTCCCTAAGTGCTAATCTAGTTGTGATAACTCTAGATGGATCTCCTAAAATAACATTCTTAGGGTGAGAAGAAACATACCTCCACTCCTTGGGGAGTGTTTTCATCATACCTTCTTATTGCTCTATATTTATTTGTTCTCCTTGATCATCCTCTTGATTTTCTTGTGATGTATTCTCTTTATTTCCTTGTGACGTTCCTTCTTGTAACTCTTCATCTGCATTATCACTAATAATTCCTTTCTCCGCAGAGGCGGGGCTAGATTCATCAAAAGAAACATGCATAGATTCTTCCACGACTAAGGTTTTTTTATTATAAACTCTATAGGCTTTGCTTGAGGAAGAATATTCAAGAAAAAAGATAACATCAGATTTTGAATCAAAATTTTCAATATTATATGTTGTGTTTAAAATAAAGCATTTACAACCAAAAATTTTAAAATAACCAATGTTGGGTTTTCTACCTTTCCAAAGCTCATATGGAGTCTAGTCAAGAAGAGATCTAATCAACACCCGATTTAAAACATAACAAGCGGTGTTGACAGCTTCGGCTCAAAAATATTTAGGTAATACATTTTCATTCAACATGGTCCTAGTCATTTCTTGAATAGACCTATTCTTTCTTTCTACAACTCCATTTTGTTGAGAAGTCCTAGGTGATGAGAATTGATGCTCAATGCCTAAATCATTGCAGAAATTTTCAAATGCATGATTCTCAAATTCTCTACCATGATCACTTCTAATGCAAGTAATAGAATATCCTTTTTCATTTTGAACTTTTTTACAGAAAACTTTAAAGGCCTCAAATGCATCATCTTTATTACTAGGAACAGTACCTAAGTGTATCTAGAATAATCATCTATAATTACAAATGCATAATATTTTTCACTTAGGCTAGCATGTCTAGAAGGTCTAAATAAATCCATATGAAGTAGTTGTAATGGCTTTGAAGTAGAAACATCATTCTTCTTTTTGAATGAAGTTTTAATTTGTTTACCAAATTGACAGGCTTCACAAATTTTATCTTTTTGAAAACTAATTTTTGGAAGACCTTTGACTAAGTCTTTTTTCGAAATTTTTGATATTAAATCCATGCTTGCATGTCTTAATCTTCTATGCCACAACCAACAATTATCATGTAATGCAGAAAAATATTTAATATGCGTAGATGCAACTTCTATGTCAATTGTATGGACATTACCACATCTACTTCCAATGAATAAAGTTTTTCCATCACAAGCATCTTTAACAATACTTATAGATTTGTCAAAAATTACTTTATAACTTTTGTCACACAATTGACTAATACTAATCAGGTTGTGTTTTAAATTTTCAACCAAGCAAACGTTTTCAATTAAAGTTGATGAACTCTTACCAATATTACCAATTCCTAAAATCTTCCCTTTTGAATTGTCTCCAAAAAAAACATCTCTGTCATTTTTAATTTTGGTGAAAGTTGAGAACCAAGAATAATTCTCGGTCATGTGTCTTGAACAACCACTGTCCAAGTATCATTTATTCTTTTTCTTCTTTGAGCCCTGTGTTGTGCAAATTTTAATGAACTCGCAAGCGCACGAATCTATTGTAGAATAGATTAATGGTGACGAGTGTCGATCCCACGAGGAGGTTGATTTTAATTATATGCCGAATTAATTTTCTTTGTAATGGGAACAATTAAATTATGATAATTTTATCCTAAATTATGAATTAAAATAACGGGAATAATTAAGAATGAAACTTATTATAATAAAGCACTTGGGTATCCAGATCCGCATCAACATGCTCCATGGGCTAAATATTCCATATTAATATCAATTAAATCATAAGGGGGGATTCCACACCTCATGAACCACTCTCCAATAAGTATGGTGCTTTCGTTAATAATAACCTTGTACTAGGGTCTTGGTTTAACTTGATTAAATAACAAGACTATTATTATTTGTTTACAAAAAAGTCAAAACAACCACAAATATTAGAGGAAGAAAAGTTTTATTAAGCCCATGGAACATGTTGAGACTTTTCAACCCAAGCTCAAAAAAAATTAGCTACTTATTTTAACTAGGGATAAAAAGGAATTTTATTAAAATACAAAGAAACTACAAGAAGGAGAAGGAATTTCAGAAATATAAGCTTAGAAATGAATTCATGGGTTCCAAATTATTGGGGGAGAGCCACCTTTTTATAGATACATTGAGTGAATCGTGACCCTCTGAGTAAAAACAATTCGGATGCTCGAGGATTTCATCAACATCAAATCAACGATCAACAAATCAACATTTGTACAAAGAACGCCAATAGTTAATCCCATGTAATGTATTGTACACCCGATTTTTCCAACAGATCTTTGCCATCGTCATTTCTACGATGCATAAGAAATTTAGTCGATAAGATCATGACACATTAACGCCATCATCGGTCAATGCCACATAAGCCACATAAGCAATCCACATAATTCGTCCAATCGACATTTTATCGTAAGTTGCCAATCATCTCCGTATATTATTTATATTATGTGTGAAACGATAACTTTTTCCCTGTAATGTTCTTCTTAAGGTTTTCGATTTAATCACTCGTTTATTGTGAAACGATTATGATACCCCTAAAATACATAAAATACACAATTATAATAAAACACATATAATTAAATAACAAAATACTTAAATAAATAAAAGTAGCAATGTTAGTGAGATTTAAAGTGTAAAATGATGATTTTCTCCTTTATAAATATACACTTTCTAATACTCAACACCCTGCAAAAAAAATCTCAAGTCTTAGGTACCCAAATCTTTTTGGGTCCTTGAGTGTTAGCAATGGTCCCTTTTGGAACCCAAACACATTTAGCTCCATGATATGCATTTCTTTTAACATGGCATCTATTTTTCGTATGACCATCTTGATTACAATAATGACATACAATCTTAGGATTATTTATATAGGTAGATTTAACAAAATAGTTCTTATAATATTTTTGCTTAATACTAGGTTTATAACTTATTCCACCTTTATTAAATACACATTTTTGAGTGCTCAGCAGTTTCTGTAAGTTATTTTGACCATTTCTGAATTTTAACACAATTTTATTAAGTTCAATACTCTTTTTCTTCAGCACTTCATTTTCTCTCAACAATTCATCAACATAAAATTTGTCATGTTTATATGAAGTATTAGGTTTCTCATTTGATAATACAATCCTATAATGTAATGTTTTATTCTCTGATTCTAGACATGTTATCCTTGCATTTAATGAGTCATTACATTTTTGTAATGCATCTTTTTCATTTGAAGTTTCTACCATCTTCTTTTTAAGGCAAACATTCTTTTTATCAATTTTCATCAATTCATCATGTAATTCTTTAAAGGCATCATACAACTCATCATAAGTGAGATCACTTACCTCATCAATTTCATTATCAGATTCATCTCCAATAGCCATAAGTGCCAAATTTAACATTTCCTGAGATTCCTCTTCATCACTTGATTCTTCTTCACTGTCATCCCAAGTAGCCACCATGGCTTTCTTCTTAAGCTTACTGAGAAGTGGGCATTCTGATCTTATATTTCTTGGCTTCTTGCACTCATAGCATTGGATTACTTCCTTCTTCTCCTTTTGATTGTTGAAGTCTCTGAATTTTCTTCGATCATTGGTTTTCTTGAAGAATTTTCTGAACCTTCTTGCCAGATAACTAATTCTTCATCATCTGGCTCACTTTGCTAATCACTCTCAAGTTTTGAAGCTTTGAGAGCAATGTTTTTCTTCTTTTCTTCAGTTCCTCTTCCAGCTGCTAAATCTTCCTCATAAGAAATAAGAAAACCGATTAAATCATCAATAGGCAATGTATTTAGGTCTTTAGCCTCCTTAATGGCAGTCCTTTTTGGTCTCCATTCCTTAGGTAAGGATCTAATAATTTTCTTAACTTTCTCGCTGTTAGATAAAGTTTTTCCTAGAGTTCCTAAAGTATTTATTATATCCGTAAATCTTGTATACATAGAATAAACACTTTCATTTTGTTCCATTTGAAATAATTTATATTGTCTAGTAAATCTGCTGATTTTAGACTCTTTTGCCTGATTAGTTTCTTCATAAACAACTTCGAGTTTGTGCCAGATTTCATAAGCACTTTCACAGCTAGAGACTCTATGAAATTCTTTCTTATCTAATGCATAGAATAAAGCATTCATAGCTTTGGAATTCAGAGAAACTTTTCTCTTTTCCAATTCATTCCACTCCCTTGAGGGTTTTGGAATGTCATCTTCTAATTCATTTTTTATCATTGGCATAATTAGTCTATCACACATAATTTCCCAGATTTTATAATCTAAGGCTTGCAAATAAATTCTCATCCTAATTTTCCAATAAGGATAATCATTACCATAAAAAAATGGTGGACGAGTTGTGGATTGTCCTTCCTTAAATGTGGATTCATACTGGGTTGCCATAGATCTTTTACTCTAGACGATTATGTCTTACTAAGAGAACCTTGCTCTGATACCAATTGAAATTCTAACTAGACAACCCAAGAGGGGGGTGAATTGGGTTTATAAAAATTATGTAAATAAAATACTCAATCAATGTATACAAATTCAAAATAATTGAATAAATAAACAGACAGTGATAAATAAATTAAGAGATAGGGAAGAGAAAGCAAACACAATGATTTGAATTGGATGAAATATTTATAGTTTGAGTTGAAAACTAGCCGTTATTCTTACATCTGACAGAAAACGGTTTGCCGTTAGCTGTTAACGGTTAGCCGTTTCCTTTGGTCAATGTTACTATTTGGGTATGATTTCAAATAATCAGTTGACCGTTAAGAATTACCCTTTCGCCGTTAACATCCAGAAACCTGCACAATAAAACACTCGATCCGTTTTCTCTAAACGGTTAAAGGTTGACAAAGAATATTGATTTTGGAACTTATCGGTTAGCTATTATATATTAACGGTTTGCCGTTAAAGTCCACTATCCTCATAATATAAATCTATGTAACCGGTTCCTTTTAATGGAAAGGATTTGAAGAGTTGACGATATCGGTTAGCCATTATAGATTAGCGGTTCGCTGATTACTTCCAGTATCTCATAGAACACAAACCTTGAATTGTTTTCTTTAACCGGTAATGGATTAACAAAAGTATTATAATACTGGTGAGCTGTTATATATTAACGGTTCGCCAATTTCTTCTAGTAGCTCAAAAATGCTATCGGTTGAGGCTTAAGCTGTTAAACTTTTACAGAGCTAATTCTTTTCACTAACAGTTAGCCATTTATTATAATCGGTTAGCCATTTATACTTAGAACTTCATTTTACTTACAAATTGTTCTAGTTTCTCTAAGGAATGTTAAACATATACCTAGTTTTGACTCTTAAGAGAATACTTGAAATTATGTGAGTCTTAAAACACATTTATTAACTTAAACTCATTGTTTGTTATCATCAAAATCAATTACTAGAACATATATATGTTAACATAATATAAGCAAAAAGACTAATATATTCCCATGTTTTATCTCTTAATTTCTCAAACATTTCTAATTCTCCTTTTAATTTCTCAAACCATCTTCTTGTTTGTACACATGATTGGCATGTGGGAGATTTGCACTCAGAATGAGGCATGTAGTGGCCCCAATCAAAAGCAGTTAATCAATGAGCAAGTGATGAGTTTTCTACTTAAGGTGAGAAAATAACCATTAATGTTTTGTGTTGGAATTTGCCTTATCTTTTATTAATCCACTGGAGCTTATTTATAAGCTTACATAACAAAGTTAACCATTAAAAGCGGTTAAGATAATTATTGAACATAACAAATCAAGGATAATGAAATGACAAAATTACATCCTATTGGGGCTCAATTCCTCGCGTGCAGCTTTATGTAATAACATGCATGGATAATTCATATCATGCATTATATCTTGGGTTGGGCTAAGGGTCCATCGTGGCATGCCATGTATGGCTTTATCAAGGTATAGGTGGAATCTTGCCTTCTAATATTGCTAACACCTGCCAATTTCATAATTACCATTAATGATTTATCAAAATGCCATGTGTTAGCCTAAAAGGTTATAAATATTATAATTTTGATGATAACAAATATATGCATTAAAGTGTTTTATTTTATATTTCATAAGTTCACTAGTTTTGAAGGATAATTAATCAAGTGAAATCAAACTCAAGACACTCAACGACCAACGGCGAAATCAAGAATAGAATTTTGAGCTCAACGAATAATTTATTACGATAATTTCTTGTAAAGCCGGTATGATTTAATTTATGCTTGGATTAACATTTGTGAAGCTTAATTTTATGTTAATAAAATAATTATTTTTCAAACTAAATTAATTTTATGTTTATGAGATAAAATATTTTATAGATTTGAGTAATTTGGGTTAAAATGAAAAATTTTTAAACTTCGAAGTTGGACTTATTTGCTAAGTTTTGAAACTTTTGAGCTATATTGTAACTTATAAAAGATTGGTGGTCTAAATGAAAAGTTTTAAAAACTTTAAAGATTATGGCTAGTGCACAATATAATTTGAGAAAGTTTTGAGGTAAAACTGTAATTTTATGAATAATATTACTGTAGCAAATTTAAATTTAACGGTAATTTTACTATTACGAGTGGAGAGCCGGTTAAATTAAGCGGCCAACTGCTTAAGCACTGGAATTTATCAATAACGACTAGTTTTCGAGGTTTAACTATAAAAATTCAATTCCAACTTCATTTTAAGTTCTCTAACAAGCAAAAACAAGTTTATAAAACATATATTGAGCTTTCATATTGCAAATCACAATAGATTAAATCATTTTTGCGCCATTATTTGTGAATCCATTCTTATAGATAGTTTCTTGCTGTAATTTTCATTTTGTATCATATTGAGAGCATTCAAGTACGGGAAACACTTGGGGTAAAGATATTAGGGTGATAATCTCTTAATTGTAAAGGTCTATTGACACCTTAAAGTTAATTGTAAACATTTAAGGCCATGGAGGCTTGGATAGTAGAATCCTCAAGCTCGATTGGCTTGGAGGCGTGGACGTAGGCGGAGATTGCCGAACCACGTAAAAATCGCTGTGTTTGCATTCTTTTCCCTTACTCATTTATTTTGCAAGCATTGTCTAATTTATTATATTTGATTTAATTGATGTAAGACTTATTATTTTTGTTTGCATTAAGGCGTTAGATTGAACCGTTTAAAATTTTATTTAGAATAATTTTTAAAAACTCAATTCACCCCCCTCTTGGATTGCACATTTGCATTTCACCATGGAACCTAATGTAGAATCCTCTTTTTTTCACTTTCTGATGCGAACTTGAAAATATAGATGTTGTCATCCAAGCTTTTCACTTTCAATTCTTAGTGGATTTCCAAGCTTGTTGTATAGCTGCCCTTAGTCCTTCCCGAGACACACTACATATCTATAGAATTTTCTCAACGAGACAATGTCCTGTGAGTTTTTCCCCTTTTAATTTCATCCTTTCAATAAAGTTAAATCATATTATCTTTTTTTGACTTTAGCATTATAGATTTACATTTGTGTATTAACTCCTCAGCATCCATGTTTTTTCTTTAAAGCTCCTGCAAATATGGTACTTGGATTTACCTACTTTCTCATCAATCCCTTTTATTACATATCATTCCTTCTCAAATTATAAATGCTCCACTTAACTACCATATTTACAGATACTTTCCCAACCACACCCAACTTGTAGATGACCACCTTGGATCCGGCAAAGATCCCCATATGCTTTCTATCTAAAACCCCTTTCTAAGAGAGAAAGGACCCAGAAGAAAAAGTTGGTAAAAGATAATGGCTATTGTTGCTGCTTGTTTTGCTAATTCAGTTTCATCTCTCAAACCTCACCATTTAAACCCAAAATTGGTCCTTCTATTCCTACTTGTATTGCTTCTAACCTAAAACCCAATACTCTTTCTATTAAGTTTAAGAAGAATCAACAACATGCTTGTTTCACCATATTTGGTTCGTTGGATCCTACACCAAAAGATCCTAACCAGGATAAACCCATCTAACTATATATATTTTTAATGTTATAACTTTTTATTTAATTATTTTTTTATTAATATTGATTTAGTTTGTCACTTTACAGGGTACCTGGCATTTCCTAAAGTGATGGACATTAACCAAATTTGTGACATTTTGGTATACTAGTTAGTTTGCTTACTAAACGTCAAACACATTTGTGACTGTGAGGTACAATTTTTTTACTTGAATATAATATAATTAACCTAACCAGTTCTCTTAAGCATTTATTATTATTATAATAATAATAAAGTATAATAATATAATGACATAAGTAATATTGTAGAGATATTAAAAATTTTAGAAATTACTAAGAGATTTATGAAGAAATAAATTAATAATTAAAAAGTAATGATGACATAAGCAATGCAATAAGTAATGATATAATAAAAAATGTTGTAGAGATATTAGAAATTCTAAAAATTACTATGATATTTATAAAGAGATATATCTCCATCATTAATTAAGTACTAGGTGGCAAAATCTTAACATTCTATAAATTACTAAGATATTTATAAAAAAATAAATCTCTACCATTAATCAAATGATAAGGTGGCAAAATTCTAGCCACTCATGGACTTTCGAAAACCCTATAAATATCTCCTAACCCTTGTATTTTCCATAAACCCTAGAAATCTCATCTTTTTCCATTCTAAGCCAAAGCATCATTATTGGAGAAATTCTTAAGTTTAGGAAGGACAGTTTAGAGAAATCAAAGAAAACAGGTAAGTAACACTTCACTTTAACTGCTACGTAAGAACAATATATTAAAATTAGCTTTAATTAATAATTCTCTTATGTTAGGTTTAGTTTTAAATAATCTCTTATCTTATGATGATTATTATTATGGTGTGATTGGTTATTATTAAATCCTCACATGGTTGGTCATACTGCCTATATTATAATAACATCCTTATATGGTCGGTCATGCCACTTAACGTGTGAAGCTTTTATTTTATTATGCCATGGTCGGCACTACCGCCTAAAATATGATGTTTATTACTCCTTACATGGTTGGTCCTGCCGCTTATTTTATAATTCTATTTCCTTAATTTCTGTATGGATGACACTGTTGCCTATGTTAGATGTTATTGTCTTAAATTAGTTTTGTGTTTTGCTTTATTATATATATTTATAAAATTTATATACTATGGCATAAGTTGCATTGGGCTCATGCATTTTATGCATGATTTGATAGAGAGGTATTTTAATGAATTAAAAAAAAGTTGTTGTACTACTAAGTGACAAGAGTTCATAAAGAGGGCAAGCCCTCTAAACTAAGAAAAGAGATCCTTTGGGGACGGCGACACATAACGCCCAACGAATCAATTAATTAAGGCTAAGGGCATGTTATGGAATGCTAGCCTTGTAGTACAACAAACCTAGAGCCCGAACATCATTCTTTATATTTCTAAGTTTCATTTAAAAGATTTAGCACATATTTCATAAAGTCATTCCTGTGCATAGTAGGTAATACATGCATCAAGTGTTTACTTACTAGGCATTAGCTCATGTAGTCCTTACATTATAGGAATGAGTAAGGAAAGCTGACGCCAAGTCCCAACCAAGGCAAAGTGCATATGGGCATAACAGACCTTGGGTTAACACAACGGACTCAGTTCCTATCTAAGCATAAATCCAACAAGCTTGTTTATGGAATTGGTTGGTGACATGTTACTAAGAGAATCGTTAACTTTTGTAACTAAGTTTTTTTTTGTGTAACAAACTTTTTATGTTCTATGTTTATAAAATGCTTATTTTGAAATTCATTTCTATAAGTACTTAATGTTACACCTGCTTTAATCACTTTAGTTACAACCATAAAAGTAGAGTGTTACAAATTAATATCAGAGCCCAAGGTTTAAAGTGATTCTATAGATCGTCCATATGCACTAGCCAAGAGGGAGGACACAGCTCAGCTCTTAATAAGAATTAGGAATTAAGATAATTAAATTTCTTACATTTAATTTGTTTGACCTATAGAACCTTGTTCAAAGATTATAGAGATGTCAAGTGCTAAGGGTAATAAAGGCAAAAGAGTATGAGGAACTTCAACGGAGCAAACCTCCGCAATTGATCTACTTATAGACATTATCGTGTGACTTTTAAAAAAAGAAGTCAAAAGAGATGAATGTGCTCAAGTAATAAATAATGTCGGGGCTGAATTTAAAAGACTAAATCCACCTATATTTAAAGGACGCACGGATCCTAGCAATGTTTATTTTTCGATTCATTCGATTCACAAGCAGACCAATGGTTGCAAACCATGAAAAGAATGACTGAAGTAGCCAAGGTGCCAGAAGAAGAAAAGGTCACTTGTGTTTCCTTTATGCTACGAGGAGCAACTGAATATTGGTGGGATTCTATTAGACGATGCCATAACGAAGCAACAATGCAATAGAAAGAATTTAAAGAACACTTTTATAATAAATATTTTTCAGAGATGGTTCGGTTTACCAAAAGAAGAGAATTTATTTATTTACAACAAGGAAAAATGACGGTGCTCGAGTATATCCAAAAATTTGACGAGCTTTCTCGTTGTGCCTCACACATGATTGTCACAGAAGACTTGAAAAAGGATCATTTTATACAAGGATTACATAAAGATTTAGCAAAAGACTTAAAGGTGGTTGGAATTCGAGATGCTTCCTTCAATGAGCTCATGGATCGAGCCTTAGTAATTGAGCAAGTAGATGAAAAAAAGAAGCAAGAAAAACGAAAGAATAAAGGGAGCATAGATCAAGGGAGTTGTATAGCTAATCACAGAAGACAGCTCTTAAATAACAAGAGGAAGAGAATACCAACTACCCATGAGCAAGATAAGAAAAAGTGTCAAAGGAATCACCAAAAAGAGGTCCTATAAATACCTAAATGCAATCAATGTGGCAGAACTCACTTTAGGGAATGCTAAGCCAACACTAGAGTATGCTTCAAATGTGGGAAAGAAGGACATTTCATTAAAAATTGCCCAGAGAAGGTACGCAGTGAGAAAAGACTAACGCGTGAGTATTTGCACTTACCAAGTGTTGAGTATGAGAAAATGTATATTTATAAAGGAGAAAATCATCATTTTCACTTCAAGTTCTACTAACTTCTTTACTTTTATGTATTCAAGTTTCTTATGAATGTAATTATCGTGTTTTATTATAATTAAGTATTTTACGTATTTTAAGAGCATCATGGTCATTTCACAATAAACAAGATATCAGATGGCAAATCGGATGACAAATCTGAACTCAAAACGGTCAAAAACCTTAAGAGGAGTATAAAAGTAAAAATATCACTGTTCACACATACGGTGCTGTCCACATGTATAGTACTATTTATGACACTGTTCATATATACTATATGATGACATAGAATTGACTGATGACGTGGTGTTGATCGATGACATGGTTTGATTGATGACGTAGCGTTGACCGATGATGTGATACCGGCCAATGACGTGGCAGTATTTGATTGGAAGAATGATATGGCATTGACTAATTATGTGGCGTTGACTGATGATGTGGCTTGATTGATGAGGTGTCACAATCTTATTGGATAAAAATGTTTATCCACTGTTGACCGATGATGTGGCAGTATGTTAGTGGATCAGAAAAAACGTGCGTACGGTACATGCATATACACAGAATAATAGCCCTGATGATGTGTTCAAACTAATCAGAACTTACCACGTGACACAATCCTGTGCATCCATATTATTTTAATTTAATGGCTATGATTTGGTAGTTGTATGTATAAAACGAGGGCTCTCCTCCCTTAATTTGAGATCCCTGAGTTCATTTTTTAGCTCAATTTTCTAAAATTCCTTCTCTATCTTGTATTTTCTTTGTATTTTAGTAAAATTTTCATTTTATGCCTAGTTCAAATATGAATAGCTAATTTTCTTTCAAGCTTGGGTTGAAGGTGAAGTCTTAACATGTTCTATGGGCTTAATTGGTAAATTTATTTTATTTTCTCCTCTAATTTCTGTGGATGTTTTGACTTTTCGTTAACAGAGAGTAATAACATAGTTATTACTGTTTTGCAGGATAAGCCCTTAATGCCATATTAATTAGAATGTGGTTTATGAGGAGTGGATTTTCTCCTCATAATTTAATTGATATTAATAAGGAATATTGAGCACTGGAGTATGTTGATGCAGATCCAGATACCCAAGTGCTTTATTATAACAATTGAATTTTAATTATTCTTGCCATTTTAATTTAAAATTTAGAATAAATTTACCAAAATTTAACAACTCACTTAGAAAATTAATTCAACACACAATTAAAATTCATTTCCTCGTTGGTTTGACACTTATCACCATTAATTTATTCTACAATAGATTCGTGCACTTGTGAGTTCAATAAAATTTGCACAACAAGTTTTTAGTGCCATTGCCGAGGAGGTAAGTTATCTTAATTTGTTGAATTAATTTTTTTTTGTTTTCTTGTATTTTTTTCCTTATAGAAAAAATAATAATTCTATAATTTAATTTTTATAATTTAAATTTTTGTAATTTAATTTTATTTTATAATTTCTTTAAACTTCTGTACTTTAATTTTTGCTTTACTTTCTTTGTAACTTTTTTTTTGTTTATCTTGTAATTTATTTTAATTTTAATTAATCTATTTCTTTTATTTTTTTTAGTGCTTGAGTGTATTTTTTTGGTAATTTTTTTCATTTCGTCTTGTTAATTTATTTTAATTAATTCGTAGAATTAAATTTTTAAGTAATTTTTTTATGTTTTCTTTTAAAATTTTTATAAAAAATTAAAAAAGAAAGTGAATCTGCAATTCTTGTGAATTACTTTCTTTGCTTTTTCTCTTTTAAAATTATTAAAAAATAAAAAAATTAAAAATTAAAAATTAAAAAAATTAAAAAAATTAAAAATTAAAAAAATTAAAAAAATTAAAAATTAAAAAATTAAAATTAAAAAATTAAATAAGTGAATCTGTAATTTAATTTTGGTAATTTAAATTTCTTTAAATTTAAATAATTTAATTTCTTTGTAATTTCTTTAAATTTAAATAATTTAATTTCTTTGTAATTTTTTTAAATTTCTATAATTTAATTTCTAAGTTATTTTTCTTTGTAATTTTTGTTTATTTTGTTAATTTATTAATTCGTAAAATTAATTTTTTAAGTAATTAATTTTTTAGTTATTTTTTTAAAATTTTTTCTGTAATTTAATTAATTTTTTTTTTCTCTTTTTTATCTTTCTATAATTTAATTTTTCATTCTTCATTGTAATTTATCTTGTTATATTATTTTTAATTAATTTATTTCTTGTATTTTCTTTTTAGCACTTGAGTGTATGTTTATAGTAAGGTTGTAACAACGTGATAAGGTTAGTGTTGTAATTTCTCCTTCCTCGTTATTTTTTATTAATTTTTTCTCATTTTTTTTGCATTTTTCATTATATTTTTTATGGATGGTCGAAGATCACAATTTTCTAATCTTGAGTTTATAAACTTAAAATTGAAAAAAACACTTTGCACACACAAACACGTGGCATTTAAAAATAAAATTGAAATGAATTTACAACAACAAGAACCACTACAGGAGAGACCATTTAAGTACTATTTCAGTTCCTTAACTAACTTGAGCACATCATTATACGATACCCAAATGTAGCTGATAGGAGTTTTGAATTAAAACCTAGTGTGCTAAATTGTCTCCCAACATTTTATAGCCTAGAAAATGAGGACCCATATAATCATTTGAATGATTTTCATGGTCTTTATCAAACTTTTAGAAATGAGAATTTTTCAGATGATGATGTTAAACTCAGACTATTCCTATTTTTCTTTAAAGGATAGTGCTCGTTCATGGTTTAATACATTACCCGCTAATAGCATTATATCATGAGAACAAATGATCACAAATTTTTAAATAAATAATTTCTAGTTCATAAAACCAACTCTATTCACAGAGAAATTTCAGAGTTCATCCAGAGAGAAGCCGAGCAGTTTTTTGAAGTATGGGAGCGATTCAACAGGTTACTCTTGGAATGTCCACATCATGGATATGAAAAATGGCACCAATGCCAATACTTTTTGGATGGATTATTGCTAAATGTGCAAGAATAGCTAATGGCAACAAGTGGAGGAGAACTAATGTCCAAAAGTGCATCAGAAATTTAGGATTTCTTTCAGCGATGAGCGGATAATTCCTAACAACGGAGTCGTTTATTCAGAAACAATAAAAGAATTAAGGGAGTAAATGAGATCCAAATTGGTGAGTCAAGCTTGGGAATCAAAGAAGTCAAAGAAATAATTGAAGGACTTACCCAACAAATTACATCATTAACAGCTGCTAAATGAACAGAGCCACATGACTATAGGTGTATGCCCTGATCAAACGAATGCCATAGGTGTAATGAGGAAGTCATCACACTACAACCCTTACCAAAATGCAATACTCCAATTATGGCCATTATTTCAGAAAGAATATGCAAACTATAGTCTTAGGAATCTGATTATAGAAGACTATGTTTGCCAGTTTGTAGGAAAATTGGAAAGGAAGCCTGTCCTCGACCTATAGAGAGCGTTCAAGCCGTTTCTGGATGTAAAACCAAAGGAAGATGTGAGCTACAATCGCAATTACTTATAAATATTATTTTATTTGAATGTTGTTTTATTTCACTATTGTTTGATCACTTACATTTTTATCTTTATGCTATTATTATTTGCTTTGTCTTTTCATTATTTCCTTTTTGACTCTCGATCCATGTGTTTCACGAGTTATTTGACATAGACATACTGCCTCGTTTACAACTGTGAAACATTATCACCGAGATCCTTAAATATGATTTTTTTTGTTAAGGCACTCACAAATTATTTTTGAGAAGTATCCAATAGCAACTACTCCTAACAACCAAATTAAGAACATTTGTGTACTCTCTGGATTTAACTATGGCAAATATAAAGAATTTATTGAAGCAACCGTAGATCTTGGTCGAAACATAGCAGATAGGAAACTACACTTGGTTTATGAAATAGGTGATCGAGGGTTATCAAAAGTAGTTTCAGTAGCTGCTTATACCAGAGGAAGCCAAGTGTTAGGCATCATCCCAATAATCCTAAAACCTTTTAGATGTTTGTATGACTCACCAACTGGAGAAGAGTTAGTCGTTTCAGGTATGCAAGAGAGAATAACTAAAATACTGAATCATACTAATGTTTTTATTTTTTTACCAAGAGATCTTACAACTTTAAAGGCACTAACAATATTAGCATCTTGGTCCCATTTGAATATTTATCAGAAACCCATTGGTTTATTAAATGTCAATAACTCTTATGATGACTTTCTCTCATTTTTTAACCATGCAATAAAAAACTATTTCATTTCTTCCATAATGAAACAAATCTTTATTTGTGCTCACACTGTTAAGGAGCTACTTGATCTGTTACAAGCTTATAGACCAGAGCCACATCTTGAGACCTTAATTTTGGGGTGGCCCACTAATGATGGTAGCAGTAGCCATAGCAAGAAGCGCAAATTAAATTTAACTCTCCGTTTATAAATATTTTCTTTTGTGTTACAGCACCCAGGTGATATCTTCTAATCTCTACTTCTTTTCTTTAAAACATTGAGGACAATGTTTCGTTCTAGTTGGGAGAGGAAATAGTTGATAATTGTGAAATGTCTTAATCTTTATTAAGTTTTTACTAATTTTTATTGTAAGAACTAATTGTGGTTAACTTTTTGCGTCGAAGATGGCTGAATATGGAGTGTAGTGACTCTAGAAATCCATCTTCTTAGTTTGAAAGTTAAAAAAAAAATTTACTTTTCAATCTTTTTTTTAGCTTCTTTTAAGTGTGATTTTTTTAACTTCCTCTTTCTAATTTTTCCTTTATAGATATACACTTTTAAAATTTTGACTTAAAGATGGCTGAATATGAAATATCATAATTCTAGAAACACATCTTTTTAGTTCTCTTTTTCTTTTAAAAAAAATTTAAAAAATATATATTTTGTTTTTTTATTTTTAATTTTTTGACATGATGACTTTTAAATTTTAGTATTTGTATTATCTTTGGTCTTGAGTTTTGTTATATCATATTTGCTACTCTACATGTTGATGTCTAAGACAAAAATATGAGTTTCTTGAAGGAATATAAATGTCATAATAAATTCCAAATTAGTTCTTAAACCTATCATTTTTTTTGGAGAGTAACCCTTTTTTGCCCATTATTTATACAGCTTAACAATTTATTATTTGATACACGATCTTTAAATTCATTTTGAGTCAACCTTCTTAAATAAAAGAGAAAAAAAGAAAAAAATTTATGTATTGCTACATCTGAAAGTTTATCTAACTAGTAGATATGAAAGATTAGTTAGTGCCTTAAAAGATGATGAAAAGACTATCTTTGACCCGTTCGAGCTTTTCTAGCCATCCCTTTTGTGAAATATCCTTAGTTAATTCTTTTGAACCTTTAAAAAAATTATTATCTTTTTTTTTGTTAACTTATTATATCGACCCAACTTCAATCTGAAATATTACTCAATGTCGTACAAATTTCATAACCCATTCATGTTTGAGAAAAATGTAAATAATTAGTTTATTTAATAAAATTGTGCCTTAGTAAAAAAAAAGAAAAAAATTCAAAATTTATATATTAGTTTTAAAAAAAGAGAAATGTATTCTGTAATCTTTAAAAAAACTCCTTTTTTTTCTCAAACATGTATTTTGTTTTTCTTCCCCTATTTTTCTGTTTTTATTTGCCATGTCCCTAGCCTACGTTACGTCCTAATAAAAATCTTTTTTCATTTTAGGAAACTATAATCTGAAGTAGAAAATAGTTACATGAACTATAAAAATGTAGTGATGCATAAAATAATAATAATAATAATAATAAAAGAAAAAAGAAAAAATATATAAATAAATATATTAGTTTGATTCACATTTTTACTTGAGATCGTATTATTTCTAAGCTATAGGCACATTTATTTCATCTTGGTGAGAGTGTCTAATATTACTTTAATATTTTCTCTCAATTTACCATTCATGAGAGTGACTATTGTTATTGGGTTTAATTTCTTTGTGAGAGTGTCACTGTCAGTGAGATTTTGGGGTATTGACATGTCATTCTTGAAAGCAGTTTGGTTACAATAGCTGTGACAAAGTCTACTGGATTGATTCATGTAGATGGTTAATTTGAAAATAATTTTCTTAAAGATTGGAGATAATGCTTATACTTTTATTTGATTTACATCATAAAGTTTAATTAAATAAATATGATAGTTAAAAAAAAAGTTTTGGGTTTGAATTCGATTTCGCTTAATTTGCTAGGGACTAATAATAAGCTAGTTGGGGGGTGTGTTGAGTACTAGAAAATATATATTTATAAAGGAGAAAATCGTCATTTTTCACTTTAAGTTCTACTAACTTCTTTACTTTTATATATTCAAGTTTCTTGTGAATTTAATTATGTGTGTTTTATTATAATTAAGAATTTTACGTATTTTAGGGATATCATAGTTGTTTCACAATAAATTAAACATTAGATGATAAAACAGACAGTAAATTTGAACTCTGAACGGTCAAAAATCTCAGGAAGAGTATAAAAGTAAAAATGTCACTATTTACATATATAGTATTGTTCATGACACTGTTCATATGTATTGTACGATGACGTAGTGTTGATCGATGATGTGGCACCGACCAATGATTTAGCAGCATTTGATTGGAAGAATGATGTGGCATTGACTGATTATGTGGCGTTGACTGATGACGTAGCTTGAATGATGAGGTGTCACAATCTTATTAGATAAAAATGTTTATGCACTGTTGACCGATTAGGTGGTAGTATGTTAGTAGATCATAAAAAATATGCGTACGGTACATGCATATACACAGTATAATAGTCCTGATGATGTGTTCAAACCAATCAGAACTTGCCATGTAGTGTAATCCTGTGCATCTAAATTGTTTTAATCCGATAGCCACAATTTACTCATTGTATCTATAAAAGGAGGGCTTTCTCTCTAATTTGATATCCCTGAGTTCATTTTTGAGCTCCATTTTTTGAAATTCCTTCTCTATCTTGTATTTTCTTTGTATTTTAGTAAAATTTTCTTTTTATCCCTAGTTCAAGTATGAGTAGTTAATTTTCTTTCAAGTTTGGGTTGAAGGTGAAGTCTCAACATGTTCTATGAGCTTAATTGATAAATTTATTTTATTTTTCCTCTAATTTCTGTGGATGTTTTAACTTTTCGTTGTGTTATTATTGTTTTGCACGATAAGCCCTTAGCACCATATTAATTAAAGTGTGGTTCATGAGGAGTGGATTTTTCCCTTATGATTTAATTGGTATTAATAAGGAATATTGAGCTCTGGAGTATGTTGATGCAAATCAAGATACCCAAGTGCTTTATTATAATAGTTGAATTCTTAATTATTCCCGCCATTTTAATTCAAAATTTAGGATAAATTTATCATAATTTAATAACTCACTTAGAAAATTAATTCAACATACAATTAAAATTTACCTCCTCCTGGGATCGATACTAGTTACCATTAATCTATTCTTTAATAGATTCGTACACTTGCGAGTTCAATAAAATTTGCACAACACCAAGGCTGATGCAGAGGTAAACCCCTTAGTAATATCAGGTGAACTAACTATCTCTCGAACTCTTGCATATGTATTGATAGACTCAAGAGCTATACATTTATTTGTCTCACCAGCATTTATTAGGAAAATCAAAAGGGCCCTTTATTTGTCAGACCTTTTAGTGTTATGCTTCCATTTGGTGAAGTATTAAACCTAGGACAACTAGTAAGAGTATGCAAAGTCAACATTAGTGGTTGTACACTATGTGTTGACCTAATAATCTTTGAGATGCATGACTATGATGTGATTTTTGGTATGAATTAGTTATCAAAGTACCATGCCAAATAGATTGTGAGAAAAAAAAGGTAGCATTCCAACCACCACAAAAAGAATCTTTATATTCATGGGAGGATGTAAGGAGAATAGAATACTTGTCATCTCCGCCTTAAAAGCAATTAAACTATTAAGGAGAAGATGTGAGGGATACTTGGCAAGCGTCATCAAAGTTGAAGAAAAAAACGTGAATGAATTTCCTAAGGTCTTTCCTGAAGAACTCCTCGGACTACCACTAGATTGAGAGGTTAAGTTCAAGATTGACTTGTTACTAGAAATGGCCCAAATCTTAAAAGCACCATACAGGATGGCCTCATCGAAATTAAAGTAGTTAAAGAATCAACTGTAAGAATTATTAGACAAAGGCTACATACGTCCTAGCCATTCACCTTTGGGAGCTCTAATATTATTCGTAAAGAAAAAGGATGGATCAATACAAGTGTGTATAGATTATCGAGAATTAAATAAGGTCACCATAAAGAATAAGTATCTACTTTCGCGTATTAAGGATCTGTTTGATCAACTACAAGAAGCAGCTGTATTTTCAAAGATTGATCTACGGTCAAGATATGACCAGCTAAAAGTCAGAGAGGAGCATATCCTAAAATTGCATTTAGAACACGTTATGGACACTATGAATTTGTCGTCATGCCATTTGGTCTAACTAATGCCCCAATAGCTTTCATGGATCTCATGAATAGAGTATTTAAAGACTATTTGGACAAATTCATAGTGGTGTTTGTTGTGTAAATTTTATTGAACTCGCAAGCGCACAAATCTATTGTAGAATAGATTAATGGTGACGAGTGTCGATCCCACGAGGAGGTTGATTTTAATTATGTGCTGAATTAATTTTCTTTTAATGGAAATAATTAAATTATGGTAACTTTATCCTAAATTGTGAATTAAAATGGCGGGAATAATTAAGAATGAAATTGTTATAATAAAGCACTTGGGTATCCGGATCTGCATCAACATGCTCCATGGGCTAAATATTCCATAATAATACCAATTAAATCATAAGGGGGGATTCCACACCTCATGAACCACTCTTCAATAAGTATGGTGCCAAGGGCTTATCGTGCCAAATAATAATAACCTTGTAATAGGGTGCTTGGTTTAATCGGTACAGATCTAGACAAGACTATTATTATTTGTCGATGAAAAGTCAAAACAACCACAAATATTAGAGGGGAAGAGAAAGTAAATTTACCAAATTAAGCCCATGTAACATGTTGAGACTTCACTTTCATCCCAAGCTTAAAAGAAAATTAGCCACTCATATTTTAACTAAGGATAAAAAAGAAAATTTTATTAAAATACAAAGAAACTACAAGAAGAAGAAGGAATTTCAGAAATTTAAGCTTAAAAATGAATTCAGGGATATCAAATTAGGGGGGAGAACCCCTTTTTTTATAGATACATTGAGTGAATTGTGACCATCGGATTAAAATTAGTTCGAATGCTCAAGATTGCGCCACGTCATCAGTCAACAGTCAACAGTCAACAATCAACAGTCAACAGTCAACAGTCAACATTTGCATAGTAACACCGCCTGAATAGTAAATAATCCCATGTACGTGCATGTACTGTACACACGATTTTTGCTCCACTGAGATACTGCCACATCATCGATCAACAGTTCATAAGAAATCTAGCCCTATAAGATTGTGACACATCATCAGTCAATGCTACATAATTTATCCAATCAAATACTGTAACGTCATAGGTAGTTGCCACATCATCGGTCCGTATATACAAAAGCGAAAGTCGTAAAAAGATGATCATGAATCGACTACCCGTGAACGATTACCATACATATGAGCATGTCATACATATGAACAAGATCTGTATATAATGTGAGCGTGATTTTTCCTTTAATGCTCTTCTTAAGGTTTTCGACCGTTCTGAGTCCAAATATGACGTTCGTTTTGCTGTCTGATCACTCGTTCATTGTGAAACGATTATTATGCCCGTAAAATACATAAAATACATAATTATAATAAAACACATATAATTAAATAACAAAATACTTAAATAAATAAAAATAGCAATGTTAGTGAGACTTAAAGTGTAAAATGACGATTTTCTCCTTTATAAATATACACTTTCTAATACTCAACAGTGTTCATTGACGACATCTTGATATACTCACGAACGAAAAAGGAACATGCCGGACATCTGAGGATCACTCTTCAGACTTTGAAGGAGAAGCAACTTTATACAAAATTCAAGAAGTGCAAATTTTGGTTGGAAAGCGTTATATTCCTAGGGTACATTGTATTTAAGCAAATAGACTAGGCTAACTAATGCTAAAGAAGTTAAAAGCTTCTTAGGATTAGCAGACTATTACTGAAGATTCGTGGAAGGCTTCCCAAGATTGTAATGCCATTAACCCAATTAATAAAGAACATCAAGTTTGTGTGGACGCCAGAATATTAGAAAAGCTTCGAAGAGCTAAAACGACGGTTGGCCACTGTCTCGATCTTAGCCATTTCTAATAGCTCTGAGGAGTTCATTATATACAACAATGCCTCCAAAAATGGCATATGATGCGTCCTCATGCAGAATGGAAAGGTCATTGCGTATGCCTCTAAACAATTAAAGGAATAAGAGAAGAACTATCCCACACATGACTTAGAGTTAGCCGCAGTGGTGCATGCATTAAAAATATAGCGCTATTATTTGATGAGAGCACATTGTAAGATTTATACAGATCATAAGAGCCTTAAATACATTTTTTACACAAAAAGAGTTGAACATGCGACAACAACGATGGTTGGAACTCGTCAAGGACTACGATTGTGAAATAAGCTATCATCCTGGAAAAGTAAATGTGGTAATAGATGCACTAAGCTGAAAGTCAAGTTTGTCAACTTTAAGGATGCTACCTAAGCCATTACAAAATAAGATATACAAGGTAGAGATTAAGCTCATGATAGGAGAACTCGCTTACATGACACTTTACTCAACTTTGTTGGAAAGGATTAAGGAAGGGCAGGAAGTTGATTCGTACTTAAAGAATTTAAAGATAGAGACCAATACTGATAAAGAGATGCCATTCAAGAAGTCAGAGAAAGGAATCATATTTAGAATAGGATATGCATACTAGATAATGAAGATCTAAAGAAGGAAATTATATTTGAAGCTCATACAGCCCTATATTCGCTCCATCGTGGCACAACAAAAATGTATAAGATTTAAAGAGGCACTATTGGTGGCCTGGGATGAAGAAGGATATAGTTAAGTTCATGACTCAATGCCTCACTTGTCAACAGATCAAGAAAGAGCATCAAAGACAAACAGGACTTTTGGAACCTAATCAAATCCCTCAATGGAAGTGGGAGGAAATCACAATGGACTTCGTCGTTGGCCTCCTGAGGACTACAAAAATGTATGATGCCATTTGGGTGATAGTTGATTGACTCACAAAGTCTGCCCACTTGTTGCCCATTCGGATAACATACACTACGGACTAACTTACAAAAATATACATAAAGAAGATAGTCAGACTACGTGGTGTACCTGTCTCTATTATTTCTGACCGAGATACGAGATTCAACTCGACGTTCTGGGACAAGCTACACAAGGCTATGGGGACAAGATTAAAATTTAACACAGTATTTTTCCCCCTAAACAGATGGCCAATCAGAGAAGATGATTCAAATACTCAAAGATATGTTACGGGGATATGCCATTGACTTTCAAGGATCGTGGAGTAAATATTTAGCATTAGCTAAATTTGCCTACAATAATAATTACCAAGCAACATAAAAGAGTTAAGGAACAAGAAAATCTCTCTAGTTAAGGTACTATGGTGGAATATCTCAATGGAGGAGATAACATGGGAGCATGAGGAAGAAATGTAGAATAAGTATCCCGAGCTATTCAGTAAGTAAGTTTCAAGGACGAAATTTTTTAAAGGGGAAGAAGATTGTGAGGTACAATTTTCTTACTCGGATATAATATAATTAACCTAATAAGATCTCTTAAGTATATAAAAAATAATAATAATAATAATAATAAAGTATAATAATATAATGGCATAAGTAATGCTGTAGAGATATTAGAATCTAGAAATTACTAAGATATTTATGGAGAAATAAATTAATAATTAAAAAGTGATGATGACATAAGCAATGATATAAGTAATGATGTAACAAGAAATGTTGTAGAGAATTAGAAATTCTAGAAATTACTAAGATATTTATGGAGATATAAATTAATAATTAAAAGTAATGATGACATAAGCAATGACATAAGTAATGATGTAATAAGAAATATTGTAGAGATATTAGAAATTCTAAAAATTACTAAGATATTTATAAAGAGATGAATCTCCACCATTAATTAAGTACTAGGTGGCAAAATCTTAGTATTCTATAAATTACTAAGATATTTATGCAGAAATAAATCTCCACCATTAATCAAATGATATGGTGATAAAATCCTAACCACTCAAGAGCCTTAGGAAATCCTATAAATACCCCTTAGCCCTTGCATTTTCCATAAACCCTAGAAATCCAATCTTTTTCCATTCTAAACCAAAGCATCATTATTGGGGAAATTCTCAAGTTTAAGAAGGACAGTTTAGGGAAATCAAAGAAAACATGTAAGTAACACTTCACTTCAACTACAATGTAAGGACAATATGTTAAAATTAGCTTTGATTAATAATTCTTTTATGCTAGGTTTAGTTTTAAATAATCTCTTATCTTATAATAATTATTATTATGGTGTGATTGGTTATTATTAAATCCCCACATGGCTGGCCATGCCACCTACATCATAATATCATCCTCATATGGTCGGCTATGCCGCCTAATATGTGATACTTATATTTTATCATGCCATGGTCAGCACTATCACCTAAAATATGATGTTTATTACTCCTTACATGGTAGGCTCTACTGTCTATTTTATAATTCTATTTCCTTATTTTCTGTATGGATGGCGCTGCCGCCTATATTAGATGTTTTTGTCTTAAATTAGTTTTGTATTTTGCTTTATTATATATTTAAAAAATTTACATATTATTGCATAAGTTACATTGAGCTCATGCATTTTATGGATGATTTAATAAAGAAGTATTTTAATGAATTTTGAAAAAAAAAATGGTTGTAGTACTACTAGGTGGCAAGAGTCATAAAAAGGGCAAGGCTTGGTAGGTTTGGTTGGTTTTATAGTTTTCTTAGGAACTGAAAGTTGTATAAAGAGACTATGGGTCATTCCAAAACCATAGTATTTTGAAATATCATTGCATGATATTGAACTTAATAAAGAAAATGGATGATAAGAAGGAGAGAGGTTTGATAGAAGAGGTGATGAAGTAAAGAGGCTGGGTTGGTGTTTCTCATCATTGATTCGAGAGATCTCAGCTTTCAAGCTTCTGAATTCTCATTCTTTTTAATCAAATTTAGGACCCCGATAGTATTATGTAATCATTTAGCTAAGCTTAGTATCAAGCTATGTAATTCTGTTCTACATATTTTGATAAATCTGTTGAAGTTAGATAGAGATATCATCAACTTTTTTCTCAACTTAAAAGGTTTACTGGTGAAACTAATCCACCTAAATATGTAAAGAAGAAAGGCTCTGGTTTTGTGCTTTGGCATTCTGAGTTTATCAGTTCAGAATAATTTCAAAATGTTTTGCCTCTTTAATTTGTCCTGATGGAGTAATAGGAGATTGAACAAAAGATTATGAGACCATATTTCTTTAAGAATCTGTATGTTTTTCTAAGGTTAGAAACTATTGTGAATAGTCTTGGGAGGTTGATGAAAACATCATACAAGGTTAAGGAACAACAGTTGGATGCAAAGATTGAAAAGCTTGGGTGTAGCAAGAGTTGGAGGCTGAGGCTGCTTCATGTTTCCTGATCCAATAAAGGGATTTAGTGCAGGTGGGAAGATGAGCTTGAGGAATTAGAGGTGAAGAAGGAGAAGAAGGCTTGTCATGATGACAAGGGGACAAAGGTCTTTTCTTTTGGTTTTCTTTGCTAACGAGGGTGGAGTTCGTCTTCTTCCTCATCATCCCAACAAGAGCAGTTTGGATTATATTTTCCAAATCCAAGGACATCCCATAGAAAATATCCATTAATTCTGTTCGGGTAAACTGGGCATCCACTATCACTGAAGGCAGCAATAAGAATATTTTTTTCCTATAGAGTGTTAATTAGGCATCTGCTACCACTTGAATAGTATCAGAGCCAGAAAACTCAGAGAAGGTGGTATGATTTATGGTTTTAGACTTAGAACTCTTCACTCTTATGATTTAGAGAAAGCCTTGTTATCATAGCATCTACTTTCTCTACAGTTGCATCTTCATCATTTATAGCTCCTGTTTCCCTTTCTTCTACCTTGTCTTTACCTAAGAATTGTTCATCCTGTACAGCTAGTAAAATAGAAAACTTTGTTAAATATTCTTATGTTCCTGAGTCTGCCCAAATAAATGAGTCTTTTTTCCCTCTTGTCAGTCCCTACCAGTTGTATAAGAGAGAAAACACTTTTACCCGTAGTATCCGATCCCTTATCTGTACCAAAAGTCCACACCTAAAAGAATGGATCCGGTCTTCTAAATTGGACCAATATTGTAACACTCCAGCTTTATGGTTATAATTGAAGTGGTTAAAGCAGGTGTAACATTAAGCACTTGTAAAAATAAATTTCAAAATAAGCGTTTTATAAATATAGAATATAAAAAGTTTATTACACAAAAACTATATAAAAGGTTTGTTACACAAAAAAAAGAAATTTGGTTACAAAATTTAACGATTCTCTTAGTAATATGTCAACAACAAATTTCATAAATAAGCATGTTGTATTTATACTTAAATAGGAATATAGTCGAGCTTGTTGTGTAACTTAAAATCTGTTATGCCCATATGCACTTTGCCTTGGTTGGGACTTGGCGTCAGTTTTCCCTACTCAGTTCCTGTAATGTAGGGATTACATGAGTTAATGCACAGTAAGTAAACACTTGATGCATGTATTACCTACCATACACATAAATGACTTTATGAAATAAGTGCTAAATCTTTTGAATAAAACTTAAAGGCTAGTATTCCATAACATGTCCTTGAGCTTATTTAATTGATCCGTTGGGCGTTACGTATCGCTATCCCTAAAGGATCTCTTTTCTTAGCTTAGAGAGCTTGCCCTCTTTATGAACTCTTACCACCTAATAATACAACAATTCTTTTTTTTAATTTGTTAGAATATCCCTTTATCAAATCATCCATAAAATGCATGAGCCTAATGCTGTTTATGCCATAGTATGTAAATTTTCTAAATATATAATGAAGTAAAACACGAAACTAATTTAAGACAACAACATCTAACATAGGGGGCAGTGCCGTCCATACAGAAATTAAGGAAATAGAATTATAATATAGGCGGCAGAGCCGACCATGTAAGGAGTAATAAGAAACATAATATTTTAGGCGACAGTGCCGACCATGGCATGATAAAATAAAAACATCACATACTAGGCGGCATAGCCGACCATCAAATCAAGTAAGTAGTAAGCATCACATCCTAAGTGGCATAACTGGCCATATAAGGATGATATCATGATGTAGTTGGCATGGCTAGTCATGTGGGGATTTAATAATAACCAATCACATCATAATAATGATCATTATAAGATAAGAGATTATTTAGAACTAAACCTAGCATAAGAGAATAATTAATCAAAGCTAATTTTAACATATTGTCTTTACATTGTAGTTGAAGTGAAGTGTTACTTACCTTTTCTTTCTTTGATTCTCCTAAACCTTCATTCCTAAACTTGAGAATTTCTCCACTAATGATGCTTTGGCTAAGAATGAAAAAGGATGAGATTTCTAGGGTTTATAGAAAATACAAGAGTTAAGAGATATTTATAGAGTTTCCTAAGACTCATGAGTGGCTAAGATTTTGTCACCTAGCACCAAATTAATGGTGGATATTTATTTCTCCATAAATATCTTAGTAATTTCTAAAATTTCTAGTGTCACTACAATATTTTTTATGACATCATTACTTATGTCATTGCTTATGTCATCATACCTTTTAATTATTAATTTATCCCTCCATAAATATCTTAATACTTTCTAGAATTTTTAATATTTCTACAATATTGTAGAAATAATGTAGAAATATTATAGAAATATTTCTACAATATTTCTAGAATTTTTAATACTTTCTAGATTACATCATTACTTATGTCATTGCTTATGTCATCATTACTTTTTAATTATTAATTATTTTATTATTATGTTATATTATTATTATTATTATTATAAATGCTTAAGAAAGCTTGTTAGGTTAATTATATTATATTCGAGTAAGAAGATTGTACCTCACAATCTCCTCCCCCTTTAAAAATTTACTTACTGAATAACTCAGGATACTTGTTCTTTATTTCGTCCTCGTGCTCCCATGTGGTCTCCTCCACTGAGCTATTCCACGATAGTATCTTAACTAGAGAGATTTTATTATTTCTTAACTCTTTTATTCTTCTATCGAGTACTTGAACTGGACATTCTTCGTAGGTTAGGTCTTCCTCGAGTTGAAGAGACTTATAGTCTAGCTTGTAATTGGGGTTTGGAACATATTTCTTTAACATAGGGATATGAAAGACATTGTGTATTCTTGATAATGATGATGGAAGCACAAGTCAATAGGAGACCCTCTCAATACGTTTCTGTACTTTAAATGGCCCAATGAGCCTTGGGCTTAATTTTTCCTTATTTCCAAATCTTATCGATCCTTTTATTCGGGTAACTTTTAGGAATACTTTCTCACCAACATGAAATTCCAATGGTCTTCATCTTTTATCTGCATAAATTTTTGTCGACTTTGGGTTGCTTGCATTCTTTATCGTATTTGTTGATTGCTTCAGATAAAGCCGCAACTAAGTCTGGTCCAAGATATTTTTGCTCACCCATCTCATCCCAATGAATAGGTGATCGACATTTTCTACCATATAGAGGTTCATATGGTGCCATGCCGATTGTTGCTTGGTAACTATTATTATAGGCAAATTTAGCCAATGCTAAATGTTTGCTCCATAATCCTTAAAAGTCGATGGCATATCCTCGCAACATATCTTCAAGTGTTTATTCTGGAGGCATACAGAATAACCTTTCTATTCTACATGAGGACGCATCCTATGCCATTTTTAGAGGCATCACTATATATAATGAACTCCTCAGAGCTATTAGGAATGGTTAAGATCGGGGCAGTGACTAACCGTCGTTTTAACTCTTCAAAACTTTTCTTATATTCTGGCGTCCACCCAAACTTGGTATTCTTCTTTGTTAATTGGGTTAATGGCATTGCGATCTTAGAGAAGCCTTCCACGAATCTTCATTAATAACCTGTTAATCCTAAGAAGCTTCTGACTTCTTTAGCATTAGTTGGCCTAGTCCATTGGCTTGCTACTTCCACCTTTGAGGGATCGACTGAGATTCCATCCTTAGACATAACGTGCCCTAAGAATATAATGCTTTCTAGCCAAAATTCACACTTCTTGAATTTTTCATAAAGTTGTTTCTCCCTTAAAATCTGAAGAGTGATCCTCATATGTTCGGCATGTTCTTTCTTTATTCGTGAGTAGATCAAGATGTCATCAATGAACACCACTATAATTTGTCCTAATAGTCTTTAACTACTCTATTCATGAGATCCATGAAAGTTGCTGGGGCATTAGTTAGACCAAATGGCATGATGAAAAATTTATAGTGTCCATAATGTATTCTAAATGCAGTTTTAAGAATATCCTCTTCTCTAACTTTTAGCTGGTGATATCCTGACTGTAAATCAATATCTGAAAATACTACTGTTCTTTGTAGTTGATCAAACAGATCCTCGATACACGGAGTGGGTACTAATTCTTAATGGTAACCTTATTTAATTCTTAATAGTCTATACACATACGCATTGATCTATCCTTTTTCTTTACGAATAACATTGGTGCTCCCTAGGGTGAATGGCTTGGACATATGTAGCCTTTGTCTAATAGTTCTTGTAGTTGATTCTTTAACTCCTTTAATTTCGATGGGGCCATCCTGTAAGGTGCTTTTGAGATTGGGGCTGTTCTGGTAATAAGTTAATTTTAAACTCAACTTCTCGATCTAGTAGTAGTCTAGAGAGTTATTTAGGAAAGACCTCACGAAATTCATTCACCACTGGGATTTCTTCCAACTTTGGCTTTTGTTCTTCAACATTGGTGACGCTTGCCAAATATCCCTCACATCCTCCCTTTAATAGTCTAATTACTTTTAAGGCGAAGATGATAGGCATTCTCTCCTCGTTACACCCTTCCTTGAATATAAATGATTCCTTTTGTGGTGGTTGGAATGTTACCTCTTTTTTCTCACAATCTATCTTGGTATGGTACTTTGATAACCAATCCATACCAAGAATCATATCATAGCTATGCATCTCAAGGATTATTAAGTCAACACATAGTGTACGACCATTAATGTTGAGTTCGCATGTTCTTACTAGTTGTCCTAGGTTTAATACTTCACTAAATGGAAGCATGACACTAAAAGGTCTACTTATTATGTTCAAGGTCCCTTTGATTTTTCTAATAAATGTTGGTGAGACAAATGAATATGTAGTTCTTGAATCTATCAACACATATACAGGAGTTTGATAGATAGATAGTTCACTTGATATTACCAAGAGGATTGCCTCTGCATCGGCCTTAGTGAGTGCAAATACTCATGCGTTAGTCTTTTCTCTCTGCATGCCATTCTCTAAGTAGTCTTTGATGAAGTGTCCTTCTTTCCTATATTTAAAACATGCTCTAGTGTTGGATCGGCATTCCCTAAGATGAGTTCTACCACATCGATTGCATTTAGGCCTTTATAAGGTCTCTTTAGATGCTTGTTCTTATCTTGCTCCTAGATAGTTGGTACTCTCTTTCTCTTACTATTTAAGAGCTATCTTTTGTGATTAGCTACACAGCTCCTTTGATCTATGCTCCCTTTATTCTTTCATTTTTCTTCATTCTTTTCTTTATCTGCTTGCTCAATTACTAAAGCTCGATCCATGAGCTCATTGAATAAAGCATCTTGAATTCCAGCCACTTTTAAGTCTTTTGCTAAATCTTTACGCAATACTTGTATAAAATGATCTTTTTTCAAGTATTCTATGACAACCATGTGTGGGGCATAATAAGAGAGCTCGTCAAATTTTTAAATATACTCTAGCACCGTTATTTTTCCTTATTGTAAGTAAATGAATTCTCTTCTTTTTGTAGACTAGACCATTTCTGAAAAATACTTATTATAAAAGTGTTCTTTAAACTCTTTCCATTGTATTGTTACTTCGTTATGGCATTGTATGATGGAATCCCACCAATATTCCACTGCTCCTCGTAGCATAAAGGAAACACAAGTGACCTTTTCTTCTTCTGGCACCTTGGCTACTTCAGTCATTCTTTCCATGGCTCGCAACTATTGGTCTGCTACAATAAGATCCACACCTCCTTCAAATATAGATGGATTTAATCTTCTAAATTTAATCCCAGCGTTATTTGTTGCCTAAGCACATTCGTCTCTTCTAACTCTCTTTTTAAGAATTATGCGACAATGTCTATAAGTCGATCAATTGCGGAGGTTTGCTCCTTTAAAGTTCCTCCCACTTTTCTGCCTCTGTTACCTCTGACACTTGACATCTCTATAATTTTTTACTAAGCTTCTATGGGTCAAACAAATTAAATGTAAGATAATTAATTATCTTAATTCCTAATTCTTACTGAGAGCTAAGCTGTGTCCTCCCCCTTGGCAAGTACATATGGACGGTCTATAGAATTGCTTTAAACCTTAGGCTCTGATACCAATTTGTAACACTCCAGCTTTATAGTTATATTAAAGTGGTTAAAGCAGGTGTAACATTAAGCACTTGTAGAAATAAATTTCAAAATAAGCGTTTTATAAATATAGAACATAAAAAGTTTGTTACATAAAAACTATATAAAAGGTTTGTTACACAAAAAAAAAATTAGTTACAAAAGTTAACGATTCTTTTAGTAACATATCACTAACCAATTCCATAAATAAATTTGTTGTATTTATGCTTAGATAGGAACATAGTCGAGCCCGTTGTGTAACTCAAGGTCTGTTATGCCCATATGTACTTTGTCTTGGTTGGGACTTGGCGTTAGTTTTCCCTACTCAGTTCCTGCAATGTAAGGCCTACATAAGCTAATGCCTAGTAATTAAATACTTGATACATGTATTACCTACTATGCATATGAATTGATCTGTTGGGCGTTATGTATCGCCGTCCCCAAAGGATCTCTTTTCTTAGCTTAGAGGGTTTATCTTCTTTATGAACTCTTGACATCTAGTAGTACAACCCTTTTTAAAAAAAAATTATTAGAACACCTCTTTATCGAATCATTCATAAAATGCATGAGCCCAATGCAATTTATACCATGGTATGTAAATTTTTTAAATATATAATAAAGCAAAACACGAAACTAATTTAAGACAATAACATCTAACATAGGAGGCAACGCCATCTATATAAAAATTAAAGAAATAGAATTATAATACAGGCGGCAGGGCCGACCATATAAGGAGTAATAACAAACATCATATTTTAGGCGGCAGTGTTGACCATGGCATGATAAAATAAAACCATCACATACTAAGAAGCATAGTCGACCATCTAATTAAATAAGTAGTAAGCATCATATCTTAGGTGGCATAGCCGGCCATATGAGGATGATATCATAAGGTAGGCGGCATAACCTACCATGTGGAAATTTAATAACAACCAATCACACCATAATAATATTATTATAAGATAAGAGATTATTCAGAACTAAACTTAGCATAAGAGAATTATTAATCAAAGCTAATTTTAATATATTGTCCTTACATTGCAGTTGAAATGAAGTGTTACTTACCTTTTTTTCTTTTATTCCCCTAAACCTTCTTTTCTAAACTTGAGAATTTCTCGACTAATGGTGCTTTAGTTTAGAATTGAAAAAGATGAGATTTCTAAGGTTTATGAAAAATGCAAGGGTTAGGGGGTATTTATAGGGTTTCTTAATACCCATGAGTGGCTAGGATTTTACTACCATATCGTTTGATTAATGGTGGAGATTTATTTCTCCATAAATATCTTAGTAATTTCTAGAATACTAAGATTTTGCCACCTAGAACTTAATTAATAGTGGAGATTTATCTCTCCATAAATATTTTAGTAATTTCTAGAGTTTCTAATATCTCTACAATATTTCTTGTTACGTCATTACTTATGTCGTTGCTTATGTCATCATTACCTTTTAATTATTAATTATTGTATTATTATGTTATTATATTATTATATTTTACTGTAATAATAATAATAATAATAATAAATAATATCCGAGTAAGAAGATTGTACCTCACAAGTATGCACTTCAATCTATTAGTGCTAAGCAAAAATGTAACCTTGGAAATTCCAACTAATCTAATTGCTAGTTGGAAAAAAGAAGGTTATACCCGCCTCCACCTTGGTGGTGTCTGACTAATTTTAACTCTTCATAGTAGAAAAGGGTTACCAGTTACAGCTCGAATAGCTTTATTGGATAACAAATTCAAATAGTATCAACATGCCATCATTGGCACTGTCTTGACCACTCTCCATGCTGAAAGTGTTTTGCTTTTTATCCCAATTTCAAATTCTCCCTTCAAGACCCAAATCTCCTGACTACCCTCAAAGTCCAAATTTTGCTCAAGGTACTAACCAAATCACCTCCGAAAAATTGTTACCTTACACCATCAACTAGTGTATAGGTTGCAAAACCATGCTCTTGATCTTTCAAGCCCTCAAACGTCTTCTGAAGCTTTAATGATTCTTACTGAATCACAAGAATTTCCTGCAATCATTCAGATCCCTAGATAAATTTTCAGAAATGAGTTGATCTAACTCATGCCTCTTGGATAGATTATGAATTATGAGCCTTTTCACTAAAATACTAAACCTATCCAGACTTCAGAATCCATGTTTAAAACGGCTTGTCCGTTTGACTTTCAAGCCAGCTCCTTCTGCCCCTGAGCCTCCTAGACTCTCCTTTACCTATTCTTTCATGATTATTCCTGTTAACACTCTACAGGAAAAAAATATTCCTATTCCTCCCTTCAGCAATAGTGGATGCCCAGTTTATCGGGACAAAATTTAATGGACATTTTTTATAAGATGTCGCTAGATCTGGAAAATGTAATCCACATTACCTTTGTTGGGATGATGAGGAAGATGACGAACTCTACCCTCATCGGAAAAGGAAACCAAAGAAAAACCCTTTGTCCCTTTGTCATCATGACAAGCCTTCTCCTCCTCCTTCACCTCCAAGTCTTCAAGCTCCTCTTCCTATCTACACCAAATCCTTTTACTTGATCAGGAAACATGAACCAGTCTCAGCCCCCAACTCCTGCGACACCCAAGCTTTTCAACTTTTGCATCTAATTGTTATTTCTTAACCCTCTATGATGTTTTCACCAGCCTCCTAAAACTACTCACAACAGTTTCTAACCTTAGAAAAACATACAGATTCTTAAAGAAATGTGGTCTCAAAACCTTTTGTTCAATCTCTTGTTACTCTGTCAGGATAAATTGAAGAGACAAAACAATTTAAAGTTGTTTTAAACTAGCAAACTCAAAATGCTAGAGCACAAAATCAGAGCCTTTCTTCTCTATACATTGAGGTGGATCTGTTTCACTAGCCAAGCTCTTAGGTTATGAAAAAAGTTAACGATATCTCTGTCCAACTTCAATAGATTTATCAAAATATGCAAAAAAAAATTGTATATCTTGATACTGAGCTTAGGCAAATGATTGCATAACATTATTGGGGTCTTGAATTTGATGAAAAAGAATGAGAAATCAGAAGCTTGAAAGCTAAAATCTCTCGAATCGATGCTGAGAAACACCAACCAAGCCTCTTTACTCCATTGCCTCCTTTGGCAAACCTAACTCCCTCTTATCATCCATTTTCTTTGTGAAGTTTAACACTATCCAATGATATTTCAAAACGCTATAGTTTTGGAATGACCTATACTCTCTTTACACAACCTTCAGTTTTTAAGAAAACTACAAAACCAACCAAACCTATGAGCTCGCATTTATCCTTCAACGTCCAGTTGCATCTCAACCCCCACCAATACCATTTTCCCCAGTAGCTACACCTTCACTATCTCAGCCACCCTTGATCATCCATGAACCAACTTCGATAGCCTCTACTCCTCCTCCGCTCTATCCAAAAAGCTTTTCAAAATAGCCAATGCACTAATATACCTCCTCTTCTGTTGCACAACATCTCTTTGTTGAATCTTCATTATCAAATGAACTAGCTACTGTTGAATCTAATTTCGAGAATTCAATTGGATATCCTTCCTCTGAACATTCCACTAATTCTAAAGCTTAATATGCTGATATGTCTCGCTTGTTAATGACTGAACCCCAAATGCAAACTAATACTAATAAATGTTCTAGAGGTTATCTAGGTTTAGATCCTCTCGAATATAAACTCTAAAGGATCTCTGGACACGCTAGTTTCTTATCCAAGGCGGGTTCCTATAATCGCTAAAGGTTCTATAATAAAATGGCTGACAATTTTTTGATACATAGGAAGAGGCAAGTGTAGAGCATACTTGCTTTGAGAAGAAAATGAACAGACCACTATTCTATGACTGAAGAGACTCTTGTATTCTTAGATTTAAAGAAAGAGAGAAGTTTTAAAATTGAGACATTAGATTCTGAAAAGCTTATTGAATTCCTTCAAACTCGATATCTTATAATGAGGATATAGATCTTGATAAGACAAGACCCTTATCAAGAATAGTGAAAATAGACCACTTTAATCAGTGGAAAATATAATATTACATAACTTTCTTAAAGTAGCTTTTTGATAAAAGCTAAAGCAAACATTATTACAACATGAAAAAATAAAAGTAATCATACACGCCTTTAATTATTAAAGCACATAGAATTTTTAAAGCAAGTAGAATTCTTGATCATGTGATCCTTGTTCATGAGAAGTCACTGTCAGTGGAATCATCTGTAGAGCAAACACATTTCCCATTCCAGATGAAGCAATCATCACTGTTGATATCAGTAAAACAGACTTTTTTTACCATTCCTTTAAACCTGGCTAGATAAGTTCTAGAAGGCTTAGTCTTTGGAGGATTAGAAACCATTGGGGTAGGAACAAGGACTGAGGAGTATAGGGTTCAGGTTTCTATGTGTGGGAGGACTCTAAGAGGTCATTTGAAAAAGTGGTCTGTGGTAATTCTACTATAATCTTCTCAACTTCTAAACTTAAAACACATGTACTGGGTTGTCATAGGTTGGGTTATGGATAGGTTGATCTAAGGAGAAGGAAGATCAATAATATCATTTAAGGGAGCAACTTCGTCCTCAGGATCTTGTGAATCCTGGAATAGAACATCAGTGTAATCAACGCATTCTTCCTTAATGATAATTTATCTAGACTTAGGTTTGGACCTGGACCCTTTGTTGTTGAAGAAGAATCTAATGAGCCCACAACCAAATCATCTTCTCATGCTACTCCCTGCCATGATGGTAACAAGACTTCACCTAATGGTCTATGGTTTACTTTTGATGATCTACCGCCATACAAATAGAGAGATAGATTGACTAAGATATATATATGGACAAACTTACAGATGACTAAACCTAAAGTAACTACACAGGCTGTCCTCAGACAATTAACTTCTCAATTCATTAGCTCATTAAGAGATTGGTTTGATAGTCTAGGCCAATATAGACATCTCCAGCTTGTCTAACTACCTGAAGTTTCTGCAGCCTTTATTATTCTCCATGACCAATTCTTTGGCGAACGAGCAATTCTTTTCCAAATTGCCAAACAGGAGTATCTCAATATGAAATGTTGCTCTCTAAAATATTAAAACCTCAACTTTCACTACAAAAGGATGTCTGTCCTTTACTATAAGTTGAATGGAGTGAATAATCCTATTCTTTGCCATGTTTTTATGGCCTCCTTACTAGAAGAATTACAGTCAGAGATTCAACGCCATATTTCATAACATAATCCAAACATCAATAATTCATCTTTGGGTAAGATATTCCAATTAGTTATAGGATGTCTTGACAAATTATGTGAGTAAAAAAAGTTATTCAAAGAACTTATCTAAGATAAACAGCCTTTTAAAGATGCTTGTAAAAAGTCTTATCTTGAGATCAAATACAAAGATAAGAAAGAATGTATTTGTCCAACCAAGAAGAAGTCTAACTGTAGAAAATTTAAAAAACCTGACTTCCATGTAAAAAGACTTCACAAAACAATATCAGAAAAGCCTTATCACTTTTTTAGAAAACGCACTACTCCTTTTCAAAATAATAAAGCCTAGAAAAGTTCCAGATATTTCATTTGCCAAAAAAAAGGCCATTTTGTAAAAAACTGCCTAACAAACCCAATAGAGTAGTTCGGCTTATCCAATATCTCCAAAACACCCCTCTTTTCTCTCCAAATACCAATTAAATTAAAAATCTATTTTTTGAACAAGACAAACCCAATGATGAGAATACTGATCTTGACTCTACCTCCGTATCATTCAATGAGATTGATCATATTTATATCATTAATTCTCTCAATCCACAACCATAGGACCTAGTTCAACTTTTGCTTCAAATTTTCATTCCTATTCCTTCTATAAAAGCCTAAATTCTACCATCCAAATATCACAGACCTTTTCCAGTTATTACTTTCATAGATACCAGTGCACAAAAAAGCATGATTAATCCAGCCATCCTCTCTCTTAATTGTTGGAAAGACTATGATGAATATTTTAAAACTGCTGATGGCAAATTCTTTTCCACTAGTCTACTCACCAAACATTCCATTGGTATTCAATTGTTCCCAAATTGTGTCATCTGGACTAAATTAATTGGTTCAGATCTTTTGGATAAAGATCTTCTTGTTGGCTTCAACATCTTAAGCCAATCTAGTCAAATCCATATCACTCTTTCTGGCCTCAAGTTCAAAACCATGTTCAAAGCCTTTACTGATACTCTCAAGCTCCACAGTCTAGCAAACTTTCCTAAACCTTATGCTTAGATCACAACTAAATTCCTAGAGTTTTGCCCAGAGTTTCATGATATGTTTCACCACTCATTTCCTCTGTGGAAAAACCCCAAATTCTTCATTAGTTTACCCTTTAAACTCAATGAAGATTCTAACCCCACTAAAGCAACCCATCCCAGCATGACACCTTTAGACCTTTCCTTAGCCCAAGCATAATATTTCTAGTTACTGGTCTAAGGTCTTGCCAAGCCTTTTATGTTAAAAAAAGATCTGAAACCCTTCGTGAAAAAAAGGGACTTGTCACTGATTATCAGCCTCTCAATATCTTTCTGTAGGATATTAAGTTCCCTTTGCCTAAATGACAGTCAATGTTTGTCTAATTAAAAAATGCCAAGATCTTTTCATAGTTTGATATAAAATTTGGGTTTTGGCAACTTAGTATCAAACCAAAAGAACGATACAAAACTGCTTTTTGTATTTTAAATGCTCATTTTCAATGGACTGTTCTACCATTTGGTCTTAAAACCACTTATTCCTTGTTTTAAAAATCCATGATCACCATCTTCCAACCTATCCTCTATCGTATCTTAGTCTATATAGATGACCTACTTCTTTTCTCTGAAACTTAGACAGAACACCTTATTTGCTTAATTAGTTTTTTGAGATTGTACATGAATATGGCATTATGCTTTCAAAAAAAAAAAAAAACTATTAGCACAACTAACATTGAATTTCTCAGCATGATTATCAACAATGGTCATTATCATCCAAGTTGTCATATTGCACAGAAAACTTCCTATTTTTCAGACACCAATCTGACAAATCGTCAAGTCTAATAGTTCTTTGGAATAGTCAATTATATCCATGACTTCTTACCGCATGTAAATGACTATACCTCAACCTTATCTTCTTTCTTAAAAAAGAATCCTCCGAAGTGGAATACAGCACACATTGTCACTGTAGAGTAGCTCAAACAAATCGTGTAAAATCTGCCATCATTCAAAATCATTACAGACAGTCAGAGAATCCTGTAAACTATACTAATAGATAATTTTCTGAGTCACAACAGTATTATCACACAGTCTATAATGAAATCTTAGCCATTAAAAATGGAATCAAGAAGTTTGAATTTCATCTCATTGGTTACCATTTCCTTATTAAAATGGATAACTTTGTTTTTCCTACGTACTGAACTTTAGTAACCACATTGTCCTAAAAAAAATATTGCTGAGATTAAAAGATTGGTTTGCTTGATATGACTTCCATGTTGAACATATAAAGGAAGATCAGAACTTAATTCCAAACATGCTCTTTAAGAACCCTCCTCTAAAATCTCCTGTTGCAAATCTCTCATTCCCCTTTCCTTTTATAATCATGTCAAATTCTCTACCTCAAATCGATATTACTAACAGAACTTTTCTCTAAATAAACAGTTCTCTTTACTAGCTTAGATCTAAGACTTTACTTAAAGATACTTCTTTTGATTCTTTATGAAAGTTTATCTCGTCCATCCAAATCTGTCCCTCTTTCTAAGTTTTTATCTAGAAAACCTGTTCCTTATAGGCCTCTAGATTGATCCTTTTACAGATCTCTCTCAAGATGGAATATGGTATATGTGGTGTTTAACTATCTTATACGCCACAAAACTTATTTTTCCTTTTGCACAGGTTCAACAAAAGCTCATGGATCCTGATCAATCTACTTATCTACTATGGACATTCTTTGAATGGTTCTCTTTCCTTCCTTGGTAGAGAAAAAAGTTAACTCACCTAATACAACACTACAATATTCATAACATGCCAATGTTGAGTGCTAGAAAATGTATATTTATAAAGGAGAAAATCATTATTTTTCACTTCAAGTTCTACTAACTTCTTTACTTTTATCTATTCAAATTTCTTGTGAATTTAATTATGCGTGTTTTGTTATAATTAAGTATTTTATGTATTTTAGAGGCATCATGGTCATTTCATAATAAACGAGACATTGGATGACAAAACGAATGGCAAATCTGAACTCAAAACGATTAAAAAACTTAAGAGGAGTATAAAAGTAAAAATATCTCTATTCACATATGTAATATTGTTCACATGCACGTTACTGTTCATTGTACTGTTCATGACACTATTATATATACTGTACGATAACGTGACATTGACTGATGATGTAGCAGTCATTGATGATGTGACACCGACCAACGACGTGGCAGCATTTGATTAGAGGAATGATGTGGAATTGACTGATTATGTGGGGTTGACTGATGACGTGGCTTGACTAATAAGGTGTCACAATTTTATTAGATAAAAATGTTTATACACTGTTGACCGATGACGTGGCAGTATGTTGTGGATCAGAAAAAATATGCGTAAGGTACATGCATATATACGGGATAATAGCTCTGATGATGTGTTCAAACCAATCAGAACTTGCCACGTGGCAAAATCCTGTGTATCCAAATTATTTTAATCTGATGGCCATGATTTACTCGTTGTATCTACAAAAGGAGGGCTCCCCACTTAATTTGACACCCTTGAGTTAATTTTTGAGCTCTATTTTCTAAAATCCTTTCTCTATCTTGTATTTTCTTTGTATTTTAGTAAAATTTCCTTTTTATCCCTAGTTCAAATACGAGTAGCTAATTTTCTTTCAAGTTTAGGTTGAAGATGAAGTCTCAACATATTATATGGACTTAATTGGTAAATTTATTTTATTTTTTCCTCTAATTTCTATGGATGTTTTGACTTTTCATTGACAGATAGTAATAACACAGTTATTACTGTTTGGCACAATAAGCCCTCAACACCATATTAATTAGAGCGTGGTTCATGAGGGGTAGATTTCCCCTTATGATTTAATTAGTATTAATAAGAAATATTGAGCCCTAGAATATGTTGCTGCATATCCATATACTAAAGTGCTTTGTTATAACAGTTGAATTTTTAATTATTCCCGTCATTTTAATTCAAAATTTAGGATAAATTTACCATAATTTAATAACTCATTTAGAAAATTAATTCAACACACAGTTAAAATCCACCTACTCAGAGGATCAACACTCGTCACCATTAATCTATTCTACAATAGATTCGTGCACTTGCGAATTCAATAAAATTTGCACAATAAGTTTTTGGCGCTGTTGTCAGAGAGGTAAGTTATTTTAATTTGTTGAATTAATTTTTTTAGTTTTTTTCTTTTCTTGTGTTTTTTTCTTCATAAAAAATAATAATTTTATAATTTAATTTTTGTAATTTAAATTTTTGTAATTTAATTTTATTTTGTAACTTCTTTAAATTTTTGTACTTTAATTTTTACTTTACTTTTCTTTATAATTTTTTTGTTTATCTTGTAATTTATTTTAATTTTAGTTAATCTATTTATTTTATTTTCTTTTTAGTACTTGAGTGTATTTCCTTGGTAATTTTTTTCGTTTATCTTGTTAATTTATTTCAATTAATTCATAAAATTAATTTTTTTAAGTAAATTTTTTTTGTTGCTTTCTTTTAAAATTTTAAAAATTTTAAAAATTTAAAAAAATCTAAAAAAAAGTGAATCTGTAATTTAATTTTGATAATTTAAATTTCTTTAAAGTTCAATAATTCAATTTCTTTGTAATTTCTTTAAATTTCTATAATTTAATTTCGAAGTTATTTTTCTTTCTAATTTTTGGTTATTTTGTTAATTTATTAATTCATAGAATTAATATTTTAAGTAATCATTTTTTTAGTTTTTTTCTTTTAAATTTTTTTCTGTAATTTAATTTCATTTTTTTCCCTTCTTTATTTTTCTGTAATTTAATTTTTCATTCTTCGTTATAATTCATCTTATTATTTTATTTTTAGTTAATCTATTTCTTTTATTTTTTTTAGCACTTGAGTGTATGTTCATAGTAAGGTTGTAACAACGTGATAAGGTTAGTATCGTAATTTCTCCTTCCTCATTATTTTTTTATTAATTTTGTTCTCATTTTTTTTACATTTTTCATTATATTTTTTTATGCATGGTCGAAGGTCGCAATTACCTAATCTTGAGCCTATAGATTTAGAATTTGAAAAAAATACTTCGTACATACAAATACATCGCATTTAAAAATAAAATTGAAATGAATTTACAATAATAAGAACCACCACAAAAGAGTCCATTTAAGGACTATTTCAGTCCCTTATTAACTTGAGCACATCATGTATATGATACCCAAATGTAAATTATTAGGAGTTTTGAATTAAAATCTAGTGTGCTAAATTATCTCTCAATATTTTATGGCCTAGAAAATGAGGACCTATATAATCATTTGAATGATTTTCATACTGTTTGTCAAACTTTTAAATATGAGAATTTTCAGATGATGATGTTAAACTCAGACTATTCCCATTTTCTTAAAGGATAGAGCTCGTTCATGGTTTAATACATTGCCTGCTAATAGCATTACATCATGGGAGTAAATGGTCACAAAACTTTTAAATAAATACTTCCTAGTTCATTAAACCAATTCTATTCGCAGGGAAATTTCAGAGTTCATCCAGAGAAAAGACGAGTAGTTTTTCGAAGTATGGGAGTGATTCAACGGGCTACTCTTGAATTCTCCATATCATGGATATGAAAAATGGCACCAATGCCAATATTTTTTGGAGGGATTATTGCCAAATGTGCAAGAATGGCTAATGGCAATAAGTGGAGGAGAACTAATGTCCAAAAGTGCATTATAAATTTGGGATTTCTTCCAGTGACAAGTGGATAATTCCCAACAACGGAGTCAATCATTCAGAAACAATAAAAGAATTAACGGAGTAAATAAGGTCCAAATTGGCAAGTCAAGCTCGGGAATCAAAGAAGTCAAAGAAATGGTTGAAGGACTTACCCGACAAATTGCATTGTTAACAGCTGCTAAATGAACAAAGCCACATAACCATGACTCATACCCAGATCAAGCCAACGCCATAGGTGCAATGAGGAAGCCATCAAACTATAACCCTTACTCCAACACATATAACATTGGATGAAGAGACTACCCTAATTTTTTATGGTCTCAAGGATTCTAACAGAATGGACCAACAACTTTAACTCCACCAATATAACCAATTCCTTAAGTTCTACAAGCCTCTCAGCTACCATTCAAACCTTATAACCAAAACTCAAATTATTCTCAACCCAGACCATGAGAGGATGCACTATTAAATTTCGATAATTCTATCCACTCTACGATCGAGCAACAAAATCGCACCATTGATGGACTATGAAACTTGATGAGAGCAGGCTTCAACTCATAAACCCAATCAATTTCTAACCTCGAGAAAATGGTAGGTCAACTTGCCTCTTCAGTTCAAACCCTAGCAATGACTGTTAAGAAAGGTAAATTCCTAAGTCAACCAGTGCCAAACCCTAAAGGAGTGCATGAAACAAGTACTAGTTCACCTCAGCAACAATGAAAGGTCAAAGCCATCATGACCTTACAAAAAGGAAAAGAAGTTGACAATAAAGTGGAGCTGCCGATGACCAAAACAACTCAAATTATACCTGTAAATACTGAAGACTCATCATTAAAGGAGAAAGAAGAAACCAACCCATGAGAGTATATTCCTAAATCTCCATTTCCCCAAAGGTTAGCTAAAGTAAAGAAGGGAAAATCCACGGATGAGATTTTAAAATCTTTAAACAAGTGTCAACATCCCTTTGCTTGATGCTATAAAACAATACCATCTTATGCTAAGTTTCTTAAATATCTTTGTACTAAAAAGAGAAATATTCACGTTCAAAAGAAGACATTTTTAACCGAAAACATTAGTTCTATACTTCAACACAAAATTTCTCTAAAATGCAAAGACCTAGGCTCCTCCACTATCTCATGTAGTATAGGGAACCACATAATTGAGAATGCTTTGTTGGACATAGGTGCTAGTGCTAATTTATTGTCTTACTTAGTGTTTGTGAAACTTGGATTAAGAGAATTACACCCAACTCTAGTGATGTTACAGCTTGCAGATCGATCCACGAAAATACCTCGTGGTATTGTGAAAGATGTGTATTTTTCTATTGATTTCACTATAATTGATATTCAACCAGTGCAAGATTCAAGGAAGCACATCCCAATTATCTTGGGTCGTCTATTTTTGACAACTACCGATGCTGACATTCAATGCAAGACTAGAAATATGCAGTTGTCACTTGGTAATATGACCGTAGAACTAAATATTTTCAACATTGCCAAACAACCTCACAATACAGATGATAAAATTATAGATGTTGATTTAATTGATGAATTAGTTGATTATACATTTCTTTTAAACTTTAGTAATGGCCCTTTACTAATATGTTAACTCATTTTGGTTTAGATTTTAATATTAACAGATCGATTGATAAGGTTAATACCTTATTGGATTCATCGCTATGCATGGACATTGATAAATGGAAGACAAAGATAGAGCAATTAGTACCATTAAAAGAAAATCTCATCCCGTCATTAGAATCACCACCAAAGATTGAGCTCAAACCTTCACCTGACCCTCTGAATTCTACATTTTTAATAAAAGAAAGAATATTGTCAAAAATCATTTCATCCTCTCTTGATGACAAATTAAAGAATATAGACATCATTGACCCCATTTTTAGTTCAAAAAGAAGGATACAACTAGTAAAACCAAAGGAGATTCATAATGACAAAAATGCTAAGGACTACAAAAAGCGAATGAAAATCTTCCGTGACAAGTGGAGCATTAGAAAATCTTTCACACCAGGTCAAAAGATATTTTTGCTCAATTCTTAATAGCATGTTTCTCCAAGTACGTTATGCTCTCGATAGTCTGGTCAATTTACTGATTATACTGTTTTTTCACATGGAGCTATTAAATTTAAGAATCCAAGGAACGGTGTAATTTTTAAAGTTAATGGTCAGAAAAGTAAAATCATATCACGAATACCAGTCATGTGGAGAAAACTGTGCAAAATATTTAAGTGACCTGACATTTTTTTTCTTTCTGTTTCCTTTCAGTGATTTAAAGTTTTTTTTCTGTTTTTAATTATTTTTGTGTAAGTCTGTTTGTTTAACTATTAATTTTTTTAATGATTTTTCCTTATGAATATGTCAACTAAAAAGTATCTCTTCAACATTCTTAGACAGTTTCGACGTATACTATCTCATCTTGGAGGTCAGATACGATTTTATAAAATACATTATATCTGGCAACTACAACCATAATTGTTAGTAGCCTACGTTGAAGATTTAGAAGGAGATCTTAAAGAAATTGAGAGAGGTATCTACATAATCTAATTAGAGTTTGAGGTAAATTCAATAAGAGGAAGATGGTAAATTAATATTTTTTGTGTTATTTTTTATTTTCCTTTACGTGTGTTGTGTTTTTGCCAAAATTTTTTTCTTTCTTTGGTGTGTTATCATTTTTCACCCCGGGTAAGTGGCGGATAATGGTACTTCATGACAATCAATGTCCGTTACTTTAGTTTTCCATAATAACTAATATTCTGAGTTGAAGGCATGGATAGAGACGAGATCTTAGCAAAACTTCACAAGCGATTTCCTTCACTATCTCAGAATGCTCTCCTCACCATTTATAAAGCTCGGTCCGAACGCATGGGTTTACTTATAAAAAATTATATCCCTACTGATATTTTATGGATAATTAAAGCTAAAGTGTGGTTGGCAGGTGAGTTGTGGTAAAAGAAATTATTTAGGAAAACAGAGAGTCCGAAAGCTCTCTAATGTTTGTCATAAGTGTGCCAGAATGAAATGTCATAAAAAGCGATGTTATTTAAGAATGCTATCTGATAACAGGGAAAATAAGATTCAATTCATTAGGGATGGCCTAAATAAAAAGTCGTTGGATGATATCCTTTTGTCTCTTAAAATGCATCCCAGTGGATACGTCCAAAATGAAATACTCTAGTTATGGCCATATTCTAGAAAGAATGTGCAAACGATAATCTCGGGAATCTGACTATAAAAGACCTATTTGCTAGTTTGTAAGAAAACTAGATGGGAAGCCTATTCTCGACCCATAGAGGGCATTAAAGCTGTTTTTAGATGTAAAACCAGAGGAAGATATGAGCCACAGTCACAACTACTTGTAAATATCTTTTTATTTCAATGTTGTTTTATTTCACTATTGTTTAATCACTTACATTTTTTTCTTTACTAATTTTATGATATCATTATTTGCTTTGTCTTTTCACTATTTCTTTTTTAACTCTCGAGCTATATGCTTCACGAGTTATTTGACATAAACATGCTACCTCATTTATAGCTGTGAACCATTATCACCAATATCCTTAAATATGACTTTTTTGTTAAGGCACTCACAAATTATTTTTGAGAAGTATCCAAAGGCAGCTACTCCCAACAACCAAATCAAGAACATTTTGTGTACTCTCTGGATTTAACTATGACAATTATAAAGAATTTATTAAGGCAGCTGTAGATCTTGGTCAAAGCATAGCAGCTAGGAAACTACACTTGGTTTATGGAAGAGGTGATCGAGGGTTATTAAAATTAGTTTCAGAAGCCGCTTATACCAGAGGGAGCCAAGTGTTAGGTATCATCCCAACAATCCTGAAACATTTTAGCTATTTGTCTGACTCACTAACTGAAGAAGAGTTAGTCATTTCAAGTATGCAAGAAAGAATAACTGAAAAGCTGAATCATGCTAATGCTTTTATTTTTTTACCAGGAGATCTTACAACATTCGAGGAACTAATGACATTAGTATCTTGGTCCCATCTGAACAATTATCAGAAATCCATTGGTTTGTTAAATGTCAATAACTTTTATAATGGCTTTCTCACATTTCTTAACCATGTAATAAGAAAACTATTTCATTCCTTCTACAGTGAAATAAATCTTTATTTATGCTCACACTACTAATGAGCTACTTGATTTGTTATAAGCTTATAGACTAGAGCCACATCCTAAGACCTTAATTTTGGGTGGCCCACTAATGATGGTAGCAGTAACCGCAGTAAGAAGTGCAAATTAGATTTAACTCTCCGTTTGTAAATATTTTCTTCTGTGTTGCAGCACCTAGGTGATATCTTCTAATCTCTACTTCTTTCCTTTAAAACATTGAGGATAATATTTCATTCTGGTTGGGGAGAGGGAATAGTTGATTATTGTGGAATGTCTTAATCTTTGTTAAGTTTTTACAAATTTTTATTGTAAAAAATAAATGTGGTTAACTTTTTACATCGAAGATGGCTGAATATGAAGTGTAGTGACTCTAGAAACTCATTTTCTTAGTTTGAAAGTTAAAAAAAAATTTACTTTTCAGTCATTTTTTTAGCTTCATTTTAAATGTGATTTTTTAAACTTTCTCTTTCTAATTTCTCCTTTATAAATATACACTTTCAAAATTTTGAGTTGAAGATGGCTGAATATGGAATATCATAACTCGAGAAAGGTATCTTTTTAGTTTTTTAAAATTTTTTTAAATATATATTTTGTGATATTTTTGACATGATGACTTTCAAATTTTAGTATTTGTATCATCTTTATTCTTAAGTTTTCTTACACTATGTTTACTACTGTACATTTGATTTCGGAGACAAAAATATGAGTTACTTGAAGGAATATACATATCATAATAAATTTCAAGTGAGTTCTTGAGCCTATCATTTTTCTTGGAGAGTAACCCTTTTTACCCATTATTTATATAGCTTAACAGTTTATTATTTGAACACGATCTATAAATTTCTTTTAAGTCAACCTTCTAAAAAAAAGAAAAAAGAGAAAAAAAATTTATGTGTCGCTACATCTGAAAGTTTATCTAATTAGCAGATATGAAAAATTAGTTAGTGCCTAAAGGACGATGGAAAGGCCATCTTTGATCTGTTTGAGCCTTTCTAACCATCCCTTTTGTGAAATATCTTTAATTAACTCTTTTGAGCCTTAAAAAAAAATTATTATCCTCTTTCTTGTTAACTTATCATCTCAACCCAACTCCATTATGAAATATTGCTCAATGTTGTATAAATTTCATCACCCATTCCTGTTTGAGAAAAATGTAAATAATTAGTTTGTTCAATAAAATTGTGCATTAGCGAAAAAAAAAATAAAAGAAAAAAATTCAAAATTTATATATTAGTTTAAAAAAAAAAAGAGAAATGTACACTGTAATCTTTAAAAAAATAACTCCCTTTTTTTCTCAAACATATATTTTTTTCCTATTTTTCCGTCTTTATTCGCCATGTCCCTAGCCAACGTTACGTCCAAATAAAAGTCCTTGATTTTAGGGAACTATAATCTAAAGTAGAAACTAGTTACATGGGCTATAAAGATGTAGTGATGCATAAAAAAATAATAATAATAATAAAAGAAGAAAAAAATATAACTAAATATATTGGTTTAACTCACATTTTGGCTTGAGATCGTATTATTTCTAAGCTGTGGGTATACTTATTTCATCTTGGTGAGAGTGTGTAATATTATTTTAATATTTTCTCTTAATTTACCATTCATGAGAGTGACGATTATTATTGGATTTAATTTTTTTGTGAGAGTGTCACTGTCAGGGAGATTTTGGGGTATTGACATGTCGTTCTTAAAAGTAGCTTGGTTACAATAGCTGTGACAAAGTCTACTGGATTGATTCATGTGAATGGTTGATTTGAAAATAATATTTCTTAAAGACTGGAGATAATGCCTATACTTTTATTTGATTTATATCATAAAGTTTAATTAAATAAACATGATAGTTCAAAAAAAAAAGTTTTGGGTTTGAATTTGTTAGGGACTAGCAATAAGCTAGTTGGGGGGTGTGTTGAATACTAAAAAATGTATATTTATAAAGGAGAAAATCGTTATTTTTCACTTTACGTTCTACTAACTTCTTTACTTTTATGTATTCAAGTTTCTTGTAAATTTAATTATGCATGTTTTATTATAATTAAGTATTTTATGTACTTTACAGACATCATGGTTATTTCACAATAAACGAGACATCAGATGATAAAACAAACGGTAAATCTAAAATCAGAACAGTTAAAAATCTTAAGAGAAGCATAAAAGTAAAAATGTACTGTTCACATGTACGGTACTGTTCAGACACTATTCATATATACTGTACGATGACGTGGCACCGACCAATGACATGGTAATATTTGATTGGAGGAATAATGTGGCATTGACTGATTATGTGGTGTTGACTGATGACGTGGCTTGACTTATGAGGTGTCACAATTTTATTAGATAAAAATGTTTATACACTGTTGACTGATGATGTGCCAGTATGTTGTGGATAAAAAAAAATGTGCGTAAGGTACATCTATATACACGGGATAATAGCTCTGATGATGTGTTCAAACCAATCAGAACTTGCCACGTGGCACAATCCTGTGTATCCAAATTATTTTAATCTGATGGCCATGATTTACTCATTGTATCTATAAAAAGAGGGCTCCCCCCTTAATTTGACACCCCTGAGTTTATTTTTTAGTCCCATTTTCTGAAATCCTTTCTCTATCTTGTATTTTCTTTGTATTTTAGTAAAATTCTCATTTTTTCCTAGTTCAAATATGAGTAGCTAATTTTCTTTCAAGCTTGGGTTGAAGGTGAAGTCTCACATGTTTCATAGGCTTAATTGATAAATTCATTTTATGTTCCCCTCTAATTTCTATGGATGTTTTGACTTTTCCTTGACAGATAGTAATAACACAGGTGTGTTATTACTGTTTGGCACGATAAACCTTCAGCACCATATTAATTAGAGCGTGGTTCATGAGGAGTGAATTTTTTCCTCATGATTTAATTGGTATTAATAAGGAATATTGAGCCCTGGAGTATATTGATACATATCCATATACTCAAGTGCTTTATTATAACAATTGAATTTTTAATTATTCTCGCCATTTTAATTCAAAATTTAAGATAAATTTACCATAATTTAACAACTCACTTAGAAAACTAATTTAACACACAATTAAAATCCACCTACTTGTGGGATCGATACTCATCACCATTAATCTATTCTACAATAGATTCGTGCACTTGCGAGTTCAATAAAATTTGCACAAAAGCCAGCTTACGAAGGAATCCAGTTCACATCTGTCTTCATTATTCACAGGCCTTACTTCCACATCTCAACACTAAGTTATTTTAGACATAGAACCAAGCCTATGAATGGATGATAATACCACACCCAACTGTTCTCGAACAAGATATAGATATCAAAAACAATCTCAGATAGTTTCTCATTCAACTCAACCATGTCCCAACTCCATCATCAGATATTCCTCATACCTCTCTTGGTCCAAAACATGAAAAGGTCAGAGTCCCTACTCTCTCAGTCGGGTCAAAACCTACGTCTAGAGGAATTATTAGCAAAGAAGAATGTCCTGATCATAATGATGTTTTATTCCAGGATTTCTAAGATTCTTAAGATGAATTTTCTCTTTTAAATGACATCATTAACCTTCCTCCTCCTTCAATCAATCCATCCACAACTTAACCTATGACAACCCACTACATATGTTTAGATCTAAAACTTAAAAAAATCATAACAGATCTACTACAGCCTGCTTTTCTAAAAGATCCTTCAAAGTCCTCCTAAACACATCTGAATCTATCAGTCTCTCCAACTTCATAGAAAGAATTCACGTCCTCTATAAAATCCTTTACTACTCCTCCGGTCTTTGTTTCTACCCCAACACTTCCTAACTCTCTAAAAACTAAGCCTTCCCAAACATATCCAACTCGGTTAAAGGAACAATGAAAAAATCTATTTTGCTGATATCCATACTGAAAAGTGTTTTATTTACAATGGATAATGCATTTGTTAGTTCATAAACAAGAGTCCTACTTAAGCATCCATGTATTTCAATAAAGTGTGCTTTAATAATTAAAGGCGTGTATGATTGTTTTACTTTTGCCCTTACTTTGTCATTTTGTAATAATGTTTACTTTAGCTTTTGCCAAAGTTACTTTAAGTAAAACTATGTAATTATGATTTTTTCACTGATCAAAGTAGACCACTAATTTTACTGTTCCTGATAAGGGTCCTGTCTTATCAAGAGTTTCTTCTCCTTACTATAAAAGGGATGATAGCATTAATGTAAAATATCGGTATTTTTCAAAATCCAATCTCCAATATTCTCTTATGTGTATGTTCTAAAACCCTTCTTTTTCTCTAAATCTAGGAATAAGAGAGTCTCCAAAGTCTTGGAATAATGGTCTGTTCATCTTCTTCTCCAAGCAAATATGTTCTACACTTGCCTCTTTTGAGGATCTTGTGTATAAAAAAACTATCTGCTCTTTAAGATTATAGAACCTCTAGCGATTATAGGAACCCGCCATAGATAAGAGACCAGAGAGTCTAGAGATACCCTGAAGTTTATAGTCGAGAGGATACTCAAGTGGTTGTCTCTCTTTTGATCTCTGTATTTAGACTCTATTTTTTAACACTCTTTGTTTATATCATTGTATCTCTTATTTGGAGTGCTTTTGGTCCTATCCATTTAAAACCATTTGTTTCTTATACAACACATTTATTTATTTATTTATTTTTAGAGTCCGACTCAAACTTTATAATTGCACTCATGTTATAAAGTTTTACAATGGGGAAATTATGGTGGTCCATAAAACATTGGATTGTTTACATTTGCTTAAAGAAATTGGAAAAAAAAAGTTGAAGCACAATCATTTTTTTTTTTTTTTACAACTAGGAGGTGACAATATTTTTTTGAATTACTAATGTTGTTTTGTCAGCTAAGAGGTGATGTTGATGTTGGACCAAAATTAGAATGGGTCTAACTGGAGCCTAAATAAATACAATCTCAACAAAGTCCAAGTTTTAGATAAAAGTCCTTAGAAAAATTTCATAAGATAAACTTCTTAGGACAAACCTCTTGGAACAAATCTCCTAAAATAAGTCACTTAGGATAAACCTATAAATCTCATAGGACAAATCACTTAAGATAAATCTGCTAAGTTTGTCATGGGACAAACTACCTAGGGCAAATCTTCTAGGAAACATCTCCTAGGACAAGCCCCTAGATTAACTTAAAGATAAAAATACTTCTTTCAAACTAAGTACTAGTACGTCGTATCCTCAACCAAACGGGGAGAATGGGGACACTTCCTCCTTTGACTTGAGAAGATGATTGCATGGCCAAGTGTCACTTAATATGGACACAAGAAAGACAAGCGTCGCCAATTGTCACAAGCACAATGACAAATCAAATTCACCTACATATATAAGCCCTCCATTCTTTTTGAAAGGTAAGCAAAAAAATACTCAATAGCAAAAATATTGGCTCTCTCTCGAAATTTTATCTCTAAAAATCTAGTGACTGACTTGGTAGTTAGAGGTTTGATATCAGTAAAAACCGCCTTATGACTTCTTTATTATGTTTGTAGAATATTATCGCTCGATTTCATCCTCATTAAATCCCAGGAGGTGGGTACGTCCTAGAAGAAATTTAGAAGAGCACAATAGAACTTGAAAATGAAAGGCTTACGTCGAGAGATCAACATGGTTTGATCCAAAAAGAGGAAGCATAATCCTAAGAAGGTTTTCCTAGGTCGAAATTGCTATCTGACAAGTTGGACAAAATTTGCACTAATAGTTGATATCTTTTTGAACCACCAATTGTTGTTTTGTTACCTAGGAGGTGATATTGATGTTTTTTGAAATGAAGGTGGACAACTTTTTCAAATGATTAGCACTTAATCCAATAAGAAAGAAGCTTAATTGTTCCTTGAAGCTAGGTGGTGTTACTAGATGGACAAAGGAGAGCAGAATAGCAATTTTTCAGTCTCAAATATCGTTACTATGTACTCACTTGCATTAGTTCTGCATTTTGAATTTATGATTAGCGGTTGACCTAACAAACAGAAATAGAAAATGTTTTTTTCCTTCCAATACAGCCTTTATTTTGTATGATTATTAGCTAAATCTGCATTATTTGGAATCTTATGCATTTTAAATCCTGTTATGGTTATTAAAAATTGGTCCTGTATCTCCCCGCTAATACAACATATAGCAAGAAGAGTTGGTTCCTTTTTTTTTTTTTTTTGGGGGAAATGTGTACAAACTCTGAAATGAAGGTAAACATGTTCACAAGTAAATCTGTAATATATATTGGTGACAGGTTTTGCACACAAGTAGACATTTTAAAGATGAGGTTCGTATATAAATTATAACTATGTAAAGTTTCTTCTGCAATAACGGAAGCAGATTATATGATAAGTAGTGAATTTGAAATCTTAAGTTTGGTTAAGAAAAATTTTGAAGTTCATATTTTTACATTTTCTCCGTTGTCAAATACTACATAAATGTAAACTAAAATCGTTCCCGCCCTTGTGTGAATGAGGTTTAAAGAACCAGCACACACAAGAAAATGCTTAAAAGAAGTTACTCTGTTCCTTCTTCATTCTTCTAGAAATCATATGCACTTGTTTTGTAGATTAAAATTCCTCCTGTTGAGGAATTGGGTTGTTCAATGCAAATTTTCACTCATAAACCTGTTGATGACTTCCTCCTGTTAACTAATTTTCGGTCATAAACCTTAAGGTTCTTCCGTTATCAAACTAGATTGAATTGAATTAGTTAACATCAACCGAGTTTTTATTTATAGCTTGATTGAATTGGATTAGATAATACCAACTCAGTTTTAATTTATTTAATCTTTTTTGCGAATTACTAACATTTAGAAAGATATCTACTAAGAGCTAACCTGGATTAGTCCTATTGTAGGGCAATTTGGATGTCTGGGCATTTTTGGGACATGTCAGTAACCAATTTAGGTGAAGATCTCTTGCTATTTGGGTTTCAATCCGAGTCTTCATGGTTGCAAATCATGGCTCTCCCTTCTTGGTAATCCCTAATGAGTTAGATTGATGTGCATTTTTAATTAAATTAGATAAGACTGGACTATTATTATTACCTTTTTTTTAAAAAAAATAAGATTATTAATATCTTCTTGCATGGTTGTGTGTTTTGTATATACAAAATTCAATAATACGACTTATTAACTATGCAGCATGAATATAAATAATTGATAACTGAACAATACATCTTTAATTATATTTTATGTGTAAAATATTCATAAACACTTTATAGTTAATTTAAACATTAATATTGATATTAATTGGTTTGTTTTATTATGTTGATATATTCGATTAATAACATAAAAGCATATATTCAGTATTTAATATAAAGAATAATTTCAGTAATACTTACTAGTAAATTTGGATTCATGTTTTTAAGCATTTAATTATTCTTTTGTAAAATTGTGTTATGTTAGTTCTTATTACAAAATATAATTATGAAAAAAATTAATTAAATCTAAATTAATTATTTTTTGCTTTTTTTAAATATTTACAACCTTGCCAATGCAGTACTGCTCTAACTTCAATGGTTCTAAATTGTTTAGTTATTTCCCACCCAATGCAATCCAATCTACTCCATGGTAACAAATTCGCTAGAAATGTTATTTTCGGTTAGAGTGTGTAAACGATTTGCTTTTCAAAAACTAGAAATTCCTCCATGGCTGCATTATGAGTCTATGGCATAGATTACAGGCAACATTGAAATTGCTGTAGTACAAACTTATTTAAAGCCATTTCTGTTCTTTTATGTTGTATTTGTATTCCAATTAAATAATGATGCATGCTTTTGATTGTTGGATCACGCAATGGCACAGGTTGGTGGCTTGGTTATGCTGCCACCAGAAGTGGGGAGGCTCTCGTGAAAATTTCTTCTTTGCTGGAATTGATAAAGTAAAGATTTAGGAAACCAGTGATTGCAGGTGACACTTTGGTCATGAGAATGACACTCATCAAGCTATAGCAACGCTTTGGAATAGCGAAGATGGAAGGCAAAGCTTATGTGGGAGGTGAAGTCGTCTGTCAGGGAGAGTTTTTGATGGCCACTGGTAGTTAGTAATGTTCTAATTATGAAGTAGTATATAAATGGGTGGCTTTTTCAGATATTCCTTATTCCAGCCTGCCCTTCGGTCATTGAATTTTGAGTAACCATATTTCTGCTCTTTGGTCTCCCTTCATTCCATGAAAAATCAACCCTGGTAGCTGCAGGCTTATTTGTCTCATCGCATATGGCTCGTGAAAATAGATTAAAATTTCAGTTGTGATTAAAATACAAGGCTCCTGCTTTAACCTGGTGACCCGACATTCTTTTCTCTTTAATTTTTTTACTTCAGCATGAGATTAAGAACTCCCTGAACACGCACGATTAGAATATGAGATATATGATCTGGCAAATTCGGTGTTACTTGTTTGACTGGGAAAAATACGGGGCTGAAAGAAGAAAGGGGGCAAGCGGTTTGTATCGCTATCAGTAGGGATAAGAGTTGAAAGACAAATAAACTTACTCTTAGGAGTGATTTCGATTACGTTTTAGATTCTCAAAATCTCAACTGGGATCCCAAACTAAAATGAAATTGAACTCTCATTCAGGGAGAACTCATATACACCCCACAGATTACGCTTTTATCATCAATCAGTGAGTTATCTACATAAGCATGTTTTACAAACCAAGAGCCCCAAGTGGCGTCTTGCCTTGGCCAGCTTCAAAGTAGAAAATCAACATGGCTACCATAGCAAGCCTAGCATGTTTAATCTCAGCAACTTTGAGCCTGTCAAGCTTCTCAGTGTCAGGAATGTAGACACCATCTTTAATTGTTCCAGCCAAACATAAGGGATCAAAGAATTTTCCACCAGGATAGCCTTGTTCACCAGTTGCATTGGCAAAGTTCTCAGCCGTTCTTGACCATGGTGTTGCCCATTCAACTGATTGAGATTCAGGATTGAAAAAATCAACCCACCGCTTGCTCTCAACCCAACCCATAAGGAGAAGCTGGGTTCCCAGGAGTGAGCCGAAGGAGAATGGTGCTATGGCTCCAGGATCTGCTCCAGCCTCGAACCATGGAATCCCACTCCATGCCTGTCCGACGAATATCCCAACAACTGCAGCCATCGCCCATCTTCCGTGGATCAGTTCTGCTTCCCTGTACCATTTCAGGAATGCTGGGTCTTTTCCAAGCCCAAGTGGGTCGAATCCGTAGTCACCTGGGAGACTAAACACACAGACACGCCCCAGACGCGCAAGAATTTATATGGCAGAATATTAAAATGTGAAAAAAAACAAGAATGACAGATGGATAGATTTATTGATTCTTAGCTTGTTCGGCGTTTAGGCACTGTTCTAACATGAGTTTGAGTTAGTTGTATTTGAGGCCGATGAGACGAATGATGTATTAACTAGGCAAAAGAATATATTAGATAGATTGAATTCTTACGAGCCATCAAGCCACTCGGGGTTAACGAGGTTGCCACCACCTTTAACAGCAGGAATCCAAGATTTTTTAGGTGGAAGAGCAGCTACAACAACTGACTTTTTAGAACTTATCACTCTGTTCGTGCCAGCCAAAAGGGCCTGGCTCTTCTTCTTACCACCATTTATGAATGAAGAACCCAACCCGTTTAACACAGCCCCGGATGTTGCAGCCGCCATAGATATGATCTCTTCTGTAGCCACAGAATGGGCTGTCTATCAATACCAAGTAGTAAAATGCTTCCTTGGTCAGGTTCTTAAGATATCTAGAGGAGGATTTCTAGATGGCCAAGTCGGATAATGAAATCTAAAGACGAAATCTGAATAAGTATCCTGGATAGATTACGCACCAATGGGAGCCTGAGGTCCATCCACATCTTTAAATTGCTTCCAACCATGTAGACCACCTCTTTTATCTCTCCTATTTTACACTTGCAACTCACAAGGTAGGGGCCCACATTTTGTATTTTTTATTCCCCCTGAATGTTCTCCATTTGACCACTTTAGGAACCGTCAAGGCACCAAAGATACCGATCTTTTTTTTTTTTTTTTTTTTTTTTTTGGCCGGGGGCAAAACCCGCCCCCAGCAACAGCTAATGCAAAACAGACCGAGGGTGAGAAACCCCCATACAATCATGATGAACCCATAACTCAGCTCCGAAAGGAGGTGAACTGAAAATACGTAGTCCAACAAGTAGGGAGAGAGTAGATTTTGCAAGAAAGTCAGCTGCAAAATTTGTTCCTCTGTAAATATGCTTGCTGTGCACTTGCCAGCTTCTGTTCAACAATTCTTTGATACCCCTGATAAGAGATGCATACGTATTTGGCCTAACAATATCATGAGTCACCAACCGAGTAACACATAGGCTGTCAACATCCACGCGAAGCTGTCGAACTCCATTATCCCAAGCCTAACATAGCCCCAGATAAGGCCCCATAATTCAGCACCAGTAATGGTACCAACACCAATATTCATGCCAAAACTAATTATCGACTCCCCAAAACAGTTTCTAATCAAGCCCCCGCACTAGACAAACCAGAATTATTTTGAGCTCCATTTGTGATGAGTTTAAACCAAGGCCATCTAGGGGCCACCCACCCAAAATATTTCTCAATCTTCATGGCAGCAGGCACAAACAAACTCTGGTTAACCTTTTGAATTTCTTCTGTTCGGATCTTAATATCCATTACAATATTACTAGTCCTGTGACACACCATTACGCATATTTTGATTACGCCAAAACCAAAGCCTCCAAACTGTGACACCAAAATGCATGGCCAATCCAACATACCATAAAACTTCCAGAGTGTAAATGGATGACAGGTTGGGTTAATTGTTGGTATTGGTGGAGACTTAGTAAAGAGTGTGGGTCTTTGTTTTTCTGATTCAATTCGGTCTAACTCTACTTTCAATTGTCTAATCTTTCTTTCTTTTTGATAGATTTAAACTAAAAAATTGATGACTGAAACCGTTAGGTTTCAATGATGACTAAACATCCTTTGCATTGGGGGCAATCTCACAAAACATGAATGCTGCGTTTACTAAACTGAAATCTGAATAGATTAAAATTAGAATGGGCTGAAATAAAAATGAGTTGGAATGAGAATAAAAAATAAAAATTAAAATAAGTTATTTACTTAAACTGTTGGAATCGAAATTGGATTAAACTCAATTCCCATTGATGTATTTATTTTACCCTGAAATCAGAATCTGTTTCAAATTATTAGAATACACTTTGTTACTTATAATGATTAAATTAAGGATGATAAATTTAAAATAATTAATAAATTATTATTATTATTATTCATAATAAATTAATCAATTACAAAAAAATAATTTTATTTTTAATATATTATTGTTCTTTGTTAAAAATAAAATAATAATAATAATTTGTTTTAAAAATTAAAATATTATTATTTAGTAATTTTAATTTTAATTTTATTATTAATTCTATTTTTATATATATGATTGTTCTTTGTTAAAAAATAAAATAAAAATAATAACTTTTAATAAAAAATAATATTAAATTAGTAATTATAATAACAACAATTATAATATTTTTGAGTAAATAAAAATCAATTTGATCTTATATGTATTGTAAGTAGTTTTTTTACTAATTAATTTATTTGAATTATTGAATAATTAGATCATAGAGATTATTTGTTGCTTTTTGGCCCTGATAGTTGATGTGTGAATTAGATGATGTGATGAAGTTGAAGTTATGGAACAAATTTTAAAACAAGACTTTTTTTTAATTACTAAAGCATGACTTTAAAATTATGTGATCTTTGAGTATTTGGAGATATGAAAGGTGGACTAAAAGTCATTAGGAAAATTGCTACATTCTACTATTTACTGAAAAATTATAAATAGCAACAAGCAATTGCTCAATATAAAAGCTTATGCTATTGTCTTCTTGGCAAACTATTGTTAGTTCAAATCTTTGATGTTGGGGACGAGCTGGTAGGACCTATTTGAATTTGTTCTGTTCTTTAAAAAATGGATTCATTTTTGCTTGATATTGGGTGTTTTCTGAACCATATTATATTTGCTTGACTGTAGGATTCCTTTGATGTTGATATGATGACATATTCCATTCCACTCTTTGAACTTGTTTTGAATGGTAATGTTAAATTCTGGACAAATATCACTTGGAAAGGAAACAGAAACTTCATAGAACAAAAATTTTACAAATGACATAACATGCTAAAGAAAATTTTTAGGAATTAAGTAAAAAATTCAAGATACAAATTACAAAAATTGTTAGGAGGATATGATCGTTAATGAATGCCAAAATCTACAAAAGGTTAAGACTTGAATAAGCTGAAACAAGATACACTTGATATCACTCTTGTAGTTCTAACTATCTATACAAAAATAGAAAAGAAGAAAAATAAGGAAATCATGTATGGTGGCAACGACAAAGAATTCCATTTCAAGATAAACAAAACCAATTAAAACAAATTAAGACAAAGAATTCCATTTCCAGCAACAAAAAGGAACAAAACCAATTAAAAATTAAAAATAAAAATGATAAAGATCGGTGAAATTCATCTCATTCATACTTGCACCAATGAAGATGGTGATGGCAAGCTTCTGATTGGTGGTGAACAGTAGGCAAAGATGAAACAGCGAAGTTGAAAATTGGCAAAGCTCAGTGCGACGACAGAACCAACGATGAGAGCAACTAGGACCGGTGATTTCAAAACCAACTAGGAGGACTCAGTGGTTTTAGAACCTATCATAAAGAGTGGCTGGGATGACAATGGCCGGCAAATTCAGAAGCAATGACGACAGTAGCTAATTTGGAGGCCAACAATCAGCAGCAGCACCCAGCTTCGAAGAGAAAAAGACAGGTTAGAGGATTTGGCCTTTTTTTAATTTTAAAATTTATATTTTTGGTTTAAAAGGAGGGCATATTTAGAATTTGATAATTTTGTTGGGGACAAAATGAGGAATTTCAAGAAAGGGAAATTAATTTCCACCTCCCCCATGTGAATCAATCTTTTATTTCTTATTCCTAAATAAGAATGGGCTCTACCATTCCCATTTCGATTCTAGATCCGTTTTTGTAAAATAAACGACGTCAATCATTCTGATTCTAAATTCTAATTCCCCAATCTGAGAAGTAAACACACCAAAAGAGTGTTCTTAAAATACCCGCCACATCTGCACAGTTCGTATCAGCAACAATCTTAAGGATAAATGCATCACATTCCACCCCAAAAAATATTGATTTACTTTATCCAAAATTTCTTGATTAGTCTGCCTAACGACCCTTGAATGAATGATCGACATGCCAAGATATTTCCTAAGGTTTTTAGTTGCACAAGAACCTAAGAAAGCACTAATTTTCTTGGCCCTAGTTGATTTCATGTTTGCGTGAGAAGAATACTCAAGTCTTGGTTTTACTGACTTTCTCTTCATAGCTCATACAAAAATCATTCAACACTTCATTTATAACTAGAGCTTGCTTACATAAAGCCTCTGCAAGTAAAATAAGATCGTCAACAAAAAAATAAAATTGTCAACAAAAAATAAATGAATGTCCCATTATATGCCACTGGTAAAAGAGAGATGCAACCCGTCTAATCTAAGGGATTTCAAAGCCTTTATACTAAAAATAACATTTATTATTTCCTCACCATCCACTTCTTGCCCCAAAGCTTGCATTATACTATTATCAAGAACTGGGAAAGCTTGAATGATAGAATATGGCTTATAGGCTATATCCTCTTTAATATGAAGCTTAGAAAAGAAAGAAATAGAATAATCTCCCTAATCATCTAAATTTTATGTCTCCTTCTTTGTTGAATTATTTTACGATAAAAAAAGGAAGTGTTACTCATGAACTTTTGATAACATAAAAGTTCCTTTTGAAGTTGAGATTGCAAATGAATTAAATTATTAGAATAATGATTCTCTAAGGCTTGTTAGATGCCCCAATTCTTGCTAATAAATGATTTTTACATGTAAAAATGTCTATTCCAAAAGAAGATAGAGGATAGAAGCTTTAGGAAATCTGGCAATCCAATTATCATTACAAATTATTCTGTCATGTCTTTTATGCAAAGAGCCACGAGCCCAAGTGAAAGATGATGAAACCACCTATTGAAAAGCTAGCACACACTATTAGATCTCAATGAACCTCCTCTTTTGAAAATCTTTTGAATCTTGCCATCAAGAAGAAATAGGGAACAAAGTGGTTTAGTTAGAACTAGCTCCACCACTATGCGAGCAAACTTACCTCTCAATGTTGACTTAGTATTATAGTCAATCTTTATAAGCTTTCTAATTACATGCCTCAACATCCTAAGAATTCATATGTGATAGTAATGTAGAGGCATTCTTGGAAGATGAATCCATGCAACGATTGAATCAATGGTTTCTATAGAGTAATGAAAACTAAGAGACCATTGTTGAACTATTAAGTAATGACCCAATATGGTCCATGATCCTTGAGTGAGACCATGGTAGGCATTATCTTTCAATTTAAACTTTACCAAGAAAAAGTCGTTCTCAAGATCAATCACAATAAAACCCTCAGACCTACTCCATAATGATTCCAAACGATTACGCAGAACTTTGTATCCTATAGATATTCCAAGAAGCTTGATAACCGCAATTGTCTTTTATGGTTTAACTAGTTGTTAAGTGCTAGAAAATATATATTTACAAAGGAGAAAATCATCATTTTATACTTTAAGTTCCACTAACTTATTTGCTTTTATATATTCAACTCTTTTGTGATTTTGATTATATGTACTTTAATAATTACGTATTTTATGCACTTTAGGGGTAATATGATCATTTCATAAACGAGACATTGAATAATAAAATGGACAGCAAATATGAACTTAAAATGATCAAAAAATCTTAGGAAAAGCATAAAAGTATAAATGCACTGTTCACTATATGGTACTATTATAGTATTGTTCATGACACTATTCATAAATACTATAAATGACATGGCATTGATTGATGATGTGGCACCGACCAATAATATGACAGTATTTGATTGGATGAATGATATGGCTTTGACTGTTTATGTGGCATTGACTGATGATGTAATATTGACCGGTGATGTGTTACAATCTTATTGGACTAAAATATGTATGTACTATTGATCGATGACATGACAGTATATTATTGGATTAGAAAAACGTGTGTATGGTATATGCATATACACAGGATAATAGCCTTGATGATGTGTTCAATTCAATTAGAGCTTGTCACGTGGCGTAATCATGTGCGTCCAAGTTATTTTAATTCGATGGCCATAATTTACTTGTTGTATCCATAAAATGAGGGTTCTTTCTCCCTAATTTGATACCCCAGAGTTCATTTTTTAGCTTAATTTTCTCTAGTTCCTTCTCCATCTTATATTTTTTACATATTTTAATAAAATTCTCATTTTAATTCTAGTTCAAATATGAATAGCTAATTTTTTTTCCAACTTGAGTTGAAGGTGAAGTTTTAACATATTCCATAGGCTTATTTTGGTAAATTTATTTTTTGTTCCTCTCTAATTTTATAGATGTTTTTATTTTCTGTTGATAGACACTAATTACTGTTAGCCTGATAAGTCTTTAGCACCATATTAATTAGAGATCAGTTTATGAGTAAGTAGATATCGCCCTCATGATTTAATTGATACTAATAAGAAATATTAAGCCTTGGAGCATGCTGATATAAATTCAAATACCTAGAGTACCTAATTACAATAATTATTAGTTTAATTTATTTCTGCCATTCCAACTTTAATTTTAAAATATATTAAATTACTTGCACCATAATTTGAACCACCCACTTAAAAAATTAATTCAATACATAATTAAAATCCACCTCCTCGTAGAATCAACACTCACACCATTAATCTATTCTACAATAGATTCGTACACTTGCGAGTTCAATAAAATTTACATAATAAATTATTAGCACTATTGCCGGAGAGCTAAGTTATTTTAATTTATTGAATTAATTTTTTTAGTTTTCTTGTATTTTTTCTTATTGAAAAAATAATTATGTAATTTAATTTTTGTAATTGAAATTTCTTTAAATTTTTGTAATTCAATTTTGAAGTTATTTTCCTTGGTAATTTTTTTCATTTTATCTTGTTAATCTATTCATGGAATTAATTAATAGAATTAAGTTTTTAAGTAATTTTTTTAGATTATAATTAAAAAATTAAAAAAATTAAATTAAAATTAAAATTAAAAAACGTAAATATGCAATTCCTGTAATTTAATTTATTTTCTTTTTTTCTTCTTTATATTTCTATAATTTAATTTTTACGTCATTTTTCTTTGTAATTTTCATTTATCTTGTTATTTTATTTAATCTATTTTTGTATTTTTTTAGCACTTGAGTTTTTCTTCATAGTAAAATGATAATAGCCTGATAAGATTAGTTTCGTAATTTCTCTCTCTTTCTTATTTTTATTAATTTTGTTCTCTTTTTGTGTTGCATTTTTTTTATTTTTTTATGCATGGTCGAAGGTCGCAATTACCTAATCTTAGGTCTATTGACTTAGAATTAAAAAAAAAAATACTTTGCACACACAAACACATTGTAATTAAAGAAAAAATTGAAATGGATTTACAATAATAAGAACCACCACAGGAGAGGCCATTTAAGGACTACTTCAATCCTTTGGCTAACTTAAGCATTATCATGTATAAAATACCCAAATGTAGCTATTAGGAGCTTTGAATTAAAAACTAGTGTGCTAAATTGTCTCCCAACATTCTATAGCTTAGAAAATGAGAATCTATATAATCATCTAAATGATTTTCATACTATTTGTCAAACTTTTAAATATGAGAATTTTTTAGATGATGATACTAAAATAAGATTATTCCCATTTTCATTAAAGGTAGAGCTCCTTCATGGTCTAATAGCATTACATCAAAAAAACAAATAGTAGCAAAATTTTTGAATAAATACTTCTTAGTGCATAAAACCAATTCTATTCGTAGGAAAATTTTTGAGCCAACCTAGAGAGAAGACGAGTAATTTTTCGAAGCATGAGAACGATTTAATGGACTACTCTTGAAGTGTCCACATCATGGGTATAAGAAGAGCTAATGGGCTACTCTTGAAGGGTTCACTCTAGTGCCAATACTTTTTGGAGAGATTACTGCCAAATGTGCAAGAATGGCTAATGGCAATAAGTGGAGGAGAGCTAATGTCAAAGTGCATTAGAGATTTTGGATTTCTTCTAGCCACAAAGTAGATAATTCCCAACAATAAAGTCAGTCACTCAGGAATAATAGAAGAATTAAAGATGTGAATGAGGTTCACATTGGTAAGGAAACGGTTAAAGGACTTTTCAGACAAATTGCATCTTTAACAATTACTAAACCAATATAGCCACATGACCATGAATTATACCCAGATTAAGCCAATGTTATAGGTGTAATGAAAAAGCTATCAAACTATAACCCTTACTCCAACACATACAATCTTGCATTGAGAGATCATCCCATTTTTTTATGGTCTCAAAGATCTCAACAGAATAGACCAATAGCTCCAACTCCACCAATGCAACCAATTTTTCAAGTTCCTCAAACCTCTCAGTCAGCATTCAGACATTACAACTAGAATTCAAATTATTTTTAACCCAAACCATGGAAGGATGCATTCCAGAATTTCAAGAATTCTACCCACTCCATGATTGAGCAATAAAATCGCACTATTGATGGACTATGAAATGGGATGAGAGTATGCTTCAAATCACAGACCCAATTAATTTCAAACCTTGAGAATTTGATAGGACAACTTGCCTCTTCAATTCAAAGTTGGCAATTGACTGTTGAAAAAGTAATTTTTTTAGTCAACCAATGCCTAACCCTATAGAAGTCCATGAAGCAAGTAACAATTCACCCCAATAATATAGAGAGGTCAAAGCCATCATAACTTTGTGAAGATAATGGTGACAAAAACAACTCAAATTATACCTGTCAATGTTGAAGACTCATCATCAGAGGAGAAAGAAGAAACTAACCTACGAGAGTATGTTCCTAAAGCTCTATTTCTCCTAAGATTAGCTAAAACAAAAAAGAAAAAAATCTTTGGGTGAGATTTTTCAAATCTTCAAACAGGTAAGTGTTAACATCCCATATTTAATACTATAAAATAAGTGTTATCTTATGCCAAGTTTCTTAAAGATTTTTATACTAAAAAGAGAAATATTCATATTCAAAAGAATATTTTTTTAATAGAAAATGTTAGCTCTATACTCCAACAGAAAATTCCTCTCAAATGCAAAGATCCAAGCTCCCTCACTATCTCATGTAGTATAAGGAACCATACAATTAAGAATGCTTTGTTGGACTTGGGAGCTAGTGTTAATTTATTACCTTACTCAATGTTTGTGAAATTTAGATGAGGAGAATTACACCTAACTCTAGTGGTGTTACAGCTTGCAGATCTATCCACAAAAATACCTCGTGGTATCATGGAGGACGTGCTTATCCAGATAGATAAGTTTTACTTCCTATTGATTTTATTGTAATCGACACTTAACCAGTGCAAGATTTAAAGAAGCATATCCCTATTATACTAGGTCGATCTTTCTTGGTAACTGCCAATGCTTACATTCAATGCAAGACTGGAAACATGCTGTTGTTATTTGACAACATGACCATAGAGCTAAATATCTTTAGCATTACCAAATAACCTCACAATGCAGATGATGGAATTGTAGATGTGGATTTAATTGATGAATTAGTTGATCATACTTTTTCTTTAAACCTTAGTAATTACCTTTTACTAACATGCTTAACTCATTTTAGTTTGGATTTTAATATTGACAGATCAATTGATAATGTTAATGCCTTACTAGATTTATTGCTATGCATAGATATTGATAAATGGAAGACAAAGATAGAGCAATTGGCACTATTAATAGAAAATCTCATTCTATCATCAAAATTGCCACCAAAGATTGAGCTTAAACATTACTTGACTCTTTGAATTATACATTTTTGGGAGAAGAAAACACATTGTCAAAAATCATCTCATCCTCCCGTACTAATAAATAAAAGAATACAAACATCATAGATCTTATCTTTGGTTTAAAAAGGAGATTATAACTGGACTAAAAGAAGTGAATGAAAATCTTTCACGACAAGTGGAGTATGAGAAAATCTTTGACACCAAGTCAAAAAGTTTTTTTATTTAATTCTCAATGGCACGTTTCTCTAAGTAAGTTATGCTCTTGATGATCTGATCCATTTATTGTTTATATTGTTTTTCCACATGGAGCCACTATACTTAAAAATCCAAGGAACAGTGAAATTTTTAAAGTTAATGGCTAGAAAAGTAAAATCATATCATGAATACCAATCATATGAAGAAAACAGTGCAAAAGATTTAAATGAATTGACATTTTTTTTTCTATTTCCTTTCGATGATTTAAATTTTTCTTTTCTATTTTTAATTATTTTTGTGTAAGCATGTTTGTTTAACTATTAAGTTTTCTCTTATCATTTTTCCTCATGAGTGCCTCAACTAAAAAGCATCTCTTCAACATTCGTAGATAGTTTCGACGTATACAATCTCATCTCAGATGCCAAATACGATTTTATAAAATACATCGTATTTGAAAGCTAAAATCACCAGAGTTAATAGCCCATGTTAAGGATTTAGAAGGAGGTTTCAAAGAAATTGAGAAAGCATCTACAGCATCTAATCAGAGCTTAAGGTAAATTCAATAAGAAGATGATTCTAACATTTTTTTTCTTTCTTTTCTTTGTATGTTTTAGTTTGTTACCCCGGTTAAGTGGCAGATAATAGTACTCCATGATAATTAACATTGGTTATTTCAGTTTTCCATAATAATTGATATTCTGAGTTGAAGGCATAGACCAAGACACGATTTTAACAAAGCTCCATAAGCAATTTTGTTTACTTTCTCAGAATGCCTTTCTCACCATCCATAAAGCTCAGTCTGAACGCATGCGATTGCTTTCGACAAGTGAGTTGCCTCTCAAATTTATTACATATATGCCTAGTTTTGGTAAAAGAAATTACTCAATAAAACGAAGAGCTTGAAAGCTCTCTAATGTTTGTCACAAATATGCCAGAATGAGATGTGAAAGAAATCATATTCTTTAAGAATAGTGTCTGATGACAGAAAAGATAAGATTAAATTCATTAGGAATGGCTTGAATGAATAGTCATTAAATGACACCCTTTTGTCTCTTAAAACACATCCCAATGGATATGTACAAAATGCAATACTCTAATTATGGCCATCATTTCAGAAAGAATGTGCACGATATAGTAAATGACTCTGTTTGCCAGTTTATAAGAAAACTAGATAGGAAACCTATCCTCAACCCATAGAGTGCGTTCAAACCATTTCTGAACGTAAAACCAGAGGAATATGTGAGCTACAGTCATAACTACTTGTAAATGTCTTTTTATTTTATTGTTTTTTTATTTCATTGTTGTTTGATCATTTACATTTTTATCTTTAATAATTTCATGTCATCATTTTTGTTTTGTCTTTTTACTATTTTTTTAACTCTTGAGCCATGTGCTTCACGCATTACTTGAAATAGATATGTTACCTCATTTACAACTATGAACCATTATCACCGAGATCATTAAATATGACTTTTTGTTAAGGCTCTTATCAATTGTTTTTGAAGTATTCCAATGGTAGCTACTCATAATAACTAGTTCAAAAATATTTGTGTGCTCTCTTGGTTTAATTATGGAAAATATAAAAAATTTATTAAGGCATCCTTAGATCTTGGTCAATGCATAGTAATTACGAAATTACACTTGGTTTATGGAGGAGGTAATCGAGGGTGATCAAATCTGATTTCAGAAGCTACTTATATCAAAGGAAGTCAAGTGTTAGACATCATCCCATCAATCTTAAAACCTGTGGGTTGTTTGTCTAACTCACAACTAGAGAAGAGTTAGTCATCTCAGGTATGGAAGAGAGAATAACTGAAATGCTAAATCATACTGATGCTTTTATTTTCCTACCAAGAGATCTGCAACTCTAGACGCACTAATCACATTTGCATCTTGGGCCCATCTAAGCATTTATCTAAAGTCTATCAGCTTGTTAAATGTCAATGAATTATATGATGACTTTATCACATTTCTTAACCATGCAATAGAAAATTATTTCACACTGTTAATGAGTTACTTGATCTATTACAAGCTTATAGATTATAGCCACATCCCAGAACCTTAGTGTTAGAGTGGCCAACTAATGATGGTAGTAGTAGCCACAATAAGAAGTGCAAATTAGATTTAACTCTCTTCTTGTAAATATTTCTTTTTGTACTGCAGTACCTAGGTGATATCTTCTAAACTCTACTTCTTTCCTGTAAAACATTGAGGACAATATTTTATTCTAATTGAGGGGAGGGAATAGTTGATAATTGTTTAATGTCTTAATCTTGATAAAGTTTTTACTAATTTTTATTGTAAGAATTAACCGTGGCTAACTTTTTAGTTGAAGATAGTTAAATATGGAGTGTAGTGACTCTAGAAACATATCTTCTTAGTTTCTTTTAAAAAAAAAATTAAGCTTAATTTTAAATGTGATTTTTTTCTAGCTTCTCCTTTATAAATATATAATTTTAAATTTTTAAGTCAAAGATAATTGAATATAGAGTGTAGTGACTCTAAAAATACATTTTTTTAGTTTTTCTTAAAATTTTTTTGTGATCCTTTAATATCAGATGACATGACGACTTTTAAATTTTAGTATTTATATTATCTTTGTTCGTCAGTTATGTTACACCATATTTACTACTCTATATATTAATATCGGAGACAAAAATATGAGTTAGTTGAAGGAATATACATGTCATAATAAATTTCAAGTGAGTTCTCGAACCTATTATTTTTCTTAGAGAGTAAATCTTTTTGCCCATTGTTTATACAGCTTAACAGTTTATTATTTTATACATAATTTCTAAATTTCTTTTTGAGTCAACCTTTTTTTAAAAAAAGAGGTGTTGCTATATTTGAAATTTTATCGAACTAGTACATATAGAAGATTATTTAAAAACCTAAAAGATGATGAAAAGGCTATCTTTGACCTGTTTTGTGAAATATCCTTATTTAAGTCTTTTAAGCCTTTAAATTATACAAGTTTTATTACCTATTCGTGTTTGAGAAAAATATAAATAATTATTTTGTTCAATAAAATTGTGCCATAAAAAAGAGAAAAATAAAAAATTATATATATTCATGTATATTTGTTCAAAAAAAAATAAAAGTGAGATGTATCTTGTAATCTAAAAAAAAAATTTATTTTTGCTCAAACATACATTTTGTTTTTCCCTTATTCTCCTTCTTTGTCCACCATGTCCCTTGTTGAGTGTTAGAAAATGTATATTTATAAAGGAGAAAATCGTCATTTTATACTTTAAGTCTCACTAACATTACTACTTTTATTTATTAAATATTTTGTTATTTAATTATACGTGTTTTATTATAATTATGTATTTTATGTATTTTAGGGGCATCACGATCGTTTCACAATGAACGAGTGATCAGACAGCAAAACGGACATCATATTTGGACTCAAGATGGTCAAAAATCTTAAAAGGAGCATTAAAAGAAAAAGTCATTGTTCACATATACGGTACTATTCATACGTAAAGTACTGTTCATGATAATATTCACGATACTGTTCATATATACAGACCGATGATGTGGCAACTACCATGACATGGTAGTAGCTGATTGGACGAATTATGTAGTATTGACTGCTTATGTGGTGTTGACCGATGATGTGGCATCGACCGATGATGTGTCACGATCTTATTGGGCTAAATTTCTTATGTACTGTAGATTGATGACGTGGCAGCATCTCAGTGGAACAAAAATCGTGTGTACAGTACATGTGCATACATGGGATTATTTACTATTCAGACGGCGTTACTGTTCAAACATTGACTATTAACTGATGACGTGGTGCAATCCTGAGTGTCCGAACTGTTTTTAATTGAATGGTCACGATTCACTCAATGTATCTATAAAAAAGGGACTCTCCCCTGCTAATTTGATACCCCTGAATTCATTTTTAATTTAGATTTCTGAAATTCCTTCTCTTCTTGTAGTTTCTTTGTATTTTAATAAAATTTCTTTTTTTATCCCTAGTTAAAATATGAGTAGCTAATTTCCTTTTAAGCTTGGGTTGAAGGTGAAGTTTCAACATGTCCCATGCGCTTAATTTGGTAAATTTACTTTCTTTTCCCTTCTAATATTTGTGGTTGTTTTGACTTTTCATCGACAAATAATAATAGTTTTATCTAGATACCGCCCTGGCAAGGTTATTATTATTTGGCACGATAAGCCCTTGGCACCATATTTATTTGAGCGTGGTTCATGAGATGTGGAATCCTCCGTTATGATTTAATTGACATTAATATGAAATATTTAGCCCATGGAGCCTGTTGATGCAGATTCGGATACCCAAGTGCTTTATTATAACAGTTTCATTTTTAATTATTCCCACCATTTTAATTTATAATTTAGGATAAAATTACCATAATTTAATTATTCCCATTAAAAGAAAATTAATTCTACACATAATTAAAATCAACCTCCTCGTGGGATCGACACTCGTCACCATTAATCTATTCTACAATAAATTCGTGTGCTTGTGAGTTCAATTAAATTTGTACAACATCCCTAACCTACATTATGTTCTAATAAAAGTCCTTCTTGATTTTAGGGAACTATAATTTGAAGTAGAAACTAGTTACATGGGTTGTAAAGATGTAGTGATGCATATATATAAACAAAAGAAAAAATAATAAATAAATACATTAGTTTAAGACTCATATTTTAACTTGAGATCATTTATTTCTAAGCTATGAGCATATTTATTTCATCTTGGTGAGAGTGTGTGATATTACTTAATTATTTTCTCTCAATTTACCATTCATGAGAGCAACTATTGTTATTGAGTTTAATTTCTTTATGATAGTATCATTACCGGTGAGATTTTGGGGTATTGACATGTCATTCTTGAAAATAGCTTGATTACAATAACTGTGACAAAGTCTACTGAATTGATTCATATGGATGGTTAATAAAGGTTGTAGTGATATTTCTTAGAGCCTGGAGATAATGCTTATACTTTTATTTGATTGTTATCATAAGTTTGATTAAATAAATACGATTGTTTTTTTGTTAAAAAAGAGTTTTTGGGTTTGAATTTATTTTCGCTTAATTTGCTAGGTACTAGCAATAAGCTGATTGAGGAGATGTATTGAGTACTAGAAAATGTATATTTAGAAAGGAGAAAATTGTCATTTTATACTTTAAGTTTACTAACTTCCTTACTTTTATATATTCAACTCTCTTGTGATTTTAATTATCTGTATTTCAATAATTAAGTATTTTATGCATTTTATGGGCAATATGGTTATTTTATAATAAATGAGATATTGAATGACAAAATGAACAGAAAATCTAGACTTAGAACTGTAGAAAATCTCAAGAGGAGTATAAAAGTATAAATATCACTATTCACATGTACGGTATTGTTTATAATACTATTCATGACATTGTTCATAAATACTATACAATGACGTGATAGTATTTGATTGGATGAATGATGTGGCTTTAACTAGTTATGTGGCATTGATTGATGATGTGGCATTGACTGATGACATTGCATTGACGGTTGACGTGGCAGTATGTTAGTGGATCAGAAAAATGTGTGTACTGTACATGCATATACATAGGATGATAACCTTGATGATGTATTCAATCCAATCAAAACTTGCTACGTGGCACAATCCAATTAGAACTTGCCATGATTTATTTATTGTATCCATAAAAAGATGGTTCTTTCCTTTTAATTTGACAACCCTAAGTTCATTTTTTAACTCTATTTTCTCTAATTCCTTCTCCATCTTGTATTTTCTATGTATTTTAATAAAATTCTCATTTTACCTTTAGTTTAAATATGAGTAGCTAATTTTTTTTAAGCTTGGGTTGAAGGTGAAGTCTCAACATGTTTCCATGGGCTTATTTTGGTAAATTATTTTCTGTTCCCCTTTAATTTCTGTTGATGTTTTGATGGGCTAGTGCATGTTGATATGGATCAAGATACTCAAAGCGCCTCATTACAATAGTTATCAGTTTAATTATTTCTGCCATTCCAACTTTAATTTTAAAATGGATTAAATAACTTGCACCATAATTTCAACTATCCACTTAGAAATTTAATTTAACACATAATTAAAATCTATCTCTTTGTGGGATCGATACTCATCACCATTAATTTATTCTACAATAGATTCGTATACTTGCGAGTTTAATAAAATTTACACAATATTAACTATGCAGGAATCCTTTGCTAAAAGAAGATTGAAGGCATATGTCCTACTGTTTCAAACACTACATCCTTCAAATAGCAAACCAGCTCCTCCTAGTGGAAAAATAACCTCATCACTCCTTCAGTCCTAAAATTTACTTTTTTTATAGAATGATAGGTCGAGGATCCTTCTTTGCTAACTCAAAAGTGCCCTTCATTTTCCTTTGACTTTTTCAAAATCATAAAACTTCAATAATTTTGATAGTTATCGATCTTTTTAAACAAGCTAATCGATGTAAAATTAGCTCCATCTCTTTTTGTGATCATTTGTCTAATTTTATTTAGAGCGATTATTAACATCACCTTACCTGATGTAGGTAACTATTTACTCTTTTTTATGTACGAACATTCACATAAGCATATAAGATAAATTTATAAGTTAGGTCAGGGATTTAATTAAATACCCTTTAATAATTGTAAATTATTTAAATAGCCCTTCTTTTATTATTTTCATGGATACCTAAAAAAATGCATGTAAAGCCTAAAGTGCCCTAAATAAATGCATCAAATTCACTTCTTTTCACTCTCTCCTTAGACCTTTTACTCAAATCTCTTCTTATTGAAATTCTCTCAAAATCTCTTATAACTTTTTACACAAATATAATTAGGTATTCACTTCTTTAACTCCCACACTATTTTTTAATTGAAAAGAGGTGCATTACTCATTAAACCACCCAATAAGGTACGTTAATGTAGTTGGGTTTTAGGTTTTATATTTTTTTAGAAAAATTTAGAAATTTTCCTCACATTATAATGTTTTATTTTTAATTATTTTAATCATTTTTCCTTATATGTCGAGATATATGCAACGTAGGTTGTTTAGTTATTTTTTTAGCAAGGTCCCTTCATGTAGGTCATGTGCTCATATACGTCATGTAAGTAATATAATCGTGTAGGTCATGTGCTCATATAGGTTATGTAAATAATATAATCATGTAGGACATTTAAGTAATGTAGTCATATAAGCCATGTAGTCATTTATGTCATGTTAGTCATATCAATCATGTAAGTCGTGTAGGTCATGCAGCTACTTATATATGAAATCTGATATTATTATTTTTATTATATCAATAGATATGGTTTTGGTATGTATGCTTATTCTCTTCAATGTAAATGCATTGAACAGAATGATAAGTATAGATTCAAAGGTTCTAAAGCTTAAGGAATAATGATACCACGATGGACAACATATGTCAAATTGTTTTAGAAGGAAGATAAAGTTATTGATACTGAGATACTCTGAATTTGAAATTACAATGAGGTTTAAGATTAAAACATCTAATCTCATGACACCAATTACAATTCAAACCAATTTTAATCTTGGATTATTATTTTGTCTTCTAAGCATTATGAAAGAACTTAATTTTTCTAGATTCCAATTTACTTATCATGCTAAGCAAACTAAAGTAATTTCATTTAAAAAACTCCTATGTTTTGATATGGACTCTCTAGGCAACCAACTCTATGAATCCTTGAATCAATGGATTAGGATCACTCCAAATCACTAGGAACAAATTGTAGATGATCAAATTAGAACCTAAAGGAAACTAAGTCCTTAAAACCCTAATCTTGAGATGTCACAAAGGTTGATCACTCTCTTGATAAGTCAAATTCATGCATTCAATCAAGAACACAAGAAGGAAAAACAAAACTTGTCTAAATAATTCATAATTATTCTTCCCTCTTAATGGAAATCAAGGGGATGAAGGTGCTGACCAAATAACTCAAGTTAATGTTCTGAAATATTCTCAAGATGCATTGTAAGGAATTGGCGGTCCATTAACTAGGGCAAGGACAAGGAGGATGAAGGAAGATTTACAAAGCTTGATTGTGGAAGTGCATTATAAAGAGGCTGAGCTAGAAAAGTATCCCAAAGCTTCACCATGGATGGTAAATTGTCTTGTTGTTCAAGGCATAGATGTAAACAAGCATGATAGGTGCATGGGTTAATTAATAATGTAATTTCATTTATTATTTAATTGTGGGCTTTTATGTCTTAATTCTTATTTAATTAATTAGGCCCACTTTCGAATTTAATTAAAGCCCAATTTATTTGTTTTATTAATTAGGGTTTTCTTTAGAGTTTTGTTATATAAAGATAGGAGCTTGTTATATTAAAAGGGGAAGAAAAATTTTGGATTATTCAGAGAAGCTTTGCTTTGCCTTCTTGTGTTCTTGATTGAATGCATGAATTTGACTTATCAAGGGAGTGATCAACCTTTGTGGCATCTCAAGATTAGGGTTTTAAGGACTTAGTTTCCTTTAGGCTCTAATATGATAATCTATAATTTGTTTCTATTGTTGGTTGCCTAGAGGGTCCATATTAAATTGGTATCAGAGCCTTGGTCTCTAGAAACAGGTTATTTATCATTATCTTTTTTTTTTCCTTTTTGTGTTCTTGATATTGTGCCTTTCATCTATTTCCTGTGTTTTCGTTTCTTGATCTGAATAGATTCAATTCAGTTTTATTTTGTGTGTTTGGTAGATATATTTAAAAAAATAAAAAAAATGAATTGGAGCTGTTCTTGAGTTGCTTGCCTAAAGAAAATTTCTGATTTGTGTTTTTTCATAATATTAGCTGCTGATTCTAAAAAAAAAAAAGAAAGATTATCAATCTACAAGGTTATTCAAGTGTCTTTTTTTTTCTTGTCTATCTATTAGTTGCATTTTAATGATTTCTTTCATATGTCTTTTGTTTCTTTTCTGAAGTTTTCATAAAATTGTTGGTTCTTTGAAGTTATCTTTCATTTGACTAATTGCTCTTTGAGATTTATTGAATTTCTTTGATTCTGTTAAGAACATAAAAGGGGCTAGCTTGAGTGGTAAAAGGCGAGAGAGATAATAAAAAAAAGCCAAAATAGTGCAAAATACGAGTGATAACAATCTGATTTGAGTGTAAACATGTGAAGGAGTGTGTGAGGAACGATAATTTTCTTTTATTTTGCAAGTTGAAAAAAAACATGGGTATTGAAGAAAGAGAACCACAAGAGGTTGACATGAGATTGTTTATCAAGGCTGTCAATGACTAATTTAAATTACTAAATACGAGATTGAATAGATTAAAATCCAATTCTAGATCTAAATCTCAAAGAAGACATGAGTTTGATGAAAAAGAAATGGATTCTGAATTGGAGAGAATAAGTTCTAAATAAGACAAGATGGTTGAATCTAAAAGAGATGACAATTTGGGCAGTATCAAGATGAAGATCCTGACCTTTCAAGGAAAGAATGATCCTGAGCTATATTTGGAGTGGAAAAGAAAAGTTGAGCATGTATTTGACTATCATATTACTCTGAGAAGAAGAAAATGAAGTTAGCAGCCGTGGAGTTCACAGATTATGCAAGCATATGGTGGGATCAAGTGGTGATTAATAGGCATAGGAATAGAGAGAGGCCTATTCGATCATGGGAGGAGATGAATTTGTTGATGTGCAAAAGGTTTATACCTAGCCATTACTATAGAGATTTGTATAGAAAGTTGCAATGGCTTGTTCAAGGTTCCATGAGTGTAGAAGAATATTATAAAGAGATGAAAATTGCCATAATTAGGGCAAACATAAAGGAAGACCGAGAAGCAATAATGTCTAGATTAAAGTGGGAAAACAAATAAAATCAAAGGGGTTCAAATCTATTTTATTTAAAGAAGAAACAAAGTCAAAGAATTCAGTCGCTGTTCCTAAAGGTAAAATTGACACTAAAACTCCTTCTAAGTCATGTGATATTAAGTGTTTTAGGTGTCAAGCATTTGGGCAAAGGTTATTGTTGTACGAGCGAATTGAGAAATCAAAAGTGCTAGTTCAAGTGATGTGGAGATGCCATCATTGGAGGATTGTTCTGATGTTGAAGTGGGAGAACCGGTGCATGGTGATTTACTTGTTACAAGGAAAACCATAAGTATACAACCTAAAGATGATAGAGATGAAGAGCAATGTGAGCACATTTTTCACACAAGATGCCACGTAAAGGATAAGGTATGTATGTTGATTATTGATAGTGGGAGTTGTACTAATGTTGCTAGTACTTTGTTGGTAGAAAAATTAAATTTATATACTATGAAGCATTCTAAACCGTACAATCTACAATGGTTGAACGAATGTAGAGAAGACAAGGTAAACAAACAAGTTTGAGTTTTTTTTTTCAATTGGCAAGTATGAGGATGAGGTTATTTGTTATTTGTAATGCATACTAGTTATATATTGCTTGGCCAACCATGGCAATTTGATAGGAGGGCTTTGCATGATGGGCAACAAAAAAGTTGTATTAATCGCTCTCAAACCTTTGCAAGCTTATAAAGACTATATTAGGATAGCAAGAGAGTGCAAATTGAGAGAAAAATAAAAGTGTGAGGAAGATGAAAAGAAAAAGACAGTAAGCGAGATTGAGAGGAAAAATAGAGAAAAAAATAAACAAAAGGAAGAGGAAAGTGAGCAAAAAAGAGAGAAAAGTAAATGAATGAGTGCATTTGCTAAAAAACATGAGGTTAAAAGTGCAATGACGGCAAGGCAATAATGTTGTCGTGTCTTTATTGCAGGAATTCAAGGGCCTATTTCCTAAAGAGATTTCTTAGGGATTACTTCCTTTATGAGGAATTGAGCATCAAATAAACTTTATACCTAGTTCTATCATACCAAATTAGCCTGCTTACAAAGGCAAGTGGATGAGTTATTGTAAAAAAGTTTTGTAAGGGAGAGTCTTAGTCCATGTTAGTTCTCTCCTATTAGTCCCAAAGAAAGATGAAACTTGGCATATGTGTGTAGATTGTCGATCCATTAACAAAATAATGGTAAAGTATAGACATTCTATCCCTAGGTTAGATATATACTTGATGAATTGCATGGCTCCCATTTGTTTTCTAAAATTGATTTAAAGAATGGCTATTATCACATTCGCATAAAAGAGAGAGATGAATGGAAAACTACATTTAAAACTACATATGGATTATATGAGTGATTGGTAATGCCTTTTGATTTAACTAATGCACCTAGTACATTCATAAGGTTAATGAATCATGTTTTGTGATCTTTCATGGGAAAATTTTTAGATAACAAAAATTTGGATGAGGATGTGAAACACTTGCATGTTGTTTTCAGTGTCTTTATAGAGCACCAATTGTATGCTAATCTTAAGAAGTGCATGTTATTAGTCTGCAAGGTATTAGTGTTGATAAAGAAAAGGTAAAAGCAATAAGGGATTGGCCTACACCCAAGAATGCGAACGAGGTGAGAAGTTTTCACGGTTAGTAAGTTTTATCATAGGTTTATTAAAGATTTTAGTTCTATTATTACACCTTTAAATGAACTTGTTAAAAAAAATGTTATTTTTAAGTAGACTGATTTGCGCTTTTCAAACTTTGAAAGATAAGCTAACTAATGCGCCTTTGTTGTGTTTGCCTAACTTTGATAAAGCTTTTGGAGATAGAATGTAATGCATCTGAGATTAGACTAGGGGCTTTTTTTATGTAAGATTCCAAACCAATTGCATACTTTAGTGAACAGCTAAGTAGGACAACCTTGAATTATCCTACTTATGACAAGAAGCTTTACGCATTAGTGAGAACTCTTTAGACATGGCAACATTACCTATGACCAAGGGAATTCATCATTCATTCTGATCATGAGAGCTTAAAGTTCTTGAAAACCTAAGGTAAGCTTAATAAAAGACATGCTAAGTGGTTGGAGTTTATAGAAACATTTCGCTACATAAATGTTTTGATTTCTTAAAGTGGTAAGATAAAAGTCTTTTAAGTATTGAAATATCACTAGGTTTCAGAGACAAAGAGAGTTTTCTTATCATGCCTTTAACATCATTTTCATCTTCTGAACTTCTAAATACTGTTTCACTCTCCTCTACCTTGTCTTTGCCAAAATCTTGCACCAAACATACAACCAGTAAAATAAAAAAAAACCTTGTAGAATATTCCTATATCTATGAATTTGCCCAGATTATTGAATCTTCTTTCCCTCTCATTAGCCCTTATCATTTGTATAAAGATCAACCTCTTTCAACAGAAGCATAAAATCCCTGATTAGCACTAAAAGACCACTCCCAAAAAAATATATCTAATCTTCTCAGTTAGATCAGTGTACCCTCCAAGCCACCATTGCTGAACAATATGTCACTCAAGAAATACCTTTAGAGTTAGTTGCCAACTGGAAAAGAGAAGACTATACTCATCTCCATTTAGGAGGAGTTAGATTAATCCTAACTTTACATGGAAGGAAAAGATTACTTGCTACTGTTAGAATTGCCATGCTGGACACCAGATTCAGACAATATCAACATGTTGTTATTGGTACTGTTTTGACCACACTACATATAGGAAGTGTTCTCCTTACTTTTTATCTAATTTTCAACCTGTCCCTTTAAGATGCCAACTTGTCAACTGCCTTAAAAGTTCAGGTTCAAATCTAAGGAGCTAAGTAGATCTCTTCAGTAAAGATTGCTATTCTTCATCATCAATTAGTCTATAGACTTCAAAATCATGCCTTAGATCTTCCAACACCAGAAAACCACTCTGATGCTCTCATGGTGTTAGCTGAGTCAGACCAAATTCCTACCATTATCTAATTCCCAGGCAAATTCCACAACATGAATTGATAAAGCTTATGCCTTTGGAATGGATATCCAATTGTGAGAAGTTCCATTAGAATGACACTCCTATTCAGACATCTGAAAGTATGTTTGAACGAAGATAAGATGGATATGTCAAAATGAGATTTAAGCCTTCTTAATTTACCTCTCAACCTCCTCCAACTGTGTTACCAACAGCCTCACAAAAGCCTCCAAGATTGTTATTTACATACTCTTCCATGATTACAGCCGTACAAATTGGATAAGAAAAGCTGCCAATCACCAGCTTTACCTCTGCTGGCTATCCTATGTACCCTGCAAAGCTCAACGAACATTTCTTATATGCTCTCGAATTTGGAATGTGTGATCCAAATTATCCCTGTTAGGAAGATGGGGAAGACAAAGATTCTGATTCAAAAAAAAAAAGAGACCAAAAAAGCAAGTATCTTACTTTCTGTAACCATCACTACAAAAAACCACAAAACCTTTCTTCACATCCACCAGCACTTTTGTCCTTGTATCAAAAGAACTTAAATGGATTGCAAGAAATTGCAAGTTAGAAGTTCCTTCACCAGTCCTAAGTTTAATCCCTCAAAACCACCTAGTCTCTTGTATGATGTTCTCTTTATCGTCCAAGGATTATATGTCAAATTTCCACCATTAGAAACCCAAACCGATACCCAAAGGAAGATAGTGTCAAAACCTTTTATTCCTTCACCTATTACTCGTACTGGTCACCTTGAAGAACCAAAGCCTTTTGAATTTGTCTTAAATTGGCAAACTCAAAATGCCAAAGCCTAAAATGACACGTTGCAATGCATTCATCAACAAGTTGATAAGATCAGTTGCGAACTGACTAGATTGAAGCCAAAGTTGATTCCTTAACCTTGCAGATGCAACAAATTAATGAGAATTTACAATCTAGATTTCTCAACTAGATTTAGAATTGTGAGCCATGCTTCAGCAAATATACTATGGTCCTGAGTTTGATCAGAAAGAAAGAGAGATCAGACAATTAAAAGTAGAGTTAGATTGAATTGAATCAGAGAAGTGAAAACCCATAACCTTTATTAAATCTCCACCAATACCAACAATTAGCCTAACTTATCATCTATTTACACCCATATTAGCCCTAGTCAGGCCTTATGACTCATCTAAATTATTTAGAATGACACATATACTATTGCAAAATACATCTTAACCTTTTCAACCACCAAAGCCTAAACTAAATCCAAACCTCAACCCAGGCCTTTAAAAATCCATTAGCCATCTTAGACTGAAACCCAATAGCAATAGTCTCTGGAATATACCTCTATTCCTCCACCACATGTAACCGAGTCAAAAGACAAAGAATCTATGCACCAATATGCTTATCATTATATTGAAACTTCTGACTCAACAGAAGTTAACACATTTGCTTCGCACACTTCAGGATCTAAAATTGTTAACAAGTTTGCCACACAGTCTTTAAAATCATCAAAATCTATTTATGGATCTAGTTTGAGGTCCTTATTTTCTTCTTCAGCCTACCAAAAGAGGAGTAGGGCAGCGGAATAGGATCGCCATAATATCAAGGTTTTCTGCATAACATAAAACTTCAAAATAGTTTCCACTGGTCGTACAACCCAAAACTAAGACTCTCCTGGTCTTTTCAACAGGGTACTAGACCGTCTAGGAAACAAGCATGAGTTTTTCTGATGCACAGGGTCCTTGAATAAGGCAAGTGCAAAGCATACTATCTCAAGTTTTCTTTAAAAATGAACTTGATAAATTCCTTTTCAAACCTTTTCAGATCCTAAGACTTCGTTAACAGAGAGAGAAGAGAGAGTTTAGAGAATCATGGTTGAAAATAAGACTTCTTAGATTTCTAATATTTTTTCCCGATATCTTACAATGAAGAGGAAGCTGCCTTATATAGGCGAGTAAAGCAGGACAGGGCCCCTGCTTTTACAAAAGTAAGAATAAAATAAAACATCTACTTTTCAAAAGTAGAAGACAAGATAAAAAGCAAAAGCTAAAAGGATAGGACACGTCCCTATCTCTTTTCTAAAGCAACTTTAATAAAGTAAAGCAAAAGCAAAAGCATAAGCACACTCAAACAAAACACAATTATTACAACACGACAAAATGTAAAGTGTCGGCAGGCTGATGTGTCTCAGAGTGAGATGGCATCAGTGTCTGAGTCAGTGTCAGTATCATCCTCATCAGGATAGTGCTGATTGGGAACAGCAGGTAGGAGAGAAGTAGAGGATGATTCTCCTATGTCCGGAATGAAGGGCTCTGGATGGTGTGGCTGTGGCCATTCGAGATCAAAGGCATGATCTCCATCGAGGGCATAGTTATGAGCCTTTCTCTGTAGAAGAGGCGAGGAGTTGAAATGATATCCGGAGACAAAGGGCTGTGAGTGTTGTAGGATGGAGGAACTCCGTATTCTTCAGCTAAGGCAAGCCTGGCTATAAGATATTCGTTCCACATAGGACTGAAGGACTCACAGTGATGAGGGTGGTCAATAACTTTGATGAGGGGATCAGAATATCTTCCCCAGATGTCTGTAAGCTTAATGATGATGATGACAGTCTGTTGGATCTGGAATCCATTGATGAGTTCAAGGGTCGAGGGATCCTTGAAGATAGGAGCGAGCATTCTGTCAAACCATTGACCTTTTTCATACCGTCTGCTAGTATGGACTAGATTTGGGTCGAAGAGGATAGCAGAACAGGGTAAAGGTTTAACCAAGATGCAAAAGATATAATAAGCTTGGAGAGTGATGTTCTTTATGACATAATGACCCCATGCAGTGTAGTTGTCAACTACGGGATGGAAGATGGTCGAAAGTCGGAAAATTGTATGGTGCATCTGATCCGGATTAGGATGTGGGTTGAAAGGTCGTTGAGATAACCCATTCTCTGGAGGGAGAAACTCTTGCATGGCCATTAGAGACCATAGTTTGTCTTTAAGTTCTGGGTTTTCCAAAAAAGATTTGTGATCAATGACCTTTTGGAAAATGAGGTGTCGGAGATCCTCGGGTAATGAGGAGATAAAGGCTTTATCTGATGATGATGAAGCCATTGCTATTATTGAGAGTTGGTTAGAAGAATTTCTAGTCTGTGAAGGTCTGGCAAGTCTGGATAGAAGATCAGGGATGAGGTTCTGGGTTCCTTTTATATGCTTCACAGAGAAGTCATATTTCGAGAACCAATCTTTTAATCTCAAAAGCATCTTCTCTGGAATATTCTTTCCTTTCGTGTTCAGGATGGCTAGGAAGGATGAGCTGTCCAATCGGATAAGAAAATGATAACCGATTAAATGATATTCAAATTTTTTAATACCATTTTTCGCGGCTAAAATCTCTTTGGAGATACTGTGGTAGTGGCATTGTGAGTCAGAGAAATGTCCACTAGCGTATTTAATGAAGCTTTCTTTTCCATTGATTTCTTCGAGGAGTACAGCACCCCATGAGGTGTCACTTGCGTCTATTTGTAAGTCCGGTTGCCATCTGTAATGAGCTTTAATGGTGGAGGATCTTGTACAATCTGTTTAAGCTTGGTGACAGCTGTTGAATGGGTGTCATTCCATTCTGGAGGCTTGTTTTTCAATAAAGCCGAAAGTTGTGCTGTATGTTGGTCCACATGTGGGATGAAATCACGGATGTAATTGACAATTCTAAGAAATTACTGGATCTGCTTTCTGGATAAGTGTTGATCTGGAAAGTGAAGCAGTTCTTGGGCAATGTGTTTTCCTGGTTGGTAGTGACCGTCTTGGGTGACAGCATTATTCCATGAGATTGAACAATATCAAGAAATTGATTTAACAGCCGGCAATGTTCTGCATGTGTTTCTGAAAACAACAAAATATCGTCAATGTAAACCAATGCGTGATGCAAAATAGGTTGAAAGATTTGAACCATTGCTTTTTAGAAAAAGGAAGGAGCAGTCTTTAATCCAAAGGGTAAAACTGTCTATTGATAATGAGCATTCGGATGCAAAAAGCAGTTTTGTATCTTTCAGAAGGTTCAATGCCTAATTGCAAAAAACCTGATTTTAAATCAAATTTTGAAAAGATTTAGGCATTTTTCAAATATGTGAAAATGTTTTGTTGTTTTGGAAGAGGAAATTTGTCATCTTGTAAAAACATGTTTAAAGGTTGGTAATCGATGACTAATCTCTTTTTTCCACGGACAAGTTCAGATCGTTTTTCCACATAAAAAGCTTGACAAGCCCACTGAGAATTTGTGGGTTCAATTAGACCTTGGGCCAAAAGTTGAGAACATTCTTTTTGGGCTAGGACTAAGTCAGAAGGACTCATTCCCAGATGGGTAGCTTTGGTAGGATTGGTGTCTTCATTTAGCTTGAAGGGGAGCTTAATGAAGAAAGACTTATTTTTCCATAATGGACTTGGATGGGTGAATTCAGCATGAGTCTCAGGGCAAAACTGGAGTAGTTTGGCTGAGATGTCCTGGTAAGACTGAGGAGAATTGGAAAGGCTGTAGAGTCTGAGAATGTTTATGAAAGGTTTAAACATTGATTTGACTTGAATACCGGTAGGAAGGATTGGGAGATGTGGGACTTTGGAGATGGTATCGAAACCTAATAAGATGTCTTTATCAGGTAAATTCGAACCAATGACATGGGTCCAAGCAGTTTTGTATCTTTCAGAGGGTTCAATGCCTAATTGCCAAAAACCTGATTTTAAATCAAATTTTGAAAATATTTGGGCATTTTTCAAATATGTGAAAATGTTTTGTCGTTTTGGAAGAGGAAATTTGTCATCTTGTAAAAACATGTTTAAAGGTTGGTAATCGATGACTAATCTCTTTTTTCCACGGACAAGTTCAGATCGTTTTTCCACATAAAAAGCTTGACAAGCCCACTGAGAATTTGTGGGTTCAATTAGACCTTGGGCCAAAAGTTGAGAACATTTTTTTTGGGCTAGGACTAAGTCAGAAGGACTCATTCCCGGATGGGTAGCTTTGGTAGGATTGGTGTCTTCATTTAGCTTGAAGGGGAGCTTAATGAAGAAAGACTTATTTTTCCATAATGGACTTGGATGGGTGAATTCAGTATGAGACTCAGGGCAAAACTGGAGTAGTTTGGCTGAGATGTCCTGGTAAGACCGAGAGAGAATTGGAAAGGTCAGTAGATTCTCGAGAATGTTTATGAAAGGTTTAAACATGGATTTAACTTGAATACCGGTAGGAAGGATTTGGAGATGTGGGACTTTGGAGATGGTATCGAAACCTAATAAGATGTCTTTATCAGGTAAATTCGAACCAATGACATGGGTCCAAGCAGTTTTGTACCTTTCAGAGGGTTCAATGCCTAATTGCCAAAAACCTGATTTTAAATCAAATTTTAAAAAGATTTGGGCATTTTTCAAATATGTGAAAATGTTTTGTCGTTTTGGAAGAGGAAATTTGTCATCTAGTAAAAACATGTTTAAAGGTTGGTAATCGATGACTAATCTCTTTTTTCCACGGACAAGTTCAGATCGTTTTTCCACATAAAAAGCTTAACAAGCCCACTGAGAATTTGTGGGTTCAATTAGACCTTGGGCCAAAAGTTGAGAACATTCTTTTTGGGCTAGGACTAAGTCAGAAGGACTCATTCCCGGATGGGTAGCTTTGGTAGGATTGGTGTCTTCATTTAGCTTGAAGGGGAGCTTAATGAAGAAAGACTTATTTTTCATAATGGACTTGGATGGGTGATTTCAGTATGAGACTCAGGGCAAAACTGGAGTAGTTTGGCTGAGATGTCCTGGTAAGACTGAGGAGAATTGGAAAGGCTGTAGATTCTGAGAATGTTTATGAAAGGTTTAAACATGGATTTAACTTGAATACCGGTAGGAAGGATTTGGAGATGTGGGACTTTGGAGATGGTATCGAAACCTAATAAGATGTCTTTATCAGGTAAATTCGAACCAATGACATGGGTCCAAGCAGTTTTGTACCTTTCAGAGGGTTCAATGCCTAATTGCCAAAAACCTGATTTTAAATCAAATTTTAAAAAGATTTGGGCATTTTTCTAATATGTGAAAATGTTTTGTCGTTTTGGAAGAGGAAATTTGTCATCTAGTAAAAACATGTTTAAAGGTTGGTAATCGATGACTAATATCTTTTTTCCACGGACAAGTTCAGATCGTTTTTCCACATAAAAAGCTTAACAAGCCCACTGAGAATTTGTGGGTTCAATTAGACCTTGGGCCAAAAGTTGAGAACATTCTTTTTGGGCTAGGACTAAGTCAGAAGGACTCATTCCCGGATGGGTAGCTTTGGTAGGATTGGTGTCTTCATTTAGCTTGAAGGCGAGCTTAATGAAGAAAGACTTATTTTTCCATAATGGACTTGGATGGGTGAATTCAGTATGAGACTCAGGGCAAAACTGGAGTAGTTTGGCTGAGATGTCCTGGTAAGACTGAGGAGAATTGGAAAGGCTGTAGAGTCTGAGAATGTTTATGAAAGGTTTAAACATGGATTTAACTTGAATACCGGTAGGAAGGATTTGGAGATGTGGGACTTTGGAGATGGTATCGAAACCTAATAAGATGTCTTTATCAGGTAAATTCGAACCAATGACATGAGTCCAAGCAGTTTTGTATCTTTCAGAGGGTTCAATGCCTAATTGCCAAAAACCTGATTTTAAATCAAATTTTGAAAAGATTTGGGCATTTTTCAAATATGTGAAAATGTTTTGTCGTTTTGGAAGAGGAAATTTGTCATCTTGTAAAAACATGTTTAAAGGTTGGTAATCGATGACTAATCTCTTTTTTCCACGGACAAGTTCAGATCGTTTTTCCACATAAAAAGCTTGACAAGCCCACTGAGAATTTGTGGGTTCAATTAGACCTTGGGCCAAAAGTTGAGAACATTCTTTTTGGGCTAGGACTAAGTCAGAAGGACTCATTCCCGGATGGGTAGCTTTGGTAGGATTGGTGTCTTCATTTAGCTTGAAGGGGAGCTTAATGAAGAAAGACTTATTTTTCATAATGGACTTGGATGGGTGAATTCAAGAGAGACTCGGGCAAAAAACCTGGAGTAGTTTGGTGAGATGTCCTGGTAAGACCGAGAGAATTGGAAAGGTCAGAGATTCCGAGAATGTTTATGAAAGGTTTAAACATGGATTTAACTTGAATACCTGGTAGGAAGGATTTGGAGATGTGGGACTTTGGAGATGGTATCGAAACCTAATAAGATGTCTTTATCGGGTAAATTCAACCAATGACATGGGTCCAAGCAGTTTTGTACCTTTCAGAGGGTTCAATGCCTAATTGCCAAAAACCTGATTTTAAATCAAATTTTAAAAAGATTTGGGCATTTTTCTAATATGTGAAAATGTTTTGTCGTTTTGGAAGAGGAAATTTGTCATCTAGTAAAAACATGTTTAAAGGTTGGTAATCGATGACTAATATCTTTTTTCCACGGACAAGTTCAGATCGTTTTTCCACATAAAAAGCTTAACAAGCCCACTGAGAATTTGTGGGTTCAATTAGACCTTGGGCCAAAAGTTGAGAACATTCTTTTTGGGCTAGGACTAAGTCAGAAGGACTCATTCCCGGATGGGTAGCTTTGGTAGGATTGGTGTCTTTATTTAGCTTGAAGGGGAGCTTAATAAAGAAAGACTTATTTTTCCATAATGGACTTGGATGGGTGAATTCATCACGAGACTCAGGGCAAAACTGGAGTAGTTTGGCTGAGATGTCCTGGTAAGACTGAGGAGAATTGGAAAGGCTGTAGAGTCTGAGAATGTTTATGAAAGGTTTAAACTTGGATTTCACTTGAATACCGGTAGGAAGGATTTGGAGATGTGGGCCTTTGGAGATGGTATCGAAACCTAATAAGATGTTTTTATCAGGTAAATTCGAACCAATGACATGAGTCCAAGCAGTTTTGTATCTTTCAGAGGGTTCAATGCCTAATTGCCAAAAACCTGATTTTAAATCAAATTTTGAAAAGATTTGGGCATTTTTCAAATATGTGAAAATGTTTTGTCGTTTTGGAAGAGGAAATTTGTCATCTTGTAAAAACATGTTTAAAGGTTGGTAATCGATGACTAATCTCTTTTTTCCACGGACAAGTTCAGATCGTTTTTCCACATAAAAAGCTTAACAAGCCCACTGAGAATTTGTGGGTTCAATTAGACCTTGGGCCAAAAGTTGAGAACATTCTTTTTGGGCTAGGACTAAGTCAGAAGGACTCATTCCCGGATGGATAGCTTTGGTAGGATTGGTGTCTTCATTTAGCTTGAAGGAGAGCTTAATGAAGAAAGACTTATTTTTCCATAATGGACTTGGATGGGTGAATTCAGCATGAGACTCAAGGCAAATCTGGAGTAGTTTGGCTGAGATGTCCTGGTAAGACTGAGGAGAATTGGAAAGGCTGTAGAGTCTGAGAATGTTTATGAAAGGTTTAAACATTGATTTGACTTGAATACCAGTAGGAAGGATTGGGAGATGTGGGACTTTGGAGATGGTATTGAAACCTAATAAGATGTCTTTATCAGGTAAATTCAAACCAATGACATGGGTCCAAGCAGTTTTGTATCTTTCAGAGGGTTCAATGCCTAATTGCCAAAAACCTGATTTTAAATCAAATTTTGAAAAGATTTGGGCATTTTTCAAATATGTGAAAATGTTTTGTCGTTTTGGAAGAGGAAATTTGTCATCTTGTAAAAACATGTTTAAAGGTTGGTAATCGATGACTAATCTCTTTTTTCCACGGACAAGTTCAGATCGTTTTTCCACATAAAAAGCTTGACAAGCCCACTGAGAATTTGTGGGTTCAATTAGACCTTGGGCCAAAAGTTGAGAACATTCTTTTTGGGCTAGGACTAAGTCAGAAGGACTCATTCCCGGATGGGTAGCTTTGGTAGGATTGGTGTCTTCATTTAGCTTGAAGGAGAGCTTAATGAAGAAAGACTTATTTTTCCATAATGGACTTGGATGGGTGAATTCAGCATGAGACTCAGGGCAAATCTGGAGTAGTTTGGCTGAGATGTCCTGTAAGACCGAGGAGAATTGGAAAGGTCAGAGTCCGAGAATGTTTATGAAAGGTTTAAACATGGATTTAACTTGAATACTAGGTAGGAAGGATTTGGAGATGTGGGACTTTGGAGATGGTATCGAAACCTAATAAGATGTCTTTATCGTAAATTCAACCAATGACATGAGTCCAAGCGCTTTTGTATCTTTCGAGGGGTTCAATGCCTAATTGCCAAAAACCTGATTTTAAATCAAATTTTGAAAAGATTTGGGCATTTTTCAAATATGTGAAAATGTTTTGTCGTTTTGGAAGAGGAAATTTGTCATCTTGTAAAAACATGTTTAAAGGTTGGTAATCGATGACTAATCTCTTTTTTCCACGGACAAGTTCAGATCGTTTTTCCACATAAAAAGCTTGACAAGCCCACTGAGAATTTGTGGGTTCAATTAGACCTTGGGCCAAAAGTTGAGAACATTCTTTTTGGGCTAGGACTAAGTCAGAAGGACTCATTCCCGGATGGGTAGCTTTGGTAGGATTGGTGTCTTTATTTAGCTTGAAGGGGAGCTTAATAAAAAAAGACTTATTTTTCCATAATGGACTTGGATGGGTGAATTCATCATGAGACTCAGGGCAAAACTGTAGTAGTTTGGCTGAGATGTCCTGGTAAGACTGAGGAGAATTGGAAAGGCTGTAGAGTCTGAGAATGTTTATGAAAGGTTTAAACATGGATTTAACTTGAATACCGGTAGGAAGGATTTGGAGATGTGGGACTTTGGAGATGGTATCGAAACCTAATAAGATGTCTTTATCGTAAAATTCGAACCAATGACATGAGTCCAAGCAGTTTTGTATCTTTCAGAAGGTTCAATGCCTAATTGCCAAAAACCTGATTTTAAATCAAATTTTGAAAAGATTTGGGCATTTTTCAAATATGTGAAAATGTTTTGTCGTTTTGGAAGAGGAAATTTATCATCTTGTAAAAACATGTTTAAAGGTTGGTAATCGATGACTAATCTCTTTTTTCCACGGACAAGTTCAGATCGTTTTTCCACATAAAAAGCTTGACAAGCCCACTGAGAATTTGTGGGTTCAATTAGACCTTGGGCCAAAAGTTGGGATCATTCTTTTTGGGCTAGGACTAAGTCAGAAGGACTCATTCCCGAATGGGTAGCTTTGGTAGGATTGATGTCTTCATTTAGCTTGAAGGGGAGCTTAATGAAGAAAGACTAAGAGGAAAGGAAGACTCAGTGATTTGAGCAGATTCAGGAATATAAGAATATTCTACAAGATTTTCTATCTTATTTGCAGTATGCCGAGTGCATGATTTTGGTAAAGACAAGGTTGAAGAAAGGGAAATAGTACTTGAAGACTCTGAAGAAGATGTAGAAGCCATGATTTTGCAATCTCTCTCTCTGTCCTGAAGTCTAGGATTCTTTCAAAAACTGAAAAAGCATTTATCATACCACTTTTCTTTTTAATTCAAAATATGATATTATCACTCAAAAATGAGATAAAGGTTTGATATTATCACCAGAATACACTTCTATTCGTCCTTCCCACATGACTCAACCTCTACCTCATGTGCCTCAATCAAAGGATAAGGAACCCATGTATCAATATGCTTCCTTTACCCATCCTGTTGACTCTTCCACAAATATCTCCACAGAAGAACCTACATCAGCCTCAGAATCTGACACAGACCACAGATCTGCTGATACATCGTCTCAACCATCAGACTCAACCTCTGCAACCAGTTCAGAACCTTCACTCTCTTCGGTTTCTACAACCGATTCAGAAAAGTCTTATGCAGACATTACAAAGCTCCTTATGGCACAACCAGAAGAACCAGAGCATGCACAGACTTCTCAACCAGAATCTTACTTTGAGATTCCATCTGATGTTGATGATCCTACTGAATCTACATCTACACCTCCACCTCAACAGCAAACTCCAAAATCATCAAACGGCCCATGGTTTACTTTTGATGATATTCCAACCAGTAAATGGCGAGACAAACTATCCGAGATTTCAGCTTGGGTAGACCTTTAGATGCTCAAAACCGGCGCAACAGTGGAATCAGTTCTTAAGGAACTAACCACTCGTTTCATTGGATCCCTCAGAGACTGGTTTGACAGCCTAGGTTCCTACAGACAACTCCAATTTATTCAGTTACCTGATGTTTTCTCAGCCTTGGCACTCCTTCATGAACAGTTCATTAGCGAACCAGCTGCACACTTTGAAGCATCCAGACGAGATTACCTCAACATGAAGTGCTGTTCCCTCAAAGCCAAAGATCTTGACTTCCACTACAAAAGGATGTCAATCTTGTTCTACAAATTGAATGGTTTCAATGATCCAACTCTGAAGCATGTTTTCCTTGCTTCCTTACCTGACGAATTGCAACCAGAAATTCAGAGACAACTTGCTGTTTACAACCTCAGTCTTGAAAACATCTCCTTAGGCAAGATCTTCCAGATTGCAAAGTCATGTCTTGACAAACTTTGTGAATAGAAACAATTCTTCAAAGAATTGATCAAAGATAAAGAACCATTCAGAAGTGCTTGTAAAAAGCCTTATCTGCAAATTAAGTTCAAAGACAAAAAGCAATGTGATTGCGGTCCTCATCAGAAGAAGCATTTCAGAAAACTCAAACCAAAATCTTCTTCCAAGCCTTATTTTCAGAAAGCTCGCAGACCATTCACATTCTACAAAAAAAAGTCTCCTTCCTCTAAGGAACAACAACGGAAAAAGTCCAGTAGATGCTTTATCTGCAAAAAGAAAGGACACTACTCCAGAGATTGTCCTAACAAGTGAGACAAAGCTGTTCGTCTCATCAAGCATTTACAGACTGTTACAGATTATTCTCCAGACAAAGAAGAAGTTGAATCTTGTTTTTCGGAACAAGACGCACCAAATTAAGATACAATGTTCGCACTGGAAAATTCATCTGATGATTCTGATACAGATGGATTCCTCACTGTCTACAACCAACAATCTTTGTCCTTGGATTCCTCCATTCCAATTCCATCAGTCAAAATCTAGATTTTACCCTCAAAGTTTCACAGACCAATCCCTGTCATTAGATTTCTTGACACAGGCGCTCAGAAAATAATGCTCAATCCAGATATCCTTCTATTACACCACTGGAAGCCTCACACAGAACATTTCAAAGCAGCCGATGGAAAGATCTTCACAATAGATTTGATTACCAAAAAACCCATTGGTATTCAAATCTGTTGTGAAGATCTTTCCATCGGCTGCTTTATCTCATTTTTGAGTGATAATATCATGTTTTGAATTAAAAAGAAAAGTGGTATGATAAATGCTTTTTCAGTTTTTGAAAGAATCCTAGACTTCAGGACAGAGAGAGAGAGATTGCAAAATCATGGCTTCTACATCTTCTTCAGAGTCTTCAAGTACTATTTCCGTTTCTTCAACCTTGTCTTTACTAAAATCATGCACTAGGCATACTGCAAATAAGATAGAAAATCTTGTAGAATATTCTTATATTCCTGAATCTGCTCAAATCACTGAGTCTTCCTTTCCTCTTATCAGTCCTTATCATTTGTATAAACGTTCTACTTCCCTCACTCGTAGTATCAAATCCTTGATTAGTACAAAACGGCCACTTCCTAAAGAATACATCCAGTCCTCCCGACTAGACCAGTGTACTCTACAAGCTACTATTACTGAACAATATGTCACACTTGAGATCCCTCCAGAACTCGTTGCTAACTGGAAACGAGAAGGTTACACTCACCTCCATCTCGGCGGAGTGAGATTAATCTTAACTCTTCATGGACGAAAAGGATTACCTGTCACTGCTCGAATTGCTATGTTAGACACCAGATTCAAACAGTATCAACACCCTGTTATTGGTACAGTTTTGACTACTCTACATGCAGGCAGTGCTCTCCTCACCTTCTACCTAAATTTCAACTTGTCCAAGTCCAAATTCAAGGTGCTGACCAGATCTCCTCAGCAAAGATTGCTACCCTTCATCATCAATTGGTCTATAGGCTTCAAAATCATGCCTTCGATCTTTCAACTCCAGAAAGTCACTCTGATGCTCTTATGGTATTAGCTGAATCTGACCAAACTCCAACGATCATTCAGATTCCCAGACAAATTCCTCCACAGGAACTTGTAAAGCTCATGCCTTTAGAATGGATTTCCAACTATGAAAAGTTCCATCAGAATAATACTCCAATTCAGACATCTAAAAGTATGTTTGAACACAGACAAGATGGATCTGTCAAAATGACTTTCAAACCTCCTCAGTCGACTTCACAGCCTCCTCCAGCTGTTCTTCTCACAGCTCCACCAGAGTCTCCTAAACTATCCTTCACATATTCCTCAATGATTACTCCAATCCAAACTGGCCAAGAGAAGCTACCAATCACTGGCTTCACTTCAGACGGCTATCCAATTTACCCTGCAAAAATTGGAAAACACTTCCTTTTGGATGCTCTTGGATCTGATATGTGTGATCCAGATTGCCCTTGCCAACATGACGGCGAAGATGAAGATTTTGTTCCTAAAAGAAAACCTAAAAAGAAATATCTTACTTCTTGTAAGGTTGATCACAAAAGACCACAAAATCCTCCTTCACCTCTATCTGCACCATTACCCATTTACCAAAAAGAACTTCAATGGATTGCAAAACACTGCAAATCAGAAGTCCCTTCACCAGTCATACAACCACCTCCTCCAAGTCATCCAATCTCTTGTATGATGTTCTCCAGAGATTATTCTTCAAACTTTCCACCTCTTGAACCACAAACTGACACCCAGAGAAAAATCGTGTCAAAACCTTTTGCCCCTTCACCAATAACCTCTGCTGGTCATCTTGAAGAACCAAAACCCTTAGTGCCACTACCACAGTATCTACAAAGAGATTTTAGCCGTGAAAAATGGTATTAAAAAATTTGAATATCATTTAATCGGTTATCATTTTCTTATCCGATTGGACAGCTCATCTTTCCCAGCCATCCTGAACACGAAAGGAAAGAATATTCCAGAGAAGTTGCTTTTGAGATTAAAAGATTGGCTCTCGAAACATGACTTCTCCGTGAAGCATATAAAAGGAACCCAGAACCTCATCCCTGATCTTCTATCCAGACTTGCCAGACCTTCACAGATTAGAAATTCTTCCAACCAACTCCCAATAATAGCAATGGCTTCATCATCCTCAGACAAAGCCTCAGATAAAGCCTTTATCTCCTCATTACCCGAGGATCTCCGACACCTCATTTTCCAAAAGGTCATTGATCACAAATCTTTTTTGGAAAACCCAGAACTTACAGACAGACTATGGTCTCTAATGGCCATGCAAGAGTTTCTACCTCCAGAGTGATGCGAATCCCACATTGAAACTTTAAGGAGAACACTTAATTTGAAGTTTCAACTACCCAAGAAAGTTCTAAACAGATTTAAGACACACAAAACCTTGACCCAATGCTTAATCAAACATGAACCAAAGGTATGGAGAAGGATATTGACGCCACACTCAAGATTTAGATGAGAAGGTGAGTGATAAGTCTTGATTTGGAACGCCACAAGAATGCAAATTCTTGATAAGTTCACTAGTTCTCAAAAGAACCAAAGAAAGAATAATTCTCTCAAATTCAAATAACATTAATCTCTCAATTGTCTTACATAGCAAGGTTGCTGAGTTTAAATAGGCCAATAGAGACCCAAAAATCCGAAAAAGATTAAATCCTAGTTCAAGTCGGAGTAGTTTTCCTAACTAGTTAAGGAGTCGTTGAAATTTCCAATTCTGCGCATGCTGTAATAAATTGGTCATAACTCCTTCTAGAGAACTCCAAATCTAACTCCGTAAAATTCTTTGGAAAGCTATCTTAATTATCTTTCCAACGGTATATGGCTTGCAAGTTAATTCCAGCTCAATCAATACCAGTTTTATTCCGAAATTGACCTTTCTGCATTTGACCCGAATTGTGTATTTGGCTGCCCAATAGCTTGAATAAAGCCCACAATGCCTTGACATCTCTTCAAGCCCAATTCATGATGTCTTGCATCTTGAATTGTAGTTTCAATCCATATTTTCTCAATTAATCTATTTAAAGCAGCTTGTATCTTTTTGGCTCTAGCTCTTGTAATTGGGCTTTCATGAATGTGCAAAGGATCACTTGAAACTTTAATGGTATTCTCTTGATAGTTCTCATCATTCCCCCTCTTCTGAAAAGGATTCGTCCTCGAATCTTCACCTACATCAAAAGGAGAAAGATCAGAAACATTAAAAGTAGCACTCACATTATACTCACCAGGAAGGTCCAATTTGTAGGCATTGTCATTGATTCGTGCAACCACTTGAAATGGACCATCTCCCTTTGGAAGCAACTTTGAACGCCTTTGTGCTGGGAATCTCTCCTTTCTCATATGCACCCAAACCCAATCTCTAGGCTGAAAAACCACTTCCTTTCGTCCTTTGTTGGCTTGATTAGCATATTGTTCAGTCCTCTTTTCTATGTTGTGCCGCACTTTCTCATGCAATTGCTTAACAAATTCAGCTTTCTTTTTACCATCCAAACTAGCACGCTCATCAACAGGTAATGGCAATAAATCCAAAGGACTTAAAGGATTAAAACCATATACAATCTCAAATGGTGAAAATTTAGTAGCTGAATGGATAGTTCTATTGTAAGCAAATTCAACATGTGGCAAACATTCTTCCCAAGTTTTTAAATTCTTTTGAATAATGGCACGCAACATCGTGGACAATGTTCTATTTACAACCTCAGTTTGTCCATCAGTTTGTGGATGATAAGTAGTAGAAAACAAAAGTTTAGTACCTAACTTACCCCACAAAGTTTTCCAAAAGTGGCTTAAGAACTTAGCATCTCGATCTGAAACTATGCTCCTTGGTACTCCATGCAATTTGACTATTTCCTTGAAAAACAAATTAGCTATGTTTGTTGCATCATCAGTTTTGTGACATGGAATGAAATGTGCCATCTTTGAAAACCTATCAATAACAGCAAAAACAGAATCCTTTCCCCTTTTTGACCTAGGTAAACCCAAAACAAAGTCCATAGAAATATCAACCCAAGGTTCGCTAGGTATAGGTAAAGGTTTATACAATCCATGGGGTAAAACTCTAGACTTAGCATGTTTACAAGTGATACACTTCTCACATATTCTTTCAACATCACGTTTCATATGTGGCCAAAAAAAAATGTTCTTTTAAAACATCTAAAGTCTTTGCAATGCCGAAATGTCCCATTAAACCTCCCCCATGAGCTTCACGCACAAGCAATTCACGCAAAGAACTATATGGCACACACAATTTATTCTCTCTAAATAAGAACCCATCGTGCCTATAAAACTTTCCAAATGCAGCTTTCTCACAAGCATTAAACACATTAGCAAAATCAGGATCATTAACATATAATTCTTTAATGTACTCAAATCCTAATAACTTTGTATTTAATGTAGAGATAAGTGCATACCTTCTCGATAATGCATCAGCCACTACATTCTCCTTACCTTATTTGTATTTGATCACATAAGGAAATGGCTCAATGAATTCAACCCATTTGGCATGTCTCTTATGCAACTTACCTTGCCTTTTCAAATGCTTTAAAGACTCATGATCAGTGTGTATGACAAACTCTTTAGGTAGAAGATAATGTTGCCAAGTTTCCAACGCTCTCACCAATGCATACATCTCCTTGTCATAAGTAGGATAGTTTAGGGCTGCGCCACTCAATTTCTCACTAAAATAAGCAATTGGACGCCCCTCTTGCATCAAAACAGGTCCAATACCTATACCTGAGGCATCACACTCAATTTCAAAAGTTTTGGCAAAATCGGGTAAAGTAAGTAGTGGTGCAGAAACCAATTTCTCCTTGATTAGATTAAATGCACTTTCTTGTTCACTACCCCACTTAAATCCCACGTGTTTCTTAATAATTTCAGTTAAAGGTGCAGCAAGGGTGCTAAAATCTTTCACAAATCTTCTATAAAAACTAGCCAAACCATGAAAACTTCTTACCTCACTTATGCTTTTAGGTGTAGGCCATTCCTTAATAGCCTTTATCTTCTCTTCATCAACCTCAATTCCTTTAGCACTTATAACATAACCAAGAAAAACAATCTGATTTGTACAAAAAGCACACTTCTTCAAATTAGCATACAACTTTTCCTTCCTTAACACAATCAATACACTTTGCAAATGCTCAACGTGTTCTTCTAGAATTTTGCTCTAGATCAAAATCTCATCAAAGTAGACAACTACAAACTTACCAAGAAAAAGCACGCAAAACATGGTTCATTAACCTCATAAAAAAGTCTTTGGGTGCGTTAGATAATCCAAATGGCATTACTAACCACTCATATAAACCATATTTTGTTTTAAAAGCAGTTTTCCACTCATCTCCCTCTCTAATCCTAATTTGATGATATCCACTTTTAAGATCTATTTTGCTAAACACACAAGAACCATACAATTCATCAAGCATGTCATCAAGTCTAGGAATAGGATGTCGATACTTTACAGTGATTTTGTTAATCGCACGACAATCAACACACATCCTCCATGTTCCATCTTTTTTGGGCACTAGTAGAACTGGTACCGTACATGGACTCATGCTTTCCTTCACATATCCTTTTGCTAAGAGTTCTTCAACCTGCCTTTGAAGCTCCTTTGTCTCTTTGGGGTTACTTCTATAAGCGGGTCTATTAGGAATGATAGCTCTAGGAAGAAAGTCTATTTGATGCTCAATTCCCCTAATAGGTGGCAAACCATTAGGGACTTCATTTGGAAACACATCATCAAAGTCCTGCAAAAGAGTCACAATAACACTAGGCAAAAAAGAGTTAAGCTCATTAGTATGCAAACAAGCCTCTTTGCACAAAAGTACAATGATAGGCTGTTTTGAAAAGAAGGCCCTCTTAACCTCTCTCTCTTTTGCAAATAAGTTTACATGTTGCCTCTCTTTTCTCTCAACAATATTTTTTTCTATCTTTACACTTTCTTTTCTCTCATTCTCTCTTTCTTTTGTGCTCTCATTTTCTTTTTTTGTATCACTCTGTTTTTGTATTGTCACTTGATCCTCATACACTTGCTTAGGTGTTAAGGGTACAAGAGTGATTTGCCTTTTATTCATTACAAAAGAATATCTATTTAAGTAACCATCATGTGTCACTCGCCTATCATATTGCCAAGGTCGCCCCAAAAGAATGTGTCCAGCATGCATGGGTACTACATCACATACAACCTCATCCTTATATCTCCCAATAGAGAATGAAACCAGCACTTGTTTATTTACTTTAACCTCCCCACAATCATTCAGCCATTGTAACTTATATGGCTTAGAATGTTTTAGAGTTTTCAAGTTCAATTTTTCAACCAAACTAGTGCTAGCTACATTAGTACAACTTCCACCATCAATTATCATACTACATACCTTATCTTTGATGTGGCATCTAGTATGAAATATGTTATCACGTTGTACCTCCGCATCCTCTTTTACTTGCATGTTAAGAGCACGTCCTAACAACCATCAATTTACCATCAACGGGACTCTCTACACCATCATTAGCATCCTCCAAAGGTGGCATAGGATCATCATCTGATTCACTCTCGGTTTCAACATCACCATCTTCCCTCAAGATCATTACCCTCTTATTTGGGCATTGAGATGCAATATGACCTGTCCCTAAACATTTAAAACACTTAATATCTCTATTTCTAGAGTGTTGGGAATCAGATTTACCTTTGCTTTAGCTGCCCCCCTCTTTATGATCCTTGATTGGCTCAATCTTAGGCTTTGAAACAACCTTTTCATCTTTGCTCCATTTTGACTTCCATGAGGAAGATGAACCCAAATTGGGTCTCGTGGACCCCTTTCTTTTTAGTTGTCGTTCCACTTTTATGGCCATGTGAACCATGTCTTCCAATTCAACATAATGCTGCAAGTCAACCACATTAGCAATATCTTGATTTAAACCATGTAAAAATCTAGCCATAGTGGCCTCTCGTTCTTCTTCAATGTTTGCTCGAATCATGATTATTTCCATCTCCTTGTGGTAGTCTTCCACACTTCTGGAGCCTTGTGTAAGACTTTGAAGCCTTTTGTAGCTCCCTATAATAATGACTAGAACGCGATCTCCTCCTCATGATGGCCTTCATCTCCTCCCAAGTGTTTATAGGCCTTTCACGGTTTCTTCTCCTACTCAAAACAAATTGATCCCACCAAATAATAGCATAATCAATAAATTCAACAAAGAGTTAGTTTTACCTTTTTCTCCTCGGAGTAATTATGGCAATCAAATACTAGCTCCACCTTTTTTTCCCACTCCAAATAAGCTTCCGGATCATTTTTACCTTGAAAAGAAGGAATTTTCAGTTTGATACTCCCCAAATCACGATCCATGCGTCTTACCCTTCTATCATCTCTTCCACGCATGTCAACGGTGACCTGGTCATCAAAATTATCTAGGTCATCACCACCACCGATCTCCCATGGCAGCACGCCATTGATTATCTCTTACATTAGGAGCTATTGGTTGTTGCCCCTTTTGTAGATTGGCTATGGCAGTGTCTTGCCTTTCCAATTGGTCACGGATCTCTCCAAACATCAGATTCATGCGCTCAAATTGTTGCTGCATGGCTTTGTGTATGATCGATTGATCTATAGCTTCTTGTTCTTTTGACATATTTTGTGATCTGAAAAATTAAAGTTAGCAAAAAAAAACCTCACAACACTCCCTCACGTGTTTCACTCAATTTGATTCACTTAACTCTCGTGTTTAACACACAAATTAGCTTTTTCCCTCTAATGATCTCACAAACTATTGCCTTTTACCACACTTAATTCTCTCTTTCAGTTCTTTATTAACTAAAAACAAAACCAAGAAAAACAAAACAAGTGACACACCAAATAAGCTATTCCAGCACACTAATAAAGAAAAAGAATTAAGAGAACACAAAGAACAAAAAAGAAATTGAAGAAAGGAAAACAAGCAAGTAAAGGACACAATTGATATTGATGAAAGTAGGAATACTTGAATCCTTTTGCAATCTTTTTTTTTTTTTTGCTGTACGTTTCTTTCTTTTTTTTTTTGCTGTAAGTTTTTTTTTTTTTACTGTTTGTTTTCTTTTTTTGATAATCAAAATAAATAAGACATTCAAACCTGATTAGAAACTTGCTCTGATACCAAATTGATGCGAATCCCACATTGAAACTTTAAGGAGAACACTTAATTTGAAGTTTCAATTACCCAAGAAAGTTCTAAACAGATTTAAGACACACAAAACCTTGACCCAATGCTTAATCAAACATGAACCAAAGGTATGGAGAAGGATATTGACGCCACACTCAAGATTTAGATGAGAAGGTGAGTGATAAGTCTTGATTTGGAACGCCACAAGAATGCAAATTCTTGATAAGTTCACTAGTTCTCAAAAGAACCAAAGAAAGAATAATTCTCTCAAATTCAAATAACTTTAATCTCTCAATTGTCTTACATAGCAAGGTTGCTGAGTTTAAATAGGCCAATAGAGACCCAAAAAATCCGAAAAAGATTAAATCCTAGTTCAAGTCGGAGTAGTTTTCCTAACTAGTTAAGGAGTCGTTGAAATTTCTAATTCTGCGCATGCTGTAATAAATTGGTCATAACTCCTTCTAGAGAACTCCAAATCTAACTCCGTAAAATTCTTTGGAAAGCTATCTTAATTATCTTTCCAACGGTATATGGCTTGCAAGTTAATTCCAGCTCAATCAATACCAGTTTTATTCCGAAATTGACCTTTCTGCATTTGACCCGAATTGTGTATTTGGCTGCCCAATAGTTTGAATAAAGCCCACAATGCCTTGACATCTCTTCAAGCCCAATTCATGATGTCTTGCATCTTGAATTGTAGTTTCAATCCATATTTTCTCAATTAATCTATTTAAAGCAGCTTGTATCTTTTTGGCTCTAGCTCTTGTAATTGGGCCTTCATGAATGTGCAAAGGATCACTTGAAACTTTAATGGTATTCTCTTGATAGTTCTCATCACAGAGAATGGGTTATCTCAACGACCTTTCAACCTACATCCTAATCCGAATCAGATGCACCATACAATTTTCCGACTTTCGACCATCTTCCATCCCGTAGTTGACAACTACACTGCATGGGGTCATTATGTCATAAAGAACATCACTCTCCAAGCTTATTATATCTTTTGGTACTGGTTAAACCTTTACCCTGTTGCTATCCTCTTCGACCCAAATCTAGTCCATACTAGCAGACGGTATGAAAAAGGTCAATGGTTTGACAGAATGCTGGCTCCTATCTTCAAGGATCCCTCGACCCTTGAACTCATCAATGGATTCCAGATCCAACAGACTGTCATCATCATCAGACATCTAGAGAAGATATTCTGATCCCCTCATCAAAGTTATTGACCACCCTTATCACTGTGAGTCATTCAGTCCTATGTGGAACGAATGTCTTACAGCCAGGCTTGCCTTAGCTGAAGAATACGAAGTTCCTCAATCCTACAACACTCACAGCCCTTTGTCTCCGGATATCATTTCAACTCCTCGCCTCTTCTATAGAGAAAGGCTCCACAACTATGCCCTCGATGGAGATCATGCCTTTGATCTCGAATGGCCACAGCCACACCATCCAGAGCCCTTCATTCCGGACATAGGAGAATCGTCCTCTACTTCTCTCTTACCTGCTGTTGCCAATCAGCACTATCCTGATGAGGATGATATTGACACTAACTCAGACACTGATGCCATCTCACTCTGAGACACATCAGCCTGCCGACACTTTACATTTTGTCGTGTTGTAATAATTGTGTTTTGTTTGAGTGTGCTTATGCTTTTGCTTTTGCTTTACTTTATTAAAGTTGCTTTAGAAAAGAGATAGGGACGTGTCCTATCCTTTTAGCTTTTGCTTTTTATCCTGTCTTCTACTTTTGAAAAGTAGATGTTTTATTTTATTCTTGCTTTTGTAAAAGCAGGGGCCCTTTCCTGTTTTACTCACCTATATAAGGCAGCTTCCTCTTCATTGTAAGATATCGGGGAAAAAATATTAGAAATCTAAGAAGTCTTGTTTTCAACCATGATTCTCTACACTCTCTCTTCTCTCTCTGTTAACGAAGTCTTAGGATCTGAAAAGGTTTGAAAAGGAATTTATCAAGTTCATTTTTAAAGAAAACTTGAGATAGTATGCTCTGTACTTGCCTTGTTCAAGGACCCTGTTGATGAGAACTATCAAGAGAATACAATTAAAGTTTTAAGTGATCCTTTGCACATTCATGAAGGCCCAATTACAAGAGCTAGAGCCAAAAAGATACAAGCTGCTTTAAATGGATTAATTGAGAAAATATGGATTGAAACTACAATTCAAGATGCAAGACATCATGAATTGGGCTTGAAGAGATGTCAAGGCATTGCGGGCTTTATTCAAGCTATTGGGCAGCCAAATACACAATTCGGGTCAAATGCAGAAATGTCAATTTCAGAATAAAACTGGTATTGATTGAGCTGGAATTAACTTGCAAGCCATATACCGTTGGAAAGATAATTAAGATAGCTTTCCAAAGAATTTTACGGAGTTAGATTTGGAGTTCTCTAGAAGGAGTTATGACCAATTTATTACAGCATGCGCAGAATTGGAAATTTCAACGACTCCTTAACTAGTTAGGAAAACTACTCCGACTTGAACTAGGATTTAATCTTTTTCGGATTTTTTGGGTCTCTATTGGCCTATTTAAACTCAGCAACCTTGCTATGTAAGACAATTGAGAGATTAATGTTATTTGAATTTGAGAGAATTATTCTTTCTTTGGTTCTTTTGAGAACTAGTGAACTTATCAAGAATTTGCATTCTTGTGGCGTTCCAAATCAAGACTTATCACTCACCTTCTCATCTAAATCTTGAGTGTGGCGTCAATATCCTTCTCCATACCTTTGGTTCATGTTTGATTAAGCATTGGGTCAAGGTTTTGTTTGTCTTAAATCTGTTTAGAACTTTCTTGGGTAGTTGAAACTTCAAATTAAGTATTCTCCTTAAAGTTTCAATGTGGGATTCACATCACCTGTGCATCAAAAAAACTCATGCTTGTTTCCTAAACGGTCTGGTACCCTGTTAAAAAGACTAGGAGAGTCTTAGTTTTGGGTTGTACGACCAGTGGAAACTGTTTTGAAGTTTTATGTTATGCAGAAAACCTTGATATTATGGCGATCCTATTCCGCTGCCCTACTCCTCTTTTGGTATCAGATATTACTAAACTCTTAATAGCACAACCAGAAGAAACAAAACACATATATGCATCTCAACATGAATCGTACTTTGAGATTCCTTCTGATATGGATGACCCTGCTGAGTCCATATATGCTCCACCTCCTCCTTAACCTTAAGCTTCAAAACCATCAAATGGTCCATGGTTTACTTTTGATGATATATCCACCAACAAATGGCAAGATAAATTGTCTGAGATATTAACTTGGGTAGATCTTCAAATGATCAGAGTAGGAGCAACTGTAGAATATGTTTTTAAAGAACTTATCACTCATTTTACAGGTTCTTTATGAGATTGGTTTGACAGTCTCAGTCCCTACAGGCAACTTCAGTTTATACAAATCCCAAATGTCTCTTCAGCCTTAGTTTTTGAAGCTGCCAGAAGAGATTATCTCAATATGAAGTGTTGTTCACTCAACCCAAAAGACCTTGATTTTCATTACGAGAGGATGTCCATTTTGTTCTACAAACTTAATGTATTCAATGATCCCACTTTGAAGCATGTCTTTCTTATCTCCCTACCAGAAGAATTACAACTAGAAATACAAAGGCAATTTACAATCTACAATCTCAACCTTGAAAATATTTCATTGGGAAAAATCTTTTAAATTGCCAAATGATGCCTTGACAAACTTTGTGACAAAAAACAGTTCTTCAAAGAGCTGATCAAAGGCAGAGAGCCTTTCAAAAGTGCTTGCAAAAAGCCATACTTGCAAATCAAATGCAAGGATAAAAAGAAATGTGATTGCAGTCCTCAAAAGAAAAGGCGTCTTAAAAAATTCAGGCATTCAAAATCCTCTTCAAAGTCCCATTTTTAGAAAACCTGAAGGCCATACAAGTTCTTCGGAAAAAGATCATTTTCATCCAGGGAACAATAGAGAAAAAAATCCAGCAGATGTTTTATTTGCAAGAAAAAAGGACATTATACAAAAGATTGCCCCAATAAGCGAGAAAGGCAATCAAATTGATTAAGCATTTGCAGACTGTTACAGATTATTCCCTGGTAAAGAAGAAATAGAATCCTATTTCTCTGAGCAAGATGAGCCAAATGAAGAAATAATGTTCATACTGGAAAACTCATTAGACGATTCTGAAACAGATGTGTTTCAAATAATTTTTAATCAATAGTCTTTTTCCTTAAACTCCACAATTCCAATCCTTTCCATCAAAATCCAGATTTTACCCTCAAAATTCTAGAGACTATTTCTTGCCATTGGTTTTCTTGACATAGATGCCTAGAAAATAATGTTAAACCCAGACATTCTTTCACCACAATACTGGAAACCTCATATAGAATATTTCAAAACAGCAAATGGAAAGATCTTCACTACAGATTTAATTACCAAAAATCCCATTAATATTCAAAATTTTTCCAAATTGTGTTATCTGGACCAAAATCATTGTATCAAAGCTCCTTGACAAGGATATCTTATTAAGTTTTGATATCATCCATCTGATTAAACACTTTCAAATCATTCCCACTGGAATTCGTGTTAAGTCCATGCTTTACAGTCTCACTGATTCTCTATAGTCTTATCAAGACATTTCAACCAAAGTTCTCCACTATTGTCTAGATTCTCATGTTGAGTTTATCCATCCAAATCCGTTATGGAAAAATGAGTCTTTCTTTGTTAAATTACCTTTCAAGTTAAAGGAAGACATCAATCCAACTAAGGCAACCTATCCAGGGATGAGTCCATCTAACTTAGACCTAGCCTAAAAAAAGTGTTCTCAACTCTTGGCCGAAGGTCTTATTGAGCCCACAAATTCTCAATAGGCTTGTCAGGCATTTTATGTGGAAAAACGTTCTGAACTTGTCCGAGGGAAAAAAAAGATTAGTCATTGATTACCAACCTCTAAACATGTTTTTACAAGATGACAAATTTCCACTTCCTAAACGACAAAGTATTTTTACATATCTTAAAAATGCCCACATTTTCTCAATATTTGATTTAAAATTAGGTTTTTGGCAACTCGACATTGAACCCTCTGAAAGATATAAAATAACTTTTTGCATTCCTAATGCTTATTATCAATGGACAGTTTTATCTTTTTGTTTAAAAACTGCCCCGTCCATTTTTTAAAAAGCAATGGTTAAAATCTTTCAGCCCATACTGCAACACGCATTGATTTACATTGACGGTATTTTATTCTTTTCAGGAACACATGAAGAACATCACCAATTGTTAAATCAATTTTTTGATATCATTCAATCACATGGGATAATCTTTTCGGAAAAAACGCACTATTGCCATGATAACATTGAGTTTCTTAGCATGGTCATCAAAGATGGACATTACCAGCCAGGAAAACACATTGCCCAAGAACTACTTCACTTTTCAGATCAGCACCTGACCAAAAAGTAGATCCAATAATTGCCATGCTAGACACTAGATTCAAACAATATCAACATGCTGTCATTGGTATTGTTTTGACTACACTACATGCAGAGAGTGTTCTCCTCATTTTCTATCTAAATTTTAACCTGTCACTTTAAGATTCCAACTTGTCAACTGCCTTAAAAGTTCAAGTTCAAATCCAAGGAGCTGAGCAGATCTCTTCATCAAAGATTGCTACTCTTCATCATCAATTGGTCTATAGGCTTCAAAATCATGGTGTTAGCTGAGTCAGACCAAATTCCTACCATCATCCAGATTCCCAGGCAAATTCCACAATAAGAATGATAAAGCTTATGCCTTTGGAATAGATATCTAACTATGAGAAGTTCCATCAAAATGACACTTCTATTCAGACATTTGAAAGTATGTTTGAATGAAGACAAGATAGATCTGTCAAAATAACATTCAAGCCTCCTCAATCGGCCTCTCAATCTGTTTTGGCTGTACTACCAATAGCCCTACCAGAGCTTCCAAGATTGTCATTTATATACTCTTCCATGATTACAGCCATACAAACTAGATAAAAAAGCTGCCAATCACCAACTTTACCTCTGCAGGCTATCCTATGTACCTTGCAAAGCTCAACGAACATTTCTTATGGGATGCTCTTGCATCTAGAATGTGTGATCTAGATTGTTCATGTTGGAAAGATGGGAAAGACGAAGATTCTGATTTAAAAATGAAAAAGAGACAAAAAAATAAGTATCTTACTCCCTATAACCATTACCATAAAAAACCACAAAACTCTCCTCACCTCTATTGGCACCTTTGCCCTTGTATCAGAAAAACTTAAATGGATTGCAAGAAATTGCAAGTTAGAAGTACCTTGCCAGTCCTAAGTCCAATTCCTCAAAACCAACGAGTCTCTTGTATGATGTTCCTGATTGGTATCAGAGCCTGACAAAGTTTTTTCAAGTAATTTTGGGATGATTTCTTTCATTTACTTATATCTGATTTGAGTTTATTTCAACTTCAAAGAACTTAAGAGCTTTAATATCATGGCATCTTCATCACACAATCTAGTTTCTTGAGTTCAACTTACTTCGTCTATGTCACTTCCTAAAAATGTTACTAAGCACACTACTTCTAAGATTGAGAGTCTTGTGGAATATTCCTATATCCCTGATTTTACTCTAGTAAATGAATCCTGTCTTCTTTAATCCTTACCAGTTATGTAAACGTCGATCTTCTTGAGAAGAGTATATATAGTCTTCATCTCTTGATCACCGTTCTCTACAGTCTACTTCTGCAGAACAGTATGTCACTCTTAAAATTTCTCTTGAGTTGATTACCCATTAGAAATAGTCCAGATACACTCACCTTCATCTTAGTGGTGTTCACCTTATCCTTACTCTTTATGAAAGAAAAGGCCTTCCTATTACAACCAGAGTTGCTTTACTAGATACAAAATTCAAATAATACCAACAAGCTACTATCGGTACTATCTTTACTACCCTCCATGCTAGTAGCATTGTCCTCATTATCTATCTAAATTTCAATCTGTCACTAGATGATCCAAATCTTTCTAGTTTCCTAAAAATTTAAGTTCAGATCCAAGGAGCTAAACAAATTACAAGTGCAAAGATTGCTACTATCCACACCAGTTGGTCTATAGACTTCAAAATCATTCACTTGATCTTCCTTCATCCAATGAAGTTAATTCAGACACCCTTGTGATCCTTGTTGAATCTCTAGATATCCCTACTATCATTCAAATCCCTAGAGAGATCCCAAGATCCGATCTTCTTAAGCTCATGCCATTTGAGTGGATAATAAATTATGAATACTTTCACCAAAATACCACTCTTATCCAGACTTCTAAACTTATGTATGAGAAAAGATCTGATGGTACTATTCACCTTCAGTTTAAACATCCTCCATCAGCTCTAACAAAACTAGCCAGACTATTTTTTACCTATTCTATGATTCAACCTGTTCATCACCACCCTGAAATTCTTCCTAATGGTGACCCTTTACTTATCTTGCATTTCTCCTCCCAAGGTCTTCTTATTTATCTAGACAAACTTCATGGCCATTTTATGTGGGATGATCCCGTTTCAGGCATGTGTGATCCAGGCTGTCAATGTAAAAATGATAATGATGAGTTTGATGACTATTCTTCTAGAAAGGAAAAGAAGAAGGTTATCTTTGTTGTAAATATCATCGTCCTTACCTTCTTGAGGATGATAATGAACCAGATTCTCCACCTCCTTTTCCCCTGTATCACAAAGGACTCAAGTGGATCTAGAAACATCAACCCACTCCTTGTAAGCTACCACCATCAAACCTTCCTAGTTTATTGCCAACATCTATACCTGTGTCTTGCATGATGTTTTCATCTAACTCTCCATTAGATTACAATGCTGATTTTCCACCTCTTGAAAAGAGATTAGATCCGGCATATCAAGTGTGCTCTAGACCATTTGTCAACTCTTCAATCACCTCTAGTGGGCATTTAGAAGAACTAAAACCTTTTGAGGCTATTCTTAATTGGTAGACTCAAAATGCTAGAGTACAGAATGCTTCTCTGACTTCTCTACATACAAAGGTTGACCAGATTGCTTATAGATACACTGTGCTTGAGAGCAAAGTCAATCCATCTCAGATCAGCTGATAAATCTCTACAATGGTCTTTGTGCAAAAGTCGCTCAACTTGATAGTGATCTTCGAGAAATGATTGCTCAGGGTTAAATGTCTTCTGACTTTGATCAAAAGGAAAGAGAGATTCGTCATTGGAAGGCTAAGATTGCTAGAATTGATGCTGAAAATCTCTAAAAACAGTAGTCTACTCCTGCTCCTATTCTGACTATGTCTTTTTTCTCTATAGAACCATATCATCCTCTCAGTTCTATATATCCTCAACCTCCCAGATCATATGAACCTGAAAAGGTTTTCTCAATGACGCATACTCTATTTCCTCCTACTAGAAAATCCAAACCTAGACCTTCCAGAAGACCTTCACCTCCTCCTGTCTCAGTTCGTCATGTTACTCCTATCTATCGTGAACCCAAACAAACTTCTATTAAGATTTATGAACCAGTTAACCCAGAAATTCCTTCTACTTCAGTCTTACCTCTTTTTATAGAATCACTTTACAAAGTTTATCGAAAGAAACCTACTGAAAGTTACTTGCTGTCAGACCCACCAGATCTCAATAATAATCCTTCAGCAGATGAGTCTTTTTCAATAGATTCTTTGGTCTCTTTCACTGAGACTTCTGTCTCAATTACAGTTTAAATAATTCAAAAAAGAATCTAATAGATATTACTCGCCTTCTTATGGCTGATCATCCTACTGAATCTGAAACTACAGAAAAAACCTCTAGACATACTCTCAGGGAACCTTATGTTGATTTTCTTCAGATATTAAAGAAGATTTTGAAGGAGAAAGCTCTCACCCCTCTCCTAGGGCTCGAGATAAGGTTGCTTTTGGAAATGGACTACGGTTTACATTTGATGATGTCTCACCTACTAAATGGCGTGAAAAACTTCAAGAATTTTATGCTTGGCTAGATTTGCAAATGGTTAAGCCTAGTGCAAAACTCATTATAGTCTTGAAAGAATTCATCTCCCATTTTATGGGGTCTCTCCGAGATTGGTTTGATAATCTTGGGGAATATAGGCAATTGCAGTTCATTCAAAAGCCAAGTATTTCTGCGGCTTTAATGGATATTCATACGCAATTCCTTGGTGAACCTGCAACTCTCTTAACCTCTGCACGTAAAGATTACCTCGCAATAAAGTGTTATTCTCTCTAGCGAACAGATTGGAATTACCACTTCAAAAGCTTAGTTAAATCAATGATAATATTATGAAGCATGTTTTTGTCTCCTCTCTCCCTGAGAAACTTCAGCCAGAACTTCATAGGTAGATTACAGTTACTCAGCTTGATATCAATATCATGAGTATTGGTAGAATTTTTCATCTTGCTCTAGCTTTACTTGACCATCTGTGTGAAGAGGAGAAGATTTTTAAAAATCTAATAAAAGAGAAACCTTTATTCAAAGCTGCTTGTCGAAAGCCTTATCTGAAAATCAAATGCAAAAATAAAAAGTAGTGTGACTATCCTCCTAAAAAGAAGCACCATAGATCTTGCTTCCACAGGAAATCTCAATTTCTATCTGCTTCTCGACGTCGTTTCCCTAGATGTTCCAGAAAAATTCATTACTTCAGACAAAAGAATCTCTCTGAACTTCTTGACAAAAATTAAAAAAAGAGCAGATGTTTTATTTGTAAGAAGTATAGACATTTTGCAAAAGATTATCCATAAAATCCTAAACGTTCTATGCATTTAGTCCAACAACTTTAGTCTCTTCATTAGTTTTCTCCTGAAACAGATTAGATTAAACATCTTTACACTGAACAAGAGTCTCCTGACCAAGATAAAGTTTTTGCTTTTGGTTCCTCTAATTCTGAGTTTGAGTTTAGTGAATCTTATGATTCTTATCTAGAATATTCCTCTGTGTTTCAAGTACAGTCTCATCCTCAGTCTTTCTCAGTTCAACCTGTTCCCTCGGTAAAATTCCAAATTCTCATGTCAAAATACAGTCGTCCTATATCCTTCATTACTTTTGTTGATACTGGTGACCAGTGTAGTATTTTGAATCTAGCTTTTCTCCTCTAGAAGCTTGGATTATTTCTGAAACTCATTTTCATGCAACTAATGGAAAAGTCTATTCCACCCAGCTTCGTACAAAAAAAAGGGAATTGGAGTTCAGTTGTTCCCAAAACTTATTGTTTGGACTTATGTTATTGGATCCAGTCTTTCAGACAAAGATCTACTTTTGGGCTTTGATATCCTGTTTAAGGCAAAAAAAGTCGAAGTCCTTCCTACTGGGCTTAGGTTCCAATCCATGTTTCAGCCTTATATAGTTAACCTTAAACTATACCATTTGGCCCATTCTCCTCCTGATTACTAAGATATTACGGCCCAATTATTTTGATTTTGTCCAACCAATCATTTGACTTTTGACCATCCCAATCCATTATGAAAAAATCTAGCTCACTTCATAAAGCTTCCTTTCAAGCTCAATGAAGATGTGATCCTACTAAAGCCACCCATCTGGGTATGCCACCCTCAGAACTTCTTTTGGCCCAAACAGAATGTGCTAAACTTCTAGCCCAAGACCTGATTGAGCCTACCTTCTCCCAATGGGCTTGTCAAGCTTTTTATGTCAATAAAAGATCTGAAACTTTACGCGGAAAAAAGTATTTAGTGATTGATTATCAACCCTTGAATCAATTCTTGCAAGATGACAAGTTCCCTCTTCCTCGCAGAAACTCTCTGTTTACATATCTCCAAAATGCCTCCATCTTTTCTAAGTTTAATTTAAAGTCCAGATTTTGGTAGTTGGGTATTGAAATTCCAAATGCTCATTACCAGTGGAAAGTCTTTCCCTTTGGTTTAAAAACCGCTCACTTCATCTTTCAAAAAACCATGACCCAGATTTTCCAACTCATCTTACACCATACCCTTGTTTACATTGATGATATTTTATTATTTTTAGGTACAACAGAAGAACACCATGCATTACTCCAACAATTTCATGATATCGTACAAAAATATAGTATTATGCTTTCAGACACAAAAAGCACTATTGCTACAGATACGATTGAGTATCTCGGTATGAACATCAAATATGCGCATTATCATCCTGGTCCCCATATTGCATAGGAATTGCTCTATTTCTGTAACACTCCACCTTTATGATTGTAACTAAAGTGGATAAACCAAGTGTAACATTAAGTATTTGTAGAAACGATTTCAAAATAAGCATTTTATAGATATTGAACAAAAAAAAAAGTTTGTTACATAAAGAACTATATAAAGGGGTTTGTTACACCAAAAACTTTGTTACAAAAGTCAGGGATCTTTTAGGAACATGTTGCAAACCAATACTATAAATAAGCTTGATATATTTATGCTTAGATAGGAACACAGTTGAGCTCGCTGTGTAACCCAAGGTCTGTTATGTCCATATGTACCTCGCCTCGGTTGGGACTTGGCGTTAGCTTTTTCCTACTCAGTGCCTGCAATGTAAGGATTACGTAAGCTAAAGCCCAGTAAGTAAACACTTGATGCATGTATGACCTATCATACACATGAATAACTTTATGAAATAAGTGTTAAATCTTTTACATAAAACTTTGAAATATAAAGAACGATGTTAGGGCTCTAGGTTTGTTGTACTACAAGGTTAGCATTCTATAACATGCCCTTGGGCTTAAATTAATTGATCCGTTGGGCATTACGTATCGCCGTCTCCAAAGGATCTCTTTTCTTAGCTTAGAAGGCTTGCCCTCTTTATGAATGCTTGCCACCTAATAGTACAACATCCCTTTATTTCTTCAAATTCATTAAAAATACCTTTTTATCAAATTACTCATGAAATGCATGAGACCAATGTAACTTACGCCATAGCATGTAAATTTTTCAAATATATAATAAAGCAAAACATGAAACTAATTTAAGACAACAACATCTAATATAGGCGCGATGTGTCCCATACGAAATTAAAGAAATAAAATTATAATATAGGCGGCATGGTGACCATATAAAGAAGTAATAACAACATCATATTTTAGGCGCGATCTTGACTATGACATGATAAAATAAGAGCATCACATTTAGGCGGCATAGCCGACCATCCAATCAAGTAAGTAGTAAGCATAACATCCTAGGCGACATAACCGACCATATGAGGATGATATCATGATGTAGGTGGCATAGCCAGCCATGTGGGATTTAACAATTTCCAATCTCTACCACAATAATAATCATTATAAGCTAAGAGATTATTTAAAACTAAACCTAGCATAAGAGAATTATTACTTAGAGCTAATTTAACATATTGTCCTTACATTGTAGTTGAAGTGAAGTGTTACTTACCTATTTTCTTTGATTCCGCTAAACCTTCCTTCCTAAACTTGAGAATTTCTTCACTAGTGATGCTTTGGCTTAGAATGGAAAAAGATGAGATTTTTAGGGTTTTTTTGAAAATGCAAGGGCTCAAGGGTATTTATAGAGTTTCCTAAGGCCTATGTGTGGCTAGGATTTTGCCACCATATCTTTGATTAATGTTGGAGATTTATTTCTTCATAAATATCTTAGTGATTTCTAGACCACCTAGCACTTAATTAATGGTGAAGATTTATCTCTTTATAAATATCTTAGTAATTTCTAGAATTCTTAAATCTCTACAACATTTCTTATTACATCATCACTTATGTCATTGCTTATGTCATCATTACTTTTAAATTATTAATTTATCTTTCCATAAATATCTTAGTAATTTCTAGAATTCTAATATCTCTACAACATTTCTTGTTGCATAATCACTTATGTCATTCCTTATGTCATCATTAGTTTTAATTATTAATTTATCCTTCCATAAATATCTTTAGTAATTTCTAGAATTTTTAATATCTCTATAACATTACTTATGTCATTATATTATTATACATTATTATTATTATTCTTATAATAAATGCTTAAGGGAGTTTGTTAGGTTAATTATATTATATTTAAGTAAGAAGATTATACCTCACAATTTCTCTAAACTCTCTCTTCTCTCTCTGTTAACGAAGTTCTTAGGATCTGAAAAGGTTTGAAAAAGATTTTTATCAAGTTCATTTTCAAAAACACAAGAAAACCTGAGATTGTATGCTCTGCACTTGCCTTATTCAAGGACCCTGTGCATCAGAAAACTCATGCTTGTTTCCTAGACGGTCTGGTGCCCTGTTGAAGAAGACCAGGAGTGTCTTAAGTTATGGGCTGTACGACCAGTGGAAATTGTTTTGATGTTTTCATGATAAACTAAACCTTGAGTAGATGGCGTTCTTGTATTTCGCTGCCCGACTCCTTAGTTATGATAAACTAAACCTTGAGTAGATGGCGATCTTGTATTCCGCTGCCCGACTCCTTAGTTGGTATCAGAGCCTTGTCTCTCAAGTTTTTTGAAATGATATCATGTTTTGATTTCTAAAAGAAAGTGGTATGATAAATGCTTTTTCAGTTTTGAAAGAATCCTAGACTTCAGGACACAGAGAGAGAGATTGCAATATTATGGCTTCTACATCTTCTTGCTCAAAATCTTCAAACCCTATTTCTCTTTCGTCTACTTTATCTTTACCAAAGTCTTGCACTAAACATACTGCAAATAAGATAGAAAACCTCGTAGAATACTCCTATATTCCCGAGTCTGCACAAATTACTGAGTCTTCTTTTCCTCTTATCAGTCCTTATCATTTGTATAAAAGATCTACTTCTCTTAGTATTAAGTCCCTTATCAGTACAAAGCGTCCTCTTCCTAAAGAATACATCCAGTCTTCTAGACTAGATCAGTGTACTCTCCAAGCTACTACTGCTGAACAATATGTTACACTTGAGATCCCTCCAGAACTCATTGCTAACTGGAAACGAGAAGGTTATACTCATCTCCACCTCGGCGGAGTGAGATTAATCTTGACACTTCATGGAAGAAAAGGTTTACCTGTCACTGTTCGAATTGCTATGCTCGACACCAGGTTCAAACAATATCAACACGCTGTTATTGGTACAGTTTTGACTACCCTATATGCAGGCAGTGCTCTTCTCACCTTTTACCCAAATTTCAACTTGTCCCTCCAAGATATCAACCTTTCCACCGCCTTGAAAGTCCAAGTTCAAATTCAAGGTGCTGACCAGATCTCCTCAGCAAAGATAGCTACTCTCCATCATCAATTGGTCTATAGGCTTCAGAACCATGCCTTAGATCTTCCAACTCTAGAAAGTCACTCAGATGCTCTAATGGTACTAGCAGAATCTGATCAAACTCCAACGATCATTCAGATTCCTCGACAAATTCCTCAACAAGAACTTGTCAAGCTCATGCCTTTAGAATGGATTTCCAACTATGAAAAGTTCCATCAGAACGATGCTCCTATTCAGACATCCAAAAGCATGTTTGAACGCAGAAATGATGGATTTGTCAAAATGACTTTCAAACCACCTCATAGCTTTAAACAAGACTTCTTAGATCTCTAATCTTATTCCCAAATGTTCGATATCTTACAATGAAGAGGGAGCTGCCTTATATAGGCGAGTAAAACAGGACAGGACCCCTGCTTTTACAAAAGCAAGAATAAAATAACACATCTACTTTTCAAAAGTAGGAGACAAGATAAAAAGCAAAAGCTAAAAGGATAGGACACGTCCCAATCTCTTTTTAAAGCAACTTTAATAAAGCAAAAGTAAAGGCACACTCAAACAAAATTATACAACACGACAAACAGTAAAGTGTCGACAGGCTTATGTGTCTCAGAGGGAGATAGCATCAGTGTCTGAGTCAGTGTCGTTGTCAGCAGTAGAGTGTTGATCCGGAATAGCAGGTAGGAGAGAAGTGAAGAATGAATCTCCTATGTCAGGGATGAAGGGATCTGGATGATGTGGTTGAGGCCACTCTAGATCAAAAGCATGATCTTCATCAAGAGCATAGTTGTGGAGGCGTTCTCTGTAGAAAAGCCTCGGAGTAGAGGTGATGTCTGGAGACAGAGGGCTGTGAGTGTTGTAGGATGGAGGAACTCCATATTCTTCAGCTAAGGCAAGCCTAGCTGTAAGGCATTCATTCCACATGGGTGAGAAGGACTCACAGTGATGAACGTGGTCAATAACCTTGAGAAGGGGATCAGTATATCTTCCCCATATGTCAGTAAGCTTGACAATGATGATGACAGTCTGTTGGATCTGAAATCCATTAATGAGTTCAAGGGTCTGGAGATCCTTGAAGATAGGAGCAAGCATTCTGTCAAACCATTGACCGTATCCGTATCGTCTGCTTGTATGAACTAGTCTTGGGTCGTAGAGAATGGCAACTGGGTAAAGATTTAACCAGTACCAAAAAACATAATAGGCCTGGACTGTGATATTTTTTATGACATAGTGACCCCAAGCAGTGTGGTTATCAACTGTTGGATGGAAGATGGTTGAAAGTCGGAAGATAGTATGGTGCATTTGGTCCGGATTAGGATGTGGGTTAAAAGGTCGATGAGATAACCCATTCTCTGGAGGGAGGAATTCTTGTATGGCCATGAGAGATCATAGTCTGTCTGTTAAGTCTGGATTTTCCAAGAAAGATTTATGATCAATTACCTTCTGGAAAATAAGGAATTGGAGTTCTTCAGGCAAGGAAGTGATGAAGGTTTGGCCTGGAAAGGATAAGACTGAAGAGGATGATGCTGAAGTTGAAGCCATGGTGATGTTTAACAATAGGTTAGAGGAGGTACTTGAATTGGTAGGCCTGATATGTCTGGATGGAAGATCAGGGATGAGGTTCTGGGTTCCTTTTATATGCTTCACAGAGAAGTCATATTTGGAGAACCAGTCTTTCAGTCGTAGGAGCATCTTCTCTGGAATATTCTTTCCTTTTGAGCTGAAGATGGCTGGGAAGGATGAGCTGTCTAATCGGATAAGGAAATGATAACCGATTAAATGATATTCAAATTTTTTAATACCATTTTTCATGGCTAAAATCTCTTTGTAGATACTGTGGTAGTGGCATTGTGAGTCAGAGAAATGTCCACTAGCGTATCCGATAAGATTCTCTTTTCCATTGATGTCTTCGAGGAGTACAGCACCCCATGGGGTGTCACTTGCATCTGTTTGTAAGATCCGATTGCCATCTGTAACGAGCTTTAATGGTGGAGGATCTTGTGCAATCTTTTTAACTCGATGGCATACCGTAGTATGGGTGTCATTCCATTCTGGAGGCTTCTTTTTCAATAAAGCCGAAAGTTGTGCTGTATGTCTGTCCACGTGAGGGATGAAGTCACGGATGTAATTGATGATACCAAGAAATTGCTGGATCTGCTTTCTGGATAAGTGATGATCTGGAAAGTGAAGCAGTTCACTGGCAATGTGCTTTCCTGGTTGATAGTGACCGTCTTTGATGACCATGCCAAGGAATTCAATGTTGGAGGTGGCTATGGTGCTTTTCTTGGGTGACAGCATGATACCATGAGACTGAATGATATCAAGGAAGTGATTTAACAACTGGCGATGTTCTGCATGTGTTTCTGAAAACAACAAAATATCGTCAATGTAAATCAATGCATGATGCAAAATAGGTTGAAAGATTTTGACCATTGCTTTTTGGAAAATGGAAGGAGCAGTCTTTAAACCAAAGGGTAAAACTGTCCATTGATAATGAGCATTCGGAATGCAAAAAGCAGTTTTGTATCTTTCAGAGGGTTCAATGCCTAATTGCCAAAAACCTGATTTTAAATCAAATTTCGAAAAGATTTGGGCATTCTTCAAATATGTGAAAATGTTTTGTCTTTTTGGAAGAGGAAATTTGTCATCTTGTAAAAACATGTTTAAAGGCTGATAATCGATGACTAATCTCTTTTTTCCACGGACAAGTTCTGAGTGTTTTTCCACATAAAAAGCTTGACAAGCCCACTGAGAAGTTGTGGGTTCAATCAGACCTTGGGCCAAAAGTTGTGAGCATTCATTTTGGGCTAGGACCAAGTCAGAGGGACTCATTCCCGGATGGGTAGCTTTGGTAGGATTGGTGTCTTCATTTAGCTTGAAGGGGAGCTTAATGAAGAAGGACTTATTTTTCCATAACGGACTTGGATGGGTGAATTGAAAGATAAGACTCAGGGCAAAACTGGAGTAGTTTGGCTGAGATGTCTTGGTAAGACTGAGGAGAATTGGAAAGGCTGTAGAGTCTGAGGATGTTTATCAAGGGTTTGAACATGGATTTGACTCGAATATCGGTAGGAAGGATTTGGAGATGAGGAACTTTAGAGATGGTATCGAAACCTAATAAGATATCTTTATCAGGTAAATTCGAACCAATGACATGTGTCCAAATAACACAATTTGGGAAAATCTGAATACCAATGGGTTTTTTGGTAATCAAATCTGTTGTGAAAACTTTTCCATCGGCTGCTTTGAAATGTTCTGTATGAGGCTTCCAGTGTTGAAGTGGAAGAATATCTGGATTGAGCATCGTCTTTTGAGCGCCTGTGTCAAAAAATCCAATGACGGTAAGTGCATGGAATTTTGAGGGTAAAACCTGGATTTTCACTGATGGAATAGGAATGGAGGAATCCAGTGACAAAGACTGTTGGTTGTAGACAGTGAGTAATCCATCTGTATCAGAATCATCAGATGAATTTTCCAGTGCGAACACTGTTTCTTCATTAGGTACTTCTTGTTCTGAGAAACAAGATTCAACTTCTTCTTTGTCTGGAGCATAGTCTGTAACAGCTTGTAAATGCTTGATGAGACGAATAGCTTTGTCTCGCTTGTTAGGACAGTTTCTGGAGTAATGTCCTTTCTTTTTGCATATGAAGCATCTACTGGACTTTTGCCGTTGTCTTTCCTTAGAGGAAGGAGACTTTTTTCTGTAAAATGTGAATGGTCTGCGAGTGTGAAGTCTGGAAGAAGATTTCTTATTAAGCTTTCTGAAATGTTTCTTCTTGTGAGGACCGCAGTCACATTACTTTGGATCTTTGCACTTGATTTTCAGATAAGGCTTTTTACAAGCACTTCTGAATGGTTCTTTGTCTTTGATCAATTCTTTGAAGAATCGCTTCTGTTCACAAAGTTTATCAAGGCAGGACTTTGCAACTTGGAAGATCTTGCCTAAGGAAATATTGTCAAGGCTAAGATTGTAAGCAGCAAGTTGTCGTTGAATTTCATGTTGCAACTCATCAGGTAAGGAAGCAAGGAAGACATGCTTCAGAGTGGGATCATTAAAGCCATTCAATTTGTAGAACAAGATTGACATCCTTTTGTAGTGGAAGTCAAGATCTTTGGCTTTAAGGGAACAGCATTTCATGTTGAGATAATCTCGTCTAGCTGCTTCAAAGTGTGCAGCTGGTTCGCCAATGAACTGTTCATGAAGTACGGCTAAGGCTGAGGAAACATCAGGTAACTGGACAAACTGAAGTTGTCTGTATGAGCCTAAGCTGTCAAACCAATCTCTGAGGGATCCAATGAAACGGGTGGTTAGTTCCTTAAGAACTGATTCCACTGTAGCATCGGTTTTGAGTATCTGGAGATCTACCCAAGCTGAAATCTCGGATAGTTTGTCTCGCCATTTGCTGGTTGGAATGTCATCAAAAGTAAACCATGGACCATTGGATGACTTTGAAGTTTGCTGTTGAGGTGAGGGTGCAGATGTAGATTCAGTAAGATCATCAACATCTGATGGAATCTCAAAGTAAGATTCTGGATGAGAAGTCTGTGCATGCTCTGGTTCTTCTGTTTGAGCCATGAGGAGCTTAGTGATATCAGCATAAGACTTTTCTGAATCGGTGGTAGAAACCGAAGAGAGTGAAGGTTCTGAACTGGTTGCAGGGTTTGAGTCTGATGGTTGAGATGGTGTGTCATCAGATCTGTGATCAGGTTCAGATTCTGAGGATGAGGAAGGTTCTTCTGTGGAGGTTTCTGTGGAGGCTGTTGACTCTGTAACAGGATGAGGATAAGATGCATACTGGTGCATAGGAGCTTTATCCTTGGATTGAGGTTGGGTTGTGTGAGGTGGAGGAACAGAGGTATACTCTGGTGATTCCTGTTCTTGAGGTTCAGACTGTTGAGACTGTGGTTGAACTGGTTGAGTGGGTTGATGTATCTTCAACGGTTTAGGTTGAGGTTTGGACCTTGATTTGGGCTTTGAAGGTGGAGCAGGTTGTGATTGTGGTTTGAAGAGTGTATGGGTCATACCAAACAATTTAGAAGGGTCATATTGTCTGATCGGAGCTAGCATAGGAGTGAACGGATGATAAGTAGGACCAATAGAAGGAATTGGTGGACTTTGTGTGAAGAGGGTAGGTCTCTGCTTCTCAGATTCAATCCGGTTCAATTCTGCTTGCAGCTGTCTGATTTCTCGTTCTTTGCTATCAAACTCAGGACCATAGTAGCGATGTCGGAGCATTTCTTTTAGTTCAGCATCTAGTTGAGCAACTCTGTTCTTTAGATCCTGGTGGATTTGCTGCATCTGTGATGTGATGGAATCAACTTTGGTTTCAATCTTGTCAGTTCGTAAATGGCGATTCGATCGACTTGTTGATGGATGTCTTTGTAAAGCATCATTCTCGTGCTCGCATTCAGGTTTGCGATTGAGGACAGATTCAAAAGGTTTTGGTTCTTCAAGATGACCAGCAGAGGTGATTGGTGAAGGGACAAAGGGTTTTGACACAATCTTCCTCTGAACGTCAGTTTGTGGTTCAAGAGGTGGAAAGTTTGAGGAATAGTCTCTGGAGAACATCATACATGGGATTGGTTGTGGTTGTGGATGTATGACTGGTGAAGGGACTTCTGTTTTGCAGTGTTTAGCAATCCATTTAAGTTCCTTGTGGTAAAGAGGTAAAGGTACAGGTGCAGGAGGAGGTGAAGGAGGGTTTTGTGGCCTTTTGTGGTCAACCTTACAAGAAGTAAGATACTTCTTTTTAGGTTTTCTTTTAGGCACAAGTTCATCATCTTCGCCATCTTGCCAGCACGGACAATCTGGATCACACATGTCAGATCCAGGAGCATCCCAAATGAAGTGTTTTCCAATTTTACCAGGGTAAATTGGATAACCTTCTGAGGTGAAACCAGTGATTGGGAGTTTCTCTTGGCCAGTTTGGATTGGAGTGATCATTGAGGAATAGGTGAAGGATAGTCTTGGAGACTCTGGTGGAGCTGTAGGAAGAACAGCTGGAGGAGGCTGTGAAGCCGTCTGAGGTGGTTTGAAAGTCATTTTGACAGATCCATCGTTTCTGCGTTCAAACATGCTTTCGGATGTCTGAATAGGAGCATCGTTCTGATGGAACTTTTCATAGTTGGAAATCCATTCTAAAGGCATGAGCTTGACAAGTTCTTGTTGAGGAATTTGTCGAGGAATCTGAATGATCGTTGGAGTTTGATCAGATTCTGCTAGTACCATTAGAGCATCTGAGTGACTTTCTGGAGTTGGAAGATCTAAGGCATGGTTCTGAAGCCTATAGACCAATTGATGATGGAGAGTAGCTATCTTTGCTGAGGAGATCTGGTCAGCACCTTGAATTTGAACTTGGACTTTCAAGGCGGTGGAAAGGTTGATATCTTGGAGGGACAAGTTGAAATTTGGGTAAAAGGTGAGAAGAGCACTGCCTGCATGTAGGGTAGTCAAAACTGTACCAATAACAGCGTGTTGATACTGTTTGAACCTGGTGTCGAGCATAGCAATTCGAGCAGTGACAGGTAAACCTTTTCTTCCATGAAGTGTCAAGATTAATCTCACTCCGCCGAGGTGGAGATGAGTATAACCTTCTCGTTTCCAGTTAGCAACGAGTTCTGGAGGGATCTCAAGTGTAACATATTGTTCAGCAGTAGTAGCTTGGAGAGTACACTGATCTAGTCTAGAAGACTGGATGTATTCTTTAGAAAGAGGACGCTTTGTACTGATAAGGGACTTGATACTACGAGTAAGAGAAGTAGATCTTTTATACAAATGATAAGGACTGATAAGAGGAAAAGAAGACTCAGTAATTTGTGCAGACTCGGGAATATAGGAGTATTCTACGAGGTTTTCTATCTTATTTGCAGTATGTTTAGTGCAAGACTTTGGTAAAGATAAAGTAGACGAAAGGGAAATAGGGTTTGAAGATTCTGAGCAAGAAGATGTAGAAGCCATGATATTGCAATCTCTCTCTCTGTGTCCTGAAGTCTAGGATTCTTTCAAAACTGAAAAAGCATTTATCATACCACTTTCTTTTAGAAATCAAAACATGATATCATTTCAAAAAACTTGAGAGACAAGGCTCTGATACCAACTAAGGAGTCGGGCAGCGGAATACAAGATCGCCACCTGTACCTTTACCTCTTTACCATAAGGAACTTAAATGGATTGCTAAACACTGCAAAACAAAAGTCCCTTCACCAGTCATACATCCACAACCACAACCAATCCCATGTATGATGTTCTCCAGAGACTATTCCTTAAACTTTCCACCTCTTGAACCACAAACTGACGCTCAGAGAAAGATTGTGCTTCCTTACCTGATGAGTTGCAACCTGAAATTCAACGACAACTTGCTGTTTACAATCTTAGCCTTGACAATATTTCCTTAGGCAAGATCTTCCAAGTTGCAAAGTCCTGCCTTGATAAACTTTGTGAACAGAAGCAATTCTTCAAAGAATTGATCAAAGACAAAGAACACACTATGTTTTATCTGCTTTATTAAAGAGACGTCCCTTTCCATGGGATAAGCATCACACGCATTTGCTTTAACTCAGAATCCTCCACCGTTGAAAATTAATTCTGATGGCCTTCGCATCCTACAAATTGATGCTTCTGACATATCATGGGGTGCTATTCTCCTTGAAATGACAAATTAGAAAGAACACTTGATCGGATATGCTAGTGGACATTTCAGTTTAACTCAACAGGATTACCATACGGTGTTCAAAGAAATCCTCGGCATTAAACATGGGATAAAAAATTTTGAATATCATCTACTTGGCCATAGATTCTTCATCAAATTAGATAATTTAGCTTTTCCTAAAGTCCTACAGTTTAAAGGCAAAACGATCCCTAATAATCAGTTGCTTCGTCTTCAGGAATGGTTTTCTCGATATGAGTTTGAAGTCCAAAATATAAAAGGAGATGCAAACTTGATTCCTGATTTTCTATTCTGAGCTCATAAACCTCCTCAACCTGTATTTCATGCTTCTCCTATTTTCTCTATCATATTCATGGCTTCTCATTCTCATAGAGATGTTCGTTCTATAGCTTTTTCTCTTCCTTCTCAAGCCCTTACTCAAAAAACTTTCCTCTTAGAAAATCTTTCTCTACTCTCTACTAGCTCTAACAGTGTGCAAAATAATATCTCTTTAAATATTATATGAGAATTTACCTCCTTAAAGGTCCAACTGTTTTCACCACTTTTGATCGAGAGTATCTGTTTCTCACTGGGTTATGTGTTTCTCCTACCAGAGATATTACTAATGACGAATTATGGTATTTCTGGTGTCTTACTGCTCGCCATGCTATAAAACCAATTCTTTCTCTCAAATCTACTCTGAAAAGGATCATGACTCCTAATCAATCCACTTCTTTGTTATGGACTCTTCTTGAATGGTTCTCACTTATTCCTTGGTGGAGACATAGATTAGGACAATTGGCTCATTACTGTAATCTTTACTCCATTCCTCCTCATGAAGCAGATAGTTTACATCTATTTTTACAGTTCATCGATCTTATTTTCAGTATCCAGAAACCCGTGCTTTCTTTACCCAAACCCAGTGTTCCCATTATCACATTACAACACATCCTTCAACCATTAAAGAAGATCCAAACTTTAAGAAAACCCTCACTAATTTCCTGTTACAACTCAACCATGTCAAACCGCCTATCACTAATATTTTCACCAGTTCTCTTGGTCCTCATCATGAAATAATTATAGTCCCTAACCTTTTAGGCTCCAGCAAAGGAATCATAATTAAAGAAGAGTGTTCTAACACTCCTCCTCAGTTATATTATCAAGATTCTCAGGATCTAGACGATGAGTTTCTACCTCTCAGCCAGCATCTCAAATAGCTAGAAACATCTCCTTCTAATGTTCACGTTCAAGTCACTACACCGGGATAAGGCCAGTTTTCTACTCCTAGAGTTATCTCTACCTTTGAACCAGTCATTACTCTCCCTGTGTAAAGAATTGTATCCCTGGTATTGTGCATGCTCGGGGTTGTCCTCTTTACCATGGATTACTGCACCATGTTTTGCAGTCCATTTGACACTATATGTGTCAAGACGTATCCAAATTACAGGCATGGCCGACAAAAAAAATATACTCCAACTCAGATGATCTAGAACATATGAATCTATCCTTTCCTTAATAATGTTGTTTTGTCTTATTATGTGGTTGTAATAGTATAAAGTAAGGGAAATAATTAACTTACTTTATGCTTTTGTCTTATTAGCTTGCTTTATGCTTTTGTCATTTTTGCTTTACTTTGTATTATTAGCTTGCTTTATGCTTTTGTTATTTTTGCTTTTAGAAAAGCAAGGGGGTCCTATTTCAGTTTTATCAAAAGTGTGTTTTGCTTTAATAATTATATTTGCTTTTAAGAAAGTGATGGGTCTTGTCTCACTTTTTTCTAGTTTGTCTTTTATGACCTTTATCTCTATATAAAGGCATCTCTCCTCTTTGTAAAATAAGTTGATTTTCACTCAATATATTCAATATTTTCTATCCATGGCTTTCTAATTCTCTCTCTCCTCTTAAGTTCGATAAAGCTCAAAATAAATAAAGAAAAGATATAAGTAAGAAAAAGGAAATCTGTTCAAATTAAAACCAAGTCGTATGCTCTACACTTGTCTTCTTTGAAGAATCCTGTGTATTAGAAAGCTTAAGATCTTTTAGTTGTTTTCTTATCTGGTTTGGCACCCATTTTAAGCTAAGAAAAAGTTATTTTAGGGTTTATAAACATGAAAAAAGAAAAAGATTCTGGTTTTTAGTTTTCTAATTAAGGTATATCGGTAGGAATCCAACGACGTAAGTTCCAGCTGTGAACCCAAATGGACAGTAGTCTGGTCCGCACTGTCAGTAAACAAGCCACGTACCTAACCAGTTGGTTTTCCCGATTGGGAGCCACGTACCTAACCGGTCGATTTTCCTAATTGGTATCCATTACAAACCAAACCGACACCCAAAGGAAGATAGTGTCAAAACTTTTTGTTCCTTTACCTATTACTCCTATTGGTCACCTTGAAGAACCAAAGCCTTTTGAATCCATCTTAAATTGGCAAACTCAAAATGCTAAAGCCCAAAATGACACGTTGCAACACATTCATCAACAAGTTGATAAGATCAATTAGCGAACTGACAGGAGTAGATGCAACAAATTCATGAGAATTTACAATTCATAATTTCTCAACTGGATTCAGAATGTGTGCCATGCTCCAGCAAAGATACTATTGATGCAAATCCCACATTGAAACTTTAAGGAGAATACTTAATTTGAAGTTTCAACTACCCAAGAAAGTTCTAAACAGATTTAAGACAAACAAAACCTTGACCCAATGCTTAATCAAACATGAACTAAAGGTATGGAGAAGGATATTGACGCCACACTCAAGATTTAGATGAGAAGGTGAGTGATAAGTCTTGATTTGGAACGCCACAAGAATGCAAATTCTTGATAAGTTCACTAGTTCTCAAAAGAACCAAAGAAAGAATAATTCTCTCAAATTCAAATAACATTAATCTCTCAATTGTCTTATATAGCAAGGTTGCTGAGTTTAAATAGGCGAATAGAGACCCAAAAAATCCGAAAAAGATTAAATCCTAGTTCAAGTCGGAGTAGTTTTCCTAACTAGTTAAGGAGTCGTTGAAATTTCCAATTCTGCGCATGCTGTAATAAATTGGTCATAACTCCTTCTAGAGAACTCCAAATCTAACTCCGTAAAATTCTTTGGAAAGCTATCTTAATTATCTTTCCAACGGTATATGGCTTGCAAGTTAATTCCAGCTCAATCAATACCAGTTTTATTCCGAAATTGACCTTTCTGCATTTGACCCGAATTGTGTATTTGGCTGCCCAATAGCTTGAATAAAGCCCACAATGCCTTGACATCTCTTCAAGCCCAATTCATGATGTCTTGTATCTTGAATTATAGTTTCAATCCATATTTTCTCAATTAATCCATTTAAAGCAGCTTGTATCTTTTTGGCTCTAGCTCTTGTAATTGGGCCTTCATGAATGTGCAAAGGATCACTTGAAACTTTAATGGTATTCTCTTGATAGTTCTCATCAACTATGGTCCTGAGTTTGATCAGAAAGAAAGAGAGATCAAATAATTAAAAGTAAAGTTAGACCAAGTTGAATCAGAAAAGCAAAAATCCACACTCTTTATTAAATTGCCACCAATACTAATAATTAGCCCAACTTATCATCCATTTACACCTATGTTAGGCCCAGTTAGGCCTTATGACCTGTCCAAATTATTTGGAATGACACATACACTATTCCAAAATACACCTCAACCTTCTCAACCACCAAAGCCCAAATCTAAATCCAAACCTCAGCCCAGGCCTTTAAAAATCCATTAGCCATCTTAGACTGAAACCCAAGAGCAACAGTCTCTCGAAGATACCCCTATTCCTCCTCACTTTGTATTCAGAGAAGTTTTAAGAAATAAAAGGGTGCTTTGAAAACCATGATTGTCTAAACTCATTCTCTTCTCTCTATTAATGAAACTCTAGTGTTTTAAAATCTAAAAAGAAATTTATCCATTCATTTGAAACCTTAAGAAAGTATGCTCTACACTTTCCTTGAACAAAGGATCTTGTGCATCAGAAAACTCTTATTTTTCTTCTAGTTTAGTACCCTATTTTAATGACTGTAGTTATCAAGTTTTGATGCATCTAGGTATATAGGCTGGAAACCCTAGCATGCGGGCTACTAGTCCAAAGAACGAACTTGTTTCATTATTGCTCCTGTAACAATGCCACGTACTCTGTTACCTCTTCCTGGTAAATAATGTTGTGGTTGATGCATTGTCTAGGAGGTACCCATTACTTACTTCTTTACAAACTAAATTACTTGGTTTTGAATTGCTTAAGGATTTGTAGCCAAGTATGGAAGGAATGTGATAAGTGTGCGTTCGGTGACTTTTACGGGCATGAATGATTTCTATTCAGGAGAGATAAATTATGTGTGCCTAATTGTTCTACTCTTGAGTTACTTGTTAGGGAAAGTCATGGGAGAGGTTTGATGGGTCACTTTAGTGTTTTAAAGACTTTAGGTATATTACAAGAGCATTTTTATTAGTCTAATATAAAGCATGATGTGCAATCTATTTGTGATAAGTGCATTACCTATAGGCAAGCAAAATCTAAAGTTAAACCGCATGGCTTGTATACCCTCTTACCTATGCCTAATCAACTTTAGATTGACATATCTATGGATTTTGTTTTAGGATTACTGAGGTCTCAAAGTGGTAAGGATAGAATATTTGTTGTTGTTGATTGGTTTAGTAAAATGGCACATTTTATTACGTGTTCTAAAAAAAATGATACAACACATATTGCTGACTTGTTCTTTAAAGAAGTAGTTCGATTGCATAGATTGCCTAAGACAATTGTTATTGATAATTAGAAACTAAACTTTTATTTTCTACTGTTGCACATCCTCAAATAGATGGTCAAACTAAAGTAGTTAATAGGACACTAACTACTTTATTGCATGCTATCATTCAAAAGAACTTAAGGCAGGGAGAAAAGTGTTTACCACATATTGAATTTGCATATAGTAGGACTGTTCATTCTACTTCTTCATTTTCTCTTTTTGAAATTGTTTATGGCATTAATCCTTTAACACCTATAGATATTTTACCTTTGCCTACTAATAAGCATGCTAGTCTTGATGGCAAGAAAAAGGCAAATTTTGTTAAGGATTTACATGCCAAGCCAATAAAAGGCGTCTAAAGCTGGTCTTCTAACCTGGAGATTGAGTTTGGGTGCACATGCGTAAAGAGAGATTTCCTATATAAAGAAAATCAAAATTACAGCCTAGAGAAGATGGACCTTTTCAAGTCTTGAAGTGAATCAATGATAATGCCTACAAGATAGATTTGCCAAGTGACTATGGTAATGTTAGTGCAACTTTTAATGTTATTGATTTATCTTTGCTTGATGTTGGTGATTAGAGGACGTATCCTTTTGAAGAGGAGGGGAATAATAGAAATCAAGGTGCCGAAGGTGCTGACCAAATAACTCAAGTTAATGTTCCCAAATATTCTCAAGGTCCGTTAACTAGGGCAAGGGTAAGAAGGATGAAGGAAGCTTTATAAAGCTTGATTGTGGAAGTGCATTACAAAGAGACTAAGCTAGAAATGTATCCCAAAGCTTCACCATGGACAGTAAATTGTCTTGTTGTGTAAGGCATAGATGTTGATAAGCATGAAAGGTGCATGGGTTAATTAATAATGTAACTTCATTTTTATTTAATTATGAGCTTTTATGTCTTAATTGTTATTTAATTAATTAGGCCTACTTTCGAATTTAATTAAGCCCAATTCATTTGTTTTATTAATTAGGGTTTTCTTTAGGGTTTTGTTATATAAAGATAGCAGCTTGTTATGTTAAAGGGGAAAGAAAAATTTTGAATTATTCAGAGAAGCTTTGCTTTGTCTTCTTGTGTTCTTGATTGAATGCATAAATTTGATTTATCAAGGGAGTGATCAACCTTTGTGGCATTTCAAGATTAGGGTTTTAAGGACTTAGTTTCCTTTATGTTCTAATTTGATCATCTATAATTTATTCTTAGTAATCTAAAGTGATCCTAATCCATTAATACAAGCTACTGTCTTTATATAACAAACCCTAATGAAAACCCTAATTAATAAAACAAACGAATTGGGCTTAATTAAATTTGAAAGTGGGCCTAATTAATTAAATAACAATTAAGACATAAAAGCTCATAATTAAATAAAAATGTAATTACATTATTAATTAACCCATGCACCCATCATGCTTGTCCACATCTATGCCTTGCACAACAAGACAATTTACTGTTCATGGTGAAGCTTTGGGATACTTCTCTAGCTCAGCCTCTTTATAATGCACTTCCACAATCAAGCTTTGTAAAGCTTTCTTCATCCTCCTTGTCCTTGCTCTAGTCAATGGACTGCCAATTCGTTATAAAGGAACTTGAGAATATTTAAGAACAATAACTTGAGTTATTTGGTCAGCACCTTCAGCATCTTGATTTCCATTATTCCCCTCCTCTTCGAAAGGATTCGTCCTCGAATCACCTACATCAAACAAAGATAAATTAACAACATTAAAAGTTGAACTAACATTACTATAGTCACTTGGCAAATCTATCTTGTAGGCATTATCATTGATTTGCTTCAAGACTTGAAAAAGGTTCATCTCCTCTGGGCTGCAATTTTAATTTCCTTTGCATAGGAAATCTCTCCTTATGCATGTGCACCCAAACCTAATCTCCAACTTGGAAGACAACCTTTTAGACGCCCCTTATTGGCTTGCTTAGCATACTGCTTATTCTTCCTTTCGATTGGCTTGAACTTTCACATGTAAATCCTTAACAAGATAAAAGTTTAGTTCAGTCTAATCATTCGTTTAAGGATGTGCAATAATAGAAAATAAAGGTTTAGTTCCTAATTTATTTGATAAAGTATGCCAAAAATGACTTAAGAACTTAATGTCTCTATCACTAACAATTGTCTTAGGCAATCCATGCAATCGAACTACTTCTTTAAAGAACAAGTCAATAATATGTGTTGCATCATTTGTTTTAGAACACGTAATAAAATGTGCCATTTTACTAAACCTATCAACAACAACAAATATGCTATCCTTACCACTTTGAGACCTCGATAATCCTAAAATAAAATCCACAGATATGTCAATCCAAGGTTGATTAGGGACAGGTAAGGGGGTGTACAAGCCATGTGGTTTAATTTTAGATTTTGCTTGCCTATATGTAATGTACTTATCACAAATAGATTGCACATCATGCTTCATATTAGGACAATAAAAATGCTCTGTAATATACCTAAAGTCTTTAGAACACCAAAGTGACCTATCAAACCTCTCTTATGACTTTTCCTAACAAGCAATTCACGAATAGAGGATTTGCCTTTTATTCATTACAAAAGGTGGCATAGGATCATCATCTGATTCACTCTCGGTTTCAACATCACCATCTTCCCTCAAGATCATTACCCTCTTATTTGGGTATTGAGATGCAATATGACCTGTCCCCAAACATTTAAAACACTTAATATCTCTATTTCTAGAGTGTTGGGAATCAGATTTACCTTTGCTTTGGCTGCCCCCCTCTTTATGATCCTTGATTGGCTCAATCTTAGGCTTTGAAACAACCTTTTCATCTTTGCTCCATTTTGACTTCCATGAGGAAGATGAACCCAAATTGGGTCTAGTAGAACCCTTTCTTTTTAGTTGTCGTTCCACTTTTATGGCCATGTGAACCATGTCTTCCAATTCAACATAATGCTGCAAGTCAACCACATTAGCAATATCTTGATTTAAACCATGTAAAAATCTAGCCATAGTGGCCTCTCGTTCTTCTTCAATGTTTGCTCGAATCATGATTATTTCCATCTCCTTGTGGTAGTCTTCCACACTTCTGGAGCCTTGTGTAAGACTTTGAAGCCTTTAATGTAGCTCCCTATAATAATGACTAGGAACGAATCTCCTCCTCATGATGGCCTTCATCTCCTCCCAAGTGTTTATAGGCCTTTCACGGTTTCTTCTCCTACTCAAAACAAGTTGATCCCACCAAATAATAGCATAATCAATAAATTCAACAGCAGCTAGTTTTACCTTTTTCTCCTCGGAGTAATTATGGCAATCAAATACTAGCTTCACCTTTTTTCCCACTCCAAATAAGCTTCCGGATCATTTTTACCTTGAAAAGAAGGAATTTTCAGTTTTGATACTCCCAAATCACGATCTATGCGTCTTACCCTTCTATCATCTCTTCCACGCATGTCAACGGTGACCTGGTCATCAAAATTATCTAGGTCATCACCACCCTGATCTCCCATGGCAGCACGCCATTGATTATCTCTTACATTAGGAGCTATTGGTTGTTGCCCTTTTTGTAGATTGGCTATGGCAGTGTCTTGCCTTTCCAATTGGTCACGGATCTCTCCAAACATCAGATTCATGCGCTCAAATTGTTGCTGCATGGCTTTGTGTATGATCGATTGATCTATAGCTTCTTGTTCTTTTGACATATTTTGTGATCTGAAAAATTAAAGTTAGCAAAAAAAAACCTCACAACACTCCCTCACGTGTTTCACTCAATTTGATTCACTTAACTCTCGTGTTTAACACACAAATTGGCTTTTTCCCTCTAATGATCTCACAAACTATTGCCTTTTACCACACTTAATTCTCTCTTTCAGTTCTTTATTGAACTAAAAATAAAACCAAGAAAAACAAAACAAGTGACACACCAAATAAGCTATTCCAGCACACTAATAAAGAAAAAGAATTAAGAGAACACAAAGAACAAAAAAGAAATTGAAGAAAGGAAAACAAGCAAGTAAAGGACACAATTGATATTGATGAAAGTAGGAATACTTGAATCCTTTTGCAATCTTTTTTTTTTTTTTTTGCTGTACGTTTCTTTCTTTTTTTTTTTGCTGTAAGCTTTTTTTTTTTTTTTGGTTTTTTTTTTATTTTTTTGATAATAAAAATAAATAAGACATTCAAACCTGATTAGAAACTTGCTCTGATACCAAATTGATGCGAATCCCACATTGAAACTTTAAGGAGAATACTTAATTTGAAGTTTCAACTACCCAAGAAAGTTCTAAACAGATTTAAGACAAACAAAACCTTGACCCAATGCTTAATCAAACATGAACCAAAGGTATGGAGAAGGATATTGACGCCACACTCAAGATTTAGATGAGAAGGTGAGTGATAAGTCTTGATTTGGAACGCCACAAGAATGCAAATTCTTGATAAGTTCACTAGTTCTCAAAAGAACCAAAGAAAGAATAATTCTCTCAAATTCAAATAACATTAATCTCTCAATTGTCTTACATAGCAAGGTTGCTGAGTTTAAATAGGCCAATAGAGACCCAAAAAATCCGAAAAAGATTAAATCCTAGTTCAAGTCGGAGTAGTTTTCCTAACTAGTTAAGGAGTCGTTGAAATTTCCAATTCTGCGCATGCTGTAATAAATTGGTCATAACTCCTTCTAGAGAACTCCAAATCTAACTCCGTAAAATTCTTTGGAAAGCTATCTTAATTATCTTTCCAACGGTATATGGTTTGCAAGTTAATTCCAGCTCAATCAATACCAGTTTTATTCCGAAATTGACCTTTCTGCATTTGACCCGAATTGTGTATTTGGCTGCCCAATAGCTTGAATAAAGCCCACAATGCCTTGACATCTCTTCAAGCCCAATTCATGATGTCTTGCATCTTGAATTGTAGTTTCAATCCATATTTTCTCAATTAATCCATTTAAAGCAGCTTGTATCTTTTTGGCTCTAGCTCTTGTAATTGGGCCTTCATGAATGTGCAAAAGGATCACTTGAAACTTTAATGGTATTCTCTTGATAGTTCTCATCAATGATAGGCTCAAAGATCTTTACCATGGTTTTCTGGAACAGTGATGGAGCAACTTTTAGATCGAATGGCATAACGATCCATTGATAATGGGCATTAGGGATACAGAATGCTGTTTTAGGCCAATCATCTAGATGGATACCAATCTGCCAAAATCTTAATTTGAGATCAAACTTAGAAAACACTTTAGCACCCTAAAGATGAATAAACAGGGATTGGATCTTGGGTAAAGGAAATTTGTTGTCTTTGAGAAAACAATTGAGGAGTTGATAGTCAATCACCAATCTTTTCTTACCCCGAATAATTCCTAATCTTTTCTCAACGTAAAAAGCTTGGCAAGCCCAATCAGAATGAGTGGGCTTAATAAGACCTTGGGCCATAAGCTGTTGACACTCGGCTTGGGCTAACTTTAGGTCTGAAGGGGTCATTTCAGGATGAGTAGCTTTTGTTGGATTAATGTCTTCATTAAGCTTAAATGGTAACTTAATAAAGAACCTAGAATTTTTCCACAGAGGAGATGGATGAGAAAAATGGATATGGCTTTCTGGACAGAAAGAAAGGAACTGGTTTTTAAGGTTTTAATAGGAGGAGGAGCATTAGAAATTGAGTATAATTTTAAGGTATCCGTATAAGGTAGGAACCTTTATTTATACCGAATACCATTAGAAGAGATATTTAATTTCTTGACTATTTGGAGAACATTGAACCCTAATAGTAGGTCTTTGTCAGGAAAGGAAGATCTTACTATTTTGACCCAGAGAATGTAATCTGGAAAGAACTGAATGCATATGGGTTTTTTTGTGATCGATCGGTTTGAAAAAGTTCCCCATTGACAGCTTTGAAATATTCAGCGTGATGTTCCCAAAACTCAGGAGGAAGAATGGAAGGATTTAACATACTCCTTTGTGCTCCTGTGTCAATGAAAGTAATGATAGAGATAGGTTTAGAAAACTTGGATGGAAGAATACTGATTTTGATTGAGGGTCTGCTTTCCTGGACAAGGTTAATGGAATCGACATTGTGGATGGCAGGAATATCCTTAGAATCTAAGTCAGAACTTTGCTCAATAAGGATAAAAACTGTATCATCATCATATTCTTGCTGTTCTGAGAATACTGACTCAACATCTTCATTGTCTGAGAGTGGAGAGACATTTTGAAGATGTTCAAGTAGTCTGGCTGATTTGGTGGGGTTGTTTGGACAAGACTTTGCAAAATGACCCTTTTTTTTTTTACAAATGAAACATCTGGCATTCTTTTGACCTCTGGACTGGAAAGGTTTTTTGCGAAAATACCTATAAGATTGTTTAGGCTTCCTGAAACTGTGTTTCTTTGACTGTTTAGACGGAGAGTATTTCTGGAAATGGGATTTTTTCTTGGTTGGACAGCGATAGGATTTCTCATCCTTGCATTTAATAGCAAGGTGAGGCTTTTTGCAGGCACTCTTAAAGGGCTCTTTGTGCTTTATCAGATCCTTGAAAAACACTTTTTTATTCACAAAGATTTTCGAGACATGAGACAGCCAATTGATATATCTTCCTTAATGATAAGGTATCAATGTTGAGCTGATGAACATGGAGCTGTCTTTGTAATTCTGGTAGGATCTTCTTAGGTAAGGATGCAACGAAGATATACTTTAGGGAAGAATCGTTGAAGCCATTGAGCTTGTAGTACAGAACTGTCATTCTCTTATAATGAAAATCTAGATCTTTAATCTTCAGAGAACAACATTTCATATGGTGAAATTCCCTTCTAGCTGCTTCTTAAGCAACTGTCGGTTCCCCTAGGAACTGTTCACAAATGAGTCCTAAGACTTGAGGGATAGTGGCCTAATACAGTTGGAGTTATTTGTACTAGCCAAGACTTTCAAGCGAGTCTCTTAGTGAACCAAGGAATCTGGAGCAAAATTCTCTCAGAACCGATTCTGGAGTAACATATATTTAAGCATCTGCACGTCTGTCCATGCAGAAAATTCTTGAAATCTCCGGAACTATTTATATTTTGGTATATCATCAAATGTGAACCAAGGTCCATGAGATGATTTTGGGATTGAGTTAGTCTGATGTGGAGGAGCATCTTCTGGATCCTCGACTATCGGAGGTCCCTATGAGGTGAGGCTCATCCTCATCAGGAGACTGAGGTTCACTAAAACTTATTGATGGCTGAACCATAAATAAATCTGGAATATCGACATAATGTTCTTCTGAATCTGGAATAGAAACTGATTCTGTTGAAGAATAGGATTCTTCAGAAGAAGATTCTAAACTTGCAACAGGAGTACTGGCTTCAGAATATGGAAAACCAGTCTTAAACTCTTTGGAAAAGAGTTGATGCATGGGTCCCTTGTCTTTTGCTGGTGTTTGAGTAGGTTCTGGGGTGGCTTGAGGAGAAGTAGGTTGTTGTGTTGAGGTTGATGGTTTAAAAGCTGTAGGCTTGGCTGTTGGTTTTGGTTTTGGTACTGGCTTAGGTGTGGAAAGATGTGATAACCCAAAGAATTTTGCATAATCCACGGGTTATTCATAATTAACAAGTTTGTAAAAAGGTTGGTATGTGGTAAAGGAAGGAGTGTATGCAGGTAATGTTTGAGTTTGTCCAAAAAGGGATGCCTGTTGTTTCTCAGTATCAATTCTTGCGAGTTCACTTTTAAGCTATCAGATTTTAACTTCTTTTTTATTGAACTCTGGACCCCAGTATCTATTCTGGATCATCGTTCTAAGCTCGACATCCAGTTTGGCAATCTGATTGTCCAAGTTAAGATACACTATTCCAGCTGAGCTGTAATCTTATTAACTTTCTTGTCTGTGCTCTGGACTTGGTCTTGAACATTGTTAAGCCTGGTATCAAGAGATTCCAAGACTGTATTCTGAACTCTGGCATTCTGATTTGCCAATTAAGAACTGCTTCATATTACTTAGGTTCCTCAAGTTGTCTTATAGGAGTGACAGGAGATTAAACAAATGGTTTTGCAACCACTTTGGTTTGTGAATCTGTCTACTTCTCTAGAGTAGGAAATTACTTATGGTAAGAGCTAGAGGAAAACATCATGCAAGGCTGTAAGCATGATGAGGTCAGCAATGGATCTTTTGCTTTTTGTCTGTAGGTTGTCAACTGTTGAGGAATAGACACCTCAGTTTCTGATTCAACTGGCTATGGGGTATAATCTGGATCATCATTATCTTGAGGCATCTAGATTGTTGGAGCTTTACAGACTTCTGGTTGGGCTTTCTTTTTGGACTGTCTGTTGACATACCAATCATCATCTAATTCACCGTCTTCAAGACAAGGATAGTTGGGATCACACATGCGAGATCCTGGTGCATCCTAAAAGAAGTGTCCTTGGATTTTTGCTGGATAAATAGGATATCCATCAGAGTTAAAGCCCTCAATGGGTAACTTTTCTTGTCCTATTTTTACTACTGTGATCATAGCAGTATATTATAGCCTGGGAGGTTGTGACTGTTTATTGGACTCTAGAGGTGAAAAGTCAGCCTGACAGTACCATTTGGTCTCTTTTCAAACTGAGCATCAGAGGTTTGGATAGGTTGAGAATTTTGGTGAAATTTCTCATAATTGGATAACCATTCCAGTGGCATAAGTTTAAGAAGCTCTTATTTTTGTATCTGTTTAGAGATCTGGATAATTGTGGGAAAAGACTCATTATCCACAAGGATCATGAGTGTGTCAGAGGTTGTTTGAGGTGAAGGTACGTTACACCAACTGGTGGTGTAGAGTAGCCATCTTTACAGTGACTACCTGTTCAACAACCTGGAGTTGGATTTAGACTTTTAAGGTTGTAGGTAGGTTCGGATCTTTAAGGGAAAGGTTTAAATTTGGGTAACAAGTGAGGAGGATGCTCCCAGCATGTAATGTTGTCAGGACAGTACCAATTCAGCATGTTGGTACTCTTTAAACCTTGTATCCATTAGAGCTATTCTGGCTGTCACTTGTAGACCTTTTCTACCATGTAAGGTAAGGATGATACGTATTCCCTCGAGATGGAGGTGCCTATACCCTTCTCGTTTCCATGGAGTAACTAGCTCTGTTGGGATCTCTAAGGTAACATACCACTCTACTTGAGTTGCTTGCAAAGCACACTGATCCAGCCGAGAAGACTGAATATATTCTTTTGGAGTTGGTCTTTTTGTAGAGATAAGAGTACGGATGGTTCAGGTAAAGAAATTAGGTCTTTGGTAGAGTTTGTAGGGATTGATCAAAGGTAAGGAAGACTCAGAGATTTGAGCAGAATCTGGGACATACGAATACTCTACAAGGTTTTCAATTTTAGAAGCAAGATGTTTTGTACAAGATTTAGGAAGAGAAAGAGTAGAAGAAAGAGATACAAGAGACTTAGTAGATTGGGAAGTTGAAGAGGAAGCCATAAGATTTAAATTTTTATTATTCTATTTCAGGAATCATAGATCTATCTACAATATACCACCCTTCTCAGGAAGAATGACGTTAGGCTCTGATACCATTCGGGTGGAATAAGCATTCATAAAGAGGGCAAGCCTTATAAGCTAAGAAAAGAGATCCTTTGGGGACGGCAATACGTAACGTCCAACGGATCAATTAATTTAAGCCCAAGGGTATGTTTTATAGAATGCTAACTTTGTAGTACAACAAACCTAGGGCCCTAACATCGTTCTTTATATTTCAAAGTTCATGTAAAAACTTTAGCACTTATTTCATAAAGTCATTCATGTGCATGATAGGTAATACATACATCAAGTGTTTACTTACTGGACATTAGCTCATGTAGTCCTTACATTGCAGGAACTAAGTAGGAAAAGGCTGACACTACGTCCCAACCAAGGCAAGGTGCATATGGACATAATAGACCTTGGGTTATATAACAGGATCAACTGTGTTCTTATCTAAGCATAATTACCACAAGTTTGTTTATGGAATTGGTTTGTGATTTTTGTAACAAAGTTTTTGTTGTGACAAACCCTTTTGTATAGTTTTTATGTAACAAAGTTTTTTTTGTGTACAATATTTAGAAAATGTTTATTTTGAAATCGTTTCCACAAATACTTAATGTTACTCCTGGTTTAACCACTTTAGTTACGATCATAAAGGTGGAGTATTACAATTTGGTATCAGAGCCCAAGGTTTAAAGCGATTCTGTAGACCGTCCATATGCACTAGCCAAGGAGGAGGACACAGCTCAGCTCTTAGTAAGAATTAAGAAGTTAGATAATTAAATATCTTACATTTAATTTATTTGACCCATAGAAGCTTGTTCAAAGATTGTAGAGATGTCAAGTGCTAAGGGTAATAGAGCCCAAAGAGTGGGAGAGACTTCAAGAGAGCAATCCTCTGCAATTGATTGACTTACAGACATTGTCACACGACTCTTAGAAAGAGAAGTTAAAAGAGATGAATGTGCCCAAGCAACAAATAATGCTGGGGCTGAATTTAGAAGACTAAACCCACCTATATTTGAAGGAGGTGCAGATCCTATGGCAGCAGACCAATAGTTGTGAACCATGGAAAGAATGACTGAAGTAGCCAAGGTGCCAGAAGAGGAAAAGGTCACTTGTGTTTCCTTTATGCTACGAGGGGCAGCTGAATATTGGTGGGATTCTATCAGATGATGCCACAACGAAACAGCAATGTGACGGAAAGAATTTAAAGAACACTTTTACAATAAGTATTTTTCAAAGACAGTGAAGTCTACTGAAAAAAGAGAATTTGTTTATTTGCAACAAGGAAAAATGACAATACTAGAGTATATCCAAAATTCGATGAGCTCTCTCATTATGCCCCACACATGGTTGCCACAGAAGATTTGAAAAAGGATCATTTTATGCATGGATTGCGTAAAGATTTAGCAAAGGACTTAAAAGTGGCTGGAATTCGGGATGCTTCCTTCAATGAGCTCATGGATCGAGCCTTGGTAATTGAACAAGCAGATGAAGAAAAGAAGGAAGAAGAACGAAGGAATAAAGGGAGCATAGATCAAGGGACTTATGTAGCTAATCATGGAAGACAACCCTTAAACAATAAGAGGAAGAGAGCACCAACTTACCAAGAGCAAGATAAGAACAAGCGTATAAAGAATCACAAAAAAGAAGCCCTACCAAGGCCTAGATGCAATCAATGTTGCAGAACTCACCCTAAAGAATGTTTAGCCAACACTAGAACATGTTTCAAATGTGGAAAAGAAGGACACTTCATCAAAGACTGCCCAGAGAATGGTACACAATGAAAGGACTAATGCACTTGATGCGAATCCCACATTGAAACTTTAAGGAGAACATTTAATTTAAAGTTTCAACTACCCAAGAAAGTTCTAAACAGATTTAAGACACACAAAACCTTGACCCAATGCTTAATCAAACATGAACCAAAGGTATGGAGAAGGATATTGACGCCACACTCAAGATTTAGATGAGAAGGTGAGCGATAAGTCTTGATTTGGAATGCCACAAGAATGCAAATTCTTGATAAGTTCACTAGTTCTCAAAAGAACCAAAGAAAGAATAATTCTCTCAAATTCAAATAACATTAATCTCTCTATTGTCTTACATAGCAAGGTTGCTGAGTTTAAATAGACCAATAGAGACCCAAAAAATCCGAAAAAGATTAAATCCTAGTTCAAGTCGGAGTAGTTCTCCTAACTAGTTAAGGATTCGTTGAAATTTCCAATTCTGCGCATGCTGTAATAAATTGGTCATAACTCCTTCTAGAGAACTCCAAATCTAACTCCGTAAAATTCTTTGGAAAGCTATCTTAATTATCTTTCCAATGGTATATGGCATGCAAGTTAATTCCAGCTCAATCAATACCAGTTTTATTCCGAAATTGACCTTTCTGTATTTGATCCGAATTGTGTATTTGGCTGCCCAATAGCTTGAATAAAGCCCACAATGCCTTGACATCTCTTCAAGCCCAATTCATGATGTCTTGCATCTTGAATTGTAGTTTCAATCCATATTTTCTCAATTAATCCATTTAAAGCAGCTTGTATCTTTTTGGCTCTAGCTCTTGTAATTGGGCCTTCATGAATGTGCAAAGGATCACTTGAAGCTTTAATGGTATTCTCTTGATAGTTCTCATCATTCCCTCTTCTGAAAAGGATTCGTCCTCGAATCTTCACCTACATCAAAAGGAGAAAGATCAGAAACATTAAAAGTAGCACTCACATTATACTCACCAGGAAGGTCCAATTTGTAGGCATTGTCATTGATTCATGCAACCACTTGAAATGGACCATCTCCCCTTGGAAGCAACTTTGAACGCCTTTGTGCTGGGAATCTCTCCTTTCTCATATGCACCCAAACCCAATCTCCAGGCTGAAAAACCACTTCCTTTCGTCCTTTGTTGGCTTGAGTAGCATATTGTTCAGTCCTCTTTTCTATGTTGTGCCGCACTTTCTCATGCAATTGCTTAACAAATTCAGCTTTCTTTTTACCATCCAAACTAGCACGCTCATCAATAGGTAACGGCAATAAATCCAAAGGAGATAATGGATTAAAACCATATACAATCTCAAATGGTGAAAATTTAGTAGCTGAATGGACAGTTCTATTGTAAGCAAATTCAACATGTGGCAAACATTCTTCCCAAGTTTTCAAATTCTTTTGAATAATGGCACGCAACATCGTGGACAATGTTCTATTTATAACCTCAGTTTGTCCATCAGTTTGTGGATGACAAGTAGTAGAAAACAAAAGTTTAGTACCCAACTTACCCCACAAAGTTTTCCAAAAGTGGCTTAAGAACTTAGCATCTCGATCTGAAACTATGCTCCTTGGTACTCCATGCAATTTGACTATTTCCTTGAAAAACAAATTAGCTATGTTTGTTGCATCATCAGTTTTGTGACATGGAATGAAATGTGCCATCTTTGAAAATCTATCAACAATAACAAAAACAGAATCCTTTCCCCTTTTTGACCTAGGTAAACCCAAAACAAAGTCCATAGAAATATCAACCCAAGGTTCGCTAGGTATAGGTAAAGGTTTATACAATCCATGGGGTAAAACTCTAGACTTAGCATGTTTACAAGTGATACACTTCTCACATATTCTTTCAACATCACGTTTCATATGTGGCAAAAAAATGTTCTTTTAAAACATCTAAAGTCTTTGCAATGCCGAAATGTCCCATTAAACCTCCCCCATGAGCTTCACGCATAAAGCAATTCACGCAAAGAACTATATGGCACACACAATTTATTCTCTCTAAATAAGAACCCATCGTGCCTATAGAACTTTCCAAATGCAGCTTTTTCACAAGCATTAAACACATTAGCAAAATCAGGATCATTAACATATAATTCTTTAATGTACTCAAATCCTAATAACTTTGTATTTAATGTAGAGATAAGTGCATACCTTCTCGATAATGCATCAGCCACTACATTCTCCTTACCTTGTTTGTATTTGATCACATAAGGAAATGGCTCAATGAATTCAACCCATTTGGCATGTCTCTTATGTAACTTACCTTGCCCTTTCAAATGCTTTAAGGACTCATGATCAGTGTGTATGACAAACTCTTTAGGTAGAAGATAATGTTGCCAAGTTTCCAACGCTCTCACTAATGCATACATCTTCTTGTCATAAGTAGGATAGTTTAGGGCTGCGCCACTCAATTTCTCACTAAAATAAGCAATTGGACGCCCCTCTTGCATCAAAACAGCTCCAATACCTATACTTGAGGCATCACACTCAATTTCAAAAGTTTTAGTAAAATCAGGTAAAGTAAGTAGTGGTGCAGAAACCAATTTCTCCTTGATTAGATTAAATGCACTTTCTTGTTCACTACCCCACTTAAATCCCACGTGTTTCTTAATAATTTCAGTTAAAGGTGCAGCAAGGGTGCTAAAATCTTTCATAAATCTTCTATAAAAACTAGCCAAACCATGAAAACTTCTTACCTCACTTATGCTTTTAGGTGTAGGCCATTCCTTAATAGCCTTTATCTTCTCTTCATCAACCTCAATTCCTTTAGCACTTATAACATAACCAAGAAAAACAATCTGATTTGTACAAAAAGCACACTTCTTCATATTAGTATACAACTTTTCCTTCCTTAAAACAGTCAATACACTTTGCAAATGCTCAACATGTTCTTCTAGACTTTTGCTATAGATCAAAATATCATCAAAGTAGACAACTACAAACTTACCAAGAAAAGCACGCAAAACTTGGTTCATTAACCTTATAAAAGTGCTGGGTGCATTAGATAATCCAAATGGCATTACTAACCACTCATATAAACCATATTTTGTTTTAAAAGCAGTTTTCCACTTATCTCCCTCTCTAATCCTAATTTGATGATATCCACTTTTAAGATCTATTTTGCTAAACACACAAGAACCATATAATTCATCAAGCATGTCATCAAGTCTAGGAATAGGATGTCGATACTTTACAGTGATTTTATTAATCGCACGACAATCAACACACATCCTCCATGTTCCATCCTTTTTGGGCACTAGTAGAACTGGTACCGCACACGGACTCATGCTCTCCTTCACATATCCTTTTGCCAAGAGTTCTTCAACCTGCCTTTGAAGCTCCTTTGTCTCTTCGGGGTTACTTCTATAAGCGGGTCTATTAGGAATGGTAGCTCCAGGAAGAAAGTCTATTTGATGCTCAATTCCCCTAATAGGTGGCAAACCATTAGGGACTTCATTTGGAAGTCTATTTGATGCTCAATTCCCCTAATAGGTGGCAAACCATTAGGGACTTCATTTGGAAACACATCATCAAAGTCCTGCAAAAGAGTCACAATAATACTAGGCAAAAAAGGGTTAAGCTCATTAGTATGCAAACAAGCCTCTTTGGGACAAAAGTACAATGATAGGCTGTTTTGAAAAGAAGGCCTTCTTAACCTCTCTCTCTTTTGCAATCAAGTTTACATGTTGCCTCTCTTTTCTCTCAACAATATTTTTTTCTATCTTTCCACTTTCTTTTCTCTCATTCTCTCTTTCTTTTGTGCTCTCATTTTCTTTTTTTGTATCACTCTCTTTTTGTATTGTCATTTGATCCTCATACACTTGCCTAGGTGTTAAGGGTACAAGAGTGATTTGCCTTTTATTCATTACAAAAGAATATCTATTTAAGTAACCATCATGTGTCACTCGCCTATCATATTGCCAAGGTCGCCCCAAAAGAATGTGTCCAGCATGCATGGGTACTACATCACATACAACCTCATCCTTATATCTCCCAATAGAGAATGAAACCAGCACTTGTTTATTTACTTTAACCTCCCCACAATCATTCAGCCATTGTAACTTATATGGCCTAGGATGTTTTAGAGTTTTCAAGTTCAATTTTTCAACCAAACTAGTGCTAGCTACATTAGTACAACTTCCACCATCAATTATCATACTACATACCTTATCTTTGATGTGGCATCTAGTATGAAATATGTTATCACGTTGTACCTCCGCATCCTCTTTTACTTACATGTTAAGAGCACGTCTAACAACCATCAATTTACCATCAACAGGATACTCTACACCATCATTAGCATCATCCAAAGGTGGCATAGGATCATTATCTGATTCACTCTCGGTTTCAACATCACCATCTTCCCTCAAGATCATTACTCTCTTATTTGGGCATTGAGATGCAATATGACCTGTCCCCAAACATTTAAAACACTTAATATCTCTATTTCTAGAGTGTTGGGAATCAGATTTACCTTTGCTTTGGCTGCCCCCCTCTTTATGATCCTTGATTGGCTCAATCTTAGGCTTTGAAACAACCTTTTCATCTTTGCTCCATTTTGACTTCCATGAGGAAGATGAACCCAAATTGAGTCTAGTGGAACCCTTTCTTTTTAGTTGTCATTCCACTTTTATGGCCATGTGAACCATGTCTTCCAATTCAACATAATGCTGCACTAGGATCTCACATCTGTGATCCCAACTGTCTTTGTGTTGAGGATAGAGAATTAGATGATGATTGGTATGTCAGCAGACGGCCTAAAAAGAAAAACCAACCAGAAGTCTGTAAAACTCCAATAATCTGGATGCCTGAAGATGCTGATGATCCAAATTATACTCCTTGGCTAATTGAGACAAAAACTGAGATACCGATCCCTCAGTAGCCAAAATCTTACAGACAGGCAGCAAAAGATCTATTGCTAACCTCATCATGCTTCTAACCTTGCATGATATTTTCCTCTAGCTCTTATCATAAACATTTTCCTCCTCTGGAAAAGCAGACGGACTCACAAACCAAAGTGGTTTCAAAACCATTTGTCCAGTCTCTTGTTACTCCTACTGGATAACTCGAAGAACCTAAGCAATATGAAGTAGTTCTAAATTGGCAAACTCAGAATGCCAGGGTTCAGAATACAATCCTAGAATCTCTTGATACTAGACTTAACAATGTTCAAGCCTAAGTCCAAATCACAGATAAAAAAGTTAATAAGATTACGGTTTAACTAGAACAACTGTATCTTAATCTGCACAACTAGATAGCCAAACTGGATATCGAGCTCAGAATAATGATCCAGAACAAATATTGGGGTCCAGAGTTCAATAAAAAAGAAGCTGAAATCAAACAGCTTAAAAGTGAACTTGCGAGAATTGATGTTGAAAAAGAACAACCATTACTTTTTGAGAAAACTCTAACTTTACCTGTATACACTCCTTCTTTCACCACATATCATCCTTTTTACAAACCTGTCAGTTATGAACAACGCGTGGATTATGCAAAACTCTTTGGATTATCACATCTCTCCACACCTAAACCAGCACGGAAACCAAAACCAACTACTAAGCCTACAGCCTCTAAACCTTCAACTTTAACACAACAACCTACATCTCTACAAGCCATACCAGAACCCACTCAAACACCAGCAAAAGATAAAGGACCCATGCATCAACTCTTTTCTCAAGAGTTTGAGATTGGTTTTCCACATTTTGAAGCCAGTACTCCTGTAGCAAGCTCAAAATCTTCTTCTGATGAATCCTATTCTTCAACAGAATCAGTTTCTATTCTAGATTTAGAAGAATAATATGTTGATATTCCATACTTATTCATGGTGTAGCCATCCACAGGTTCTAATGAACCTCAGTCTCCTGATGAGGATGAGCTCTACCTCACAGGGATCTCCTTTAGTTGAAGATCCAGAAGATGCTCCTCCACATCAAACCAACTCAATCCCAAGATCATCTCATGGGCCTTTGTTCACATTTGATGATATACCAAAATATAAATGGTTCTAGAGATTTCAAGAATTTTCTACATGGACAGATGTGTAGATGCTTAATCCTGACACTACTCAAGAATCAGTTCTAACAGAATTATGTTCCAGGTTTCTTGGTTCTCTGAGAGACTGGTTTGAAAGTCTTGGCCAATATAGACAACTCCAACTGTATCAGGCCACTATCCCTCAAGTCTTAGGACTCATTTATAAACAGTTCCTAGGGGAACCAACGATAGCCCAAGAAGCAGCCGTAAAGGAATTTCATCAGATGTACTACAAGCTCAATGGCTTCAACGATGCTTCCCTCAAACATGTCTTCGTTGCATATTTACCTAAGGAGATCTTGTCGAAATTGCAAAGATAGCTTCATGTTCATCAGCTCAACATTGATACCCTTTCATTAGAGAAATATATCAATTGGCTGTCTCATGCCTAGAAAAGCTCTGTGAACAAAAAGAGTTTTTCAAGGATCTGATAAAGCATAAAGAGCTATTCAAGAGTGCCTGCAAAAAACCCCACTTTGCTATCAGATGCAAGGATGAAAAAACTTGTCACTGTCCAACCAAGAAAAAATCCCATTTTCAGAAATACTCTCCTTCCAAGCATTCAAAGAAATACAATTCCAAAAAACCCTACAGGTATTTCTACAAAAAACCTTTCCAGTCCAGAGGTCAAAAGAATGCCAGATGTTTCATTTGTAGGAAGAAGGGTCATTTTGTAAAAATGTGTCCTAACAACCCAGCCAAATCAGCCAGGCTACTTGAACATCTTCAAAATGTCTCGCCACTCTCAAACAGTGAAGATGTTGAGTCTATATTTTCATAACAGTAAGAATATGATGACGATACAGTCTTTATCCTTACTGAACAAAGTTCTGACTCCAATTCAGAGGACATTCCTATAATTTATAATGTCGATTCTATTAACCTTGTCCAGGAAAATAGACCCTCAGTCAAAATCAGCATTCTCCTTTCTAAGTTTTCTAAACCCATTTTTGTCATTGCTTTCATTGACACAGGAGTATAGAGGAGTATGTTAAATCCTTCCATTCTTCCTCAAGAGTTTTAGGAATATCACACTAAATACTTCAAAGTTGCCAATGGCAACTTTTTCAAACCAATTTGATCACTAAAAAACCATAGGTATTCAGTTCTTTCCAGATTGCATTTTCTAGGTCAAAATAATAGGTTCGTCCCTTTCTAATAAAGACCTACTATTAGGGTTCGATGTTCTCCAGTTAGTCAAGAAGTTGAATATATCTTTTAATGGTATTCAGTATAAACAAAGGTTCCTACCTTATACAGATACCTTAAAATTATACTCAATTTCTAATGCTCCTCCTCCCTATGAATACCTTAAAAAACAATTCCTCCCTTTCTGTCCAGAAAGCCATATCTAGTTTTCCCATCTATTTCTTCTGTGGAAAAATTTCAAGTTTTTTTGTTAAGTTACCATTTAAACTTAATGAGGACATTAATCCAACCAAAGCCACTCATCCTGGAATGACCCCTTCAGGCCTAAAATTAACCTAAGTTGAGTGTCAACAGCTTATGGTCCAAGGTCTTATTGAGCCCACTCATTTTGATTGGGCTTGTCAAGCTTTTTACGTTGAGAAAAGATCAGAAATTGTTTGGGGTAAGAAAAGATTGGTGATTGATTATTAACCCCTCAACTGTTTTCTCAAAAACAACAAATTTTCTTTGCCCAAGATCCAGTCCCTATTTATTCATCTTCAGGGTGCAAAAGTCTTTTCTAAGTTTGATCTCAAATCAGGATTTTGGCAGATTGGCATCCATCCAGATGATCGATCCAAAACAGTATTCTGTATCCCTAATGCCCATTATTAATGGACCGTTATGCCATTTGGACTAAAAGTTGCTCCATCCTTATTCCAAAAAACCATGGTAAAAATCTTTGAGCCTATCATCAATAATGCTCTTATCTATATTGATGATATTTTACTTTTCTCGAAAGACCATGAGTTCCACCAATAACTTTTGAGTCAGTTTTTATCTATTATTGAGTAGCATGGCATTATGCTTTCTGAAAAGAAAAGTCAAATGGGCCAGGAATCTATTGAATTCTTAGGCATGATCATTAAAGATGGCCACTATCATCTAGGGCTTCACATTACACAAGAACTCATGCATTTTCCAAATTAACACTTATCCAGAAAGTAGATTCAGTAATTTCTCGGGATAGTGAACTATCTCAGAGACTTTTTTCCTCATATAGTGGTCCACACTTCACAGCTGTCAAAAATGCTAAAGAAGAATGCCCCACCTTGGGGACCAGAGAAGCGGACACACCGTTGTTCTCGTAAAACTAAAGCAAATGACACAGCATCCACTACCTCTAAGGATACCAACTGTCGAACAATGCATATTGTAGACAGATGCTAGTGATGAATTCTGGAGAGCAATACTTTTGGAAAATATTAACAGAAAAGATTTCTCTTTGTGTGCATGCCAGTGGACAGTTCAAAGATGTTAAAAACATTATCATGTGATCTACAAGGAAATATTAGCAGTCAAATATAGGATCCAGAAGTTTGAATTCCATCTCATCGACCACAATTTTGTTGTCAGATTAGATAATTCATCCTTCCCAAGGATAATGGAATTTAAAAATAAAGTGCTACCAGACAAACACCTACTCCCCTTAAAAACTGGTTCTCCTGTTATGATTTCACAGTCCAGCACATCAACAGAGATAAAAATCTAATCCCTGACCTTCTCTTCAGACCCTCCAAACACATCTCACTTATAAACTCCTTTGGTCTAATTCAAGTCATAACCATGGTGTCTTCCCTACTAAATCAAGCTCTCACTAAAAAAATACTTTCCTCAAAGGATGTCTTTCACTTCTCTCCACCAAATCCAAGATTTTACCAGAAGATTTCTTTTTAGATTTTTTCATAATATGTATTTATATCTGTCACGCCATGAACTTATGGTTTTTCCTAGTTTTCATCCTGATCACTTATTTCTCATAGGGTTATAGTTTCTGCCCTACAGAGAGATCATAGAAGATGAATTGTGGTATCTATGGTGTCTTACAGTCCTGTATCCTGCCAAAATAGTTTTTCCTATTTTGCCTATTCTTGACAGGTTAAACGATCCAGACTGTGCCTCTACCTTGACATGGACACTGCTAGAATTGTAATCACCATCGCCCGGTGCAGTGCGGAAAGGCTGAAACAGCTTGCTGACTTCCACAATCTCTAAAAACTTCCTGATCTAGAAGGCAAACAATTCACTGCTGTCTTTATTGTCCACCGTCCATACTTCCAACATCTATAAACTGGTGATTTTTTGACATAAGACATTGCCTATGAATGGATCATGGTTCCATATGTGGCTCAACTTAAAGAAAGAATAATCAAAGAGCCTTTCCATAATTTCCTTATAGAGTACAGTCATGTCCCTCCAGATCTACCATCCATCCTCTATACATCACTAAGACCAAACCATGATATTGTTATGATCCCTACACCATCCTCCCATTCTCAACCAATCAATAGGGGAATTATGATAAAAGAAGAAAGACCGGACTATACAGAATTCCTATTCCAAGACTCAAAAGACCCTTACGAGGATTTTTCTTTTATTCCACCTCCCACTCCATATGAGTTAGGTTCGTCCTCCACATCAGTTCCACCAGACATAAGAGGATCATCCTCAACTTTAATCCTGCCTGCTATTCTAGATCAACCGCCAGATATCTTTGCAGCATATTCCATATAGGTTCGGACTCAGCCTCCTTCAGATCTAAAAGAATAATTGAGAGCCTGAAATTGCCTTTAGCCCTGTGTTCCTGGTTGTACCCATCTAGAAAAAGTTTTTAAAAAAGATAAATATCCAAGCCAAGATCCGGATGAGACAGAATCTTCATCAACGGGGACCATTTCTCTTTAAAAAAGTTATTTGTCCCGATGTAATCAGTGTGTCTGTTGAGTGTGCCTTACTTTTAGTATGCTTTACTTTATTTGCTTTAGTGTGCTTTAAAAAAGAGATAGGGATATGTCCTATCCTGTTTTCTTTTTATCTTTTTATCTTTGTTGTTCTACTTTTCAAAAGTAGAAACTTGAATCATGTTATTTTTATCACATGGAAAAAGTAGGGGTCCTGTCCTACTTTTAAAAGTTGCTTTTGAGAGAGCTCTTGCCTGTATAAGGCAACTCTCATTCCATTGTAAGATAAGATTAAGTTTTGAAAATAAAGAGTATTTTCCATGCATCTATGGCTAGCTAAACTTTCTCTCTCTATTCTTCTATTAAGGGTCATAGGTTGTCTTAGGTGGTTCATCTTTCCTTTGGTCATATGACAAGTATGCTCTACACTTACCTCGTATAGAGGATCCTGTGTATTAGAAAGTCTTCAAGACATCAAATCTAGATCCAGATCTTAGTTTCTTTCCCGTATATCAGATTCCAGAGTCAGTTTTAAAAAACACTATTTATCCTCGTTTATGCCCAGAGTGTGGCTCTAGTTTATGGTGGTATGTGCAATGTTTACTCTTCTGGTATCGAGTATATAGGTTGGAAACCCGAGATTACAAGATCTCGATCTATTCTAAGTTAGATCGGATCCCAAAGTGGCAGGTTAAATTCTCTAGTGCTCTAGTGTAACAACGCCACATACTCTGATTTTTAGCATGGTTTTATGGAATAGGAATGGAGCAATTTTTAGTCCGAATGGCATAACGGCCCATTGATAATGGGCATTAGGGATATAGAATGCTGTTTTGGGCCGGTCATCTAGATGGATGCCAATTTGCCAAAATCCTGATTTGACATCAAACTTAAAAAACACTTTTGCACCCTGAAGATGAATAAACAGGGACTGGGTCTTGGGCAAAGGAAATTTGTCCTCTTTTAGAAAACAGTTGAAGGGTTGATAATCAATCACCAATCTTTTCTTACCCAGAATAATTTCTAATCATTTCTCAATGTAAAAAGCTTGACAAGCCCAATTACAATGAGTGGGCTCAATAAGACCATAGGCTACAAGCTGTTGACACTCAGCTTGGGCTAATTTTAAGTCTGAAGGGTCATTCCAGAATGAGTGGCTTTGGTTGGATTAATATCCTCATTAAGCTTAAATGGTAACTTAACAAAGAACCTGAAATTTTTCCATAGAGGAAATGGATGGGAAAACTGGAAATGGCTTTCTGGACAGAAAGGGAGGAATTATTTTTTAAGGTGTTTATAGGGAGGAGGAGCATTAGAAATTGAGTATAATTTTAAGGTATCCATATAAGGTAGGAACCTTTGTTTATACCGAATACCATTAAAAGATATATTCAACTTCTTGACTAACTGGAGAACATCAAACCCTAATATTAGGTCTTTGTCAGGAAGGGAAGAACCTACTATTTTGACCCAAAGAATGCAATCTGGAAAGAAATGAATATCTATGGGTTTTTTAGTGATCAAATTAGTTGAAAAAGTTCCCTATTGGCAACTTTGAAGTATTCAGTGCGATGTTCCCAAAACTAAAGAGGAAGAATGGAAGGATTTAACATACTCCTCTGTGCTCTGGTGTCAATGAAAGCAATGACAAAAATAGGTTTAGAAAAATTGAAAGGAAGAATACTGATTTTGACTTAAGGTCTGGTTTTCTGGACAAGGTTGATGGAATTGACATTGTAAATTGTAGGAATGTCCTCTGAATCTGAATCAGAACTTTGCTCAACAAGGATAGAAACTGGAAAGAACTGAATATCTATGGGTTTTTTAGTGATCAAATTAGTTGAAAAAGTTCCCCATTGGCAGCTTTGAAGTATTCAGTATGATGTTCCCAAAACTGAAGAGGAAGAATGGAAGGATTTAACATACTCCTCTGTGCTCCGGTGTCAATGAAAGCAATGACAGAAATAGGTTTAGAAAATTTGAAAGGAAGAATACTGATTTTGACTGAAGGTCTGGTTTTCTGGACAAGGTTGATGGAATTGACATTGTAAATTACAGGAATGTCCTCTGAATCTGAATCAGAACTTTGCTCAACAAGGATAAAAACTGTATCATCATCATACTCTTACTGTTCTGAAAAAATAGACTCAACATCTTTACTGTCTGAGAGCGGTGAGACATTTTGAAGATGTTCAAGCAGCTTGGCTAATTTGGCCAAATTGTTTGGACAAGACTTTGCAAAATGACCCTTCCTTTTGCAAATAAAACATCTGGCATTCTTTTGACCTTTGGACTGGAAAGGTTTTCTGTAAAAAAACCTATAGGGTTGTTTAGGCTTTCTGGAACTGTGTTTCTTGGAATACTTGGAAGGAGGGTATTTCTGGAAATAGGATTTTTCTTGGTTGGACACTGACAGGATTTTTCATCCTTGCATTTAATAGCAAGGTGAGGTTTTTTGCAGGCAATCTTGAAAGGCTCTTTGTGCTTTATAAGATCGTTAAAAAAATATTTTTGTTCATAGAGCTTTTCGAGGCATGAGACAGCCAATTGATATATTTTCCCTAATGAAAGGGTATCAATGTTGAGCTAGAGCTGTCTTTATAGTTTTGGAAAGATCTCTTTAGGTAGAGATGTAACGAATACATGTTTAAGGGAAGCATCATTGAAGCCATTAAGTTTGTAGTACAGAACTGTCATCCTCTTGTAATGAAAATCTAAATCTTTGATCTTCAGAGAACAAAATTTCATCTGGTGAAATTCTCTTCTGGTTGCTTCTTGAGCCACTATTGGTTCACCTAGGAACTGTTCATAAATGAGTCCTAGGACTTGAGGAATAGTGGCCTGATACAGTTGAAGTTGTCTTACTGGCCAAGACTTTCAAACCAGTCTCTTAGAGAACCAAGAAACCTGGAACAGAATTCTTTTAGACCGATTCTAGAGTAGTATCAGGTTTAAGCATCTACACATCTGTCTATGCAGAAAATTCTTGAAATCTCTGAAACCATTTATATTTTGGTATATCATCAAATGTGAACCAAGGCCCATGAGATGATTTTGGGACTGAGTTGGTTTGATGCGAAGGAGCATCTTCTGGATCTTTAACTATAGGAGGTCTCTGTGAGGTAGAGGGCTCATCCTCATCAGGAGACTGAGGTTTATTGGAACCTGTGGATGGCTGCACCATGACTAAGTCTGGAATATCAACATAATGTTCTTTTGAATCTAGAACAGAAACTGATTCTGTTGAAGAATAGGATTCATCAGAAGAAGATTCTAAACTTCCTACAGAAGTACTGGCTTCAAAATATGAAAAACCAGTCTCAAACTCTTGAGAAAAGAGTTGATGCATGGGTCCCTTGTCTTTTGCTGGTGTTTGAGTGGGTTCTGGTGTGGCTTGTGGAGATATAGGTTGTTGTGTTGAAGTTGAAGGTTTAGAGGCTGTAGGCTTAGTAGTTGGTTTTGGTTTCCGTGCTGGTTTAGGTGTGGAGAGATGTGATAATCCAAAGAGTTTTGCATAATCCACGGGTTGTTCATAACTGGCAGGTTTGTAAAAAGGATGATATGTGGTAAAAGAAGGAGCGTATGCAGGTAAAGTTAGAGTTTTCTCAAAAAGTGATGATGATCTTTTTCAAAGATCAATTCTCGCAAGTTCACTTTTAAGCTGTTTGATTTCAACTTCTTTTTTATTGAACTCTAGACCCCAATATTTGTTCTGGATCATCATTCTGAGCTCGATATCCAGTTTGGCTATCTGGTTGTGCGGATTAAGATACAGTTGTTCTAGTTAAGCCATAATCTTATTAACTTTTTTATCTGTGCTCTGGACTTGGGCTTGAACATTGTTAAATCTAGTATCAAGAGATTCCAGACTGTATTCTGAACCCTGGCATTTTGAGTTTGCCAATTTAGAACTGCTTCATATTACTTAAGTTCTTCGAGTTGTCCAGTAGGAGTAACTGGAGACTAGACAAATGGTTTTGAAACCACTTTGGTTTGTGAGTCCGTCTGCTTTTCCAGAGGAGGAAAATGTTCATGATAAGAGCTAGAGGAAAACATCATGCAAGGTTGTAAGCATGATGAGGTTAGCAATGGATCTTTTACTGCCTGTCTGCAAGTTATCGGCTGTTGAGGGATCAGCATCTCATTTCTGTCTCAACTGGACAAAGAGTATAATCTAGATCATCATCATTTTCATGCATCTAGATTATTGGAGTTTTACAGACTTCTGGTTGGTTTTTCTTTTTAGGCCGTCTGTTGACATACCAATCATCATCTAATTCCCCATCCTAAAGACAAGGACAGTTGGGATTACACATGTGAGATCCTGGTGCATCCCAAAGGAAGTGTCCTTAGAACTTTGCTGGATAGATAGGATATCCATAAGAGTTAAAACCCTCAATGGGTAATTTTTCTTGTCCTGTTTTTACTGCTGTAATCATAGTAGTATATGAGAGCCTGGGAGGCTGTGGCTGTTTGTTGGACTTTGGAGGCTGAAAAGTCAGCCTGACAATGCAATGTAGTCTTTTTTCGAACTAGACATCAGAGGTTTGAATAGGTTGGGAATTTTAGGGAAATTTCTCATAGTTGGATAACCATTCCAGTGGCATCAACTTGAGAAGTTCTTGTTTTTGGATCTGTTTAGGGATTTGGACAATTATGGGAACAGACTCATTATCCGTAAGAATCATTAGTGTATCTGAAGTTGTCTGAGGTGAAGGTAGGTCAAGAGCATGGTTTTGGAGGCGATATACCAACTGATGGTGCAAAGTAGCCATCTTTGCACTGACTACTTGTTCAGCTCCCTGGAGTTGGATTTGAACCTTTAAGGTTGTGGGTAGGTTAGGGTCTTCAAGGGAAAGGTTAAAATTTGGGTAACAAGTACGGAAGACGCTCCCAGCATGAAGTGTTGTCAGGACAGTACCAACAACAGCATGTTGGTACTCTTTAAATCTTGTATCTATTAGAGCTATTCTGGCCGTCACTGTTAAGCCTTTTCTACCATGTAGAGTGAGAATAATACGGATTCCTCCAATATGGAGCTGGGTATAACCTTCTCGTTTCCATTGGGTCATAAGCTCTGTTGGAATCTCTAAGGTAACATATTGCTCTGCTTGAGTTGCTTGCAAAGCACACTGATCCAGCCTAGAAGATTGAATATATTCTTTTGGAGTTGGTCTTCTTGTGGAAATAAGAGTACGGATAGTTCTGGTAAAGGAGTTGGGTCTTTGGTAAAGTTTATATGGACTGATCAAAGGTAAGGAAGACTCAGAGATCTGAGTAGAATCTGGGATATAGGAATATTTTACAAGATTCTCAATTTTTGATGCAAGATGTTTGTACAAGACTTAGGGAGAGAAAGAGTAAAGAAAAAAGATACAAGAGACTTAGTAGATTGAGAATTTGAAGAGGAAGCCATGAGATTTAGATTTCTATTCATCTATTTTAGGAATCACAGATCTATCTACAATATACCACCCTTCTCAGGAAGAATGACGTCTTGGCTCTGATACCACTCGGGTAGCGGAGTATGTGGCGTTGTTACACCAAAGCACTGTAGAATTTAACCTGCCACTTTGGGATTCGATCTGACTTAGAACAGATTGAGATCTTGCATGCTCAGTTTTCTAGCCTATATACTCGATACCAAAGGAGTAACCATTGCACATACCACCCTAAACTCGAGCTCTGATACCACTCGAGGTAGCGGAGTATGTGGCGTTGTTACACCAGAGCACTACAGGAACTTAACCTGCCACTTTGGGATCCGATCTGACTTAGAACAGATTGAGATCTTACATGCTCGGGTTTCCAACCTATATACTCGATACCAGAGGAGTAACCATTGCACATACCACCCTAAACTGGAACCACACCCTGGGCATAAACAAGGATGAACAATGTCTTTGGATACTGACTCTGGAATTTGATATACGGGAAAGAAACTAAGATCTATGATCTAAACCTGGTGTATTTGACTTTCTGATACACAGAATCCTCTATACGAGGCAAGTATAGAGCATACTTGTCATATGGCCAAAGGAGGAGTGAACAACCTAAGACGAACTCTAACCCTTAAAAGAAGAATGGAAAGAGAGACACTTAGCTAGCCATGGATATACTGAAAATAATTCTTTTATTTTCTTTAAAACTGAAAGATATCTTACAAAAGAGTGAGAGTTGCCTTATATAGGTGAGAGCTCTCTCAAAAGCCACTTTTAAAAGCAGGACAGGACCCTTGCTTTTTAAACAACATCATTAAAGTAAAGCATATACTTTTGAAAAAATAAATCGACAAAATAAAAAGATAAAAATAAAGGATAGGACACGTCCTTATCTCTTTTTTAAAGTAAAAACACTGAAAAGTAAAGCACACTCAACAGACACAATTATTACATCGGGACAAACAACTTTTCTAAAGAGATATGGTCCCTGTTGCTGAAGATTCTGTCTCATCCGGATTTTGACCTAGAAATCTATCTTTCTTCAAAACTTTTTCTGGATGAGTACAGCCTGGCACACAAAGCCAAGGGCAATTTCGAGCTCTTCTTTCTTCTTCTGGATCTAAAGGAGGTTGAGTCCGAATTTGTGAAGAGTATGATGGGAAAACTTCTGGTGGCATATCTGGCAGCTGATCTGGAATAGTAGGCAGGATTGAAGTAGAGGATGTTTCTCTGATGTCTGGTGCAACTGATGTGGAAGACGAACCTAATTCATATTGTAACACCCTAAATCTAACACGTGCAGAGCACGTGAGAGAAGGAGGTTACTTGCAAAACATAATCTCTATTCATAAATACCAAATTGGTATACCTCAAATTTTTATAAGAATAATCCACAAGTCACAAGTCACATAAAATAACAAAGTCTCAAAACCCAAATTACAAGTTCATGATCGAAATAAACTAAAAAAGAACATAAGTCTATTCTTCTTCTTCTTATTCAAATAGGGAACAAAAACGAAAATCTCTAACTTCGTGGCTAGGCGCACCTCTCAAAGGAACTTAATCTGCAAAAAAATAATGACGAGGGGTGAGCCGTCAACTCGGTAAGTAAAACTATTCTTAACACACTAGGCCTATGGATACCCAAAAAAATATATTACAAGCCTTCTTTGAGCAAAGTATATTTCATAAATCCATAAGTTTCACAAAAACTATATTCCATGGTGAAGTAACGTATTTCAATTAGATAACGTAAATCCATAAGAATTCAGAATATCAAAAACAAAGTTACTAACTAAGGCAAATCATATTCACATATACAGAAAATGAAACGTTAGCTCATGTCACATAGTGTCACCTATAGTCACAGTGACCCTACTGCAGAATGAATCGAATCGAATATTGTATGCATATTCAAAACTTATACCCAGTACTGGTCTAGATAGATATATCTTGTATTACGATCAGAATCAGAATCAAAATTAGAATAATTGTGGATAATGAGCCAAAACATTAAGAATCTTATAATCATTAATAACTAAAATCACACATGAGTACCAAACATTCGTATCAGATTTAAAAAAGTCCATAAAAATAATTTAGGCTTGCAAACTGATTTACAAATAAAATCATAATAAGAAGTCATGTCACCAAAATAATTTATATATTGAAAGACATTTATAAAATATTTTATTAAAAGAATTCATATTTGAAAACATTCTCATAAATTGATTTTGCTACAAAATTCCTTTAATTTCTAAATAGTCTAAAATTCTTATAATAATATCAAAATACTTATACCTATCCAAAGATCCTAGGACTGAAGTTACTTACCTCGATATGAGAATCTTAAACTACACACCTCTAAGTCCCTAAGAGTCCTCAACACCTTAACAAATACAAAACATAATTATTAATAACTTACTCTAAGAATCTGCCTTTCTAATTCATTCCTGTACAGGTCTGATCTCTGAAGTTTAACTCTTAATCTAAACTTTAGAATGACATAATATTTTACAAAACTATTCTAAACATCCATGAGTATCTCATATAAAATTTTGAAGAGGATCCGAGATCAAAAACATTTTTAAAACTATTTATTTCTCAACAATTTCAAAACTGTTTTCTCATAACCTTAACCGAACAGAACCGTTTCTAAGAATTTTATAAAATGAAATACTTATCAGAAAATTATGAAATTAAAACTGGAGATACTATACACGTATCGTAACATCCATATAAAATTTCATAATTTTCTGAGTTCATTTGATAGTGAAAATAATTCTGTAAACCCGATCCCACTGCTGGAATCGCAGTTTTCCAGTGCAGTGGTTTCTAATTCGAAAATACATATTAAATTGAAAATGAAATCAAATTTGATTAAATAAAATTTATTAAGGAGGCCCTATATGTCTATTTTCCAGAATATGAATTTCTAATAAAAATTCGTTCATAAAACATCAGTTTAAAATTCAAGATATCATGCTGTCCAGAATCATCCTATATTATGCCAAGGGTTGATTAACCAAACTCCTAATTAATCAAAACCCTAAATAAAACCTAAACACATCATATGTCATGCATCAAGATCTATAAAAAAAAATCTAAAATCATGCTAAACATAAACCCTAAATAGAATTATTTACAAGAAATTCTTGAAGGGAATAAGAAGGGTATACATACCGTTTACTTTGATTGAATCCTAGGATTTGAGTGAAGAAAAATTATAAGAGAGGAAACAAGAATATCATAAGTTTTTAGGGTTATGAAAAAGGGAGATAAAAGATGAATTTATAGGGAATCGAATCTTGGAAAAATAACCTTTTATTCCAAAACTATCTTCTAAATAACCCTTATTAATAACTTAATACTCTTTTCTATCCTTTTCTAATAAAAAGGCCACCATAAATCCTAGTGAAAGCCCAAATTCCATAAAGAATTCTTTTTTTTTTTTGGCATTACACATATGGAGTGGGACGTGGAATGAAAGAGAATTCCTCATGCGGATCTTGTGAGTCTTGGAACAGGAACTCTGTATAGTCTGGCCTTTCTTCCTTTATCATAATCCCCCTGTTTTTTGGTTGAGAACGGGACGACGGTGTAGGGATCATAACAATGTCATGCTTAGGTCCAAGTGACGTATGGAGGATGGATGGTGGATGTGGAGTGACATGATTGTATTCCATGAGGAAATTGTGGAGAGGTTCTTTGATGGTTCTTTCTTCAAGTTGAGCAGGATGTTGAACCATGAACCATTCAAATGCTATGTCTTGTGTCCAAAAATCACCGGTTTGTGGGTGCTGGAAGTATGGACGGTGGACAATAAAGACTGCAGTGAATTGTTTGCCTTATAGATCAGGAAGCCTTCTGAGGTTGTGAAAGTCCGTAAGCTATTTTAGCATTCTTTGCCACCATGGTAGTGGCGAGAACCATTCTAGCAGCGTCCATGTCAAGGTAGAGGCACAGTCTGGATCGTTTAACCTGTCAAAAATGGGTAAAACAGGAAAAACTATTTTTGTAGCATACAGGACTGTGAGACACCATAAATACCAAAGTTCATCTTCTATGATTTCCCTGTAGGGCAGAAACTATAAACCTGTGAGAAATAGGTGATCAAGATGAAAAGTAGGAAAAACCATAAGCTCATGACGGGAACGATATAGATACATATTATGGAAAAACCTAAAAAGAAATCTTCAGGCAAAATCTTGGATTTGGTGGAGAGAGGTAAAAGACATCCTAAAAGGAAAATATCTTTTAGTGAGAGCATGGTTGGATAAGGAAGACACCATGGTTACGACTGAAATTTGACCGAAGGAGTTTATGAGTGAGATGTGCTTGGAGGGTCTCATGAATGAGATTTTTATCTCCCTTAATGTGCTGGACTGTGAAATCATAACGAGAGAATCAATTTTTAAGGCAGAGGAGGTGCTTGTCTGGTAGCACATTATTTTTTAAATCCATTAACCTTGGAAACGATGAATTGTCTAATCTGACAATAAAGTTATGGCCGATGAGGTAGAATTTAAATTTTTAGATCCTATATTTGACTACTAGGATCTCTTTGTAGATCACATGATAATACTTTTTAGCATCTTTGAACTATCCACTGGCTTGCGCACAGTAGAAATCTTTTTCGTTAACATTTTCCAAAAGCATTGCAACCCAAAATTCATCAATAGCATCTGTCTGCAATATGCATTGTCCGACAGTTGGAATCCTCAGAGGTAGTGGATGCTATGTCATATGCTTTAGTTCTTAGACAGATGTAGTCTGCTCTGGTCCCCAAGTTGGGGCATTCTTTTTAACATCTTTGACAATTGTGAGGTCTACATCGCAATATGAGGGAAAAAATCTCTGAGATAATTGACTATCCCGAGACACTATTGAATCTGCTTTCTGGATAAGTGTTGATCTGGAAAGTGCATTAGTTCTTGTGCAATATATGGCCCTGGATGGTAACAACCATCTTTAATGATCATGCCTAAGAATTCAATGGAATCCTGACCCATCTGACTTTTCTTTTCAGAAAGCATAATGCCATGTGACTTAATAATGGATAAGAACTGACTCAAAAGTTGTTGATGGGATCATGGTCTTTTGAGAAAAGCAAAATATCATCAATGTAGATAAGAGCATTATTGATGATAGGCTCGAAGATTTTTACCATAGTGATGGAGCAACCTTTAAATTGAATGGCATAACGGTCTATTGATGATAGGCATTAGGGATATAAAATGTTGTTTTGGGCCGGTCATCTGGATGGATGCCAATCTGAAAAAATCCTGATTTAAGATCAAACTTAGAAAACACTTTAGCATCCTGAAGATGGAAAAAACAGGGACTGGATTTTGAGTAAAGGAAATTTATCGTCTTTAAGAAAACAGTTAAGGGGTTGATAATCAATCACCAATATTTTCTTACCTCGAACAATTTCTGATCTTTTCTCAACATAAAAAGCCTGGCAAGCCCAATCAGAATGAGTGGGCTCAATAAGACCTTGGGCCATAAGCTGTTGGCACCCAGCTTGGGCTAACTTTAAGTCCGAAGGGGTCATTCCAGGATGAGTGGCTTCGGTTGGATTAATATCTTCATTAAGCTTAAATAGTAGCTTAACAAAGAACTTGGAATTTTTTTACTGAGGAAATAGATGGGAAAACTGGATATGGCTTTCTGGACAGAAAGGGAGGAACTGGTGTTTGAGGTTTTCATAGGGAGGAGGAGCATTAGAAATTGAGTATAATTTTAAGGTATCCGTATAAGGTAGAAACTGTTGTTTGTATCGAATGCCATTAAAAGATATATTTAACTTCTTTACTAATTGAAAAACATCGAACCCCAATAGTAAGTCCTTATCAGGAAGGGAAGAACCTACTATTTTTACGCAGAGAATGCAATCTGGAAAGAACTGAATACCTATGGGTTTTTTAGTGATCAGATCGGTTAGAAAAAGTTCCCCATTGGCAGCTTTGAAGTATTTAGTATGATGTTCCGAATACTCAGGAGGAAGAATGGAAGGATTTAACACACTCTTTTGTGCTCTTGTGTCAATGAAAGCAATGATAGAAATGGGTTTAGAGAATTTAGAAGGAAGAACACTGATTTTTACTGAGGGTCTTGTTTCCTAGACAAAGTTAATGGAATCGACACTGTGAATGGTGGGAATGTCCTCTGAATCTGAATCAGAACTTTGATCAGCAACAATAAAAATTGTATCATCATCATACTGTTGCTGTTCTAAGAATACTGACTCAACATCTTCACTATCTGAGAGTGGAGAGACATTTTGAAGATGTTCTAGCAATCTAGCTGATTTGGCTGGGTTGTTAGGACAGGACTTTGCAAAATGACCTTTCTTTTTACAAATAAAAAATTTGGCATTCTTTTGACCTCTAGACTGAAAAGGTTTTTTGCAGAAATTGATGAGAACTATCAAGAGAATACCATTAAAGTTTCAAGTGATCCTTTGCACATTCATGAAGGCCCAATTACAAGAGCTAGAGCCAAAAAGATACAAGCTGCTTTAAATGGATTAATTGAGAAAATATGGATTGAAACTACAATTCAAGATATAAGACATCATGAATTGGGCTTGAAGAGATGTCAAGGCATTGTGGGCTTTATTCAAGCTATTGGGCAGCCAAATACACAATTCGGGTCAAATGCAGAAAGGTCAATTTCGGAATAAAACTGGTATTGATTGAGATGGAATTAACTTGCAAGCCATATACCGTTGGAAAGATAATTAAGATAGCTTTCCAAAGAATTTTACGGAGTTAGATTTGGAGTTCTCTAGAAGGAGTTATGACCAATTTATTACAGCATGCGCAGAATTGGAAATTTCAACGACTCCTTAACTAGTTAGGAAAACTACTCCGACTTGAACTAGGATTTAATCTTTTTCGGATTTTTTGGGTCTCTATTGGCCTATTTAAACTCAGCAACCTTGCTATGTAAGACAATTGAGAGATTAATGTTATTTGAATTTGAGAGAATTATTCTTTCTTTGGTTCTTTTGAGAACTAGTGAACTTATCAAAAATTTGCATTCTTGTGGCGTTCCAAATCAAGACTTATCACTCACCTTCTCATCTAAATCTTGAGTGTGGCATCAATATCCTTCTCCATACCTTTGGTTCATGTTTGATTAAGCATTGGGTCAAGGTTTTGTTTGTCTTAAATCTGTTTAGAACTTTCTTGGGTAGTTGAAACTTCAAATTAAGTATTCTCCTTAAAGTTTCAATGTGGGATTCGCATCAATTTGGTATCAGAGCAAGTTTCTAATCAGGTTTGAATGTCTTATTTATTTTGATTATCAAAAAAAGAAAACAAACAGCAAAAAAAAAAAAAACTTACGGCAAAAAAAAAAAAAAAAGAAAGAAACGTACAGCAAAAAAAAAAAAGATTGCAAAAGGATTCAAGTATTCCTACTTTCATCAATATCAATTGTGTCCTTTACTTGCTTTTTTCCTTTCTTCAATTTCTTTTTTGTTCTTTGTGTTCTCTTAATTCTTTTTCTTTATTAGTGTGCTGGAATAGCATATTTGGTGTGTCACTTGTTTTGTTTTTCTTGGTTTTGTTTTTAGTTCAATAAAGAACTGAAAGAGAGAATTAAGTGTGGTAAAAGGCAATAGTTTGTGAGATCATTAGAGGGAAAAAGCCAATTTGTGTGTTAAACACGAGAGTTAAGTGAATCAAATTGAGTGAAACACGTGAGGGAGTGTTGTGAGGTTTTTTTTTGCTAACTTTAATTTTTCAGATCACAAAATATGTCAAAAGAACAAGAAGCTATAGATCAATCGATCATACACAAAGCCATGCAGCAACAATTTGAGCGCATGAATCTGATGTTTGGAGAGATCCGTGACCAATTGGAAAGGCAAGACACTGCCATAGCCAATCTACAAAAGGGGCAACAACCAATAGCTCATAATGTAAGAGATAATCAATGGCGTGCTGCCATGGGAGATCAGGGTGGTGATGACCTAGATAATTTTGATGACCAGGTCACCGTTGACATGCGTGGAAGAGATGATAGAAGGGTAAGACGCATAGATCGTGATTTGGGGGAGTATCAAACTGAAAATTCCTTCTTTTCAAGGTAAAAATGATCCGGAAGCTTATTTGGAGTGGGAAAAAAAGGTGGAGCTAGTATTTGATTGCCATAATTACTCCGAGGAGAAAAAAGTAAAACTAGCTGCTGTTGAATTTATTGATTATGCTATTATTTGGTGGGATCAACTTGTTTTGAGTAGGAGAAGAAACCGTGAAAGGCCTATAAACACTTGGGAGGAGATGAAGGCCATCATGAGGAGGAGATTCGTTCCTAGTCATTATTATAGGGAGCTACATCAAAGGCTTCAAAGTCTTACACAAGGCTCCAGAAGTGTGGACGACTACTACAAGGAGATGGAAATAATCATGATTCAAGCAAACATTGAAGAAGAACGAGAGGCCACTATGGCTAGATTTTTACATGGTTTAAATCAAGATATTGCTAATGTGGTTGACTTGCAGCATTATGTTGAATTGGAAGACATGGTTCACATGGCCATAAAAGTGGAACGACAACTAAAAAGAAAGGGTTCCACTAGACCCAATTTGGGTTCATCTTCCTCATGGAAGTCAAAATGGAGCAAAGATGAAAAGGTTGTTTCAAAGCCTAAGATTGAGCCAATCAAGGATCATAAAGAGGGGGGCAGCCAAAGCAAAGGTAAATCTGATTCCCAACACTCTAGAAATAGAGATATTAAGTGTTTTAAATGTTTGGGGACAGGTCATATTGCATCTCAATGCCCAAATAAGAGGGTAATGATCTTGAGGGAAGATGGTGATGTTGAAACCGAGAGTGAATCAGATAATGATCCTATGCCACCTTTGGAGGATGCTAATGATGGTGTAGAGTATCCTGTTGATGGTAAATTGATGGTTGTTAGACGTGCTCTTAACATGCAAGTAAAAGAGGATGCGGAGGTACAACGTGATAACATATTTCATACTAGATGCCACATCAAAGATAAGGTATGTAGTATGATAATTGATGGTGGAAGTTGTACTAATGTAGCTAGCACTAGTTTGGTTGAAAAATTGAACTTGAAAACTCTAAAACATTCTAAGCCATATAAGTTACAATGGCTGAATGATTGTGGGGAGGTTAAAGTAAATAAACAAGTGCTGGTTTCATTCTCTATTGGGAGATATAAGGATGAGGTTGTATGTGATGTAGTACCCATGCATGCTGGACACATTCTTTTGGGGCAACCTTGGCAATATGATAGGCGAGTGACACATGATGGTTACTTAAATAGATATTCTTTTGTAATGAATAAAAGGCAAATCACTCTTGTACCCTTAACACCTAAGCAAGTGTATAAGGATCAAATGATAATACAAAAAGAGAGTGATAAAAAAAAATAAAATGAGAGTACAAAAGAAAGAGAGAATGAGAGAAAAGAAAGTGGAAAGATAGAAAAAAATATTGTTGAGAGAAAAGAGAGGCAACATGTAAACTTGTTTGCAAAAGAGAGAGAGGTTAAGAGGGCCTTCTTTTCAAAACAGCCTATCATTGTACTTTTGTGCAAAGAGGCTTGTTTGCATACTAATGAGCTTAACTCTTTTTTGCCTAGTGTTATTGTGACTCTTTTGCAGGACTTTGATGATGTATTTCCAAATGAAGTCCCTAATGGTTTGCCACCTATTAGGGGAATTGAGCATCAAATAGACTTTCTTCCTGGAGCTATCATTCCTAATAGACCCGCTTATAGAAGTAACCCCGAAGAGACAAAGGAGCTTCAAAGGCAGGTTGAAGAACTCTTAGCAAAAGGATATGTGAAGGAGAGCATGAGTCCGTGTGCGGTACCAGTTCTACTAGTGCCCAAAAAGGATGGAACATGGAGGATGTGTGTTGATTGTCATGCGATTAATAAAATCACAGAAAGGATCGACATCCTATTCCTAGACTTGATGACATGCTTGATGAATTGTATGGTTCTTGTGTGTTTAGCAAAATAGATCTTAAAAGTGGATATTATCAAATTAGGATTAGAGAGGGAGATGAGTGGAAAACTTCTTTTAAAACAAAATATGGTTTATATGAGTGGTTAGTAATGCCATTTGGATTATCTAACGCACCCAGCACTTTTATGAGGTTAATGAACCATGTTTTGCGTGCTTTTCTTGGTAAGTTTGTAGTTGTCTACTTTGATGATATTTTGATCTATAGCAAAAGTCTAGAAGAACACGTTGAGCATTTGCAAAGTGTATTGACTGTGTTAAGGAAGGAAAAGTTGTATGCTAATTTGAAGAAGTGTGCTTTTTGTACAAATCAGATTGTTTTTCTTGGTTATGTTATAAGTGCTAAAGGAATTGAGGTTGATGAAGAGAAGATAAAGGCTATTAAGGAATGGCCTACACCTAAAAGCATAAGTGAGGTAAGAAGTTTTCATGGTTTGGCTAGTTTTTATAGAAGATTTGTGAAAGATTTTAGCACCCTTGCTGCACCTTTAACTGAAATTATTAAGAAACACGTGGGATTTAAGTGAGGTAGTGAACAAGAAAGTGCATTTAATCTAATCAAGGAGAAATTGGTTTCTGCACCACTACTTACTTTACCCGATTTTGCTAAAACTTTTGAAATTGAGTGTGATGCCTCAGGTATAGGTATTGGAGCTGTTTTGATGCAAGAGGGGCGTCCAATTGCTTATTTTAGTGAGAAATTGAGTGGCGCAGCCCTAAACTATCCTACTTATGACAAGGAGATGTATGCATTGGTGAGAGCGTTGGAAACTTGGCAACATTATCTTCTACCTAAAGAGTTTGTCATACACACTGATCATGAGTCTTTAAAGCATTTGAAAGGGCAAGGTAAGTTGTATAAGAGACATGCCAAATGGGTTGAATTCATTGAGCCATTTCCTTATGTGATCAAATACAAACAAGGTAAGGAGAATGTAGTGGCTGATGCATTATCGAGAAGGTATGCACTTATCTCTACATTAAATACAAAGTTATTAGGATTTGAGTACATTAAAGAATTATATGTTAATGATCCTGATTTTGCTAATGTGTTTAATGCTTGTGAGAAAGCTGCATTTGGAAAGTTTTATAGGCACGATGGGTTCTTATTTAGAGAGAATAAATTGTGTGTGCCATATAGTTCTTTGCGTGAATTGCTTGTGCGTGAAGCTCATGGGGGAGGTTTAATGGGACATTTCGGCATTGCAAAGACTTTAGATGTTTTAAAAGGACATTTTTTTTGGCCACATATGAAACGTGATGTTGAAAGAATATGTGAGAAGTGTATCACTTGTAAACATGCTAAGTCTAGAGTTTTACCCCATGGATTGTATAAACCTTTACCTATACCTAGCGAACCTTGGGTTGATATTTCTATGGACTTTGTTTTGGGTTTACCTAGGTCAAAAAGGGGAAAGGATTCTGTTTTTGTTGTTGTTGATAGGTTTTCAAAGATGGCACATTTCATTCCATGTCACAAAACTGATGATGCAACAAACATAGCTAATTTGTTTTTCAAGGAAATAGTCAAATTGCATGGAGTACCAAGGAGCATAGTTTCAGATCGAGATGCTAAGTTCTTAAGCCACTTTTGGAAAACTTTGTGGGGTAAGTTCGGTACTAAACTTTTGTTTTCTACTACTTGTCATCCACAAACTGATGGACAAACTGAGGTTGTAAATAGAACATTGTCCACGATGTTGCGTGCCATTATTCAACAGAATTTGAAAACTTGGGAAGAATGTTTGCCACATGTTGAATTTGCTTACAATAGAACTGTCCATTCAGCTACTAAATTTTCACCATTTGAGATTGTATATGGTTTTAATCCTTTAACTCCTTTGGATTTATTGCCGTTACCTGTTGATGAGCGTGCTAGTTTGGATGGTAAAAAGAAAGCTGAATTTGTTAAGCAATTGCATGAGAAAGTGCGGCACAACATAGAAAAGAGGACTGAACAATATGCTAATCAAGCCAACAAAGGACGAAAGGAAGTGGTTTTTCAGCCTGGAGATTGGGTTTGGGTGCATATGAGAAAGGAGAGATTCCCAGCACAAAGGCGTTCAAAGTTGCTTCCAAGGGGAGATGGTCCATTTCAAGTGGTTGCACGAATCAATGACAATGCCTACAAATTGGACCTTCCTGGTGAGTATAATGTGAGTGCTACTTTTAATGTTTCTGATCTTTCTCCTTTTGATGTAGGTGAAGATTCGAGGGAGAACTATCAAGAGAATACCATTAAAGTTTCAAGTGATCCTTTGCACATTCATGAAGGCCCAATTACAAGAGCTAGAGCCAAAAAGATACAAGCTGCTTTAAATGGATTAATTGAGAAAATATGGATTGAAACTACAATTCAAGATGCAAGACATCATGAATTGGGCTTGAAGAGATGTCAAGGCATTGTTGGCTTTATTCAAGCTATTGGGCAGCCAAATACACAATTCGGGTCAAATGCAGAAAGGTCAATTTCGGAATAAAACTGGTATTGATTGAGCTGGAATTAACTTGCAAACCATATACCGTTGGAAAGATAATTAAGATAGCTTTCCAAAGAATTTTACGGAGTTAGATTTGGAGTTCTCTAGAAGGAGTTATGACCAATTTATTACAGCATGCGCAGAATTGGAAATTTCAACGACTCCTTAACTAGTTAGGAAAACTACTCCGACTTGAACTAGGATTTAATCTTTTTCGGATTTTTTGGGTCTCTATTGGCCTATTTAAACTCAGCAACCTTGCTATGTAAGACAATTGAGAGATTAATGTTATTTGAATTTGAGAGAATTATTCTTTCTTTGGTTCTTTTGAGAACTAGTGAACTTATCAAGAATTTGCATTCTTGTGGCGTTCCAAATCAAGACTTATCACTCACCTTCTCATCTAAATCTTGAGTGTGGCGTCAATATCCTTCTCCATACCTTTGGTTCATGTTTGATTAAGCATTGGGTCAAGGTTTTGTTTGTCTTAAATCTGTTTAGAACTTTCTTGGGTAGTTGAAACTTCAAATTAAGTATTCTCCTTAAAGTTTCAATGTGGGATTCACATAAAAAATACCTATAGGTTTGTTTAGGTTTTTTGGAATTGTGTTTCTTGGAATACTTTGAAGGTGGGTATGTCTGGAAATGGGATTTTTTCTTGGTTGGACAAAGGTGTGATTTCTCATCCTTGTATTTGATAGCAAGGTAAGGTTTCTTGCAGGCACTCTTGAAAGGCTCTTTATGCTTCATCAGATCCTTAAAAACCTCTTTTTGTTCACAGAGCTTTTCGAGGCAGGAGATAGCCAATTGAAAAATCTTCCCTAATGAAAGGGTATCAATGTTGAGCTGATGAACATGGAGCTGTCTTTGTAATTCTGGCAGAATCTCATTAAGTAGAGATGCAACGAAGACATGCTTGAGAGAAGCATCATTGAAGCTGTTGAGCTTGTAGTACAGAATTGTCATTCTCTTGTAATGAAAATCTAAATCTTTGATTTTTAGAGAACAACATTTCATCTGGTGAAATTCCTTTTTGGCTGCTTCTTAAGCCACCGTTGGTTCTCCTAGGAACTGTTCATAGATGAGTCTTAGGACTTGAGGAATAGTGGCCTGATACAGTTGGAGTTGTCTGTACTAGCCAAGGCTTTCAAACCAGTCTCTTAGTGAACCAAGGAATCTGGAACAGAATTCCCGAAGGACAGATTCTGGATTGGCATCAGGTTTGAGCATCTGCACGTCTGTCCATGCAGAAATTCTTGAAATTTCTGGAACCATTTATATTTTGGTATATCATCAAATGTGAACCAAGGTCCATGAGATGATTTTGGGACAGAGTTGTTTTGATGTAGAGGAGCATCTTCTAGATCCTCGACTATTGGAGGTCCCACTAAGGTAGAGGGTTCTTCCTCATCAAGAGACTGTGGTTCATTGGAACCTGTTGATGGCTGAACCATAAATAGATTGAAGATATCAACATAATGTTCTTCTGAATCTGGAACAGAAACTGATTCTGTTGAGGAATAGGATTCTTTAGAAGAAGATTCAGAACTTGTTAAAGGAGTACTGGCTTCAGAGTGTAGAAAACCAGTTTCAAATTCTTGGGAAAAGAGTTGATGCATGGGTCCCTTATCTTTTGCAGGTGTTTGAGTAGGTTCTAGTGTGGCCTGTAGAGATGTAGGTTGTTGTGTTAAGGTTGAAGGTTTAGAGGTTGTAAGCTTAGCAGGTGGTTTTGGTTTTGGTGCTGGTTTTGGTATGAAAAGATGTGATAACCCAAAGAATTTTGCATAATTCATTGGTTGTTCATGACTGGTAGGTTTGTATGTAGTGAAAGAAAGAGTGTATGCGGGTAGAGTTTGAGTTTGTCCAAAAAGTGATGGCTGTTGTTTATCAGCATCAATTCTCGCGATTTCACTTTTAAGCTATCTGATCTCAGCCTCTTTTTGCTTGAACTCTGGACCCTAATATTTGTTCTAAATCATCGTTCTAAGCTTGATATCCAGTTTAGCAATCTGATGGTGCAGCTTAAGATACAGCTGTTACAGCTGAGCTGTAATCTTGTCAACTTTTTTGTCTGTGTTATGGACTTAAGTTTGAACATGGTTAAGCCTAGTGTCATGAGATTCCAGGACTATATTCTGAACCCTGGCATTCTGAGTTTGCCAATTGACAGGAGATTGAATGAATGATTTTGAAACCACTTTTGTTTATGAGTTCGTCTGCTTTTTTAGAGGAGGAAATTGCTCATGGTAAAAGCTAGAGGAGAATATCATGCAAGGTTGCGAGCATGATGAAGGCAGGAATGAGTCTTTTGCTGCCTATCTGCATGTCGTCAGCTCTTGAGGAGTAAATACCTCAGTTGTTGAGTTAGTTGGCCATGGAGCATAATTTGGATCATCATCATTGTCAAACGTCCAGATTGTTGGAGCTTTCCAGACTTCTGGTTGTTTTTTCTTTTTTGGTCGTCTATTGACATACCAATCATCATTTAATTCCCCATCTTCAAGATAAGGACAGTTGGCCTTAAACATGTGAGATCTTGGTGCATCCCAAAGAAAGTGTCCTCGAATCTTTGCAGGATAGATAGGAGACCCATCAGAATCAAATCCTTCAATCGGTAACTTTTCTTGTCCTATTTTTATTGCTGTGATCCTAGCAGTATACGAGAGCCTAGGAGGCTGTAGCTGTTTGTTGGACTTTGAAGGCTGAAAAGTCAGCCTGACAGTGCCATCTGGTCTTTTTTCAAACTGAGCCTTAGAGGTTTGAATAGGTTGGGAGTTTTGGTTAAATTTCTCATAGTTGGACAACCATTCCAGTGGCATGAGCTTGAGAAGCTCTTGTTTTTGGATTTGTTTAGAGATTTGGACAATTGTGGGAAGAGACTCATTATCTGCAAGGATTATGGCTGTATCTGATGTTGTTTGTGGTGAAAGTAGGTCAGGGCATGGTTTTGGAGATGGTACACCAATTGGTGGTGTAGAATAGCCATCTTTGTAGGAGTGACAAGAGATTGAATGAATGGTTTTGAAACCACTTTTGTTTGTGAGTCCGTCTGCTTTTCCAGAGGAGGAAATTACTCATGGTAAGAGCTAGAGGAGAACATCATGCAAGGCTGTGGGCATGATAAAGGCAAGAATGAGTCTTTTGCCGCCTGTTTGCATGTCGTCAGCTCTTGAAGAGTAAATACCTCAGCTGTTGAGTCAGCTGGCCATGGAGTATAATCTGGATCATCATCATCTTCAGGCATCCAGATTGTTGGAGCTTTACAGACTTTTGGTTGTGTCTTTTTCTTAGGCCTTCTATTGGCATATCAATCATCATCTAATTCCCCATCTTCAAGACAAGGACAATTGGGATAACACATGTCAGATCCTGGTGCATCCCAAAGAAAGTGTCCTCGTATCTTTGCTGGATAGATGGAATACCCATCAGAATCAAAACCTTCAATAGGCAACTTTTCTTGTCCTGTTTTTACTGCTGTGATTATAGCAGTATATGAGAGTTTGAGAGGCTATGGCTGTTTGTTGGACTCTGGAGGCTGAAAAGTCAGCCTGACAGTACCATCTGGTTTTTTTTTCAAATTGGGCCTCAGAGGTTTGAATAGGTTAGGAATTTTGGTGGAATTTCTCATAGTTGGACAACTATTCCAGTGGCATGAGCTTGAGAAGCTCTTGTTTTTGGATCTATTTAGGGATTTTGACAATTGTGGGACTCATTATCCGCAAGGATCATGAGTGTATCTGATGTTGTTTGTGGTGAAGGTAGGTTAAGGGCATGGTTTTGGAGACGGTACACTAATTGGTGGTGTAGAGTAGCCATCTTTACCGTGACTACCTGTTCAACTCCCTGAAGTTGGATTTGAACCTTTAAGGTTGTGGGTAGGTTAGGGTCTTCAAGAGAGAGGTTGAAATTTGGGTAACAGGTGAGGAAGACGGAGCAGCGTGAAGTGTAGTAAGGACAGTACCAATTACAGCATTTTGGTACTCTTTAAACCTTATATCCATCAGGGCTATTCTGGCCGTCACTGGTAGACCTTTTTTACCATGTAGGGTAAGGATGATACATATCCCCCCAAGATGGAGGTGCGTATACCCTTCTCGTTTCCATTGGGTAACCAGCTCTGTTGAAATCTCCAAAGTAATATATTACTCTGCTTGTGTTGCTTACAAAGCACACTGATCCAGTCAAGAAGACTGAATATATTCTTTTGGAGTTGGTCTTTTTGTGCAGATGAGGGTACAGATGGTTATGGTAAAAGAATTAGGTCTTTGGTAGAGTTTGTACGGACTGATTAGAGGCAAGGAAGATTCAGAGATTTGAGCAGAATTTGGGACATAGGAATATTCTACAAGATTCTCGATTTTTGACGCAAGATGTTTTGTACAAAACATGGGAAGAGAAAGTGTAGAAGAAAAAGATACAAGAGACTTAGTAGATTGGGAAGTTAGCCATGGATATGCCCAGGGTGTGGCTCTAGTTTAGGGTGGTATGTACAATGGTTACTCCTCTGGTATCAAGTATATAGGCTGGAAACCCGAGCATGCAAGATCTCGATCTATTCTAAGTCAGATCGGATCCCAAAGTGGCAGGTTAAGTTCCTACAGTGCTCTAGTATAACAACTCCACGTACTCTGCTACCCCGAGTGGTATCAGAGCCTAACGTCGTTCTTTCTGAGAAGGGTGGTATATTATAGATAGATCTATGATTCCTGAAATAGAAGAATAGAAATCCAAATCTTATGGCTTCCACTTCAATTTCCTAATCTACTAAGTCTCCTGTATCTCTTTCTTCTACTCTTTCTCTTCTCAAGTCTTTGATGCGAATCCCACATTGAAACTTTAAGGAGAACACTTAATTTGAAGTTTCAACTACCCAAGAAAGTTCTAAACAGATTTAAGACACACAAAACCTTGACCCAAGCCTAATCAAACATGAACCAAATATATGGAGAAGGATATTGACGCCACACTCAAGATTTAGATGAAAAGGTGAGTGATAAGTCTTGATTTGGAACGCCACAAGAATGCAAATTCTTGATAAGTTCACTAGTTCTCAAAATAACCAAAAAAAGAATAATTCTCTCAAATTCAAATAACATTAATCTCTAAATTGTCTTACATAGCAAGGTTGTTGAGTTTAAATAGGCCAATAGAGACCCAAAAAATCCAAAAAAGATTAAATCCTAGTTCAAGTCGGAGTAGTTCTCCTAACTAGTTAAGGAGTCGTTGAAATTTCCAATTCTGCACATGCTGTAATGAATTGGTCATAACGCCTTCTAGAGAACTCCAAATCTAACTCCGTAAAATTCTTTAGAAAGCTATCTTAATTATCTTTCCAACGGTATATGGCTTGCAAGTTAATTCCAGCTCAATCAATACCAGTTTTATTCCGAAATTAACCTTTCTGCATTTGATCCGAATTATGTATTTGGCTGCCCAATAGCTTGAATAAAGGCCACAATGCCTTCAAATCTCTTCAAGCCCAATTCATGATGTTTTGCATCTTAAATTGTAGTTTCAATCCATATTTTCTCAATTAATCCATTTAAAGCAGCTTGTATCTTTTTGGCTCTAGCTCTTGTAATTGGGCCTTCATGAATGTGCAAAGGATCACTTGAAGCTTTAATGGTATTCTCTTGATAGTTCTCATCATTCCCCCTCTCCTGAAAAGGATTCGTCCTCGAATCTTCACCTACATCAAAAGGAGAAAGATCATAAACATTAAAAGTAGCACTCACATTATACTCACCAGGAAGGTCTAATTTGTAGGCATTGTCATTGATTCGTGCAACCACTTGAAATGGACCATCTCCCCTTGGAAGCAACTTTGAACGCCTTTGTGCTGGGAATCTCTCCTTTCTCATATGCACCCAAACCCAATCTTTAGGCTGAAAAACCACTTCCTTTCGTCCTTTTTTGCCTTGAGTAGCATATTGTTCAGTCCTCTTTTCTATGTTGTGCTGCACTTTCTCATGCAATTGCTTAACAAATTCAGCTTTCTTTTTACCATCCAAACTAGCACACTCATCAATAGGTAACGGCAATAAATCCAAAGGAGTTAATGGATTAAAACCATATACAATCTCAAATGGTAAAAATTTAGTAGCTGAATGGACAGTTCTATTGTAAGCAAATTCAACATGTGGCAAACATTCTTCCCAAGTTTTCAAATTCTTTTGAATAATGGCACGCAACATCGTGGATGACAAGTAGTAGAAAACAAAAGTTTAGTACCCAACTTACCCCACAAAGTTTTCTAAAAGTGGCTTAAGAACTTAGCATCTCGATCTGAAACTACGCTCCTTGGTACTCCATGCAATTTGACTATTTCCTTGAAAAATAAATTAGCTATGTTTGTTGCATCATCAGTTTTGTGACATGGAATGAAATGTGCCATCTTTGAAAACCTATCAACAATAACAAAAACAGAATCCTTTCCCCTTTTTGACCTAGGTAAACCCAAAACAAAGTCCATAGAAATATCAACCCAAGGTTCACTAGGTATAGGTAAAGGTTTATACAATCCATGAGGTAAAGCTGACTTAGCATGTTTACAAGTGATACACTTCTCACATATTCTTTCAACATCACGTTTCATATGTGGCAAAAAAAAATGTTCTTTTAAAACATCTAAAGTCTTTGCAATGCCGAAATGTCCCATTAAACCTCCCCCATGAGCTTCACGCACAAGCAATTCACGCAAAGAACTATATGGCACACACAATTTATTCTCTCTAAATAAGAACCCATCGTGCCTATAGAACTTTCCAAATGCAGCTTTCTCACAAGCATTAAACACATTAGTAAAATCAGGATCATTAACATATAATTCTTTAATGTACTTAAATCCTAATAACTTTGTATTTAATGCAGAGATAAGTGCATACCTTCTCAATAATGCATCAGCCACCACATTCTCTTTATCTTGTTTGTATTTGATCACATAAGGAAATGGCTCAATGAATTCAACCCATTTGGCATGTCTCTTATGCAACTTACCTTGCCCTTTCAAATGCTTTAAGGACTCATGATCAGTGTGTATGACAAACTCTTTAGGTAGAAGATAATGTTGCCAAGTTTCCAATGCTCTCACCAATGCATACATCTCCTTGTCATAAGTAGGATAGTTTAGGGTTGCGCCACTCAATTTCTCACTAAAATAAGCAATTGGACGTCCCTCTTGCATCAAAACAGCTCCAATTCCTATACCTGAGGCATCACACTCAATTTCTAAAGTTTTAGCAAAATCGGGTAAAGTAAGTAGTAGTGCAGAAACCAATTTCTCCTTGATTAGATTAAATGCACTTTCTTGTTCACTACCCCACTTAAATCCCACGTGCTTCTTAATAATTTCAGTTAAAGGTGCAACAAGGGTGCTAAAATCTTTCACAAATCTTCTATAAAAACTAGCCAAACCATGAAAACTTCTTACCTCACTTATGCTTTTAGGTGTAGGCCATTCCTTAATAGCCTTTATCTTTTCTTCATCAACCTCAATTCCTGTAGCACTTATAACATAACCAAAAAAAACAATCTGATTTGTACAAAAAGCACACTTTTTCAAATTAGCATACAACTTTTCCTTCCTTAAAATAGTCAATACACTTTACAAATGCTCAACGTGTTCTTCTAGACTTTTGCTATAGATCAAAATATCATCAAAGTAGACAACTACAAACTTACCAAGAAAAGCACGCAAAACATGGTTCATTAACCTCATAAAAGTGCTGGGTGCATTAGATAATCCAAATGGCATTACTAACCACTCATATAAACCATATTTTGTTTTAAAAGCAGTTTTCCACTCATCTTCCTCTCTAATCCTAATTTGATCATATCCACTTTTAAGATCTATTTTGCTAAACACACAAGAACCATACAATTCATCAAGCATGTCATCAAGTCTAGGAATAGGATGTCGATACTTTACAGTGATTTTATTAATCGCACGACAATCAACACACATCCTCCATGTTCCATCCTTTTTGGGCACTAGTAGAACTGGTACCGCACATGGACTCATGCTCTCCTTCACATATCCCTTTGCCAATAGTTTTTCAACCTGCCTTTGAAGCTCCTTTGTCTCTTCGGGGTTACTTCTATAAGCGGGTCTATTAGGAATGGTAGCTCCAGGAAGAAAGTCTATTTGATGCTCAATTCCCCTAATAGGTGGCAAACCATTAGGGACTTCATTTGGAAACACATCATCAAAGTCCTGCAAAAGAGTCACAATAACACTAGGCAAAAAAGAGTTAAGCTCATTAGTATGCAAATAAGCCTCTTTGCACACAAGTACAATGATAGGCTGTTTTGAAAAAAAGGACCTCTTAACCTCTCTCTCTTTTACAAACAAGTTTACATGTTGCCTCTCTTTTATCTCAACAATATCTTTTTCTATCTTTCCAATTTCTTTTCTCTCATTCTCTCTTTCTTTTGTGCTCTCATTTTCTTTTTTTGTATCACTCTCTTTTTGTATTGTCAAGAGTGATTTGCCTTTTATTCATTACAAAAGAATATCTATTTAAGTAACCATCATGTGTCACTCGCCTATCATATTGCCAAGGTCGTCCTAACATAATGTGTCCAGCATGCATGGGTACTACATGACATACAACCCCATCCTTATATCTCCCAATAGAGAATGAATCCAACACTTGTTTATTTACTTTAACCTCCCCACAATCATTCAGCCATTGTAACTTATATGGCCTAGGATGTTTTAGAGTTTTCAAGTTCAATTTTTCAACCAAACTAGTGCTAGCTACATTAGTACAACTTCCACCATCAATTATCATACTACATACCTTATCATGTTGTACCTCTGCATCCACTTTTACTTGCATGTTAAGAGCACGTCTAACAACCATCAATTTACTGATGCGAATCCCACATTGAAACTTTAAGGAGAACACTTAATTTGAAGTTTCAACTACCCAAGAAAGTTCTAAACAGATTTAAGACACACAAAACCTTGACCCAATGCTTAATCAAACATGAACCAAAGGTATGGAGAAGGATATTGACGCCACACTCAAGATTTAGATGAGAAACTGAGTGATAAGTCTTGATTTGGAATGCCACAAGAATGCAAATTCTTGATAAGTTCACTAGTTCTCAAAAGAACCAAAGAAAGAATAATTCTCTCAAATTCAAATAACATTAATCTCTCAATTGTCTTACATAGCAAGGTTGCTGAGTTTAAATAGGCCAATAGAGACCCAACAAATCCGAAAAAGATTAAATCCTAGTTCAAGTCGGAGTAGTTTTCCTAACTAGTTAAGGAGTCGTTGAAATTTCCAATTCTGCGCATGCTGTAATAAATTGGTCATAACTCCTTCTAGAGAACTCCAAATCTAACTCCGTAAAATTCTTTGGAAAGCTATCTTAATTATCTTTCCAACGGTATATGGCTTGTAAGTTAATTCCAGCTCAATCAATACCAGTTTTATTCCGAAATTGACCTTTCTACATTTGATCCGAATTGTGTATTTGGCTGCCCAATAGCTTGAATAAAGCCCACAATGCCTTGACATCTCTTCAAGCCCAATTCATGATGTCTTGCATCTTGAATTGTAGTTTCAATCCATATTTTCTCAATTAATCCATTTAAAGCAGCTTGTATCTTTTTGGCTCTAGCTCTTGTAATTGGGCCTTCATGAATGTGCAAAGGATCACTTGAAGCTTTAATGGTATTCTCTTGATAGTTCTCATCATTTACCATCAACAGGATACTCTACACCATCATTAGCATCCTCCAAAGGTGGCATAGGATCATCATTTGATTCACTCTCGGTTTCAACATCACCATCTTCCCTCAAGATCAATACTCTCTTATTTGGGCATTGAGATGCAATATGACCTGTCCCCAAACATTTAAAACACTTAATATCTCTATTTATAGAGTGTTGGGAATCAGATTTACCTTTGCTTTGGCTGCCTCCCTCTTTATGATCCTTGATTGGCTCAATCTTAGGCTTTGAAACAATCTTTTCATCTTTGCTCCATTTAGACTTCCATGAGAAAGATGAACCTAAGTTGGGTCTAGTGGAACCCTTTCTTTTTAGTTGTCGTTCCACTTTTATGGCCATGTGAACCATGTCTTCTAATTCAACATAATGCTGCAAGTCAACCACATTAGCAATATCTTGATTTAAACCATGTAAAAATCTAGCCATAGTGGCCTCTCGTTCTTCTTCAATGTTGGCTCGAATCATGATTATTTCCATCTCTTGTGGTAGTCTTCCACACTTCTAGAGCCTTGTGTAAGACTTTAAAGCCTTTGATGTAGCTCTCTATAATAATGACTAGGAATAAATCTCTTCCTCATGATGGCCTTCATCTCCTCCCAAGTGTTTATAGGCCTTTCACGATTTCTTCTCCTACTCAAAACAAGTTGATCCCACGAAATAATAGCATAATCAGTAAATTCAACAGCAGCTAGTTTTACCTTTTTCTCCTCGGAGTAATTATGGCAATCAAATACTAGCTCTACCTTTCTTTCCCACTCCAAATAAGCTTCGGGATCATTTTTACCTTGAAAAGAAGGAATTTTCAGTTTGATACTCCCCAAATCACGATCTATGCGTCTTACCCTTCTATCATCTCTTCCATGCATGTCAACGGTGGCCTGGTCATCAAAATTATCTAGGTTATCATCACCCTGATCTCTCATGGCAGCACGCCATTGATTATCTCTTACATTAAGAGCTATTGGTTGTTGCCCCTTTTGTAGATTGGCTATGGCAGTGTCTTGCCTTTCCAATTGGTCACGGATCTCTCCAAACATCATATTCATGCGCTCAAATTGTTGTTGCATGGCTTTGAGCATGATCGATTGATCTATAGCTTCTTGTTCTTTTGACATATTTTGTGATCTGAAAAATTAAAGTTAGCAAAAAAAACCTCACAACACTCCCTCACGTGTTTCACTCAATTTGATTCACTTAACTCTCGTGTTTAACACACAAATTGGCTTTTTCCCTCTAATGATCTCACAAACTATTGCCTTTTACCACACTTAATTCTCTCTTTTAGTTCTTTATTGAACTAAAAACAAAACCAAGAAAAACAAAACAAGTGACACACCAAATATGCTATTCCAACACACTAATAAAGAAAAAGAATTAAGAAAACACAAAGAACAAAAAAGAAATTGAAGAAAGGAAAACAAGCAAGTAAAGGACACAATTGATATTGATGAAAGTAGGAATACTTGAACCCTTTTGTAATCTTTTTTTTTTTTGCTGTACGTTTCTTTTTTTTTTTGGCTGTAAGTTTTTTTTTTTGCTATTTGTTTTTTTTATAATCAAAATAAATAAGACATTCAAACCTGATTAGAAACTTGCTCTGATACCAAATTGATGCGAATCCCACATTGAAACTTTAAGGAGAACACTTAATTTGAAATTTCAATGACTCCTTAACTAGTTAAGAGAACTACTCCGACTTGAACTAGTATTTAATCTTTTTCGGATTTTTTGGGTCTCTATTGGCCTATTTAAACTCAGCAACCTTGCTATGTAAGACAATTCAGAGATTAATGTTATTTGAATTTGAGAGAATTATTCTTTCTTTGGTTCTTTTGAGAACTAGTGAACTTATCAAGAATTTGCATTCTTATGGCATTCCAAATCAAGACTTATCACTCACCTTCTCATCTAAATCTTGAGTGTGGCGTTAATATCCTTCTCCATACCTTTGGTTCATGTTTGACTAAGCATTGGGTCAAGGTTTTGTGTGTCTTAAATCTGTTTAGAACTTTCTTGGGTAGTTAAAACTTCAAATTAAGTGTTCTCCTTAAAGTTTCAATGTGGGATTCGCATCAAAGACTTGAGAAGAGAAAGAGTAGAAGAAAGAGATACAGGAGACTTAGTAGATTAGGAAGTTGAAGTGGAAGCCATAAGATTTGGATTTCTATTCTTCTATTTCAGGAATCATAGATCTATCTATAATATACCACCCTTCTTAGAAAGAACGACGTTAGGCTCTGATACCACTCGGGGTAGCAGAGTACGTGGAGTTGTTATACCAGAGCACTGCAGGAACTTAACCTGCCACTTTGGGATCCGATCTAATTTAGAATAGATCAAGATCTTACATGCTCGGGTTTCCAGCCTATATACTCGATACCAGAGGAGTAACCATTGCACATACCACCCTAAACTGGAGCCACACTCTGGGCATATCCATGGCTAACTTCCCAATCTAATAAGTCTCTTGTATCTCTTTCTTCTACACTTTCTCTTCCCATGTTTTGTACAAAACATCTTGCGTAAAAAATGAAGAATCTTGTAGAATATTCCTATGTCCCAAATTCTGCTCAAATCTCTGAATCTTCCTTGCCTCTAATCAGTCCGTACAAACTCTACCAAAGACCTAATTCTTTTACCATAACCATCCGTACCCTTATCTCCACAAAAAGACCAACTCCAAAAGAATATATTCAGTCTTCTTGACTGGATCAGTGTGCTTTGTAAGCAACACAAGCAGAGTAATATATTACTTTGGAGATTTCAACAGAGCTTGTTACCCAATGGAAACGAGAAAGGTATACGCACCTCCATCTTGGGGGGATATGTATCATCCTTACCCTACATGGTAAAAAAGGTCTACACTTCACGCTGGGTGATGAGAACTATCAAGAGAATACCATTAAAGTTTCAAGTGATCCTTTGCACATTCATGAAGGCCCAATTACAAGAGCTAGAGCCAAAAAGATACAAGCTGCTTTAAATGGATTAATTGAGAAAATATGGATTGAAACTACAATTCAAGATGCAAGACATCATGAATTGGGCTTGAAGAGATGTCAAGACATTGTGGGCTTTATTCAAGCTATTGGGCAGCCAAATACACAATTCGGGTCAAATGCAGAAAGGTCAATTTCGGAATAAAACTGGTATTGATTGAGCTGGAATTAACTTGCAAGCCATATACCGTTGGAAAGATAATTAAGATAGCTTTCCAAAGAATTTTACGGAGTTAGATTTGGAGTTCTCTAGAAGGAGTGCGCAGAATTGGAAATTTCAACGACTCCTTAACTAGTTAGGAAAACTACTCCGACTTGAACTAGGATTTAATCTTTTTCGGATTTTTTGGGTCTCTATTGGCCTATTTAAACTCAGCAACCTTGCTATGTAAGACAATTGAGAGATTAATGTTATTTGAATTTGAGAGAATTATTCTTTCTTTGGTTCTTTTGAGAACTAGTGAACTTATCAAGAATTTGCATTCTTGTGGCGTTCCAAATCAAGACTTATCACTCACCTTCTCATCTAAATCTTGAGTGTGGCGTCAATATCCTTCTCCATACCTTTGGTTCATGTTTGATTAAGCATTGAGTCAAGGTTTTGTTTGTCTTAAATCTGTTTAGAACTTTCTTGGGTAGTTGAAACTTCAAATTAAGTATTCTCCTTAAAGTTTCAATGTGGGATTCGCATCACTGGGAGCGTCTTCCTCACCTGTTACCCAAATTTCAACCTCTCTCTTGAAGACCCTAACCTACCCACAACCTTAAAGGTTCAAATCCAACTTCAGGGAGTTGAACAGGTAGTCACGGTAAAGATGGCTACTCTACACCACCAATTGGTGTATCGTCTCCAAAACCATGCCCTCAACCTACCTTCACCACAAACAACATCAGATACACTCATGATCCTTGCGGATAATAAGTCCCACAATTGTCCAAATCCCTAAATAGATCCAAAAACAAGAGCTTCTCAAGCTCATGCCACTGGAATAGTTGTCCAACTATGAGAAATTCCACCAAAATTCCTAACCTATTCAAACCTCTGAGGCCCAATTTGAAAAAAAACCAGATGGTACTGTCAGGCTGACTTTTCAACCTCTAGAGTCCAACAAACAGCCACAGCCTCTCAAACTCTCATATACTGCTATGATCACAGCAGTAAAAACAGGAAAAGAAAAGTTGCCTATTGAAGGTTTTGATTTTGATGGGTATTCCATCTATCCAGCAAAGATCTGAGGACACTTTCTTTGGGATGCACCAGGATCTGACATGTGTTATCCCAATTGTCCTTGTCTTAAAGATGGGGAATTAGATGATGATTGGTATGCCAACAAAAGGCCTAAGAAAAATAAACAACCAAAAGTCTGTAAAGCTCCAACAATCTGGATGCCTGAAGATGATGATGATCCAGATTATACTCCATGGCCAGCTGACTCAACAGCTGAGGTATTTACTCCTCAAGAGCTGACGATATGTAGACAGGCGGCAAAAGACTTATTCCTGCCTTTATCATGCCCACAGCCTTGCATGATGTTCTCCTCTAGCTCTTACCATGAGTAATTTCCTCCTCTGGAAAAGTAGACGGACTCACAAACAAAAGTGGTTTCAAAACCATTCATTTAATCTCTTGTCACTCCTACAGGACAGCTTGAGGAACCCAAACAATATGAAGCAGTTCTAAATTGGCAAACTCAGATTGTCAGGGTTCAGAATACAGTCCTAGAATCTCTTGACACCAGGCTTAACCATGTTCAAACTCAAGTCCATAGCACAGACAAAAAAGTTGACAAGATTACAGCTTAGCTGGAACAGCTGTATCTTAATTTGTACCATCATATTGCTAAACTAGATATCGAGCTTAGAACAATGATCCAGAACAAATATTGGGGTCCAGAGTTCAGTAAAAAAAAGGCTGAGATCAGACAGCTTAAAAATGAACTCGTGAGAATTGATGCTGAGAAACAACAGCCATCACTTTTTGGACAAACTCAAACTCTACCCGCATACACTCCTTCTTTCACTACATACCAACCTTTTTACAAACCTACCAGTCATGAACAACCCATGGATTATGCAAAATTCTTTGGGTTATCACATCTTTCCATACCAAAACTAGCACCAAAACCAAAACCACCTGCTAAGCCTACAACCTCTAAACCTTCAACCTCAACACAACAACCTACATCTCCACAAGCCACACCAGAACCTACTCAAACACTTGCAAAAGAAAAGGGACCCATGCATTAACTCTTTTCTCAAGAATTTAAAACTGGTTTTCCACACTCTGAAGCCAGTACTACTTTAGCAAGTTCTGAATCTTCTTCTAAAGAATCTTATTCCTCAACAAAATCAGTTTCTGTTCCAGATTCAAAAGAACATTATGTTGATATCCCCGATCTATTTATGGTTCAGCCATCAATAGGTTCTAATGAATTTTAGTCTCCTGAGGATGAGCCATCTACCTCACAGGGACCTCTAATAGTCGAGGATCCGGAAGATGCTCCACCGCATCAAAACAAATTCAATCCCGAAATCATCTCATGGACCTTGGTTTACATTTGATGATATACCAAAATATAAATGGTTCTAGAGATTTCAAGAATTTTCTACATGGACAGACATGTAAATGCTCAAACCGGATGTTACACCAGAATCGGTTTTGAGAGAATTCTGTTCCAGATTCCTTGGTCCACTAAGAGACTGGTTCAAAAGTCTTGGCCAGTACAGACAACTCCAATTATATCAGGCCACTATCCCTCAAGTCCTAGGACTCATTTATGAACAGTTCTTAGGGGAACCGATAGTTGCTCAAGAAGTAGCCATAAAAATCAAAGATTTAGATTTTCATTACAAGAGAATGACAATTCTGTACTACAAGTTCAATAGCTTCAATGATGCTTCTCTAAAGCATGTCTTCGTTGCATCTCTACCTACGGAGATTCTGCCAAAATTGCAAAGACAGCTCCATGTTCATCAGCTTAAGATTGATACCCTTTCATTAGGGAAGATTTATCAATTGGCTGTCTCCTGCCTCGAAAAGCTCTGTGAACAAAAAGAGTTTTTCAAGGATTTGATGAAGTACAAAGAGCCTTTCAAGAGTACCTATAAGAAACCTCACCTTGCTATCAAATGCAAAGATGAGAAATCCTGTCACTGTCCAACCAAGAAAAAATCCCATTTCCAGAAATACCCATGTTCAAAGCATTCCAAGAAACACAGTTCCAAAAAACCTAAACAAACCTATAGGTATTTCCAAAAAAAATCCTTTCAGTCCAGAGGTCAAAAGAATGCCAGATGTTTCATTTGTAAAAAGAAAGGTCATTTTGCAAAGTCCAGTCCTAACAACCCAACCAAATCAGCCAGATTGCTGGAACATCTTCAAAATGTCTCTTCACTCTCAGATAGTGAAGATGTTAAGTCAGTATTATGATGATATAATTTTTATCCTTGCTGATCAAAGTTCTGATTCAGATTCAAAGGACATTCCCGCCATTCACAATGTCGATTCCATTAACCATGTCTAGGAAACAAGACCCTCAGTAAAAATTAGTGTTCTTCCTTCTAAATTCTCTAAACCCATTTCTGTCATTGCTTTCATTGACACAGAAGCACAAAGGAGTATGTTAAATCCTTCCATTCTTCCTCCTGAGTATTAGGAACATCACACTAAATACTTTAAAGCTACCAATGGGGAACTTTTTCAAACCGATCTGATCACTAAAAAATCCATAGGTATTCAGTTCTTTCCAGATTGCATTCTCTGGGTAAAAATAATAGGTTCTTCCCTTCTTGATAAGGACTTACTATTAGGGTTCGATGTTCTTCAATGATGAGAACTATCAAGAGAATACCATTAAAGCTTCAAGTGATCCTTTGCACATTCATGAAGGCCCAATTACAAGAGCTAGAGCCAAAAAGATACAAGCTGCTTTAAATGGATTAATTGAGAAAATATGGATTGAAACTACAATTCAAGATGCAAGACATCATGAATTGGGCTTGAAGAGATGTCAAGGTATTGTGGGCTTTATTCAAGCTATTGGGCAGCCAAATACACAATTCGGATCAAATGCAGAAAGGTCAATTTCGGAATAAAACTGGTATTGATTGAGCTGGAATTAACTTGCAACCATATACCGTTGGAAAGATAATTAAGATAGCTTTCCAAAGAATTTTACGGAGTTAGATTTGGAGTTCTCTAGAAGGAGTTATGACCAATTTATTACAGCATGCGCAGAATTAGAAATTTCCACGACTCCTTAACTAGTTAGAAGAACTACTCCGACTTGAACTAGGATTTAATCTTTTTTGGATTTTTTGGGTCTCTATTGGCCTATTTAAACTCAGCAACCTTGCTATGTAAGACAATTGAGAGATTAGTGTTATTTGAATTTGAGAGAATTATTCTTTCTTTGGTTCTTTTGAGAACTAGTGAACTTATCAAGAATTTGCATTCTTGTGGCGTTCCAAATCAAGACTTATCACTCACCTTCTCATCTAAATCTTGAGTGTGGCGTCAATATCCTTCTCCATACCTTTGGTTCATGTTTGATTAAGCATTGGGTCAAGGTTTTGTGTGTCTTAAATCTGTTTAGAACTTTCTTGGGTAGTTGAAACTTCAAATTAAGTGTTCTCCTTAAAGTTTCAATGTGGGATTCGCATCAATTTGGTATCAGAGCAACTTTCTAATCAAGTTTGAATGTCTTATTTATTTTGATTATCAAAAAAAGAAAACAAACAGCAAAAAAAAAAACTTACAGCAAAAAAAAAAAAAGAAAGAAACGTACAGCAAAAAAAAAAAAAGATTGCAAAAGGAATCAAGTATTCCTACTTTCATCAATATCAATTGTGTCCTTTACTTGCTTGTTTTCCTTTCTTCAATTTCTTTTTTGTTCTTTGTGTTCTCTTAATTCTTTTCTTTATTAGTGTGCTGGAATAGCATATTTGGTGTGTCACTTATTTTGTTTTTCTTGGTTTTGTTTTTAGTTCAATAAAGAACTGAAAGAGAGAATTAAGTGTGATAAAAGGCAATAGTTTGTGAGATCATTAGAGGAAAAAAGCCAATTTGTGTGTTAAACACGAGAGTTAAGTGAATCAAATTGAGTGAAACACGTGAGAGAGTGTTGTGAGGTTTTTTTGCTAACTTTAATTTTTCAGATTACAAAATATGTCAAAAGAACAAGAAGCTATAGATCAATCGATCATGCTCAAAGCCATGCAGCAACAATGATGCGAATCCCACATTGAAACTTTAAGGAGAGCACTTAATTTGAAGTTTCAACTACCCAAGAAAGTTCTAAACAGATTTAAGACACACAAAACCTTGACCCAATGCTTAATCAAACATGAACCAAAGGTATGGAGAAGGATATTGACGCCACACTCAAGATTTAGATGAGAAGGTGAGTGATAAGTCTTGATTTGGAACGCCACAAGAATGCAAATTCTTGATAAGTTCACTAGTTCTCAAAAGAACCAAAGAAAGAATAATTCTCTCAAATTCAAATAACATTAATCTCTCAATTGTCTTACATAATAAGGTTGCTGAATTTAAATAGGCCAATAGAGACCCAAAAAATCTGAAAAAGATTAAATCCTAGTTCAAGTCGGAGTAGTTCTCCTAACTAGTTAAGGAGTCGTTGAAATTTCCAATTCTGCGCATGCTGTAATAAATTGGTCATAACTCCTTCTAGAGAACTCCAAATCTAACTCCGTAAAATTCTTTGGAAAGCTATCTTAATTATCTTTCCAACGGTATATGGCTTGCAAGTTAATTCCAGCTCAATCAATACCAGTTTTATTCCGAAATTGACCTTTCCGCATTTGATCCGAATTGTGTATTTGGCTGCCCAATAGCTTATATAAAGCCCACAATGCCTTGATATCTCTTCAAGCCCAATTAATGATGTCTTGCATCTTGAATTGTAGTTTCAATCCATATTTTCTCAATTAATCCATTTAAAGCAGCTTGTATCTTTTTGGCTCTATCTTTTGTAATTGGGCCTTCATGAATGTGCAAAGGATCACTTGAAGCTTTAATAGTATTCTCTTGATAGTTCTCATCAAACAATTTGAGCGCATGAATCTGATGTTTGGAGAGATCCGTGACCAATTGGAAAGGCAAGACACTACCATAGCCAATCTACAAAAGGGGCAACAACCAATAGCTCCTAATGTAAGAGATAATCAATGGCGTACTGCCATGGGAGATCAGGGTGGTGATGACCTAGATAATTTTGATGACCAGGCCACCGTTGACATGCGTGGAAGAGATGATAGAAGGGTAAGACGCATAGATCGTGATTTGGGGAGTATCAAACTGAAAATTCCTTCTTTTCAAGGTAAAAATGATCCGGAAGCTTATTTGGAGTGGGAAAAAAAGGTAAAGCTAGTATTTGATTGCCATAATTACTCCGAGGAGAAAAAGGTAAAACTAGCTACTGTTGAATTTACTGATTATGCTATTATTTGGTGGGATCAACTTATTTTGAGTAGGAGAAGAAACCGTGAAAGGCCTATAAACACTTGGGAGGAGATGAAGGCCATCATGAGGAAGAGATTTGTTCCTAGTCATTATTATAGGGAGCTACATCAAAGGCTTCAAAGTCTTACACAAGGCTCCAGAAGTGTAGAAGACTACCATAAGGAGATGGAAATAATCATGATTCGAACCAACATCAAAGGCTTTTCTTGGTAAGTTTGTAGTTGTCTACTTTGATGATATTTTGATCTATAGCAAAAGTCTAGAAGAACACGTTGAGCATTTGCAAAGTGTATTGACTGTGTTAAGGAAGGAAAAGTTGTATGCTAATTTGAAGAAGTGTGCTTTTTGTACAAATCAGATTGTTTTTCTTGGTTATGTTATAAGTGCTAAAGGAATTGAGGTTGATGAAGAGAAGATAAAGGCTATTAAGGAATGGCCTACACCTAAAAGCATTAGTGAGGTAAGAAGTTTTCATGGTTTGGCTAGTTTTTATAGAAGATTTGTGAAAGATTTTAGCACCCTTGCTGCACCTTTAACTGAAATTATTAAGAAACACGTGGGATTTAAGTGGGGTAGTGAACAAGAAAGTGCATTTAATCTAATCAAGGAGAAATTGGTTTCTGCACCACTACTTACTTTACACGATTTTGCTAAAACTTTTGAAATTGAGTGTGATGCCTCAGGTATAGGTATTGGAGCTGTTTTGATGCAAGAGGGGCGTCCAATTGCTTATTTTAGTGAGAAATTGAGTGGCGCAGCCCTAAACTATCCTACTTATGACAAGGAGATGTATGCATTGGTGAGAGCGTTGGAAACTTGGCAACATTATCTTCTACCTAAAGAGTTTGTCATACACACTGATCATGAGTCCTTAAAGCATTTGAAAGGGAAGGTAAGTTGCATAAGAGACATGCCAAATGGGTTGAATTCATTGAGCCATTTCTTTATGTGATCAAATACAAACAAGGTAAGGAGAATGTAGTGGCTGATGCATTATCGAGAAGGTATGCATTTATCTCTACATTAAATACAAAGTTATTAGGATTTGAGTACATTAAAGAATTATATGTTAATGATCCTGATTTTGCTAATGTGTTTAATGCTTGTGAGAAAGCTGCATTTGGAAAGTTTTATAGGCACGATGGGTTCTTATTTAGAGAGAATAAATTGTGTGTGCCATATAGTTCTTTGCGTGAATTGCTTGTGCGTGAAGCTCATGGGGGAGGTTTAATAGGACATTTTGGCATTGCAAAGACTTTAGATGTTTTAAAAGAACATTTTTTTTTGCCACATATGAAACGTGATGTTGAAAGAATATGTGACAAGTGTATCACTTGTAAACATGCTAAGTCTAGAGTTTTACCCCATGGATTGTATAAACCTTTACCTATAAATAGTGAACCTTGGGTTGATATTTCTATGGACTTTGTTTTGGGTTTACCTAGGTCAAAAAGGGGAAAGGATTCTGTTTTTGTTGTTGTTGATAGGTTTTCAAAGATGGCACATTTCATTCCATGTCACAAAACTGATGATGCAACAAATATAGCTAATTTGTTTTTCAAGGAAATAGTCAAATTGCATGGAGTACCAAGGAGCATAGTTTCAGATCGAGATGCTAAGTTCTTAAGCCACTTTTGGAAAACTTTGTGGGGTAAGTTGGGTACTAAACTTTTGTTTTCTACTACTTGTCATCCACAAACTGATGGACAAACTGAGGTTGTAAATAGAACATTGTCCACGATGTTGCGTGCCATTATTCAAAAGAATTTGAAAACTTGGGAAGAATGTTTGCCACATGTTGAATTTGCTTACAATAGAACTGTCCATTCAGCTACTAAATTTTCACCATTTGAGATTGTATATGGTTTTAATCCTTTAACTCCTTTGGATTTATTGCCGTTACTGTTGATGATGCGTGCTAGTTTGGATGGTAAAAAGAAAGCTGAATTTGTTAAGCAATTGCATGAGAAAGTGCGGCCAAATAGAAAAGAGGACCGAACAATTTGCTAATCCAGGCAACAAAGGACGTAAGGAATTGGTTTTTCAGCCTGGAGATTGGGTTTGGGTGCATATGAGAAAGGAGAGATTCCCAAAGACAAAGGCGTTCAAAGTTCCTTCCAGGGGAGATGGTCCATTTCAAGTGGTTGCACGAATCAATGACAATGCCTACAAATTGACCTTCCCCGTGAGTATAATGTGAGTGCTACTTTTAATGTTTCTGATCTTTCTCCTTTTGATGTAGGTGAAGATTCGAGGACGAATCCTTTTCAGGAGAGGGGGAATGATGAGAACTATCAAGAGAATACCATTAAAGTTTCAAGTGATCCTTTGCACATTCATGAAGGCCCAATTACAAGAGCTAGAGCCAAAAAGATACAAGCTGCTTTAAATGGATTAATTGAGAAAATATGGATTAAAACTACAATTCAAGATGCAAGACATCATGAATTGGGCTTGAAGAGATGTCAAGGCATTGTGGTCTTTATTCAAGCTATTGGGCAGCCAAATACACAATTCGGGTCAAATGCAAAAAGGTCAATTTCGGAATAAAATTGGTATTGATTGAGCTGGAATTAACTTCCAACATATACCGTTGGAAAGATAATTAAGATAGCTTTCCAAAGAATTTGACGGAGTTAGATTTGGAGTTCTCTAGAAGGAGTTATGACCAATTTATTACAGCATGCGCAGAATTGGAAATTTCAACGACTCCTTAACTAGTTAGGAAAACTACTCCGACTTGAATTAGGATTTAATCTTTTTCGGATTTTTTGGGTCTCTATTGGCCTATTTAAACTCAGCAACCTTGCTATGTAAGACAATAGAGAGATTAATGTTATTTGAATTTGAGAGAATTATTCTTTCTTTGGTTCTTTTGAGAACTAGTGAACTTATCAAGAATTTGCATTCTTGTGGCGTTCCAAATCAAGACTTATCACTCACCTTCTCACCTAAATCTTGAGTGTGGCGTCAATATCCTTCTCCATACCTTTGGTTCATGTTTGATTAAGCATTGGGTCAAGGTTTTGTTTGTCTTAAATCTGTTTAGAACTTTCTTGGGTAGTTGAAACTTCAAATTAAGTATTCTCCTTAAAGTTTTAATGTGGGATTCGCATCATAATGTGATTTGAATCATGTCAAAAAGACAGGGGTCTTGTCCTGCTTTTTAAAATTTACTTTTAAAAGAGCTTACGCCTATATAAGGCCACTCTCACTTTCTTGTAAGATATCCTTTGATTTCGAAAATAAAGAAAATTTTTAGAATATCTATGGCTAGCTAAATCTCTCTCTTTCTATTCTTCTGTTAAGGATCACAGTTCACTTAGGTGGTTCACCCATCTTTTGGCCATATGACAAGTATGCTCTACACTTGCCTTGTATAGAGGATCCTGTGTATCAGAAAGTCAACTACACCAGGTTTAGATCATAGATCTTAGTTTTCTCATGTATATGCTCTACACTTCCAGAGTCAGTGTCCAAAGACACTGTTCATCCTTATTTATGTCCAGGGTGTGGCTTCAGTTTAGGGTGGTATGTGCAATGGTTACTCCTCTGGTATCAAGTATATAGGCTGGAAACCCGAGCATGCAGGTTAAGTTCCTGCAATGCTTTGGTGTAACAACGCCACGTACTCCGCTACCCTGAGTGGTATCAGAGCTCAGAATATCTATGGCTAGCTAAATCTCTCTCTTTTTATTCTTCTATTAAGGATCACAGTTCGTCTTAGGTTGTTTACCCATCCTTTGGCCATATGATGAGTATGCTCTACACTTGCCTCGTATAGAGGATCCTGTATCAGAAAGTCAACTACACCAAGTTTAGATCATAGATCTTATTTTCCTCCTGTATATCAAATTCCAGAGCTAATCTCCAAAGACACTGTTCATCCTTGTTTATGCCCAGGGTGTGGCTCTAGTTTAGGGTGGTATGTGTAATGGTTACTCCTCTGGTATCAAGTATATAGGCTGGAAACCCAAGCATGCAAGATCTCAATCTGTTCTAAGTTAGATCGGATCCTAAAGTGGCAGGTTAAGTTCCTATAAAGCTCTGGTGTAACAACGCCACATACTCCGCTACCCCGAGTGGTATCAGAGCCTAACACCATATTATGCAACAAGAAATGTTGTAGAGATATTAGGAATTCTAGAAATTACTAAGATATTTATGGAAAGATAAATTAATAATTTAAAAGTCATGATGACATAAGCAATGACATAAGTGATGATGTAATAAGAAATATTGTAGAGATTTAGAAATTCTAGAAATTACTAAGATATTTATAAAGAGATAAATCTTCACCATTCTAGAAATTACTAAGATATTTATGGAGGAATAAATCTCTACCATTAATCAAATGATATGGTGGCAAAATCTTAGCCATACATGGGCCTTAAGAAACTCTATCCCTTAGCCCTTGCGTTTTCCAAAAATCCTAGAAATCCCATCTTTTACCATTCTAAGCCAAAGCATCACTAGTAAAAAAAATTCTCAAGTTTAGGAAGAAAGGTTTAGGGGAATCAAAGAAAACAGGTAAATAACACTTCACCTCAACTGCAATGTAAGGACAATATGTTAAATTAGCTTTAAGTAATAATTCTCTTATGCTAGGTTTAGTTCTAAATAATCTCTCGTTTTAAAATTATTATTATTGTGGTGTGATTGATATTATTAAAGCCCACATGGCTAGCTATGCCTCCTACACTATGATATCATCCTCATATGGCCGACTATGCCGCCTAGGATGTTATGCTTAATAATTACTTGATTGGATAGTCAGCACTGCCGCCTAAATTATGATGTTGTTATGACTCTTTACATGGTTGGCACTGCCACCTAAAATATGATGTTGTTATAACTCTTTACATGGTTGGCCTTGTCGCCTATATTATAATTCTATTTCTTTAAATTTCTGTGTGGACGGCACTGCCTCCTATGTTAGATGTTGTTATCTTAAATTAGTTTCATGTTATGTTTTATTATATATTTAGAAAATTTACATATTGTGGCATAAGTTGCATTAGTCCCATGCATCTCACGAGTGATTTGATAAATAGGTATTTTAAAAATTTTAAAGAAAGAAAGGGTTGTTGTACTACTAGGTGACAAACATTCATAAAGAGGGCAAGCCTTCTAAGTTAAGAAAAGAGATCCTTTGGGGATGGCGATACATAACGCCCAACGAATCAATTAATTTAAGCCCAAAGGCATGTTATAAAATGCTAGCCTTGTAGTACAACAAACCTAGGGCCCTAAAATCGTTCTTTATATTTCAAAGTTCATGTAAAAGCTCATGTGCATGATAGGTAATACATACATCAAGTGTTTACTTACTGGGCATTAGCTCATGTAATCCTTACATTGCACGAACTAAGTAGGAAAAAGCTGACGCCAAGCCCCAACTAAGGTAAGGTGCATATGGACATAACAGACCTTGAGTTATATAACAGGCTCAACTATATTCCTATCTAAGCATAAATACTACAAGCTTGTTTGTGGAATTGGTTTGTGATTTTTGTAACAAAGTTTTTGGTGTGACAAACCCTTTTGTATAGTTTTTATGTAACAAACTTTTTTTTTGTGTACAATATTTATAAAATGCTTATTTTGAAATCGTTTCCACAAATACTTAATGTTACATCTAGTTTAACCAATTTAGATACGATCATAAAGGTGGAGTATTATAACTCTGGACCCCAATATTTGTTCTGGATCATCGTTTTGAGCTCGATATCCAGCTTGGCAATCTGATTGTGCAGATTAAGATACAGTTGTTCTAGCTGAGTTGTTATCTTATCAACTTTTTTATCTGTGCTCTAGACTTAGGCTTGAACATTGTTGAACCTGGTATCAAGAGATTCCAGGACTGTATTCTGAACCCGGGTATTCTAAGTTTGCCAATTAAGCACTGCTTCATATTGCTTAGGTTCCTCGAGTTGTCCTATAGGAGTGACAAGAGACTGGATGAGTGGTTTAGAGACCATTTTAGTTTATGAATCTGTTTACTTTTCCAGAGGAAGAAAATGTTCATGATAAGATTTGGGAGAGAACATCATGCAAGGCTATAGATAAAATGAAGGCAGGAATGGGTCTTTTGCTGCCTGTCTGCATGTTGTCAGCTCTTGAAGAGTAAACACCTCAACTGTTGATTCAGTTGGCCATGGAGTATAATCTGGATCATCATTATCTTCAAACATCCAGATTGTTGGCACTTTACAGACTTTTGGTTGTTTTTTCCTTTTAGGTCGTCTATTGACATACCAATCATCATTTAATTCCCCATCTTAAAGACAAGGACAGTTAGGATCACACATATGAGATCCTGGTGCATCCCAAAGGAAGTATCCTCGGATTTTTACTGGATAGATTGGATATCCGTCAGAATCAAATCCTTCAATGGACAACTTTTCTTGTCCTATTTTTACTGCTGTGATCATAGCAGTATATGAGAGCCTAGGAGGCTGTAGTTGTTTACTAAACTCTGAGGCTGAAAAGTCAGCCTAACAGTGCCATCTGGTCTTTTCTCAAACTGGGCATCAAAGGTTTGAATAAGTTAAGAATTTTGGTGAAATTTTTCATAGTTGGACAACCACTCCAGTGGCATGAGTTTAAGAAGCTCTTGTTTTGGATCTGTTTAGGGATTTAGACAATTATGGAAACAGACTCATTATCCGCAAGGATCATGAGTGTATTTGAAGTTGTTTGTGGTGAAGGTAGGTCAAGAGCATAGTTTTGGAGTCGGTATACCAACTAGTGGTGTAGGGTAACCATTTTTGTAGTGACTACCTATTCAGCTCCCCCAAGTGGTATTAGAGCCTAACGTCGTTCTTCCTAAGAAGGGTGGTATATTGTAGATAGATCTGTGATTCCTGAAATAGAAGAATAGAAATCTAAATCTCATGGCTTCCTCTTCAAACTCTCAATCTTCCGAGCCTCCTATATCTCTATCTTCTACTCTTTCTCTTCCTAAGTCTTGTACAAAACACCTTGCATCAAAAATCGAGAATCTTGTTGAATATTCTTATGTCCCTGATTCTGCTCAGATTTCTAAGTCTTCCTTGCCCCTGATTAGTCCGTACAAACTCTACCAAAGACCTAATTCCTTTACCAGAACTATTTGTACCTTTATTTCCACAAGAAGACCAACTCCAAAAGAATATATTCAGTTTTCTAGGCTGGATCAGTGTGCTTTGCAAGCAACACAAGTAGAACAATATGTTACCTTGGAGATTCCAACAGAGCTGGTGATGAGAACTATCAAGAGAATACCATTAAAGCTTCAAGTGATCCTTTGCACCTTTATGAAGGCCCAATTACAAGAGCTAGAGCCAAAAAGATACAAGTTGCTTTAAATGGATTAATTGAGAAAATATGGATTGAAACTACAATTCAAGATGCAAGACATCATGAATTGGGCTTGAAAATATGTCAAGGCATTGTGGGCTTTATTCAACTATTGGGCAGCCAAATACACAATTCGGATCAAATGCAGAAAGGTCAACTTCGGAATAAAACTGGTATTGATTGAACTGGAATTAACTTGCAAGCCATATACCGTTGGAAAGATAATTAAGATAGCTTTCCAAAGAATTTTACGGAGTTAGATTTGGAGTTCTCTAGAAGGAGTTATGACCAATTTATTACAGCATGCGCAGAATTGGAAATTTCAACGACTCCTTAACTAGTTAGGAAAACTACTCCGACTTGAACTAGGATTTAATCTTTTTCGGATTTTTTGGGTCTCTATTGGCCTATTTAAACTCAGCAACCTTGCTATGTAAGACAATAGAGAGATTAATGTTATTTGAATTTGAGAGAATTATTCTTTCTTTGGTTCTTTTGAGAACTAGTGAACTTACCAAGAATTTGCATTCTTGTGGCGTTCCAAATCAAGACTTATCACTCACCTTCTCACCTAAATCTTGAGTGTGGCGTCAATATCCTTCTCTATACCTTTGGTTCATGTTTGATTAAGCATTGGGTCAAGGTTTTGTGTGTCTTAAATCTATTTAGAACTTTCTTGGGTAGTTGAAACTTCAAATTAAGTGTTCTCCTTAAAGTTTCAATGTGGGATTCGCATCAGCTGGTTACCTAATGAAAATGAGAAGGGTATATGCACCTCCATCTTGGGGGGATACGTATTATCTTACCTTACATGGCAGAAAAGGCTTATCGGTGACAACCAGAATAGCTCTAATGGACACAAGGTTTAAAGAGTACCAACATGCTGTTATTGGTATAGTCCTGACAACACTCTATGCTGCGAGCATCCTCCTTACTTGTTACCCAAATTTCAACCTTTTCCTTGAAGACCCTAACCTACCTACAACCTTAAAGGTTGACCCAGATTTTCTAACCCATCCTACACCATACCCTTATTTATTTTTAGGAACAACGGAAGAACACCATGCATTACTCCAATAGTTTCATGATATCGTACAAAAATATGGTATTATGCTTTTAGACAAAAAAAAGCACTATTACTACAAATACAATTGAGTATCTCGATATGAACATCAAAGATGGGCATTATCAACCTAGTCCCCATATTGCACAGGAATTGCTGTGTTTCCCTAATAAAGACTTTACCAAAAAGCAAGTTCAACAGTTTTTGGGTATAGTCAACTATATTAGAGATTTTCTTCCATATATGGACCAACACACCAGTGTTTTATCTGCTTTGTTAAAGAAACGTCCCTCTCCATGGGATAAGCATCACACGAATGCAGTTCAACAGTTAAAGTAGATTGCTCAGAATCCTCCACCGTTGAAAATTATTTTTGATGGTCTTTGCATCCTGCAAATTGATGCTTCTGACATATAAAAAGTGATGCAAACCTGATTCCTAATTTTCTATCCAAAGCTCATAAACCTCCTCAACTTGTATTTCATACTTCTTCTGTTTTCCCTGTCATATTCATGGATTCTCATTCTTATAGAGATGTTCATTCTACAACTTCTTCTCTTTCTTCTCAAGCCTTCACCCAAAAACCTTTTCCTCTTGAAAAATCTATCTCTACTCTCTACTAGCTCTAACAATGTGCAAAACAATATCTCTTTAAGTATTATATGAGAATTTACGTCCTTGAAGGTCCAATTGTTTTCACCACTTTTGATCTAGAACATCTGTTTCTCATTGAGTTGTATGTTTCTCTTATCAGAGATATTACTAATAATGAATTATGGTATTTCTGGTGTCTTACTACTCTCCATGCTACAAAACTGATTCTTCCTCTCAAATCTGCTTTGAAAAAGATCATGACTTCTAATTAATCCACTTCTTTATTATAGACTCTTCTTTGGTGAAGACATAGATTAAGACAATTGGGTCATGACCGTAATCTTAACTCTATTCCTCCTTGTGAAGCAGATCAGTTTACATCTGTTTTTACAGTTCATCGACCTTACTTCTAGCATCCAAAAATCGTGCTTTCTTTACCCAAATCCAGTGTTCCCATTATCACACTACACCACATCCTTCAACCCTTTTCCTATTACAACTCAACCATGTCAAACCGTCATTACTAATATTGTCTCTAGCTCTCTTGGTCCTCATCATGAAATAATTATGGTTCCTAACCCTTCAAGCTCTAGCAAAGGAATCATAATTAAAGAAGATGTAACACCCCAAATCTAACACGTGCAGAGCACGTGAGAGAAGGAGGTTACTCGCAAAACATAATCTCTACTCATAAATACCAAATTGGTATACCTCAAATTCTTATAAGAATAATCCACAAGTCACAAGTCACATAAAATAACAAAGTCTCAAAACCCAAATTACAAGTTCATGATCGAAATAAACCAAAAAAAAAAAGTCTATTCTTCTTCTTCTTATTCAAATAGGGAATAAAAATGAAAATCTCTAACTTCATGGCTAGGAACACCTCTCAAAGAAACTTAATCTGCAAAAAAATAATGACGAGGGGTAAGCCGTCAACTCGGTAAGTAAAACCATTCCTAACACACTAGGCCTATCGATACCCAAAAAATATATTGCAAGCCTTCTTTGAGCAAAGTATATTTCATAAATCCATAAGTTTCACAAAAACTATATTCCATGATGAAGTAACGTATTTCAATTAGATAACATAAATCTATAAGATTTCAGAATATCAAAAATAAAGTTACTTATTAAGGCAAATCATATTCACATGTACAGAAAATGAAACGTTAGCTCATGTTACATAGTGTCACCTATAGTCCCGATGACACGGCCCAAACAGAATCAGAATTAGAATATTATGTGCACATTCAGAACTTATACCCAAGATCTTGGTCCGCATGATATATTGTATATTACGATCAGAATTAGAATCAGAATCAGAATAACTTAGACAATGAGCCAAAACATTAAGAATCTTATAATCATCAATAACTGAAATCACACATGAGTACCAAACATTCGTATCGATTCAAAAAGTCCATAAAAATAATTTAGGCTTGCAAACTGATTTATAGATAAAATCATAATGAGAAGTTATGTCACCAAAATAATTTACATATTGAAAGACATTTATAAAATATTTTATTAAAAGAATTCATATTTGAAAACATTCTCATTAACTGATTTTGCTACGAAAATCCTTTAATTTCTAAATAGTATAAAATTCTTATACTAGGAATAAAGTTACTTACCTCGATATGAGAATCTTGAACTACACACCTCTAAGTCCCTAAGAGTCCTCAACATCTTAACAAATAAAAAACATAATTATTAATAACTTACTCTAAGAATCTGCCTTTCTAATTTTCCATATAAAATTAAAACTGTAGATACTATACACGTATCTTAACATCCATATAAAATTTCATAATTTTCTGATTTCATTTGATAGTGAAAATAATTCTGTAAACTTGATCGCACTGCTGGAATTGCAGTTTTCTAGTGCAGTGGTTTCTAATTCGAAAATACATATTAAATTGAAAATGAAATCAAATTTGACTAAATAAAATTTATTAAGGAGGCTCTATATGTCTATTTTCCAGAATATGAATTTCTAATAAAAATTCGTTCACAAAACATCAGTTTAAAAATCAAGATATCATGCTGTCCATAATCATCCTATATTATGCCAAGGGTTGATTAACCAAACTCCTAATTAATCAAAACCCTAAATAAAACCTAAACACATCATATGTCATGCATCAAGATCTATAAAAAAAAATCTAAAATCATGCCAAACATAAACCCTAAATAGAATGATTTACAAGAAATTCTTGAAAGGAATAAGGAGGGTATACATACCGTCTGCTTTGATTGAATTCTAGGATTTGAGTGAAAAAAAATTATGAACAATTGATAAGAAGGGAAACAAGAATATCATAAGTTTTTAGGGTTATGAAAAAGGGAGATAAAAGATGAATTTATAACGAATGGAGTCTTGGAAAAATAACCTTTTATTCCAAAACTATCTTCTAAATAACCCTTATTAATAACTTAATACTCTTTTCTACCATTTTCTAATAAAAAGGCCTCTATAAATCCTAGTGAAAGCCCAAATTCCATAAGGAATTCTTTTTTTTTTTTTAGGTGTTACAGAAGAACATCTTGACACTCCTCCTCAGTTATGTTATCAAGATTATTAGGATCCAAATGATGAGTTTCTACCTCTCAACCAAAGATCTCGATACCGAAACACCTCCTTCCAATGTTCATGTCACTACACTGGAATAAGGCCAGTCTTCTACTCTTAAAGTTATCTCTACCTCTGAACTAGTCATTACTCACTCTCCTTGTATAAAGAATTGTATCCCTGGTATTATGCATGCCCGGAGTTGTCCTTTTTACCATGGCCCCACATACCTGGATTATTGTACTGTGTTCTATAGTCCATCTAGCACTATGTGTTTCAAGACGTGTCCAAATTATAGGCATGACCAACAAGAAGAAATAGACTCCAGCTCAAATGATCTAGAACGGATGAACATGTCCTCTCTTTAATAATGTTGTTTTATCCTTTTATGTGGTTGTAATAATATAAAGTAAGCGAAATAGTTAAGCTACTTTATGCTTTTGTCTTATTAGCTTGCTTTATATTTTTGTCATTTTTGCTTTTAGAAAAGCATGGGGGTCCTATCCTAGCTTTATGACAAGTGTTTTGCTTTAATAATTATGTTTACTTTTAGAAAAGTGATGGGTCCTGTCTCACTTTTCTAATTTGTCTTTTATGACCCTTATCTCTATATAAGAACATCTCTCCTCTTTGTAAAATAAGTTGATTTTCACTTAGAGTATATTTAATTTGATGAAGCTCTGAAATAGATAAAGAAAAGATATAAGTAAGAAAAAGGAAATCTGCTCAAATTAAAACCAAGTCGTATGCTCTACACTTACCTTCTCTGAAGGATCCTGTGTATCAAAAAGCTTGAGACCTTTTGGTTGTTTTCTTATCTGGTTTAGTACCTGTTTTAAGCTAGAAAAAAGTTATTTTAGGGTTTATAAACCTAAAAAGAGAAAAGATTCTAGTTTTTAGTTTTCTTGTTAAGGTATATTGGCGAGAATCCAACGACATAAGTTCCAGAGGTGAACCCAAATGGGCACTAGTCTAGTCCGCACTGTTGGTAAACAAGCCACATACCTAACCGGTTGGTGTTCCCGTTTGGTATCAGAGCAAATCCCACAAAATGAGCTTATAAAGATTATGCCTTTGGAATGGATCTCCAACTATGAGAAATTCCATTAGAATGACACTCCTATTTAGACATCTGAAAGTATGTTTGAATGAAGACAGGATGGATCTGTCAAAATGACATTCAAACCTCCTCAATTGGCTTTTTAACCTCCTCCAGCTGTACAACCAACAACTCCACCAGAGCCTCTAAGATTGTCATTTACATACTCTTCTATGATCACAGCCGTGTAAATTGGATAAGAAAAGTTGTCAATCACCGGCTTTACCTCTGTAGGCTATCCTATGTACCTTGCAAAGCTTAACAGACATTTCTTATGGGATACTCTTGGATCTGAAATGTGTGATCTAGACGGCCCTTGTTGGGAAGATAGAGAAGACGAAGATTTTGATTCAAAAAAGAAAAGAAGACAAAAAAAGAATTATCTTATTCCCTATTAACCATCACAAAAAAAAACCACCACAAAACCCTTTATCACCTCCACCAGCACCTTTGCCCCTATATAAAAAAGAACTTAAATGGATTGCAAAAAATTACAAGACAGAAGTCCCTTCACCAGTCTTAAGTCCAATTCCTCAAAGCCAACCATCTCTTGTATGATGTTTTCTTCATCATCCAAGGATTATGTTTCAAACTCCACCATTAGAAACCCAAACTGACACCCAAAAGAAGATAGTGTCAAAACCTTTTGTTCCTTCACCCATTACTCCTACTGGTCACCTTGAAGAATTAAAGCCCTTTGAATCTGTCTTGAATTAGCAAACTCAAAATGCCAAAGCCTAGAATGATATATTGCTACACATCCACCAACAAGTTGATAAGATCAGTTTACAAACTGACCAAATTGAAACCAAGGTTGATTCTATAACCTTGCAAATGCAACAAATCCATAAGAATGTACAGTCTAGAGTTGCCCAACTGGATTCTAAAATAGTGCGAATCCCACATTGAAACTTTAAGGAGAACACTTAATTTTGAAGTTTCAACTGCCTAAGAAAGTTCTAAACAGATTTAACACAAAACCTTGACCCAATGCTTAAGTAAACATGAACCAAAGGTATGGAGAAGGATATTGACGCCACACTCAAGATTTAGATGAAAAGGTGAGTGATAAGTCTCGATTTGGAATGCCACAAGAATGCAAATTCTTGATAAGTTCACTAGTTCTCAAAAGAACCAAAGAAAGAATAATTCTCTCAAATTCAAATAACATTAATCTCTTAATTGTCTTACAGAGCAAGGTTGCTGAGTTTAAATAGGCCAATAGAGACCCCAAAAATCCGAAAAAGATTAAATTCTAGTTCAAGTCGAACTAGTTCTCCTAACTAGTTAAGGAGTCGTTGAAATTCCCAACTCTGCGCATGCTATAATGAATTAGTCATAACTCCTTCTAGAGAACTCCAAATCTAACTCTGTAAAATTATTTGGAAAGCTATCTTAATTATCTTTCCAATGGTATATGGTTTGCAAGTTAATTCCAGCTCAATCAATACCAGTTTTATTCCGAAATTGACCTTTCTACATTTGATCCGAATTGTGTATTTGGCCGCCCAATAGCTTGAATAAAGCCCACAACGCCTTGACATCTCTTCAAGCCTAATTCATGATGTCTTGCATCTTGAATTGTAGTTTCAATCCATATTTTCTCAATTAATCCATTTAAAGCAGCTTGTATCTTTTTGGCTCTAGCTCTTGTAATTGGGCCTTCATGAATGTGCAAAGGGTCACTTGAAGCTTTAATGGTATTCTCTTGATAGTTCTCATCATAAATTGTATACCATACTACAGCAAAGGTATTATGGTCCTGAGTTTGATAAAAAAGAAAGAGAGATCAGACAATTGAAAGTAGAGCTAGACCGAATTGAATTAGAAAAGCAACGACCCATACTCTTTACTAAGTCTCCACCAATACCAACAACTAGCCCAACTTTTCATCCATTTGTACCCATGTTAGCTTTAATTAGGCCCTATGACCTATCCAAATTATTTGGAATGACACATACATTATTCTAAAATACACCTCAACCTCTCAGCGACCAAAGCCTAGATCTAAATCCAAACCTCAGCCCAGGCCTTTAAAAATCCATTAACCATCTCAGACTAAAACCCAAGAGCAACAGTCTCCAAAATATACCTCTATTCCTCCACCACATATATCCCAGTCAAAAGACAAAGAACCTATACACCAATATGCTTCTCATTATGTTGACACTTCTAACTCAACATAAGTTAACTCATCTGCTTCACACACTTCGGGATCTGAAACTAACAATAAGTCTGCCACACAGTCTTTAAAATCATCAAAATCTATTTCTGAATCTAGCTCGAGGTCTTTAATCTCTTCCTCAGCCTCTACATCTGATTCAGAACGATCATATGCAGACATCACTAAACTTCTGATGGCACTGCCAAAAGAAACAGAATATGCACAGGCATCTCAACCTGAATCATATTTTGAGATTTCTTCTGATGTTGATGACCCTGTTGAGTCCACATATGCTCTACCTCCTCCTCAACCTCAAGGTTCAAAACCAACAAATGGTCCATGGTTTACCTTTGATGATATACCTACCAACAAATGGCGAGATAAATTATCTGAGATATCAGCTTGGGTAGATCTTCAAATGATCAAAACAGAAGCAACTATACAATCTGTTCTTAAAGAACTTGTCACTCATTTTATAGGTTCTTTACGAGATTGGTTTGACAATCTCGGTCCTTACAGGCAACTTCAGTTTGTCCAAATGCAAAATATCTCTTTAGCCTTGGCCATACTCCATGAACAATTTATTGGTGAACCAGCAGCAGTCTTTAAAGTTGCCTGAAGAGATTATCTCAACATGAAGTGTTGTTCACTCAACTTCGAAGGTCTTGATTTCCATTAGAAGAGGATGTCCATTTTGTTCTACAAACTTAATAGATTCAATGATCCCACTCTGAAGCATGTCTTTCTTGCCTCCCTACCAGAAGAATTGCAACTAGAGATACAAAGGCAACTCACAATATATAATCTCAACATTGAAAACATTTCATTGGGAAAAATCTTCCAGATTACCAAAGGATGCCTTGACAAACTTTGTGAGCAAAAATAGTTCTTCAAAGAACTGATCAAAGACAGAGAGCCTTTCAGAAGTGCTTGCAAAAAGCCATACTTGCAGATCAAATGCAAGGAGAAAAAGAAATGTGATTGTAGTCCTCAAAAGAGAAAGCATCTAAAAAATTTAAACACTCAAAATACTCTTCAAAGTCCCATCTTTAGAAAACCCAAAGGCCATACAAGTTCTTCAGAAAAAGATCATTTTCATCCAGGGAACAACAGAGGAAAAAATCCAATAGATGTTTTATCTACAAGAAGAAAAGACATTATGCAAAAGACTGCTTTAACAAGCAAGACAAAGCAGTCAGATTAATCAAGCATTTGTAGACTGTTACAAACTATTCCCTTGATAAAGAAGAAGTAGAATCCTATTTCTCTGAGCAGGACGAGCCAAATGAAGAAACAATATTTGCACTAGAAAAACATTAGATGATTCTAAAATAGATGAGTTTCAAACAATTTTTAGTCAACAGCCTTTGTCCCTAAAATCCACAATTCCAATCCCATCCATCAAAATCCAGATTTTACCATCAAAATTCCAAAGACCAATTCTTACCATTGGTTTTCTTGACACAGGTACCCAGAAAACAATGTTGAACCCAGACATTCTTCTACCTCAACACTGGAAACCTTATACAGAACACTTTAAAGCAGTAGATGGGAAGATCTTCACCACAAATTTGATTGCCAAAAATCCCATTGGTATTTAAATTTTCCCAAATTGTGTTATTTGGACCAAAATCATTGGATCAAAAATCCCTGATAAGGATATCTTATTAGGTTTTGATATCATCCACCAATTCAAACACCTTCAAATTATTCCCACTAGAATTCTTGTCAAGTCCATGTTCAAACCGTTCATTAACTTCCTTAGGCTTTATAGCCTCATTGATTCCCCATAACCAAAATTCTCCATTATTGTCCTAAGTCTCATGCTGAGTTTACCCGTCCGAGTCTATTTTGGAAGAATGAGTCTTTCTTTTATCAAATTACCTTTCAAGTTAAATGAAGACACCAATCCTACTAAGGCAACCCATCCATGGATGAGTCCATCTGACTTAACCTTAGCTCAAAAAGAATGTTCTCAACTCTTGGCCCAAGGCCTTATTGAGCCCACAAATTCTCAATGGGCTTGTCAGGCATTTTATATAGAAAAACGTTTTGAGCTTGTCCGACGGAAAAAGAGATTAGTCATTGATTACCAACCTCTAAACATGTTTTTACAAGATGACAAATTTCCACTTCCTAAACGACAAAATATTTTCACATATCTTAAGAATGCCCACATCCTCTCAAAATTTGATTTGAAATTAGGTTTTTGGCAACTCGACATTGAACTATCTGAAAAATATAAAACAGCTTTTTGCATTCCTAATGCTTATTACCAATGAACAGTTTTACCTTTTGGTCTAAAAACTGCCCCTTCCATTTTCTAAAACACAATGGTTAAAATCTTTCAGCCCGTACTACATCATGCATTGATTTACATTGACGATATTTTATTATTTTCAGGAACTCATGAAGAACATCGCCAACTATTAAATTAATTTTTTGATATTATTCAATAACATGGGATAATGCTATCGGCAAAGAAAAGTACTATTGCCACAGATAACATTAAGTTTCTTGGAATGGTCATAAAAAAAGGACACTACCAGCTAAGAAAACACATTTCCCAGGAACTGCTTCACTTTCCAGACTAGCATCTGACCAAAAAGTAGATCTAGTAATTTCTCAGAAATGTTAATTATATTCGTGACTTTATCCCCTACGTGGACTAACACACAAGATAGATCTTAGCTTTATTGAAAAAGAAGCCATCAGAATAGAGCAATGATCACACTTTAACTGTCAGTACTTTAAAGCTCATCACAGATGGCAATAGGATCTTACAAACAAATGCAAGTGACACCTCATGAGGTGCTATTCTCCTCAAAGAAATCGATGGAAAACTTCATCGGATATGGTAGTGAACACTTTTCTGATTCACAATGCCACTAGTACAGCATCTATAAAGAAATCCTAGCCGTAAAATATGGTATTAAAAAGTTTGAATATCATTTAATTGGCTATCATTTTCTTATTAGGATGGACAACTCAACTTTCCCAAGCATTATGAATTCAAAACGGAAGAATATTCTAAAAAAGATGCTCTTGAGACTAAAAGATTGGTTCTCAAAATATGACTTCTCTGTGAAGTATATAAAAGGAACCCAGAACCTCATCCCAAATTTACTCTCAAGACTTGCCAAACCAGCACAACCCATATCTCTTCACAATATCATTTTTCTATAATCTCTATGGCCACTTCACTACCAAAACAAGCCATAACCAAAAGGTACTTTCCTCTTGGAAAAACATTTGCTTCAGCCTTTGCCATCCAAGACTTTGCAAAAAAATATGTTTTAGGTATTTCATGAAGGCATATTTACTCTCAGACTCAATTCATGTCCTGGTTTTCTATCCAGAAGAACTTTTTCTCATAGGCTTATACCTCCATCCAGTCAAAGGAATTACAGAAGACAAGTTATGGTACATTTGGTGCCTAATCGTTCTCTATGTCACAAAACTGATTTTCCCAATAAGGCCACTGTAGAAGCATCTCATGGATCCAGATAAGTCAACTTCCCTAATCTGGACCCTACTTAAATGGTACTCACCAATTCCTTGGTGGAGAATGAAACTAGAACAACTGTCCTCCCTCCACAACCTCGAGAGGATGCCAGAGATAGAAGCAAACCTGTTCACATATGTTTTTACAATCCACAAGCCATATTTCCAACACCCTCACACTGACAGTTTTTGGACTATAGATTAGGCAAAAGAATGGTACACAATGCCACATCCAGCCATTCTTGAACAAGACCAAGATGTTAAAAAAATGTACATAATTTCTTTTGTCAACTCAACCATAAGCCTTAACCACACAAGAACATCAACCACACCTCTTTAGGCCCTCATCATGACATTCTAATGGTTCCAACTCCTTCAGCCATTTTCAAACCAAAGTCCTCAGGAATCATCATTAAAGAAGAAAAGCCAAATTACACTAACTTTTTATTTCAGGATGCCTAAGACCCTTGGAAAGATTTCATGTTACTATCCCAGCAGCTTGAACAACTCCAGACACCTCCCATAGAGATTTCACCAAATGAGGCGAGTACTAGTGTAAATCCATCTCAACACAGCCAACTAGCCAACCAAGCAGTCCTAGAAAATCAATCAGACAACTAAAAAGTTCCACTTCAGTATTGACCCAGACAAGAATATTGCCCAAATCCAACATGTGGACCACACTACGATCATCCAAAGCCTTATCTTTAGTAAAGATCTTCTTAAAAGAAGATATAGACTGCTCATTAGACGAAGATTACATGAATCTATTGTCCCCATAGCTTTATACACGTCCCTGTAATTAGTGTGCTTTTCCTTTGGCTTGTCTTTATTTTACTTTGCTTTACATGTGTCCATGTAATAATTAACGTAGTTTGCTTTATAAAAGTAGATGAGTCATCACTTCAAGATAAGGATAAGGGTCTTGTCTTATCCTTAGCAATTATTATCTAGGAGAGTTCCTCTATAAAAGGAAAAGCTCTCCTTAAATTGTACTCAGAAGAAGAAAAAGAGAAGTTTTAAGAAATAAAAGTGTGCTTTGTGAAAACCATGATCCTCTAAACTCACTCTCTTCTCTCTGTCAATAAAACTCTAATGTTTTAAAAATCTAAAAAGAGTTTTATCCATTCATTTTAAAACTCAAGAAAGTATGCTCTGCACTTGTCTTGAGCAAGGATCCTATGCATCAGGAAACTCTTGATGATGTTTTTCTTCTAGTTTAGTACCCTGTTTAATGACAAAAGGTGTCAAGTTTTGGGTTGTAGAACCTTATGAAAAATTATTTTGAGTTTTGATGCATCTGGATATATAGGCTGGAAACTCGAGCATACGGGCTACTGGTCCAAAGGATGAACTGGTTTCATCATTGCTCTGTTGTAACAATACCACGTACTCCATTGCCTTTCCCTGGTATCAGAGCAAGGGAGTGATCAAACTTTGTGGCATCGTAAGATTAGGGTTTTAAGGACTTAGTTTCCTTTAGGTTCTAATCTAATCATCTATAATTTGTTCCTAGTGATTTGGAGTGATCCTAATCCATTGATTCAAGGGTTTCTAGTACAACTTTTTCCATCAATAATCATACTACATACTTTATCTTAAATATAGCATTTGCACTCATCTTCATTTACAATATCACCATTTTCTCTAACACTATAACTCTTTTATTCACACATTCACCTACTATATATTTCTTACTTTAAAATTTAAAACACTTACTGAAACAATTCTTAATAGTGGTGGTCATAGTGTTACCTTGTAGGGTAGTAGATGCTTGTGTCCTCTTGTCTCATTTCATATAGCTCAACTGTGCACAAGTGTTACCTCTTCTCTTGGGTTGCTATTCAATCTTACCTGCAATGTTACAATGTCTACATAATGTTACAACTCAATCTTATCTATAATATGAAGTACAATCTTCTTACTCAGATATAACATAATTAACCTTAATCTAACAAGTCCTCTTAAGCATTTATTATTATTATTATAAAGTATAATAATATAATAACATAATAATAAAATAGTAATGACATAAGTAATGATGTAACAAGAAATGTTGTAGAGATATCAGAAATTTTAGAAATTACTAAGATATTTATGAAGAGATAAATCTCCACCATTAATTAAGTGCTAGGTGGCAAAATCTTAGCATTCTAGAAATTACTAAGATATTTATGGATCCATCATTAATCAAATAATATAGTGACAAAATCCCACCCATTCGTGTGCCTTAGGAAATTCTATAAATATCTCCTAGTCCTTTCACTTTCTATAAACCCTAGAAATCCTATCTTTTCCCATTCTAAGCCAAAGCACTATTAGTAGAAAAATTCTCAAGTTAAGAAGGAAGGTTTAGGGGAATCAAAGAAAATAGGTAAGTAACACTTCACTTCAACTGCGATATAAGGAGAATATGTTAAAATTAATTTTGAATAATAATTCTCTTATGCTAGGTTTAGTATTAAATAATCTCTTATCTTATAATGATTATTGTGGTGTGATTGATTATTATTTGATCCCCATATGGCTGGCTATGCTGCCTATATCATGACATCATCTTAATCATCCTCATATGGCCGACTACGTTACTTAGGATGTGATGCTTACTACTTGATTGGATGGTTGGCTATGCCGCCTAATATGTAATGCTTCTATTTTATAATGCCATGGTCGGCACTACCGCCTAAATTATGATATTTGTTAATACTCCTTACATGGTCGGTCCTGCCACCAATATAATAATTCTATTTCTTTAATTTTTGTATGAATGGTGCTGTCGCTTATGTTAGACATTATTGTCTTAAATTAGTTTCATGTTTTGCTTTATTATATATTTAGAAAATTTACATACTATGACATAAGTTACATTGGGAAAGAGGTATTTTAAAGAATTCTGAAAAAAGGGTTATTGTACTATTAGGTGGCAAGAGTTCATAAAGAGGGCAAGCCCTATACGCTAAGAAAGGAGATCCTTTAGGAATGATAATACGTAATGCCCAATGGATCAATTAATTAAGCCCAAGGTGATGTAAATCCCACATTGAAACTTTAAGGAAGACACTTAATTTTGAAGTTTCAACTACCTAAGAAAGTTCTAAACAGATTTAAGTCACACAAAACCTTGACCCAATGCTTAAGCAAACATGAACTAAAGGTATAGAGAAGGATATTGATGCCACACTCAAGATTTAGATGAGAAGGTGAGTGATAAGTCCAGATTTGGAACGCCACAAGAATGCAAATTCTTGATAAGTTCACTAGTTCTCAAAAGAACCAAAGAAAGAATAATTCTTTCAAATTCAAATAACATTAATCTCTAATTGTCTTACATAGAAAGGTTGTTGAGTTTTAAATAGGCCAATAGAGACCCAAAAATTCGAAAAAGATTAAATGTCTAGTTCTTGTGGAACTTATCAATTTAAAAGAGATTAAATGTCTAGTTCAAGTCGAACTAGTTCTCTCTAACTAGTTAAAGAGATTAAAGGAGCCATTGAAATTCCCAAGTCTGAGCATGCTGTAATGAATTGGTCATCACTCCTTCTAGAGAACTCTAAATCTAACTCTGTAAAATTCTTTGGAAAGCTATCTTAATTATCTTTCCAAGGTATATAGCTTGCAAATTAATTTTAGCTCAATCAATACCAGTTTTATTCCGAAATTGACCTTTCTGTATTTCATCCGAATTGTGTATTTGGCTGCCCAATAGCTTGAATAAAGCCCACAATGCCTTGACATCTCTTCAAGCCCAATTCATGATGTCTTGCATCTTGAATTGTAGTTTCAATCCATATTTTCTCAATTAATCCATTTAAAGTAGTTTGCATCTTTTTGGCTCTAGCCCTTGAAACTTTAATAGTATTCTCTTGATAGTTCTCATCACAAGGACATGTTATGGAATGCTAGCCTTGTAGTATAACAAACCTAAGGCCCTAACATAGTCCATTACATTTCTAAGTTTCATTCAAAAGATTTAGCATTGATTTCAAGAAGTCATTCGTAGGCATGGTAGGTAATAAATGCATCAAGTATTTGCTTATTGAGCATCAACTCATGTAGTCCTTACATTGTAGAAACTGAGGAGTAAGAAAAGCTGACGCCACGTCCCAACCAAGGCAAAGTGCATATGGACATAATAGACCTTGGGTTACACAACAGGCTCAACTCTATTCCTATTTAAGTATAAAAACAACAAGTTTGTTTAAGAGATCCTTAACTTTTATAACCAATTTTTTGTGTAACATACCTTTTATATAGTTTTTGTGTAACAAACTTTTTATAAAACACTCATTTTGAAATTTATTTCTACAAGTGCTTAATATTTCCCTTGTTTTAACCACTTTGGTTACAACTATAAAGGTGTGCTACAAATTGGTATCGAGCAAGCAAAAGGAGGACACAAACCAACTCTTAGTAAGAATTAGAAATTAAGATAATTGAATATCCTATATTTAATTTGTTAGACACATAGAAGCTTGGTCAAAAAAAAAATTGTTAAGATGTCGAGTGTCGGGTGTAACAAAGGCGGAAGAGTGGGAGGAACTTTAAGGAGCAATTCTTCCCAATTGATCGACTTACGTATACATTGTTGCATGACTCTTAGAAAGAGAAGTCGAAGAGACAAATGTGCTCAAGTAACAAATAATGTCGGGGCTGAATTTAGAAGATTAAATCCACCTATATTTGAAGGAAGCGTGGATCCTATTGCGATAGAATGACCGAACTAGCCAAGGTGCCGAAGAAGAAAATGTCACTTTTGTTTCCTTTATGCTATGAAGAGAAACTTAATATTGGTAGGATTCCATCAGACAATACCATAACGAAGCAACAATGCGATGGAAGGAATTTAAAGAACACTTTTATAATAAGTATTTTTTAGGGACGGTTCGGTCTACCAAAAGAAGAGAATTCATTTATTTACAATAAGAAAAAATGACAATGCTAGAGTATATCGGAAAATTCGATGAGCTCTCTCGTTATACCCTACACATGGTTGCCACAGAAGACTTAAAAAAGGATTATTTTATGAAAGGATTGCATAAAATTTAGCAAAAGAAGTAAAGGTGCTGGAATTCGTGATGCTTTCTTCAATGAACTCATTGATCGAGCCTCAATAATTTAGCAAGTAGATGAAGAAAAGAAGAAAGAAAAATGAAAGAACAAAAGGAGCATAGATCAAGGGAATTGTGTAGCTAATCACCAAAGATAGCTCTCAAACAATAAGAGGAAGAGAGTACCAATTACCCAGGAGTAAGATAAGAATAAGTGTATAAAGAATCACTAGAAAGAGGCCCTACAAAGTCCTAAATGTAATCGATGTGGCAAAAACTCACCTTGGGAATGCCGAGCCAACACTATAACATGTTTCAAATGTGGGAAAGGACACTTTATCAAAGATTGCCCAGAGAATGGTATGTAACGGGAAAAGACTAACTTATGAGTATTTGCACTTACCAAGGCCATTAGGCAAAAGGTGAACTATCTATCTCTCAAACTCCTGCCTATGTGTTGATAGACTCAAACACCAGTATTTATTACGAAAATCAAAGGGACCCTTGACATAATAAGTAGACCTTTTAGTGCCATGCTTCCATCTGGTGAAGTATTAAACTTACGACAACTAGCAAGAGCATGCGAAGTAAACATAGTGGTCGTAAACTATGTATTAACTTAATAATCAATGAGATGTATAACTATGTTGTGATTCTTGGCATGGATTGGTTATCAAAGTACTATGCCAACATAGATTGTGAGAAAAAAGAGGTAACATTCCAACCCCTCAAATAGGTGGTCAATCAGAAAGGATAATTTAAACACTCGAAGATATATTGCTAGGATGTGTCATCGACTTTCAAGGATCATAGAGTAAATATTTAGCATTGGCTGAATTTGCCTACAATAATAGTTACTGAGCAATAATCGGCATGGCACCATACGAAGCTCTATATGGTAGGAAATGTCAGTCACCTATTTATTAGGATGAGATAGGTGAGCAAAGATACTTAGGACCAGACTTAGTTGCTACCTCATCTGAAGCAATCAAGAAAATATGCCAAAGAATGCTAGTAGCCTAAAGTCAATAGAAAAGTTATGCAGATAAAAGACAAAGACTGTTGGAATTTGAAGTTAGAGAGAAAGTATTCCTAAAAGTTACCCCAATGAAAAGATCGATGAGATTTAAAAATAAGGAAAATTAAGCTCAAAGTTCATTGGGCCATTTGAAGTACTCAAATGTATTGAGAGTGTCTTTTATTGACTTGCACTTCAACCATCGTTATCAATAATACACAATATCTTTCATATCTTCATGTTAAAGAAATATGTTCCAGACCCCTCTCACATGCCAGACTATAAGCCTCTTCAACTAGAGGAAGACCTAACCTACGAAGAGCGTCAGTTCAAGTACTTGATAGAACAATAAAAGAGTTTGGGAATAAGAAAATCCCTCTAGTTAAGATACTATGGCAGAATAGCTCAATGGAGGAGCTCGAACAACTTTAAGAAGGTGGTATGATTTATGGTTTTAGTCAGAAAAAGCCTTGTCATCATGTCAACAACCTCTTCTACAATTGCTCTTCATCATCTAATACTTATGTTTCTCTTTCTTCCATTGGACATAGCTCATCTCGTAGGAAGAATTAAGAATTAAGATAATTGAATATCTTACATTTAATTTGTTTGACCCATAGAAGCTTGGTCAAAAAATTGTAGAGATGTCAAGTGCCAGAGGTAATAAGGGTAATAGAGGTAGAAGAGTGGGAGGAACTTCAAGGGAGCAATCCTATGCAATTGATTAACTTACGGACATTGTCGCACGACTCTTAGAAAGAGAAGTCAGAAGAGACGAATGTGCTCAAGCAACAAATAATATTAGAGCTAAATTTAGAAGATTAAATCCACCTATATTTGAAGGAAGCGCTGATCCTATTGCAACATACATTTAAGCCAGCTCCTTCTACTCCTGAGCCTCTTAGACTTTCCTTCACCAGTCTTCTATGATCACTCCTGCTAAGACTCTACAAGAAAAATGTATTCCCATTGTTACCTTCAGCAGTAGTGGATATCCAATATACCCAGCCAAGATTGATGGACATTTTCCATGGGATATCCCTGGATCTGGAAATTGTGATCCTTGAAATTCAACACATTGGGAAAAGCAGAGTTATCCATTCTGTCAAGGAAATGATAATCGATGAGATGGAATTCAAACTTTTTAATCCCATTCTTGATGGCTGATAATGCTGTTGTGACTCAAAAAATTATCCATTAGTATAGCAGATGAGATATTCTTTATTATCAAGCTTTTCCAAAAGTATAGCAGCCCATGCTATATCACTGGCATCAGTCTGGAGGATTCTCTGACCATCTGTAATAATTTTGAGTGGTGGCAAATTTTGTGTGATATGTTTGAATTGCTTTAAAATGGCAGTATGTACTGTGTTCCACTCAGGAGGTTTCTTTTTCAAAAGAAAGGATAAGACAGAGGTATAGTCATTTACTCATGGCAAAAATTCATGGATATAATTGACTATTCCAAGAAACTATTAAACTTGACGCTTTGTCAGGTTGTTTTCTGGAAAGTTTAGAAGTTCCTCTGCGATATGGCCACCTGGTTGATAATGACCATTATTGATAATCATGCCAAGGAATTCAATGTTGGTTATTCTAATAGTACTCTTATTTTCTGAGAGCATGATGCCGTGTTCCTGCACAATCTCAAAAAATTGGTTAAGGAATACAAGGTGTTATGTCTGAGTTTCAAAGAAGAGGAGGAGATCATCAATATAGACAATAGTATGATAGAGGATAGGTTGAAAAATGGTGATCATGATTCCTAAAACAAAGAGAGAGCAATTTTGAGACTGAATGTAAGAACAGTCTATTGAAAATGAGCATTAGGAATACAAAAAGTAGTTTTGTATTGTTTTTCTAGTTTGATACCAAGTTGCCAAAAACTAGATTTTAAATCAAACCTTAAAAAGATTCTGGCATATTTTAAATGGACAAACATTAACTGTCATTTAGGCAAAGGAAACTTAATATCCTGTAGAAAGATATTGAGAGGTTAATAGTCAATGACAAGTCATTTTTTCCGTCGAAGAGTTTCTGACTTTTTTTCAACATAAAAGGCTTGGCAAGCCCATTGAGAAGTTATGGGCTCTATAAGACCTTGGGCAAGTAACTAAAAACATTCTGCTTGGGCCAGGGAAAGGTCTGAGGGTGTCATGTCTGGATGGGTTGCTTTGGTATGATTGGAATCTTCATTGAGTTTAAAGGGTAAACTAATAAAGAATTTGGGGTTTTTCCATAAAGGAGATGAGTGAAGAAACTTATCATGAGACTCTGGGCATAACTCTAAAAACTTAGCTGTGATCTGAGCATAAGGTTTAGCAAAGTTTGTTAGACTGTAGAGTTTGAGAGTATCAGTGAAGGCTTTGAACATGGATTTAAACTTAAGGCCAGAAGGAGCGATATGAATTTGGCTAACTCGACTTATGATGTTGAAACCGACAAAGAGATCTTTATCTAAAAGATCTAAACCAATTAACTAAGTCCAAATGACACAATTTGGGAACAGTTGAATACGAATAGGATGTTTGGTAATGAGACCAGTAGAAAAGAATTTTCCATTAGCGGCTTTGAAAAATTTATCATGGCTTTTCCAATAGTCAGGAGGGAAAATGATGAGAACTATCAAGAGAATACCATTAAAGCTTCAAGTGATCCTTTACACATTCATGAAAGCCCACTTACAAGAGCTAGAGCCAAAAAGATACAAGCTGCTTTAAATGGATTAATTGAGAAAATATGGATTGAAACTACAATTCAAGATGCAAGACATCATGAATTGGGCTTGAAGAGATGTCAAGGCATTGTGGGCTTTATTCAAGCTATTGGGCAGCCAAATACACAATTCGGATCAAATGCAGAAAGGTCAATTTCTGAATAAAACTGGTATTGATTGATCTGAAATTAACTTGCAAGCCATATACCGTTGGAAAGATAATTAAGATAACTTTCCAAAGAATTTTACGGATTTAGATTTGGAGTTCTCTAGAAGGAGTTATGACTAATTTATTACAGCATGCGCAGAATTGGAAATTTCAACGACTCCTTAACTAGTTAGGAGAACTACTCCGACTTGAACTAGGATTTAATCTTTTCCGGATTTTTTGGGTCCCTATTGGCCTATTTAAACTCAGCAACCTTGCTATGTAAGACAATTGAGAGATTAATGTTATTTGAATTTGAGAGAATTATTCTTTCTTTGGTTCTTTTGAGAACTAGTGAACTTATCAAGAATTTGCATTCTTGTGGCGTTCCAAATCAAGACTTATCACTCACCTTCTCATCTAAATCTTGAGTGTGGCATCAATATCCTTCTCCATACCTTTGGTTCATGTTTGATTAAGCATTGGGTCAAGGTTTTGTGTGTCTTAAATCTGTTTAGAACTTTCTTGGGTAGTTGAAACTTCAAATTAAGTATTCTCCTTAAAGTTTCAATGTGGGATTCGCATCAATTTGGTATCAGAGCAAGTTTCTAATCAGGTTTGATTGTCTTTTTTATTTTGATTATCAAAAAAAGAAAACAAACAGCAAAAAAAAAAAAAGAAAGAAACGTACAGCAAAAAAAAAAAAAGATTGCAAAAGGATTCAAGTATTCCTACTTTCATCAATATCAATTGTGTCCTTTACTTGCTTGTTTTCCTTTCTTCAAGTTTCTTTTTTTGTTGTTTGTGTTCTCTTAATTCTTTTTCTTTATTAGTGTGCTGGAATAGCATATTTGGTGTGTCACTTGTTTTGTTTTTCTTGGTTTTGTTTTTAGTTCAATAAAGAACTGAAAGAGAGAATTAAGTGTGGTAAAAGGCAATAGTTTGTGAGATCATTAGAGGAAAAAAGCCAATTTGTGTGTTAAACACGAGAGTTAAGTGAATCAAATTGAGTGAAACACGTGAGGGAGTGTTGTGAAGTTTTTTTTGCTAACTTTAATTTTTCAGATCACAAAATATGTCAAAAGAACAAGAAGCTATAGATCAATCGATCATGCACAAAGCCATGCAGCAACAATTTGAGTGCATGAATCTGATGTTTGGAGAGATCCGTGACCAATTGGAAAGGCAAGACACTGCCATAGCCAATCTACAAAAGGGGCAACAACCAATAGCTCCTAATGTAAGAGATAATCAATGGCGTGCTGCCATGGGAGATCAGGGTGGTGATGACCTAGATAATTTTGATGACCAGGCCACCGTTGACATGCGTGGAAGAGTTGATAGAAGGGTAAGACGCATAGATCGTGATTTGGGGAGTATCAAACTGAAAATTCCTTCTTTTCAAGGTAAAAATGATCCGGAAGCTTATTTGGAGTGGGAAAAAAAGGTGGAGCTAGTATTTGATTGCCATAATTACTCCGAGGAGAAAAAGGTAAAACTAGCTGCTGTCGAATTTACTGATTATGCTATTATTTGGTAGGATCAACTTATTTTGAGTAGGAGAAGAAACCGTGAAAGGCCTATAAACACTTCGGAGGAGACGAAGGCCATCATGAGGAAGAGATTTGTTCCTAGTCATTATTATAGGGAGCTACATCAAAGGCTTCAAAGTCTTACACAAGGCTCCAGAAGTGTGGAAGACTACCATAAGGAGATGGAAATAATCATGATTCGAGCCAACATTGAAGAAGAACGAGAGGCCACTATGGCTAGATTTTTACATGGTTTAAATCAAGATATTGCTAATGTGGTTGACATGCAGCATTATTGATGCAAATCCCACATTGAAACTTTAAGGAGAATACTTAATTTGAAGTTTCAACTACCCAAGAAAGTTCTAAACAGATTTAAGACAAACAAAACCTTGACCCAATGCTTAATCAAACATGAACCAAAGGTATGGAGAAGGATATTGACGCCACACTCAAGATTTAGATGAGAAGGTGAGTGATAAGTCTTGATTTGGAACGCCACAAGAATGCAAATTCTTGATAAGTTCACTAGTTCTCAAAAGAACCAAAGAAAGAATAATTCTCTCAAATTCAAATAACATTAATCTCTCAATTGTCTTACATAGCAAGGTTGCTGAGTTTAAATAGGCCAATAGAGACCCAAAAAATCCGAAAAAGATTAAATCCTAGTTCAAGTCGGAGTAGTTTTCCTAACTAGTTAAGGAGTCGTTGAAATTTCTAATTCTGCGCATGCTGTAATAAATTGGTCATAACTCCTTCTAGAGAACTCCAAATCTAACTCCGTAAAATTCTTTGGAAAGCTATCTTAATTATCTTTCCAACGGTATATGGCTTGCAAGTTAATTCCAGCTCAATCAATACCAGTTTTATTCCGAAATTGACCTTTCTGCATTTAACCCGAATTGTGTATTTGGCTGCCCAATAGCTTGAATAAAGCCCACAATGCCTTGACATCTCTTCAAGCCCAATTCATGATGTCTTGCATCTTGAATTGTAGTTTCAATCCATATTTTCTCAATTAATCCATTTAAAGCAGCTTGTATCTTTTTGGCTCTAGCTCTTGTAATTGGGCCTTCATGAATGTGCAAAGGATCACTTGAAACTTTAATGGTATTCTCTTGATAGTTCTCATCATTCTCCCTCTCCTGAAAAGGATTCGTCCTCGAATCTTCACCTACATCAAAAGGAGAAAGATCAGAAACATTAAAAGTAGCACTCACATTATACTCACCAGGAAGGTCCAATTTGTAGGCATTGTCATTAATTCGTGCAACCACTTGAAATGGACCATCTCCCCTTGGAAGCAACTTTGAACGCCTTTGTCTTTGGGAATCTCTCCTTTCTCATATGCACCCAAACCCAATCTCCAGGCTGAAAAACCACTTCCTTTCGTCCTTTGTTGGCTTGATTAGCATATTGTTCAGTCCTCTTTTCTATGTTGTGCCGCACTTTCTCATGCAATTGCTTAACAAATTCAGCTTTCTTTTTACCATCCAAACTAGCACGCTCATCAACAGATAACGGCAATAAATCCAAAGGAGTTAAAGGATTAAAACCATATACAATCTCAAATGGTGAAAATTTAGTAGCTGAATGGACAGTTCTATTGTAAGCAAATTCAACATGTGGCAAACATTCTTCCCAAGTTTTCAAATTCTGTTGAATAATGGCACGCAACATCGTGGACAATGTTCTATTTACAACCTCAGTTTGTCCATCAGTTTGTGGATGACAAGTAGTAGAAAACAAAAGTTTAGTACCGAACTTACCCCACAAAGTTTTCCAAAAGTGGCTTAAGAACTTAGCATCTCGATCTGAAACTATGCTCCTTGGTACTCCATGCAATTTGACTATTTCCTTGAAAAACAAATTAGCTATGTTTGTTGCATCATCAGTTTTGTGACATGGAATGAAATGTGCCATCTTTGAAAACCTATCAACAACAACAAAAACAGAATCCTTTCCCCTTTTTGACCTAGGTAAACCCAAAACAAAGTCCATAGAAATATCAACCCAAGGTTCGCTAGGTATAGGTAAAGGTTTATACAATCCATGGGGTAAAACTCTAGACTTAGCATGTTTACAAGTGATACACTTCTCACATATTCTTTCAACATCACGTTTCATATGTGGCCAAAAAAAATGTCCTTTTAAAACATCTAAAGTCTTTGCAATGCCGAAATGTCCCATTAAACCTCCCCCGTGAGCTTCATACACAAGCAATTCACGCAAAGAACTATATGGCACACACAATTTATTCTCTCTAAATAAGAACCCATCGTGCCTATAAAACTTTCCAAATGCAGCTTTCTCACAAGCATTAAACACATTAGCAAAATCAGGATCATTAACATATAATTCTTTAATGTACTCAAATCCTAATAACTTTGTATTTAATGTAGAGATAAGTGCATACCTTCTCGATAATGCATCAGCCACTACATTCTCCTTACCTTGTTTGTATTTGATCACATAAGGAAATGGCTCAATGAATTCAACCCATTTGGCATGTCTCTTATACAACTTACCTTGCCCTTTCAAATGCTTTAAAGACTCATGATCAGTGTGTATGACAAACTCTTTAGGTAGAAGATAATGTTGCCAAGTTTCCAACGCTCTCACCAATGCATACATCTCCTTGTCATAAGTAGGATAGTTTAGGGCTGCGCCACTCAATTTCTCACTAAAATAAGCAATTGGACGCCCCTCTTGCATCAAAACAGCTCCAATACCTATACCTGAGGCATCACACTCAATTTCAAAAGTTTTAGCAAAATCGGGTAAAGTAAGTAGTGGTGCAGAAACCAATTTCTCCTTGATTAGATTAAATGCACTTTCTTGTTCACTACCCCACTTAAATCCCAGGTGTTTCTTAATAATTTCAGTTAAAGGTGCAGCAAGGGTGCTAAAATCTTTCACAAATCTTCTATAAAAACTAGCCAAACCATGAAAACTTCTTACCTCACTTATGCTTTTAGGTGTAGGCCATTCCTTAATAGCCTTTATCTTCTCTTCATCAACCTCAATTCCTTTAGCACTTATAACATAACCAAGAAAAACAATCTGATTTGTACAAAAAGCACACTTCTTCAAATTAGCATACAACTTTTCCTTCCTTAACACAAATCAATACACTTTGCAAATGCTCAACGTGTTCTTCTAGACTTTTGCTATAGATCAAAATATCATCAAAGTAGACAACTACAAACTTACCAAGAAAAGCACGCAAAACATGGTTCATTAACCTCATAAAAGTCTTTGGGTGCATTAGATAATCCAAATGGCATTACTAACCACTCATATAAACCATATTTTGTTTTAAAAGCAGTTTTCCACTCATCTCCCTCTCTAATCCTAATTTGATGATATCCACTTTTAAGATCTATTTTGCTAAACACACAAGAACCATACAATTCATCAAGCATGTCATCAAGTCTAGGAATAGGATGTCGATACTTTACAGTGATTTTATTAATCGCACGACAATCAACACACATCCTCCATGTTCCAACCTTTTTTGGCACTAGTAGAACTGGTACCGCACACGGACTCATGCTCTCCTTCACATATCCTTTTGCTAAGAGTTCTTCAACCTGCCTTTGAAGCTCCTTTGTCTCTTCGGGGTTACTTCTATAAGCGGGTCTATTAGGAATGATAGCTCCAGGAAGAAAGTCTATTTGATGCTCAATTCCCCTAATAGGTGGCAAACCATTAGGGACTTCATTTGGAAATACATCATCAAAGTCCTGCAAAAGAGTCACAATAACACTAGGCAAAAAAGAGTTAAGCTCATTAGTATGCAAACAAGCCTCTTTGCACAAAAGTACAATGATAGGCTGTTTTAAAAAGAAGGCCCTCTTAACCTCTCTCTCTTTTGCAAACAAGTTTACATGTTGCCTCTCTTTTCTCTCAACAATATTTTTTTCTATCTTTCCACTTTCTTTTCTCTCATTCTCTCTTTCTTTTGTACTCTCATTTTCTTTTTTTGTATCACTCTCTTTTTGTGTTGTCATTTGATCCTCATACACTTGCTTAGGTGTTAAGGGTACAAGAGTGATTTCCCTTTTATTCATTACAAAAGAATATCTATTTAAGTAACCATCATGTGTCACTCGCCTATCATATTGCCAAGGTCGCCCCAAAAGAATGTGTCCAGCATGCATGGGTACTACATCACATACAACCTCATCCTTATATCTCCCAATAGAGAATGAAACCAGCACTTGTTTATTTACTTTAACCTCCCCACAATCATTCAGCCATTGTAACTTATATGGCTTAGAATGTTTTAGAGTTTTCAAGTTCAATTTTTCAACTAAACTAGTGCTAGCTACATTAGTACAACTTCCACCATCAATTATCATACTACATACCTTATCTTTGATGTGGCATGATGCGAATCCCACATTGAAACTTTAAGGAGAATACTTAATTTGAAGTTTCAACTACCCAAGAAAGTTCTAAACAAATTTAAGACAAACAAAACCTTGACCCAATGCTTAATCAAACATGAACCAAAGGTATGGAGAAGGATATTGACGCCACACTCAAGATTTAGATGAGAAGGTGAGTGATAAGTCTTGATTTGGAACGCCACAAGAATGCAAATTCTTGATAAGTTCACTAGTTCTCAAAAGAACCAAAGAAAGAATAATTCTCTTAAATTCAAATAACATTAATCTCTCAATTGTCTTACATAGCAAGGTTGCTGAGTTTAAATAGGCCAATAGAGACCCAAAAAATCCGAAAAAGATTAAATCCTAGTTCAAGTCGGAGTAGTTTTCCTAACTAGTTAAGGAGTCGTTGAAATTTCCAATTCTGCGCATGCTGTAATAAATTGGTCATAACTCCTTCTAGAGAACTCCAAATCTAACTCCGTAAAATTCTTTGGAAAGCTATCTTAATTATCTTTCCAACGGTATATGGCTTGCAAGTTAATTCCAGCTCAATCAATACCAGTTTTATTTCGAAATTGACCTTTCTGCATTTGACCCGAATTGTGTATTTGGCTGCCCAATAGCTTGAATAAAGCCCACAATGCCTTGACATCTCTTCAAGCCCAATTCATGATGTCTTGCATCTTGAATTGTAGTTTCAATCCATATTTTCTCAATTAATCCATTTAAAGCAGCTTGTATCTTTTTGGCTCTAGCTCTTGTAATTGGGCCTTCATGAATGTGCAAAGGATCACTTAAAACTTTAATGGTATTCTCTTGATAGTTCTCATCATTCCCCCTCTCCTGAAAAGGATTCGTCCTCGAATCTTCACCTACATCAAAAGGAGAAAGATCAGAAACATTAAAAGTAGCACTCACATTATACTTACCAGGAAGGTCCAATTTGTAGGCATTGTCATTGATTCGTGCAACCACTTGAAATGGACCATCTCCCCTTGGAAGCAACTTTGAACGCCTTTGTGCTGGGAATCTCTCCTTTCTCATATGCACCCAAACCCAATCTCCAGGCTGAAAAACCACTTCCTTTCGTCCTTTGTTGGCTTGATTAGCATATTGTTCAGTCCTCTTTTCTATGTTGTGCCGCACTTTCTCATGCAATTGCTTAACAAATTCAGCTTTCTTTTTACCATCCAAACTAGCACGCTCATCAACAGGAAACGGCAATAAATCCAAAGGAGTTAAAGGATTAAAACCATATACAATCTCAAATGGTGAAAATTTAGTAGCTGAATGGACAGTTCTATTGTAAGCAAATTCAACATATGGCAAACATTCTTCCCAAGTTTTCAAATTCTGTTGAATAATGGCACGCAACATCGTGGACAATGTTCTATTTACAACCTCAGTTTGTCCATCAGTTTGTGGATGACAAGTAGTAGAAAACAAAAGTTTAGTACCGAACTTACCCCACAAAGTTTTCCAAAAGTGGCTTAAGAACTTAGCATCTCGATCTGAAACTATGCTCCTTGGTACTCCATGCAATTTGACTATTTCCTTGAAAAACAAATTAGCTATGTTTGTTGCATCATCAGTTATCTTTCCAACGGTATATGGCTTGCAAGTTAATTCCAGCTCAATCAATACCAGTTTTATTCCGAAATTGACCTTTCTGCATTTAACCCGAATTGTGTATTTGGCTGCCCAATAGCTTGAATAAAGCCCACAATGCCTTGACATCTCTTCAAGCCCAATTCATGATGTCTTGCATCTTGAATTGTAGTTTCAATCCATATTTTCTCAATTAATCCATTTAAAGCAGCTTGTATCTTTTTGGCTCTAGCTCTTGTAATTGGGCCTTCATGAATGTGCAAAGGATCACTTGAAACTTTAATGGTATTCTCTTGATAGTTCTCATCAAACGTGATAACATATTTCATACTAGATGCCACATCAAAGATAAGGTATGTAGTATGATAATTGATGGTGGAAGTTGTACTAATGTAGTTAGCACTAGTTTGGTTGAAAAATTGAACTTGAAAACTCTAAAACATCCTAGGCCATATAAGTTACAATGGCTGAATGATTGTGAGGAGGTTAAAGTAAATAAACAAGTGCTGGTTTTATTCTCTATTGGGAGATATAAGGATGAGGTTGTATGTGATGTAGTACCCATGCATGCTGGACACATTCTTTTAGGGCGACCTTGGCAATATGATAGGCGAGTGATACATGATGGTTACTTAAATAGATATTCTTTTGTAATGAATAAAAGGCAAATCACTCTTGTACCCTTAACACCTAGGTAAGTGTATGAGGATCAAATGACAATACAAAAAGAGAGTGATACAAAAAAAGAAAATGAAAGCACAAAAGAAAGAGACACTGAGAGAAAAGGAAGTGGAAAAATAGAAAAAAATATTGTTGAGAGAAAAGAGAGGCAACATGTAAACTTGTTTGCAAAAGAGAGAGAGGTTAAGAGGGCCTTCTTTTCAAAATATCCTATCATTGTACTTTTGTGCAAAGAGGCTTGTTTGCATACTAATGAGCTTAACTCTTTTTTGCCTAGTGTTATTGTGACTCTTTTGTAGGACTTTAATGATGTGTTTCCAAATGAAGTCCCTAATGGTTTGCCACCTATTAGGAGAATTGAGCATCAAATAGACTTTCTTCCTGGAGCTATCATTCCTAATAGACCCGCTTATAGAAGTAACCCCGAAGAGACAAAGGAGCTTCAAAGGCAGGTTGAAGAACTCTTAGCAAAAGGATATGTGAAGGAGAGCATGAGTCCGTGTGCAGTACCAGTTCTACTAGTGCCCAAAAAGGATAGAACATGGAGGATGTGTGTTGATTGTCGTGCGATTAATAAAATCACTGTAAAGTATCGACATCCTATTCCTAGACTTGATGACATGCTTGATGAATTGTATGGTTCTTGTGTGTTTAGCAAAATAGATCTTAAAAGTGGATATCATCAAATTAGGATTAGAGAGGAGATGAGTGGAAAACTCGCTTTTAAAACAAAATATGGTTTATATGAGTGGTTAGTAATGCCATTTGGATTATCTAATGCACCCAAAGACTTTTATGAGGTTAATGAACCATGTTTTGCGTGCTTTTCTTGGTAAGTTTGTAGTTGTCTACTTTGATGATATTTTGATCTATAGCAAAAGTCTAGAAGAACACGTTGAGCATTTGCAAAGTGTATTGACTGTGTTAAGGAAGGAAAAGTTGTATGCTAATTTGAAGAAGTGTGCTTTTGTACAAATCAGATTGTTTTTCTTGGTTATGTTATAAGTGCTAAAGGAATTGAGGTTGATGAAGAGAAGATAAAGGCTATTAAGGAATGGCCTACACCTAAAAGCATAAGTGAGGTAAGAAGTTTTCATGGTTTGGCTAGTTTTTATAGAAGATTTGTGAAAGATTTTAGCACCACTTCTTACTGCACCTTTAACTGAAATTATTAAGAAACACGTGGGATTTAAGTGGGGTAGTGAACAAGAAAGTGCATTTAATCTAATCAAGGAGAAATTGGTTTCTGCACCACTACTTACTTTACCCGATTTTGCTAAAACTTTTGAAATTGAGTGTGATGCCTCAGGTATAGGTATTGGAGCTGTTTTAATGCAAGAGGGGCGTCCAATTGCTTATTTTAGTGAGAAATTGAGTGGCGCAGCCCTAAACTATCCTACTTATGACAAGGAGATGTATGCATTGGTGAGAGCGTTGGAAACTTGGCCACATTATCTTCTACCTAAAGAGTTTGTCATACACACTGATCATGAGTCTTTAAAGCATTTGAAAGGGCAAGGTAAGTTGCATAAGAGACATGCCAAATGGGTTGAATTCATTGAGCCATTTCCTTATGTGATCAAATACAAACAAGGTAAGGAGAATGTAGTGGCTGATGCATTATCGAGAAGGTATGCACTTATCTCTACATTAAATACAAAGTTATTAGGATTTGAGTACATTAAAGAATTATATGTTAATGATCCTGATTTTGCTAATGTGTTTAATGCTTGTGAGAAAGCTGCATTTGGAAAGTTTTATAGGCACGATGGGTTCTTATTTAGAGAGAACAAATTGTGTGTGCCATATAGTTCTTTGCGTGAATTGCTTGTGCGTGAAGCTCATGGGGGAGGTTTAATGGGACATTTCGGCATTGCAAAGACTTTAGATGTTTTAAAAGAACATTTTTTTTTGCCACATAAGAAACGTGATGTTGAAAGAATATGTGAGAAGTGTATCACTTGTAAACATGCTAAGTCTAGAGTTTTACCCCATGGATTGTATAAACCTTTACCTATACCTAGTGAACCTTGGGTTGATATTTCTATGGACTTTGTTTTGGGTTTACCTAGGTCAAAAAGGGGAAAGGATTCTGTTTTTGTTGTTGTTGATAGGTTTTCAAAGATGGCACATTTCATTCCATGTCACAAAACTGATGATGCAACAAACATAGCTAATTTGTTTTTCAAGGAAATAGTCAAATTGCATGGAGTACCAAGGAGCATAGTTTCAGATCGAGATGCTAAGTTCTTAGGCCACTTTTGGAAAACTTTGTGGGGTAAGTTAGGTACTAAACTTTTGTTTTCTACTACTTGTCATCCACAAACTGATGGACAAACTGAGGTTGTAAATAGAACATTGTCCACGATGTTGCGTGCCATTATTCAAAAGAATTTGAAAACTTGGGAAGAATGTTTGCCACATGTTGAATTTGCTTACAATAGAACTGTCCATTCAGCTACTAAATTTTCACCATTTGAGATTGTATATGGTTTTAATCCTTTAAGTCCTTTGGATTTATTGCCGTTACCTGTTGATGAGCGTGCTAGTTTGGATGGTAAAAAGAAAGCTGAATTTGTTAAGCATTTGCATGAGAAAGTGCGGCACAACATAGAAAAGAGGACTGAACAATATGCTAATCAAGCCAACAAAGGATGAAAGGAAGTGGTTTTTCAGCCTGGAGATTGGGTTTGGGTGCATATGAGAAAGGAGAGATTCCCAGCACAAAGGCGTTCAAAGTTGCTTCCAAGGGGAGATGGTCCATTTCAAGTGGTTGCACGAATCAATGACAATGCCTACAAATTGGACCTTCCTGGTGAGTATAATGTGAGTGCTACTTTTAATGTTTCTGATCTTTCTCCCTTTGATGTAGGTGAAGATTCGAGGACGAATCCTTTTCAGGAGAGGGGGAATGATGAGAACTATCAAGAGAATACCATTAAAGTTTCAAGTGATCCTTTGCACATTCATGAAGGCCCAATTACAAGAGCTAGAGCCAAAAAGATACAAGCTGCTTTAAATGGATTAATTGAGAAAATATGGATTGAAACTACAATTCAAGATGCAAGACATCATGAATTGGGCTTGAAGAGATGTCAAGGCATTGTGGGCTTTATTCAAGCTATTGGGCAGCCAAATACACAATTCGGGTCAAATGCAGAAAGGTCAATTTCGGAATAAAACTGGTATTGATTGAGCTGGAATTAACTTGCAAGCCATATACCGTTGGAAAGATAATTAAGATAGCTTTCCAAAGAATTTTACGGAGTTAGATTTGGAGTTCTCTAGAAGGAGTTATGACCAATTTATTACAGCATGCGCAGAATTGGAAATTTCAACGACTCCTTAACTAGTTAGGAAAACTACTCCGACTTGAACTAGGATTTAATCTTTTTCGGATTTTTTGGGTCTCTATTGGCCTATTTAAACTCAGCAACCTTGCTATGTAAGACAATTGAGAGATTAATGTTATTTGAATTTGAGAGAATTATTCTTTCTTTGGTTCTTTTGAGAACTAGTGAACTTATCAAGAATTTGCATTCTTGTGCGTTCCAAATCAAGACTTATCACTCACCTTCTCATCTAAATCTTGAGTGTGGCGTCAATATCCTTCTCCATACCTTTGGTTCATGTTTGATTAAGCATTGGGTCAAGGTTTTGTTTGTCTTAAATCTGTTTAGAACTTTCTTGGGTAGTTGAAACTTCAAATTAAGTATTCTCCTTAAAGTTTCAATGTGGGATTCGCATCAATGAGTTTAGTTGGAATTTCCAAGGTTACATATTATTAAGCATTGATAGGCTGGAGTACACATTGGTCTAATTTAAAAGACTATATGTAATCTTTTTAATGTGATCGTTTGGTAGAGATGAGAGATCTGATACTATAGGTAAAAGTATTTTCTCTTTTATACAAGATTTTCTATTTTACTAACTATACGTGATGAACAGTTTTTTGTAAAGATAAGGTAGAAGAAAAGGAAATAGAAGTAGTAGAGGATAAAGACACAATTGTAGAAGAGGTTGATGTCATGATAAAAAGGCTTTCTCTAAATCATTTAGAGCGGAGAGATCTAAGTCTAAAACCATAAATCATAAATGGTTGTACGGGCGAATGGAGAAATCGAAAGTTCTAGTTCAAGTGATGAGGAGATGCCATCATTGGAGGATTGTTCTAATGTTGAAGTAGAAGAACTAGTGCATGATGATTGTATACAACCTAAAGATGATGGAGATGAAGAGCAACATGAACACATCTTTCACATAAGATGCCACATGAAGGATAAGGTATTTACGTTGATTATTGAAAGTGGATACCAATTAGGTTTAGATCCTCTCAAATATAAACCCTAGGGGATCTCTAGACTCTTTGGTCTCTTATCCAAGGCGGGTTCCTATAATCGCGAGAGGTTCTATAATAAGAATGGCTAATAGCTTTCTGTAACACTCCACCTTTATGATTGTAACTAAAGTGGATAAACCAAGTATAACATTAAGTATTTGTAGAAATAATTTTAAAATAAGCATTTTATAAATATAGAACATAAGAAGTTTGTTATACAAAAAAAAAAACTTAGATACAAAGTTAACGATTCATGTCACCAACTAATTCCGTAAACAAACTTATTGGATTTATGCTTAGATAAGAACACAGTTGAGCCCGTTGTGTAACCCATGGTCTCAGTGAGGTCCATATGCACTATTAGTGGCCTGGATGAAGAAGGATATAGTTAAGTTCATAGCTCAATGCCTCACTCACCAAACAAATCAAGGCGAACATCGAGACCAGCAGTAATTTTAGAACCCAATCAAATCCCTTAATGGAAGTGTGAAGAAATAACAAGTCCACTTCATCGTTGGCCTTCCAAGGACTACAAAAATGCATTATGCTATCTTGGTGATAGTTGATCGATTCACAAAGTCTACCCATTTTTTGCCTAATCGGATGACATACACCATGGACCAACTCGCAGAAATATACATAAAGGAGATAGTCAGACTACATGGTATACCTACCCCTATTATTTTTTATCGAGATACAAGATTCACCTCGACATTCTGGGAAAAGCTACATAAAGCTATAGCGACAAGACTTAAATTTAGCACAGCATTTCATCCCCAAACAGATGGCCAATCAGAGAGGACGATTCAAATACTCGAAGATATGTGTACGAGGAGTGCCATCAACTTTCAAGGATCATAGAGCAAATATTTAGCATTGGCTGAATTCGGCAACAATAATAGTTACCAAGCAACAATCGGCATGGCACCATATGAAGCTTTATATGGTAGAAAATGTCGGTCACCTATTCATTGGGATGAAATGGGTGAGCAAAGATACCTTGGACCAGACTTAGTTGCAGCCTCATCTGAAGCAATCGAGAAAATAAGACAAAGAATCCAAGCAGCGCAAAGTCGATAGAAAAGTTATGCGATAAAAGACAAAGACCGTTGGAATTTCAAGTGGCGAGAAAGTATTGCTAAAGGTCACCCTAATGAAAGGATCGATGAGATTTGGAAACAAGAGAAAATTAAGCCCAAGGTTCATTGGGCCATTTGAAGTACTCGAATGTATTGGGAGTGTCTCCTATCGACTTGCGCTACCACCATCATTATCAAGAATACACAATGTCTTTTATATCTCCACGTTAAAGAAATATGTTCCAGACCCTTCTCACGTGCTAGACTATGAGCCTCTTCAGCTCGAGGAAGACCTAATCTACGAAGAACGCCCAGTTCAAGTACTCGATAGAAGAATAAAAGAGTTAAGGCACAAGAAAATCTCTCTAGTTAAGATACTATGGCGGAACAACTCAATGGAGGAGACAATATGGGAGCACGAGGAAGAAATGAAGAATAAGTATCCCGAGCTATTCAATAAGGAAATTTTGAGGATAAAATTTTTAAAAGAAGAGGAGATTGTGAGGTACAATCTTCTTAATTAGATATAATATAATTAACCTAACAAACTCCCTTAAACATTTATTATAAGAATAATAATAATAATGTATAATAATATAATGACATAAGTAATGTTGTAGAGATATTAGAAATTCTAGAAATTACTAAAGATATTTATGGAAGGATAAATTAATAATTAAAATCAATGATGACATAAGTAATGATGCAACAAGTAATATTGTAGAGATATTAGGAATTCTAGAAATTACTAAGATATTTATGGAAAGATAAATTACTAATTTAAAAGTAATGATGACATAAGCAATGACATAAGTGATGATGTAATAAGAAATGTTGTAGAGATTTGGAAATTCTAGAAATTACTAAGATATTTATAAAGAGATAAATCTTCACCATTAATTAAGTGCTAGGTGGCAAAATCTTAGCATTCTAGAAATTACTAAGATATTTATGGAGGAATAAATCTCCACCTCATGTGCCTCAATCAAAGGATAAAGCTCCAATGCATCAATATGCTGCCTATCCTCATCCTGACAACTCTTCCACAGATACTTCCACAGAAGAACCTACATCAACCTCAGAATCTGAACCTGCAACTGATGAGAACTATCAAGAGAATACCATTAAAGCTTCAAGTGATCCTTTGCACATTCATGAAGGCCCAATTACAAGAGCTAGAGCCAAAAAGATACAAGCTGCTTTAAATGGATTAATTGAGAAAATATGGATTGAAAACTACAATACAAGATGCAAGACATCATGAATTGGGCTTGAAGAGATGACAAGGCATTGTGGGCTTTATTCAAGCTATTGGGCAGCCAAATACACAATTCGGATCAAATGCAGAAAGGTCAATTTCGGAATAAAACTGGTATTTATTGAGCTGGAATTAACTTGCAAGCCATATACCGTTGGAAAGATAATTAAGATAGCTTTCCAAAGAATTTTATGGAGTTAAATTTGGAGTTCTCTAGAAGGAGTTATGACCAATTTATTACAGCATGCGCAGAATTGGAAATTTCAACGACTCCTTAACTAGTTAGGAGAACTACTCCGACTTGAACTAGGATTTAATCTTTTTCGGATTTTTTGGGTCTCTATTGGCCTATTTAAACTCAGCAACCTTGCTATGTAAGACAATAGAGAGATTAATGTTATTTGAATTTGAGAGAATTATTCTTTCTTTGGTTCTTTTGAGAACTAGTGAACTTATCAAGAATTTGCATTCTTGTGGCGTTCCAAATCAAGACTTATCACCCACCTTCTCATCTAAATCTTGAGTGTGGCATCAATATCCTTCTCCATACCTTTGGTTCATGTTTGATTAAGCATTGGGTCAAGGTTTTGTTTGTCTTAAATCTGTTTAGAACTTTCTTGGATAGTTGAAACTTCAAATTAAGTATTCTCCTTAAAGTTTCAATGTGGGATTCGCATCAGCAACTAGTTCAGAACCTTCACTCTCTTCGGTTTCTACTACCGATTCAGAAAAGTCTTATGCAGATATCACCAAGCTCTTAATGGCTCAACCAGAAGAACCAGAGCATGCACAGACTTCTCAACCAGAATCTTACTTTGAGATTCCCTCAGATGTTGATGATCCTACTGAATCTACATCTGCACCTCAATCTCAACAACAAACTCCAAAGTCATCCAATGGTCCATGGTTTACTTTTGATGATATTCCAACAAGTAAATGGCGCGACAAACTATCCGAGATTTCAGCTTGGGTAGACCTCCAAATGCTTAAAACCGGCGCGATAGTGGAATCAGTTCTTAAGGAACTAACCACCCGTTTCATTGGATCCCTCAGAGATTGGTTTGACAACTTAGGCTCATACAGACAACTTGATGCGAATCCCACATTGAAACTTTAAGGAGAACACTTAATTTGAAGTTTCAACTACCCAAGAAAGTTCTAAACAGATTTAAGACACACAAGACCTTGACCCAATGCTTAATCAAACATGAACCAAAGGTATGGAGAAGGATATTGACGCCACACTCAAGATTTAGATGAGAAGGTGAGTGATAAGTCTTGATTTGGAACGCCACAAGAATGCAAATTCTTGATAAGTTCACTAGTTCTCAAAAGAACCAAAGAAAGAATAATTCTCTCAAATTCAAATAACATTAATCTCTCAATTGTCTTACATAGCAAGGTTGCTGAGTTTAAATAGGCCAATAGAGACCCAAAAAATCCGAAAAAGATTAAATCCTAGTTCAAGTCGGAGTAGTTTTCCTAACTAGTTAAGGAGTCGTTGAAATTTCCAATTCTGCGCATGCTGTAATAAATTGGTCATAACTCCTTCTAGAGAACTCCAAATCTAACTCCGTAAAATTCTTTGGAAAGCTATCTTAATTATCTTTCCAACGGTATATGGCTTGCAAGTTAATTCCAGCTCAATCAATACCAGTTTTATTCCGAAATTGACCTTTCTGCATTTGATCCGAATTGTGTATTTGGCTGCCCAATAGCTTGAATAAAGCCCACAATGCCTTGACATCTCTTCAAGCCTAATTCATGATGTCTTGCATCTTAAATTGTAGTTTTAATCCATATTTTCTCAATTAATCCATTTAAAGCAGCTTGTATCTTTTTGGCTCTAGCTCTTGTAATTGGGCCTTCATGAATGTGCAAAGGATCACTTGAAACTTTAATGGTATTCTCTTGATAGTTCTCATCACAACTCCAATTTGTCCAATTGCCTGATGTTTCCTCAGCCTTAGCACTCCTTCATGAACAGTTCATTGGCGAACCAGCTGCACACTTTGAAGCAGCCAGACGAGATTATCTCAACATGAAATGCTGTTCTCTCAAAGCCAAAGATCTTGACTTCCACTACAAAAGGATGTCAATCTTGTTCTACAAATTGAATGGTTTCAATGATCCAACTCTGAAGCATGTTTTCCTTGCTTCCTTCCCTGATGAATTGCAACCAGATATTCAAAGACAACTTGCTGTTTACAACCTCAGCCTTGAAAACATCTCCTTAGGCAAGATCTTCCAGATTGCAAAGACATGTCTTGACAAACTTTGTGAACAGAAACAGTTCTTCAAAGAACCATTCAGAAGTGCTTGTAAAAAGCCTTATCTGCAAATCAAGTGCAAAGATAAAAAGAAATGTGATTGCTGTCCTCACAAGAAGAAGCATTTCAGAAAGCTCACACAGAAATCTTCTTCCAAGCCTTATTATCAGAAAGTTCGCAGACCATTCACATTCTACAGAAAAAAGTCTCCTTCCTCTAAGGAACGACAAAGGCAAAAGTCCAGTAGATGTTTCATTTGCAAAAAGAAAAGACATTACTCCAGAGATTGTCCTAACAAACGAGACAAAGCTGTTCGTCTCATCAAGCATTTACAAACTGTTACAGACTATTCTCCAGACAAAGACGAAGTTGAATCTTGTTTCTCAGAACAAGAAGCACCGAATGAAGAAACAGTGTTCGCACTGGAAAATTCATCTGATGATTCTGATACAGATGGATTCCTCACTATCTACAATCAACAATCTTTGTCCTTGGATTCCTCCATTCCAATTCCATCAGTCAAAATCCAGGTTTTACCCTCAAAGTTTCACAGACCACTTTCTGTCATTGGATTTTTTGACACAGGCACTCAAAAGACTATGCTCAATCCTGCTATACTTCCACTTCACCACTGGAAGCCTCACACAAAACATTTCAAAGCAGCCGATGGAAAACTTTTCACAACAGATTTGATTACCAAACATCCCATTGGTATTCGGATCTTCCCAAATTGTGTTATTTGGACACATGTTATTGGTTCGAATCTACCTGATAAAGATATCTTATTAGGTTTCGATACCATCTCCAAAGTGCCTCATCTCCAAATCCTTCCAACCGGTATTCGAGTCAAATCCATGTTCAAACCCTTCATCAATATTCTCAGACTCTATAGTCTTTCCAATTCACCTCAGTCCTACCAAGACATCTCAGACAAACTACTCCAGTTTTGCCCTGAGTCTCATGCTGAATTCACCCATCCAAGTCCATTATGGAAAAACAAGTCCTTCTTCATTAAGCTACCCTTCAAGCTAAATGAAGACACTAATCCTACCAAAGCAACCCATCCGGGAATGAGTCCCTCTGACTTAGTCCTAGCCCAAAATGAATGCTCACAACTTTTGGCCCAAGGTCTAATTGAACCCACAACCTCTCAGTGGGCTTGCCAAGCCTTTTATGTGGAAAAACACTCTGAACTTGTCCGTGGAAAAAAGAGATTAGTCATCGATTATCAGCCTTTAAACATGTTTTTACAAGATGACAAATTTCCTCTTCCTAAAAGATAAAACATTTTCACATATTTGAAAAATGCCCAAATCTTTTCAAAATTTGATTTAAAATCAGGTTTTTGGCAATTAGGCATTGAACCCTCTGAAAGATACAAAACTGCTTTTTGCATTCCGAATGCTCATTATCAATGGACAGTTTTACCCTTTGGTTTAAAGACTGCTCCTTCCATTTTCCAAAAACCAATGGTCAAAATCTTTCAACCAATTTTGCATCATGCATTGATTTACATTGACGATATTTTGTCATTTTCAGAAACACATGCAGAACATCGCCAGCTGTTAAATCACTTTCTTGATATCATTCAATCTCATGGAATCATGCTGTCACCCAAGAAAAGCACCATAGCCACCTCCAACATTGAATTCCTTGGCATGGTCATCAAAGACGGTCACTACCAACCAGGAAAGCACATTGCTCAAGAACTGCTTCACTTTCCAGATCAACACTTATCCAGAAAGCAGATCTAGCAATTCCTTGGTATCATCAATTACATCCGTGATTTCATCCCTCACGTGGACCACCATACAGCACAACTTTCGGCTTTATTGAAAAAGAAGCCTCCAGAATGGAATGACACCCATACTACAGCTGTCACCAAGCTTAAACAGATTGCACAAGATCCTCCACCATTAAAACTCATTACAGATGGCAACCGGATCTTACAAACTGACGCAAGTGACACCTCATGGGGTGCTGTACTCCTCGAACAAATCAATGGAAAAGAGAATCTTATCGGATACGCTAGTGGACATTTCTCTGACTCACAATACCACTACCACAGTATCTACAAAGAGATTTTAGCCGTGAAAAATGGTATTAAAAAATTTGAATATCATTTAATCGGTTATCATTTTCTCATCAGATTGGACAGCTCATCCTTCCCATCCATCCTGAACACAAAAGGAAAGAATATTCCCGAGAAGATGCTTTGGCGATTAAAAGACTGGTTTTCAAAATATGACTTCTCCGTGAAGCATATAAAAGGAACCCAGAACCTCATCCCTGATCTTCTATCCAGACTCTCCAAACCGTCCAAGCATCTCCACTGCATTTCTTCTCACTATCATTTTCCTTTCCTTCTCATGGCTACCTCTCTGCCTACACAAGCCCTCACCAAACGATATTTTCCCCCTGGCAAAACTTTTAGCTCAGCATTTGCTATTCAGGACTTTGCCCGAAAATATGTTTTTAGGTTCTTTCTCAAAGCCTATTTCCTCACTGACTCCATTCCTGTCTTGGATTTTCATACCGAAGACCTATTCCTTACAGGACTGTATCTTCATCCTCTAAAGGGTATCACTGAAGATGAGTTATGGTACATTTGGTGTCTCACCGTCCTTTATGTTACAAAGCTCGTCTTTCCAGTCAGGCCTCTATTTCTACATCTCATGGATCCTGAACAATCCACTTCCCTTATCTGGACCGTGCTCGAATGGTATTCCCCAATTCCTTGGTGGAGAATGAAGTTACAGCAAATCATCTCTCTTAACCACCTTGAACAAATCCCAGACACAGAGGCAGATATGTTCACATCTGTCTTCACCATTCACAGACCATATTTTCAACATCCACACATTGATAACTTCTGGACTGTTGACCAGGCCCGAGAATGGCAAACCCTGCCACATCCAGCCCTTCTTGAACAAGATCAAGATATTCAAAGAACTCTGACCACCTTCCTTTGCCAACTCAATCACCGGTCAGAACCACCAAAGAACATCCTCCACACCTCATTAGGTCCGCGGCATGACGTTCTCATAGTCCCAACTCCTTCAGCCATATCCACACCAAAAACCTCAGGGATTATTCTCAAGGAAGAAAAGCCAGATTACACTGACTTTCTATTCCAAGATGCTCAAGAGCCATGGGAAGATTTCATGTCCTTAACCCAACACTTAGAACAACTCCAAGCACCACCGACAAATCCTAATGAAGTAAGCACAAGTCATCAGCCAACCACTCAACCATCAGACCAGTTCTATCCACCCTACTGTTCTCAAGTCCGGCCCAATCCTTCACCTAATCCAGAAGAAGAACAAAGAGCCAAATTCTGCCCTTGGCCCTATGTGCCAGGTTGTTCTCATCCTGAAAAGGTCTTCAAAATAGCTGCTGACGATGACACTGACTCAGACACTGATGCCATCTCACTCTGAGACACATCAGCCTGCCGACACTTTGTATTTTGTCGTGTTGTAATAATTATGTTTTGTTTGAGTGTGTTTATGCTTTTACTTTATTAAAGTTGCTTTAGAAAAGAGATAGGGACATGTCCTATCCTTTTAACTTTTGCTTTTTATCCTGTCTCCTACTTTTGAAAAGTAGATGTTTTATTTTATTCTTGCTTTTGTAAAAGCAGGGGCCCTGTCCTGCTTTGCTCTCCTATATAAAAGGCTCCTCTCTTCATTGTAACATAAGCTTCGAAAAGAAATACAAGAGTGTTTTATAAGCTATGAATCTCTAAACTCTCTCTTCTCTCTCTGTTAACGAAGTTCTTAGGATCTCTGAAAAGGTTTGAAAAACGATTTATCAGTTCATTTTCTAAAAGAAAACTTGAGATAGTATGCTCTGCACTTGCCTTATTCAAGGACCACATGCATCGAAAAAACTCATGCTTGTTTCCTAGGCACGGTCCTGCAGTGCCCTGTTGAAGAAGACCGGGAGTGTCTTAAGTTTTGGGCATGTCGACCCGATGGAAACTGTTTTGATGTTTTATGATAAGTCGTGTTTTTCCTTGATATTATGGCGATCTTTAGATCTTTTCTCATACATAAGTTCAGAAGTCTGGATAGGAATGGTATTTTGGTAAAAGTGTTCATAATTTGCTATCCACTTAAGCGGCATGAGCTTGAGAAGATCGGCTTTTAGGATTTGTCTAGGGATTTGAATGATAGTAGGGATATCTGGAGATTTAGCAAGGATCATAACGGTGTCTGAATTGGCTTTATTGGGTGAAGAAAGATCAAGTGAATGATTTTGCAGCCGATAGACCAACTGGTGATGGATGGTAGCAATCTTCGCACTTGCAATTTATTCAGCTCCTTGGATCTGAACTTGAATTTTTAAGGAACTGGAAAGATTTGGATAATCTAGTGAAAGATTGAAATTTGGGTAGATAGTAAAGACAACATTACCAGCATAGAGGTAGTAATGACAGTACCGATAGTAGCTTGTTGGTATTCTTTGAATCTTGTATCCAGTAAAGCAACTCTGGCTGTAGTAAGAAGGCCTTTTCTCCCATGAAGAGTAAGGATAAGGCGAACACCAAGATGAAGGTGAGTGTATCTGGACTACTTCCAGTAAGTAATTAATTTAGGAGAAATTTCAAGAGTGACATATTGTTCTGTAGAAGTAGACTGTAGAGAACAGTGATCAAGAGATAAAGATTGTATATACTCTTTTGGAGCAAGACGATTTGTACGGATAAGAGAACGAACAGAACGAGTGAAAAAAGATGGGCGTTTATATAACTGGTAAGGATTCACAAGAGGAAGAAAGGATTCATTGACTTGAGCAGAATCAAGGATATAGGAATATTCCACAAGACTCTCAATCTTAGAAGTAGTATACTTAGTAACATTTTTAGGAAATGACATAGACGAAGTAATTTGAACTAGAGAAATTGAATTTTGTGATGAAGATGCCATGAGATTGAAGCTCATAAGTTCTTTGAAGTTGAAATAAACTCAAATCAGATATAAGTAACTGAAGGAAATCATCCTAAAATGACTTTGAAAAATTTTGTTAGGCTCTGATACCAATTGCGAACACAGATTTTGGGATGATTTCCTTCAGTTACTTATACCTGTCCTCTCCTTAATAATGTTATTTTTTCTTTTTATGTGGTTGTAATACTATAAAGTAAGGGAAATAATTAACCTACTTTATGCTTTTGTCTTATTAGCTTGCTTTATGCTTTTGTTGTTTTTACTTTTAGAAAAGCATGGGGGTCCTGTCCCAGCTTTATGACAAGTGTTTTTGCTTTAATAATTATGTTTACTTTTAGAAAAGTGATGGGTCTTATCTTACTTTTTTAATTTATCTTTTATGACCCTTATCTCTATATAAGGGCATCTCTCCTCTTTATAAAATAAGTTGGTTTTCACTCATAATATATTCAGTATTTTTCTGTCCAGGGCTTTCTAATTCTCTCTCACTTCTTAAGTTTGATGAAGCTAGATAAAGAAAAGATATAAGTAAGGAAAAGGAAATCTATTCAAATTAAAACCAAGTCGTATGCTCTACACTTGCCTTCTCTGAAAGATCCTGTGTGTCAGAAAGCTTGAGACCTTTTGTTGCTTTTTTATCTGGTTTGGTACCCGTTTTAAGCTAGGGAAAAGTGTTTTAGGGTTTATAAACCTAGAAAAAGAAAAGATTCTGGTTTTTAGTTTTCTAGTTAAGGTATATTGGTAGGAATCCAACAACGTAAGTTCTAAAGGTGAACTCGAATGGGCACTAGTCTAGTCCACACTGTTGATAAATAAGCCACGTACCTAACCGACCGTACAAAAATATGGTATTATGCTTTCAAACAGAAAAAGCACTATTGCTACAAATATGATTGAGTATCTCGGTATGAACATCAAAGATGGGCATTATCAACCTGGTCCTCATATTACACAAGAATTACTATATTTCTCTACCAAAGATTTTCTTCCACATGTGGATCAATAGACTAGTGTTTTATCTACTTTGTTAAAGAAACGTCCCTCTTCGTAGGATAAGCATCACACGCATGTAGTTCAACAGTTGAAGCAGATTGCTCAGAATCCTCCACCTTTGAAAATTATTTATGATGGTCTTTGCATCCTACAAGCAGATGCTTCTGACATATCATGGGGTGCTGTTCCCATTGAAAAGACAAATAAAAAAGAACACCTGATCGGATATGCTAGTGGATAGTTTAGTCTAGCTCAACAGCATTACCATGCAGTGTTTAAAGAAATCCTTGCCATTAAATATGGGATAAAAATTTTGAATATCATCTACTTGGCTCTGATACCACGGGGGCGTACTAGGTACTCAAAGCTACACAAGCTCTGATACCAATATCGTGTATCAACCCACACAGGGCTATCTGATACAACACACAGCTAACTCGACACTATTTTCGTGAAAATAGAAACTTGAAAACCCAAAAATCTTTTCTTTTGCCTGGTTTTAAAACCCTAACACAGCTATCTCTTGGCTCTCAATGGGTACCCAACTAGATAAGAAAACAATCAAAAGGTCTTAAGCTTTCTGATACATAGTGTAACGCTCCACCTTTTATGTTTGTACCTAAAGTAACATTAAGTATTTCGAAGAAACGATTTCAAAATAAGCATTTTATAAATATTAAACAAAAAAAAGTTCGTTAAATAAAACTATATAAAAGGGTTATGCTTAGGTAGGAACATAGTTAAGCCCGTTATGCAACCCAAAGTCTATTATGTCCATATGCACCTCGCCTTGGTAGAGACTTGGCGTCAGCTTTTCCTACTCAGTTCCTGCAATGTAAGGATTACGTGAGCTAATGCCTAGTAAGTAAACACTTGATGCATGTATTATCTATCATGCCTATGAATGACTTTATAAAATAAGTGCTAAAATTTAAAATATGAAGAACAATGTTAGGGCCCACAAACCAAGGCTAACACTCTATAACATGCTCTTGGGCTTAAATTAATTGATCCGTTAGGCGTTACGTATTGCCGTCCCCAAAGGATCTCTTTTCTTAGCTTAGAGGGCTTGCCTTTTATGAATACTTGCCACCTAGTAGTACAAAGAACCCATTTTCTTTAAAATCATTAAAATGCTTATTTAACAAATCACTCGTGAAATGCATGAGATCAATGCAACTTATGTCACAGCATATAAATCCTTTAAATATATAATAAAGCATAACATGAAACTACAATATATAATATAGGCGGCAGTACCATGTAAAGAGTCAAGAGATAGCTCAATAAAAGAGTGACATAAGCAATGACATTTAGAAATTACTAAAGATATTTATGAAAGGATAAATCAATAATTAAAGCTAATAGTGACATAAGCAATGACATAAGTGATGATGCAATAAGAAATGTTGTAGAGATATTAGGAATTCTAGAAATTACTAAGATATTTATGGAAAGATAAATTAATAATTTAAAAGAATTATGATATAAGCAATGACATAAGTGATGATGTAATAAGAAATGTTGTAGAGATTTAGAAATTCTAGAACTTTCTAAGATATTTATAAAGAAATAAATCTTTATCATTAATTAAGTGCTAGGTGGCAAAATCCTAAGCATTCTAGAAATCACCAAGATATTTGTAGAGAAATAAATCTCCACCATTAATCAAATGATGTGGCGGCAAAATCCTAACTACTCATGGGCCTTAGGAAACTCTATAAATACCCCTTAGCCCTTGCATTTCTCCATAAACCCTAGAAATCTCATCTTGTCCCATTCTAAGCCAAAGCATCCCTAGTGAAGAAATTCTCAAGTTTAGGAAGGAAGGTTTAGGGAAATCAAAGAAAAACAGGTAAGTAACACTTCACTTCAACTGCAATGTAAGGGCAATATATTTAATTAGCTTTAAGTAATAATTCTCTTATGTTAGGTTTAGTCCTAAATAATCTCTTGTCCTATAATGATTATTATTGTGGTGTGATTAATTATTATTAAATCCCAATGGCTGGCTTTGCCACCTACATCATGATATCATCCTCATATGGTTGGCTATGCCACCTAGGATGTGATTGGATGATCGGCAATGCCACCTAACATGTGATACTCTTATTTTATTATGCCATGGTCGGCACTGCTGCCTAAATTATGATGTTGGTATAACTCTCTACATGGTCGGCACTACTGCCTAATATATGATATGGTTATGACTCTTTACATGGTAGGCCCTGTCGCCTATATTATAATTCTATTTCTTTAGATATACCTTATAATTCTATTTCTTATCTCTTGACTCTTTACATGGTACTGCCGCCTATAACATAGGCGGCAGTACCATATAATTCTACTGAATAGCTCGGGATACTTGTTCTTCATTTCTTTCTCGTGCTCCCATGTTGTCTCCTCCACTGAGTTGTTCCACCATAGTATCTTAACTAGAGGGATTTTCTTGTGCCTTAACTCTTTTATTTTTCTATCAAGTACTTGAACTGGCGTTCTTCATAGGTTAAGTCTTCCTCGAGTTGAAGAGGCTCACAATCTAGCACGTGAGAGGGGTCTGGAACATATTTCTTTAACATGGAGACATGAAAGACATTGTGTATTCTTGATAATGATGGTGGTAGCGCAAGTAGATAGGAGACACTCCCAATACGTTCGAGTACTTTAAATGGCCTAATAAACCTTGGACTTAATTTTCCCTTGTTTCTAAATCTCATCGATCCTTTCATTGGGGCGACTTTAGGAATACTTTCTCACCAACTTGAAATTCCAATGGTCTTCGTATGGTGCCATGCCAATTGTTGCCTGGTAACTATTATTATGGCAAATTCAGCCAATGCTAAATATTTGCTCCAGGATCCTTGAAAGTTGATGACACATCCTCGTAACATATCTTCGAGTGTTTGAATCGTCCTCTCTGATTGGCCATCTATTTGAGGGTGAAATGCTATGCTAAATTTAAGTCTTGTCCCTATAGCCTTATGTAGCTTCTTCCAGAATGTCGAGGTGAATCTTGTATCTCAATCAGAAATAATAGAGACAAGTACACCATGTAGTCTGACTATCTCCTTTATGTATATTCCTACGAGTTGGTCCATGGTGTACGTCATCTGAATAGGCAAAAAGTGGGCAAACTTTGTGAGTCGATCAACTATCACCCAGATGGCATCATGCATTTTTGTAGTCCTTGGGAGGCCAACGACGAAGTCCATTGTGATTTCTTCCTACTTCCATTGAGGGATTTAATTGGGTTCTAAAAGTCCTGTCAGCCTTTGATGTTCTGCCTTGATTTATTGGCAGGTGAGGTATTGAGCCACGAACTTAACTATATCCTTCTTCATCCCAGGCCACCAGTAGTTCCTTTTTAAATCTTTATACATTTTCGTTGTACTAGGATAAAGCGAATATAGGGTTGTATGAGCTTTAAGTAGAATTTCTCTTTCTCTATATTGGTCTCCATCTTTAAATTCTTTAAGTATGAATCTGCTTCTTGCCTTCCTTAATCTTTTCTAATAGAGTTGAGCAAAGTGTCATGTGAGCGAGTTTTCCTGTCATGAGCTCGATCTCTGCCTTACATATCTCATCTTGTAATGGCTTGGGCAGCATCTTTAAAGCTGACAAACTCGACTTTCAACTTAGTGCATCCGCTACCACATTTGCTTTTCTAGGATGATAGTTTATTTCACAATCGTAGTCCTTGACGAGTTCCAGCCAATGGTGTTGTCGCATGTTCAGCTCCTTTGTGTAAAGAAGTATTTAAGGCTCTTGTGATCTGTATAAATCTTACAATGTGCTCCCATCAGATAGTGACGCCATATTTTTAATGCATGTACCACCGCGGCCAACTCTAAGTCATGTGTGGGATAGTTCTTCTCGTATTCTTTTAATTGTCTAGAGGTATATGCAATGACCTTTCCATTCTGTATGAGAACGCATCTTATGCCATTTTTAGAGGCATCGCTGTATATGATGAATTCTTCAGAGCTATTAAGAATGGCTACGATTGGAGCAGTGACCAACCGTGGCTTTAGCTCTTTAAAGCTTTTCTCACATTCTTGCGTCCATACAAACTTGATGTTTTCTTTATTAATTAGGTTAATGGCATTGCGATCTTAGAGAAGCCTTCCATGAATCTTTGGTAATAGCCTGCTAATCCCAAGAAGCTTCTAACTTCTTTAGCATTAGTTGGCCTTATCCATTGGCTGACTGCTTCCACCTTTGAGGGATCGACTGATATTTCATCCTTATACACAACGTGCCCTAGAAATATAACACTTTTCAGCCAAAATTCATACTTCTTGAATTTTGCATAAAGTTGCTTCTCCTTTAAAGTTTGAAGGGTGATTCTCAAATGTTCGGCATGTTCTTCCTCCGTCTGTGAGTAGATCAAGATGTCGTCAATGAATACCACTATGAATTTATCCAAATAGTCTTTAAATTCTCTATTCATGAGATCCATGAAAGCTGCTGGGGCATTAGTTAGACCAAATGGCATGACAACAAATTCACAATGTCCATAACGTGTTCTGAATGCGGTCTTTGGAATATCCTCCTCTCTAACTTTTAGCTAGTGATATCCCGACCGTAGATCAATTTTTGAAAATACTGCTGTTCCTTGTAGTTGATCAAACAGATCCTCGATTCGTAGAAGTGGGTACTTATTCTTGATAGTAACCTTATTTAGTTCTCGATAGCCTATGCACATCTGCAAAGATCCATACCAAGAATCACATCGTAGTCATGCATCTCAAGGATTATTAAGTCAACACATAGTGTACGATCACTAATGTTGACTTCGCATGCTCTTACTAGTTGTCCTAAGTTTAATACTTCACCAAATGGAAGCATGACACTATAAGGTCTACTTATTATGTTAAGGGTCCCTTTGATTTTCCTAATAAATGTTGGTGAGACAAATGAATGTGTAGCTCCTGAGTCTATCAACACATATGCAGGAGTTTGAGAGATAGATAGTTCACTTGATATTACTGAGGGGTTTGCCTCTGCATCTGCCTTGGTAAGTGTGAATACTCGTGCGTTACTTCTTTCCTGCTACGTCCCATTCTGTGGGCAGTCCTTAATGAAGTGCCCTTCCTTTCCACATTTGAAAAACGTTTTAGTGTTGGCTCGGCATGTCCTAGGGTGAGTTCTACCAAATTGATTGCTTTTAGGCCTTGGTAGGCCTTCTTTTTTATGATTCTTTATACGCTTGTTCTTATCTTATCCCTAAGTAGTTGGTGCTCTCTTCTTTTTATTGTTTAAGAGTTGTCTTCCATTATTAACCGTACAATTCCCTTGCTCTATGCTCCCTTTCTTTCTTCATTTTTCCCCCTTCTTTTCTTTATCTACCTGTTCAATTATCAAAGCTCGACCCATGAGCTCATTGAAGGAAGCATCTCGAATTCTAGCCACTTTTAAGTCTTTTGCTAAATCTTTACGTAATCCTTGCATAAAATGATCCTTTTTCAAATCTTCTGTGGCAACCATGTGTGGGGCATAACGAGAGAGCTCATCAAATTTTTGGATATATTCTAGTAATGTCATCTTTTCTTGTTGCAAATAAACAAATTTCTTCCTTTTAGTAGATCTCAACGTCTCTGAAAAATACTTATTGTAAAAGTGTTCTTTAAATTTCTTCCATCGCATTGTCGTTTCGTTGTGGCTTCGTCTGATGGAATCCCACCAATATTCAGCTGCCTCCCGCAGCATAAAGGAAATGCAAATGACCCTTTCATCCTCTGGCACCTTGGCTACTTCCGTCATTCTTTCCATGGTTCGCAACCACTGGTCTGTTGCTATAGGATCCGTACCTCCTTCAAATATAGGTGGGTTTAATCTTTTAAATTCTGCCCCTTGCACATTCATCTCTTCTGACTTCTCTTTCTACGAGTCCTGTGACAATGTCTGTCAATCGATCAATTGCAGAAGATTGCTCTCTTGAAGTTCCTCCTACTCTTTTGCCTCTATTACCTCTAGCACTTAACATCTCTATTTTCTTTGAAAAAGTTTCTATGGGTCAAATAAATTAAATGTAAGATATTTAATTATCTTAGCTCCTAATCTTACAAAGAGCTGAGCTATGTCCTCCCCCTTGGCCAGTGCATATGGACGGTCTACAAAATCGCTTTAAACCTTGGGCTCTGATACCAAATTGTAACGCTCCACCTTTTATGTTTGTACCTAAAGTGACATTAAGTATTTTGAAGAAATAATTTCAAAATAAGCATTTTATAAATATTAAACAAAAAAGGTTTGTTACATAAAACTATATAAAAGGGTTTGTCACACAAAAAAAACTTGTTACAAAAGACACAACTAATTCCATAAACAAGCTTATTATATTTATGCTTAGATAGGAACATAGTTAAGCCCGTTGTGCAACCCAAGGTCTGTTATGTCCATATGCACCTCGCCTTGGTGGAGACCTGGCGTCAGCTTTTCCTACTCAGTTCCTGTAATGTAAGGATTACGTGAGCTAATACCTAGTAAGTAAACACTTGATGCATGTATTATCTATCATGCCTATGAATGACTTTATAAAATAAGTGCTAAAATTTTTTACATGAAACTTTAAAATATGAAGAACAATGTTAGGGCCTTAGGTTTGTTGTACTACAAGGCTAACATTCTGTAACATGCCATTGGGCTTAAATTAATTGATCCGTTAGGCGTTACTTATTGCCATCCCCAAAGGATCTCTTTTCTTAGCTTAGAGGGCTTGCCCTCTTTGTGAATGCTTGCCACCTAGTAGTACAGCAACCCCTTTTCTTTAAAATCATTAAAATGCCTATTTAACAAATCACTCGTGAAATGTATGAGATCAATGCAACTTATGTCACAGCATATAAATCCTCTAACTATATAATAAAGCATAACATGAAACTACAACATATAACATAGGTGGCGATCTGCCTCTATAGAAATCTAAAGAAATAGAATTATAATATAGGCGGCAGGGCCGATCATGTAAAGAGTCATAACCATATCATATATTAGGCGGTAGTACCGACCATGTAGAGAGTTATACCAACATCATAATTTAGGCGGCAGTGCCAACCATGGCATAATAAAATAAGAGCATCACATGTTAGGCGGCATTTCCGACCATCTAGTCACATCCTAGGTGGCATAGCCAGCCATATGAGGATGATATCATGATGTAGGCGGCATAGCCAGCCATGTGGGATTTAATAATAATAAATCACACCACAATAATAATCATTATAGGACAAGAGATTATTTAGGACTAAACCTAACATAAGAGAATTATTACTTAAAGCTAATTAAACATATTGCCCTTACATTGCAGTTGAAGTGAAGTGTTACTTACCTGTTTTTCTTTGATTTCCCTAAACCTTCTTTCTAAACTTGAGAATTTCTTCACTAGGGATGCTTTGGCTTAGAATGGGACAAGATGGGATTTTTAGGGTTTATAGAGAAATGCAAGGGCTAAGGGATATTTATAGAGTTTCCTAAGGCCCATGAGTGGTTAGGATTTTGCCACCACATCATTTGATTAATGGTGGAGATTTATTTCTCTACAAATATCTTGGTGATTTCTAGAATGCTTAGGATTTTGCCACCTAGCACTTAATTAATGATAAAGATTTATTTCTTTATAAATATCTTAGAAATGACAAAACTACTTTATTATGGAGAGGATAAGTTCATGATGTCTAGATCATCCGAGTTTATGAGGAGGTATCCTCTTGTCTCACACGATCGTAGTTTGGGCATGTCTTGACACATGTGGTGCCGGATGGTCCGTAGAACATGGTGTGGTTGTCCATGTATACGGGCCTTGATGAAAGGGCAACCTCGAGCATGCACAATACCAGGGATACAGTTCGTTACACAAGGTGAGTGAGTAATTACTAGTTCGGCTAAAGAGATAACTCTAGAGGTTGAAGACTGGCCTTGTTTCAATGTAGTGACGTGAATATTGGAAGGAGGTGTTTCCAGCTATTTGAGATATTGGCTGAGTGGTAGAAACTCATCATCTGGATCCTGAGAATCTTGATAATATAACTAAGGAGAAGTGTCAGGACTCTCTTTGAAGGGCTAGGGACCATAATTATTTCATGATGAGGACCAAGAGAACTGGAGACAATATTAGTGACATGTGGTTTGACATGGTTGAGTTGTAACAGGAAATCGGTGAGGGTTTTCCTAAAATTCTGATCTTCTTTAAGGATTGAAGGATGTGGTGTAGTGTGATAATGGGTACACTAGGTTTGGGTAAAGAAAGCAAAGGTTTTTGGATGTTGGAAGTAAGGTCGATGAACTGTAAAAATAGATGTAAACTGATTTGCTTCATGAGGAGGAATGGAATTAAGATTACAGTCATGAGCCAATTATCCTAGTCATTGTCTCCACCAAGGAATAGGGAGAACCACTCAAGAAGAGTCCATAACAAGGATGTGGACTGACCAGGAGTCATGATCTTCTTCAGGGTGGACTTAAGAGGAAGAATCAGTTTTGTAGCATGTAGGGTAGTGAGACACTAGAAATACCATAATTCATTGTCAGTGATATCTCTGTCAGGGGAAATATACAATCCAGTGAGGAACAAATGTTCTGGATCAAAGGTAGTGAAAACAGTTGGACTTCCAAAGGAGTAGACTTGCATGTAATACCGAAAAAGATATTGTTTTACACATTGTTGGAGTTGGTAAAGAGTGGAGAAAGATTTTCTAGGAGGAAAAGTTTTCTGAGTGAGGGTTGTATCAGGAAGAGAAGAAGTTGTTAAACGAGAATGGCTATGAGAATGGGAAGCCATGAATATGACAGGGAAAATAAGAGATGTATGAAATATAGGTTGAGGAGGTTTATGAGCTCTGGATAGAAAATCAAGGATCAGGTTGGTATCTCATTGACTTAGAAAACCATTCTTGAAGACGAAGCAGCTGATTATTGGGGATCGTTCTGCCTTTAAACTGTAGGATCTTGGGAAAAGTTGAATTATCCAATCTGATGAGGAATCTGTGGCCAAGTAGATGATATTTAAACTTTTTTATCCCATGTTTAACGGCAAGGATTTCTTTGAACACTTTGTAATAATCTTTGTTGAGTGGACTGAATTGTCCACTAACATATCTGATAAGGTATTCTTTCTAATTTGTCTTTTCAAGGAGAACTGCACCCTATGATATGTCAGAAGCATTAGTTTGTAGGATACGAAGACCATCAAAAATAATTTTCAATGGTGGAGGATTCTGAGCAATCTGTTTCAACTGTTGAACTGCATGCGTGTGATGCTTATCCCATGGAGAGGGATTTTTCTTTAACAAAGTAGACAAAACACTGGTGTTTTGGTCCACATGTGGAAGAAAATCTCTTATATAGTTGATGATACCCAAAAACTATTGAACTTGCTTTTTGGTAAAGTCTTTATCAGGGAAATGTAGTAATTCTTGTGCAATATAGGGACTAGGTTGATAATGCCCGTCTTTGATGTTCATACCGAGATACTCAACAGTAGCAATGGTGCTTTTTCTGTCTAAAAACATAATACCGTATTTTTGTATGATATCATGAAATTGTTGGAGTAATGCATGGTGTTCTTCTGCTATTCCTGAAAACAACAAAATATCGTCAATGTAAACAAGGGTATGGTGTAAGATGGGTTAGAAAATCTGGGTCATTGTTTTTTCAAAGATGGAGGGAGCGGTTTCCAATCCAAAGGGAAGGACTTTCTACTAGTAATGAGCATTTGGAATGTAGAAGGTTGTTTTGTATCGTTCAGAAGGGTCAATACCCAACTACTAAAATCCAGACTTTAAATCAAACTTAGAAACAATAGAGGCATTTTGGGAATATGTAAATAGAGAGTTTCTGCGAGGAAGAGGGAACTTGTCATCTTTTAAGAATTGATTCAAGGGTTGATAATCAATTACTAAACGCTTTTTCCCGCGTAAAGTTTCAGATCTTTTGTTGACATGAAAAGCTTGACAAGCCCATTGGGAAGAGGTAGGTTTAATCAAGTCTCGGGCCAAAAGTTCAGCACATTCTATTTGGGCTAAAAGAAGGTTTGAGGGTGGCATCCCCAAATGGGTGGCTTTAGTAGGATTTACATCTTCATTGAGCTTAAAAGGAAGCTTTATGAAGTGAGCTGGATTTTTCCATAATGGGCTGGGATGGTCAAAAGTCAAATGATTGGTTGGACAAAATCAAAGTAATTTGACTATAATATCTTGATAATCAGGAGGAGAATAGGCCAAATGATATGTTTAAGCTTATCTGTATAAGGCTAAAACATGGACTGGAACCTAAGCCCAGTAGGAAGGATTTAGACCTTTTCTGCCTTAAACAGGATATCAAAGCTCAAGAGTAAATCTTTGTCTGGAAGACTGGATCCAATAACATGAGTCCAAACAGTGAGTTTTGGGAATAACTGAATTCCAATCCATTTTTTTGTTCGAAGTTGGGTGGAAAAGACTTTTCCACTACCTACATGAAAATGAGTTTCAGAAACAATCCAAGCTTCTGGAGGGAGAATAGCTGGATTCAAAACACTGCGCTGGGCCCCAGTATCAACAAAAGCAATAAGGGATATAGGAAAATTGTATTTTAGCATGAGAATCTGGATTTTCACCGAAGGAACAGGTTAAACTGAGAAGGACTGAGAGTGAGACTAGACTTGAAACACAGAGGAATATTCTAGAGAAGAATCATAAGATTCACTAGACTCAGCCTCAGAATCGAAGGAACGAAGAGCAAAAATTGTATTTTGGTCAGGAGACTCTTGTTCAGTGTAAAGATGTTCAATCTGATCTGTTTCTGGAGAAACTGATGAAGAGACTGAAGTTGTTGGACTAAATGCATAGAACGTTTAGGATTCTGTGGACAATCTTTTGCAAAATGTCCATGCTTCTTGCAAATAAAACATCTGCTCTTTTTTTGCCTTTTGTCAAGAAGACCAGAGGGATTCTTTTGTCTGAAGTAACGAATTTTTCTGGAACGTCTAGTGAAACGACGCCGGGAATAAGATGGAAATTGAGATTTCCTGTAATAGCGAGACCTATGGTGCTTCTTTTAAGTAAGACAATCACACTACTTCTTATCTTTGCATTTGATTTCCATATAGGACTTTCAACAAACAGCTTTGAATAAAGGTTTATCCTTTATTAGATTTCTGAAAAACTTCTTCTGTTCACAGAGATGGTCAAGTGAAGCTAGAACAAGCTGGAAAATTCTACCAATACTCATGGTATTGATATCAAGCTGAGCAGCTGGAATCTGCCTGTGGAGTTCTGGTTGAAGTTCCTCAGGGAGAGAGGAAATAAAGACATGCTTCATAGTATTATCATTGATTCCACCAAGCTTATGGAAAAGGGCTGACATTTTTTTGAAGTGGTAATTCAAATCTGTTCGTTGAAGAGAACAGCACTTCATTGTGAGGTAATCTTTATGAGCAGAGGCAAAGAGAGTTGCAGGTTCACCAAGGAATTGCGTGTGAATATCCATTAAGGCCGCAGAGATACTTGGCTTTTAAATGAACTGCAATTGCCTATATTCCCCAAGACTGTCAAACCAAACTGCACCAGGCTTAACAATTTGCAAATCTAGCCAAGCAAAAAGTTCTTGAAGTCTTTCACGCCATTTAGCAGGCGAGACATCATCGAATGTAAACCAGGGTCCATTTCCAGAAGCAACCTTAGCTCGAACCCTAGGAGAGCTTTCTCCTTCAAAATCTTCTTCAACATCTGAAGGAATATCAACATAAGGTTCCCTAGGAGGACGTCTAGAGGTCCTATCTATAGTTTTAGATTCAGCAGGACGATGAGCCATGAGAAGGCAGGTAATATCTGTAAGATTCTTTTCTAAATCATCTGAACTATAACTGAGTTCTGAAGTCTTAGTGGAAGATACTGGAGAATCTATTGAAAGGGATTCATCTACTGAAGGATCATGATTGAGATTTGGTGGGTCTGACAGCAAGTAACTTTCAGCAGGTTTCTTTTGATCAGCTTTAGAAGGTGGTTAAAAAGGAGGTAAGATCTATGATGAAGAAACTTCTGGGTTAATTGGTTCATGAATCTTAATAGAAGTTTGTCTGGGTTTAGGACAGATAGGAGTAACAGAAGGAACTGAGACAGGAAAAGGTGAAGGTTGTCTGAGAGGTCTAGGTTTGGGTTTTCTAGTAGGAGGAAACAGGGTATGTGTCATTGGGAAAACCTTTTCGGGTTCATATGATCTGGGAGGTTGAGGATATATAGAACTGAGAGGATGGTATGGTTCTGTAAGGAAAAAGGACATAATTGGAAAAGAGCAAGAGCATACTGTTGTTTTTAGAGATTTTCAGCATCAATCCTAGCAATCTCAGCCTTTAAACGACGAATCTCTTTTTCTTTTTGATCAAAGTCAGAAGACATTTGACCCTGAGCAATCATTTCTCGAAGATCACTATCAAGTTGAGCAACTTTAGCACGAAGACCATTATAGAGATTTGTCAGCTGTTCTGAGATTGATGCGACTTTGTTCTCAACCACAGTGGATCTGTGAGCAATCTAGTCAACCTTTGTATGTAGAGTGATGAGAACTATCAAGAGAATACCATTAAAGTTTTAAGTGATCCTTTGCACATTCATGAAGGCCCAATTACAAGAGCTAGAGCCAAAAAGATACAAGCTGCTTTAAATGGATTAATTGAGAAAATATGGATTGAAACTACAATTCAAGATGCAAGACATCATGAATTGGGCTTGAAGAGATGTCAAGGCATTGTGGGCTTTATTCAAGCTATTGGGCAGCCAAATACACAATTCGGGTCAAATGCAGAAAGGTCAATTTCGGAATAAAACTGGTATTGATTAAGATAGCTTTCCAAAGAATTTTACGGAGTTAGATTTGGAGTTCTCTAGAAGGAGTTATGACCAATTTATTACAGCATGCGCAGAATTGGAAATTTCAACGACTCCTTAACTAGTTAGGAAAACTACTCCGACTTGAACTAGGATTTAATCTTTTTCGGATTTTTTGGGTCTCTATTGGCCTATTTAAACTCAGCAACCTTGCTATGTAAGACAATAGAGAGATTAATGTTATTTGAATTTGAGAGAATTATTCTTTCTTTGGTTCTTTTGAGAACTAGTGAACTTATCAAGAATTTGCATTCTTGTGGCATTCCAAATCAAGACTTATCACTCACCTTCTCATCTAAATCTTGAGTGTGGCGTCAATATCCTTCTCCATACCTTTGGTTCATGTTTGATTAAGCATTGGGTCAAGGTTTTGTTTGTCTTAAATCTGTTTAGAACTTTCTTGGGTAGTTGAAACTTCAAATTAAGTATTCTCCTTAAAGTTTCAATGTGGGATTCGCATCAATTTGGTATCAGAGCAAGTTTCTAATCAGGTTTGAATGTCTTATTTATTTTGATTATCAAAAAAAGAAAACAAACAGCAAAAAAAAAAAAACTTACAGCAAAAAAAAAAAGAAAAAAAACGTGCACGCAAACAAAAAAAAAAAAAAGATTGCAAAAGGATTCAAGTATTCCTACTTTCATCAATATCAATTGTGTCCTTTACTTGCTTGTTTTCCTTTCTTCAATTTCTTTTTTGTTCTTTGTGTTCTCTTAATTCTTTTTCTTTATTAGTGTGCTGGAATAGCTTATTTGGTGTGTCACTTGTTTTGTTTTTCTTATAAAGAACTGAAAGAGAGAATTAAGTGTGGTAAAAGGCAATAGTTTGTGAGATCATTAGAGGAAAAAAGCTAATTTGTGTGTTAAACACGAGAGTTAAGTGAATCAAATTGAGTGAAACACGTGAGGGAGTGTTGTGAGGTTTTTTTTTGCTAACTTTAATTTTTCAGATCACAAAATATGTCAAAAGAACAAGAAGCTATAGATCAATCGATCATGCTCAAAGCCATGCAGCAACAATTTGAGCGCATGAATCTGATGTTTGGAGAGATCCGTGACCAATTGGAAAGGCAAGACACTGCCATAGCCAATCTACAAAAGGGGCAACAACCAACAGCTCCTAATGGAAGAGATAATCAATGGCGTGCTGCCATGGGAGATCAGGGTGGTAATGACCTAGATAATTTTGATGACCAGGTCACCGTTGACATGCGTGGAAGAGATGATAGAAGGGTAAGACGCATAGATCGTGATTTGGGGAGTATCAAACTGAAAATTCCTTCTTTTCAAGGTAAAAATGATCCGGAAGCTTATTTGGAGTGGGAAAAAAAGGTGGAGCTAGTATTTGATTGCCATAATTACTCCGAGGAGAAAAAGGTAAAACTAGCTGCTGTTGAATTTATTGATTATGCTATTATTTGGTGGGATCAATTTGTTTTGAGTAGGAGAAGAAACCGTGAAAGGCCTATAAACACTTGAGAGGAGATGAAGGCCATCATGAGGAGGAGATTCGTTCCTAGTCATTATTATAGGGAGCTACATCAAAGGCTTCAAAGTCTTACACAAGGCTCCAGAAGTGTGGAAGACTACCACAAGGAGATGGAAAAAATCATGATTCGAGCAAACATTGAAGAAGAACGAAAGGCCACTATGGCTAGATTTTTACATGGTTTAAATCAAGATATTGCTAATGTGGTTGACTTGCAGCATTATGTTGAATTGGAAGACATGGTTCACATGGCCATAAAAGTGGAACGACAACTAAAAAGAAAGGGTTCCACTAGACCCAATTTGGGTTCATCTTCCTCATGGAAGTCAAAATGGAGCAAAGATGAAAAGGTTGTTTCAAAGCCTAAGATTGAGCCAATCAAGGATCATAAAGAGGGGGGCAGCCAAAGCAAAGGTAAATCTGATTCCCAACACTCTAGAAATAGAGATATTAAGCGTTTTAAATGTTTGGAGACAGGTCATATTGCATCTCAATGCCCAAATAAGAGGGTAATGATCTTGAGGGAAGATGGTGATGTTGAAACCGAGAGTGAATCAGATGATGATCCTATGCCACCTTTGGAGGATGCTAATGATGGTGTAGAGTATCCTGTTGATGGTAAATTGATGGTTGTTAGACGTGCTCTTAACATGCAAGTAAAAGAGGATGCGGAGGTACAACGTGATAACATATTTCATACTAGATGCCACATCAAAGATAAGGTATGTAGTATGATAATTGATGGTGGAAGTTGTACTAATGTAGCTAGCACTAGTTTGGTTGAAAAATTGAACTTGAAAACTCTAAAACATTCTAAGCCATATAAGTTACACTGGCTGAATGATTGTGGGGAGGTTAAAGTAAATAAACAAGTGCTGGTTTCATTCTCTATTGGGAGATATAAGGATGAGGTTGTATGTGATGTAGTACCCATGCATGCTGGACACATTCTTTTGGGGCGACCTTGGCAATATGATAGGCGAGTGACACATGATGGTTACTTAAATAGATATTCTTTTGTAATGAATAAAAGGCAAATCACTCTTGTACCCTTAACACCTAAGCAAGTGTATGAGGATCAAATGACAATACAAAAAGAGAGTGATACAAAAAAAGAAAATGAGAGTACAAAAGAAAGAGAGAATGAGAGAAAAGAAAGTGGAAAGATAGAAAAAAATATTGTTGAGAGAAAAGAGAGGCAACATGTAAACTTGTTTGCAAAAGAGAGAGAGGTTAAGAGGGCCTTCTTTTCAAAACAGCCTATCATTGTACTTTTGTGCAAAGAGGCTTGTTTGCATACTAATGAGCTTAACTCTTTTTTGCCTAGTGTTATTGTGACTCTTTTGCAGGACTTTGATGATGTATTTCCAAATGAAGTCCCTAATGGTTTGACACCTATTAGGGGAATTGAGCATCAAATAGACTTTCTTCCTGGAGCTATCATTCTTAATAGACTCGCTTATAGAAGTAACCCCGAAGAGACAAAGGAGGTTCAAAGGCAGGTTGAAGAACTCTTAGCAAAAGGATATGTGAAGGAGTGCATGAGTCCGTGTGCGGTACCAGTTCTACTAGTGCCCAAAAAGGATGGAACATGGAGGATGTGTGTTGATTGTCGTGCGATTAATAAAATCACTGTAAAGTATCGACATCCTATTCCTAGACTTGATGACATGCTTGATGAATTGTATGGTTCTTGTGTGTTTAGCAAAATAGATCTTAAAAGTGGATATCATCAAATTAGGATTAGAGAGGGAGATGAGTGGAAAACTGCTTTTAAAACAAAATATGGTTTATATGAGTGGTTAGTAATGCCATTTGGATTATCTAATGCACCCAAAGACTATTATTATGAGGTTAATGAGCCATGTTTTGCGTGCTTTTCTTGGTAAGTTTGTAGTTGTCTACTTTGATGATATTTTGATCTATAGCAAAAGTCTAGAAGAACACGTTGAGCATTTGCAAAGTGTATTGACTGTGTTAAGGAAGGAAAAGTTGTATGCTAATTTGAAGAAGTGTGCTTTTGTACAAATCAGATTGTTTTTCTTGGTTATGTTATAAGTGCTAAAGGAATTGAGGTTGATGAAGAGAAGATAAAGGCTATTAAGGAATGGCCTACACCTAAAAGCATAAGTGAGGTAAGAAGTTTTCATGGTTTGGCTAGTTTTTATAGAAGATTTGTGAAAGATTTTAGCACCCTTGCTGCACCTTTAACTGAAATTATTAAGAAACACGTGGGATTTAAGTGGGGTAGTGAACAAGAAAGTGCATTTAATCTAATCAAGGAGAAATTGGTTTTCGCACCACTACTTACTTTACCCGATTTTGCTAAAACTTTTGAAATTGAGTGTGATGCCTCGGTATAGGTATTGGAGCTGTTTTGATGCAAGAGGGCGTCCAATTGCTTATTTTAGTGAGAAATTGAGTGGCGCACCCTAAACTATCCTACTTATGACAAGGAGATGTATGCATTGGTGAGAGCGTTGGAAACTTGGCAACATTATCTTCTACCTAAAGAGTTTGTCATATATACTGATCGTGAGTCCTTAAAGCATTTGAAAGGGTAAGGTAAGTTCAATAAGAGACATGCCAAATGGGTTGAATTCATTGAGCCATTTTCTTATGTGATCAAATACAAACAAGGTAAGGAGAATGTGGTGGCTAATGCATTATCGAGATGGTATGCACTTATCTCTGTATTAAATACAAAGTTGTTAGAATTTGAGTACATTAAAGAAATATATGTTAATGATCCTAATTTTGCTAATGTGTTTAATGCTTGTGAGAAAGCTGCATTTGAAAAGTTCTATAGGTACGATGGGTTCTTATTTAGAGAGAATAAATTGTATGTGCCACATAGTTCTTTACATGAATTGTTTGTGCGTGAAGCTTATGGGGGAGGTTTAATGGGACATTTCGGCATTACAAAGACTTTAGATGTTTTAAAAGAATACTTCTTTGGCCACATATGAAACGTGATGTTGAAAGAATATGTAAGAAGTGTATTACTTGTAAACATGCTAAATCTAGAGCTTTACCCCATGGATTGTATAACCCTTTACCTATGCTTAGCGAACCTTGGGTTGATATTTTTATGAACTTTGTTTTGGGTTTACCTAGGTCAAAAAGGGGAAAGGATGTTGTTTTTGTTATTGTTGATAAGTTTTCAAAGATGGCACATTTCATTCCATGTCACAAAACTGATGATGCAACAAACATAGCTAATTTGTTTTTCAAGGAAATAGTCAAATTGCATGGAGTACCAAGGAGCATAGTTTCATATCGAGATGCTAAGTTCTTAAGCCACTTTTGGAAAACTTTATGGGGTAAGTTGGGTACTAAACTTTTGTTTTCTACTACTTGTCATCCACAAACTGATGGACAAACTGAGGTTGTAAATAGAACATTGTCCACGATGTTGCGTGCCATTATTCAAAAGAATTTGAAAACTTGGGAAGAATGTTTGCCACATGTTGAATTTGCTTACAATAGAACTGTCCATTCGGCTACTAAATTTTCACCATTTGAGATTGTATATGGTTTTAATCCTTTAACTCCTTTGGATTTATTGCCGTTACCTGTTGATGAGCGTGCTAGTTTGGATGGTAAAAAGAAAGCTGAATTTGTTAAGCAATTGCATGAGAAAGTGCGGCACAACATAGAAAAGAGGACCGAACAATATGCTAATCAAGCCAACAAAGGACGAAAGAAAGTGGTTTTTCAGCCTGGAGATTGGGTTTGGGTGCATATGAGAAAGGAGAGATTCCCAGCACAAAGGCGTTCAAAGTTGCTTCCAAGGGGAGATGGTCCATTTCAAGTGGTTGCACGAATCAATGACAATGCCTACAAATTGGACCTTCCTGGTGAGTATAATGTGAGTGCTACTTTTAATGTTTCTGATCTTTCTCCTTTTGATGTAGGTGAAGATTCGAGGACGAATCCTTTTCAGGAGAGGGGGAATGATGAGAACTATCAAGAGAATACCATTAAAGTTTTAAGTGATCCTTTGCACATTCATGAAGGCCCAATTACAAGAGCTAGAGCCAAAAAGATACAAGCTGCTTTAAATGGATTAATTGAGAAAATATGGATTGAAACTACAATTCAAGATGCAAGACATCATGAATTGGGCTTGAAGAGTTGTCAAGGCATTGTGGGCTTTATTCAAGCTATTGGGCAGCCAAATACACAATTCGGGTCAAATGCAGAAAGGTCAATTTCGGAATAAAACTGGTATTGATTGAGCTAGAATTAACTTGCAAGCCATATACCGTTGGAAAGATAATTAAGATAGCTTTCCAAAGAATTTTACGGAGTTAGATTTGGAGTTCTCTAGAAGGAGTTATGACCAATTTATTACAGCTTGCGCAGAATTGGAAATTTCAACGACTCCTTAACTAGTTAGGAAAACTACTCCGACTTGAACTAGGATTTAATCTTTTTCGGATTTTTTGGGTCTCTATTGGCCTATTTAAACTCAGCAACCTTGCTATGTAAGACAATAGAGAGATTAATGTTATTTGAATTTGAGAGAATTATTCTTTCTTTGGTTCTTTTGAGAACTAGTGAACTTATCAAGAATTTGCATTCTTGTGGCATTCCAAATCAAGACTTATCACTCACCTTCTCATCTAAATCTTGAGTGTGGCATCAATATCCTTCTCCATACCTTTGGTTCATGTTTGATTAAGCATTGGGTCAAGGTTTTGTTTGTCTTAAATCTGTTTAGAACTTTCTTGGGTAGTTGAAACTTCAAATTAAGTATTCTCCTTAAAGTTTCAATGTGGGATTCGCATCATCGAGAGGTCAGTAAAGCATTCTATACTCTGGCATTTTGAGTCTGCCAATTAAGAACAGCCTCAAAAGGTTTTGGTTCTTTTAAATGCCCACTAGAGGTGATTGGAGAGTTAACAAATGGTCTAGAGCATACTTGATGTGTCGGATCGGATCTCTTTTCAAGAGGAGAAAAATCAATATTGTAATCTGATAGAGAGGTAGATGAAAACATCATACAAGACATCGGTATAGGTGTTGGCAACAAACCAGGAAGGTTTGATGGTGATAGCTTACAAGGAGTGGGTTGATGTTTCTGAATCCACTTGAGTCCTTTGTGATACAGAGGCAAAAGAGGTGGATAATATGGTTCGTTATCATCCTCAAAAAGATAAGGGCGCTAATATTTTCAACTAGAAAAAATAACCTTCTTCTTTTTCTTTCTAGAAGAATAGTCATCGAACTCATCATTATCATTTTCACATGGACAGCCTGGATCGCACATGCCTGAGTCGAGAACATCCCATATAAAATGGCCATGAAGTTTATTTGGATAAACAGGAAGACCTTGGGAGGAGAAATGCAAGATAGGTAAAGGGTCACCATTAGGAAGAATTTCATGGTGGTGATGAACAGGTTGTATCATCGAATAGGTAAAAGACACTCTGGCTGGTTCTGTGGGGGTTGATGGAGGAGGTTTGAACTGAAGGCGAATAGTACCATCAGATCTTTTCTCATACATTGGTTCACGAGTCTGGATGGGAGTGGTATTTTGGTGAAAGTGTTCATAATTTGTTATCCACTCAAGCAGCATGAGCTTGAGAAGATCGGCTCTTGGGATGTGTCTGGGGATTTGAATGATAGTAGGGATATCTGGAGATTCAGTAAAGATCATAAAGGTATCTGAATTGGCTTCATTGGATGAAGGAAGATCAAGTGAATGATTTTGAAGTCTATAGACCAATTGGTGATGGATGGTGGCAATCTTTGCACTTGCAATTTGTTCAGCTCCTTGGATCTGAAATTGAATTTTGAGGAAACTAGAGAGATTCGGATCATCTAGTGAAAGATTGAAATTTGGGTAGACAGTGAGGACAACGCTGCCAGTATGAAGGGTAGTAAGGATAGTGCCGATAATAGCTTACTGGTATTCTTTGAATCTGGTGTCCAGTAAAGCAATTCTGGCTGTAACAGGAAGGCCTTTTCTCCTATGAAGAGTAAGGATAAGGCGAACACCACCAAGATGAAGGTGAGTATATCTGGACTGTTTCTAGTGAGTAATCAACTCAGGGGAAATTTCAAGAGTAATATACTGCTCTGCAGAAGTAGATTGTAGAGAACAGTGATCAATAAAAGAAGATTGTATATACTCTTTTGGAGCAAGGCGATTTGTACGGATGAGAGAGCGAATAGAACGAGTGAAAGAAGATGGACGTTTATATAACTGGTAAGGATTCACAAGAGAAAGAGAGGATTCATTTACTTGAACAGAATAAGGGATATAAGAATATTCTACAAGACTCTCAATCTTAGAAGTAGTATGCTTAGTAACATTTTTAGGAAGTGACATGGACGAAGTGAGTTGAACTGGATTTTGTGATGAATATGCCATGAGATTGAAGCTCTTAAGTTATGTGAAGTTGAAATAAACTCAAATCAGATATAAGTAACTGAAAGAAATCATACCAAATTTATTTTGAAGTAAACACGGGCTCTAATACCACGGGGGCGTACTAGGTACTCAAAGCTACACAAGCTCTGATACCAGTATCGTGTATCAACCACACAGACTATCTCGATACCACACACAATGAATCAATACTATTTTCGTGAAAATAAAACTTGAAAACCCAAAATCTTTTCTTTTGCCTGGTTTTAAAACCTTAACACAGCCATCTCTTGCTCTTAACAAGTACCCAACCGGATAAAAAAACAATCAAAAGGTCTCAAGCTTTCTGATACACAGGATCCTTCAGAGAAGGCAAGTGTAGAGCATACGGCTTGGTTTTAATTTGAACAGATTTCCTTTTTCTTACTTATATCTTTTCTTTATTTATTTCAAAGCTTCATCGAACTTAAGAAAAGAGAGAATTAGAAAGCCATGGATAGAAAAGACTGAATATATTTTTTCAAAACTTATTTTACAACGAGGAGAGATGCCCTTATATAGAGATAAGGGTCATAAAAAATAAACTAGAAAAGTGAGACAGGACCCATCACTTTTCTAAAAGCAAACCAAATTATTAAAGCAAAAACATTTGTCATAAAGTTAGGATAGGACTCCCATGCTTTTTAACAACAAGACAAAAACAAGCCAAAAGTCATAACCTAAAAGTCTAAAAGCATAAAGTAGGTTAATTATTTCCCTTACTTTATACTATTACAATAAAGACTTTTGGTAAAGTAGATTCCTAACCGATAAGGATGAAGAAAAACACACAACATGACAAACTACTTTATTATGGAGAGGATAAGTTCATGATGTCTAGATCATCTGAGTTAGAGGTGGTATCCTCTTATCTGTCAGGGTCATAGTTTAGGCATGTCTTGACACATGTGGTGCCAGATGGACCACAGAACATGGTGCAGTTGTCCAAGTATACAGGGCCTTGATGAAGGGGCCAACCTCGAGCATGCACAATAACAAGGATACAGTTCATTACACAAGGAGAGTGAGTAATTATTGGTTCGGCTAAAAAGATAAACTCTGGGGGTTGAAGACTGGCCTTGTTCCAATGTAGTGACGTGAATATTAGAATGAGGTGTTTCCAGCTGTCTGAAATACTGGCTGAGTGGTAGAAACTCATCATCTGGATCTTTTGAATCTTGATAATATAACTGAGGAGAAGTGTCAAGACGCTCTTCTTTAATTATGATTCCTTTGTTAGAGTCTGAAGGGTTAGGGACCATAATTATTTCATGATGAGGACCAAGAGAACTGGAGACAATATTAGTGACAGATGGTTTGACATGGTTGAGTTGTAACAGGAAATTGATGAGGGTTTTCTTAAAATTCTGATCTTCTTCAAGGGTTGAAGGATGTGGTGTAGTGTGATAATGGGTACGCTGGGTTTGGGTAAAGAAAGTAAGGGTTTCTGGATGTTGGAAATAAGATCGATGAACTGTAAAAATAGATGTAAACTGATCTGCTTCATGAAGAGGAATGGAATTAAGATTACGGTCATGAGCCAATTGTCCTAGTCGTTGTCTGCACCAAAGAATAAGGGAGAACCATTCAAGAAGAGTCCATAACAAGGATGTACACTGACCAGGAGTCATGATCTTCTTTAGGGTGGACTTGAGAGGAAGAATCAGTTTTATAGCATGTAGGGTAGTGAGTGATGAGAACTATCAAGAGAATACCATTAAAGTTTCAAGTGATCCTTTGCACATTCATGAAGGCCCAATTACAAGAGCTAGAGCCAAAAAGATACAAGCTGCTTTAAATGGATTAATTGAGAAAATATGGATTGAAACTACAATTCAAGATGCAAGACATCAAGAATTGGGCTTGAAGAGATGTCAAGGCATTGTGGGCTTTATTCAAGCTATTGGGCAGCCAAATACACAATTCGGGTCAAATGCAGAAAGGTCAATTTCGGAATAAAACTGGTATTGATTGAGCTGGAATTAACTTGCAAGCCATATACCGTTGGAAAGATAATTAAGATAGCTTTCCAAAGAATTTTACGGAGTTAGATTTGGAGTTCTCTAGAAAGAGTTATGACCAATTTATTACAGCATGCACAGAATTGGAAATTTCAACGACTCCTTAACTAGTTAGGAAAACTACTCCGACTTGAACTAGGATTTAATCTTTTTCGGATTTTTTTGGGTCTCTATTGGCCTATTTAAACTCAGCAACCTTGCTATGTAAGACAATAGAGAGATTAATGTTATTTGAATTTGAGAGAATTATTCTTTCTTTGGTTCTTTTGAGAACTAGTGAACTTATCAAGAATTTGCATTCTTGTGGCGTTCCAAATCAAGACTTATCACTCACCTTCTCATCTAAATCTTGAGTGTGGCGTCAATATCCTTCTCCATACCTTTGGTTCATGTTTGATTAAGCATTGGGTCAAGGTTTTGTTTGTCTTAAATCTGTTTAGAACTTTCTTGGGTAGTTGAAACTTCAAATTAAGTATTCTCCTTAAAGTTTCAATGTGGGATTCGTATCAATTTGGTATCAGAGCAAGTTTCTAATCAGGTTTGAATGTCTTATTTATTTTGATTATCAAAAAAAGAAAACAAACAGCAAAAAAAAAAAAAAACTTACAGCAAAAAAAAAAAAAAGAAACGTACAGCAAAAAAAAAAAAAAGATTGCAAAAGGATTCAAGTATTCCTACTTTCATCAATATCAATTGTGTCCTTTACTTGCTTGTTTTCCTTTCTTCAATTTCTTTTTTGTTCTTTGTGTTCTCTTAATTCTTTTTCTTTATTAGTGTGCTGGAATAGCTTATTTGGTGTGTCACTTGTTTTGTTTTTCTTGGTTTTGTTTTTAGTTCAATAAAGAACTGAAAGAGAGAATTAAGTGTGGTAAAAGGCAATAGTTTGTGAGATCATTAGAGGGAAAAAGCCAATTTGTGTGTTAAACACGAGAGTTAAGTGAATCAAATTGAGTGAAACACGTGAGGGAGTGTTGTGAGGTTTTTTTTGCTAACTTTAATTTTTCAGATCACAAAATATGTCAAAAGAACAAGAAGCTATAGATCAATCGATCATACACAAAGCCATGCAGCAACAATTTGAGCGCATGAATCTGATGTTTGGAGAGATCCGTGACCAATTGGAAAGGCAAGACACTGCCATAGCCAATCTACAAAAGGGGGCAACAACCAATAGCTCCTAATGTAAGAGATAATCAATGGCGTCTTTGCCATGGGAGATCGTGGTGGTGATGACCTAGATAATTTTGATGACCAGGTCACCGTTGACATGCGTGGAAGAGATGATAGAAGGGTAAGACGCATAGATCGTGATTTGGGGAGTATCAAACTGAAAATTCCTTCTTTTCAAGGTAAAAATGATCCGGAAGCTTATTTGGAGTGGGAAAAAAAGGTGGAGCTAGTATTTGATTGCCATAATTACTCCGAGGAGAAAAAGGTAAAACTAGCTACTGTTGAATTTATTGATTATGCTATTATTTGGTGGGATGAACTTGTTTTGAGTAGGAGAAGAAACCGTGAAAGGCCTATAAACACTTGGGAGGAGATGAAGGCCATCATGAGGAGGAGATTCATTCCTAATCATTATTATAGGGAGCTACATCAAAGGCTTCAAAGTCTTACACAAGGCTCCAGAAGTGTGGAAGACTACCACAAGGAGATGGAAATAATCATGATTCGAGCAAACATTGAAGAAGAACGAGAGGCCACTATGGCTAGATTTTTACATGGTTTAAATCAAGATATTGCTAATGTGGTTGACTTGCAAAGATTATGTTGAATTGGAAGACATGGTTCACATGGCCATAAAAGTGGAACGACAACTAAAAAGAAAGGGTTCCACTAGACCCACTTGGGTTCATCTTCCTCATGGAAGTCAAAATGGAGCAAAGATGAAAAGGTTGTTTCAAAGCCTAAGATTGAGCCAATCAAGGATCATAAAGAGGGGGGCAGCCAAAGCAAAGGTAAATCTGATTCCCAACACTCTAGAAATAGAGATATTAAGCGTTTTAAATGTTTGGAGACAGGTCATATTGCATCTCAATGCCCAAATAAGAGGGTAATGATCTTGAGGGAAGACGGTGATGTTGAAACCGAGAGTGAATCAGATGATGATCCTATGCCACCTTTGGAGGATGCTAATGATGGTGTAGAGTATCCTGTTGATGGTAAATTGATGGTTGTTAGACGTGCTCTTAACATGCAAGTAAAAGAGGATGCGGAGGTACAACGTGATAATATATTTCATACTAGATGCCACATCAAAGATAAGGTATGTAGTATGATAATTGATGGTGGAAGTTGTACTAATGTAGCTAGCACTAGTTTGGTTGAAAAATTGAACTTGAAAACTCTAAAACATTCTAAGCCATATAAGTTACAATCGGCTGAATGATTGTGGGGAGGTTAAAGTAAATAAACAAGTGCTGGTTTCATTCTCTATTGGGAGATATAAGGATGAGGTTGTATGTGATGTAGTACCCATGCATCTTGGACACATTCTTTTGGGCGACCTTGGCAATATGATAGGCGAGTGACACATGATGGTTACTTAAATAGATATTCTTTTGTAATGAATAAAAGGCAAATCACTCTTGTACCCTTAACACCTAAGCAAGTGTATGAGGATCAAATGACAATACAAAAAGAGAGTGATACAAAAAAAGAAAATGAGAGTACAAAAGAAAGAGAGAATGAGAGAAAAGAAAGTGGAAAGATAGAAAAAAATATTGTTGAGAGAAAAGAGAGGCAACATGTAAACTTGTTTGCAAAAGAGAGAGAGGTTAAAAGGGCCTTCTTTTCAAAACAGCCTATCGTTGTACTTTTGTGCAAAGAGGCTTGTTTGCATACTAATGAGCTTAACTCTTTTTTGCCTAGTGTTATTGTGACTCTTTTGCAGGACTTTGATGATGTGTTTCCAAATGAAGTCCCTAATGGTTTGCCACCTATTAAGGGAATTGAGCATCAAATAGACTTTCTTCCCTGAGCTACCATTCTTAATAGACCCGCTTATAGAAGTAACCCAAGAAGAGACAAAGGAGCTTCAAAGGCAGATTGAAGAACTCTTGGCAAAAGGATATATGAAGGAGAGCATGAGTCCGTGTGCGGTACCAGTTCTACTAGTGCCTAAAAAGGATGGAACATGGAGGATGTGTGTTGATTGTCGTGCGATTAATAAAATCACTGTAAAGTATCGACATCCTATTCCTAGACTTGATGACATGCTTGATGAATTGTATGGTTCTTGTGTGTTTAGCAAAATAGATCTTAAAAGTGGATATCATCAAATTAGGATTAGAGAGGGAGATGAGTGGAAAACTGCTTTTAAAACAAAATATGGTTTATATGAGTGGTTAGTAATGCCATTTGGATTATCTAATGCATCCAGCACTTTTATGAGGTTAATGAGCCATGTTTTGCGTGCTTTTCTTGGTAAGTTTGTAGTTGTCTACTTTGATGATATTTTGATCTATAGCAAAAGTCTAGAAGAACACGTTGAGCATTTGCAAAGTGTATTGACTGTGTTAAGGAAGGAAAAGTTGTATGCTAATTTGAAGAAGTGTGCTTTTTGTACAAATCAGATTGTTTTTCTTGGTTATGTTATAAGTGCTAAAGGAATTGAGGTTGATGAAGAGAAGATAAAGGCTATTAAGGAATGGCCTACACCTAAAAGCATAAGTGAGGTAAGAAGTTTTCATGGTTTGGCTAGTTTTTATAGAAGATTTGTGAAAGATTTTAGCACCCTTACTGCACCTTTAACTGAAATTATTAAGAAACACGTGGGATTTAAGTGGGGTAGTGAACAAGAAAGTGCATTTAATCTAATCAAGGAGAAATTGGTTTCTGCACCACTACTTACTTTACCCGATTTTGCTAAAACTTTTGAAATTGAGTGTGATGCCTCAGGTATAGGTATTGGAGCTGTTTTAATGCAAGAGGGGCGTCCAATTGCTTATTTTAGTGAGAAATTGAGTGGCGCAGCCCTAAACTATCCTACTTATGACAAGGAGATGTATGCATTGGTGAGAGCGTTGGAAACTTGGCAACATTATCTTCTACCTAAAGAGTTTGTCATACCACTGATCATGAGTCTTTAAAGCATTTGAAAGGGCAAGGTAAGTTGCATAAGAGACATGCCAAATGGGTTGAATTCATTGAGCCATTTCCTTATGTGATCAAATACAAACAAGGTAAGGAGAATGTAGTGGCTGATGCATTATCGAGAAGGTATGCACTTATCTCTACATTAAATACAAAGTTATTAGGATTTGAGTACATTAAAGAATTATATGTTAATGATCCTGATTTTGCTAATGTGTTTAATGCTTGTGAGAAAGCTGCATTTGGAAAGTTTTATAGGCACGATGGGTTCTTATTTAGAGAGAATAAATTGTGTGTGCCATATAGTTCTTTGCGTGAATTGCTTGTGCGTGAAGCTCATGGGGGAGGTTTAATGGGACATTTCAGCATTGCAAAGACTTTAGATGTTTTAAAAGAATATTTTTTTTGGCCACATATGAAACGTGATGTTGAAAGAATATGTGAGAAGTGTATCACTTGTAAACATGCTAAGTCTAGAGTTTTACCCCATGGATTGTATAAACCTTTACCTATACCTAACGAACCTTGGGTTGATATTTCTATGGACTTTGTTTTGGGTTTACCTAGGTCAAAAAGGGGAAAGGATTCTGTTTTTGTTGTTGTTGATAGGTTTTCAAAGATGGCACATTTCATTCAATGTCACAAAACTGATGATGCAACAAACATAGCTAATTTATTTTTCAAGGAAATAGTCAAATTGCATGGAGTACCAAGGAGCATAGTTTCAGATCGAGATGCTAAGTTCTTAAGCCACTTTTGGAAAACTTTGTGGGGTAAGTTGGGTACTAAACTTTTGTTTTCTACTACTTGTCATCCACAAACTGATGGACAAACTGAGGTTGTAAATAGAACATTGTCCACGATGTTGCGTGCCATTATTCAAAAGAATTTGAAAACTTAGGAAGAATGTTTGCCACATGTTGAATTTGCTTACAATAGAACTGTCCATTCGGCTACTAAATTTTCACCATTTGAGATTGTATATGGTTTTAATCCTTTAACTCCTTTGGATTTATTGCCGTTACCTGTTGATGAGCGTGCTAGTTTGGATGGTAAAAAGAAAGCTGAATTTGTTAAGCAATTGCATGAGAAAGTGCGGCACAACATAGAAAAGAGGACCGAACAATATGCTAATCAAGCCAACAAAGGACGAAAGGAAGTGGTTTTTCAGCCTGGAGATTGGGTTTGGGTGCATATGAGAAAGGAGAGATTCCCAGCACAAAGGCGTTCAAAGTTGCTTCCAAGGGGAGATGGTCCATTTCAAGTGGTTGCACGAATCAATGACAATGCCTACAAATTGGACCTGTTGATGAGCGTGCTAGTTTGGATGGTAAAAAGAAAGCTGAATTTGTTAAGCAATTGCATGAGAAAGTGCGGCACAACATAGAAAAGAGGACCGAACAATATGCTAATCAAGCCAACAAAGGACGAAAGGAAGTGGTTTTTCAGCTTGGAGATTGGGTTTGGGTGCATATGAGCTCTGGATAGAAAATCAGGGATCAGGTTGGTATCTCCTTTTGTATACTGGACATCAAAGTCATATCTAGAAAACCATTCTTGAAGACAAAGCAGCTGATTATTGGGGATCGTTTTGCCTTTAAATTGTAGGATCTTGGGAAAAGTTGAATTATCCAATCTGATAAGGAATCTGTGGCCAAGTAAATGATATTCAAAGTTTTTTATCCCATGTTTAACGGTAAGGATTTCTTTGAACACTGTATGGTAATGCTGTTGAGCTGGACTGAACTGTCCACTAGCATATCCGATCAGGTGTTCTTTCTGATTTGTCTTTTCAAGGAGAACTGCACTCCATGATATGTTAGAAGCATCAGTTTGCAGGATACGAAGACCATTAGAAATAATTTTCAACGGTGAAGGATTCTGAGCAATCTGTTTCAACTATTGAACTGCATGTGTATGATGTTTATCCCATGGAGAGGGATTTTTCTTTAGCAAAGCAGACAAAACACTGGTGTGTTGGTCCACATGTAAAAGAAAATCTCTGATATAGTTGACGATACCCAAAAACTGTTGAACTTGCTTTTTGGAAAAGTCTTTATCAGGGAAATGCAGTAATTTTTGTGCAATATAGGGACCAGGTTGATAATGCCTGTCTTTGATGTTCATACCGAGATACTCAATCGTATTTGCAGCAACGGTATTTTTTCTGTCTGAAAGCATAATACCGTATTTTTTTGAGATATCATGAAACTATTGGAGTAATGCATGGTGTTCTTCTGCTGTTCCTGAAAACAACAAAATATCATTAATGTAAACAAGGGCATGGTGTAGGATGGGTTGGAAAATCTGGGTCATGGTTCTTTGAAAGATGGAGGGAGCCGTTTTCAATCCAAAGGGAAGGACTTTCCACTAGTAATGAGCATTTAGAATGCAAAAGGCTATTTTGTATCGTTCAGAAGGGTCAATACCCAACTGCCAAAATCTAGACTTTAAATCAAACTGAGAAAAGATGGAGTCATTTTGGAGATATGTAAACAGAGAGTTTCTGCGAGGAAGAGGGAACTTGTCATCTTGTAAGAATTGATTCAAGGGTTGATAATCAATTACTAAATGCTTTTTCCCTCGTAAAGTTTCAGATCTTTTGTTGACATAAAAAGCTTAACAAGCACATTGGGAAGAGGTAGGTTCAATCAGGTCTTGGGCCAAAAGTTCAGCACATTCTGTTTGGGCCAAAAGAAGTTCTGAGGGTGCATCCCCGGATGGGTGGCTTTAGTAGGATTTACATCTTCATTGAGCTTGAAAGGAAGCTTTATGAAGTGAGCTGGATTTTTCCATAATGGGCTGGGATGGTCAAAAGTTAAATGATTAGTTAGACAAAATCGAAGTAATTTGACTATAATATCTTGGTAATCAAGAGGGGAATGGGCCAAATGGTATAGTTTAAGCTTATCTATATAAGGCTAAAACATTGACTGGAACCTAAGCCCAGTAGGAAGGATTTGGACCTTTTCTGCCTTAAATAGGATATCAAAGCCCAAGAGTAAATCTTTGTTTGGAAGACTGGATCCAATAACATGAGTCCAAACAGTGAGTTTTGGGAATAATTGAATTCTAATCCATTTTTTTGTTCAAAGTTGGGTGGAAAAGACTTTTCCACTAGCTGCAAGAAAATGAGTTTTAGAAACAATCCAAGCTTCTAGAGGGAGAATAGCTAGATTCAAAATACTGCGCTGGGCGCCAGTATCAACAAAAGTAATAAGGGATGTAGGACGACTATATTTTAACATGAGAATCTGGATTTTCACCGAAGGAACAAGTTGAACTGAGAAGGACTGAGGGTGAGAAAGAACACCTGATCCCCATATTGCACAAGAATTGCTGCATTTCCCTGATAAAGACTTTACCAAAAAGCATGTTCAACAGTTTTTGGGTATCGTCAACTATATAACAGATTTTCTTCCACATGTGGACTAACACACCAGTGTTTTGTGTGCTTTACTAAACAAAAATCCCTCTCCATGGGATAAGCATCACACGCATACAGTTCAATAGTTGAAACAGATTGCTCAGAATCCTTCACCATTGAAAAATATTTCTGATGGTCTTCGTATCCTGCAAACTGATGCTTCTGACACATCATGGGGTGCAAAAGACAAATAAGAAAGAACACCTAATCAGATATGTTAGTGGACAATTCAGTCCAGCTCAACAGCATTACCATATAATGTTCAAAGAAATCCTTGCGGTTAAACATGGGATAAAAAAGTTTGAATATTATCTACTTGGCCACAGATTCCTTATCGGATTGGATAATTCAACTTTTCCCAAGATCCTACAATTTAAAGGCAAAATGATCTCAATAATCAGCTGCTTCGTCTTCAAGAATGGTTTTCTCGATATGACTTTGATGTCCAGCATATAAAAGGAGATACCAACATGATCCTTGATTTTCTATCCAGAGCTAATAAACCTCCTCAACCTATATTTCATACATCTCTTGTTTTCCCTGTCATATTCATGGCTTCCCATTCTCACAGGCATTCTCGTTCCACAGCTTCTTCTCTTCCCGATACAGCCCTCACTCAGAAAACTTTTCCTCCTGAAAAATCTTTCTCCACTCTTTACCAACTCTAACAATGTGCAAAAACAATACCTCTTTCGGTATTACATGCAAGTCTACTCCTAAGTCCAATTGTTTTCACTACCTTTGATTTAGAACATCTGTTCCTTACTGGATTGTATATTTCCCCTGATAGAGATATCACTGATAATGAATTATGGTATTTTTGGTGTCTCATTACCCTACATGCTATAAAACTGATTCTTCTTCTCAAGTCCACCCTGAACAAGATCATGACTCCTGGTCAGTCCACATCCTTATTATGGACTCTTCTTGAATGGTTCTCCCCTGTTCCTTGGTGGAGACAACGACTAGGATAATTGGCTCATGACAGTAATCTTAATTCCATTCCTCCTCATGAAGCCGATCAATTTACATCTATTTTTACAGTTCATCGACCTTACTTCCAACATCCAGAAACCCTTGCTTTCTTTACCCAAACCCAGTGTACCCATTATCACACTACACCACATCCTTCAACCCTTGAAGAAGATTAGAATTTTAGGAAAACCCTCACCAATTTCCTGTTATAACTCAGCCATGTCAAACCACCTGTCAATAATATTTTCTCTAGTTTTCTTGGTCCTCATCATGAAATAATTATGGTCCCTAACCCTTCAGGCTCTAGTCCTGACACTTCTCCTCAGTTATCTTATCAAGATTCTCAGGATCCAGATGATGAGTTTCTACTACTCTACCAGCATCTCAGACAGCTGAAAACACCTCCTTCCAATATTCACGTCACTACATTGGAATAAGGCCAGTCTTCAACCCCAAGAGTTATCTGTTTAGCCTAACCAGTAATTACTCACTCTTCTTGTGTAACGAACTGTATCCCTAGATCTACTAAAAGGAGGGAATTTGTTTATTTGCAACAAGAAAAGATGATAGTATTAGAATATATCCGAAAATTCGATGAGCTCTCTCGTTATGCCCCACACATGGTTGCCACAGAAGATTTGAAAAAGGATCATTTTATGCAAGGATTACGTAAAGATTTAGCAAAAGATTTAAAAGTGGCTGGAATTCGAGATACTTCCTTCAATGAGCTCATGGATCGAGCTTTGATAATTGCACAGGTAAATGAAGAAAAGAAGGAGGAAAAATGAAGAAATAAAGGGAGCTTAGAGCAAGGTGATGCGAATCCCACATTGAAACTTTAAGGAGAACACTTAATTTGAAGTTTCAATTACCCAAAAAAGTTCTAAACAGATTTAAAACACACAAAACCTTGACCCAATGCTTAATCAAACATGAACCAAAGGTATGGAGAAGGATATTGACGCCACACTCAAGATTTAGATGAGAAGGTGAGTGATAAGTCTTGATTTGGAACGCCACAAGAATGTAAATTCTTGATAAGTTCACTAGTTCTCAAAAGAACCAAAGAAAGAATAATTCTCTCAAATTCAAATAACATTAATCTCTCTATTGTCTTACATAGCAAGGTTGCTGAGTTTAAATAGGCCAATAGAGACCTAAAAAAATCCGAAAAAGATTAAATCCTAGTTCAAGTCGGAGTAGTTTTCCTAACTAGTTAAGGAGTCGTTGAAATTTCCAATTCTGCGCATGCTGTAATAAATTGGTCATAACTCCTTCTAGAGAACTCCAAATCTAACTCCGTAAAATTCTTTGGAAAGCTATCTTAATTATCTTTCCAACGGTATATGGCTTGCAAGTTAATTCCAGTTTAATCAATACCAGTTTTATTCCGAATTTGACCTTTCTGCATTTGATCCGAATTGTGTATTTGGCTGCCCAATAGCTTGAATAAAGCCCACAATGCCTTGACATCTCTTCAAGCCCAATTCATGATGTCTTGCATCTTGAATTGTAGTTTCAATCCATATTTTCTCAATTAATCCATTTAAAGCAGCTTGTATCTTTTTGGCTCTAGCTCTTGTAATTGGGCCTTCATGAATGTGCAAAGGATCACTTGAAACTTTAATGGTATTCTCTTGATAGTTCTCATCATTCCCCCTCTCCTGAAAAAGGATTCGTCCTCGAATCTTCACCTACATCAAAAGGAGAAAGATCAGAAACATTAAAAGTAGCACTCACATTATACTCACCAGGAAGGTCCAATTTGTAGGCATTGTCATTGATTCGTGCAACCACTTGAAATGGACCATCTCCCTTGGAAGCAACTTTGAACGCCTTTGTCTTTGAATCTCTCCTTTCTCATATGCACCCAAACCCAATCTCCAGGCTGAAAAACCACTTCCTTTCGTCCTTTGTTGGCTTGATTAGCATATTGTTCAGTCCTCTTTTCTATGTTGTGCCGCACTTTCTCATGCAATTGCTTAACAAATTCAGCTTTCTTTTTACCATCCAAACTAGCACGCTTATCAACAGGTAACGGCAATAAATCCAAAGGAGTTAAAGGATTAAAACCATATACAATCTCAAATGGTGAAAATTTAGTAGCTGAATAGACAGTTCTATTGTAAGCAAATTCAACATGTGGCAAACATTCTTCCCAAGTTTTCAAATTCTTTTGAATAATGGCACGCAACATCGTGGACAATGTTCTATTTACAACCTCAGTTTGTCCATCAGTTTGTGGATGACAAGTAGTAGAAAACAAAAGTTTAGTACCCAACTTACCCCACAAAGTTTTCCAAAAGTGGCTTAAGAACTTAGCATCTCGATCTGAAACTATGCTCCTTGGTACTCCATGCAATTTGACTATTTCCTTGAAAAACAAATTAGCTATGTTTGTTGCATCATCAGTTTTGTGACATGGAATGAAATGTGCCATCTTTGAAAACCTATCAACAACAACAAAAACAGAATCCTTTCCCCTTTTTGACCTAGGTAAACCCAAAACAAAGTCCACAGAAATATCAACCCAAGGTTCGCTAGGTATAGGTAAAGGTTTATACAATCCATGGGGTAAAACTCTAGACTTAGCATGTTTACAAGTGATACACTTCTCACATATTCTTTCAACATCACGTTTCATATGTGGCCAAAAAAAATGTTCTTTTAAAACATCTAAAGTCTTTGCAATGCCGAAATGTCCCATTAAACCTCCCCCATGAGCTTCACGCACAAGCAATTCACGCAAAGAACTATATGGCACACACAATTTATTCTCTCTAAATAAGAACCCATCGTGCCTATAAAACTTTCCAAATGCAGCTTTCTCACAAGCATTAAACACATTAGCAAAATCAGGATCATTAACATATAATTCTTTAATGTACTCAAATCCTAATAACTTTGTATTTAATGTAGAGATAAGCATACCTTCTCGATAATGCATCAGCCACTACATTCTCCTTACCTTGTTTGTATTTGATCACATAAGGAAATGGCTCAATGAATTCAACCCATTTGGCATGTCTCTTATGCAACTTACCTTGCCCTTTCAAATGCTTTAAAGACTCATGATCAGTGTGTATGACAAACTCTTTAGGTAGAAGATAATGTTGCCAAGTTTCCAACGCTCTCACCAATGCATACATCTCCTTGTCATAAGAAGGAGAGTTTAGTCGCGCCACTCAATTTCTCACTAAAATAAGCAATTGGACGCCCCTCTTGCATTAAAACAGCTCCAATACCTATACCTGAGGCATCACACTCAATTTCAAAAGTTTTAGCAAAATCGGGTAAAGTAAGTAGTGGTGCAAAAACCAATTTCTCCTTGATTAGATTAAATGCACTTTCTTGTTCACTACCCCACTTAAATCCCATGTGTTTCTTAATAATTTCAGTTAAAGGTGCAGTAAGGGTGCTAAAATCTTTCACAAATCTTCTATAAAAACTAGCCAAACCATGAAAACTTCTTACCTCACTTATGCTTTTAGGTGTAGGCCATTCCTTAATAGCCTTTATCTTCTCTTCATCAACCTCAATTCCTTTAGCACTTATAACATAACCAAGAAAAACAATCTGATTTGTACAAAAAGCACACTTCTTCAAATTAGCATACAACTTTTCCTTCCTTAACACAGTCAATACACTTTGCAAATGCTCAACGTGTTCTTCTAGACTTTTGCTATAGATCAAAATATCATCAAAGTAGACAACTACAAACTTACCAAGAAAAGCACGCAAAACATGGTTCATTAACCTCATAAAAGTGCTGGGTGCATTAGATAATCCAAATGGCATTACTAACCACTCATATAAACCATATTTTGTTTTAAAAGCAGTTTTCCACTCATCTCCCTCTCTAATCCTAATTTGATGATATCCACTTTTAAGATCTATTTTGCTAAACACACAAGAACCATATAATTCATCAAGCATGTCATCAAGTCTAGGAATAGGATGTCGATACTTTACAGTGATTTTATTAATCGCACGACAATCAACACACATCCTCCATGTTCCATCCTTTTTAGGCACTAGTAGAACTGGTACCGCACACGGACTCATGCTCTCCTTCACATATCCTTTTGCCAAGAGTTCTTCAATCTGCCTTTGAAGCTCCTTTGTCTCTTCGGGGTTACTTCTATAAGCGGGTCTATTAAGAATGGTAGCTCCAGGAAGAAAGTCTATTTGATGCTCAATTCCCCTAATAGGTGGCAAACCATTAGGGACTTCATTTGGAAACACATCATCAAAGTCCTGCAAAAGAGTCACAATAACACTAGGCAAAAAAGAGTTAAGCTCATTAGTATGCAAACAAGGCTCTTGCATAAAAGTACAATGATATGCTGTTTTGAAAAGAAATCTCTTTTAACCTCTCTATCTTTTGCAAACAAGTTTACATGTTGCCTCACTTTTCTCTCAACAATATTTTTTCTATCTTTTCACTTCATTTTCTCTCATTCTCTCTTTCTTTTGTGCTCTCATTTTTTTTTGTATCACTTTCTTTTTGTATTGTCATTTGATCCTCATACACTTACCTAGGTGTTAAGGGTACAAGAGTGATTTGCCTTTTATTCATTACGAAAGAATATCTATTTAAGTAACCATCATGTGTCACTCGCCTATCATATTGCCAAGGTTGTCCCAAAAGAATGTGTCCAGCATGCATGGGTACTACATCACATACAACCTCATCCTTATATCTCCCAATAGAGAATGAAACCAGCACTTGTTTATTTACTTTAACCTCCCCACAATCATTCAGCCATTGTAACTTATATGGCTTAGAATGTTTTAGAGTTTTCAAGTTCAATTTTTCAACCAAACTAGTGCTAGCTACATTAGTACAACTTCCACCATCAATTATCATACTACATACCTTATCTTTGATGTGGCATCTAGTATGAAATATGTTATCACGTTGTACCTCCGCATCCTCTTTTACTTGCATGTTAAGAGCACGTCTAACAACCATCAATTCACCATCAACAGGATACTCTACACCATCATTAGCATCCTCCAAAGGTGGCATAGGATCATTATCTGATTCACTCTCGGTTTCAACATCACCATCTTCCCTCAAGATCATTACCCTCTTATTTGGGCATTGAGATGCAATATGACCTGTCCCCAAACATTTAAAACACTTAATATCTCTATTTCTAGAGTGTTCGGAATCAGATTTACCTTTGCTTTGGCTGCCCCCCTCTTTATGATCCTTGATTGGCTCAATCTTAGGCTTTGAAACAACTTTTCCATTTTTGCTCCATTTTGACTTCCATGAGGAAGATGAACCCAAATTGGGTCTAGTGGAACCCTTTCTTTTTAGTTGTCGTTCCACTTTTATGGCCATGTGAACCATGTCTTCCAATTCAACATAATGCTGCAAGTCAACCACATTAGCAATATCTTGATTTAAACCATGTAAAAATCTAGCCATAGTGGCCTCTCGTTCTTCTTCAATGTTTGCTCGAATCATGATTATTTCCATCTCCTTGTGGTAGTCTTCCACACTTCTGGAGCCTTGTGTAAGACTTTGAAGCCTTTGATGTAGCTCCCTATAATAATGACTAGGAACGAATCTCCTCCTCATGATGGCCTTCATCTCCTCCCAAGTGTTTATAGGCCTTTCACGGTTTCTTATCCTACTCAAAACAAATTGATCCCACCAAATAATAGCATAATTAATAAATTCAACAGCAGCTAGTTTTACCTTTTTCTCCTCAGAGTAATTATGGCAATCAAATACTAGCTCCACCTTTTTTTCCCACTCCAAATAAGCTTCCGGATCATTTTTACCTTGAAAAGAAGGAATTTTCAGTTTGATACTCCCCAAATCATGATCTATGCGTCTTACCCTTCTATCATCTCTTCCACGCATGTCAACGGTGACCTGGTCATCAAAATTATCTAGGTCATCACCACCCTGATCTCCCATGGCAGCACGCCATTGATTATCTCTTACATTAGGAGCTATTGGTTGTTGCCCCTTTTGTAGATTGGCTATGGCAGTGTCTTGCCTTTCCAATTGGTCACGGATCTCTCGAAACATCAGATTCATGCGCTCAAATTGTTGCTGCATGGCTTTGTGTATGATCGATTGATCTATAGCTTCTTGTTCTTTTGACATATTTTGTGATCTGAAAAATTAAAGTTAGCAAAAAAAAACCTCACAACACTCCCTCACGTGTTTCACTCAATTTGATTCACTTAACTCTCATGTTTAACACACAAATTGGCTTTTTCCCTCTAATGATCTCACAAACTATTGCCTTTTACCACACTTAATTCTCTCTTTCAGTTCTTTATTGAACTAAAAACAAAACCAAGAAAAACAAAACAAGTGACACACCAAATAAGCTATTCCAGCACACTAATAAAGAAAAAGAATTAAGAGAACACAAAGAACAAAAAAGAAATTAAAGAAAGGAAAACAAGCAAGTAAAGGACACAATTGATATTGATGAAAGTAGGAATACTTGAATCCTTTTGCAATCTTTTTTTTTTTTTTTGCTGTACGTTTCTTTTTTTTTTTTTTGCTGTAAGTTTTTTTTTTTTTTTTTGCTGTTTGTTTTCTTTTTTTGATAATCAAAATAAATAAGACATTCAAACCTGATTAGAACCTTGCTCTGATACCAAATTGATGCGAATCCCACATTGAAACTTTAAGGAGAACACTTAATTTGAAGTTTCAACTACCCAAGAAAGTTCTAAACAGATTTAAGACACACAAAACCTTGACCCAATGCTTAATCAAACATGAACCAAAGGTATGGAGAAGGATATTGACGCCACACTCAAGATTTAGATGAGAAGGTGAGTGATAAGTCTTGATTTGGAACGCCACAAGAATGCAAATTCTTGATAAGTTCACTAGTTCTCAAAAGAACCAAAGAAAGAATAATTCTCTCAAATTCAAATAACTTTAATCTCTCAATTGTCTTACATAGCAAGGTTGCTGAGTTTAAATAGGCCAATAGAGACCCAAAAAATCCGAAAAAGATTAAATCCTAGTTCAAGTCGGAGTAGTTTTCCTAACTAGTTAAGGAGTCGTTGAAATTTCCAATTCTGCGCATGCTGTAATAAATTGGTCATAACTCCTTCTAGAGAACTCCAAATCTAACTCCGTAAAATTCGTTGGAAAGCTATCTTAATTATCTTTCCAAGGGTATATGGCTTGCAAGTTAATTCCAGTTCAATCAATACCAGTTTTATTCCGAAATTGACCTTTCTGCATTTGACCCGAATTGTGTATTTGGCTGCCCAATAGCTTGAATAAAGCCCACAATGCCTTGACATCTCTTCAAGCCCAATTCATGATGTCTTGCATCTTGAATTGTAGTTTCAATCCATATTTTCTCAATTAATCCATTTAAAGCAGCTTGTATCTTTTTGGCTCTAGCTCTTGTAATTGGGCCTTCATGAATGTGCAAAGGATCACTTGAAACGTTAATGGTATTCTCTTGATAGTTCTCATCACTATTGGCCTATTTAAACTCAGCAACCTTGCTATGTAAGACAATTGAGAGATTAATGTTATTTGAATTTGAGAGAACTATTCTTTCTTTGGTTCTTTTGAGAACTAGTGAACTTATCAAGAATTTACATTCTTGTGGCATTCCAAATCAAGATTTATCACTACCTTCTCATCTAAATCTTGAGTGTGGCGTCAATATCCTTCTCCATACCTTTGGTTCATGTTTGATTAAGCATTGGGTCAAGGTTTTGTGTGTCTTAAATCTATTTAGAACTTTCTTGGGTAGTTGAAACTTCAAGTTAAGTGTTATAAAATGCCTATGTAACAAACCTTTTTTTGTAACAAACCTTTTTTGTAACAAATCTGTTTAAATCTGTTTATAAAAGACAAACTCTTTTATCTTTATGTAACAAACCTTTTTTTGTTTAATATTTATAAAATGCCTATTTTGAAACCGTTTCTTTAAAATACTTAATGTTACTTTAGGTACAAACATAAGGGGTGGAGAGTTACAATTTGGTATCAGAGCCGAAGGTTTAAAGCGACTCTGTAGACCGTCCATATGCACTGGCCAAGGGGGAGGACATAGCTCAGCTCTTAGTAAGATTAGGAGCTAAGATAATTAAATATCTTACATTTAATTTATTTGACCCATAGAAACTTTTTAAAAGAAAATAGAGATGTCAAGTGCTAGAGGTAATAGAGGTAGAAGAGTAGAAGGAAACTTCAAGAGAGCAATCTTCTGCAATTGATCGACTAACAGACATTGTCACACGACTCTTAGAAAGAGAAGTCATAAGAGATGAATGTGCGCAAGCAACGAATAATGCTGGGGCTGAATTTAGAAGATTAAACCCACCTATATTTGAAGGAGGCACAGATCTTATAGCAGCAGACCAATGGTTGTGAACCATGGAAAGAATGACGGAAGTAGCAGAGGAGGAAAGGGTCATTTGCATTTCCTTTACGCTGTGGGGGGCAGCTGAATATTGGTGGGATTCCATACAACGAAATGACAATGCGATGGAAGGAATTTAAATAACACTTTTACAATAAGTATTTTTCAGAGACGGTGAGATCTACTAAAATGAGGGAATTCATTTATTTGCAACAAGAAAAGATGACAGTACTAGAATATATCCAAAAATTTGATGAGCTCTCTCGTTATGCCCCACACATGGTTGCCACAGAAGATTTGAAAAAGGATTATTGTATGCAAGGATTACGTAAAGATTTAGCAAAAGACTTAAAAGTGGCTAGAATTCGAGATGCTTCCTTCAATGAGCTCATGATCGAGCTTTGATAATTGAATAGGCAGATGAAGAAAAGAAGAAGGAAAAATAAAGAAAGAAAGGGAGCATAGAGCAAAGGAATTATGCCGTTAATAATGGAAGACAACTCTTGAACAATAAGAGGAAGAGAGCACCAACTACTCAGGGACAAGATAAGAACAAACGTATAAAGAATCATCAAAAGGAAGCCCTACCAAGGCATAAATGCAATCAATGTGGTAGAACTCACCCTGGGGAATGTCGAGCCAACACCAGAACGTGTTTCAAATGTGGAAAGGAAGGGTATTTCATTAAAGACTGCCCACAGAATGGGATATAGTAGGAAAGGAGTAACGCACGAGTATTCACACTTACCAAGGCAGATGCAGAGGTAAACCCCTCAGTAATATCAGGTGAACTATTTATCTCTCAAACTCCTGCATATGTGTTGATAAACTCAGGAGCTACACATTCATTTATCTCAACAGCATTTATAAGGAAAATCAAAGGGACCGTTAACATAATAAGTAGACCTTATAGTGTCTTGCTTTCATCTAGTGAAGTATTAAACTTAGGACAACTAGTAAGAGCATGCGAAGTCAACATTAGTGATTGTACACTATGTGTTGACTTAATAATCCTTGAGATACATGACTACGATGTCATTCTTAGTATGGATTGGTTATCAAAGTACCATGCCAAGATAGATTGTGAGAAAAAAGAGGTAACTTTCTAACCACCACAAAAGAAACCATTTATATTCAGAGGGGGATGTAAGAGGAATAGAATACCTATCATTTCTGCCTTAAAAGCAACTAGACTATTAAAGGGAGGATTTGAGGGATACTTGGCAAGCGTCATCAAGGTTGAAGAGCAAATGCCAAAATTGGAAGAAATTCTAGTGGTGAATGAATTTCCTAAGGTCTTTCTTGAAGAACTCCCCGGATTATCGCCAGATCGAAAAGTTGAATTCAAATTGACTTGCTACCAGGAACGACCCCAATCTTAAAAGCACCCTACAGGATGGCCCCATCAGAATTAAAGGAGTTAAAGAATCAACTGCAAGAACTATTAGACAAAGGCTACATACGTCCAAGCCATTTACCTTGGGGAGCACCAGTGCTGTTCGTGAAGAAAAAGGATGGATCTATGCGGATGTGCATAGACTATCGAGAACTAAACAAGGTCACCATCAAGAATAAGTACCACTTCCACGAATCGAGGATCTGTTTGATCAACTACAAGGAGCAGCAGTATTTTCAAAAATTGAACTACGGTCAGGATATCACCAGCTAAAATTCAGAGAGGAGGATATTCCAAAGACCGCATTCAGAATACATTATGGACAATATGAATTTGTTGTCATGCCATTTGGTCTGACTAATGCCCCAGCAGCTTTCATGGATCTCATGAATAGAGTATTTAAAGATTATTTGGACAAATTCATAGTGGTATTCATTGACGACATCTTGATCTACTCACGGACGAAGGAAGAACATGTCAAACATCTGAGGAGTGCTGGAAAGAGTTATATTCCTAGGGCACGTTGTGTCTAAGGATGGAATATCAGTCGATCCCTCAAAATTGGAATATGAGAAGAACTATCCCACACATGACTTAGAGTTGGCCGCGGTGGTACATGCATTGAAGATATGGCGTCACTATCTGATGGGAGCACATTTTAAGATCTATACGGATCACAAGAGCCTTAAATACTTCTTTACACAAAAGGAACTGAACATGCGACAACGACGTTGGCTTGAACTCGTCAAGGACTACGATTGTGAAATAAACTATCATTCTGGAAAAGCAAATGTGGTAGCGGATGCACTAAGTCAAAAGTCAAGTTTGTCGGCTTTAAAGATGCTGCCCAAGCCATTATAAGAGAGATATGCAAGGCAGAGATCGAGCTCATGACAGGAAAACTCGCTCACATGACACTTTGCTCAACTCTATTGGAAAATATTAAGGAAAGGCAAGAAGCAGATTCGTACTTAAAGAATTTAAAGATGGAGATCAATACAGAGAAAGAGATGTTGTTCAAGAAGTCAGAGAAAGGGATCATTTTATTCAGAGATAGGATATGCGTACTAGATAATGAACATCTAAAAAGAGAAATTCTACTTGAAGCTCATACAACTCCATATTTGCTTCATCCTGGTACAACGAAAATGTATAAAGATTTAAAAAGGCACTACTGGTGGCCTGGGATGAAGAAGGATATAGTTAAGTTCGTGGCTCAATGCCTCACCTGCCAACAAATCAAGGCAGAACATCAAAGGTTAGTAGGACTTTTAGAACCCAATCAAATTCCTCAATGGAAGTGGGAAGAAATAACAATGGACTTTGTCGTTGGCCTCTCAAGGACTACAAAAATGCATGATGCCATCTGGGTGATAGTTGATCGACTCACAAAGTCTGCCCACTTTTTGCCTATTCGGATGACGAACACCATGGACCAACTCGCAGAAATATACATAAAGGAGATAGTCAGATTACATGGTGTACCTGTCTCTATTATTTCTGATCAAGATACAAGATTCACCTCGACATTCTGGAGAAGCTACATAAGGCTATGGGGACAAGACTTAAATTTAGCACAGCATTTCACCCTCAAACAGATGGCCAATTAGATAGGACGATTCAAACACTTGAAGATATGTTACGAGGATGTGTCATCGACTTTCAAGGATCCTGGAGCAAATATTTAGCATTTGCTGAATTCGCCTATAACAATAGTTACTAGGCAACAATCGGCATGGCACCATACGAAGCTTTATATGGTAGAAAATGTCGATCACCCATTCACTGGGATGAAATGGATGAGCAAAGATACCTTGGACCATACTTGGTCGCGGCCTCATCTGAAGCAATCGAGAAAATACGACAAAGAATGCAAGTAGCCCAAAGTTGACAGAAAAGTTATGCGGATAAAAGATGAAGACCGTTAGAATTTCAAGTTGGCGAGAAAGTATTCCTAAAGGTCGCCCTAATGAAAGGATCGATGAGATTTGGAAACAAGGGAAAATTAAGTCCAAGGTTCATTGGGCCATTTGAAGTACTCGAATGTATTGGGAGTGTCTCCTATCGACTTGCGCTACCACCATCATTATCAAGAATACACAATGTCTTTCATGTCTCCATGTTAAAGAAATATGTTCCAGACCCCTCTCACGTGCTAGATTATGAGCCTCTTCAACTCGAGGAAGACTTAACTTACGAAGAACGCCCAATTCAATTACTTGATAGAAGAATAAAAGAGTTAAGGCACAAGAAAATCCCTCTAGTTAAGATACTATAGCGGAACAACTCAGTGGAGGAGACAACATGGGAGCACGAGGAAGAAATGAAGAACAAGTATCCCGAGCTATTCAGTAAGTAAATTTTGAGGACGAAATTTTTAAAAGGGGAGGAGATTGTGAGGTACAAGTTTCTTACTTGGATATAATATAATCAACCCAACAAACTTCTTTAAGCATTTATCATAATAATAATAATAATATAATGACATAAAATAATGTTGCAAAGATAGTAGAAATTTTAGAAATTATTAAAGATATTTATGAAAGCATAAATCAATAATTAAAGCTAATAGTGACATAAGCAATGACATAAGTGATGATGCAATAAGAAATGTTGTAGAGATATTAGGAATTCTAGAAATTACTAAGATATTTATGGAAAGATAAATTAATAATTTAAAAGTAATGATGACATAAGTAATGACATAAGTGATGATGTAATAGGAAATGTTGTAGAGATTTAGAAATTTCTAAGATATTTATAAAGAAATAAATCTTTATCATTAATTAAGTGCTAGGTGGTAAAATCTTAAGCATTCTAGAAATCACCAAGATATTTGTAGAGAAATAAATCTCCACCATTAATCAAATGATGTGGTGGCAAAATTCTAACCACTCATAGGCCTTAGGAAACTCTATAAATACCCCTTAGCCCTTGCATTTCTCTATAAACCCTAGAATCCCATCTTGTCCCATTCTAAGCCAAAGCATCCCTAGTGAAGAAATTCTCAAGTTTAGGAAGGAAGGTTTAGGGGAATCAAAGAAAAACAATTAAGTAACACTTCACTTCAATTGCAATGTAAGGACAATATGTTAAATTAGCTTTAAGTAATAATTCTCTTATGTTAGGTTTAGTCATAAATAATCTCTTGTCTTATAATGATTATTATTGTGGTGTGATTAATTATTATTAAATCCCAATGGCTGGCTCTGCCGCCTACACCATGAAATTATCCTCATATGGCCAACTATGCCGCCTAAGATGTGGATGGTCGGCTATGCCACTTAACATGTGAAACTCTTATTTTATCATGCCATAGTCGGCACTGCCGCCTAAATTATGATGTTGGTATAACTCTCTACATGGTCGGCACTGCCGCCTAATATATGATATTGTTACGACTCTTTACATGGTCAGCCCTGCTGCCTATATTATAGTTCTATTTCTTTAGATTTCTATATGGATGGCACTGTCGCCTATGTTATATGTTGTAGTTTCATGTTATGCTTTATTATATATTTAGAGGATTTATATGTTGTGACATAAGTTGCATTGATCTCATGCATTTCACGAGTGATTTGTTAAATAGGCATTTTAATGATTTAAAGAAAAGAGGTTGCTGTAGTACTAGGTGGCAAGCATTCATAAAGAGGGCAAGCCCTTTAAGCTAAGAAAAGAGATCCTTTGGGGACGGCGATACGTAACGCCCAACGGATCCATTAATTTAAGCCCAAGGGCATGTTATAGAATGCTAGCCTTGTAGTACAACAAACCTAGGGCCCTAACATTGTTCTTCATATTTTAAAGTTTCATGTAAAAAGTTTTAGCACTTATTTTATAAAGTCATTCATAGGCATGATAGATAATACATGCATCGAGTGTTTACTTACTGGGCATTAGCTCACGTAGTCCTTACATTGCAGGAACTCAGTAGGAAAAGCTGACGCCAAGTCTCCACCAAGGCAAGGTGCATATGGACATAACAGACCTTGGGTTGCACAACGGGCTTAACTATGTTCCCACCTAAGCATAAATACAATAAGCTTGTTTATGGAATTAGTTGTGACATTTGTAACAAGTTTTTTTTGTGTGACAAACCCTTTTATCTTTATGTAACAAACCTTTTTTTGTTTAATATTTATAAAATGCCTATTTTGAAACTATTTCTTTAAAATACTTAATGTTACTTTAGGTACAAACATAAAAGGTGGAGCGTTACAAAGAGATTAAATGTGTAGTTCAAGTCGAACTAGTTCTTTCTAACTAGTTAAAGAGATTAAAGGAGCCGTTGAAATTCCCAAGTCTGAGCATGCTGTAATGAAATGGTCATAACTCCTTCAAGAGAACTCCAAATCTAACTCTATAAGATTCCTTGGAAAGCTATCTTAATTATCTTTCCAATGTTATATATTTTGCAAATTAATTCCAGCTCAATCAATACCAGTTTTATTCCAAAATTGACCTTTCTACATTTGATCTGAATTGTGTATTTGGCTGCCCAATAGCTTCAATAAAACCCACAATCAGGAAAGTAGCACTCACAAGTTCTTCCTAACTTGTCATTGATTCATTCAACCACTTGAAATGGACTATATACACCCAAACCCAATCTCCAAGCTGAAAAACTTGCTTACGTCCTTTGTTGGCATGAGTAGCATACTGTTCAGTCCTCTTTTCTATGTTGTGCTGCACTTTCTTGTGCAATTGCTTAACAAATTCAGCTTTCTTTTTACCATCCAAACTAGCACGCTCATCAATAAGTAACGGTAATAAATCCAAAGGAGTTAATGGATTAAAACCATATACAATCTCAAATGGTGAAAATTTAGTAGCTGAATGGACAGTTCTATTGTAAGCAAATTCAACATGTGGCAAACATTCTTCCCAAGTTTTTAAATTCCATCAGTTTGCAGATGACAAGTAGTAGAAAACAAAAGTTTAGTACCCAACTTACCCCACAAAGTTTTCCAAAAGTGGCTCAAGAACTTAACATCTCGATCTGAAACTATGCTCCTTGGTACTCAATGCAATCTGACTATTTCCTTAAAAGATAAATTAGCTATGTTTGTTGCATCATCAGTTTTGTGACATGGAATGAAATGTGCCATCTTTGAAAACCTATCAACAATAACAAAAACAGCATCTTTTCCCCTTTTTGACCTAGGTAAAACCAAAACAAAGTCCATAGAAATGTCAACCCAAGGTTTGCTAGGTATAGGTAAAGGGTTATACAATCCATGGGGTAAAGCTCTAGTCTTAGCATGTTTACAAGTGATACACTTCTCACATATTCTTTCAACATCACGTTTCATATTTGCCCAAAAGAACTGTTCTTTTAAAACATCTAAAGTCTTTGCAATGCTGAAATGTCCCATTAATCCTCCCCTATGAGCTTTACGCACAAGCAATTCACACAAAGAACTATATGGCACACACAATTTATTCTCTCTAAATAAGAACCCATCGTGCCTATAGAACTTTCCAAATGCAGCTTTCTCACAAGCATTAAAAATATTAGCAAAATCAGGATCATTAACATATATTTCTTTAATGTACTTAAATTCTAACAACTTTGTATTTAATGCAGAGATAAGTGCATACCTTCTCGATAATGCATCAGCCACCACATTCTCCTTACCTTGTTTGTGTTTGATCACATAAGGAAATGGCTCAATGAATTCAACCCATTTGGCATGTCTCTTATGCAACTTACCTTGCCCTTTCAAATGCTTTAAGGACTCATGATCAGTGTGTATGACAAACTCTTTAGGTAGAAGATAATGTTGCCAAGTTTCTAATGCTCTCACCAATGCATACATCTCCTTGTCATAAGTAGGATAGTTTAGGGCTTCGCCACTCAAATCTAGACTTATCACTCACCTTCTCATCTAAATCTTGAGTGTTGCGTCAATATCCTTCTCCATACCTTTAGTTCATGTTGGGCCGAAGCCTAACTCAGCCCTAAAAGAGCTCTATGATGAGAACTATCAAGAGAATACCATTAAAGTTTCAAGTGACCCTTTGCACATTCATGAAGGCCCAATTACAAGAGATAGAGCCAAAAAGATGCAAGCTGCTTTAAATGGATTAATTGAGAAAATATGGATTGAAACTACAATTCAAGATGCAAGAAATCATGAATTAGGCTTGAAGAGATGTCAAGGCATTGTGGGCTTTATTCAAGCTATTGGGCAGCCAAATACACAATTCGGGTCAAATGCAGAAAGGTCAATTTCGGAATAAAAATGGTATTGATTGAACTGGAATTAACTTGCAAGCCATATACCGTTGGAAAGATAATTAAGATAGCTTTCCAACGAATTTTACAGAGTTAGATTTGGAGTTGTCTAGAATGAGTTATGACCAATTCATTACAACATGCTCAGACTTGGAAATTTCAACTGCTCCTTTAATCTCTTTAATTAGTTAGAGAGAACTAGTTCGACTTAAACTAGACATATAATCTCTTTCAAATTGATAAGTTCCACAATAACTAGGCATTTAATCTTTTTCAGATTTTTGGGTCTCTATTGGCCTATTTAAACTCAGCAACCTTGCTATGTAAGACAATTAGAGATTAATGTTATTTGAATTTGAAAGAATTATTCTTTCTTTGGTTCTTTTGAGAACTAGTGAACTTATCAAGAATTTGCATTCTTGTGGCGTTCCAAATCTGGACTTATCACTCACCTTCTCATCTAAATCTTGAGTATGGCATCAATATCCTTCTCCATACCTTTGGTTCATGTTTGCTTAAGCATTGGGTCAAGGTTTTGTGTGACTTAAATCTGTTTAGAACTTTTTTGGGTAGTTGAAACTTCAAAATTAAATATCCACCTTAAAGTTTTAATGTGGGATTCACACCACTCTAGGACTACCCAGCACTTATAAACTAGACCCTAGCCAGGATCCCAACCGAAGTAGGACGAGGTGTATCATTCATAACCCATATACTCCCCCCTAGTGAACACTTGGGCTTTGATACCAAGTTTGGGCCAAATCTTAACTCAGCCCTAAAAGAGCACTCAAAGGGTGAGGACTGCCCAACACTTATAAACTGGACCCTAGCCAAGATCCCAACTGATATGGGATGAGGTGTGTCACTCACACCCATATACTTCCCCCAGTGAACACCTGGGCTCTGATACTAAGTTTGGGCCGAAGCCTAACTCAGCCCTAAAAGAGCTCTCAAAGGGTGAGGACTGCCCAGAACTTATAAACTGGACCCTAGCCAGGATCCCAACCAATGTGGGACGAGGTGTATCATTCACACATATATTAGAACAATTGGCTCATGACCGTAATTTAACTCCATTCCTCCTCATGAAGTAGATCCGTTTACATCTATTTTTACAGTTCATCGACCTTACTTTTAACATCCAGAAATCTATGCTTTCTTTACCAAAACCTAGTGTTCCCATTATCACACTACACCACATCCTTCAACCCTTGAAGATGATCCGAACTTCAAGAAAATCCTTACCAATTTCCTGTTACAACTCAACTATGTCAAATCACGTGTCACTAATATTGTCTCCAATTCTCTTGGTCCTCATCATGAAATAATTATGGTCTCTAACCCTTCGCGCTCCAGCAAAGGAATCATAATTAAAGAAGAACGTCCTGACACTCCTCCTCAGTTATATTATCAAGATTCTCAGGATCCAGATGATGAGTTTTTACCTCTCAGCCAGCATCTCAAACAGCTGGAAAACACCTCCTTCCAATGTTCATGTCACTACATTAGAACAAGGTCAGTCTTCTACTCCTAGAGTTATCTCTACCTCTGAACCAGTCATTACTCAGTTTCCCTGTGTAAAGAATTGTATCCCTGGTATTGTGCATACTTGGGGTTTTCCTCTTTACCATGGCCCCACATACCTGGATTACTACACCATGTTCTACGGTCCATCTAACACACGTGTCCAAATTACAGGCCTGACTAACAAGAAGAAACAAACTCCAGCGTAGATGATCTAGAACAGATGGACCTGTCCTCTTCTTAATAATGTTGTTTTATCTTTTTATGTAGTTGTAATAGTATAAAGTAAAGGAAATAATTAACCTACTTTATACTTTTGTCTTATTAGCTTACTTTATGCTTTTATCGTTTTTTCTTTTAGAAAAGCCTGGGGGTCCTGTCCTAGCTTTATGACAAGTGTTTTGGCTTTAATAATTATGTTTACTTTTAGAAAAGTGATGGGTCCTGTCTCACTTTTCTAATTTATCTTTTATGACCCTTATCTCCATATAAGGGCGTCTTTCATCTTTGTAGAATAAGTTGGTTTTCACTCAGAATATATTCAGTATTTTTCTATCCATGGCTTTCTAATTCTCTCTCTCTTCTTAAGTTCGATGAAGCTTTGAAATAGATAAAGAAATGATATATGTAAGGAAAAGGAAATCTATTCAAATTAAAACCAAGTCGTATGCTCTACACTTGCCTTCTCTGAAGGATCCTATGTATAAGAAAGCTTGAGACCTTTTGGTTGTTTTCTTTTTTGGTTTGGTACCCGTTTTAAGCTAGGAAAAAGCTGTTTTAGGGTTTATACGGTGAGCGGAAGGATCGCCATTATCAAGGGTTACTGCATAACATTAAACTTCAAAACAGTTTCCACAGGTCGTACAACCTAAAACTTAAGACACTCCTGGTCTTCTCAACAGGGTACCAGACCATCTAGGAAACAAGCATGAGTTTTCTGATGCACAGGGTCCTTGAACAAGGCAAGTGCAGAGCATATTATCTCAAGTTTTTGAAAAGAATGAACTGATAAAAATTTCCTTTTGAAATTTCTTAAGAACCCTAAGACTTCATTGACAGAGAGAGAAGAGAAAGAGTTTAGAGAGTCATAGCTAAAACACACTTGTTTATTTCTTTTCGATTCTTCAATTCTTAGTTTACAATGAAGAGGGAGCTTCCTTATATAGGAGAGCTGAGCAGGACAGGGCCCCTATTTTTACAAAAGCAAGAATAAAAAAAAGCATCTACTTTTGAAAAGTAGAGCGACAAGATAAAAAGCAAAAGTTAAAAGGATAAGACACGTCCCTATCTCTTTTCTAAAGTAACTTTAATAAAGTAAAGCAAAAGCAAAAGCACGCTCAAATAAAACACACTTATTACAACACGACAAATTACTTTAGCTTTGGATATTGTCGAGGATAATGCTAAGTGGATCCCATTAGAGTGAGATCGTGTCAGCATCTCAATCAGTTTCATCCTCATCATCTCGTTTGAAGATCTTATCAGGATGAGTACAGCCTGGCACACAGGGCCAAGGGCAAAATCGGGCTCTTTGTTCCTCGTCAGGGTCTGGTGAAGGTTGAATCCGAGTTTGTGAACAATAAGGTGGATAGGGTTCTGGTGGCGGTGCAGAATAGGGTTGGTCAGCTAGCTGATGACTGGTGCTTACTTCATTGGATGTAGAGTTAACCGACGGTGTTTGAAGCTGTTCTAGGTGTTGGGTTAGAGACATGAAATCTTCCCAAGGGTCTTGGGCATCTTGGAATAAAAAGTCAGTATAATCTGGCTTTTCTTCCTTGAGGATAATTCCTGCGGATTTTGGTGTGGATATGGCAGAAGGAGTTGGAACCATAAGAATTTCATGTTGTGAACCTAGGGAGGTATGAAGGAGATTCTTTGGCGGGTCTGTCCTGTGATTGAGTTGACAAAGGAAGTTAGACAGATTCCTTTGGATGTCTTGATCCTGTTCTAGGAGGGCTGGATGTGGCATTGTGTACCATTCTCGTGCCTGATCCACGGTCTAGAAGTTATCAGTATGTGGATGCTGGAAGTATGGCCTGTGAATGGTGAAGACAGAGGTGAACATATCTCGCTTCCTCGCTTTCGTATCTTTTTCGAGGTTGTTGAGGAAGATGATTTGCTGTAATTTCATTCTCCACCAAGGAATGGGAGAATACCATTCAAGCACAAATCCAGGATGAGAGAAGTGGATCGTTCAGGATCCATAAGGTGTGTATAGATGGATTTCACTGGGAAAACCAATTTTGTGACGTAGAGGACTATTAGGCACCAGATGTACCATAACTCATCTTCAGTGATTCCCTTGACTGGATGGAGATATAGACCTGTAAGAAACAAGTCTTTGGGATGGAAATCTAGGACAGGGATGTTTTCGGTAAGCAGGTAGGCTCGGATGAAAAATCAAAAAACATATTTTCGGGCAAAGTCCTGAATAGCAAATGCGGAGGTAAAGGTTTTGCCAGGAGGAAAATATCTTTTGTTGAGGGCCTGTTTTGGAAGGGAGGTTGCCATGGTGATTAAAGGAAAATGGTATTGAGATGAAAGGCAATGTATGAGCTGAAGAGGTTTGGCAAGTCTGAATAAGAGATCTGGAATGAGATTCTGGGTTCCTTTTATATGCTTCACGGAGAAGTCATATTTTGAGAACCAATCTTTTAATCTCAAGAGCATCTTCTCTGGAATATTCTTTCTTTTGGAGTTCATAATGGCCGGAAATGATGAGCTGTCCATTCGGATGAGAAAATGATAACCGATTAAATGATATTCAAATTTCTTGATACCATTTTTAATGGCTAAGATTTCTTTGTAGATACTGTGGTAGTGGCATTGTGAGTCAGAGAAATGTCCACTAGCGTATCCGATAAAGCTTTCTTTTCCATTGAGTTCTTCGAAGAGTACAGCACCCCATGAGTTGTCACTTGCATCGGTTTGTAAGATCCGATTGCCATCTGTAATGAGCTTTAATGGTGGAGGATCTTGTGCAATCTGCTTTAGCTTGGTGACAGCTAAGGTGTAGGTGTCATTCCATTCTGAAGGCTTCTTTTTCAATAAAGCCGAAAGTTGTGCTGTGTGCTGGTCCACGTGAGGGATGAAGTCACGGATATAATTGATAATACCAAGAAATTGTTGAATCTGCTTTCTGGATAGATGTTGAGCTGGAAAGTGAAGCAGTTCTTGGGCAATGTGCTTTCCTGGTTGGTAGTGACCGTCTTTGATAACCATGCCAAGAAATTCAATGTTGTTAGTGGCGATAGTGCTTTTCTTAGGTGACAGCATGATGCCATGAGATTGAACAATGTCAAGAAAGTGATTTAACAGTTGGCGATGTTCTTCATGAGTTCCTGAAAATAATAAGATATCATCAATGTAAACCAATGCATGATGCAAAATGGGTTGAAAGATTTTAACCATTGCTTTTTGGAAAATGGAAGGAGCAGTTTTTAAACCAAATGGTAAAACTGTCCACTAGTAGTGAGCATTCAGAATGCAAAAAGCTGTTTTGTATCTTTCAGAGGGTTCAATGCCTAATTGCCAAAAACCTGATTTTAAATCAAATTTTGAAAAGATTTGGGCATTTTTCAAATATGTGAAAATGTTCTGTCGTTTAGGAAGTGGAAATTTGTCATCTTGTAAAAACATATTCAAAGGTTGGTAATCAATGACTAATCTCTTTTTCCTGCGAACAAGTTCAGATCGTTTTTCCACATAAAAGGCTTGACAAGCCCATTGAGAATTTGTGGGTTCAATGAGGCCTTGGGCTAAGAGTTGAGAACACTCATTTTGGGCTAGGACTAAGTCAGAAGGACTCATTCCTGGATGGGTGGCTTTGGTTGGGTTTGTGTCTTCATTTAGCTTGAAAGGGAGCTTAATGAAGAAAGACTTATTTTTCCACAATGGGTTTGGATGGGTGAAATCAGCATGAGACTCAGGACAATACTGGAGTAGTTTGGCTGAGATGTCTTGGTAGGACTGTGGAGAATTGGTGAGATTATAGAGTCTGAGAGTATTGATGAAAGGTTTGAACATGGATTTGACTTGGATTCCAATGGGAAGAATGTGGAGGTGTTTGACTTTGGAGATGGTATCGAAACCTAATAAGATGTCTTTATCAAGTAGATTCGAACCAATGACATGGGTCCAAATGACACAATTTGGGAAAATCTGAATACCAATGGGATGTTTGGTAATCAAATCTGTAGTGAATATTTTTCCGTCTGCCGCTTTGAAATGTTCTATGTGCGGCTTCCAATGTTGAAGTGGAAGGATATCTGGATTTAGCATTGTCTTTTGAGCACCTGTGTCAAAGAAACCAATGAAAGGAATTGGTCTTTGGAACTTTGAGGGTAACAGCTGAATTTTGACTGATGGAATTGGAATGGTGGAGTTCAGGGACAAAGACTGTTGATGGTAGATGGTGTGAACTTCATCTTTGTCAGAATCATCAGATGAATTTTCCAGTGCGAACACTGTTTCTTCATTTGGTTCTTCTTGTTCCGAAAAACAAGATTCAACTTCTTTGTCTAGAGAATAGTCTGTAATAGTCTGTAAATGCTTGATGAGATGGATAGCTTTGTCTCGCTTGTTAGGACAATCTTTGGAGTAATGTCCTTTCCTTTTGCAAATAAAGCATCTACTGGATTTCTTCCGTTGTTGTTTTTTGGAGGAAGAAGAATTTTTCGGTAGAATGTGAAGGGCTTGCGAGCTTTCTGAAAATGAGGCTTGAAAGAAGATGTCTGTTTGAACTTTTTGAAATGCTTCTTCTTATGAGGACCGCAATCACATTACTTTTTGTCTTTGCACTTGATTTGCAGATACGGCTTTTTACAAGTGCTTCTGAATGGTTTTTTGTCTTTGATCAATTCTTTAAAGAATTATTTCTGTTCACAGAGTTGGTCGAGACATGCTTTGGCAATTTGGTAGAGTTTGCCTAAAGAGATGTTCTCGAGACTGAGATTGTAAACAGTGAGCTGCCTCTGAATTTCTGGTTGCAATTCTTCAAGTAAGGAGGCAAGAAAGACATGCTTCAGAGTAGGGTCATTAAAACCATTCAATTTGTAGAACAGAAGTGACATCCTTTTGTAGTGGAAGTCAAGATCTTTGGCTTTGAGTGAACAGCACTTCATATTGAGATAATCTCGCCTGGCTGCTTCAAAGTGTGCAGCTGGTTCGCCAATGAACTGTTCATGAAGGAGTGCTAAGGCTGAGGAGACATTGGGCAACTGGACAAATTGAAGTTGTCTATAAGATCCTAGACTGTCAAACCAGTCTCTGAGAGACCCAATGAAATGAGTAGTAAGTTCCTTAAGAACTAATTCTACTGTGGCGCCTTCTTTGAGCATTTGAAGATCTACCCAAGCTGAAATCTCGGATAGCTTTTCTCTCCATTTACTGGCTGAAATATCATCAAAAGTAAACCATGGGCCATTTGATGGTTTTAGAGCTTGCTGTGAAGGAGGAGGTACAGATGTAGATTCAGTAGGATCATCAACATCAGAAGGAATCTCAAAATAAGATTCTGGTTGAGATGTCTGTGCATGCTCTGTTTCTTCTGGTTGAGCCATGAGGAGTTTGGTGATGTCGGCATAAGACTTTTCTGAATCAGTTGTGGAATGTGAAGAGATCGAGGATTCTGAGTTGGATTCAGAAGTGGGTTCTGATGATCGAGAGGATATGTCAGCAGATCTGTGATCAGATTCTGATTCTGAGGCTGAGGTGGTTTCTTCTGTAGGAGTGACAGGATGGTGAACATGGGAAGTATACTGGTGCATAGGTTCTTTATCCTTGGACTGGGACACATGAGGTGGAAGTATAGTTTGAGACACCTGTGGTTGAGGAATCGGTGGAGGCACATATGGAAGAGGCATTTGTGGAGGAGGTACTGGAGTGTATTCTGGTGATAGCTGTTCTTGAGGTTCAGGTTGAACAGGTTGGTGAATTTTCACTGGTCGAGGTTGAGGTTTTGGCCGTGGTTTTGGTTTTGGTGGTTGAGTAGGTTGAGGTGTTTGTTTGAAAAGTGTATGGGTATTCCAAACAACTTAGAGGGATCATATGGTTTGATTGGAGCTAGCAAAGGAGTGAACGGATGATATGTCGGATCAATAGATGGTATTGGTGGAGTTTGGGTAAAGAGTGTAGGTCTTTGCTGTTCGGATTCAATCCGGTTTAGTTCTGCTTGTATCTTTCTGATCTCTCGTTCTTTTTTATCAAACTCAGGACCATTATATCTATGTTGGAGCATCAACCGCAAATCAGCATCTAATTAAGCAACTCTGTTTTTGAGATCTTGATGGATTTGCTGCAACTGTGAGGTTATGGAATCAACCTTAGTTTCAATCTTATCAGTCGTAAACTGATTCGATCAACTTGATGATGGATATGCTATAAAGCATCATTCTGAGCTCTGGCATTTTGAGTTTGCCAGTTTAAGACTAATTCAAAAGGTTTTGGTTCTTCCAGATGACCTGTAGAGTTGATTGGTGAAGGGACAAAAGGTTTGGACACGAATTTTCTCTGATTGTCTGTTTGAGGTTCAAGAGGTGGAAAGTGTGAAGAGTAATCCCTGGAAAACATCATACAAGGGATTGGTTGACTCTGAGGAGGTGAAGTGATAACTGGTGAAGGAACTTCTGTTGTGCAATGGTTTGTAAGCCAGTGAAGTTCTTTTTGGTAAAGGGGTAAAGGTGCAGATGGAGGTGAAGGAGGGTTTTGTGGTTTGTTGTGGTCTTGCTTGCAAGAAGTAAGGTACTTCTTTTTAGTTTTTCTTTTGGACTTTAAAGCAAGATCTTCATCTTCGCCGTCTTGCCAACAAGGGCAATCTGGGTCACACATGTCAGATCCAGGAGCATCCCATAGGAAATGCTTTCCAATTTTGGCAGGATAAATTGGATAGCCGTCTGAAGTGAAGCTAGTGATAGGGAGCTTCTCTTGGCCAGTTTGGACTGCTGTAATCATTGAAGAGTATGTGAAGGATAGTCTTGGAGACTCTGGAGGAGCTGTGGGTAGAACAGCTGGAGGAGGCTGTGAGGCCGATTGAGGCGGTTTGAAAGTCATTTTGACAGATCCATCTTATCTGCGTTCAAACATGCTTTCAGATGTCTGAATCGGAGTATCGTTCTGATGGAACTTTTCATAGTTGGAGATCCATTCTAAAGGCATGAGCTTGACAAGTTCTTGTTGAGGAATTTATATGGGAATCTGAATGATGGTTGGAATTTGATCAGATTCTGCTAATACCATAAGAGCATCAGAGTGACTTTCTGGAGTTGGAAGATCTAAGGCATGGTTTTGAAGTCTATAGACCAACTGATGATAGAGGGTTGCGATCTTTGCTGAGGAGATCTGTTCAGCACCTTGAATTTGGACTTGGACTTTCAGGGCTGTTGAAAGGTTGGCATCTTGTAAGGACAAGTTAAAATTGGGATAGAAGGTGAGGAGGACACTGCCTGCATGTAGGGTGGTCAAAACTGTACCAACGACAGCATGTTGATACTGTTTGAATCTGGTGTCGAGCATAGCGATGCGAGCTGTGACAGGTAATCCTTTTCTTCCATGAAGAGTCAAGATTAATCTCACTCCGCCGAGATGGAGGTGAGTATAACCTTCGCATTTCCAGGTGGCAACGATTTCTAGAGGAATCTCTAAGGTGACATATTGTTCAGCAGTAGTAGCTTGGAGAGTACACTGGTCCAACCATGAGGATTGGATGTTTTCTTTAGGAAGAGGTCTTTTTGTACTAATGAGGGATTTAATACTACGGGTAAGAGAAGTAGAACGTTTATATAGATGATAAGGACTAATAAGAGGAAAAGAAGACTCAGTAATTTGAGCAGACTCGGGAATATAAGAATATTCTACAAGGTTTTCTATTTTATTTGCAGTATATCTCGTGCAAGATTTTGGTAAAGACAAGGTTGAAGAAAGTGAAATAGGACTTGAAGTATCTGAAGAAGATGATGTAGAAGCCATGATTTTGAAACTCTCTCTCTCTCTGTTTCCTGAAATCTTGTGTTCCTTTAAAAACTGAAAAAGCTATTTTCTGGTTAAGGTATATCGGTGAGAATCCAACGACATAAGTTCCAGAGGCGAACCTGAATGGGCACTAATTTGGTCTGCACTATTGATAAACAAGCCACGTACCTAACCGGTTGGTGTTCCTGATTAGTATTAGAGCTTCTTGACAAAATTTTTCCAAGTAATTTTGGGATGATTTCCTTCAGTTACTTATATCTGATTTAAGTTTATTTCAACTTCAAAGAACTTAAGAGCTTCAATCTCATGGCATCTTCATCACAAAATCCAGTTTCTCCAGTTTAACTTACTTCGTCTATGTCACTTCCTAAAAATGTTACTAAGTATACTACTTCTAAGATAAAGAGTCTTGTGGAATATTCTTATATCCCTGATTCTGCTCAAGTTAATGAATCCTCTCTTCCTCTTGTGAATCCTTTTCAGTTATATAAACGTCCATTTGCTTTCAGTCGTTCTATTCGTTCTCTTATCCGTACAAATCATCCTGCTCCAAAAGAGTATATACAGTTTTCATCTCTTGATCACTGTTCTCTACAGTCTACTTATGTAGAATAGTGTGTCACTCTTGAAATTTCTCTTAAGTTGATTACTCACTAGAAGTAGTCCAGATACACTTAGATCTTGGTGGTGTTCACCTTATCCTTACTCTTCATGGGAGAAAAGGCCTCTGTTATAGTCAGAGTTGCTTTATTGGATACAAGATTCAAAGAATACCAACAAGCTACTATCAATACCATCCTTACTACCCTCCATGCTGGTAGTAAATTTCAATCTTTCACTAGATGACTCTAAATCTTTCCAGTTTCTTAAAAATTCAAGTTCAGATCTAAGAAGCTAAACAAATTGCAAGTGCAAAGATTGCTACCCTCTATCACCAGTTGGTCTATAGGCTTCAAAATCATTCACTTGATCTTCCTTCACCCAACGGCCAATTCAGATACCCTTATGATCCTTACTGAATCTCTAGATATCCCTACTATCATTCAAATCCCTAGATAGATCCCAAGAGTTGATCTTCTCAAGCTCATGCCACTTGAGTGGATAATAAATTATGAACTCTTTCACCAAAATACCACTCCTATCCAGACTTCTGAACCTATGTATGAGAAAAGATCTGATGGTATTGTTCGCCTTCAATTCAGACGTCCTCCATTAGCCCCCACAGAACTAGCCAGACTATCTTTTACCTATTCTGTGATTCAACCTATTCATCACCACCCTGAAATTCTTTCTAATGGTGACCCTTTACCTATCTTGCATTTCTCTTCCTAAGGCCTTCTTATTTATCCAGACAAACTTCATGGCCATTTTATGTGGGATGTTCTCGGCTCAGGCATGTGTGATCCAGGTTGTCCATGTGAAAATGATAATGATAAGTTTGATGATTATTCTTCTAGAAAGAAAAAGAAGAAGTTTATCTTTTCTGGTTGTAAATATCATCATCTTTATCTTCTTGAGGATGATGACGAACCTGATTATTGATGCGAATCCCACATTAAAACTTTAAGGAGAACACTTAATTTGAAGTTTCAACTACCCAAGAAAGTTCTAAACAGATTTAAGACAAACAAAACCTTGACCCAATGCTTAATCAAACATGAACCAAAGGTATGGAGAAGGATATTGATGCCACACTCAAGATTTAGATGAGAAAGTGAGTGATAAGTCTTGATTTGGAACGCCACAAGAATGCAAATTCTTGATAAGTTCACAAGTTCTCAAAAGAACCAAAGAAAGAATAATTCTCTCAAATTCAAATAACATTAATCTCTCAATTGTCTTACATAGCAAGGTTGCTGAGTTTAAATAGGCCAATAGAGACCCAAAAAATCCGAAAAAGATTAAATACTAGTTCAAGTCGGAGTAGTTTTCCTAACTAGTTAAGGAGTCGTTGAAATTTCCAATTCTGCACATGCTGTAATAAATTGGTCATAACTCCTTCTAGAGAACTCCAAATCTAACTCCGTAAAATTCTTTGGAAAGCTATCTTAATTATCTTTCCAACGGTATATGGCTTGCAAGTTAATTCCAGCTCAATCAATACCAGTTTTATTCCGAAATTGACCTTTCTGCATTTGACCCGAATTGTGTATTTGGCTGCCCAATAGCTTGAATAAAGCCCACAATGCCTTGACATCTCTTCAAGCCCAATTCATGATGTCTTGCATCTTGAATTGTAGTTTCAATCCATATTTTCTCAATTAATCCATTTAAAGCAGCTTGTATCTTTTTGGCTCTAGCTCTTGTAATTGGGCCTTCATGAATGTGCAAAGGATCACTTGAAACTTTAATGGTATTCTCTTGATAGTTCTCATCATTCCCCCTCTCCTGAAAAGGATTCGTCCTCAAATCTTCACCTACATCAAAAGGAGAAAGATCAGAAACATTAAAAGTAGCACTCACATTATACTCACCAGGAAGGTCCAATTTGTAGGCATTGTCATTGATTCGTGCAACCACTTGAAATGGACCATCTCCCCTTGGAAGCAACTTTGAATGCCTTTGTGCTGGGAATCTCTCCTTTCTCATATGCAACCAAACCCAATCTCAAGGCTGAAAAACCACTTCCTTTCGTCCTTTGTTGGCTTGATTAGCATATTGTTCGGTCCTCTTTTCTATGTTGTGCCGCACTTTCTCATGCAATTGCTTAACAAATTCAGCTTTCTTTTTACCATCCAAACTAGCACGCTCATCAACAGGTAACGGCAATAAATCCAAAGGAGTTAAAGGATTAAAACCATATACAATCTCAAATGGTGAAAATTTAGTAGCTGAATGGACAGTTCTATTGTAAGCAAATTCAACATGTGGCAAACATTCTTCCCAAGTTTTCAAATTCTTTTGAATAATGGCACGCAACATCGTGGACAATGTTCTATTTACAACCTCAGTTTGTCCATCAGTTTGTGGATGACAAGTAGTAGAAAACAAAAGTTTAGTACCCAACTTACCCCACAAAGTTTTCCAAAAGTGGCTTAAGAACTTAGCATCTCGATCTGAAACTATGCTCCTTGGTACTCCATGCAATTTGACTATTTCCTTGAAAAACAAATTAGCTATGTTTGTTGCATCATCAGTTTTGTGACATGGAATGAAATGTGCCATCTTTGAAAACCTATCAACAACAACAAAAACAGAATCCTTTCCCCTTTTTGACCTAGGTAAACCCAAAACAAAGTCCATAGAAATATCAACCCAAGGTTCGCTAGGTATAGGTAAAGGTTTATACAATCCATGGGGTAAAACTCTAGACTTAGCATGTTTACAAGTGATACACTTCTCACATATTCTTTCAACATCACGTTTCATATGTGGCCAAAAAAAATGTTCTTTTAAAACATCTAAAGTCTTTGCAATGCCGAAATGTCCCATTAAACCTCCCCCATGAGCTTCACGCACAAGCAATTCACGCAAAGAACTATATGGCACACACAATTTATTCTCTCTAAATAAGAACCCATCATGCCTATAAAACTTTCCAAATGCAGCTTTCTCACAAACATTAAACACATTAGCAAAATCAGGATCATTAACATATAATTCTTTAATGTACTCAAATCCTAATAACTTTGTATTTAATGTAGAGATAAGTGCATACCTTCTCGATAATGCATCAGCCACTACATTCTCCTTACCTTGTTTGTATTTGATCACATAAGAAATGGCTCAATGAATTCAACCCATTTGGCATGTCTCTTATGCAACTTACCTTGCCCTTTCAAATGCTTTAAAGACTCATGATCAGTGTGTATGACAAACTCTTTAGGTAGAAGATAATGTTGCCAAGTTTCCAACGCTCTCACCAATGCATACATCTCCTTGTCATAAGTAGGATAGTTTAGGGCTCGCCACTCAATTTCTCACTAAAATAAGCAATTGGACGCCCTCTTGCATTAAAACAGCTGCAATACCTATACCTGAGGCATCACACTCAATTTCAAAAGTTTTAGCAAAATCGGGTAAAGTAAGTAGTGGTGCAGAAACCAATTTCTCCTTGATTAGATTAAATGCACTTTCTTGTTCACTACCCCACTTAAATCCCACGTGTTTCTTAATAATTTCAGTTAAAGGTGCAGCAAGGGTGCTAAAATCTTTCACAAATCTTCTATAAAAACTAGCCAAACCATGAAAACTTCTTACCTCACTTATGCTTTTAGGTGTAGGCCATTCCTTAATAGCCTTTATCTTCTCTTCATCAACCTCAATTCCTTTAGCACTTATAACATAACCAAGAAAAACAATCTGATTTGTACAAAAGCACACTTCTTCAAATTAGCATACAACTTTTCCTTCCTTAACACAAATCAACACTTTACAAATGCTCAACGTGTTCTTCTAGACTTTTGCTATAGATCAAAATATCATCAAAGTAGACAACTACAAACTTACCAAGAAAAGCACGCAAAACATGGCTCATTAACCTCATAAAAGTCTTTGGGTGCATTAGATAATCCAAATGGCATTACTAACCACTCATATAAACCATATTTTGTTTTAAAAGCAGTTTTCCACTCATCTCCCTCTCTAATCCTAATTTGATGATATCCACTTTTAAGATCTATTTTGCTAAACACACAAGAACCATACAATTCATCAAGCATGTCATCAAGTCTAGGAATAAGATGTCGATACTTTACAGTGATTTTATTAATCGCACGACAATCAACACACATCCTCCATGTTCCATCCTTTTTGGGCACTAGTAGAACTGGTACCGCACACGGACTCATGCTCTCCTTCACATATCCTTTTGCTAAGAGTTCTTCAACCTGCCTTTGAAGCTCCTTTGTCTCTTCGGGGTTACTTCTATAAGCGGGTCTATTAGGAATGATAGCTCTAGGAAGAAAGTCTATTTGATGCTCAATTCCCCTAATAGGTGGCAAATCATTAGGGACTTCATTTGAAAATACATCATCAAAGTCCTGCAAAAGAGTCACAATAACACTAGGCAAAAAAGAGTTAAGCTCATTAGTATGCAAACAAGCCTCTTTGCACAAAAGTACAATGATAGGCTGTTTTGAAAAGAAGGCCCTCTTAACCTCTCTCTCTTTTGCAAACAAGTTTACATGTTGCCTCTCTTTTCTCTCAACAATATTTTTTTCTATCTTTCCACTTTCTTTTCTCTCATTCTCTCTTTCTTTTGTACTCTCATTTTCTTTTTTTGTATCACTCTCTTTTTGTATTGTCATTTGATCCTCATACACTTGCTTAGGTGTTAAGGGTACAAGAGTGATTTGCCTTTTATTCATTACAAAAGAATATCTATTTAAGTAACCATCATGTGTCACTCGCCTATCATATTGCCAAGGTCGCCCCAAAAGAATGTGTCCAAAGATGCATGGGTACTACATCACATACAACCTCATCCTTATATCTCCCAATAGAGAATGAAACCAGCACTTGTTTATTTACTTTAACCTCCCCACAATCATTCAGCCATTGTAACTTATATGGCTTAGAATGTTTTAGAGTTTTCAAGTTCAATTTTTCAACCAAACTAGTGCTAGCTACATTAGTACAACTTCCACCATCAATTATCATACTACATACCTTATCTTTGATGTGGCATCTAGTATGAAATATGTTATCACGTTGTACCTCCGCATCCTCTTTTACTTGCATGTTAAGAGCACGTCTAACAACCATCAATTTACCATCAACAGGATACTCTACACCATCATTAGCATCCTCCAAAGGTGGCATAGGATCATTATCTGATTCACTCTCGGTTTCAACATCACCATCTTCCCTCAAGATCATTACCCTCTTATTTGGGCATTGAGATGCAATATGACCTGTCCCCAAACATTTAAAACACTTAATATCTCTATTTCTAGAGTGTTCGGAATCAGATTTACCTTTGCTTTGGCTGCCCCCTCTTTATGATCCTTGATTGGCTCAATCTTAGGCTTTGAAACAACCTTTTCATTTTTGCTCCATTTTGACTTCCATGAGGAAGATGAACCCAAATTGGGTCTAGTGGAACCCTTTCTTTTTAGTTGTCGTTCCACTTTTATGGCCATGTGAACCATGTCTTCCAATTCAACATAATGCTGCAAGTCAACCACATTAGCAATATCTTGATTTAAACCATGTAAAAATCTAGCCATAGTGGCCTTTCGTTCTTCTTCAATGTTTGCTCGAATCATGATTTTTTCCATCTCCTTGTGGTAGTCTTCCACACTTCTAGAGCCTTGTGTAAGACTTTGAAGCCTTTGATGTAGCTCCCTATAATAATGACTAGGAACGAATCTCCTCCTCATGATGGCCTTCATCTCCTCCCAAGTGTTTATAGGCCTTTCACGGTTTCTTCTCCTACTCAAAACAAATTAATCCCACCAAATAATAGCATAATCAATAAATTCAACAGCAGCTAGTTTTACCTTTTTCTCCTCGGAGTAATTATGGCAATCAAATACTAGCTCCACCTTTTTTTCCCACTCCAAATAAGCTTCCGGATCATTTTTACCTTGAAAAGAAGGAATTTTCAGTTTGATACTCCCCAAATCACGATCTATGCGTCTTACCCTTTTATCATCTCTTCCACGCATGTCAACGGTGACCTGGTCATCAAAATTATCTAGGTCATCACCACCCTGATCTCCCATGGCAGCACGCCATTGATTATCTCTTACATTAGGAGCTATTGGTTGTTGCCCCTTTTGTAGATTGGCTATGGCAGTGTCTTGCCTTTCCAATTGGTCACGGATCTCTCGAAACATCAGATTCATGCGCTCAAATTGTTGCTGCATGGCTTTGTGTATGATCGATTGATTTATAGCTTCTTGTTCTTTTGACATATTTTGTGATCTGAAAAATTAAAGTTAGCAAAAAAAAAAAACCTCACAACACTCCCTCACGTGTTTCACTCAATTTGATTCACTTAACTCTCGTGTTGAACACACAAATTAGCTTTTTCTCTCTAATGATCTCACAAACTATTGCCTTTTACCACACTTAATTCTCTCTTTCAGTTCTTTATTGAACTAAAAACAAAACCAAGAAAAACAAAACAAGTGACACACCAAATAAGCTATTCCAGCACACTAATAAAGAAAAAGAATTAAGAGAACACAAAGAACAAAAAAGAAATTGAAGAAAGGAAAACAAGCAAGTAAAGGACACAATTGATATTGATGAAAGTAGGAATACTTGAATCCTTTTGCAATCTTTTTTTTTTTTTTGCTGTACGTTTCTTTCTTTTTTTTTTTTTGGCTGTAAGTTTTTTTTTTTTTGATAATCAAAATAAATAAGACATTCAAACCTGATTAGAAACTTGCTCTGATACCAAATTGATGCGAATCCCACATTGAAACTTTAAGGAGAACACTTAATTTGAAGTTTCAACTACCCAAGAAAGTTCTAAACAGATTTAAGACAAACAAAACCTTGACCCAATGCTTAATCAAACATGAACCAAAGGTATGGAGAAGGATATTGACGCCACACTCAAGATTTAGATGAGAAGGTGAGTGATAAGTCTTGATTTGGAACGCCACAAGAATGCAAATTCTTGATAAGTTCACTAGTTCTCAAAAGAACCAAAGAAAGAATAATTCTCTCAAATTCAAATAACTTTAATCTCTCAATTGTCTTACATAGCAAGGTTGCTGAGTTTAAATAGGCCAATAGAGACCCAAAAAATCCGAAAAAGATTAAATCCTAATTCAAGTCGGAGTAGTTTTCCTAACTAGTTAAGGAGTCGTTGAAATTTCCAATTCTGCACATGCTGTAATAAATTGGTCATAACTCCTTCTAGAGAACTCCAAATCTAACTCCGTAAAATTCTTTGGAAAGCTATCTTAATTATCTTTCCAACGGTATATGGCTTGCAAGTTAATTCCAGTTCAATCAATACCAGTTTTATTCCGAAATTGACCTTTCTGCATTTGACCCGAATTGTGTATTTGGCTGCCCAATAGCTTGAATAAAGCCCACAATGCCTTGACATCTCTTCAAGCCCAATTCATGATGTCTTGCATCTTGAATTGTAGTTTCAATCCATATTTTCTCAATTAATCCATTTAAAGCAGCTTGTATCTTTTTGGCTCTAGCTCTTGTAATTGGGCCTTCATGAATGTGCAAAGGATCACTTGAAACTTTAATGGTATTCTCTTGATAGTTCTCATCATTAGGAGCTATTGGTTGTTGCCCCTTTTGTAGATTGGCTATGGCAGTGTCTTGCCTTTCCAATTGGTCACGGATCTCTCCAAACATCAGATTCATGCGCTCAAATTATTGCTGCATGGCTTTGTGTATGATCGATTGATCTATAGCTTCTTGTTCTTTTGACATATTTTGTGATCTGAAAAATTAAAGTTAGCAAAAAAAAAAAAACCTCACAACACTCCCTCACGTGTTTCACTCAATTTGATTCACTTAACTCTCGTGTTGAACACACAAATTAGCTTTTTCTCTCTAATGATCTCACAAACTATTGCCTTTTACCACACTTAATTCTCTCTTTCAGTTCTTTATTGAACTAAAAACAAAACCAAGAAAAACAAAACAAGTGACACACCAAATAAGCTATTCCAGCACACTAATAAAGAAAAAGAATTAAGAGAACACAAAGAACAAAAAAGAAATTGAAGAAAGGAAAACAAGCAAGTAAAGGACACAATTGATATTGATGAAAGTAGGAATACTTGAATCCTTTTGCAATCTTTTTTTTTTTTTTTGCTGTACGTTTCTTTCTTTTTTTTTTTTTTGGCTGTAAGTTTTTTTTTTTTTGATAATCAAAATAAATAAGACATTCAAACCTGATTAGAAACTTGCTCTGATACCAAATTGATGCGAATCCCACATTGAAACTTTAAGGAGAACACTTAATTTGAAGTTTCAACTATCCAAGAAAGTTCTAAACAGATTTAAGACAAACAAAACCTTAACCCAATGCTTAATCAAACATGAACCAAAGGTATGGAGAAGGATATTGATGCCACACTCGAGATTTAGATGAGAAGGTGAGTCTTGATTTGGAACGCCACAAGAATGCAAATTCTTGATAAGTTCACTAGTTCTCAAAAGAACCAAAGAAAGAATAATTCTCTCAAATTCAAATAACATTAATCTCTCAATTGTCTTACATAGCAAGGTTGCTGAGTTTAAATAGGCCAATAGAGACCCAAAAAATCCGAAAAAGATTAAATCCTAATTCAAGTCGGAGTAGTTTTCCTAACTAGTTAAGGAGTCGTTGAAATTTCCAATTCTGCACATGCTGTAATAAATTGGTCATAACTCCTTCTAGAGAACTCCAAATCTAACTCCGTAAAATTCTTTGGAAAGCTATCTTAATTATCTTTCCAACGGTATATGGCTTGCAAGTTAATTCCAGCTCAATCAATACCAGTTTTATTCCGAAATTGACCTTTCTGCATTTGACCCGAATTGTGTATTTGGCTGCCCAATAGCTTGAATAAAGCCCACAATGCCTTGACATCTCTTCAAGCCCAATTCATGATGTCTTGCATCTTGAATTGTAGTTTCAATCCATATTTTCTCAATTAATCCATTTAAAGCAGCTTGTATCTTTTTGGCTCTAGCTCTTGTAATTGGGCCTTCATGAATGTGCAAAGGATCACTTGAAACTTTAATGGTATTCTCTTGATAGTTCTCATCAATTATCCATTTCCTTTGTCCCTGTATCACAAAGGACTCAAGTAGATCCAGAAACACCAACCCACTCGTTGTAAGCTACCGTCATCAAACCTTTCTAGTTTGTTGCCAACACCTATACCGGTGTCTTGCATGATGTTTTCATTTACCTCTCCATCAGATTACAATGCTGATTTTTCTCCTCTTGAAAAGAGATCAGATCCAGCATATCAAGTGTGCTCTAGACCATTTGTCAACTCTCCAATCACCTCTAATGGGCATTTAGAAAAACCAAAATCTTTTGAGGCTGTTCTTAATTGGCAGACTCAAAATGCTTCTCTGACCTCTCTACATACAAAAGTTGACCAGATTGCTCATAGATCCATTGTGGTTAAGAACAAAGTCACATCTATCTCAGATCAGCTGACAAATCTCTATAATGGTCTTCGTACAAAAGTCGCTCAACTTGATAGCGATCTTCGAGAAATGATTGCTCAAGGCCAAATGTCTTCTGACTTTGATAAAAAAGAAAGAGAGATTCGTCGTTTAAAGGCTGAGATTGCTAGAATTGATGCTGAAAATCTCCAAAAATAGTAGTCTACTCTTACTCCTATTCTGCTATGTCTTTTTTCTGACAGAACCATAAGAAGGCGAGTAATAGCTGATAGATTCTTTTCTGAATTATTTGAACTGTAACTGAGCTCAGAAGTCTCAGTGGAAGAGACTAAAGAATCTATTGAAAGAGACTCATCCGCTGAAGGATCATTATTGAGATCTGGTAGATCTGACAGCAAGTAACTTTCAGCATGTTTCTTTTGATCAGCTTTAGAAAGTGATTCTGTGAAAGGAGGTAAGATAGAAGTAGAAGGAATTTCTAGGTTAATTGGTTCATGAATCTTAATAGAAGTTTGTCTGGGTTCAAGATAGATGGGAGTAACAGGAGGAACTGAGACAGAAAGAGGTGAAGGTCTTCTAGGAGGTCTAGGTTTGGGTTTTCTAGTAGAAAGAAACAGAGTATGAGTCATTAGGAAAAACCTTTTTAGGTTTATATGATCTGGGAGGTGGACATATAGAACTAAGAGGATGATATGGTTTTGTAGGGGAAAAAGACATAGTTGGAACAGGAGCAAGAGTAGACTGCTATTTATGGAGATTTTAGCATCAATTCTAGCAATCTCAACCTTTAAACGATAAATCTCTCTTTCTTTTTGATCAAATTCAGAAGACATTTGACCCTAAGCAATCATTTCTAGAAGATCGCTATCAAGTTGAGCGATGTTTGCACAAAGACCATTGACTTTGTTTTCAACCACAGTGGATTTATAAGCAATCTGGTCAACCTTTGTATATAAAGAGGTTAGAGAAGCATTCTGTACTATGGTATTTTGAGTCTGCTAATTAAGAACAGCCTCAAAAGGTTTTGGTTCTTCTAAATGACCACTAGAGGTGATTGTAGAGTTCACAAATGGTCTAGAGCACACTTGATGTGCTGGATCTGATCTCTTTTCAAGAGGAGGAAAATTAGCATTGTAATTTAATAGAGAGGTAGATGAAAACATCATGCAAGCCATCAGTACTAGGAAGGTTTGATGGCGGTAGCTTACAAGGAGTGGGTTGGTGTTTCTAGATCCACTTGAGTCCTTTGTGATACAGGGCTAAAGGAGGTGGATAAGTAGGTTCATTATCATCCTCAAGAAGATAAGGACGATGATATTTACAACCAGAAAAAATAACCTTCTTCTTTTTCTTTCTAGAAGAATAGTCATCAAACTCATCATTATCACTTTCACATGGATAGCCTGTATCACACATGCCTGAGCTGAGAACATCCCATATAAAATGGCCATGAAGTTTTTCTGGATAAACAGGAAGGCCTTGGGAAGAGAAATGCAAGATAGCTAAAGGGTCACCATTAGAAAGAATTTCAGGGTGGTGATGAAATCATAGAGCTAAAAGATAATCTGGCTGGTTCTGTGGAGTTTGATGGAGGAGGTCTAAATTGAAGGTGAATAGTACCATCAGATCGTTTCTTATACATAGGTTCAAAAGTCTGGATAGGAGTGGTATTTGGTGAAAGTCTTCATAATTTATTATCCACTCAAGCGGCATGAGCTTGAGAAGGTCGGTTCTTGGGATCTGTCTAGGGATTTAAATGATAGTAAAGATATTTGGAGATTCAGCAAGGATCATAAAGGTATCTGAATTAGCTTTATTGGGTGAAGGAAGATCAAGTGAATGATTTTGCGGCCAATAGACCAATTGGTGATGAATGGTAGCAATCTTTGCACTTGCAATTTGTTCAGCTCCTTGGATCTGAACTTGAATTTTTAAGAAACTGAAAAGATTCGGACCATCTAGTGAAAGATTGAAATTTGGGTAGATAGTAAGGACAACACTACCAGTATAGAGTGTAGTAAGGACAGTACCAATAGTAGCTTATTAGTATTCTTTGAATTTTGTATCCAATAAAGCAACTCTACCTATCGCCTTTTCTCCCATGAAGAGTAAGGATAAGGCAAACACCACCAAGATGAAGGTGAGTGGTGTGATTCCCACATTGAAACTTTAAGGAGAACACTAAATTTTGAATTTTCAACTGCCCAAGAAAGTTATAAACAGATTTAACACAAAACCTTGACCCAATGCTTAAGCAAACATGAACCAAAGGTATTGATGAGAACTATCAAGAGAATACCATTAAAGCTTCAAGTGATCCTTTGCACATTCATGAATGCCCAATTACAAGAGCTAGAGCCAAAAAGATACAAGCTGCTTTAAATGGATTAATTGAGAAAATATGGATTGAAACTATAATTCAAGATGCAAGACATCATGAATTGGGCTTGAAGAGATGTCAAGGCATTGTGGGCTTTATTCAAGCTATTGGGCAGCCAAATACACAATTTGGATCAAATGCAGAAAGGTCAATTTCGGAATAAAACTGGTATTTATTGAGCTGGAATTAACTTGCAAGCCATATACCGTTGGAAAGATAATTAAGATAGCTTTCCAAAGAATTTTACGGAGTTAAATTTGGAGTTCTCTAGAAAGAGTTATGACCAATTCATTACAGCATGCGCAGAATTAGAAATTTCAACGACTCCTCAACTAGTTAGGAGAACTACTCCGACTTGAACTAGGATTTAATCTTTTTCCATCACTCATAAACTCCTTCGGTCAAATTCCAGTCATAACCATGGTGTCTTTCTTGCTAAACCAAGCCCTTACCAAAAGATATTTTCCTCTTAGAATGTCTTTTACCTCTCTCCACCAAATCCAAGATTTTGCCAGAAGATTTCTTTTTAGGTTTTTCCATAATATGTATTTATATCGATCACACCATGAACTTATGGTTTTTCCTAGTTTTCATCCAGATCACTTATTTCTCACAGGCTTACAGTTTCTGCCTTACAGAGAGAACATAGAAGATGAATTGTGGTACCTATGGTGTCTTACAGTCCTGTATGCTACCAAAGTAGCTTTTCCTGTTTTGCCTATTCTTGACAAGTTAAACAATCTAGACTGTGCCTTTACCTTGACATGGACACTACTAGAATGGTTCTCACCATTGCCATGGTGGCGTAGAAAGCTGAAGTAACTTGCGGACTTTCACAATTTCAGAAAGCTTCCTAATCTAGAAGGCCGACAATTCATTGTGGTCTTTATTGTCCACCGTCCATATTTCCAGCACCTACAAACTGGTGATTTTTTAGACTCAAGATATTACATACGAATGGATCATGGTTCCACATCTCGCACAACTTGAAGAAAGAACAATTAAAGAACTCTCCAGAACTTCCTCAAGGAGTATAATCATGTCCCCCAAATCCACCATCCATTCTCCATACGTCACTTGGAGCTAAGCATGACATTGTTATGATCCTTACACCGTCTTCTTATTCTCAACTAGCCAACAGGGGGATTATGATAGAGGAAGAGAGGCCAGACTATACAGAATTCCTGTTCCAAGATTCTCAAGACCCTTACGAGGATTGTTCTTTCATACAGCCTCCCACTCCATATGAATTGGGTTCGTCTTCCACATCAGTTCCATCAAACATCAGAGGAACATCCTCTACTTTCATCCTACTTGCCATTCCAGACCAGCCGCTAGATATCTTTCCAGCATATTCCACACAAGTTCAAACTCAACCTCTATCAGATCCGAAAGAAGAATTGAGAGCCCAATATTGCCCTTGGCCCTGTGTTCCAGGCTGTACCCATCCAGAAAAAGTTTTTAAAAAAGATAAGGATCCAGCTCAAGATCTAGATGAAACCCAATCTTCATCAGCGGGGACTATTTGTCTTTAAAAAGGTTATTTGTCGCGGTGTAATCAATGTGTCTGTTAAGTGTGCTTTACTTTATTTTGCTTTAGTGTGCTTTAAAAAAGAGATAGGGACGTGTCCTATTCTGTTTTATCTTTTTATCTTTGTCATTCTACTTTTCAAAAGTAAAAACTTTAATCATGTTGCTTTAATCATGAGAACCTCATCCCTGACCTCCTCTCCAGACCCTTCAAACACATCTCACTAATAAACACCTTCGGTCAAGTTCCAGTCATAACCATGGTGTCTTCCTTGCCCAACCAGGCTCTCACAAAAAAATACTTTCCTCTTAGGATCTCTTTTACTTCTCTCTATCAAATCCAACATTTTGCTAAGATAGAAAATCTTGTAGAATATTTCTATGTCCCAAATTCTACTCAAATCTCTAAGTCTTCCTTACCTCTGATTAGTCCGTACAAACTCTACCAAAGACCTAGTTCCTTTACTAGAACCATCTGTACCCTTATCTCCACAAAAAAGACCAACTCCAAAAGAATATGTTCAGTCTTGATAAGGCAACCCTCCCTTCATTGTAAAATAAAGGGCTGAAAAAGTTGGATTTTGGAAATAAATAAGTATTTTTAATATATCCATGGCTAGCTAAACCTCTCTCTATTCTTCTACTAAGGATCACAGGTCATCTTAGGTTGTTCATCCTTCCTTTGGCCATATGACAAGTATGCTCTACACTTGCCTCGTATAGAGGATCTTGTGTACCAGAAAGTCTCCAGTACACCAGCTAGATCTTAGATCTTAGTTTCTTTCCCATGTATCAGATTCCAAAGTCAGTCTCTAAAAACATTATTCATCCTTGCAGAGTGTGGCTCTAGTTTAGAGTGGTATGTGCAATGGTTACTCCTCTGGTATCGAGTATATAGGCTGAAAACCCGAGCATGCAAGATCTTGATCTGTTCTAAGTCAGATTAGATCCCAAAGTAGCAGGTTAAATTCTACAGTGCTCTCGTGTAACAATGCCGCGTACTCTGCTACCCCGAGTGGTATAGATGAAGGGAGTGGTTTTCAAACCAAAGGGAAGGACTTTTCACTGGTAATGAGCATTTGGAATGCAGAAAGCTGTATTGTATCTTTCAGAAGGGTTAATACCCAACTACCAAAATCCAGACTTTAAATCAAACTTAGAAAAGATGGAGGCATTTTAGAGATATGTAAACAGAGAGTTTCTTTGAGGAAGAGAGAACTTGTCATCTTGTAAGAATTGATTCAAGATCAATCACTAAACACTTTTTTTCACATAAAGTTTCAGATCTTTTATTGACATAAAAAGCTTAACAAGCCCATTGGGAGGAGGTAGGTTCAATAAGGTCTTGGGCCAGAAGTTCAACACATTCTGTTTGGGCCAAAAGAAGTTCTAAGGGCGGCATCCCCAGATAGGTGGCTTTAATAGGATTCACATCTTCATTGAGCTTGAAAGGAAGCTTTATGAAGTGAGCTGAATTTTTCCATAATGGACTGGGATGGTCAAAAGTCAAATGATTGGTTGGACAAAATCGAAGTAATATCTAGGTAATCAAGAGGAGAATAGGCTAAATGGTATAGTTTAAGCTTATCTATATAAGGATGAAACATGGATTGGAACCTAAGCCCAGTAGGAAGGACTTGGACTTTTTCTGCCTTCAACAGGATATCAAAGCCCAAAAGTAGATCTTTGTCTAAAAGATTAGATCCAATAACATGAGTCCAAACAGTAAGTTTTGGGAACAACTGAATTCCAATTTGTTTTTTTGTATTTAGGTGGAAAAGACTTTTCCACTAGCTGCACGAAAAATGAGTTTCGAGACAATCCAAGCTTTTAGAGGAGAATAGTGGATTCAAAATCTCTACCGGGTGCCGATCAACAAAAGCAATGAGAGATATAGACGATCGTATTTTGACATGAGAATCTGGATTTTCACCTAAGGAACATGTTGAACTAAGAAGGACTGAGGATGAGATTGTACTTGAAACACAAAGGAATATTCTTGAGAAGAATCATAAGATTCACTAGACTCAAACTCAGAATTAGAGGAACTAAGAGCGAAAACTGTATCTTGGTCAGGAGACTCTTGTTCAGTGTAAAGATGTTCAATCTAATCTGTTTCAGGAGAAAACTAATGAAGAGATTAAAGTTGTTGGACTAAACACATAAAATGTTTAGGATTCTGTGGATAATCCTTTGTAAAATGCCCGTACTTCTTGTAAAATAAAACATCTGTTCTTTTTTTATTTTTTGTCAAGAGGTTCAGAGGGATTCTTTCATCTGAAGTAATGAATTTTTCTGGAACATCTAGGGAAACAATGTCAAGAAGAAGATGAAAATTGAGATTTCCTGTGGAAGCGAGATCTATGGTGCTTCTTTTTGGGAGGACAGTCACATTGCTTCTTATCTTTACATTTGATTTCCAGATAAGGCTTTCGACAAGCAGCTTTGAATAAAGGTTTCTCTTTTATTAGATTTCTGAAAAACTTCTTCTATTCACAGAGATGGTGAAGTGAAGCTAGAACAAGCTGAAAAATTCTACCAATACTCATGGTATTGATATCAAGCTAAGTAACTGTAATCTGCCTGTGGAGTTCTAGCTGAAGTTCCTAAGGGAGAGAGGAAATAAAAACATTCTTTAAAGTATAATCATTGATTCCACCAAGCTTATGGAAAAGAGCTGACATTTTTTTGAAGTGGTAATTCAAATCTGTTCATTGAAGAGAACAGTACTTCATTACGAGGCAATCTTTGCGAGCAAAGGCAAAGAGAGTTTCAGGTTCACCAAGAAATTATGTATGAATATCCATTAAACTCCAGAGATACTTGGCTTTTGAATGAACTGTAATTGCCTATATTCCCTAAGACTGTCAAACCAATCTCAGAGAGACCCCGTAAAACAGAAGATGAATTCCTTCAAGACTATAATGAGTTCTGCACCAGGCTTAATCATTTACAAACCTAGCCAAGCAGAAAGTTCTCGAAGTCTTTTACACCATTTAGTAGACAAGACATCATTAAATGTAAACCATGGTCCATTTCCAGAAGCAACCTTAGCTTGAACACTAGAAGGGGGGTGAGAGCTTTCTCCTTCAAAATCATTTTCAATATCTGAAGGAATATCAACATGAGGCTCTCTAAGAGGACATCTAGAGGTTCTGTCTGTAGTTTCAGACTCAGTAGGATGATTAGCCATAAGAAGGTGAGTAATTTCTACTAGATTCTTTTCTAAATCATTTGAACTGTAACTGAGCTCAGAAGTCAGGAAGAGATTGAAGAATATATTAAAAGAGACTCATCTGCTGAAGAATCATTATTGAGATCAGGTGGGTCTGATAGCAAGTAACTTTCAACAAGTTTCTTTTGATTAGCTTTATAAGGTGATTCTATGAGAGGAAGTAAGACGGAAGTAGAAGGAATTTCTAGGTTAACTGGTTCATGAATCTTAATAGATGTTTGACTGGGTTCAGGATAGATGGGAGTAACAGGAGGAACTGAGACAGGAGGAGGTAAAGGTCATCAAGGAGGTCTAGGTTTGTGTTTTCTAATAGGAGGAAACAAGATATGAGTAATTGGGAAAATCGTTTTGGGTTCATATGATCTGGGAGGTAGAGGATATATAGAACTAAGAGGATGATATAGTTCTGTAAGCAAAAAAGACATAGTTGGAACAAGAGCAGGAGTAGACTGCTGTTTATAGAGATTTTCAAAGATCAATTCTAGCAATCTCGGCTTTTAAAAAGACGAATCTCTCTTTCTTTTTTATCAAAGTCAGAAGACATTTGACCTTGAGCAATCATTTCTCGAAGATCGCTATCAAGTTGAGCGACTTTTGCAAGAAGACCATTGTAGAGATTTGTCAGCTGATCTGAGATGGATGTGATTTTGTTCTCAACCATAGTAGATCTGTGAGTAATTTAGTCAACCTTTGTATGTAAAGAGGTCAGAGAAGCATTTTGTACTCTTGCATTTTGAGTCTACTAATTAAGAACAGCCTCGAAAGGTTTTGGTTCTTCTAAATGCCCACTAGAGGTGATTAGAGAGTTGACAAATGGTCTAGAGCACACTTGATGTGCCGGATCTAATCTCTTTTCAAGAGAAAAATTAGCATTGTAATCTGATGGAGAGGTAGATGAAAACATCATGCAAGACACTGGTATAGATGTTGGCAATAAACTAGGAAGGTTTGATGGCGGTAGCTTACAAGGAGTGGGTTGGTGTTTCTGGATCCACTTGAGTCCTTTGTGATACAGGGGCAAAGGAGGTGGATAATCAGGTTCATCATCATCCTTAAGAAGACAAGGACGATGATATTTACAACCAGAAAAAATAACCTTCTTCTTTCTCTTTATAGAAGAATAGTCATCAAACTAATCATTATCATTTTCACATGGACAGCCTAGATCACACATACCTGAGCTGGGACCATCCCACACAAAATGGCTATGAAGTTTGTCTGAATAAACAGGAAGGCTTTAGGAAGAGAAATGCAAGATAGGTAAAGAGTCACCATTAGGAAGAATTTCAGGGTGGTGATAAATAGGTTGAATCATAAAACAGGTAAAAGATAGTCTGGCTGGTTCTGTGGGGGCTGATGGAAGAGGTTTGAGTGATAATATCATGTTTTGATTTTAAAGCAAAAGAAAAGTGGTATGATAAAATGTTTTTCAGTTTTTGAAAGAATCCTAGACTTCAGGACACAGAGAGAGAGATTGCAAAATCATGGCTTCTACAACATCTACTTCTTCAGAATCTTCAAGTACTATTTCCCTTTCTTCTACCTTGTCTCTACCAAAATCATGCACTAGGCATACTGCAAATAAAATAGAAAACCTTGTAGAATATTCCTATATTCCCGAGTCTGCTCAAATCACTGAGTCTTCTTTTCCTCTTATCAGTCCTTATCATCTGTATAAACGTTCTACTTCTTTCACCCGTAGTATTAAATCCCTCATCAGTACAAAATGTCCTCTTCCTAAAGAATACATCCAGTCCTCTAGACTAGATCAGTGTACTCTTCAAGCTACTACTGCTGAACAATATGTCACACTTGAAATTCCTCCAGAACTCGTTGCAAACTGGAAACGAGAAGGTTATACTCATCTCCATCTCGGTGGAGTAAGATTAATCCTGACTCTTCATGGAAGAAAAGGATTACCTGTCACTGCTCGAATTGCTATGCTTGACACCAGGTTCAAACAGTATCAACACGCTGTTATTGGTACAATTTTAACTACCTTACATGCAGGCAGTGCTCTTCTCACCTTCTACCCAAATTTCAACTTGTCCTTACAAGATATCAACCTTTCCACCGCCTTGAAAGTCTAAATCCAAATTCAGGGTGCTGAACAGATCTCCTCAGCAAAGATCGCAACCCTCCATCATCAATTGGTCTATAGGCTTCAGAATCATGCCTTAGATCTTCCAACTCTAGAAAGTCACTCCGATGCTCTTATGGTATTAGCGAGATCGATCAAACTCCAACGATCATTCATTCCCAGGACAAATTCCTCAACAGGAACTTGTAAAGCTCATGCCTTTAGAATGGATCTCCAACTATGAAAAGTTCCATCAGAATGATACTCCAATTCAGACATCTGAAAGTATGTTTGAACGCAGACAAGATGGATCTGTCAAAATGACTTTCAAACCACCTCAGTCGGCTTCACAGCCTCCTCCAGCTGTTCTACCTACAGCTCCACCAGAGTCTCCTAGACTATCCTTCACTTATTCCTCAATGATTGCTCCAGTCCAAACTGGTCAAGAGAAGCTTCCAATCACTGGCTTCACTGCAGAAGGCTATCCAATTTATCCTGCTAAAATTGGAAAACACTTCCTTTGGGATGCTCCTGGATCTGATATGTGTGATCCAGACTGTCCGTGCTGGCAAGATGGCGAAGATGAATTTTTTCCTCAAAGAAAACCTAAAAAGAAGTATCTTACTTCTTGTAAGGTTGACCACAACAAGCCACAGAACCCTCCTTCACCACCATCTGCACCTGCACCTTTACCTCTTTACCACAAGGAACTTAAATGGATTGCAAAACACTGCAAAATAGAAGTCCCTTCACCAAATATCCAACCACCTCCTCAACATCAACCAATCCCATGTATGATGTTCTCCAGAGATTATTCTTTAAACTTTCCACCTCTTGAACCACAAACTGACACCCAGAGAAAAATAGTGTCAAAACCTTTTGTCCCTTCACCAATTACCTCTACCGGTCATCTTGAAGAACCAAAACCCTTTGAATCAGTCCTTAATTGGCAAACTCAGAATGCCAAGGCACAGAATGATGCTCTACAGCATATCCATCAACAAGTTGATCGAATCAGTTTACGAACTGACAAGATTGAAACTAAAGTTGATTCCATCACTTCACAACTACAGCAAATCCACCAGGATCTAAAGAACAGAGTTGCTCAACTCGATGCTGAATTACGAGAAATGCTCAGACACAGATATTATGGTCCTGAGTTTGATAGCAAAGAACGAGAAATCAGAAAGCTGCAAGCAGAACTGAACCGGATTGAATCTGAAAAGCAGAGACCTACCCTCTTCACTCAGACTCCACCAATACCTTCTATTGGTCCGACCTACCATCCGTTCACTCCATTGCTAGCTCCAATCAAGCAATACGACCCTTCAAAGTTGTTTGGAATGACTCATACTCTTTTCAAACAAACACCTCAACCTACTCCACCTTTAAAGCCAAAACCGAGGTCCAAACCTCAACCTAAACCTTTGAAGATACATCAACCATCTCAACCTACTCCACAAACTCAACCATCTGAACCTCTAGAACAGGAATCACCAGAATACACCTCAGTACCTCCTCAGGTGTCTCCACCTATTCCTCCTTCTCACATGACTCAACCTCCACCTCATGTGCCTCAATCAAAGGATAAAGCTCCAATGCATCAATATGCTGCCTATCCTCATCCTGACAACTCTTCCACAGATACTTCCACAGAAGAACCTACATCAACCTCAGAATCTGAACCTGCAACTGATGAGAATAATCAAGAGAATACCATTAAAGCTTCAAGTGATCCTTTGCACATTCATGAATGCCCAATTACAAGAGCTAGAGCCAAAAAGATACAAGCTGCTTTAAATGGATTAATTGAGAAAATATGGATTGAAACTACAATACAAGATGCAAGACATCATGAATTGGGCTTGAAGAGATGACAAGGCATTGTGGGCTTTATTCAAGCTATTGGGCAGCCAAATACACAATTCGGATCAAATGCAGAAAGGTCAATTTCGGAATAAAACTGGTATTTATTGAGCTGGAATTAACTTGCAAGCCATATACCGTTGGAAAGATAATTAAGATAGCTTTCCAAAGAATTTTACGGAGTTAAATTTGGAGTTCTCTAGAAGGAGTTATGACCAATTTATTACATCATGCGCAGAATTGGAAATTTCAACGACTCCTTAACTAGTTAGGAGAACTACTCCGACTTGAACTAGGATTTAATTCTTTTCAGATTTTTTGGGTCTCTATTGGCCTATTTAAACTCAGCAACCTTGCTATGTAAGACAATAGAGAGATTAATGTTATTTGAATTTGAGAGAATTATTCTTTCTTTGGTTCTTTTGAGAACTAGTGAACTTATCAAGAATTTGCATTCTTGTGGCGTTCCAAATCAAGACTTATCACTCACCTTCTCATCTAAATCTTGAGTGTGGCGTCAATATCCTTCTCCATACCTTTGGTTCATGTTTGATTAAGCATTGGGTCAAGGTTTTGTTTGTCTTAAATCTGTTTAGAACTTTCTTGGATAGTTGAAACTTCAAATTAAGTATTCTCCTTAAAGTTTCAATGTGGGATTCGCATCAGCAACTAGTTCAGAACCTTCACTCTCTTCGGTTTCTACTACCGATTCAGAAAAGTCTTATGCAGATATCACCAAGCTCTTAATGGCTCAACCAGAAGAACCAGAGCATGCACAGACTTCTCAACCAGAATCTTACTTTGAGATTCCCTTAGATGTTGATGATCCTACTGAATCTACATCTGCACCTCAATCTCAACAACAAACTCCAAATTCATCCAATGGTCCATGGTTTACTTTTGATGATATTCCAACAAGTAAATGGCGTGACAAACTATCCGAGATTTCAGCTTGGGTAGACCTCCAAATGCTTAAAACCGGCGCGACAGTGGAATCAGTTCTTAAGGAACTAACCACCCGTTTCATTGGATCCCTCAGAGATTGGTTTGACAGCTTAGGCTCATACAGACAACTTGATGCGAATCCCACATTGAAACTTTAAGGAGAACACTTAATTTGAAGTTTCAACTACCCAAGAAAGTTCTAAACAGATTTAAGACACACAAGACCTTGACCCAATGCTTAATCAAACATGAACCAAAGGTATGGAGAAGGATATTGATGCCACACTCAAGATTTAGATGAGAAGGTGAGTGATAAGTCTTGATTTGGAACGCCACAAGAATGCAAATTCTTGATAAGTTCACTAGTTCTCAAAAGAACCAAAGAAAGAATAATTCTCTCAAATTCAAATAACATTAATCTCTCAATTGTCTTACATAGCAAGGTTGCTGAGTTTAAATAGGCCAATAGAGACCCAAAAAATCCGAAAAAGATTAAATCCTAATTCAAGTCGGAGTAGTTTTCCTAACTAGTTAAGGAGTCGTTGAAATTTCCAATTCTGCACATGCTGTAATAAATTGGTCATAACTCCTTCTAGAGAACTCCAAATCTAACTCCGTAAAATTCTTTGGAAAGCTATCTTAATTATCTTTCCAACAGTATATGGCTTGCAAGTTAATTCCAGCTCAATCAATACCAGTTTTATTCCGAAATTGACCTTTCTGCATTTGATCCGAATTGTGTATTTGGCTGCCCAATAGCTTGAATAAAGCCCACAATGCCTTGACATCTCTTCAAGCCTAATTCATGATGTCTTGCATCTTGAATTGTAGTTTTAATCCATATTTTCTCAATTAATCCATTTAAAGCAGCTTGTATCTTTTTGGCTCTAGCTCTTGTAATTGGGCCTTCATGAATGTGCAAAGGATCACTTGAAACTTTAATGGTATTCTCTTGATAGTTCTCATCACAACTCCAATTTGTCCAGTTGCCTGATGTTTCCTCAGCTTTGGCACTCCTTCATGAACAGTTCATTGGCGAACCAGCTGCACACTTTGAAGCAGCCCGACGAGACTATCTCAACATGAAGTGCTGTTCTCTCAAAGCTAAAGATCTTGACTTCCACTACAAAAGGATGTCAATCTTGTTCTACAAATTGAATGGTTTCAATGATCCAACTCTGAAGCATGTTTTCCTTGCTTCCTTCCCTGATGAATTGCAACCAGATATTCAAAGACAACTTGCTGTTTACAACCTCAGCCTTGAAAACATCTCTTTAGGCAAGATCTTCCAGATTGCAAAGACATGTCTTGACAAACTTTGTGAATGCAAAAACAGCTTCTTCAAAGAACCATTCGAAGTGCTTGTAAAAAGTCTTATCTGCAAATCAAGTGCAAAGATAAAAAGAAATGTGATTGCTTTGTCCTCACAAGAAGAAGCATTTGAAAGCACACACATAAATCTTCTTCCAAGCCTTATTATCATAAAGTTCGCAGACCATTCACATTCTACAGAAAAAAGTCTCCTTCCTCTAAGGAACGACAAAGGCAAAAGTCCAGTAGATGTTTCATTTGCAAAAAGAAAAGACATTACTCCAGAGATTGTCCTAACAAACGAGACAAATCTGTTCGTCTCATCAAGCATTTACAAACTCATTCGTATATTCTCCGCATAAAAGACGAAGTTGAATCTTGTTTCTCAGAACAAGAAGCACCGAATGAAGAAACAGTGTTCGCACTGGAAAATTCATCTGATGATTCTGATACAGATGGATTCCTCACTATCTATAATCAACAATCTTTGTCCTTGGATTCCTCCATTCCAATTCCATCAGTCAAAATCCAGGTTTTACCCTCAAAGTTTCACAGACCACTTTCTGTCATTGGATTTTTTGACACAGGCGCTCAAAAGACTATGCTCAATCCTGCTATACTTCCACTTCACCACTGGAAGCCTCACACAGAACATTTCAAAGCAGCCGATGGAAAACTTTTCACAACAGATTTGATTACCAAACATCCCATTGGTATTCGGATCTTCCCAAATTGTGTTATTTGGACACATGTCATTGGTTCGAATCTACCTGATAAAGATATCTTATTAGGTTTCGATACCATCTCCAAAGTGCCTCATCTCCAAATCCTTCCAACCGGTATTCGAGTCAAATCCATGTTCAAACCCTTCATCAATATTCTCAGACTCTATAGTCTTTCCAATTCACCTCAGTCCTACCAAGACATCTCAGACAAACTACTCCAGTTTTGCCCTGAGTCTCATGCTGAATTCACCCATCCAAGTCCATTATAGAAAAACAAGTCCTTCTTCATTAAGCTACCCTTCAAGCTAAATGAAGACACCAATCCTACCAAAGCAACCCATCCGGGAATGAGTCCCTCTGACTTAGTCCTAGCCCAAAATGAATGCTCACAACTTTTGGCCCAAGGTCTAATTGAACCCACAACCTCTCAGTGGGCTTGCCAAGCCTTTTATGTGGAAAAACACTCTGAACTTGTCCGTGGAAAAAAGAGATTAGTCATCGATTATCAGCCTTTAAACATGTTTTTACAAGATGACAAATTTCCTCTTCCTAAAAGATAAAACATTTTCACATATTTGAAAAATGCCCAAATCTTTTCAAAATTTGATTTAAAATCAGGTTTTTGGCAATTAGGCATTGAACCCTCTGAAAGATACAAAACTGCTTTTTGCATTCCGAATGCTCATTATCAATGGACAGTTTTACCCTTTGGTTTAAAGACTGCTCCTTCCATTTTCCAAAAACCAATGGTCAAAATCTTTCAACCAATTTTGCATCATGCATTGATTTACATTGACGATATTTTGTCGTTTTCAGAAACACATGCAGAACATCGCCAGCTGTTAAATCACTTTCTTGATATCATTCAATCTCATGGAATCATGCTGTCACCCAAGAAAAGCACCATAGCCACCTCCAACATTGAATTCCTTGGCATGGTCATCAAAGACGGTCACTACCAACCAGGAAAGCACATTGCTCAAGAACTGCTTCACTTTCCAGATCAACACTTATCCAGAAAGCAAATCTAGCAATTCCTTGGTATCATCAATTACATCTGTGATTTCATCCCTCACGTGGACCACCATACAGCACAACTTTCGGCTTTATTGAAAAAGAAGCCTCCAGAATGGAATGACACCCATACTACAAACCGTACCAAGCTTAAACAGTTACACAAGATCCTCCACCATTAAAGCTCATTACAGATGGCAACCGGATCTTACAAACTGACGCAAGTGACACCTCATGGGGTGCTGTACTCCTCGAACAAATCAATGGAAAAGAGAATCTTATCGGATACGCTAGTGGACATTTCTCTGACTCACAATACCACTACCACAGTATCTACAAAGAGATTTTAGCCGTGAAAAATGGTATTAAAAAATTTGAATATCATTTAATCGGTTATCATTTTCTCATCAGATTGGACAGCTCATCCTTCCCATCCATCCTGAACACAAAAGGAAAGAATATTCCCGAGAAGATGCTTTGGCGATTAAAAGACTGGTTTTCAAAATATAACTTCTCCGTAAAGCATATAAAAGGAACCCAGAACCTCATCCCTGATCTTCTATCCAGACTCTCCAAACCATCCAAGCATCTCCACTGCATTTCTTCTCACTATCATTTTCCTTTCCTTCTCATGGCTACCTCTCTGCCTACACAAGCCCTCACCAAACGATATTTTCCCCCTGGCAAAACTTTTAGCTCAGCATTTGCTATTCAGGACTTTGCCCGAAAATATGTTTTTAGGTTCTTTCTCAAAGCCTATTTCCTCACTGACTCCATTCCTGTCTTGGATTTTCATACCGAAGACCTATTCCTTACAGGACTGTATCTTCATCCTCTAAAGGGTATCACTGAAGATGAGTTATGGTACATTTGGTGTCTCACCGTCCTTTATGTTACAAAGCTCGTCTTTCCAGTCAGGCCTCTATTTCTACATCTCATGGATCCTGAACAATCCACTTCCCTTATCTGGACCGTGCTCGAATGGTATTCCCTAATTCCTTGGTGGAGAATGAAGTTACAGCAAATCATCTCTCTTAACCACCTTGAACAGATCCCAGACACAGAGGCAGATATGTTCACATCTGTCTTCACCATTCACAGACCATATTTTCAACATCCACACATTGATAACTTCACGGATAACTGGCAAACCCCGCCACATCCAAATGAACAAGATCAAGATATTCAAAGAACTCGACCACCTTCCTTTGCCAACTCAATCACCGGCAAACCAAAGAACATCCTCCACACCTCATTAGGTCCGCGGCATGACGTTCTCATAGTCCCAACTCCTTAATATCCACACCAAAACCTCATTATTCCATCGACTTTCTATTCCAAGATGCTCAAGAGCCATGGGAAGATTTCATGTCCTTAACCCAACACTTAGAACAACTCCAAGCACCACCGACAAATCCTAATGAAGTAAGCACAAGTCATCAGCCAACCACTCAACCATCAGACCAGTTCTATCCACCCTATTGTTCTCAAGTCCGGCCCAATCCTTCACCTAATCCAGAAGAAGAACAAAGAGCCAAATTCTGCCCTTGGCCCTATGTGCCAGGTTGTTCTCATCCTGAAAAGGTCTTCAAAATAGCTGCTGACGATGACACTGACTCAGACACTGATGCCATCTCACTCTGAGACACATCAGCCTGCCGACACTTTGTATTTTGTCGTGTTGTAATAATTATGTTTTGTTTGAGTGCGTTTATGCTTTTACTTTATTAAAGTTGCTTTAGAAAAGAGATAGGGACATGTCCTATCCTTTTAACTTTTGCTTTTTATCCTGTCTCCTACTTTTGAAAAGTAGATGTTTTATTTTATTCTTGCTTTTGTAAAAGCAGGGGCCCTGTCCTGCTTTGCTCTCCTATATAAGGCCGCTCCCTCTTCATTGTAACATAAGCTTCAAAAAGAAATACAAGAGTGTTTTATAAGCTATGAATCTCTAAACTCTCTTTCTCTCTCAAACGAAGTTCTTAGGATCTCTGAAAAGGTTTGAAAACGATTTATCGTTCATTTTCTAAAAGAAAACTTGAGATAGTATGCTCTGCACTTGCCTTATTCAAGGACCACCATACATCAGAAAAACTCATGCTTGTTTCCTAGACGGTCCCAGTGCCCCTGTTGAAGAAGACCAGAGTGTCTTAAGTTTTGGATCAGTTTACGACCGGGAAACTGTTTTGATGTTTTATGATAAGTCGTGTTTTCCTTGATATTATGGCGATCTTTAGATCTTTTCTCATACATAAGTTCAGAAGTCTGGATAGGAATGGTATTTTGGTAAAAGTGTTCATAATTTGCTATCCACTTAAGCGGCATGAGCTTGAGAAGATCGGCTTTTAGGATTTGTCTAGGGATTTGAATGATAGTAGGGATATCTGGAGATTTAGCAAGGATCATAACGATTATCGAATTGGCTTTATTGGGTGAAGAAAGATCAAGTGAATGATTTTGCAGCCGATAGACCAACTGGTGATGGATGGTAGCAATCTTCGCACTTGCAATTTATTCAGCTCCTTGGATCTGAACTTGAATTTTTAAGGAACTGGAAAGATTTGGATAATCTAGTGAAAGATTGAAATTTGGGTAGATAGTAAAGACAACATTACCAGCATAGAGGTAGTAATGACAGTACCGATAGTAGCTTGTTGGTATTCTTTGAATCTTGTATCCAGTAAAGCAACTCTGGCTGTAGTAAGAAGGCCTTTTCTCCCATGAAGAGTAAGGATAAGGCGAACACCAAGATGAAGGTGAGTGTATCTGGACTACTTCCAGTAAGTAATTAATTTAGGAGAAATTTCAAGAGTGACATATTGTTCTGTAGAAGTAGACTGTAGAGAACAGTGATCAAGAGATAAAGATTGTATATACTCTTTTGGAGCAAGACGATTTGTACGGATAAGAGAACGAACAGAACGAGTGAAAAAAGATGGGCGTTTATATAACTGGTAAGGATTCACAAGAGGAAGAAAGGATTCATTGACTTGAGCAGAATCAAGGATATAGGAATATTCCACAAGACTCTCAATCTTAGAAGTAGTATACTTAGTAACATTTTTAGGAAATGACATAGACGAAGTAATTTGAACTAGAGAAATTGAATTTTGTGATGAAGATGCCATGAGATTGAAGCTCATAAGTTCTTTGAAGTTGAAATAAACTCAAATCAGATATAAGTAACTGAAGGAAATCATCCTAAAATGACTTTGAAAAATTTTGTTAGGCTCTGATACCAATTGCGAACACAGATTTTGGGATGATTTCCTTCAGTTACTTATACCTGTCCTCTCCTTAATAATGTTATTTTTTCTTTTTATGTGGTTGTAATACTATAAAGTAAGGGAAATAATTAACCTACTTTATGCTTTTGTCTTATTAGCTTGCTTTATGCTTTTGTTGTTTTTACTTTTAGAAAAGCATGGGGGTCTTGTCCCAGCTTTATGACAAGTGTTTTTGCTTTAATAATTATGTTTACTTTTAGAAAAGTGATGGGTCTTATCTTACTTTTTTAATTTATCTTTTATGACCCTTATCTCTATATAAGGGCATCTCTCCTCTTTATAAAATAAGTTGGTTTTCACTCATAATATATTCAGTATTTTTCTGTCCAGGGCTTTCTAATTCTCTCTCACTTCTTAAGTTTGATGAAGCTAGATAAAGAAAAGATATAAGTAAGGAAAAGGAAATCTATTCAAATTAAAACCAAGTCGTATGCTCTACACTTGCCTTCTCTGAAAGATCCTGTGTGTCAGAAAGCTTGAGACCTTTTGTTGCTTTTTTATCTGGTTTGGTACCCGTTTTAAGCTAGGGAAAAGCTGTTTTAGGGTTTATAAACCTAGAAAAAGAAAAGATTCTGGTTTTTAGTTTTCTAGTTAAGGTATATTGGTAGGAATCCAACAACGTAAGTTCTAAAGGTGAACTCGAATGGGCACTAGTCTAGTCCACACTGTTGATAAATAAGCCACGTACCTAACCGACCGTACAAAAATATGGTATTATGCTTTCAAACAGAAAAAGCACTATTGCTACAAATATGATTGAGTATCTCGGTATGAACATCAAAGATGGGCATTATCAACCTGGTCCTCATATTACACAAGAATTACTATATTTCTCTACCAAAGATTTTCTTCCACATGTGGATCAATAGACTAGTGTTTTATCTACTTTGTTAAAGAAATGTCCCTCTTCGTAGGATAAGCATCACACGCATGTAGTTCAACAGTTGAAGCAGATTGCTCAGAATCCTCCACCTTTGAAAATTATTTATGATGGTCTTTGCATCCTACAAACAGATGCTTCTGACATATCATGGGGTGCTGTTCCCATTGAAAAGATAAATAAAAAAGAACACCTGATCGGATATGCTAGTGGATAGTTTAGTCTAGCTCAACAGCATTACCATGCAGTGTTTAAAGAAATCCTTGCCATTAAATATGGGATAAAAATTTTGAATATCATCTACTTGGCTCTAATACCACGGGGGCGTACTAGGTACTCAAAGCTACAAGCTCTGATACCAATATCATGTATCAACCCACACAGGGCTATCTGATACAACACACAGCTAACTCGACACTATTTTCGTGAAAATAGAAACTTGAAAACCCAAAAATCTTTTCTTTTGCCTGGTTTTAAAACCCTAACACAGCTATCTCTTGGCTCTCAATGGGTACCCAACTAGATAAGAAAACAATCAAAAGGTCTTAAGCTTTCTGATACACAGTGTAACGCTCCACCTTTTATGTTTGTACCTAAAGTAACATTAAGTATTTCGAAGAAATGATTTCAAAATAAGCATTTTATAAATATTAAACAAAAAAAAGTTCGTTAAATAAAACTATATAAAAGGGTTATGCTTAGGTAGGAACATAGTTAAGCCCGTTATGCAACCCAAAGTCTGTTATGTCCATATGCACCTCGCCTTGGTAGAGACTTGGCGTCAGCTTTTCCTACTCAGTTCCTGCAATGTAAGGATTACGTGAGCTAATGCCTAGTAAGTAAACACTTGATGCATGTATTATCTATCATGCCTATGAATGACTTTATAAAATAAGTGCTAAAATTTAAAATATGAAGAACAATGTTAGGGCCCACAAACCAAGGCTAACACTCTATAACATGCTCTTGGGCTTAAATTAATTGATCCGTTAGGCGTTACGTATTGCCGTCCCCAAAGGATCTCTTTTCTTAGCTTAGAGGGCTTGCCCTCTTTATGAATACTTGCCACCTAGTAGTACAGCAACCCATTTTCTTTAAAATCATTAAAATGCTTATTTAACAAATCACTCGTGAAATGCATGAGATCAATGCAACTTATGTCACAGCATATAAATCCTTTAAATATATAATAAAGCATAACATGAAACTACAATATATAATATAGGCGGCAGTACCATGTAAAGAGTCAAGAGATAGCTCAATAAAAGAGTGACATAAGCAATGACATTTAGAAATTACTAAAGATATTTATGAAAGGATAAATCAATAATTAAAGCTAATAGTGACATAAGCAATGACATAAGTGATGATGCAATAAGAAATGTTGTAGAGATATTAGGAATTCTAGAAATTACTAAGATATTTATGGAAAGATAAATTAATAATTTAAAAGAATTATGATATAAGCAATGACATAAGTGATGATGTAATAAGAAATGTTGTAGAGATTTAGAAATTCTAGAACTTTCTAAGATATTTATAAAGAAATAAATCTTTATCATTAATTAAGTGCTAGGTGGCAAAATCCTAAGCATTCTAGAAATCACCAAGATATTTGTAGAGAAATAAATCTCCACCATTAATCAAATGATGTGGCGGCAAAATCCTAACTACTCATGGGCCTTAGGAAACTCTATAAATACCCCTTAGCCCTTGCATTTCTCCATAAACCCTAGAAATCCCATCTTGTCCCATTCTAAGCCAAAGCATCCCTAGTGAAGAAATTCTCAAGTTTAGGAAGGAAGGTTTAGGGAAATCAAAGAAAAACAGGTAAGTAACACTTCACTTCAACTGCAATGTAAGGGCAATATATTTAATTAGCTTTAAGTAATAATTCTCTTATGTTAGGTTTAGTCCTAAATAATCTCTTGTCCTATAATGATTATTATTGTGGTGTGATTAATTATTATTAAATCCCAATGGCTGGCTTTGCCACCTACATCATGATATCATCCTCATATGGTTGGCTATGCCACCTAGGATGTGATTGGATGATCGGCAATGCCACCTAACATGTGATACTCTTATTTTATTATGCCATGGTCGGCACTGCTGCCTAAATTATGATGTTGGTATAACTCTCTACATGGTCGGCACTACTGCCTAATATATGATATGGTTATGACTCTTTACATGGTAGGCCCTGTCGCCTATATTATAATTCTATTTCTTTAGATATACCTTATAATTCTATTTTTATCTCTTGACTTTGACATGTACCATATAACATATTCTATAATTCTACTGAATAGCTCGGGATACTTGTTCTTCATTTCTTTCTCGTGCTCCCATGTTGTCTCCTCCACTGAGTTGTTCCACCATAGTATCTTAACTAGAGGGATTTTCTTGTGCCTTAACTCTTTTATTTTTCTATCAAGTACTTGAACTGGCGTTCTTCATAGGTTAAGTCTTCCTCGAGTTGAAGAGGCTCACAATCTAGCACGTGAGAGGGGTCTGGAACATATTTCTTTAACATGGAGACATGAAAGACATTGTGTATTCTTGATAATGATGGTGGTAGCGCAAGTAGATAGGAGACACTCCCAATACGTTCGAGTACTTTAAATGGCCTAATAAACCTTGGACTTAATTTTCCCTTGTTTCTAAATCTCATCGATCCTTTCATTGGGGCGACCTTTAGGAATACTTTCTCACCAACTTGAAATTCCAATGGTCTTCGTATGGTGCCATGCCAATTGTTGCCTGGTAACTATTATTATGGCAAATTCAGCCAATGCTAAATATTTGCTCCAGGATCCTTGAAAGTTGATGACACATCCTCGTAACATATCTTCGAGTGTTTGAATCGTCCTCTCTGATTGGCCATCTATTTGAGGGTGAAATGCTATGCTAAATTTAAGTCTTGTCCCTATAGCCTTATGTAGCTTCTTCCAGAATGTCGAGGTGAATCTTGTATCTCAATCAGAAATAATAGAGACAAGTACACCATGTAGTCTGATTATCTCCTTTATGTATATTCCTACGAGTTGGTCCATGGTGTACGTCATCTGAATAGGCAAAAAGTGGGCAAACTTTGTGAGTCGATCAACTATTACCCAGATGGCATCATGCATTTTTGTAGTCCTTGGGAGGCCAACGACGAAGTCCATTGTGATTTCTTCCTACTTCCATTGAGGGATTTAATTGGGTTCTAAAAGTCCTGTCAGCCTTTGATGTTCTGCCTTGATTTATTGGCAGGTGAGGTATTGAGCCACGAACTTAACTATATCCTTCTTCATCCCAGGCCACCAGTAGTTCCTTTTTAAATCTTTATACATTTTCGTTGTACTAGGATAAAGTGAATATAGGGTTGTATGAGCTTTAAGTAGAATTTCTCTTTCTCTATATTGGTCTCCATCTTTAAATTCTTTAAGTATGAATCTGCTTCTTGCCTTCCTTAATCTTTTCTAATAGAGTTGAGCAAAGTGTCATGTGAGCGAGTTTTCCTGTCATGAGCTCGATCTCTGCCTTACATATCTCATCTTGTAATGGCTTGGGCAGCATCTTTAAAGCTGACAAACTCGACTTTCAACTTAGTGCATCCGCTACCACATTTGCTTTTCTAAGATGATAGTTTATTTCACAATCATAGTCCTTGACGAGTTCGAGCCAATGTCGTTGTCGCATGTTCAACTCCTTTTGTGTAAAGAAGTATTTAAGGCTCTTGTGATCCGTATAGATCTTACAATGTGCTCCCATCAGATAGTGACGCCATATCTTCAATACATGTACCACCGCAACCAACTCTAAGTCATGTGTGGGATAGTTCTTCTCGTATTCCTTTAATTGTCTAGAGGTATATACAATGACCTTTCCATTCTGCATGAGAACACATCCTATGCCATTTTTTGAGGCATCGCTGTATATGATGAATTCTTCAGAGCTATTAGGAATGGCTAAGATTGGAGCAGTGACCAACTGTCGCTTTAGCTCTTTGAAGCTTTTCTTACATTCTGGCATCCATACAAACTTGATGTTTTTCTTTATCAATTGGGTTAATGGCATTGCGATCTTGGAGAAGCCTTCCACGAATCTTCGGTAATAGCCTGCTAATCCCAAGAAGCTTCTAACCTCTTTAGCATTAGTTGACCTAGTCCATTGGCTGACTGCTTCCACTTTTGAGGGATCGACTGATATTCCATCCTTAGACACAACGTGCCCTAGGAATATAATGCTTTCCAGCCAAAATTCACACTTCTTGAATTTTGCATAAAGTTGCTTCTCCTTTAAAGTTTGAAGAGTGATTCTCAGATGTTCGGTATGTTCTTCCTCCGTCTGTGAGTAGATCAAGATGTCGTCAATGAATACCACTATGAATTTATCCAAATAGTCTTTAAATTCTCTATTCATGAGATCCATGAAAGCTGCTGGGGCATTAGTTAGACCAAATGGCATGACAACAAATTCACAATGTCCATAACGTGTTCTGAATGCGGTCTTTGGAATATCCTCCTCTCTAACTTTTAGCTAGTGATATCCCGACCGTAGATCAATTTTTGAAAATACTGCTGTTCCTTGTAGTTGATCAAACAGATCCTCGATTCGTAGAAGTGGGTACTTATTCTTGATGGTAACCTTATTTAGTTCTCGATAGCCTATGCACATCTGCAAAGATCCATACCAAGAATCACATCGTAGTCATGCATCTCAAGGATTATTAAGTCAACACATAGTGTACGATCACTAATGTTGACTTCGCATGCTCTTACTAGTTGTCCTAAGTTTAATACTTCACCAAATGGAAGCATGACACTATAAGGTCTACTTATTATGTTAAGGGTCCCTTTGATTTTCCTAATAAATGTTGGTGAGACAAATGAATGTGTAGCTCCTGAGTCTATCAACACATATGCAGGAGTTTGAGAGATAGATAGTTCACTTGATATTACTGAGGGGTTTGCCTCCTGCATCTGCCTTGGTAAGTGTGAATACTCGTGCGTTACTTCTTTCCCCGCTACGTCCCCATTCTCGGGGCAGTGCTTAATGAAGTGCCATTCCTTTCCACATTTGAAAAACGTTTTAGTGTTGGCTCGGCATGTCCTAGGGTGAGTTCTACCAAATTGATTGCTTTTAGGCCTTGGTAGGCCTTCTTTTTTATGATTCTTTATACGCTTGTTCTTATCTTATCCCTAAGTAGTTGGTGCTCTCTTCTTTTTATTGTTTAAGAGTTGTCTTCCATTATTAATCGTACAATTCCCTTGCTCTATGCTCCCTTTCTTTCTTCATTTTTCCCCCTTCTTTTCTTTATCTACCTGTTCAATTATCAAAGCTCGACCCATGAGCTCATTGAAGGAAGCATCTCGAATTCTAGCCTCTTTTAAGTCTTTTGCTATATCTTTACGTAATCCTTGCATAAAATGATCCTTTTTCAAATCTTCTGTGGCAACCATGTGTGGGGCATAACGAGAGAGCTCATCGAATTTTTGGATATATTCTAGTAATGTCATCTTTTCTTGTTGCAAATAAACAAATTTCTTCCTTTTAGTAGATCTCAACGTCTCTGAAAAATACTTATTGTAAAAGTGTTCTTTAAATTTCTTCCATCGCATTGTCGTTTCGTTGTGGCTTCGTCTGATGGAATCCCACCAATATTCAGCCGCCCCGCAAAGATAAAGGAAATGCAAATGACCCTTTCATCCTCTGGCACCTTGGCTACTTCCGTCATTCTTTCCATGGTTCGCAACCACTGGTCTGTTGCTATAGGATCCGTACCTCCTTCAAATATAGGTGGGTTTAATCTTTTAAATTCTGCCCCTTGCACATTCATCTCTTCTGACTTCTCTTTCTACGAGTCCTGTGACAATGTCTGTCAGTCGATCAATTGCAGAAGATTGCTCTCTCAAGTTCCTCCTACTCTTTTGCCTCTATTACCTCTAGCACTTAACATCTCTATTTTCTTTGAAAAAGTTTCTATGGGTCAAATAAATTAAATGTAAGATATTTAATTATCTTAGCTCCTAATCTTACAAAGAGCTGAGCTATGTCCTCCCCCTTGGCCAGTGCATATGGATGGTCTACAAAATCGCTTTAAACCTTGGGCTCTGATACCAAATTGTAACGCTTCACCTTTTATGTTTGTACCTAAAGTGACATTAAGTATTTTGAAGAAATAATTTCAAAATAAGCATTTTATAAATATTAAACAAAAAAGGTTTGTTACATAAAACTATATAAAAGGGTTTGTCACACAAAAAAAACTTGTTACAAAAGACACAACTAATTCCATAAACAAGCTTATTATATTTATGCTTAGATAGGAACATAGTTAAGCCCGTTGTGCAACCCAAGGTCTGTTATGTCCATATGCACCTCGCCTTGGTGGAGACTTGGCGTCAGCTTTTCCTACTCAATTCCTGTAATGTAAGGATTACGTGAGCTAATACCTAGTAAGTAAACACTTGATGCATGTATTATCTATCATGCCTATGAATGACTTTATAAAATAAGTGCTAAAATTTTTTACATGAAACTTTAAAATATGAAGAACAATGTTAGGGCCTTAGGTTTGTTGTACTACAAGGCTAACATTCTGTAACATGCCATTGGGCTTAAATTAATTGATCCGTTAGGCGTTACTTATTGCCATCCCCAAAGGATCTCTTTTCTTAGCTTAGAGGGCTTGCCCTCTTTGTGAATGCTTGCCACCTAGTAGTACAGCAACCCCTTTTCTTTAAAATCATTAAAATGCCTATTTAACAAATCACTCGTGAAATGTATGAGATCAATGCAACTTATGTCACAGCATATAAATCCTCTAACTATATAATAAAGCATAACATGAAACTACAACATATAACATAGGTGGCAGTGCCGTCTATATAGAAATCTAAAGAAATAGAATTATAATATAGGCGGCAGGGCCGATCATGTAAAGAGTCATAACCATATCATATATTAGGCGGTAGTACCGACCATGTAGAGAGTTATACCAACATCATAATTTAGGCGGCAGTGCCAACCATGGCATAATAAAATAAGAGCATCACATGTTAGGCGGCATTTCCGACCATCTAGTCACATCCTAGGTGGCATAGCCAGCCATATGAGGATGATATCATGATGTAGGCGGCATAGCCAGCCATGTGGGATTTAATAATAATAAATCACACCACAATAATAATCATTATAGGACAAGAGATTATTTAGGACTAAACCTAACATAAGAGAATTATTACTTAAAGCTAATTAAACATATTGCCCTTACATTGCAGTTGAAGTGAAGTGTTACTTACCTGTTTTTCTTTGATTTCCCTAAACCTTCTTTCTAAACTTGAGAATTTCTTCACTAGGGATGCTTTGGCTTAGAATGGGACAAGATGGGATTTTTAGGGTTTATAGAGAAATGCAAGGGCTAAGGGATATTTATAGAGTTTCCTAAGGCCCATGAGTGGTTAGGATTTTGCCACCACATCATTTGATTAATGGTGGAGATTTATTTCTCTACAAATATCTTGGTGATTTCTAGAATGCTTAGGATTTTGCCACCTAGCACTTAATTAATGATAAAGATTTATTTCTTTATAAATATCTTAGAAATGACAAAACTACTTTATTATGGAGAGGATAAGTTCATGATGTCTAGATCATCTGAGCTGGAGGAGGTATCCTCTTGTCTGTCACGGTCGTAGTTTGGGCATGTCTTGACACATGTGGTGCCAGATGGTCCGTAGAACATGGTGTGGTTGTCCATGTATACAGGGCCTTGATGAAAGGGGCAACCTCGAGCATGCACAATACCAGGGATACAGTTCGTTACACAAGGTGAGTGAGTAATTACTAGTTCGGCTAAAGAGATAACTCTAGAGGTTGAAGACTGGCCTTGTTTCAATGTAGTGACGTGAATATTGGAAGGAGGTGTTTCCAGCTATTTGAGATATTGGCTGAGTGGTAGAAACTCATCATCTGGATCCTGAGAATCTTGATAATATAACTAAGGAGAAGTGTCAGGACTCTCTTTGAAGGGCTAGGGACCATAATTATTTCATGATGAGGACCAAGAGAACTGGAGACAATATTAGTGACATGTGGTTTGACATGGTTGAGTTGTAACAGGAAATCGGTGAGGGTTTTCCTAAAATTCTGATCTTCTTTAAGGATTGAAGGATGTGGTGTAGTGTGATAATGGGTACACTAGGTTTGGGTAAAGAAAGCAAAGGTTTTTGGATGTTGGAAGTAAGGTCGATGAACTGTAAAAACAGATGTAAACTGATTTGCTTCATGAGGAGGAATGGAATTAAGATTACAGTCATGAGCCAATTATCCTAGTCATTGTCTCCACCAAGGAATAGGGAGAACCACTCAAGAAGAGTCCATAACAAGGATGTGGACTGACCAGGAGTCATGATCTTCTTCAGGGTGGACTTAAGAGGAAGAATCAGTTTTGTAGCATGTAGGGTAGTGAGACACTAGAAATACCATAATTCATTGTCAGTGATATCTCTGTCAGGGGAAATATACAATCCAGTGAGGAACAAATGTTCTGGATCAAAGGTAGTGAAAACAGTTGGACTTCCAAAGGAGTAGACTTGCATGTAATACCGAAAAAGATATTGTTTTACACATTGTTGGAGTTGGTAAAGAGTGGAGAAAGATTTTCTAGGAGGAAAAGTTTTCTGAGTGAGGGTTGTATCAGGAAGAGAAGAAGTTGTTAAACGAGAATGGCTATGAGAATGGGAAGCCATGAATATGACAGGGAAAATAAGAGATGTATGAAATATAGGTTGAGGAGGTTTATGAGCTCTGGATAGAAAATCAAGGATCAGGTTGGTATCTCATTGACTTAGAAAACCATTCTTGAAGACGAAGCAGCTGATTATTGGGGATCGTTCTGCCTTTAAACTGTAGGATCTTGGGAAAAGTTGAATTATCCAATCTGATGAGGAATCTGTGGCCAAGTAGATGATATTTAAACTTTTTTATCCCATGTTTAACGGCAAGGATTTCTTTGAACACTGTATGGTAATGCTGTTGAGCTGGACTGAATTGTCCACTAACATATCTGATAAGGTATTCTTTCTAATTTGTCTTTTCAAGGAGAACTGCACCCTATGATATGTCAGAAGCATTAGTTTGTAGGATACGAAGACCATCAAAATAATTTTCAATGGTGGAGGATTCTGAGCAATCTGTTTCAACTGTTGAACTGCATGCGTGTGATGCTTATCCCATGGAGAGGGATTTTTCTTTAACAAAGTAGACAAAACACTGGTGTTTTGGTCCACATGTGGAAGAAAATCTCTTATATAGTTGATGATACCCAAAAACTATTGAACTTGCTTTTTGGTAAAGTCTTTATCAGGGAAATGTAGTAATTCTTGTGCAATATAGGGACTAGGTTGATAATGCCCGTCTTTGATGTTCATACCGAGATACTCAACAGTAGCAATGGTGCTTTTTCTGTCTAAAAACATAATACCGTATTTTTGTATGATATCATGAAATTGTTGGAGTAATGCATGGTGTTCTTCTGCTATTCCTGAAAACAACAAAATATCGTCAATGTAAACAAGGGTATGGTGTAAGATGGGTTAGAAAATCTGGGTCATTGTTTTTTCAAAGATGGAGGGAGCGGTTTCCAATCCAAAGGGAAGGACTTTCTACTAGTAATGAGCATTTGGAATGTAGAAGGTTGTTTTGTATCGTTCAGAAGGGTCAATACCCAACTGCTAAAATCCAGACTTTAAATCAAACTTAGAAACAATAGAGGCATTTTGGGAATATGTAAATAGAGAGTTTCTGCGAGGAAGAGGGAACTTGTCATCTTTTAAGAATTGATTCAAGGGTTGATAATCAATTACTAAACGCTTTTTCCTGCGTAAAGTTTCAGATCTTTTGTTGACATGAAAAGCTTGACAAGCCCATTGGGAAGAGGTAGGTTTAATCAAGTCTCGGGCCAAAAGTTCAGCACATTCTATTTGGGCTAAAAGAAGGTTTGAGGGTGGCATCCCCAAATGGGTGGCTTTAGTAGGATTTACATCTTCATTGAGCTTAAAAGGAAGCTTTATGAAGTGAGCTGGATTTTTCCATAATGGGCTGGGATGGTCAAAAGTCAAATGATTGGTTGGACAAAATCAAAGTAATTTGACTATAATATCTTGATAATCAGGAGGAGAATAGGCCAAATGATATGTTTAAGCTTATCTGTATAAGGCTAAAACATGGACTGGAACCTAAGCCCAGTAGGAAGGATTTAGACCTTTTCTGCCTTAAACAGGATATCAAAGCTCAAGAGTAAATCTTTGTCTGGAAGACTGGATCCAATAACATGAGTCCAAACAGTGAGTTTTGGGAATAACTGAATTCCAATCCATTTTTTGTTCGAAGTTGGGTGGAAAAGACTTTTCCACTACTTACATGAAAATGAGTTTCAGAAACAATCCAAGCTTCTGGAGGGAGAATAGCTGGATTCAAAACACTGCGCTGGGCCCCAGTATCAACAAAAGCAATAAGGGATATAGGAAAATTGTATTTTAGCATGAGAATCTGGATTTTCACCGAAGGAACAAAGTTAAACCGAAGAAGACTGAGAGTGAGACTAGACTTGAAACACAGAGGAATATTCTAGAGAAGAATCATAAGATTCACTAGACTCAGCCTCAGAATCGAAGGAACGAAGAGCAAAAATTGTATTTTGGTCAGGAGACTCTTGTTCAGTGTAAAGATGTTCAATCTGATCCGCTTTCTGGAGAAACTGATGAAGAGACTAAAGTTGTTGGACTAAATGCATAGAACGTTTAGGATTCTGTGGACAATCTTTTGCAAAATGTCCATGCTTCTTGCAAATAAAACATCTGCTCTTTTTTTGCCTTTTGTCAAGAAGACCAGAGGGATTCTTTTGTCTGAAGTAACGAATTTTTCTGGAACGTCTAGTGAAACGACGCCGAATAAGATGGAAATTGAGATTTCTGTAATAGCGAGACCTATGGTGCTTCTTTTTTAAGTAAGACAATCACACTACTTCTTATCTTTGCATTTGATTTCCATATAGGACTTTCAACAAATGCTTTGAATAAAGGTTTATCCTTTATTAGATTTCTGAAAAACTTCTTCTGTTCACAGAGATGGTCAAGTGAAGCTAGAACAAGCTGGAAAATTCTACCAATACTCATGGTATTGATATCAAGCTGAGCAGCTGGAATCTGCCTATGGAGTTCTGGTTGAAGTTCCTCAGGGAGAGAGGAAATAAAGACATGCTTTATAGTATTATCATTGATTCCACCAAGCTTATGGAAAAGGGCTGACATTTTTTTGAAGTGGTAATTCAAATCTGTTCGTTGAAGAGAACAGCACTTCATTGTGAGGTAATCTTTATGAGCAGAGGCAAAGAGAGTTGCAGGTTCACCAAGGAATTGCGTGTGAATATCCATTAAGGCCGCAGAGATACTTGGCTTTTAAATGAACTGCAATTGCCTATATTCCCCAAGACTGTCAAACCAAACTGCACCAGGCTTAACAATTTGCAAATCTAGCCAAGCAAAAAGTTCTTGAAGTCTTTCACGCCATTTAGCAGGCGAGACATCATCGAATGTAAACCAGGGTCCATTTCCAGAAGCAACCTTAGCTCGAACCCTAGGAGAGCTTTCTCCTTCAAAATCTTCTTCAACATCTGAAGGAATATCAACATAAGGTTCCCTAGGAGGACGTCTAGAGGTCCTATCTATAGTTTTAGATTCAGCAGGACGATGAGCCATGAGAAGGCAGGTAATATCTGTAAGATTCTTTTCTAAATCATCTGAACTATAACTGAGTTCTGAAGTCTTAGTGGAAGATACTGGAGAATCTATTGAAAGGGATTCATCTACTGAAGGATCATGATTGAGATTTGGTGGGTCTGACAGCAAGTAACTTTCAGCAGGTTTCTTTTGATCAGCTTTAGAAGGTGGTTCTGCAAAAGGAGGTAAGACTGCAGTAGAAGAAACTTCTGGGTTAATTGGTTCATGAATCTTAATAGAAGTTTGTCTGGGTTTAGGACAGATAGGAGTAACAGAAGGAACTGAGACAGGAAAAGGTGAAGGTTGTCTGAGAGGTCTAGGTTTGGGTTTTCTAGTAGGAGGAAACAGGGTATGTGTCATTGGGAAAACCTTTTCGGGTTCATATGATCTGGGAGGTTGAGGATATATAGAACTGAGAGGATGGTATGGTTCTGTAAGGAAAAAGGACATAATCGGAAAAGAGCAGGAGCATACTGTTGTTTTTAGAGATTTTTAGCATCAATCCTAGCAATCTCAGCCTTTAAACGACGAATCTCTTTTTCTTTTTGATCAAAGTCAGAAGACATTTGACCCTGAGCAATCATTTCTCGAAGATCACTATCAAGTTGAGCAACTTTAGCACGAAGACCATTATAGAGATTTGTCAGCTGTTCTGAGATTGATGCGACTTTGTTCTCAACCACAGTGGATCTGTGAGCAATCTAGTCAACCTTTGTATGTAGAGTGATGAGAACTATCAAGAGAATACCATTAAAGTTTTAAGTGATCCTTTGCACATTCATGAAGGCCCAATTACAAGAGCTAGAGCCAAAAAGATACAAGCTGCTTTAAATGGATTAATTGAGAAAATATGGATTGAAACTACAATTCAAGATGCAAGACATCATGAATTGGGCTTGAAGAGATGTCAAGGCATTGTGGGCTTTATTCAAGCTATTGGGCAGCCAAATACACAATTCGGGTCAAATGCAGAAAGGTTAATTTCGGAATAAAACTGGTATTGATTAAGATAGCTTTCCAAAGAATTTTACGGAGTTAGATTTGGAGTTCTCTAGAAGGAGTTATGACCAATTTATTACAGCATGCGCAGAATTGGAAATTTCAACGACTCCTTAACTAGTTAGGAAAACTACTCCGACTTGAACTAGGATTTAATCTTTTTCGGATTTTTTGGGTCTCTATTGGCCTATTTAAACTCAGCAACCTTGCTATGTAAGACAATAGAGAGATTAATGTTATTTGAATTTGAGAGAATTATTCTTTCTTTGGTTCTTTTGAGAACTAGTGAACTTATCAAGAATTTGCATTCTTGTGGCATTCCAAATCAAGACTTATCACTCACCTTCTCATCTAAATCTTGAGTGTGGCGTCAATATCCTTCTCCATACCTTTGGTTCATGTTTGATTAAGCATTGGGTCAAGGTTTTGTTTGTCTTAAATCTGTTTAGAACTTTCTTGGGTAGTTGAAACTTCAAATTAAGTATTCTCCTTAAAGTTTCAATATGGGATTCGCATCAATTTGGTATCAGAGCAAGTTTCTAATCAGGTTTGAATGTCTTATTTATTTTGATTATCAAAAAAAGAAAACAAACAGCAAAAAAAAAAAAAACTTACAGCAAAAAAAAAAAAGAAAGAAACGTACAGCAAAAAAAAAAAAAAAAAGATTGCAAAAGGATTCAAGTATTCCTACTTTCATCAATATCAATTGTGTCCTTTACTTGCTTGTTTTCCTTTCTTCAATTTCTTTTTTGTTCTTTGTGTTCTCTTAATTCTTTTTCTTTATTAGTGTGCTGGAATAGCTTATTTGGTGTGTCACTTATTTTGTTTTTCTTGGTTTTGTTTTTAGTTCAATAAAGAACTGAAAGAGAGAATTAAGTGTGGTAAAAGGCAATAGTTTGTGAGATCATTAGAGGGAAAAAGCTAATTTGTGTGTTAAACACGAGAGTTAAGTGAATCAAATTGAGTGAAACACGTGAGGGAGTGTTGTGAGGTTTTTTTTTGCTAACTTTAATTTTTCAGATCACAAAATATGTCAAAAGAACAAGAAGCTATAGATCAATCGATCATGCTCAAAGCCATGCAGCAACAATTTGAGCGCATGAATCTGATGTTTGGAGAGATCCGTGACCAATTGGAAAGGCAAGACACTGCCATAGCCAATCTACAAAAGGGGCAACAACCAACAGCTCCTAATGGAAGAGATAATCAATGGTGTGCTGCCATGGGAGATCAGGGTGGTAATGACCTAGATAATTTTGATGACCAGGTCACCGTTGACATGCGTGGAAGAGATGATAGAAGGGTAAGACGCATAGATCGTGATTTGGGGAGTATCAAACTGAAAATTCCTTCTTTTCAAGGTAAAAATGATCCGGAAGCTTATTTGGAGTGGGAAAAAAAGGTGGAGCTAGTATTTGATTGCCATAATTACTCCAAGGAGAAAAAGGTAAAACTAGCTGCTGTTGAATTTATTGATTATGCTATTATTTGGTGGGATCAATTTGTTTTGAGTAGGAGAAGAAACCGTGAAAGGCCTATAAACACTTGAGAGGAGATGAAGGCCATCATGAGGAGGAGATTCGTTCCTAGTCATTATTATAGGGAGCTACATCAAAGGCTTCAAAGTCTTACACAAGGCTCCAGAAGTGTGGAAGACTACCACAAGGAGATGGAAAAAATCATGATTCGAGCAAACATTGAAGAAGAACGAAAGGCCACTATGGCTAGATTTTTACATGGTTTAAATCAAGATATTGCTAATGTGGTTGACTTGCAGCATTATGTTGAATTGGAAGACATGGTTCACATGGCCATAAAAGTGGAACGACAACTAAAAAGAAAGGGTTCCACTAGACCCAATTTGGGTTCATCTTCCTCATGGAAGTCAAAATGGAGCAAAGATGAAAAGGTTGTTTCAAAGCCTAAGATTGAGCCAATCAAGGATCATAAAGAGGGGGGCAGCCAAAGCAAAGGTAAATCTGATTCCCAACACTCTAGAAATAGAGATATTAAGCGTTTTAAATGTTTGGAGACAGGTCATATTGCATCTCAATGCCCAAATAAGAGGGTAATGATCTTGAGGGAAGATGGTGATGTTGAAACCGAGAGTGAATCGATGATGATCCTATGCCACCTTTGGAGGATACTAATGATGGTGTACTGTTGATGGTAAATTGATGGTTGTTAGACGTGCTCTTAACATGCAAGTAAAAGAGGATGCGGAGGTACAACGTGATAACATATTTCATACTAGATGCCACATCAAAGATAAGGTATGTAGTATGATAATTGATGGTGGAAGTTGTACTAATGTAGCTAGCACTAGTTTGGTTGAAAAATTGAACTTGAAAACTCTAAAACATTCTAAGCCATATAAGTTACAACGGCTGAATGATTGTGGGGAGGTTAAAGTAAATAAACAAGTGCTGGTTTCATTCTCTATTGGGAGATATAAGGATGAGGTTGTATGTGATGTAGTACCCATGCATGCTGGACACATTCTTTTGGGGCGACCTTGGCAATATGATAGGCGAGTGACACATGATGGTTACTTAAATAGATATTCTTTTGTAATGAATAAAAGGCAAATCACTCTTGTACCCTTAACACCTAAGCAAGTGTATGAGGATCAAATGACAATACAAAAAGAGAGTGATACAAAAAAAGAAAATGAGAGTACAAAAGAAAGAGAGAATGAGAGAAAAGAAAGTGGAAAGATAGAAAAAAATATTGTTGAGAGAAAAGAGAGGCAACATGTAAACTTGTTTGCAAAAGAGAGAGAGGTTAAGAGGGCCTTCTTTTCAAAACAGCCTATCATTGTACTTTTGTGCAAAGAGGCTTGTTTGCATACTAATAAGCTTAGCTCTTTTTTGCCTAGTGTTATTGTGACTCTTTTGCAGGACTTTGATGATGTATTTCCAAATGAAGTCCCTAATGGTTTGCCACCTATTAGGGGAATTGAGCATCAAATAGACTTTCTTCTTGGAGCTATCATTCCTAATAGACTCGCTTATAGAAGTAACCCCGAAGAGACAAAGGAGCTTCAAAGGCAGGTTGAAGAACTCTTAGCAAAAGGATATGTGAAGGAGTGCATGAGTCCGTGTGCGGTACCAGTTCTACTAGTGCCCAAAAAGGATGGAACATGGAGGATGTGTGTTGATTGTCGTGCGATTAATAAAATCACTGTAAAGTATCGACATCCTATTCCTAGACTTGATGACATGCTTGATGAATTGTATGGTTCTTGTGTGTTTAGCAAAATAGATCTTAAAAGTGGATATCATCAAATTAGGATTAGAGAGGGAGATGAGTGGAAAACTGCTTTTAAAACAAAATATGGTTTATATGAGTGGTTAGTAATGCCATTTGGATTATCTAATGCACCCAGCACTTTTATGAGGTTAATGAGCCATGTTTTGCGTGCTTTTCTTGGTAAGTTTGTAGTTGTCTACTTTGATGATATTTTGATCTATAGCAAAAGTCTAGAAGAACACGTTGAGCATTTGCAAAGTGTATTGACTGTGTTAAGGAAGGAAAAGTTGTATGCTAATTTGAAGAAGTGTGCTTTTTGTACAAATCAGATTGTTTTTCTTGGTTATGTTATAAGTGCTAAAGGAATTGAGGTTGATGAAGAGAAGATAAAGGCTATTAAGGAATGGCTTACACCTAAAAGCATAAGTGAGGTAAGAAGTTTTCATGGTTTGGCTAGTTTTTATAGAAGATTTGTGAAAGATTTTAGCACCCTTGCTGCACCTTTAACTGAAATTATTAAGAAACACGTGGGATTTAAGTGGGGTAGTGAACAAGAAAGTGCATTTAATCTAATCAAGGAGAAATTGGTTTCGCACCACTACTTACTTTACCCGATTTTGCTAAAACTTTTGAAATTGAGTGTGATGCCTCGGGTATAGGTATTGGAGCTGTTTTGATGCAAGAGGGCGTCCAATTGCTTATTTTAGTGAGAAATTGAGTGGCGCACCCTAAACTATCCTACTTATGACAAGGAGATGTATGCATTGGTGAGAGCGTTGGAAACTTGGCAACATTATCTTCTACCTAAAGAGTTTGTCATACACACTGATCATGAGTCTTTAAAGCATTTGAAAGGGCAAGGTAAGTTGCATAAGAGACATGCCAAATGGGTTGAATTCATTGAGCCATTTCCTTATGTGATCAAATACAAACAAGGTAAGGAGAATGTAGTGGCTGATGCATTATCGAGAAGGTATGCACTTATCTCTACATTAAATACAAAGTTATTAGGATTTGAGTACATTAAAGAATTATATGTTAATGATCCTGATTTTGCTAATGTGTTTAATGCTTGTGAGAAAGCTGCATTTGGAAAGTTTTATAGGCACGATGGGTTCTTATTTAGAGAGAATAAATTGTGTGTGCCATATAGTTCTTTGCGTGAATTGCTTGTGCGTGAAGCTCATGGGGGAGGTTTAATGGGACATTTCGGCATTGCAAAGACTTTAGATGTTTTAAAAGAACATTTTTTTTGGCCACATATGAAACGTGATGTTGAAAGAATATGTGAGAAGTGTATCACTTGTAAACATGCTAAGTCTAGAGTTTTACCCCATGGATTGTATAAACCTTTACCTATACCTAACGAACCTTGGGTTGATATTTCTATGGACTTTGTTTTGGGTTTACCTAGGTCAAAAAGGGGAAAGGATTCTGTTTTTGTTGTTGTTGATAGGTTTTCAAAGATGGCACATTTCATTCTATGTCACAAAACTGATGATGCAACAAACATAGCTAATTTGTTTTTCAAGGAAATAGTCAAATTGCATGGAGTACCAAGGAGCATAGTTTCAGATCGAGATGCTAAGTTCTTAAGCCACTTTTGGAAAACTTTGTGGGGTAAGTTGGGTACTAAACTTTTGTTTTCTACTACTTGTCATCCACAAACTGATGGACAAACTGAGGTTGTAAATAGAACATTGTCCACGATGTTGCGTGCCATTATTCAAAAGAATTTGAAAACTTGGGAAGAATGTTTGCCACATGTTGAATTTGCTTACAATAGAACTGTCCATTCGGCTACTAAATTTTCACCATTTGAGATTGTATATGGTTTTAATCCTTTAACTCATTTGGATTTATTGCACACACTGTTGATGAGCGTGCTAGTTTGGATGGTAAAAAGAAAGCTGAATTTGTTAAGCAATTGCATGAGAAAGTGCGGCACAACATAGAAAAGAGGACCGAACAATATGCTAATCAAGCCAACAAAGGACGAAAGGAAGTGGTTTTTCAGCCTCGAGATTGGGTTTGGTTGCATATGAGAAAGGAGAGATTCCCAAAGACAAAGGCGTTCAAAGTTGCTTCCAAGGGAGATGGTCTATTTCAAGTGGTTGCACGAATCAATGACAATGCCTACAAATTGGACCTTCCCCAGTGAGTATAATGTGAGTGCTACTTTTAATGTTTCGATCTTTCTCCTTTTGATGTAGGTGAAGATTCGAGGACGAATCCTTTTCAGGAGAGGGGGAATGATGAGAACTATCAAGAGAATACCATTAAAGTTTTAAGTGATCCTTTGCACATTCATGAAGGCCCAATTACAAGAGCTAGAGCCAAAAAGATACAAGCTGCTTTAAATGGATTAATTGAGAAAATATGGATTGAAACTACAATTCAAGATGCAAGACATCATGAATTGGGCTTGAAGAGTTGTCAAGGCATTGTGGGCTTTATTCAAGCTATTGGGCAGCCAAATACACAATTCGGGTCAAATGCAGAAAGGTCAATTTCGGAATAAAACTGGTATTGATTGAGCTGGAATTAACTTGCAAACCATATACCGTTGGAAAGATAATTAAGATAGCTTTCCAAAGAATTTTACGGAGTTAGATTTGGAGTTCTCTAGAAGGAGTTATGACCAATTTATTATAGCATGCGCAGAATTGGAAATTTCAACGACTCCTTAACTAGTTAGGAAAACTACTCCGACTTGAACTAGGATTTAATCTTTTTCGGATTTTTTGGGTCTCTATTGGCCTATTTAAACTCAGCAACCTTGCTATGTAAGACAATAGAGAGATTAATGTTATTTGAATTTGAGAGAATTATTCTTTCTTTGGTTCTTTTGAGAACTAGTGAACTTATCAAGAATTTGCATTCTTGTGGCGTTCCAAATCAAGACTTATCACTCACCTTCTCATCTAAATCTTGAGTGTGGCATCAATATCCTTCTCCATACCTTTGGTTCATGTTTGATTAAGCATTGGGTCAAGGTTTTGTTTGTCTTAAATCTGTTTAGAACTTTCTTGGGTAGTTGAAACTTCAAATTAAGTATTCTCCTTAAAGTTTCAATGTGGGATTCGCATCATAGAGAGGTCAGTAAAGCATTCTATACTCTGGCATTTTGAGTCTGCCAATTAAGAACAGCCTCAAAAGGTTTTGGTTCTTTTAAATGCCCACTAGAGGTGATTGGAGAGTTAACAAATGGTCTAGAGCATACTTGATGTGCCGGATCGGATCTCTTTTCAAGAGGAGGAAAATCAATATTGTAATCTGATAGAGAGGTAGATGAGAACATCATACAAGACATCGGTATAGGTGTTGGCAACAAACCAGGAAGGTTTGATGGTGATAGCTTACAAGGAGTGGGTTGATGTTTCTGAATCCACTTGAGTCCTTTGTGATACAGAGGCAAAAGAGGTGGATAATATGGTTCGTTATCATCCTCAAAAAGATAAGGACGCTAATATTTTCAACCAGAAAAAATAACCTTCTTCTTTTTCTTTCTAGAAGAATAGTCATCGAACTCATCATTATCATTTTCACATGGACAGCCTGGATCGCACATGCCTGAGTCGAGAACATCCCATATAAAATGGCCATGAAGTTTATTTGGATAAACAAGAAGACCTTGGGAGGAGAAATGCAAGATAGGTAAAGGGTCACCATTAGGAAGAATTTCATGGTGGTGATGAACAGGTTGTATCATCGAATAGGTAAAAGACACTCTGGCTGGTTCTGTGGGGGTTGATGGAGGAGGTTTGAACTGAAGGCGAATAGTACCATCAGATCTTTTCTCATACATTGGTTCACGAGTCTGGATGGGAGTGGTATTTTGGTGAAAGTGTTCATAATTTGTTATCCACTCAAGCGGCATGAGCTTGAGAAGATCGGCTCTTGGGATGTGTCTGGGGATTTGAATGATAGTAGGGATATCTGGAGATTCAGTAAAGATCATAAAGGTATCTGAATTGGCTTCATTGGATGAAGGAAGATCAAGTGAATGATTTTGAAGTCTATAGACCAATTAGTGATGGATGGTGGCAATCTTTGCACTTGCAATTTGTTCAGCTCCTTGGATCTGAACTTGAATTTTGAGGAAACTAGAGAGATTCGGATCATCTAGTGAAAGATTGAAATTTGGGTAGACAGTGAGGACAACGCTGCCAGTATGAAGGGTAGTAAGGATAGTGCCGATAATAGCTTACTGGTATTCTTTGAATCTGGTGTCCAGTAAAGCAATTACCGCAGAATATGGGAAGGCCTTTTCTCCTATGAAGAGTAAGGATAAGGCGAACACCACCAAGATGAAGGTGAGTATATCTGGACTGTTTCTAGTGAGTAATCAACCCAGGGGAAATTTCAAGAGTAATATACTGCTCTGCAGAAGTAGATTGTAGAGAACAGTGATCAATAAAAGAAGATTGTATATACTCTTTTGGAGCAAGGCGATTTGTACGGATGAGAGAGCGAATAGAACGAGTGAAAGAAGATAGACGTTTATATAACTGGTAAGGATTCACAAGAGAAAGAGAGGATTCATTTACTTGAACAGAATAAGGGATATAAGAATATTCTACAAGACTCTCAATCTTAGAAGTAGTATGCTTAGTAACATTTTTAGGAAGTGACATGGACGAAGTGAGTTGAACTGGATTTTGTGATGAATATGCCATGAGATTGAAGCTCTTAAGTTATGTGAAGTTGAAATAAACTCAAATCAGATATAAGTAACTGAAAGAAATCATACCAAATTTATTTTGAAGTAAACACGGGCTCTAATGCCACGGGGGCGTACTAGGTACTCAAAGCTACACAAGCTCTGATACCAGTATCGTGTATCAACCCACACAGGACTATCTGATACCACACACAGCGGAATCAATACTATTTTCGTGAAAATAGAAACTTGAAAACCCAAAAATCTTTTCTTTTGCCTGGTTTTAAAACCTTAACACAGCCATCTCTTGGCTCTTAACAAGTACCCAACCAGATAAAAAAACAATCAAAAGGTCTCAAGCTTTCTGATACACAGGATCCTTCAGAGAAGGCAAGTGTAGAGCATACGGCTTGGTTTTAATTTGAACAGATTTCCTTTTTCTTACTTATATCTTTTCTTTATTTATTTCAAAGCTTCATCGAACTTAAGAAAAGAGAGAATTAGAAAGCCATGGATAGAAAAGACTGAATATATTTTTTCAAAACTTATTTTACAACGAGGAGAGATGCCCTTATATAGAGATAAGGGTCATAAAAAATAAACTAGAAAAGTGAGACAGGACCCATCACTTTTCTAAAAGCAAACCAAATTATTAAAGCAAAAACATTTGTCATAAAGTTAGGATAGGACTCCCATGCTTTTTAACAACAAGACAAAAACAAGCCAAAAGTCATAACCTAAAAGTCTAAAAGCATAAAGTAGGTTAATTATTTCCCTTACTTTATACTATTACAATAAAGACTTTTGGTAAAGTAGATTCCTAACCGATAAGGATGAAGAAAAACACACAACATGACAAACTACTTTATTATGGAGAGGATAAGTTCATGATGTCTAGATCATCTGAGTTAGAGGTGGTATCCTCTTATCTGTCAGGGTCATAGTTTAGGCATGTCTTGACACATGTGGTGCCAGATGGACCACAGAACATGGTGCAGTTGTCCAAGTATACAGGGCCTTGATGAAGGGGCCAACCTCGAGCATGCACAATAACAAGGATACAGTTCATTACACAAGGAGAGTGAGTAATTATTGGTTCGGCTAAAAAGATAAACTCTGGGGGTTGAAGACTGGCCTTGTTCCAATGTAGTGACGTGAATATTAGAATGAGGTGTTTCCAGCTGTCTGAAATACTGGCTGAGTGGTAGAAACTCATCATCTGGATCTTTTGAATCTTGATAATATAACTGAGGAGAAGTGTCAAGACGCTCTTCTTTAATTATGATTCCTTTGTTAGAGTCTGAAGGGTTAGGGACCATAATTATTTCATGATGAGGACCAAGAGAACTGGAGACAATATTAGTGACAGATGGTTTGACATGGTTGAGTTGTAACAGGAAATTGATGAGGGTTTTCTTAAAATTCTGATCTTCTTCAAGGGTTGAAGGATGTGGTGTAGTGTGATAATGGGTACGCTGGGTTTGGGTAAAGAAAGTAAGGGTTTCTGGATGTTGGAAATAAGATCGATGAACTGTAAAAATAGATGTAAACTGATCTGCTTCATGAAGAGGAATGGAATTAAGATTACGGTCATGAGCCAATTGTCCTAGTCGTTGTCTGCACCAAAGAATAAGGGAGAACCATTCAAGAAGAGTCCATAACAAGGATGTACACTGACCAGGAGTCATGATCTTCTTTAGGGTGGACTTGAGAGGAAGAATCAGTTTTATAGCATGTAGGGTAGTGAGTGATGAGAACTATCAAGAGAATACCATTAAAGTTTCAAGTGATCCTTTGCACATTCATGAAGGCCCAATTACAAGAGCTAGAGCCAAAAAGATACAAGCTGCTTTAAATGGATTAATTGAGAAAATATGGATTGAAACTACAATTCAAGATGCAAGACATCAACAATTGGGCTTGAAGAGATGTCAAGGCATTGTGGGCTTTATTCAAGCTATTGGGCAGCCAAATACACAATTCGGGTCAAATGCAAAAAGGTCAATTTCGGAATAAAACTGGTATTGATTGAGCTGGAATTAACTTGCAAGCCATATACCGTTGGAAAGATAATTAAGATAGCTTTCCAAAGAATTTTACGGAGTTAGATTTGGAGTTCTCTAGAAGGAGTTATGACCAATTTATTACAGCATGCGCAGAATTGGAAATTTCAACGACTCCTTAACTAGTTAGGAAAACTACTCCGACTTGAACTAGGATTTAATCTTTTTCGGATTTTTTGGGTCTCTATTGGCCTATTTAAACTCAGCAACCTTGCTATGTAAGACAATAGAGAGATTAATGTTATTTGAATTTGAGAGAATTATTCTTTCTTTGGTTCTTTTGAGAACTAGTGAACTTATCAAGAATTTGCATTCTTGTGGCGTTCCAAATCAAGACTTATCACTCACCTTCTCATCTAAATCTTGAGTGTGGCGTCAATATCCTTCTCCATACTTTTGGTTCATGTTTGATTAAGCATTGGGTCAAGGTTTTATTTGTCTTAAATCTGTTTAGAACTTTCTTGGGTAGTTGAAACTTCAAATTAAGTATTCTCCTTAAAGTTTCAATATGGGATTCGCATCAATTTGGTATCAGAGCAAGTTTCTAATCAGGTTTGAATGTCTTATTTATTTTGATTAAAAAAAAAACAAAAAAAACACCAAAAAAAAAAAAAAAATTACACCAAAAAAAAAAAACAAAGAAACGTACAGCAAAAAAAAAAAAAAAGATTGCAAAAGGATTCAAGTATTCCTACTTTCATCAATATCAATTGTGTCCTTTACTTGCTTGTTTTCCTTTCTTCAATTTCTTTTTTGTTCTTTGTGTTCTCTTAATTCTTTTTCTTTATTAGTGTGCTGGAATAGCTTATTTGGTGTGTCACTTGTTTTGTTTTTCTTGGTTTTGTTTTTAGTTCAATAAAGAACTGAAAGAGAGAATTAAGTGTGGTAAAAGGCAATAGTTTGTGAGATCATTAGAGGGAAAAAGCCAATTTGTGTGTTAAACACGAGAGTTAAGTGAATCAAATTGAGTGAAACACGTGAGGGAGTGTTGTGAGGTTTTTTTTGCTAACTTTAAATTTTCAGATCACAAAATATGTCAAAAGAACAAGAAGCTATAGATCAATCGATCATACACAAAGCCATGCAGCAACAATTTGAGCGCATGAATCTGATATTTGGAGAGATCCGTGACCAATTGGAAAGGCAAGACACTGCCATAGCCAATCTACAAAAGGGGCAACAACCAATAGCTCCTAATGTAAGAGATAATCAATGGCGTGCTGCCATGGGAGATCAGGGTGGTGATGACCTAGATAATTTTGATGACCAGGTCACCGTTGACATGCGTGGAAGAGATGATAGAAGGGTAAGACGCATAGATCGTGATTTGGGGAGTATCAAACTGAAAATTCCTTCTTTTCAAGGTAAAAATGATCCTAAGCTTATTTGGAGTGGGAAAAAAGGTGGAGCTAGTATTTGATTGCCATAATTACTCCGAGGAGAAAAAGGTAAAACTAGTCTTTGTTGAATTTATTGATTATGCTATTATTTGGTGGGATCAACTTGTTTTGAGTAGGAGAAGAAACCGTGAAAGGCCTATAAACACTTGAGAGAGAGATGGGCCATCATGAGGAGGAGATTCGTTCCTATTCATTATTATATGTATCTACATCAAAGGCTTCAAAGTCTTACACAAGGCTCCAGAAGTGTGGAAGACTACCACAAGGAGATGGAAAAAATCATGATTCGAGCAAACATTGAAGAAGAACGAAAGGCCACTATGGCTAGATTTTTACATGGTTTAAATCAAGATATTGCTAATGTGGTTGACTTGCAGCATTATGTTGAATTGGAAGACATGGTTCACATGGCCATAAAAGTGGAACGACAACTAAAAAGAAAGGGTTCCACTAGACCCAATTTGGGTTCATCTTCCTCATGGAAGTCAAAATGGAGCAAAGATGAAAAGGTTGTTTCAAAGCCTAAGATTGAGCCAATCAAGGATCATAAAGAGGGGGGCAGCCAAAGCAAAGGTAAATCTGATTCCCAACACTCTAGAAATAGAGATATTAAGCGTTTTAAATGTTTGGAGACAGGTCATATTGCATCTCAATGCCCAAATAAGAGGGTAATGATCTTGAGGGAAGATGGTGATGTTGAAACCGAGAGTGAATCGGATGATGATCCTATGCCACCTTTGGAGGATGCTAATGATGGTGTAGAGTATCCTGTTGATGGTAAATTGATGGTTGTTAGACGTGCTCTTAACATGCAAGTAAAAGAGGATGCGAGGTACAACGTGATAACATATTTCATACTAGATGCCACATCAAAGATAAGGTATGTAGTATGATAATTGATGGTGGAAGTTGTACTAATGTAGCTAGCACTAGTTTGGTTGAAAAATTGAACTTGAAAACTCTAAAACATTCTAAGCCATATAAGTTACACTCGGCTGAATGATTGTGGGGAGGTTAAAGTAAATAAACAAGTGCTGGTTTCATTCTCTATCGGAGATATAAGGATGAGGTTGTATGTGATGTAGTACCCATGCATCTTGGACACATTCTTTTGGGGCGACCTTGGCAATATGATAGGCGAGTGACACATGATGGTTACTTAAATAGATATTCTTTTGTAATGAATAAAAGGCAAATCACTCTTGTACCCTTAACACCTAAGCAAGTGTATGAGGATCAAATGACAATACAAAAAGAGAGTGATACAAAAAAAAAAAAAATGAGAGTACAAAAGAAAGAGAGAATGAGAGAAAAGAAAGTGGAAAGATAGAAAAAAATATTGTTGAGAGAAAAGAGAGGCAACATGTAAACTTGTTTGCAAAAGAGAGAGAGGTTAAGAGGGCCTTCTTTTCAAAACAGCCTATCATTGTACTTTTGTGCAAAGAGGCTTGTTTGCATACTAATAAGCTTAGCTCTTTTTTGCCTAGTGTTATTGTGACTCTTTTGCAGGACTTTGATGATGTATTTCCAAATGAAGTCCCTAATGGTTTGCCACCTATTAGGGGAATTGAGCATCAAATAGACTTTCTTCTTGGAGCTATCATTCCTAATAGACTCGCTTATAGAAGTAACCCCGAAGAGACAAAGGAGCTTCAAAGGCAGGTTGAAGAACTCTTAGCAAAAGGATATGTGAAGGAGTGCATGAGTCCGTGTGCGGTACCAGTTCTACTAGTGCCCAAAAAGGATGGAACATGGAGGATGTGTGTTGATTGTCGTGCGATTAATAAAATCACCGTAAGTATCGACATCCTATTCCTAGACTTGATGACATGCTTGATGAATTGTATGGTTCTTGTGTGTTTAGCAAAATAGATCTTAAAAGTGGATATCATCAAATTAGGATTAGAGAGGGAGATGAGTGGAAAACTGCTTTTAAAACAAAATATGGTTTATATGAGTGGTTAGTAATGCCATTTGGATTATCTAATGCACCCAGCACTTTTATGAGGTTAATGAGCCATGTTTTGCGTGCTTTTCTTGGTAAGTTTGTAGTTGTCTACTTTGATGATATTTTGATCTATAGCAAAAGTCTAGAAGAACACGTTGAGCATTTGCAAAGTGTATTGATTGTTTTAAGGAAGGAAAAGTTGTATGCTAATTTGAAGAAGTGTGCTTTTTGTACAAATCAGATTGTTTTTCTTGGTTATGTTATAAGTGCTAAAGGAATTGAGGTTGATGAAGAGAAGATAAAGGCTATTAAGGAATGGCCTACACCTAAAAGCATAAGTGAGGTAAAGTTTTCATGGTTTGGCTAGTTTTTATAGAAGATTTGTGAAAGATTTTAGCACCCTCACTGCACCTTTAACTGAAATTATTAAGAAACACGTGGGATTTAAGTGGGGTAGTGAACAAGAAAGTGCATTTAATCTAATCAAGGAGAAATTGGTTTCTCGCACCACTACTTACTTTACCCGATTTTGCTAAAACTTTTGAAATTGAGTGTGATGCCTCAGGTATAGGTATTGGAGCTGTTTTGATGCAAGAGGGGCGTCCAATTGCTTATTTTAGTGAGAAATTGAGTGGCGCAGCCCTAAACTATCCTACTTATGACAAGGAGATGTATGCATTGGTGAGAGCGTTGGAAACTTGGCAACATTATCTTCTACCTAAAGAGTTTGTCATACACACTGATCATGAGTCTTTAAAGCATTTGAAAGGGCAAGGTAAGTTGCATAAGAGACATGCCAAATGGGTTGAATTCATTGAGCCATTTCCTTATGTGATCAAATACAAACAAGGTAAGGAGAATGTAGTGGCTGATGCATTATCGAGAAGGTATGCACTTATCTCTACATTAAATACAAAGTTATTAGGATTTGAGTACATTAAAGAATTATATGTTAATGATCCTGATTTTGCTAATGTGTTTAATGCTTGTGAGAAAGCTGCATTTGGAAAGTTTTATAGGCACGATGGGTTCTTATTTAGAGAGAATAAATTGTGTGTGCCATATAGTTCTTTGCGTGAATTGCTTGTGCGTGAAGCTCATGGGGGAGGTTTAATGGGACATTTCGGCATTGCAAAGACTTTAGATGTTTTAAAAGAACATTTTTTTTTGCCACATATGAAACGTGATGTTGAAAGAATATGTGAGAAGTGTATCACTTGTAAACATGCTAAGTCTCGAGTTTTACCCCATGGATTGTATAAACCTTTACCTATACCTAACGAACCTTGGGTTGATATTTCTATGGACTTTGTTTTGGGTTTACCTAGGTCAAAAAGGGGAAAGGATTCTGTTTTTGTTGTTGTTGATAGGTTTTCAAAGATGGCACATTTCATTCCATGTCACAAAACTGATGATACAACAAACATAGCTAATTTGTTTTTCAAGGAAATAGTCAAATTGCATGGAGTACCAAGGAGCATAGTTTCAGATCGAGATGCTAAGTTCTTAAGCCACTTTTGGAAAACTTTGTGGGGTAAGTTGGGTACTAAACTTTTGTAAATAGAACATTGTCCACGATGTTGCGTGCCATTATTCAAAAGAATTTGAAAACTTGGGAAGAATGTTTGCCACATGTTGAATTTGCTTACAATAGAACTGTCCATTCGGCTACTAAATTTTCACCATTTGAGATTGTATATGGTTTTAATCCTTTAACTCCTTTGGATTTATTGCCGTTACCTGTTGATGAGCGTGCTAGTTTGGATGGTAAAAAGAAAGCTGAATTTGTTAAGCAATTGCATGAGAAAGTGCGGCACAACATAGAAAAGAGGACCGAACAATATGCTAATCAAGCCAACAAAGGACGAAAGGAAGTGGTTTTTCAGCCTGGAGATTGGGTTTGGGTGCATATGAGAAAGGAGAGATTCCCAGCACAAAGGCGTTCAAAGTTGCTTCTAAGGGGAGATGGTCCATTTCAAGTGGTTGCACGAATCAATGACAATGCCTACAAATTGGACCTGTTGATGAGCGTGCTAGTTTGGATGGTAAAAAGAAAGCTGAATTTGTTAAGCAATTGCATGAGAAAGTGCGGCACAACATAGAAAAGAGGACCGAACAATATGCTAATCAAGCCAACAAAGGACGAAAGGAAGTGGTTTTTCAGCTTGGAGATTGGGTTTGGGTGCATATGAGCTCTGGATAGAAAATCAGGGATCAGGTTGGTATCTCCTTTTGTATACTGGACATCAAAGTCATATCTAGAAAACCATTCTTGAAGACAAAGCAGCTGATTATTGGGGATCGTTTTGCCTTTAAATTGTAGGATCTTGGGAAAAGTTGAATTATCCAATCTGATAAGGAATCGTGGCCAAGTAAATGATATTCAAAGTTTTTTATCCCATGTTTAATCTGGTAAGGATTTCTTTGAACACTCGTATGGTAATCTTTGTTGAGCCGGATGAATCGTCCCACTAGCATATCCGATCAGGTGTTCTTTCTGATTTGTCTTTTCAAGGAGAACTGCACTCCATGATATGTTAGAAGCATCAGTTTACAGGATACGAAGACCATCAGAAATAATTTTCAACGGTGGAGGATTCTGAGCAATCTGTTTCAACTATTGAACTGCATGTGTGTGATGTTTATCCCATGGAGAGGGATTTTTCTTTAGCAAAGCAGACAAAACACTGGTGTGTTGGTCCACATGTAAAAGAAAATCTCTGATATAGTTGACGATACCCAAAAACTGTTGAACTTGCTTTTTGGAAAAGTCTTTATCAGGGAAATGCAGTAATTCTTGTGCAATATAGGGACCAGGTTGATAATGCCTGTCTTTGATGTTCATACCGAGATACTCAATCGTATTTGCAGCAACGGTACTTTTTCTGTCTGAAAGCATAATACCGTATTTTTTTGAGATATCATGAAACTATTGGAGTAATGCATGGTGTTCTTCTGCTGTTCCTGAAAACAACAAAATATCATTAATGTAAACAAGGGCATGGTGTAGGATGGGTTGGAAAATCTGGGTCATGGTTCTTTGAAAGATGGAGGGAGCCGTTTTCAATCCAAAGGGAAGGACTTTCCACTAGTAATGAGCATTTAGAATGCAAAAGGCTATTTTGTATCGTTCAGAAGGGTCAATACCCAACTGCCAAAATCCAGACTTTAAATCAAACTTAGAAAAGATGGAGTCATTTTGGAGATATGTAAACAGAGAGTTTCTGCGAGGAAGAGGGAACTTGTCATCTTGTAAGAATTGATTCAAGGGTTGATAATCAATTACTAAATGCTTTTTCCCGCGTAAAGTTTCAGATCTTTTGTTGACATAAAAAGCTTAACAAGCACATTGGGAAGAGGTAGGTTCAATCAGGTCTTGGGCCAAAAGTTCAGCACATTCTGTTTGGGCCAAAAGAAGTTCTGAGGGTGCATCCCCGGATGGGTGGCTTTAGTAGGATTTACATCTTCATTGAGCTTGAAAGGAAGCTTTATGAAATGAGCTGGATTTTTCCATAATGGGCTGGGATGGTCAAAAGTTAAATGATTAGTTAGACAAAATCGAAGTAATTTGACTATAATATCTTGGTAATCAGGAGGGGAATGGGCCAAATGGTATAGTTTAAGCTTATCTATATAAGGCTAAAACATTGACTGGAACCTAAGCCCAGTAGGAAGGATTTGGACCTTTTCTACCTTAAATAGGATATCAAAGCCCAAGAGTAAATCTTTGTTTGGAAGACTGGATCCAATAACATGAGTCCAAACAGTGAGTTTTGGGAATAATTGAATTCTAATCCATTTTTTTGTTCAAAGTTGGGTGGAAAAGACTTTTCCACTAGCTGCAAGAAAATGAGTTTTAGAAACAATCCAAGCTTCTAGAGGGAGAATAGCTAGATTCAAAATACTGCGCTGGGCGCCAGTATCAACAAAAGTAATAAGGGATGTAGGACGACTATATTTTAACATGAGAATCTGGATTTTCACCGAAGGAACAAGTTGAACTGAGAAGGACTGAGGGTGAGAAAGAACACCTGATCCCCATATTGCATAAGAATTGCTGCATTTCCCTGATAAAGACTTTACCAAAAAGCATGTTCAACAGTTTTTGGGTATCGTCAACTATATAACAGATTTTCTTCCACATGTGGACTAACACACCAGTGTTTTGTGTGCTTTACTAAACAAAAATCCCTCTCCATGGGATAAGCATCACACGCATACAGTTCAATAGTTGAAACAGATTGCTCAGAATCCTTCACCATTGAAAAATATTTCTGATGGTCTTCGTATCCTGCAAACTGATGCTTCTGACACATCATGGGGTGCAAAAGACAAATAAGAAAGAACACCTAATCAGATATGTTAGTGGACAATTCAGTCCAGCTCAACAGCATTACCATATAATGTTCAAAGAAATCCTTGCGGTTAAACATGGGATAAAAAAGTTTGAATATTATCTACTTGGCCACAGATTCCTTATCGGATTGGATAATTCAACTTTTCCCAAGATCCTACAATTTAAAGGCAAAATGATCCCAATAATCAGCTGCTTCATCTTCAAGAATGGTTTTCTCGATATGACTTTGATGTCCAGCATATAAAAGGAGATACCAACATGATCCTTGATTTTCTATCCAGAGCTAATAAACCTCCTCAACCTATATTTCATACATCTCTTGTTTTCCCTGTCATATTCATGGCTTCCCATTCTCACAGGCATTCTCGTTCCACAGCTTATTCTCTTCCCGATACAGCCCTCACTCAGAAAACTTTTCCTCCTGAAAAATCTTTCTCCACTCTTTACCAACTCTAACAATGTGCAAAAACAATACCTCTTTCGGTATTACATGCAAGTCTACTCCCTTGGAAGTCCAATTGTTTTCACTACCTTTGATTTAGAACATCTGTTCCTTACTGGATTGTATATTTCCCCTGATAGAGATATCACTGATAATGAATTATGGTATTTTTGGTGTCTCATTACCCTACATGCTATAAAACTGATTCTTCTTCTCAAGTCCACCCTGAACAAGATCATGACTCCTGGTCAGTCCACATCCTTATTATGGACTCTTCTTGAATGGTTCTCCCCTGTTCCTTGGTGGAGACAACGACTAGGATAATTGGCTCATGACAGTAATCTTAATTCCATTCCTCCTCATGAAGCCGATCAATTTACATCTATTTTTACAGTTCATCGACCTTACTTCCAACATCCAGAAACCCTTACTTTCTTTACCCAAACCCAGTGTACCCATTATCACACTACACCACATCCTTCAACCCTTGAAGAAGATTAGAATTTTAGGAAAACCCTCACCAATTTCCTGTTATAACTCAGCCATGTCAAACCACCTGTCAATAATATTTTCTCTAGTTTTCTTGGTCCTCATCATGAAATAATTATGGTCCCTAACCCTTCAGGCTCTAGTCCTGACACTTCTCCTCAGTTATCTTATCAAGATTCTCAGGATCCAGATGATGAGTTTCTACTACTCTACCAGCATCTCAGACAGCTGAAAACACCTCATTCCAATATTCACGTCACTACATTGGAATAAGGCCAGTCTTCAACCCCAAGAGTTATCTGTTTAGCCTAACCAGTAATTACTCACTCTTCTTGTGTAACGAACTGTATCCCTAGTATTATGCATGCTTGAGGTTGCCCCCTTCATCAAGGCCTTGTATACTTGGACAACTGCACCATTTTCTATGGTCCATCTGGCACCACATGTGTCAAGACATGCCCAAACTACGACCGTGACAGACAAGAGGATACCGTCTCCAGTTCAGATGATCTAGACATTGATGAGAACTATCAAGAGAATACCATTAAAGCTTCAAGTAATCCTTTGCACATTCATGAAAGCCCAATTACAAGAGCTAGAGCCAAAAAAATACAAGCTGTTTTAAATGGATTAATTGAGAAAATATGGATTGAAACTACAATTCAAGATGCAAGACATCATGAATTAGGCTTGAAGAGATGTCAAGGTGTTGTGGGCTTTCTTCAAGCTATTGAGCAGCCAAATACACAATTAGGATCAAATGCAAAAAGGTCAATTTCGGAATAAAACTGATATTGATTGAGCTGGAATTAACTTGCAAGCCATATACCGTGGAAAGATAATTAAGATAGCTTTCCAAAGAATTTTACAGAGTTAGATTTAGAGTTCTCTAGAAGGAGTTATGACCAATTCATTACAGCATGCGCAGAGTTGGGAATTTCAACGACTCCTTAACTAGTTAGGAGAACTAGTCCGACTTGAACTAGAATTTAATCTTTTTTGAATTTTTTGGGTCTCTATTGGCCTATTTAAACTCAGCAACCTTGTTATGTAAGACAATTGAGAGATTAATATTATTTAAATTTAAGAGAATTATTCTTTCTTTGGTTCTTTTGAGAACTAGTGAACTTATCAAGAATTTGCATTCTTGTGGCATTCCAAATCAAGACTTATCACTCACCTTCTCATCTAAATCTTGAGTGTGGCGTCAATATCCTTCTCCATACCTTTGGTTCATGTTTGATTAAGCATTGGGTCAAGGTTTTGCGTGTCTTAAATCTGTTTATAACTTTCTTGGGTAGTTGAAACTTCAAATTAAGTGTTCTCCTTAAAGTTTCAATGTGGGATTCGCATCAGACATCATGAACTTATCCTCTCCATAATAAAGTAGTTTGTCATGTTATGTAACAGTATAAAATAAGGGAAATAATTAACCTACTTTATGCTTTTAGACTTTTAGGTTATGACTTTTGGCTTGTTTTTATCTTGTTGTTAAAAAGTATGGGGTCCTGTCCTAGTTTTATGACAAGTGTTTTTGCTTTAATAATTTGGTTTGCTTTTAGAAAAGTGATGGGTCCTGTCTCACTTTTCTAGTTTGTTTTTTATGACCCTTATCTCTATATAAGGGCATCTCTCCTTATTGTAAAATAAGTTTTGAAAAAATATATTTAGTCTTTTCTAACCATGACTTTCTAATTCTCTCTTTTCTTAAGTTCAATGAAGCTCTGAAATAAATAAAGAAAATATATAATTAAGTAAAAGGAAATATGTTAAAATTAAAACTAAGCCGTATGCTCTACACTTGCCTTCTATAAAGGATCCTGTGTATCAGAAAGCTTGAGACCTTTTGATTGTTTTCTTATCTAGTTGGGTACCCGTTGAGAGCCAAGAGATGGCTGTGTTAGGGTTTTAAAACCAGGCAAAAGAAAAGATTTTTGGGTTTCCAAGTTTTTATTTTCATGAAAATAGTGTCGATTCCGCTGTATGTTGTATCAGATAGCCCTGTATGGGTTAAGTTTACTTCAACTTCCACATACCCTTGTTCAGAACTCAGTTATAGTTCAGATGATTCAGAAAATAATCTAGCAGATATAACCCGCCTTCTGATGGTTGATCGTCCTGCTGAATCTAAAACTACAAATAGGACCTCTAGACGTCCTCCAAGGGAATCTTATGTTGATATTCCTTCAGATGTTGAAGAAGATTTTGAAGGAGAAGCTCTCAACCCCCTCCTAAGGTTCGAGCTAAGGTTGCTTCCGGAAATAGACCCTGGTTTACATTCGATGATGTCTGCCGGATACTCGCTCAGCCCACAAAAGAGCTCTTGAGCTGTGAGACTACCCTAGGCCTTATAAGTAGAGTAGACACCCCAACGTTCCCCGATGTTGGATGGGTGCTTGTCATTCACAACCCATATACTCCCCCTAGGATGAACAGGGCTCTGATACCATCTTGGGTTGGATCCTCGCTCAGCCCACAAAAGAGCTCTTGAGCGGTGAGACTGCCCCAGGCCTTATAAGCAGAGCAGACACCCCAACGTTCCCCGATGTGGGATGGGTGCTTATCATTCACAACCCATATACTCCCCCCAAGATAAACAGGGCTCTGATACCATCTTGGGCCGAATCCTCGCTCAGCCCACAAAAGAGCTCTTGAGCGGTGAGACTGCCCTAGGCCTTGGATGAATTCTGGGGAGCCGTGCTCTTAGAAAATATCAACGGAAAAGATCACTACTGTGCGCATGCCAGTGGATAGTTCAAACGTGGGTTGTGAATGATAAGCACCCATCCTACATCGGGGAATGTTGGGGTGTCTGCTCTGCTTATAAGGCCTGGGGCAGTCTCACCACTCAAGAGCTCTTTTGTGGGCTGAGTGAGGATCCGGCCCAAGATGGTATCAGAGCCCTGTTCATCCTAGGGGGAGTATATAGGTTGTGAATGATAAGCACCCATCCCACATCGGGGAACATTGGGGTCTCTGCTCTGCTTATAAGACCTGGGGCAGTCTCATAGTTCAAGAGCTCTTTTGTGGGCTGAACGAGGATTCGGCCCAAGATGCAAAGACTTCAATAACTTTCTGCTTGGCTAGATTTGCAAATGGTTAAGCCTGTTGCATAACTTGTTTCAGTCTTGAAGGAATTTGTCTCCCGTTTTACGGGGTCTCTTCGAGATTGGTTTGACAGTCTTGAGGAATATAGGCAATTGCAGTTCATTCAAAAGCCAAGTATCTCGCAACCTTAATGGATATTCACACACAATTCCTTGGTGAACCTGCAACACTCTTTGCCCCTGCTCGCAAAGATTACCTCGCAATGAAGTGTTGTTCTCTTCAACGAACAGATTTGAATTATCACTTCAAAAGAATGTCAGCCTTTTTCCATAAGCTTGGTGGAATTAATGATAATACTATGAAGCATGTCTTTATTTCCTCTCTCCCTGAGGAACTTCAGCCAGAATTCCACAGGCAGATTGCAGCTGCTCAGCTTGATATCAATACCATGAGTATTGGTAGAATTTTTCAGCTTGCTCAAGCTTCACTTGACCATCTCTGTGAATAGAAGAAGTTTTTCAGAAATCTAATCAAGGAGAAACCTTTATTCAAAGCTGCTTGTCGAAAGCCCTATCTGGAAATCAAATGCAAAGATAAGAAACAGTGTGATTGTCCTACCAAAAAGAAGCACCATAGGTCTCGCTTCTACAGGAAATCTCAATTTTCATCTTCTTCCCGGTGTCATTTCCCTAGACGTTCCAGAAAAATTCGTTACTTCAAATAAAAGAATCCCTTTGAGCTTCTTAATAAAAGGTAGAAAAAAAGCAGATGTTTTATTTGTAGGAAGCATGGACATTTTACAAAAGATTGTCCACAAAATCCTAAACGTTCTATGCGTTTAGTCCAACAACTTCAGTCTCTTCATCAGTTTTCTCCAGAAATAGATCAGATTAAACATCTTTACACTGAACAAGAGTCTCCTGACCAAGATACAATTTTTGCTCTTGGTTCCTCTGATTCTGAGGCTGAGTCTAGTGAATCTTATGATTCTTCTCCAGAATATTCCTCTGTGTTTCAAGTCCAGTCTCACCCTCAGTCCTTCTCAGTTCAACCTGTTCCTTTGGTGAAAATCCAAATTCTCATGTCAAAATACAGTCGTCCCCATATCCCTCATTACTTTTGTTGATACTGGCACCCAGTGCAGTATTTTAAATCCAGCTATTCTCCCTTCAGAAACAAAAAAAAAAGGATTGGAATTTAGTTATTCCCAAAACTCACTATTTGGACTCATGTTATTGGATCTAGTCTTCTAGACAAAGATTTACTCTTTGGCTTTGATATCCTGTTTAAGGCAGAAAAGGTCCAAATCCTTCCTATTGGGCTTAGGTTCCAGTCCATGTTTCAGCCTTATATAGATAAGCTTAAACTATACCATTTGGCCCATTCTCCTCCTGATTACCAAGATATTACAGTCAAATTACTTTGATTTTGTCCAACCAATCATTTGACTTTTGACCATCCCAGCCCATTATGAAAAATCTAGCTCACTTCATAAAGCTTCCTTTCAAGCTCAATGAAGATGTAAATCCTACTAAAGCCACCCATACGGGGATGCCACCCTCAGAACTTCTTTTGGCCCAAGACCTGATTGAACCTACCTCTTCCTAATGGGCTTGTCAAGCTTTTTATGTCAACAAAAGATCTGAAACTTTATGCGGGAAAAAGCGTTTAGTAATTGATTATCAACCCTTAAATCAATTCTTGCAAGATGACAAGTTCCCTCTTCCTCGCAGAAACTCTCTGTTTACATATCTCTAAAATGCCTCCATCTTTTCTAAGTTTGATTTAAAGTCTGGATTTTGGCAGTTGGGTATTGACCCTTCTATACGATACAAAACAGCCTTCTGCATTCCAAATGCTCATTACCAGTGGAAAGTCCTTCCCTTTGGATTGAATACTGTTCCCTCCATCTTTCAAAGAACCATGACCCAAATTTTCCAACCCATCCTAAAGTGCCAGAGGAGGAAAGGGTCATTTGCGTTTCCTTTATGCTGCGGGGGGCAGCTGAATATTGGTGGGATTCCATCAGACGATGCCACAACGAAACGACAATGCGATGGAAGGAATTTAAATAACACTTTTACACAAAGTATTTTTCAGAGACGGTGAGATCTACTAAAAGGAGGGAATTTGTTTATTTGCAACAAGAAAAGATGATAGTATTAGAATATATCTGAAAATTCGATGAGCTCTCTCGTTATGCCCCACACATGGTTGCCACAGAAGATTTGAAAAAGGATCATTTTATGCAAGGATTACGTAAAGATTTAGCAAAAGATTTAAAAGTGGCTGGAATTCGAGATACTTCCTTCAATGAGCTCATGGATCGAGCTTTGATAATTGCACAGGTAAATGAAGAAAAGAAGGAGGAAAAATGAAGAAATAAAGGGAGCTTAGAGCAAGGTGATGCGAATCCCACATTGAAACTTTAAGGAGAACACTTAATTTGAAGTTTCAATTACCCAAAAAAGTTCTAAACAGATTTAAAACACACAAAACCTTGACCCAATGCTTAATCAAACATGAACCAAAGGTATGGAGAAGGATATTGACGCCACACTCAAGATTTAGATGAGAAGGTGAGTGATAAGTCTTGATTTGGAACGCCACAAGAATGTAAATTCTTGATAAGTTCACTAGTTCTCAAAAGAACCAAAGAAAGAATAATTCTCTCAAATTCAAATAACATTAATCTCTCTATTGTCTTACATAGCAAGGTTGCTGAGTTTAAATAGGCCAATAGAGACCTAAAAAAATCCGAAAAAGATTAAATCCTAGTTCAAGTCGGAGTAGTTTTCCTAACTAGTTAAGGAGTCGTTGAAATTTCCAATTCTGCGCATGCTGTAATAAATTGGTCATAACTCCTTCTAGAGAACTCCAAATCTAACTCCGTAAAATTCTTTGGAAAGCTATCTTAATTATCTTTCCAACGGTATATGGCTTGCAAGTTAATTCCTGTTCAATCAATACCAGTTTTATTCCGAAGTTGACCTTTCTGCATTTGATCCGAATTGTGTATTTGGCTGCCCAATAGGTTGAATAAAGCCCACAATGCCTTGACATCTCTTCAAGCCCAATTCATGATGTCTTGCATCTTGAATTGTAGTTTCAATCCATATTTTCTCAATTAATCCATTTAAAGCAGCTTGTATCTTTTTGGCTCTACCTCTTGTAATTGGGCCTTCATGAATGTGCAAAGGATCACTTGAAACTTTAATGGTATTCTCTTGATAGTTCTCATCATTCCCCCTCTCCTGAAAAGGATTCGTCCTCGAATCTTCACCTACATCAAAAGGAGAAAGATCAGAAACATTAAAAGTAGCACTCACATTATACTCACCAGGAAGGTCCAATTTGTAGGCATTGTCATTGATTCGTGCAACCACTTGAAATGGACCATCTCCCCTTGGAAGCAACTTTGAACGCCTTTGTGCTGGGAATCTCTCCTTTCTCATATGCACCCAAACCCAATCTCCAGGCTGAAAAACCACTTCCTTTCGTCCTTTGTTGGCTTGATTAGCATATTGTTCAGTCCTCTTTTCTATGTTGTGCCGCACTTTCTCATGCAATTGCTTAACAAATTCAGCTTTCTTTTTACCATCCAAACTAGCACGCTTATCAACAGGTAACGGCAATAAATCCAAAGGAGTTAAAGGATTAAAACCATATACAATCTCAAGTGGTGAAAATTTAGTAGCTGAATGGACAGTTCTATTGTAAGCAAATTCAACATGTGGCAAACATTCTTCCCAAGTTTTCAAATTCTTTTGAATAATGGCACGCAACATCGTGGACAATGTTCTATTTACAACCTCAGTTTGTCCATCAGTTTGTGGATGACAAGTAGTAGAAAACAAAAGTTTAGTACCCAACTTACCCCACAAAGTTTTCCAAAAGTGGCTTAAGAACTTAGCATCTCGATCTGAAACTATGCTCCTTGGTACTTCATGCAATTTGACTATTTCCTTGAAAAACAAATTAGCTATGTTTGTTGCATCATTAGTTTTGTGACATGGAATGAAATGTGCCATCTTTGAAAACCTATCAACAACAACAAAAACAGAATCCTTTCCCCTTTTTGACCTAGGTAAACCCAAAACAAAGTCCACAGAAATATCAACCCAAGGTTCGCTAGGTATAGGTAAAGGTTTATACAATCCATGGGGTAAAACTCTAGACTTAGCATGTTTACAAGTGATACACTTCTCACATATTCTTTCAACATCACGTTTCATATGTGGCCAAAAAAAATGTTCTTTTAAAACATCTAAAGTCTTTGCAATGCCGAAATGTCCCATTAAACCTCCCCCATGAGCTTCACGCACAAGCAATTCACGCAAAGAACTATATGGCACACACAATTTATTCTCTCTAAATAAGAACCCATCGTGCCTATAAAACTTTCCAAATGCAGCTTTCTCACAAGCATTAAACACATTAGCAAAATCAGGATCATTAACATATAATTCTTTAATGTACTCAAATCCTAATAACTTTGTATTTAATGTAGAGATAAGTGCATACCTTCTCGATAATGCATCAGCCACTACATTCTCCTTACCTTGTTTGTATTTGATCACATAAGGAAATGGCTCAATGAATTCAACCCATTTGGCATGTCTCTTATGCAACTTACCTTGCCCTTTCAAATGCTTTAAAGACTCATGATCAGTGTGTATGACAAACTCTTTAGGTAAAAGATAATGTTGCCAAGTTTCCAACGCTCTCACCAATGCATACATCTCCTTGTCATAAGTAGGATAGTTTAGGGGCTCGCCACTCAATTTCTCACTAAAATAAGCAATTGGACGCCCTCTTGCATTAAAACAGCTCCAATACCTATACCGAGGCATCACACTCAATTTCAAAAGTTTTAGCAAAATCGGGTAAAGTAAGTAGTGGTGCGAAACCAATTTCTCCTTGATTAGATTAAATGCACTTTCTTGTTCACTACCCCACTTAAATCCCACGTGTTTCTTAATAATTTCAGTTAAAGGTGCAGTAAGGGTGCTAAAATCTTTCACAAATCTTCTATAAAAACTAGCCAAACCATGAAAACTTCTTACCTCACTTATGCTTTTAGGTGTAGGCCATTCCTTAATAGCCTTTATCTTCTCTTCATCAACCTCAATTCCTTTATCACTTATAACATAACCAAGAAAAACAATCTGATTTGTACAAAAAGCACACTTCTTCAAATTAGCATACAACTTTTCCTTCCTTAACACAAATCAATACACTTTGCAAATGCTCAACGTGTTCTTCTAGACTTTTGCTATAGATCAAAATATCATCAAAGTAGACAACTACAAACTTACCAAGAAAAGCACGCAAAACATGGTTCATTAACCTCATAAAAGTGTTGGGTGCATTATATAATCCAAATGGCATTACTAACCACTCATATAAACCATATTTTGTTTTAAAAGCAGTTTTCCACTCATCTCCCTCTCTAATCCTAATTTGATGATATCCACTTTTAAGATCTATTTTGCTAAACACACAAGAACCATACAATTCATCAAGCATGTCATCAAGTCTAGGAATAGGATGTCGATACTTTACAGTGATTTTATTAATCGCACGACAATCAACACACATCCTCCATGTTCCATCCTTTTTAGGCACTAGTAGAACTGGTACCGCACACGGACTCATGCTCTCCTTCATATATCCTTTTGCCAAGAGTTCTTCAATCTGCCTTTGAAGCTCCTTTGTCTCTTCGGGGTTACTTCTATAAGCGGGTCTATTAAGAATGGTAGCTCCAGGAAGAAAGTCTATTTGATGCTCAATTCCCCTAATAGGTGGCAAACCATTAGGGACTTCATTTGGAAACACATCATCAAAGTCCTGCAAAAGAGTCACAATAACACTAGGCAAAAAAGAGTTAAGCTCATTAGTATGCAAACAAGCCTCTTTGCACAAAAGTACAACGATAGGCTGTTTTGAAAAGAAGGCCCTTTTAACCTCTCTCTCTTTTGCAAACAAGTTTACATGTTGCCTCTCTTTTCTCTCAACAATATTTTTTCTATCTTTCCACTTTCTTTTCTCTCATTCTCTCTTTCTTTTGTACTCTCATTTTCTTTTTGTATCACTCTCTTTTTGTATTGTCATTTGATCCTCATACACTTGCTTAGGTGTTAAGGGTACAAGAGTGATTTGCCTTTTATTCATTACAAATGAATATCTATTTAAGTAACCATCATGTGTCACTCGCCTATCATATTGCCAAGGTCGCCCCAAAAGAATGTGTCCAAAGATGCATGGGTACTACATCACATACAACCTCATCCTTATATCTCCCAATAGAGAATGAAACCAGCACTTGTTTATTTACTTTAACCTCCCCACAATCATTCAGCCAATTGTAACTTATATGGCTTAGAATGTTTTAGAGTTTTCAAGTTCAATTTTTCAACCAAACTAGTGCTAGCTACATTAGTACAACTTCCACCATCAATTATCATACTACATACCTTATCTTTGATGTGGCATCTAGTATGAAATATGTTATCACGTTGTACCTCCGCATCCTCTTTTACTTGCATGTTAAGAGCACGTCTAACAACCATCAATTCACCATCAACAAGATACTCTACACCATCATTAGCATCCTCCAAAGGTGGCATAGGATCATTATCTGATTCACTCTCGGTTTCAACATCACCATCTTCCTCAAGATCATTACCCTCTTATTTGGGCATTGAGATGCAATATGACCTGTCCCCAAACATTTAAAACACTTAATATCTCTATTTCTAGAGTGTTCGGAATCAGATTTACCTTTGCTTTGGCTGCCCCCCTCTTTATGATCCTTGATTGGCTCAATCTTAGGCTTTGAAACAACTTTTCCATTTTTGCTCCATTTTGACTTCCATGAGGAAGATGAACCCAAATCGGGGTCTAGTGGAACCCTTTCTTTTTAGTTGTCGTTCCACTTTTATGGCCATGTGAACCATGTCTTCCAATTCAACATAATGCTGCAAGTCAACCACATTAGCAATATCTTGATTTAAACCATGTAAAAATCTAGCCAGAGTGGCCTCTCGATCTTCTTCAATGTTTGCTCGAATCATGATTATTTCCATCTCCTCGTGGTAGTCTTCCACACTTCTTCCTGAGCCTTGTGTAAGACTTTGAAGCCTTTGATGTAGCTCCCTATAATAATGACTAGGAACGAATCTCCTCCTCATGATGGCCTTCATCTCCTCCCAAGTGTTTATAGGCCTTTCACGGTTTCTTATCCTACTCAAAACAAATTGATCCCACCAAATAATAGCATAATCAAAAATTCAACAAAGAAATTAGTTTTACCTTTTTCTCCTGAGTAATTATGGCAATCAAATACTAGCTCCACCTTTTTTCCCACTCCAAATAAGCTTCCGGATCATTTTTACCTTGAAAAGAAGGAATTTTCAGTTTGATACTCCCCAAATCACGATCTATGCGTCTTACCCTTCTATCATCTCTTCCACGCATGTCAACGGTGACCTGGTCATCAAAATTATCTAGGTCATCACCACCCTGATCTCCCATGGCAGCACGCCATTGATTATCTCTTACGTTAGGAGCTATTGGTTGTTGCCCCTTTTGTAGATTGGCTATGGCAGTGTCTTGCCTTTCCAATTGGTCACGGATCTCTCCAAACATCAGATTCATGCGCTCAAATTGTTGCTGCATGGCTTTGTGTATGATCGATTGATTTATAGCTTCTTGTTCTTTTGACATATTTTGTGATCTGAAAAATTAAAGTTAGCAAAAAAAAAAAAAAACCTCACAACACTCCCTCACGTGTTTCACTCAATTTGATTCACTTAACTCTCGTGTTGAACACACAAATTAGCTTTTTCTCTCTAATGATCTCACAAACTATTGCCTTTTACCACACTTAATTCTCTCTTTCAGTTCTTTATTGAACTAAAAAAAAAACCAAGAAAAACAAAACAAGTGACACACCAAATAAGCTATTCCAGCACACTAATAAAGAAAAAGAATTAAGAGAACACAAAGAACAAAAAAGAAATTGAAGAAAGGAAAACAAGCAAGTAAAGGACACAATTGATATTGATGAAAGTAGGAATACTTGAATCCTTTTGCAATCTTTTTTCTTTTTTTTGCTGTACGTTTCTTTCTTTTTTTTTTTTTTGGCTGTAAGTTTTTTTTTTTTTGATAATCAAAATAAATAAGACATTCAAACCTGATTAGAAACTTGCTCTGATACCAAATTAATGCGAATCCCACATTGAAACTTTAAGGAGAACACTTAATTTGAAGTTTCAACTACCCAAGAAAGTTCTAAACAGATTTAAGACACACAAAACCTTGACCCAATGCTTAATCAAACATGAACCAAAGGTATGGAGAAAGATATTGACGCCACACTCAAGATTTAGATGAGAAGGTGAGTGATAAGTCTTGATTTGGAACGCCACAAGAATGCAAATTCTTGATAAGTTCACTAGTTCTCAAAAGAACCAAAGAAAGAATAATTCTCTCAAATTCAAATAACTTTAATCTCTCAATTGTCTTACATAGCAAGGTTGCTGAGTTTAAATAGGCCAATAGAGACCCAAAAAATCCGAAAAAGATTAAATCCTAGTTCAAGTCGGAGTAGTTTTCCTAACTAGTTAAGGAGTCGTTGAAATTTCCAATTCTGCGCATGCTGTAATAAATTGGTCATAACTCCTTCTAGAGAACTCCAAATCTAACTCCGTAAAATTCTTTGGAAAGCTATCTTAATTATCTTTCCAACGGTATATGGCTTGCAAGTTAATTCCAGTTCAATCAATACCAGTTTTATTCCGAAATTGACCTTTCTGCATTTGACCCGAATTGTGTATTTGGCTGCCCAATAGCTTGAATAAAGCCCACAATGCCTTGACATCTCTTCAAGCCCAATTCATGATGTCTTGCATCTTGAATTGTAGTTTCAATCCATATTTTCTCAATTAATCCATTTAAAGCAGCTTGTATCTTTTTGGCTCTAGCTCTTGTAATTGGGCCTTCATGAATGTGCAAAGGATCACTTGAAACTTTAATGGTATTCTCTTGATAGTTCTCATCATTAGGAGCTATTGGTTGTTGCCCCTTTTGTAGATTGGCTATGGCAGTGTCTTGCCTTTCCAATTGGTCACGGATCTCTCCAAACATCAGATTCATGCGCTCAAATTATTGCTGCATGGCTTTGTGTATGATCGATTGATCTATAGCTTCTTGTTCTTTTCACATATTTTGTGATCTGAAAAATTAAAGTTAGCAAAAAAAAAAAAACCTCACAACACTCCCTCACGTGTTTCACTCAATTTGATTCACTTAACTCTCGTGTTGAACACACAAATTAGCTTTTTCTCTCTAATGATCTCACAAACTATTGCCTTTTACCACACTTAATTCTCTCTTTCAGTTCTTTATTGAACTAAAAAAAAAACCAAGAAAAACAAAACAAGTGACACACCAAATAAGCTATTCCAGCACACTAATAAAGAAAAAGAATTAAGAGAACACAAAGAACAAAAAAGAAATTGAAGAAAGGAAAACAAGCAAGTAAAGGACACAATTGATATTGATGAAAGTAGGAATACTTGAATCCTTTTGCAATCTTTTTTTTTTTTTTTTGCTTTTTTTCTTTATTTTTTTTTTTTTTGCTGTAAGTTTTTTTTTTTTTTGATAATCAAAATAAATAAGACATTCAAACCTGATTAGAAACTTGCTCGATACCAAATTGATGTTTCAATCCCACATTGAAACTTTAAGGAGAACACTTAATTTGAAGTTTCAACTACCCAAGAAAGTTCTAAACAAGATTTAAGACACACAAAACCTTGACCCAATGCTTAATCAAACATGAACCAAAGGTATGGAGAAAGATATAAGTTCATGGCTCAAATTGCTCCTGATCCATTGTGTATTGATTGATCAAAGTCACATCTATCTCGATATTTTGTGTCTGAAAAATCTAAATGGTCTAAGCAAAAAAAAACCTCACAACTTGATGGCGATTTGACTCAATGATTGCTTAGGCCATAACTCTTGACTGTTGAACCATAAAATTAGATTCTCGTTTAAAGTGATCTGCTAAATTGATTGCCTTTTAAAATCTCACAGTAATTCTCTCTTACTCCTATTTCTTTATTGAACTAAAAACAAGAACCATAAGAAAAACAAAAATGGTGATGGGTCTTTTAAAAGCTATTTGAACTAATAAAGAAAAAGTCTAGGTGGAAGAGACTAAAGAATCTATTGAAAGAAAGAGACTTGATCAAGTGAAGGATCATTATTGAGATCGGTAGATCGGAAATGATAACTTTTTTTTTTTTTTCAGCGTGTTTCTTTTTTCAGCTTTGAAAGTGGATTTGATAATCAAGGTAAGATAGAAGTAGAAGGAATTTCTAGGTTAATTGGTTCTGAATCTTAATAGATCAAGTTTATGCTTTCAAGATAGATGGGAGTAATTTGGAGGAACTGAGACGAGAAAGAAACAGAAGTTTAAGACAGGAGGTCTAGGTTTGGGTTTTCTGAGTAGAAAAAGCAGTATGAGTCATTAGGAAAAACCTTTTTAAGATTATATGATGCAGGAGGTGGACATATAGAACTAAGGGATGATATGGTTTTTAGGGAAAAGACATAGTTGGAGCGAGCAAGAGTAATAATTTATGGAGATTTTAGCATCAATTCTAGCAATCTCAACTTTAAACGATAAATCTCTCTTTCTTTTTATCAAATTGGGACATTTGACCACTAAGCAATCATTTCTAGAAGATCGCTAAAGTTGAGCGATGTTTGCCAAAGACCATTGACTTTGTTTTCAACTAGTTAAGGATTTATAAAGCGATTCTGGTCAGCACTTTGTATATAAAGAGGTTAGGTCATTACATTATGGTATTTCTGAGTCCGCTAATTAAGAACAGCCTCAAAAGGTTTTTGTTCTTCTAAATGACCACTGAGGTGATTGTAGAGTTCAATGGTCTGTATAATACCTTGATGTGTGGATCTGATCTCTTTTCAAGAGGAGGAAAATTAGCATTGTAATTTAATTGCAGAGGTAGATGAAAACATCATGCAAGCCATCGCATTACTAGGAAGGTTTGATGAGGCGGTAGCTACAAGGAGTGGGTTGGTGTTTCTAGATCACTTGAGTCCTTTGTAATCAGAGGCTAAGGAGGTGGATAAAGGTTCATTATCATCCTCAAGAAGATAAGGACGATGATATTTACAACCAAAAAATAACCTTCTTCTTTTCTTTTTCTAAGAATAATCATCAAACTCATCATTATCATTTTTCACATGGATAAACATGATCACATGCCCCGGGTGAGAACATCCCATATAAATGGCCATGAAGTTTTCTCCGATAAACAGGAAGGCCTTAGGAAGAGAAATGCAAAGATAAGCTAAAAGTGCACTGGCGTGTTAATTTGGGGTGGTGATGAAATCAACAGCCAAAAGATAATGCAGGTGTTCTGTGGAGTTTACTTATGAGGTCTAAATTGAAGGTGAATAGTACCATCAATCGTTTCTTATACATAGGTTCAAAAGTCCGGATAGGAGTGGTATTTGGTGAAAGTCTTCATAATTTATTATCGACAAAGCGCATGAGCCGGAAGGCCTGTTCTCGGGATCTGTCTAGGGATTTAATGATAGCAAGATATTTGAGATTCGGAAGGATCATAAAGGTATCCCAATGCTTTATCAGGTGAAGGAAGATCAAGTGAATGATTTTCGGCCAATAGACCAATTGAGTGATGAATGGTAGCAATCTTTGCATTTGCAATTTGTTCAAATTCCTTGATCCTAACTTGAATTTTTAAGAAACCTAAAAGATTGACCATCTAGTGAAAGATTGAAATTGGGCAGAGCAGAAGGATAACACTACCAAAAGATAGAGTGTAGTGACATTGACTAATAGTAGCTTATTAGTATTCTTGAATTTTGTATCCAATAAAGCAACTCTACCTATCGCCTTTTCTCCTGGGGCGAGAGTAAGGATAAGGCAAACACTACCAAGATGAAGGTGAGTGGTGTGATTCCCCACATCAAACTTTAAGGAGAACACTAAATTTTGAATTTTCAACCCGCCAAGAAAGTTATAAATGATTTAACACAAAACCTTGACCCAATGCTTAAGCAAAATATGAACCAAAGGTATTGATGAGAACTATCAAGAGAATACCATTAAAGCTTCAGTGATCCTTTTGCACATTCATGAAGGCCCACCATTCAAGAGCTAGAGCCAAAAAGATACAAGTTGCTTTAAATGGATTAATTGAGAAAATATGGATTGAAACTATAATTCAAGATGCAAGACATCATGAATTGGGCTTGAAGAGATGTCAAGGCATTGTGGGCTTTATTCAAGCTATTGGGCAGCCAAATACACAATTTGGATCAAATGCAGAAAGGTCAATTTCGGAATAAAACTGGTATTGATTGAGCTTGAATTAACTTGCAAGCCATATACCTTGGAAAGATAATTAAGATAGCTTTCCAAAGAATTTTACGGAGTTAGATTTGGAGTTCTCTAGAAAGAGTTATGACCAATTCATTACAGCATGCGCAGAATTAGAAATTTCAACGACTCCTCAACTAGTTAGGAGAACTACTCCGACTTGAACTAGGATTTAATCTTTTTCCATCACTCATAAACTCCTTCGGTCAAATTCCAGTCATAACCATGGTGTCTTTCTTGCTAAACCAAGCCCTTACCAAAAGATATTTTCCTCTTAGAATGTCTTTTACCTCTCTCCACCAAATCCAAGATTTTGCCAGAAGATTTCTTTTTAGGTTTTTCCATAATATGTATTTATATCGATCACACCATGAACTTATGGTTTTTCCTAGTTTTCATCCAGATCACTTATTTCTCACAGGCTTACAGTTTCTGCCTTACAGAGAGAACATAGAAGATGAATTGTGGTACCTATGGTGTCTTACAGTCCTGTATGCTACCAAAGTAGCTTTTCCTGTTTTGCCTATTCTTGACAAGTTAAACAATCTAGACTGTGCCTTTACCTTGACATGGACACTACTAGAATGGTTCTCACCATTGCCATGGTGGCGTAGAAAGCTGAAGTAACTTGCGGACTTTCACAATTTCAGAAAGCTTCCTAATCTAGAAGGCCGACAATTCATTGTGGTCTTTATTGTCCACCGTCCATATTTCCAGCACCTACAAACTGGTGATTTTTTAGACTCAAGATATTACATATGAATGGATCATGGTTCCACATCCCGCACAACTTGAAGAAAGAACAATTAAAGAACTCTCCAGAACTTCCTCAAAGAGTATAATCATGTCCCCCAAATCCACCATCCATTCTCCATACGTCACTTAGAGCTAAGCATGACATTGTTATGATCCTTACACCGTCTTCTTATTCTCAACTAGCCAACAGGGGGATTATGATAGAGGAAGAGAGGCGGACTATCTGAAATTCTGTTCCAAGATTCTCAAGACCCTTACGAGGATTGTTCTTTCATCCTCCCACTCCATATGAATTGGGTTAAATCTTCCACATCGTTCCATCAAACATCGGAGGAACATCCTCTACTTTCATCCTACTTGCCATTCCAGGACCAGTAGCTAGATATCTTTCCAAAGATATTCCACACAAGTTCAAACTCAACCTCTATCGATCCGAAAGAAGAATTGAGAGCCCAATATTGCCCTTGGCCGTGTTCCAGTACCGCCCATCCGAGAAAAGTTTTTAAAAAGATAAGGATCCATTTCAAGATCTAGATGAAACCCAATCTTCATCACGGGGGACTATTTGTCTTTAAAAAGGTTATTTGTCGCGGTGTAATCAATGTGTCATGCATAAGTGTGCTTTACTTTATTTTGCTTTAGTGTGCTTTAAAAAGAGATAGGGACGTGTCCTATTCTGTTTTATCTTTTTATCTTTGTCATTCTACTTTTCAAAAGTAAAAACTTTAATCATGTTGCTTTAATCATGAGAACCTCATCCCTGACCTCCTCTCCAGACCCTTCAAACACATCTCACTAATAAACACCTTCGGTCAAGTTCCAGTCATAACCATGGTGTCTTCCTTGCCCAACCAGGCTCTCACAAAAAAATACTTTCCTCTTAGGATCTCTTTTACTTCTCTCTATCAAATCCAACATTTTGCTAAGATAGAAAATCTTGTAGAATATTTCTATGTCCCAAATTCTACTCAAATCTCTAAGTCTTCCTTACCTCTGATTAGTCCGTACAAACTCTACCAAAGACCTAGTTCCTTTACTAGAACCATCTGTACCCTTATCTCCACAAAAAAGACCAACTCCAAAAGAATATGTTCAGTCTTGATAAGGCAACCCTCCCTTCATTGTAAAATAAAGGGCTGAAAAAGTTGGATTTTGGAAATAAATAAGTATTTTTAATATATCCATGGCTAGCTAAACCTCTCTCTATTCTTCTACTAAGGATCACAGGTCATCTTAGGTTGTTCATCCTTCCTTTGGCCATATGACAAGTATGCTCTACACTTGCCTCGTATAGAGGATCTTGTGTACCAGAAAGTCTCCAGTACACCAGCTAGATCTTAGATCTTAGTTTCTTTCCCATGTATCAGATTCCAAAGTCAGTCTCTAAAAACATTATTCATCCTTGCAGAGTGTGGCTCTAGTTTAGAGTGGTATGTGCAATGGTTACTCCTCTGGTATCGAGTATATAGGCTGAAAACCCGAGCATGCAAGATCTTGATCTGTTCTAAGTCAGATTAGATCCCAAAGTAGCAGGTTAAATTCTACAGTGCTCTCGTGTAACAATGCCGCGTACTCTGCTACCCCGAGTGGTATAGATGAAGGGAGTGGTTTTCAAACCAAAGGGAAGGACTTTTCACTGGTAATGAGCATTTGGAATGCAGAAAGCTGTATTGTATCTTTCAGAAGGGTTAATACCCAACTACCAAAATCCAGACTTTAAATCAAACTTAGAAAAGATGGAGGCATTTTAGAGATATGTAAACAGAGAGTTTCTTTGAGGAAGAGAGAACTTGTCATCTTGTAAGAATTGATTCAAGGGTTAATAATCAATCACTAAACACTTTTTTTCACATAAAGTTTCAGATCTTTTATTGACATAAAAAGCTTAACAAGCCCATTGGGAGGAGGTAGGTTCAATAAGGTCTTGGGCCAGAAGTTCAATACATTCTGTTTGGGCCAAAAGAAGTTCTAAGGGCGGCATCCCCAGATAGGTGGCTTTAATAGGATTCACATCTTCATTGAGCTTGAAAGAAAGCTTTATGAAGTGAGCTGAATTTTTCCATAATGGACTGGGATGGTCAAAAGTCAAATGATTGGTTGGACAAAATCGAAGTAATATCTAGGTAATCAAGAGGAGAATAGGCTAAATGGTATAGTTTAAGCTTATCTATATAAGGATGAAACATGGATTGGAACCTAAGCCCAGTAGGAAGGACTTGGACTTTTTCTGCCTTCAACAGGATATCAAAGCCCAAAAGTAGATCTTTGTCTAAAAGATTAGATCCAATAACATGAGTCCAAACAGTAAGTTTTGGGAACAACTGAATTCCAATTTGTTTTTTTGTACGAAGCTGGGTGGAAAAGACTTTTCCACTAGCTGCACGAAAATGAGTTTCAGAGACAATCCAAGCTTTTAGAGGGAGAATAGCTGGATTCAAAATACTGCGCTGGGTGCCAGTATCAACAAAAGCAATGAGAGATATAGGACGACTGTATTTTGACATGAGAATCTGGATTTTCACCTAAGGAACATGTTGAACTAAGAAGGACTGAGGATGAGATTGTACTTGAAACACAAAGGAATATTCTTGAGAAGAATCATAAGATTCACTAGACTCAAACTCAGAATTAAAGGAACTAAGAGCGAAAACTGTATCTTGGTCAGGAGACTCTTGTTCAGTGTAAAGATGTTCAATCTAATCTGTTTCAGGAGAAAACTAATGAAGAGATTAAAGTTGTTGGACTAAACACATAAAATGTTTAGGATTCTGTGGATAATCCTTTGTAAAATGCCCGTACTTCTTGTAAAATAAAACATCTGTTCTTTTTTTATTTTTTGTCAAGAGGTTCAGAGGGATTCTTTCATCTGAAGTAATGAATTTTTCTGGAACATCTAGGGAAACAATGTCAAGAAGAAGATGAAAATTGAGATTTCCTGTGGAAGCGAGATCTATGGTGCTTCTTTTTGGGAGGATCCACATTGCTTCTTATCTTTACATTTGATTTCCAGATAAGGCTTTCGACAAGCAGCTTTGAATAAAGGTTTCTCTTTTATTAGATTTCTGAAAAACTTCTTCTATTCACAGAGATGGTGAAGTGAAGCTAGAACAAGCTGAAAAATTCTACCAATACTCATGGTATTGATATCAAGCTAAGTAACTGTAATCTGCCTGTGGAGTTCTAGCTGAAGTTCCTAAGGGAGAGAGGAAATAAAAACATTCTTTAAAGTATAATCATTGATTCCACCAAGCTTATGGAAAAGAGCTGACATTTTTTTGAAGTGGTAATTCAAATCTGTTCATTGAAGAGAACAGTACTTCATTACGAGGCAATCTTTGCGAGCAAAGGCAAAGAGAGTTTCAGGTTCACCAAGAAATTATGTATGAATATCCATTAAACTCGCAGAGATACTTGGCTTTTGAATGAACTGTAATTGCCTATATTCCCTAAGACTGTCAAACCAATCTCAGAGAGACCCCGTAAAACAGAAGATGAATTCCTTCAAGACTATAATGAGTTCTGCACCAGGCTTAATCATTTACAAACCTAGCCAAGCAGAAAGTTCTCGAAGTCTTTTACACCATTTAGTAGACAAGACATCATTAAATGTAAACCATGGTCCATTTCTAGAAGCAACCTTAGCTTGAACACTAGAAGGGGGGTGAGAGCTTTCTCCTTCAAAATCATTTTCAATATCTGAAGGAATATCAACATGAGGCTCTCTAAGAGGACATCTAGAGGTTCTGTCTGTAGTTTCAGACTCAGTAGGATGATTAGCCATAAGAAGGTGAGTAATTTCTACTAGATTCTTTTCTAAATCATTTGAACTGTAACTGAGCTCAGAAGTCAGGAAGAGATTGAAGAATATATTAAAAGAGACTCATCTGCTGAAGAATCATTATTGAGATCAGGTGGGTCTGATAGCAAGTAACTTTCAACAAGTTTCTTTTGATTAGCTTTATAAGGTGATTCTATGAGAGGAAGTAAGACTGAAGTAGAAGGAATTTCTAGGTTAACTGGTTCATGAATCTTAATAGATGTTTGACTGGGTTCAGGATAGATGGGAGTAACAGGAGGAACTGAGACAGGAGGAGGTAAAGGTCATCAAGGAGGTCTAGGTTTGTGTTTTCTAATAGGAGGAAACAAGATATGAGTAATTGGGAAAATCTTTTTGGGTTCATATGATCTGGGAGGTAGAGGATATATAGAACTGAGAGGATGATATAGTTCTGTAAGGAAAAAAGACATAGTCAGAACAGGAGCAGGCATAGACTGCTATTTTTAGAGATTTTTAGTATCAATTCTAGCAATCTCAGCCTTCAAACGACGAATCTCTCTTTCTTTTTTATCAAATTCAAAACACATTTGATCCTGAACAATCATTTCTTGAAGATAGCTATCAAGTTAAGCGACTTTTGCATGAAGACTATTGTAGAGATTTGTCAGCTGATCTGAGATGGATGTGACTTTGTTCTCAACCACAGTAGATCTATGAGCAATCTGGTCAAATATAGAGAGGTCAGAGAAGCATTTTGTACTCTTGCATTTTGAGTCTACTAATTAAGAACAGCCTCGAAAGGTTTTGGTTCTTCTAAATGCCCACTAGAGGTGATTAGAGAGTTGACAAATGGTCTAGAGCACACTTGATGTGCCGGATCTAATCTCTTTTCAAGAGAAAAATTAGCATTGTAATCTGATGGAGAGGTAGATGAAAACATCATGCAAGACACTGGTATAAATGTTGGCAATAAACTAGGAAGGTTTGATGGCGGTAGCTTACAAGGAGTGGGTTGGTGTTTCTGGATCCACTTGAGTCCTTTGTGATACAAGGGCAAAGGAGGTGGATAATCAGGTTCATCATCATCCTTAAGAAGACAAGGACGATGATATTTACAACCAGAAAAAATAACCTTCTTCTTTCTCTTTATAGAAGAATAGTCATCAAACTAATCATTATCATTTTCACATGGACAGCCTAGATCACACATACCTGAGCTGGGACCATCCCACACAAAATGGCCATGAAGTTTGTCTGAATAAACAGGAAGGCTTTAGGAAGAGAAATGCAAGATAGGTAAAGAGTCACCATTAGGAAGAATTTCAGGGTGGTGATAAATAGGTTGAATCATAAAACAGGTAAAAGATAGTTTGCTGGTTCTGTGGGGGCTGATGGAAGAGGTTTGAGTGATAATATCATGTTTTGATTTTAAAGCAAAAGAAAAGTGGTATGATAAAATGTTTTTCAGTTTTTGAAAGAATCCTAGACTTCAGGACACAGAGAGAGAGATTGCAAAATCATGGCTTCTACAACATCTACTTCTTCAGAATCTTCAAGTACTATTTCCCTTTCTTCTACCTTGTCTCTACCAAAATCATGCACTAGGCATACTGCAAATAAAATAGAAAACCTTGTAGAATATTCCTATATTCCCGAGTCTGCTCAAATCACTGAGTCTTCTTTTCCTCTTATCAGTCCTTATCATCTGTATAAACGTTCTACTTCTTTCACCCGTAGTATTAAATCCCTCATCAAGATAAAATGTCCTCTTCCTAAAGAATACATCCATCCTCTAAACTAGATCGGTGTACTCTTCAAGCTACTACTTCTTTGAACAATATGTCACACTTGAAATTCCTCCGAACTCGTTGCAAATCGAAACGAGAAGGTTATACTATCTCCATCTCGGTGGAGTAAGATTAATCCCGACTCTTCATGGAAGAAAAGGATTACATCCTTGCTCGAATTGCTATGCTTGACACTGGTTCAAATAAAGATCAACACGCTGTTATTGGTACAATTTTAACTACCTTACATGCAGGCAGTGCTCTTCTCACCTTCTACCCAAATTTCAACTTGTCCTTACAAGATATCAACCTTTCCACCGCCTTGAAAGTCCAAATCCAAATTCAGGGTGCTGAACAGATCTCCTCAGCAAAGATCGCAACCCTCCATCATCAATTGGTCTATAGGCTTCAGAATCATGCCTTAGATCTTCCAACTCTAGAAAGTCACTCCGATGCTCTTATGGTATTAGCAGAATCTGATCAAACTCCAACGATCATTCAGATTCCCAGACAAATTCCTCAACAGGAACTTGTAAAGCTCATGCCTTTAGAATGGATCTCCAACTATGAAAAGTTCCATCAGAATGATACTCCAATTCAGACATCTGAAAGTATGTTTGAACGCAGACAAGATGGATCTGTCAAAATGACTTTCAAACCACCTCAGTCGGCTTCACAGCCTCCCCCAGCTGTTCTACCTACAGCTCCACCAGAGTCTCCTAGACTATCCTTCACTTATTCCTCAATGATTGCTCCAGTCCAAACTGGTCAAGAGAAGCTTCCAATCACTGGCTTCACTGCAGAAGGCTATCCAATTTATCCTGCTAAAATTGGAAAACACTTCCTTTGGGATGCTCCTGGATCTGATATGTGTGATCCAGACTGTCCGTGCTGGCAAGATGGCGAAGATGAATTTGTTCCTTAAAGAAAACCTAAAAAGAAGTATCTTACTTCTTGTAAGGTTGACCACAACAAGCCACAGAACCCTCCTTCACCACCATCTGCACCTGCACCTTTACCTCTTTACCACAAGGAACTTAAATGGATTGCAAAACACTGCAAAACAGAAGTCCCTTCACCAGTCATCCAACCACCTCCTCAACATCAACCAATCCCATGTATGATGTTCTCCAGAGATTATTCTTTAAACTTTCCACCTCTTGAACCACAAACTGACACCCAGAGAAAAATAGTGTCAAAACCTTTTGTCCCTTCACCAATTACCTCTACCGGTCATCTTGAAGAACCAAAACCCTTTGAATCAGTCCTTAATTGGCAAACTCAGAATGCCAAGGCACAGAATGATGCTCTACAGCATATCCATCAACAAGTTGATCGAATCAGTTTACGAACTGACAAGATTGAAACTAAAGTTGATTCCATCACTTCACAACTACAGCAAATCCACTAGGATCTAAAGAACAGAGTTGCTCAACTCGATGCTGAATTACGAGAAATGCTCAGACACAGATATTATGGTCCTGAGTTTGATAGCAAAGAACGAGAAATCAGAAAGCTGCAAGCAGAACTGAACCGGATTGAATCTGGCGGCAGAGACCTACCCTCTTCACTCAGACTCCACCAATACCTTCTATTGGTCCGACCTACCATCCGTTCACTCCATTGCTAGCTCCAATCAAGCAATACGACCCTTCAAAGTTGTTTGGAATGACTCATACTCTTTTCAAACAAACACCTCAACCTACTCCACCTTTAAAGCCAAAACCGAGGTCCAAACCTCAACCTAAACCTTTGAAGATACATCAACCATCTCAACCTACTCCACAAACTCAACCATCTGAACCTCCAGAACAGGAATCACCAGAATACACCTCAGTACCTCCTCAGGTGTCTCCACCTATTCCTCCTTCTCACATGACTCAACCTCCACCTCATGTGCCTCAATCAAAGGATAAAGCTCCAATGCATCAATATGCTGCCTATCCTCATCCTGACAACTCTTCCACAGATACTTCCACAGAAGAACCTACATCAACCTCGATCTGAACCCTGAACCTGCAACTGATGAGAATAATCAAGAGAATACCATTAAAGCTTCAGTGATCCTTTGCACATTCATGAATGCCCAATTACAAGAGCTAGAGCCAAAAAGATACAAGCTGCTTTAAATGGATTAATTGAGAAAATATGGATTGAAACTACAATACAAGATGCAAGACATCATGAATTGGGCTTGAAGAGATGACAAGGCATTGTGGGCTTTATTCAAGCTATTGGGCAGCCAAATACACAATTCGGATCAAATGCAGAAAGGTCAATTTCGGAATAAAACTGGTATTTATTGAGCTGGAATTAACTTGCAAGCCATATACCGTTGGAAAGATAATTAAGATAGCTTTCCAAAGAATTTTACGGAGTTAAATTTGGAGTTCTCTAGAAGGAGTTATGACCAATTTATTACATCATGCGCAGAATTGGAAATTTCAACGACTCCTTAACTAGTTAGGAGAACTACTCCGACTTGAACTAGGATTTAATCTTTTTCAGATTTTTTGGGTCTCTATTGGCCTATTTAAACTCAGCAACCTTGCTATGTAAGACAATAGAGAGATTAATGTTATTTGAATTTGAGAGAATTATTCTTTCTTTGGTTCTTTTGAGAACTAGTGAACTTATCAAGAATTTGCATTCTTGTGGCGTTCCAAATCAAGACTTATCACTCACCTTCTCATCTAAATCTTGAGTGTGGCGTCAATATCCTTCTCCATACCTTTGGTTCATGTTTGATTAAGCATTGGGTCAAGGTTTTGTTTGTCTTAAATCTGTTTAGAACTTTCTTGGATAGTTGAAACTTCAAATTAAGTATTCTCCTTAAAGTTTCAATGTGGGATTCGCATCAGCAACTAGTTCAGAACCTTCACTCTCTTCGGTTTCTACTACCGATTCAGAAAAGTCTTATGCAGATATCACCAAGCTCTTAATGGCTCAACCAGAAGAACCAGAGCATGCACAGACTTCTCAACCAGAATCTTACTTTGAGATTCCCTCAGATGTTGATGATCCTACTGAATCTACATCTGCACCTCAATCTCAACAACAAACTCCAAAGTCATCCAATGGTCCATGGTTTACTTTTGATGATATTCCAACAAGTAAATGGCGCGACAAACTATCCGAGATTTCAGCTTGGGTAGACCTCCAAATGCTTAAAACCGGCGCGACAGTGGAATCAGTTCTTAAGGAACTAACCACCCGTTTCATTGGATCCCTCAGAGATTGGTTTGACAGCTTAGGCTCATACAGACAACTTGATGCGAATCCCACATTGAAACTTTAAGGAGAACACTTAATTTGAAGTTTCAACTACCCAAGAAAGTTCTAAACAGATTTAAGACACACAAGACCTTGACCCAATGCTTAATCAAACATGAACCAAAGGTATGGAGAAGGATATTGATGCCACACTCAAGATTTAGATGAGAAGGTGAGTGATAAGTCTTGATTTGGAACGCCACAAGAATGCAAATTCTTGATAAGTTCACTAGTTCTCAAAAGAACCAAAGAAAGAATAATTCTCTCAAATTCAAATAACATTAATCTCTCAATTGTCTTACATAGCAAGGTTGCTGAGTTTAAATAGGCCAATAGAGACCCAAAAAATCTGAAAAAGATTAAATCCTAGTTCAAGTCGGAGTAGTTCTCCTAACTAGTTAAGGAGTCGTTGAAATTTCCAATTCTGCACATGCTGTAATAAATTGGTCATAACTCCTTCTAGAGAACTCCAAATCTAACTCCGTAAAATTCTTTGGAAAGCTATCTTAATTATCTTTCCAACAGTATATGGCTTGCAAGTTAATTCCAGCTCAATCAATACCAGTTTTATTCCGAAATTGACCTTTCTGCATTTGATCCGAATTGTGTATTTGGCTGCCCAATAGCTTGAATAAAGCCCACAATGCCTTGACATCTCTTCAAGCCTAATTCATGATGTCTTGCATCTTGAATTGTAGTTTTAATCCATATTTTCTCAATTAATCCATTTAAAGCAGCTTGTATCTTTTTGGCTCTAGCTCTTGTAATTGGGCCTTCATGAATGTGCAAAGGATCACTTGAAACTTTAATGGTATTCTCTTGATAGTTCTCATCACAACTCCAATTTGTCCAATTGCCTGATGTTTCCTCAGCCTTAGCACTCCTTCATGAACAGTTCATTGGCGAACCAGCTGCACACTTTGAAGCAGCCAGACGAGATTATCTCAACATGAAATGCTGTTCTCTCAAAGCCAAAGATCTTGACTTCCACTACAAAAGGATGTCAATCTTGTTCTACAAATTGAATGGTTTCAATGATCCAACTCTGAAGCATGTTTTCCTTGCTTCCTTCCCTGATGAATTGCAACCAGATATTCAAAGACAACTTGCTGTTTACAACCTCAGCCTTGAAAACATCTCTTTAGGCAAGATCTTCCAGATTGCAAAGACATGTCTTGACAAACTTTGTGAACAGAAACAGTTCTTCAAAGAACCATTCAGAAGTGCTTGTAAAAAGTCTTATCTGCAAATCAAGTGCAAAGATAAAAAGAAATGTGATTGCTGTCCTCACAAGAAGAAGCATTTCAGAAAGCTCACACAGAAATCTTCTTCCAAGCCTTATTATCAGAAAGTTCGCAGACCATTCACATTCTACAGAAAAAAGTCTCCTTCCTCTAAGGAACGACAAAGGCAAAAGTCCAGTAGATGTTTCATTTGCAAAAAGAAAAGACATTACTCCAGAGATTGTCCTAACAAACGAGACAAATCTGTTCGTCTCATCAAGCATTTACAAACTGTTACAGACTATTCTCCAGACAAAGACGAAGTTGAATCTTGTTTCTCAGAACAAGAAGCACCGAATGAAGAAACAGTGTTCGCACTGGAAAATTCATCTGATGATTCTGATACAGATGGATTCCTCACTATCTACAATCAACAATCTTTGTCCTTGGATTCCTCCATTCCAATTCCATCAGTCAAAATCCAGGTTTTACCCTCAAAGTTTCACAGACCACTTTCTGTCATTGGATTTTTTGACACAGGCGCTCAAAAGACTATGCTCAATCCTGCTATACTTCCACTTCACCACTGGAAGCCTCACACAGAACATTTCAAAGCAGCCGATGGAAAACTTTTCACAACAGATTTGATTACCAAACATCCCATTGGTATTCGGATCTTCCCAAATTGTGTTATTTGGACACATGTCATTGGTTCGAATCTACCTGATAAAGATATCTTATTAGGTTTCGATACCATCTCCAAAGTGCCTCATCTCCAAATCCTTCCAACCGGTATTCGAGTCAAATCCATGTTCAAACCCTTCATCAATATTCTCAGACTCTATAGTCTTTCCAATTCACCTCAGTCCTACCAAGACATCTCAGACAAACTACTCCAGTTTTGCCCTGAGTCTTATGCTGAATTCACCCATCCAAGTCCATTATAGAAAAACAAGTCCTTCTTCATTAAGCTACCCTTCAAGCTAAATGAAGACACCAATCCTACCAAAGCAACCCATCCGGGAATGAGTCCCTCTGACTTAGTCCTAGCCCAAAATGAATGCTCACAACTTTTGGCCCAAGGTCTAATTGAACCCACAACCTCTCAGTGGGCTTGCCAAGCCTTTTATGTGGAAAAACACTCTGAACTTGTCCGTGGAAAAAAGAGATTAGTCATCGATTATCAGCCTTTAAACATGTTTTTACAAGATGACAAATTTCCTCTTCCTAAAAGATAAAACATTTTCACATATTTGAAAAATGCCCAAATCTTTTCAAAATTTGATTTAAAATCAGGTTTTTGGCAATTAGGCATTGAACCCTCTGAAAGATACAAAACTGCTTTTTGCATTCCGAATGCTCATTATCAATGGACAGTTTTACCCTTTGGTTTAAAGACTGCTCCTTCCATTTTCCAAAAACCAATGGTCAAAATCTTTCAACCAATTTTGCATCATGCATTGATTTACATTGACGATATTTTGTCGTTTTCAGAAACACATGCAGAACATCGCCAGCTGTTAAATCACTTTCTTGATATCATTCAATCTCATGGAATCATGCTGTCACCCAAGAAAAGCACCATAGCCACCTCCAACATTGAATTCCTTGGCATGGTCATCAAAGACGGTCACTACCAACCAGGAAAGCACATTGCTCAAGAACTGCTTCACTTTCCAGATCAACACTTATCCAGAAAGCAGATCTAGCAATTCCTTGGTATCATCAATTACATCCGTGATTTCATCCCTCACGTGGACCACCATACAGCACAACTTTCGGCTTTATTGAAAAAGAAGCCTCCAGAATGGAATGACACCCATACTACAGCTGTCACCAAGCTTAAACAGATTGCACAAGATCCTCCACCATTAAAGCTCATTACAGATGGCAACCGGATCTTACAAACTGACGCAAGTGACACCTCATGGGGTGCTGTACTCCTCGAACAAATCAATGGAAAAGAGAATCTTATCGGATACGCTAGTGGACATTTCTCTGACTCACAATACCACTACCACAGTATCTACAAAGAGATTTTAGCCGTGAAAAATGGTATTAAAAAATTTGAATATCATTTAATCGGTTATCATTTTCTCATCGAGACGGATGACTCATCCTTCCCATCCATCCTGAACACAAAAGGAAAGAATATTCCCGAGAAGATGCTTTGGCGATTAAAAGACTGGTTTTCAAAATATGACTTCTCCGTGAAGCATATAAAAGGAACCCAGAACCTCATCCCTGATCTTCTATCCAGACTCTCCAAACCGTCCAAGCATCTCCACTGCATTTCTTCTCACTATCATTTTCCTTTCCTTCTCATGGCTACCTCTCTGCCTACACAAACCCTCACCAAACGATATTTTCCCCCTGGCAAAACTTTTAGCTCAGCATTTGCTATTCAGGACTTTGCCCGAAAATATGTTTTTAGGTTCTTTCTCAAAGCCTATTTCCTCACTGACTCCATTCCTGTCTTGGATTTTCATACCGAAGACCTATTCCTTACAGGACTGTATCTTCATCCTCTAAAGGGTATCACTGAAGATGAGTTATGGTACATTTGGTGTCTCACCGTCCTTTATGTTACAAAGCTCGTCTTTCCAGTCAGGCCTCTATTTCTACATCTCATGGATCCTGAACAATCCACTTCCCTTATCTGGACCGTGCTCGAATGGTATTCCCTAATTCCTTGGTGGAGAATGAAGTTACAGCAAATCATCTCTCTTAACCACCTTGAACAGATCCCAGACACAGAGGCAGATATGTTCACATCTGTCTTCACCATTCACAGACCATATTTTCAACATCCACACATTGATAACTTCTGGACTGTTGACCAGGCCCGAGAATGGCAAACCCTGCCACATCCAGCCCATCTTGAACAAGATCAAGATATTCAAAGAACTCTGACCACCTTCCTTTGCCAACTCAATCACCGGTCAGAACCACCAAAGAACATCCTCCACACCTCATTAGGTCCTGACGTTCTCAACCCAACTCCTTCACTATCCACACCAAAACCTCCTCAAGGGAAGAAAAGCCACCGACAAAGATGCTCAAGAGCCATGGGAAGATTTCATGTCCTTAACCCAACACTTAGAACAACTCCAAGCACCACCGACAAATCCTAATGAAGTAAGCACAAGTCATCAGCCAACCACTCAACCATCAGACCAGTTCTATCCACCCTATTGTTCTCAAGTCCGGCCCAATCCTTCACCTAATCCAGAAGAAGAACAAAGAGCCAAATTCTGCCCTTGGCCCTATGTGCCAGGTTGTTCTCATCCTGAAAAGGTCTTCAAAATAGCTGCTGACGATGACACTGACTCAGACACTGATGCCATCTCACTCTGAGACACATCAGCCTGCCGACACTTTGTATTTTGTCGTGTTGTAATAATTATGTTTTGTTTGAGTGCGTTTATGCTTTTACTTTATTAAAGTTGCTTTAGAAAAGAGATAGGGACATGTCCTATCCTTTTAACTTTTGCTTTTTATCCTGTCTCCTACTTTTGAAAAGTAGATGTTTTATTTTATTCTTGCTTTTGTAAAAGCAGGGGCCCTGTCCTGCTTTGCTCGCCTATATAAGGCCGCTCCCTCTTCATTGTAACATAAGCTTCGAAAAGAAATACAAGAGTGTTTTATAAGCTATGAATCTCTAAACTCTCTCTTCTCTCTCTGTTAACGAAGTTCTTAGGATCTCTGAAAAGGTTTGAAAAACGATTTATCAGTTCATTTTCTAAAAGAAAACTTGAGATAGTATGCTCTGCACTTGCCTTATTCAAGGACCCTGTACATCAGAAAAACTCATGCTTGTTTCCTAGACGGTCTGGTGCCCTGTTGAAGAAGACCAGGAGTGTCTTAAGTTTTGGGCTGTACGACCAGTGGAAACTGTTTTGATGTTTTATGATAAGCTGTGTTTTCCTTGATATTATGGCGATCTTTAGATCTTTTCTCATACATAAGTTCAGAAGTCTGGATAGGAATGGTATTTTGGTAAAAGTGTTCATAATTTGCTATCCACTTAAGCGGCATGAGCTTGAGAAGATCGGCTTTTAGGATTTGTCTAGGGATTTGAATGATAGTAGGGATATCTGGAGATTTAGCAAGGATCATAACGGTGTCTGAATTGGCTTTATTGGGTGAAGAAAGATCAAGTGAATGATTTTGCAGCCGATAGACCAACTGGTGATGGATGGTAGCAATCTTCGCACTTGCAATTTATTCAGCTCCTTGGATCTGAACTTGAATTTTTAAGGAACTGGAAAGATTTGGATAATCTAGTGAAAGATTGAAATTTGGGTAGATAGTAAAGACAACATTACCAGCATAGAGGTAGTAATGACAGTACCGATAGTAGCTTGTTGGTATTCTTTGAATCTTGTATCCAGTAAAGCAACTCTGGCTGTAGTAAGAAGGCCTTTTCTCCCATGAAGAGTAAGGATAAGGCGAACACCAAGATGAAGGTGAGTGTATCTGGACTACTTCCAGTAAGTAATTAATTTAGGAGAAATTTCAAGAGTGACATATTGTTCTGTAGAAGTAGACTAGAGAGAGAAAAGTGATCAAGAGATAAAGATTGTATATACTCTTTTTGAGCAAGACGATTTGTACGGATAAGAGAACGAATGAACGAGTGAAAAAGATGGGCGTTTATATAATCGTAAGGATTCACAAGAGGAAGAAAGGATTCATTGACTTGAGCAGAATCAAGGATATAGGAATATTCCACAAGACTCTCAATCTTAGAAGTAGTATACTTAGTAACATTTTTAGGAAATGACATAGACGAAGTAATTTGAACTAGAGAAATTGAATTTTGTGATGAAGATGCCATGAGATTGAAGCTCATAAGTTCTTTGAAGTTGAAATAAACTCAAATCAGATATAAGTAACTGAAGGAAATCATCCTAAAATGACTTTGAAAAATTTTGTTAGGCTCTGATACCAATTGCGAACACAGATTTTGGGATGATTTCCTTCAGTTACTTATACCTGTCCTCTCCTTAATAATGTTATTTTTTCTTTTTATGTGGTTGTAATACTATAGAGTAAGGGAAATAATTAACCTGCTTTATGCTTTTGTCTTATTAGCTTGCTTTATGCTTTTGTTGTTTTTACTTTTAGAAAAGCATGGGGGTCTTGTCCCAGCTTTATGACAAGTGTTTTTGCTTTAATAATTATGTTTACTTTTAGAAAAGTGATGGGTCTTATCTTACTTTTTTAATTTATCTTTTATGACCCTTATCTCTATATAAGGGCATCTCTCCTCTTTATAAAATAAGTTGGTTTTCACTCATAATATATTCAGTATTTTTCTGTCCAGGGCTTTCTAATTCTCTCTCACTTCTTAAGTTTGATGAAGCTAGATAAAGAAAAGATATAAGTAAGGAAAAGGAAATCTATTCAAATTAAAACCAAGTCGTATGCTCTACACTTGCCTTCTCTGAAAGATCCTGTGTGTCAGAAAGCTTGAGACCTTTTGTTGCTTTTTTATCTGGTTTGGTACCCGTTTTAAGCTAGGGAAAAGCTGTTTTAGGGTTTATAAACCTAGAAAAAGAAAAGATTCTGGTTTTTAGTTTTCTAGTTAAGGTATATTGGTAGGAATCCAACAACGTAAGTTCTAAAGGTGAACTCAAATGGGCACTAGTCTAGTCCACACTGTTGATAAATAAGCCACGTACCTAACCGACCGTACAAAAATATGGTATTATGCTTTCAAACAGAAAAAGCACTATTGCTACAAATATGATTGAGTATCTCGGTATGAACATCAAAGATGGGCATTATCAACCTGGTCCTCATATTACACAAGAATTACTATATTTCTCTACCAAAGATTTTCTTCCACATGTGGATCAATAGACTAGTGTTTTATCTACTTTGTTAAAGAAATGTCCCTCTTCGTAGGATAAGCATCACACGCATGTAGTTCAACAGTTGAAGCAGATTGCTCAGAATCCTCCACCTTTGAAAATTATTTATGATGGTCTTTGCATCCTACAAACAGATGCTTCTGACATATCATGGGGTGCTGTTCCCATTGAAAAGACAAATAAAAAAGAACACCTGATCGGATATGCTAGTGGATAGTTTAGTCTAGCTCAACAGCATTACCATGCAGTGTTTAAAGAAATCCTTGCCATTAAATATGGGATAAAAATTTTGAATATCATCTACTTGGCTCTAATACCACGGGGGCGTACTAGGTACTCAAAGCTACACAAGCTCTGATACCAATATCATGTATCAACCCACACAGGGCTATCTGATACAACACACAGCTAACTCGACACTATTTTCGTGAAAATAGAAACTTGAAAACCCAAAAATCTTTTCTTTTGCCTGGTTTTAAAACCCTAACACAGCTATCTCTTGGCTCTCAATGGGTACCCAACTAGATAAGAAAACAATCAAAAGGTCTTAAGCTTTCTGATACACAGTGTAACGCTCCACCTTTTATGTTTGTACCTAAAGTAACATTAAGTATTTCGAAGAAATGATTTCAAAATAAGCATTTTATAAATATTAAACAAAAAAAAGTTCGTTAAATAAAACTATATAAAAGGGTTATGCTTAGGTAGGAACATAGTTAAGCCCGTTATGCAACCCAAAGTCTGTTATGTCCATATGCACCTCGCCTTGGTAGAGACTTGGCGTCAGCTTTTCCTACTCAGTTCCTGCAATGTAAGGATTACGTGAGCTAATGCCTAGTAAGTAAACACTTGATGCATGTATTATCTATCATGCCTATGAATGACTTTATAAAATAAGTGCTAAAATTTAAAATATGAAGAACAATGTTAGGGCCCACAAACCAAGGCTAACACTCTATAACATGCTCTTGGGCTTAAATTAATTGATCCGTTAGGCGTTACGTATTGCCGTCCCCAAAGGATCTCTTTTCTTAGCTTAGAGGGCTTGCCCTCTTTATGAATACTTGCCACCTAGTAGTACAGCAACCCATTTTCTTTAAAATCATTAAAATGCTTATTTAACAAATCACTCGTGAAATGCATGAGATCAATGCAACTTATGTCACAAAGATATAAATCCTTTAAATATATAATAAAGCATAACATGAAACTACAATATATAATATAGGCGGCAGTACCATGTAAAGAGTCAAGAGATAGCTCAATAAAAGAGTGACATAAGCAATGACATTTAGAAATTACTAAAGATATTTATGAAAGGATAAATCAATAATTAAAGCTAATAGTGACATAAGCAATGACATAAGTGATGATGCAATAAGAAATGTTGTAGAGATATTAGGAATTCTAGAAATTACTAAGATATTTATGGAAAGATAAATTAATAATTTAAAAGAATTATGATATAAGCAATGACATAAGTGATGATGTAATAAGAAATGTTGTAGAGATTTAGAAATTCTAGAACTTTCTAAGATATTTATAAAGAAATAAATCTTTATCATTAATTAAGTGCTAGGTGGCAAAATCCTAAGCATTCTAGAAATCACCAAGATATTTGTAGAGAAATAAATCTCCACCATTAATCAAATGATGTGGCGGCAAAATCCTAACTACTCATGGGCCTTAGGAAACTCTATAAATACCCCTTAGCCCTTGCATTTCTCCATAAACCCTAGAAATCCCATCTTGTCCCATTCTAAGCCAAAGCATCCCTAGTGAAGAAATTCTCAAGTTTAGGAAGGAAGGTTTAGGGAAATCAAAGAAAAACAGGTAAGTAACACTTCACTTCAACTGCAATGTAAGGGCAATATATTTAATTAGCTTTAAGTAATAATTCTCTTATGTTAGGTTTAGTCCTAAATAATCTCTTGTCCTATAATGATTATTATTGTGGTGTGATTAATTATTATTAAATCCCAATGGCTGGCTTTGCCACCTACATCATGATATCATCCTCATATGGTTGGCTATGCCACCTAGGATGTGATTGGATGATCGGCAATGCCACCTAACATGTGATACTCTTATTTTATTATGCCATGGTCGGCACTGCTGCCTAAATTATGATGTTGGTATAACTCTCTACATGGTCGGCACTACTGCCTAATATATGATATGGTTATGACTCTTTACATGGTAGGCCCTGTCGCCTATATTATAATTCTATTTCTTTAGATATACCTTATAATTCTATTTCTTATCTCTTGACTCTTTACATGGTACTGCCGCCTATAACATAGGCGGCAGTACCATATAATTCTACTGAATAGCTCGGGATACTTGTTCTTCATTTCTTTCTCGTGCTCCCATGTTGTCTCCTCCACTGAGTTGTTCCACCATAGTATCTTAACTAGAGGGATTTTCTTGTGCCTTAACTCTTTTATTTTTCTATCAAGTACTTGAACTGGCGTTCTTCATAGGTTAAGTCTTCCTCGAGTTGAAGAGGCTCACAATCTAGCACGTGAGAGGGGTCTGGAATATATTTCTTTAACATGGAGACATGAAAGACATTGTGTATTCTTGATAATGATGGTGGTAGCGCAAGTAGATAGGAGACACTCCCAATACGTTCGAGTACTTTAAATGGCCTAATAAACCTTGGACTTAATTTTCCCTTGTTTCTAAATCTCATCGATCCTTTCATTGGGGCGACTTTAGGAATACTTTCTCACCAACTTGAAATTCCAATGGTCTTCGTATGGTGCCATGCCAATTGTTGCCTGGTAACTATTATTATGGCAAATTCAGCCAATGCTAAATATTTGCTCCAGGATCCTTGAAAGTTGATGACACATCCTCGTAACATATCTTCGAGTGTTTGAATCGTCCTCTCTGATTGGCCATCTATTTGAGGGTGAAATGCTATGCTAAATTTAAGTCTTGTCCCTATAGCCTTATGTAGCTTCTTCCAGAATGTCGAGGTGAATCTTGTATCTCAATCAGAAATAATAGAGACAAGTACACCATGTAGTCTGATTATCTCCTTTATGTATATTCCTACGAGTTGGTCTATGGTGTACGTCATCTGAATAGGCAAAAAGTGGGCAAACTTTGTGAGTCGATCAACTATCACCCAGATGGCATCATGCATTTTTGTAGTCCTTGGGAGGCCAACGACGAAGTCCATTGTGATTTCTTCCTACTTCCATTGAGGGATTTAATTGGGTTCTAAAAGTCCTGTCAGCCTTTGATGTTCTGCCTTGATTTATTGGCAGGTGAGGTATTGAGCCACGAACTTAACTATATCCTTCTTCATCCCAGGCCACCAGTAGTTCCTTTTTAAATCTTTATACATTTTCGTTGTACTAGGATAAAGCGAATATAGGGTTGTATGAGCTTTAAGTAGAATTTCTCTTTCTCTATATTGGTCTCCATCTTTAAATTCTTTAAGTATGAATCTGCTTCTTGCCTTCCTTAATCTTTTCTAATAGAGTTGAGCAAAGTGTCATGTGAGCGAGTTTTCCTGTCATGAGCTCGATCTCTGCCTTACATATCTCATCTTGTAATGGCTTGGGCAGCATCTTTAAAGCTGACAAACTCGACTTTCAACTTAGTGCATCCGCTACCACATTTGCTTTTCTAAGATGATAGTTTATTTCACAATCATAGTCCTTGACGAGTTCGAGCCAATGTCGTTGTCGCATGTTCAACTCCTTTTGCGTAAAGAAGTATTTAAGGCTCTTGTGATCCGTATAGATCTTACAATGTGCTCCCATCAGATAGTGACGCCATATCTTCAATACATGTACCACCGCAACCAACTCTAAGTCATGTGTGGGATAGTTCTTCTCGTATTCCTTTAATTGTCTAGAGGTATATGCAATGACCTTTCCATTCTGCATGAGAACACATCCTATGCCATTTTTTGAGGCATCGCTGTATATGATGAATTCTTCAGAGCTATTAGGAATGGCTAAGATTGGAGCAGTGACCAACTGTCGCTTTAGCTCTTTGAAGCTTTTCTTACATTCTGGCATCCATACAAACTTGATGTTTTTCTTTATCAATTGGGTTAATGGCATTGCGATCTTGGAGAAGCCTTCCACGAATCTTCGGTAATAGCCTGCTAATCCCAAGAAGCTTCTAACCTCTTTAGCATTAGTTGACCTAGTCCATTGGCTGACTGCTTCCACTTTTGAGGGATCGACTGATATTCCATCCTTAGACACAACGTGCCCTAGGAATATAATGCTTTCCAGCCAAAATTCACACTTCTTGAATTTTGCATAAAGTTGCTTCTCCTTTAAAGTTTGAAGAGTGATTCTCGGATGTTGGTATGTTCTTCCTCCGTCTGTGAGTAGATCAAGATGTCGTCAATGAATACCACTATGAATTTATCCAAATAGTCTTTAAATTCTCTATTCATGAGATCCATGAAAGCTGCTGGGGCATTAGTTAGACCAAATGGCATGACAACAAATTCACAATGTCCATAACGTGTTCTGAATGCGGTCTTTGGAATATCCTCCTCTCTAACTTTTAGCTAGTGATATCCCGACCGTAGATCAATTTTTGAAAATACTGCTGTTCCTTGTAGTTGATCAAACAGATCCTCGATTCGTAGAAGTGGGTACTTATTCTTGATGGTAACCTTATTTAGTTCTCGATAGCCTATGCACATCTGCAAAGATCCATACCAAGAATCACATCGTAGTCATGCATCTCAAGGATTATTAAGTCAACACATAGTGTACGATCACTAATGTTGACTTCGCATGCTCTTACTAGTTGTCCTAAGTTTAATACTTCACCAAATGGAAGCATGACACTATAAGGTCTACTTATTATGTTAAGGGTCCCTTTGATTTTCCTAATAAATGTTGGTGAGACAAATGAATGTGTAGCTCCTGAGTCTATCAACACATATGCAGGAGTTTGAGAGATAGATAGTTCACTTGATATTACTGAGAGGTTTGCCTCTGCATCTGCCTTGGTAAGTGTGAATACTCGTGCGTTACTTCTTTCCTGCTACGTCCCATTCTGTGGGCAGTCCTTAATGAAGTGCCCTTCCTTTCCACATTTGAAAAACGTTTTAGTGTTGGCTCGGCATGTCCTAGGGTGAGTTCTACCAAATTGATTGCTTTTAGGCCTTGGTAGGCCTTCTTTTTTATGATTCTTTATACGCTTGTTCTTATCTTATCCCTAAGTAGTTGGTGCTCTCTTCTTTTTATTGTTTAAGAGTTGTCTTCCATTATTAACCGTACAATTCCCTTGCTCTATGCTCCCTTTCTTTCTTCATTTTTCCCCCTTCTTTTCTTTATCTACCTGTTCAATTATCAAAGCTCGACCCATGAGCTCATTGAAGGAAGCATCTCGAATTCTAGCCACTTTTAAGTCTTTTGCTAAATCTTTACGTAATCCTTGCATAAAATGATCCTTTTTCAAATCTTCTGTGGCAACCATGTGTGGGGCATAACGAGAGAGCTCATCGAATTTTTGGATATATTCTAGTAATGTCATCTTTTCTTGTTGCAAATAAACAAATTTCTTCCTTTTAGTAGATCTCAACGTCTCTGAAAAATACTTATTGTAAAAGTGTTCTTTAAATTTCTTCCATCGCATTGTCGTTTCGTTGTGGCTTCGTCTGATGGAATCCCACCAATATTCAGCTGCCTCCCGCAGCATAAAGGAAATGCAAATGACCCTTTCATCCTCTGGCACCTTGGCTACTTCCGTCATTCTTTCCATGGTTCGCAACCACTGGTCTGTTGCTATAGGATCCGTACCTCCTTCAAATATAGGTGGGTTTAATCTTTTAAATTCTGCCCCTTGCACATTCATCTCTTCTGACTTCTCTTTCTACGAGTCCTGTGACAATGTCTGTCAGTCGATCAATTGCGAAGATTGCTCTCTTGAAGTTCCTCCTCCTCTTTTGCCTCTATTACCTCTAGCACTTAACATCTCTATTTTCTTTGAAAAAGTTTCTATGGGTCAAATAAATTAAATGTAAGATATTTAATTATCTTAGCTCCTAATCTTACAAAGAGCTGAGCTATGTCCTCCCCCTTGGCCAGTGCATATGGACGGTCTACAAAATCGCTTTAAACCTTGGGCTTTGATACCAAATTGTAACGCTCCACCTTTTATGTTTGTACCTAAAGTGACATTAAGTATTTTGAAGAAATAATTTCAAAATAAGCATTTTATAAATATTAAACAAAAAAGGTTTGTTACATAAAACTATATAAAAGGGTTTGTCACACAAAAAAAACTTGTTACAAAAGACACAACTAATTCCATAAACAAGCTTATTATATTTATGCTTAGATAGGAACATAGTTAAGCCCGTTGTGCAACCCAAGGTCTGTTATGTCCATATGCACCTCGCCTTGGTGGAGACTTGGCGTCAGCTTTTCCTACTCAATTCCTGTAATGTAAGGATTACGTGAGCTAATACCTAGTAAGTAAACACTTGATGCATGTATTATCTATCATGCCTATGAATGACTTTATAAAATAAGTGCTAAAATTTTTTACATGAAACTTTAAAATATGAAGAACAATGTTAGGGCCTTAGGTTTGTTGTACTACAAGGCTAACATTCTGTAACATGCCATTGGGCTTAAATTAATTGATCCGTTAGGCGTTACTTATTGCCATCCCCAAAGGATCTCTTTTCTTAGCTTAGAGGGCTTGCCCTCTTTGTGAATGCTTGCCACCTAGTAGTACAAAGAACCCCTTTTCTTTAAAATCATTAAAATGCCTATTTAACAAATCACTCGTGAAATGTATGAGATCAATGCAACTTATGTCACAGCATATAAATCCTCTAACTATATAATAAAGCATAACATGAAACTACAACATATAACATAGGTGGCAGTGCCGTCTATATAGAAATCTAAAGAAATAGAATTATAATATAGGCGGCAGGGCCGATCATGTAAAGAGTCATAACCATATCATATATTAGGCGGTAGTACCGACCATGTAGAGAGTTATACCAACATCATAATTTAGGCGGCAGTGCCAACCATGGCATAATAAAATAAGAGCATCACATGTTAGGCGGCATTTCCGACCATCTAGTCACATCCTAGGTGGCATAGCCAGCCATATGAGGATGATATCATGATGTAGGCGGCATAGCCAGCCATGTGGGATTTAATAATAATAAATCACACCACAATAATAATCATTATAGGACAAGAGATTATTTAGGACTAAACCTAACATAAGAGAATTATTACTTAAAGCTAATTAAACATATTGCCCTTACATTGCAGTTGAAGTGAAGTGTTATTTACCTGTTTTTCTTTGATTTCCCTAAACCTTCTTTCTAAACTTGAGAATTTCTTCACTAGGGATGCTTTGGCTTAGAATGGGACAAGATGGGATTTTTAGGGTTTATAGAGAAATGCAAGGGCTAAGGGATATTTATAGAGTTTCCTAAGGCCCATGAGTGGTTAGGATTTTGCCACCACATCATTTGATTAATGGTGGAGATTTATTTCTCTACAAATATCTTGGTGATTTCTAGAATGCTTAGGATTTTGCCACCTAGCACTTAATTAATGATAAAGATTTATTTCTTTATAAATATCTTAGAAATGACAAAACTACTTTATTATGGAGAGGATAAGTTCATGATGTCTAGATCATCTGAGCTGGAGGAGGTATCCTCTTGTCTGTCACGGTCGTAGTTTGGGCATGTCTTGACACATGTGGTGCCAGATGGTCCGTAGAACATGGTGTGGTTGTCCATGTATACAGGGCCTTGATGAAAGGGGCAACCTCGAGCATGCACAATACCAGGGATACAGTTCGTTACACAAGGTGAGTGAGTAATTACTAGTTCGGCTAAAGAGATAACTCTAGAGGTTGAAGACTGGCCTTGTTTCAATGTAGTGACGTGAATATTGGAAGGAGGTGTTTCCAGCTATTTGAGATATTGGCTGAGTGGTAGAAACTCATCATCTGGATCCTGAGAATCTTGATAATATAACTAAGGAGAAGTGTCAGGACTCTCTTTGAAGGGCTAGGGACCATAATTATTTCATGATGAGGACCAAGAGAACTGGAGACAATATTAGTGACATGTGGTTTGACATGGTTGAGTTGTAACAGGAAATCGGTGAGGGTTTTCCTAAAATTCTGATCTTCTTTAAGGATTGAAAGATGTGGTGTAGTGTGATAATGGGTACACTAGGTTTGGGTAAAGAAAGCAAAGGTTTTTGGATGTTGGAAGTAAGGTCGATGAACTGTAAAAACAGATGTAAACTGATTTGCTTCATGAGGAGGAATGGAATTAAGATTACAGTCATGAGCCAATTATCCTAGTCATTGTCTCCACCAAGGAATAGGGAGAACCACTCAAGAAGAGTCCATAACAAGGATGTGGACTGACCAGGAGTCATGATCTTCTTCAGGGTGGACTTAAGAGGAAGAATCAGTTTTGTAGCATGTAGGGTAGTGAGACACTAGAAATACCATAATTCATTGTCAGTGATATCTCTGTCAGGGGAAATATACAATCCAGTGAGGAACAAATGTTCTGGATCAAAGGTAGTGAAAACAGTTGGACTTCCAAAGGAGTAGACTTGCATGTAATACCGAAAAAGATATTGTTTTACACATTGTTGGAGTTGGTAAAGAGTGGAGAAAGATTTTCTAGGAGGAAAAGTTTTCTGAGTGAGGGTTGTATCAGGAAGAGAAGAAGTTGTTAAACGAGAATGGCTATGAGAATGGGAAGCCATGAATATGACAGGGAAAATAAGAGATGTATGAAATATAGGTTGAGGAGGTTTATGAGCTCTGGATAGAAAATCAAGGATCAGGTTGGTATCTCATTGACTTAGAAAACCATTCTTGAAGACGAAGCAGCTGATTATTGGGGATCGTTCTGCCTTTAAACTGTAGGATCTTGGGAAAAGTTGAATTATCCAATCTGATGAGGAATCTGTGGCCAAGTAGATGATATTTAAACTTTTTTATCCCATGTTTAACGGCAAGGATTTCTTTGAACACTGTATGGTAATGCTGTTGAGCTGGACTGAATTGTCCACTAACATATCTGATAAGGTATTCTTTCTAATTTGTCTTTTCAAGGAGAACTGCACCCTATGATATGTCAGAAGCATTAGTTTGTAGGATACGAAGACCATCAAAAATAATTTTCAATGGTGGAGGATTCTGAGCAATCTGTTTCAACTGTTGAACTGCATGCGTGTGATGCTTATCCCATGGAGAGGGATTTTTCTTTAACAAAGTAGACAAAACACTGGTGTTTTGGTCCACATGTGGAAGAAAATCTCTGATATAGTTGATGATACCCAAAAACTATTGAACTTGCTTTTTGGTAAAGTCTTTATCAGGGAAATGTAGTAATTCTTGTGCAATATAGGGACTAGGTTGATAATGCCCGTCTTTGATGTTCATACCGAGATACTCAACAGTAGCAATGGTGCTTTTTCTGTCTAAAAACATAATACCGTATTTTTGTATGATATCATGAAATTGTTGGAGTAATGCATGGTGTTCTTCTGCTATTCCTGAAAACAACAAAATATCGTCAATGTAAACAAGGGTATGGTGTAAGATGGGTTAGAAAATCTGGGTCATTGTTCTTTCAAAGATGGAGGGAGCGGTTTCCAATCCAAAGGGAAGGACTTTCTACTAGTAATGAGCATTTGGAATGTAAAAGGTTGTTTTGTATCGTTCAGAAGGGTCAATACCCAACTGCTAAAATCCAGACTTTAAATCAAACTTAGAAACAATAGAGGCATTTTGGGAATATGTAAATAGAGAGTTTCTGCGAGGAAGAGGGAACTTGTCATCTTTTAAGAATTGATTCAAGGGTTGATAATCAATTACTAAACACTTTTTCCTGTGTAAAGTTTCAGATCTTTTGTTGACATGAAAAGCTTGACAAGCCCATTGGGAAGAGGTAGGTTTAATCAAGTCTCGGGCCAAAAGTTCAGCACATTCTATTTGGGCTAAAAGAAGGTTTGAGGGTGGCATCCCCAAATGGGTGGCTTTAGTAGGATTTACATCTTCATTGAGCTTAAAAGGAAGCTTTATGAAGTGAGCTGGATTTTTCCATAATGGGCTGGGATGGTCAAAAGTCAAATGATTGGTTGGACAAAATCAAAGTAATTTGACTATAATATCTTGATAATCAGGAGGAGAATAGGCCAAATGATATGTTTAAGCTTATCTGTATAAGGCTAAAACATGGACTGGAACCTAAGCCTAGTAGGAAGGATTTAGACCTTTTCTGCCTTAAACAGGATATCAAAGCTCAAGAGTAAATCTTTGTCTCAAGACTGGATCCAATAACATGAGTCCAAACAGTGAGTTTTGGGAATAACTGAATTCCAATCCATTTTTTTGTTCGAAGTTGGGTGGAAAAGACTTTTCCACTACCTACATGAAAATGAGTTTCAGAAACAATCCAAGCTTCTGGAGGGAGAATAGCTGGATTCAAAACACTGCGCTGGGCCCCAGTATCAACAAAAGCAATAAGGGATATAGGAAAACTGTATTTTAGCATGAGAATCTGGATTTTCACCGAAGGAACAGGTTAAACTGAGAAGGACTGAGAGTGAGACTAGACTTGAAACACAGAGGAATATTCTAGAGAAGAATCATAAGATTCACTAGACTCAGCCTTAGAATCGAAGGAACGAAGAGCAAAAATTGTATTTTGGTCAGGAGACTCTTGTTCAGTGTAAAGATGTTCCATCCGATCCGCATTTGAGAAACCGATGAAGAGACTCAAGTTGTTGGACTAAATGCATAGAACGTTTAGGATTCTGTGGACAATCTTTTGCAAAATGTCCATGCTTCTTGCAAAATAAAACATCTCGCTTTTTTTTTGCCTTTTGTCAAGAAGACCAGGAGGATTCTTTTGTCTGAAGTAACGAATTTTTCTGGAACGTCTAGTGAAACGACGCCGGGAATAAGATGGAAATTGAGATTTCCTGTAATAGCGAGACCTATGGTGCTTCTTTTAAGTAAGACAATCACACTACTTCTTATCTTTGCATTTGATTTCCATATAGGACTTTCAACAAACAGCTTTGAATAAAGGTTTATCCTTTATTAGATTTCTGAAAAACTTCTTCCTTCTCACAGAGATGGTCAAGTGAAGCTAGAACAAGCTGGAAAATTCTACCAATACTCATGGTATTGATATCAAGCTGAGCAGCTGGAATCTGCCTGTGGAGTTCTGGTTGAAGTTCCTCAGGGAGAGAGAAAATAAAGACATGCTTCATAGTATTATCATTGATTCCACCAAGCTTATGGAAAAGGGCTGACATTTTTTTGAAGTGGTAATTCAAATCTGTTCGTTGAAGAGAACAGCACTTCATTGTGAGGTAATCTTTATGAGCAGAGGTAAAGAGAGTTGCAGGTTCACCAAGGAATTGCGTGTGAATATCCATTAAGGCCGCAGAGATACTTGGCTTTTAAATGAACTGCAATTGCCTATATTCCCCAAGACTCAAAACAAATCGCACTGTGCTTAACAATTTGCAAATCTAGCCAAGCAAAAAGTTCTTGAAGTCTTTCACGCCATTTAGCAGGCGAGACATCATCGAATGTAAACCAGGGTCCATTTCCAGAAGTAACCTTAGCTCGAACCCTAGGAGAGCTTTCTCCTTCAAAATCTTCTTCAACATCTGAAGGAATATCAACATAAGGTTCCCTAGGAGGACGTCTAGAGGTCCTATCTATAGTTTTAGATTCAGCAGGACGATGAGCCATGAGAAGGTAGGTAATATCTGTAAGATTCTTTTCTGAATCATCTGAACTATAACTGAGTTCTGAAGTCTTAGTGGAAGATACTGGAGAATCTATTGAAAGGGATTCATCTACTGAAGGATCATGATTGAGATTTGGTGGGTCTGACAGCAAGTAACTTTCAGCAGGTTTCTTTTGATCAGCTTTAGAAGGTGGTTCTACAAAAGGAGGTAAGACTGCAGTAGAAGAAACTTCTGGGTTAATTGGTTCATGAATCTTAATAGAAGTTTGTCTGGGTTTAGGATGACAGATAGAGTAATGTAAGAACCGAGACAGAAAAGGTGAAGGTTGTCTGAGAGGTCTAGGTTTGGGTTTTCTAGTAGGAGGAAACAGGGTATGTGTCATTGGGAAAACCTTTTCAGGTTCATATGATCTGGGAGGTTGAGGATATATAGAACTGAGAGGATGGTATGGTTCTGTAAGGAAAAAGGACATAATCGGAAAAGAGCAGGAGCATACTGTTGTTTTTAGAGATTTTTAGCATCAATCCTAGCAATCTCAGCCTTTAAACGACGAATCTCTTTTTCTTTTTGATCAAAGTCAGAAGACATTTGACCCTGAGCAATCATTTCTCGAAGATCACTATCAAGTTGAGCAACTTTAGCACGAAGACCATTATAGAGATTTGTCAGCTGTTCTGAGATTGATGCGACTTTGTTCTCAACCACAGTGGATCTGTGAGCAATCTAGTCAACCTTTGTATGTAGAGTGATGAGAACTATCAAGAGAATACCATTAAAGTTTTAAGTGATCCTTTGCACATTCATGAAGGCCCAATTACAAGAGCTAGAGCCAAAAAGATACAAGCTGCTTTAAATGGATTAATTGAGAAAATATGGATTGAAACTACAATTCAAGATGCAAGACATCATGAATTGGGCTTGAAGAGATGTCAAGGCATTGTGGGCTTTATTCAAGCTATTGGGCAGCCAAATACATAATTCGGGTCAAATGCAGAAAGGTTAATTTCGGAATAAAACTGGTATTGATTAAGATAGCTTTCCAAAGAATTTTACGGAGTTAGATTTGGAGTTCTCTAGAAGGAGTTATGACCAATTTATTACAAAGACATGCGCAATGGAAATTTCAACGACTCCTTAACTAGTTAGGAAAACTACTCCGACTTGAACTAGGATTTAATCTTTTTCGGATTTTTTGGGTCTCTATTGGCCTATTTAAACTCAGCAACCTTGCTATGTAAGACAATAGAGAGATTAATGTTATTTGAATTTGAGAGAATTATTCTTTCTTTGGTTCTTTTGAGAACTAGTGAACTTATCAAGAATTTGCATTCTTGTGGCATTCCAAATCAAGACTTATCACTCACCTTCTCATCTAAATCTTGAGTGTGGCGTCAATATCCTTCTCCATACCTTTGGTTCATGTTTGATTAAGCATTGGGTCAAGGTTTTGTTTGTCTTAAATCTGTTTAGAACTTTCTTGGGTAGTTGAAACTTCAAATTAAGTATTCTCCTTAAAGTTTCAATGTGGGATTCGCATCAATTTGGTATCGAGCAAGTTTCTAATCAGGTTTGAATGTCTTATTTATTTTGATTATCAAAAAAAGAAACAAACAGCAAAAAAAAAAAAAAACTAACAGCAAAAAAAAAAAAAAAGAAAGAAAATTAAAGCAAAAAAAAAAAAAGATTGCAAAAGGATTAAGTATTCCTATTTTCATCAATATCAATTGTGTTCCTCTACTTGCTTGTTTTCCTTTCTTCAATTTCTTTTTTTATTCTTTGTGTCCTCTTAATTCTTTTTCTTTGTTAGTGTGCTAGAATAGCATATTTGGTATGCCATTTGTTTTGTTTTTCTTGATTTTTTTAGGTCAATAAAGAACTGAAAGAGAGAATTAAGTGTGGTAAAAAGCAATAGTTTGTGAGATAATTAGAGAAAAAAAGCTAATTTGTGTGTTAAACACGAGAGTTAAGTGAATCAAATTGAGTGAAACATGTGAGAGAGTGTTGTGAGGTCTTTTTGCTAACTTTAATTTTTAAATCACAAAATATGTCAAAAGAACAAGAAGCTATAGATCAATCGATCATGCTCAAAGCCATGCAGCAATAATTTGAGCGCATGAATATCATGTTTGGAGAGATCCGTGACCAATTGGAAAGGCAAGACACTGCCATAGCCAATCTACAACAGGGGCAACAAACAACAGCTCCTAATGGAAGAGATAATCTTTGGCGTTGTGCCATGGGAGATCAGGGTGGTATTGACCTAGATAATTTTGATGACCAGGTCACCGTTGACATGCGTGGAAGAGATGATAGAAGGGTAAGACGATAGATCGTGATTTGGGAGTATCAAACTGAAAATTCCTTCTTTTCAAGGTAAAAATGATCCTAAGCTTATTTGGAGTGGGAAAAAAGGTGGAGCTAGTATTTGATTGCCATAATTACTCCGAGGAGAAAAAGGTAAAACTAGTCTTTGTTGAATTTATTGATTATGCTAGTATTTGGTGGGATCAATTTGTTTTGAGTAGGAGAAGAAACCGTGAAAGGCCTATAAACACTTGAGAGGAGATGAAGGCCATCATGAGGAGGAGATTCGTTCCTAGTCATTATTATAGGGAGCTACATCAAAGGCTTCAAAGTCTTACACAAGGCTCCGGAAGTGTGGAAGACTACCACAGGAGATGGAAAAAATCATGATTCGAGCAAACATTGAAGAAGAACGAAAGGCCACTATGGCTAGATTTTTACATGGTTTAAATCAAGATATTGCTAATGTGGTTGACTTGCAGATTATGTTGAATTGGAAGACATGGTTCACATGGCCATAAAAGTGGAACGACAACTAAAAAGAAAGGGTTCCACTAGACCCAATTTGGGTTCATCTTCCTCATGGAAGTCAAAATGGAGCAAAGATGAAAAGGTTGTTTCAAAGCCTAAGATTGAGCTAATCAAGGATCATAAAGAGGGGGGCAGCCAAAGCAAAGGTAAATCTGATTCCCAACACTCTAGAAATAGAGATATTAAGCGTTTTAAATGTTTGGAGACAGGTCATATTGCATCTCAATGCCCAAATAAGAGGGTAATGATCTTGAGGGAAGATGGTGATGTTGAAACCAAGAGTGAATCAGATGATGATCCTATGCCACCTTTGGAGGATGCTAATGATGGTGTAGAGTATCCTGTTGATGGTAAATTGATGGTTGTTAGACGTGCTCTTAACATGCAAGTAAAAGAGGATGCGGAGGTACAACGTGATAACATATTTCATACTAGATGCCACATCAAAGATAAGGTATGTAGTATGATAATTGATGGTGGAAGTTGTACTAATGTAGCTAGCACTAGTTTGGTTGAAAAATTGAACTTGAAAACTCTAAAACATTCTAAGCCATATAAGTTACACTGGCTGAATGATTGTGGGGAGGTTAAAGTAAATAAACAAGTGCTGGTTTCATTCTCTATTGGGAGATATAAGGATGAGGTTGTATGTGATGTAGTACCCATGCATGCTGGACACATTCTTTTGGGGCGACCTTGGCAATATGATAGGCGAGTGACACATGATGGTTACTTAAATAGATATTCTTTTGTAATGAATAAAAGGCAAATCACTCTTGTACCCTTAACACCTAAGCAAGTGTATGAGGATTAAATGACAATACAAAAAGAGAGTGATACAAAAAAAGAAAATGAGAGTACAAAAGAAAGAGAGAATGAGAGAAAAGAAAGTGGAAAGATAGAAAAAAATATTGTTGAGAGAAAAGAGAGGCAACATGTAAACTTGTTTGCAAAAGAGAGAGAGGTTAAGAGGGCCTTCTTTTCAAAACAGCCTATCATTGTACTTTTGTGCAAAGAGGCTTGTTTGCATACTAATAAGCTTAACTCTTTTTTGCCTAGTGTTATTGTGACTCTTTTGCAGGACTTTGATGATGTATTTCCAAATGAAGTCCCTAATGGTTTGCCACCTATTAGGGGAATTGAGCATCAAATAGACTTTCTTCCTGGAGCTATCATTCCTAATAGACTCGCTTATAGAAGTAACCCCGAAGAGACAAAGGAGCTTCAAAGGCAGGTTGAAGAACTCTTAGCAAAAGGATATGTGAAGGAGTGCATGAGTCCGTGTGCGGTACCAGTTCTACTAGTGCCCAAAAAGGATAGAACATGGAGGATGTGTGTTGATTGTCGTGTGATTAATAAAATCACTGTAAAGTATCGACATCCTATTCCTAGACTTGATAACATGCTTGATGAATTGTATGGTTCTTGTGTGTTTAGCAAAATAGATCTTAAAAGTGGATATCATCAAATTAGGATTAGAGAGGGAGATGAGTGGAAAACTGCTTTTAAAACAAAATATGGTTTATATGAGTGGTTAGTAATGCCATTTGGATTATCTAATGCACCCAGCACTTTTATGAGGTTAATGAGCCATGTTTTGCGTGCTTTTCTTGGTAAGTTTGTAGTTGTCTACTTTGATGATATTTTGATCTATAGCAAAAGTCTAGAAGAACACGTTGAGCATTTGCAAAGTGTATTGACTGTGTTAAGGAAGGAAAAGTTGTATGCTAATTTGAAGAAGTGTGCTTTTTGTACAAATCAGATTGTTTTTCTTGGTTATGTTATAAGTGCTAAAGGAATTGAGGTTGATGAAGAGAAGATAAAGGCTATTAAGGAATGGCCTACACCTAAAAGCATAAGTGAGGTAAGAAGTTTTCATGGTTTGGCTAGTTTTTATAGAAGATTTGTGAAAGATTTTAGCACCCTTGCTGCACCTTTAACTGAAATTATTAAGAAACACGTGGGATTTAAGTGGGGTGGTGAACAAGAAAGTGCATTTAATCTAATCAAGGAGAAATTGGTTTCTGCACCACTACTTACTTTACCCGATTTTGCTAAAACTTTTGAAATTGAGTGTGATGCCTCAGGTATAGGTATTGGAGCTGTTTTGATGCAAGAGGGCGTCCAATTGCTTATTTTAGTGAGAAATTGAGTGGCGCAGCCCTAAACTATCCTACTTATGACAAGGAGATGTATGCATTGGTGAGAGCGTTGGAAACTTGGCAACATTATCTTCTACCTAAAGAGTTTGTCATACACACTGATCATGAGTCTTTAAAGCATTTGAAAGGGCAAGGTAAGTTGCATAAGAGACATGCCAAATGGGTTGAATTCATTGAGCCATTTCCTTATGTGATCAAATACAAACAAGGTAAGGAGAATGTAGTGGCTGATGCATTATCGAGAAGGTATGCACTTATCTCTACATTAAATACAAAGTTATTAGGATTTGAGTACATTAAAGAATTATATGTTAATGATCCTGATTTTGCTAATGTGTTTAATGCTTGTGAGAAAGCTACATTTGGAAAGTTTTATAGGCACGATGGGTTCTTATTTAGAGAGAATAAATTGTGTGTGCCATATAGTTCTTTGCGTGAATTGCTTGTGCGTGAAGCTCATGGGGGAGGTTTAATGGGACATTTCGGCATTGCAAAGACTTTAGATGTTTTAAAAGAACATTTTTTTTGGCCACATATGAAACGTGATGTTGAAAGAATATGTGAGAAGTGTATCACTTGTAAACATGCTAAGTCTCGAGTTTTACCCCATGGATTGTATAAACCTTTACCTATACCTAACGAACCTTGGGTTGATATTTCTATGGACTTTGTTTTGGGTTTACCTAGGTCAAAAAGGGGAAAGGATTCTGTTTTTGTTGTTGTTGATAGGTTTTCAAAGATGGCACATTTCATTCCATGTCACAAAACTGATGATGCAACAAACATAGCTAATTTGTTTTTCAAGGAAATAGTCAAATTGCATGGAGTACCAAGGAGCATAGTTTCAGATCGAGATGCTAAGTTCTTAAGCCACTTTTGGAAAACTTTGTGGGGTAAGTTGGGTACTAAACTTTTGTTTTCTACTACTTGTCATCCACAAACTGATGGACAAACTGAGGTTGTAAATAGAACATTGTCCACGATGTTGCGTGCCATTATTCAAAAGAATTTGAAAACTTGGGAAGAATGTTTGCCACATGTTGAATTTGCTTACAATAGAACTGTCCATTCGGCTACTAAATTTTCACCATTTGAGATTGTATATGGTTTTAATCCTTTAACTCCTTTGGATTTATTGCCGTTACCTGTTGATGAGCGTGCTAGTTTGGATGGTAAAAAGAAAGCTGAATTTGTTAAGCAATTGCATGAGAAAGTACGGCACAACATAGAAAAGAGGACCGAACAATATGCTAATCAAGCCAACAAAGGACGAAAAGAAGTGGTTTTTCAGCCTGGAGATTGGGTTTGGGTGCATATGAGAAATGAGAGATTCCCAGCACAAAGGCGTTCAAAGTTGCTTCCAAGGGGAGATGGTCCATTTCAAGTGGTTGCACGAATCAATGACAATGCCTACAAATTGGACCTGTTGATGAGCGTGCTAGTTTGGATGGTAAAAAGAAAGCTGAATTTGTTAAGCAATTGCATGAGAAAGTGCGGCACAACATAGAAAAGAGGACCGAACAATATGCTAATCAAGCCAACAAAGGACGAAAGGAAGTGGTTTTTCAGCCTGGAGATTGGGTTTGGGTGCATATGAGCTCTGGATAGAAAATCAGGGATCAGGTTGGTATCTCCTTTTGTATACTGGACATCAAAGTCATATCTAGAAAACCATTCTTGAAGACAAAGCAGCTGATTATTGGGGATCGTTTTGCCTTTAAATTGTAGGATCTTGGGAAAAGTTGAATTATCCAATCTGATAAGGAATCTGTGGCCAAGTAAATGATATTCAAAGTTTTTTATCCCATGTTTAACGGTAAGGATTTCTTTGAACACTGTATGGTAATGATGTTGAGCTGGACTGAACTGTCCACTAGCATATCCGATCAGGTGTTCTTTCTGATTTGTCTTTTCAAGGAGAACTGCACTCCATGATATGTTAGAAGCATCAGTTTGCAGGATACGAAGACCATCAGAAATAATTTTCAACGGTGGAGGATTCTGAGCAATCTGTTTCAACTATTGAACTGCATGTGTGTGATGTTTATCCCATGGAGAGGGATTTTTCTTTAGCAAAGCAGACAAAACACTAGTGTGTTGGTCCACATGTAAAAGAAAATCTCTGATATAGTTGACGATACCCAAAAACTGTTGAACTTGCTTTTTGGAAAAGTCTTTATCAGGGAAATGCAGTAATTCTTGTGCAATATAGGGACCAGGTTGATAATGCCTGTCTTTGATGTTCATACCGAGATACTCAATCGTATTTGCAGCAACGGTACTTTTTCTGTCTGAAAGCATAATACCGTATTTTTTTGAGATATCATGAAACTATTGGAGTAATGCATGGTGTTCTTCTGCTGTTCCTGAAAACAACAAAATATCATTAATGTAAACAAGGGCATGGTGTAGGATGGGTTGGAAAATCTGGGTCATGGTTCTTTGAAAGATGGAGGGAGCCATTTTCAATCCAAAGGGAAGGACTTTCCACTAGTAATGAGCATTTAGAATGCAAAAGGCTATTTTGTATCGTTCAGAAGGGTCAATACCCAACTGCCAAAATCCAGACTTTAAATCAAACTTAGAAAAGATGGAGTCATTTTGGAGATATGTAAACAGAGAGTTTCTGCGAGGAAGAGGGAACTTGTCATCTTGTAAGAATTGATTCAAGGGTTGATAATCAATTACTAAATGCTTTTTCCCGCGTAAAGTTTCAGATCTTTTGTTGACATAAAAAGCTTAACAAGCACATTGGGAAGAGGTAGGTTCAATCAGGTCTTGGGCCAAAAGTTCAGCACATTCTGTTTGGGCCAAAAGAAGTTCTGAGGGTGCATCCCCGGATGGGTGGCTTTAGTAGGATTTACATCTTCATTGAGCTTGAAAGGAAGCTTTATGAAGTGAGCTGGATTTTTCCATAATGGGCTGGGATGGTCAAAAGTTAAATGATTAGTTAGACAAAATCGAAGTAATTTGACTATAATATCTTGGTAATCAGGAGGGGAATGGGCCAAATGGTATAGTTTAAGCTTATCTATATAAGGCTAAAACATTGACTGGAACCTAAGCCCAGTAGGAAGGATTTGGACCTTTTCTACCTTAAATAGGATATCAAAGCCCAAGAGTAAATCTTTGTTTGGAAGACTGGATCCAATAACATGAGTCCAAACAGTGAGTTTTGGGAATAATTGAATTCTAATCCATTTTTTTGTTCAAAGTTGGGTGGAAAAGACTTTTCCACTAGCTGCAAGAAAATGAGTTTTAGAAACAATCCAAGCTTCTAGAGGGAGAATAGCTAGATTCAAAATACTGCGCTGGGCGCCAGTATCAACAAAAGTAATAAGGGATGTAGGACGACTATATTTTAACATGAGAATCTGGATTTTCACCGAAGGAACAAGTTGAACTGAGAAGGACTGAGGGTGAGAAAGAACACCTGATCCCCATATTGAATAAGAATTGCTGCATTTCCCTGATAAAGACTTTACCAAAAAGCATGTTCAACAGTTTTTGGGTATCGTCAACTATATAACAGATTTTCTTCCACATGTGGACTAACACACCAGTGTTTTGTGTGCTTTACTAAACAAAAATCCCTCTCCATGGGATAAGCATCACACGCATACAGTTCAATAGTTGAAACAGATTGCTCAGAATCCTTCACCATTGAAAAATATTTCTGATGGTCTTCGTATCCTGCAAACTGATGCTTCTGACACATCATGGGGTGCAAAAGACAAATAAGAAAGAACACCTAATCAGATATGTTAGTGGACAATTCAGTCCAGCTCAACAGCATTACCATATAATGTTCAAAGAAATCCTTGCGGTTAAACATGGGATAAAAAAGTTTGAATATTATCTACTTGGCCACAGATTCCTTATCGGATTGGATAATTCAACTTTTCCCAAGATCCTACAATTTAAAGGCAAAATGATCCCAATAATCAGCTGCTTCGTCTTCAAGAATGGTTTTCTCGATATGACTTTGATGTCCAGCATATAAAAGGAGATACCAACATGATCCTTGATTTTCTATCCAGTGCTAATAAACCTCCTCAACCTATATTTCATACATCTCTTGTTTTCCCTGTCATATTCATGGCTTCCCATTCTCACAGGCATTCTCGTTCCACAGCTTCTTCTCTTCTCGATACAGCCCTCACTCAGAAAACTTTTCCTCCTGAAAAATCTTTCTCCACTCTTTACCAACTCTAACAATGTGCAAAAACAATACCTCTTTCGGTATTACATGCAAGTCTACTCCCTTGGAAGTCCAATTGTTTTCACTACCTTTGATTTAGAATATCTGTTCCTTACTGGATTGTATATTTCCCCTGATAGAGATATCACTGATAATGAATTATGGTATTTTTGGTGTCTCATTACCCTACATGCTATAAAACTGATTCTTCTTCTCAAGTCCACCCTGAACAAGATCATGACTCCTGGTCAGTCCACATCCTTATTATGGACTCTTCTTGAATGGTTCTCCCCTGTTCCTTGGTGGAGACAACGACTAGGATAATTGGCTCATGACAGTAATCTTAATTTCCATTCCTCCTCATGAAGCCGATCAATTTACATCTATTTTTACAGTTCATCGACCTTACTTCCAACATCCAGAAACCCTTGCTTTCTTTACCCAAACCCAGTGTACCCATTATCACACTACACCACATCCTTCAACCCTTAAAGAAGATTAGAATTTTAGGAAAACCCTCACCAATTTCCTGTTATAACTCAGCCATGTCAAACCACCTGTCAATAATATTTTCTCTAGTTTTCTTGGTCCTCATCATGAAATAATTATGGTCCCTAACCCTTCAGGCTCTAGTCCTGACACTTCTCCTCAGTTATCTTATCAAGATTCTCAGGATCCAGATGATGAGTTTCTACTACTCTACCAGCATCTCAGACAGCTGAAAATACCTCCTTCCAATATTCACGTCACTACATTAGAATAAGGCCAGTCTTCAACCCCAAGAGTTATCTGTTTAGCCTAACCAGTAATTACTCACTCTTCTTGTGTAACGAACTGTATCCCTAGTATTATGCATGCTTGAGGTTGCCCCCTTCATCAAGGCCCTGTATACTTGGACAACTGCACCATTTTCTATGGTCCATCTGGCACCACATGTGTCAAGACATGCCCAAACTACGACCGTGACAGACAAGAGGATACCGTCTCCAGTTCAGATGATCTAGACATTGATGAGAACTATCAAGAGAATACCATTAAAGCTTCAAGTAATCCTTTGCACATTCATGAAAGCCCAATTACAAGAGCTAGAGCCAAAAAAATACAAGCTGTTTTAAATGGATTAATTGAGAAAATATGGATTGAAACTACAATTCAAGATGCAAGACATCATGAATTAGGCTTGAAGAGATGTCAAGGTGTTGTGGGCTTTCTTCAAGCTATTGAGCAGCCAAATACACAATTAGGATCAAATGCAAAAAGGTCAATTTCGGAATAAAACTGATATTGATTGAGCTGGAATTAACTTGCAAGCCATATACCGTGGAAAGATAATTAAGATAGCTTTCCAAAGAATTTTACAGAGTTAGATTTAGAGTTCTCTAGAAGGAGTTATGACCAATTCATTACAGCATGCGCAGAGTTGGGAATTTCAACGACTCCTTAACTAGTTAGGAGAACTAGTCCGACTTGAACTAGAATTTAATCTTTTTTGAATTTTTTGGGTCTCTATTGGCCTATTTAAACTCAGCAACCTTGTTATGTAAGACAATTGAGAGATTAATATTATTTAAATTTAAGAGAATTATTCTTTCTTTGGTTCTTTTGAGAACTAGTGAACTTATCAAGAATTTGCATTCTTGTGGCATTCCAAATCAAGACTTATCACTCACCTTCTCATCTAAATCTTGAGTGTGGCGTCAATATCCTTCTCCATACCTTTGGTTCATGTTTGATTAAGCATTGGGTCAAGGTTTTGCGTGTCTTAAATCTGTTTATAACTTTCTTGGGTAGTTGAAACTTCAAATTAAGTGTTCTCCTTAAAGTTTCAATGTGGGATTCGCATCAGACATCATGAACTTATCCTCTCCATAATAAAGTAGTTTGTCATGTTATGTAACAGTATAAAATAAGGGAAATAATTAACCTACTTTATGCTTTTAGACTTTTAGGTTATGACTTTTGGCTTGTTTTTATCTTGTTGTTAAAAAGTATGGGGTCCTGTCCTAGTTTTATGACAAGTGTTTTTGCTTTAATAATTTGGTTTGCTTTTAGAAAAGTGATGGGTCCTGTCTCACTTTTCTAGTTTGTTTTTTATGACCCTTATCTCTATATAAGGGCATCTCTCCTTATTGTAAAATAAGTTTTGAAAAAATATATTTAGTCTTTTCTAACCATGACTTTCTAATTCTCTCTTTTCTTAAGTTCGATGAAGCTCTGAAATAAATAAAGAAAAGATATAAGTAAGGAAAAGGAAATATGTTCAAATTAAAACTAAGCCGTATGCTCTACACTTGCCTTCTATAAAGGATCCTGTGTATCAGAAAGCTTGAGACCTTTTGATTGTTTTCTTATCTAGTTGGGTACCCGTTGAGAGCCAAGAGATGGCCGTGTTAGGGTTTTAAAACCAGGCAAAAGAAAAGATTTTTGGGTTTCCAAGTTTTTATTTTCATGAAAATAGTGTCGATTCCGCTGTATGTTGTATCAGATAGCCCTGTATGGGTTAAGTTTACTTCAACTTCCACATACCCTTGTTCAGAACTCAGTTATAGTTCAGATGATTCAGAAAATAATCTAGCAGATATAACCCGCCTTCTGATGGTTGATCGTCCTGCTGAATCTAAAACTACAAATAGGACCTCTAGACGTCCTCCAAGGGAATCTTATGTTGATATTCCTTCAGATGTTGAAGAAGATTTTGAAGGAGAAGCTCTCAACCCCCTCCTAAGGTTCAAGCTAAGGTTGCTTCCGGAAATGGGGTTTACATTCGATGATGTCTGCCGGATACTCGCTCAGCCCACAAAAGAGCTCTTGAGCTGTAAGACTACCCTAGGCCTTATAAGCAGAGTAGACACCCCAACGTTCCCCGATGTTGGATGGGTGCTTGTCATTCACAACCCATATACTCCCCCTAGGATGAACAGGGCTCTGATACCATCTTGGGTTGGATCCTCGCTCAGCCCACAAAAGAGCTCTTGAGCGGTGAGACTGCCCCAGGCCTTATAAGCAGAGCAGACACCCCAACGTTCCCCGATGTGGGATGGGTGCTTATCATTCACAACCCATATACTCCCCCCAAGATAAACAGGGCTCTGATACCATCTTGGGCCGAATCCTCGCTCAGCCCACAAAAGAGCTCTTGAGCGGTGAGACTGCCCTAGGCCTTGGATGAATTCTGGGGAGCCGTGCTCTTAGAAAATATCAACGGAAAAGATCACTACTGTGCGCATGCCAGTGGATAGTTCAAACGTGGGTTGTGAATGATAAGCACCCATCCTACATCGGGGAATGTTGGGGTGTCTCGCTTCCGCTTATAAGGCCCTGGGCGCTCACCACTCAAGAGCTCTTTTGTGGGCTGAGTGAGGATCCGGCCCAAGATGGTATCAGAGCCCTGTTCATCCTAGGGGGAGTATGTAGGTTGTGAATGATAAGCACCCATCCCACATCGGGAACATTGGCTCTCGCTCCGCTTATAAGACCCAGGGGCGATCTCATAGTTCAAGAGCTCTTTTGTGGGCTGAACGAGGATTCGGCCCAAGATGCAAAGACTTCAATAACTTTCTGCTTGGCTAGATTTGCAAATGGTTAAGCCTGTTGCATAACTTGTTTCAGTCTTGAAGGAATTTGTCTCCCGTTTTACGGGGTCTCTTCGAGATTGGTTTGACAGTCTTGAGGAATATAGGCAATTGCAGTTCATTCAAAAGCCAAGTATCTCGCAGCCTTAATGGATATTCACACACAATTCCTTGGTGAACCTGCAACACTCTTTGCCTCTGCTCGCAAAGATTACCTCGCAATGAAGTGTTGTTCTCTTCAACTAACAGATTTGAATTATCACTTCAAAAGAATGTCAGCCTTTTTCCATAAGCTTGGTGGAATTAATGATAATACTATGAAGCATGTCTTTATTTCCTCTCTCCCTGAGGAACTTCAGCTAGAATTCCACAGGCAGATTGCAGCTGCTCAGCTTGATATCAATACCATGAGTATTGGTAGAATTTTTCAGCTTGCTCAAGCTCCACTTGACCATCTCTGTGAATAGAAGAAGTTTTTCAGAAATCTAATCAAGGAGAAACCTTTATTCAAAGCTGCTTGTCGAAAGCCCTATCTGGAAATCAAATGCAAAGATAAGAAGCAGTGTGATTGTCCTACCAAAAAGAAGCACCATAGGTCTCTCTTCTACAGGAAATCTCAATTTTCATCTTCTTCCCGGTGTCATTTCCCTAGACGTTCCAGAAAAATTCGTTACTTCAAATAAAAGAATCCCTTTGAGCTTCTTAACAAAAGGTAGAAAAAAAGCAGATGTTTTATTTGTAGGAAGCATGGACATTTTACAAAAGATTGTCCACAAAATCCTAAACGTTCTATGCGTTTAGTCCAACAACTTCAGTCTCTTCATCAGTTTTCTCCAGAAATAGATCAGATTAAACATCTTTACACTGAACAAGAGTCTCCTGACCAAGATACAATTTTTGCTCTTGGTTCCTCTGATTCTGAGGCTGAGTCTAGTGAATCTTATGATTCTTCTCCAGAATATTCCTCTGTGTTTCAAGTCCAGTCTCACCCTCAGTCCTTCTCAGTTCAACCTGTTCCTTTGGTGAAAATCCAAATTCTCATGTCAAAATACAGTCGTCCTATATCCCTCATTACTTTTGTTGATACTGGCACCCAGTGCAGTATTTTAAATCCAGCTATTCTCCCTTCAGAAACAAAAAAAAAAGGATTGGAATTTAGTTATTCCCAAAACTCACTATTTGGACTCATGTTATTGGATCTAGTCTTCTAGACAAAGATTTACTCTTTGGCTTTGATATCCTGTTTAAGGCAGAAAAGGTCCAAATCCTTCCTATTGGGCTTAGGTTCCAGTCCATGTTTCAGCCTTATATAGATAAGCTTAAACTATACCATTTGGCCCATTCTCCTCCTGATTACCAAGATATTACAGTCAAATTACTTTGATTTTGTCCAACCAATCATTTGACTTTTGACCATCCCAGCCCATTATGAAAAATCTAGCTCACTTCATAAAGCTTCCTTTCAAGCTCAATGAAGATGTAAATCCTACTAAAGCCACCCATACGGGGATGCCACCCTCAGAACTTCTTTTGGCCCAAGACCTGATTGAACCTACCTCTTCCAAATAGGCTTGTCAAGCTTTTTATGTCAATAAAAAATCTGAAACTTTACGTGAGAAAAAGCGTTTAGTGATTGATTATCAACCCTTGAATCAATTCTTGCAAGATGACAAGTTTCCTCTTCCTGCAGAAACTCTCTGTTTACATATCTCTAAAATGTCTCTATCTTTTCTAAGTTTGATTTAAAGTTTGGATTTATGCAGTTGGGTATTGACCCTTCTATACGATACAAAACAGCCTTCTGCATTCCAAATGCTCATTACCAGTGGAAAGTCCTTCCCTTTGGATTGAATACTGTTCCCTCCATCTTTCAAAGAACCATGACCCAAATTCTCCAACCCATCCTAAAGTGCCAGAGGAGGAAAGGGTCATTTGCGTTTCCTTTATGCTGCGGGGGGCAGCTGAATATTGGTGGGATTCCATCAGACGATGCCACAACGAAACGACAATGCGATGGAAGGAATTTAAATAACACTTTTACACAAAGTATTTTTTAGAGACGGTGAGATCTACTAAAAGGAGGGAATTTGTTTATTTGCAACAAGAAAAGATGATAGTATTAGAATATATCCGAAAATTCGATGAGCTCTCTCGTTATGCCCCACACATGGTTGCCACAGAAGATTTGAAAAAGGATCATTTTATGCAAGGATTACGTAAAGATTTAGCAAAAGATTTAAAAGTGGCTGGAATTCGAGATACTTCCTTCAATGAGCTCATGGATCGAGCTTTGATAATTGCACAGGTAAATGAAGAAAAGAAGGAGGAAAAATGAAGATATAAAGGGAGCTTAGAGCAAGGTGATGCGAATCCCACATTGAAACTTTAAGGAGAACACTTAATTTGAAGTTTCAATTACCTAAAAAAGTTCTAAACAGATTTAAAACACACAAAACCTTGACCCAATGCTTAATCAAACATGAACCAAAGGTATGGAGAAGGATATTGACGCCACACTCAAGATTTAGATGAGAAGGTGAGTGATAAGTCTTGATTTGGAACGCCACAAGAATGTAAATTCTTGATAAGTTCACTAGTTCTCAAAAGAACCAAAGAAAGAATAATTCTCTCAAATTCAAATAACATTAATCTCTCTATTGTCTTACATAGCAAGGTTGCTGAGTTTAAATAGGCCAATAGAGACCTAAAAAAATCCGAAAAAGATTAAATCCTAGTTCAAGTCGGAGTAGTTTTCCTAACTAGTTAAGGAGTCGTTGAAATTTCCAATTCTGCGCATGTTGTAATAAATTGGTCATAACTCCTTCTAGAGAACTCCAAATCTAACTCCGTAAAATTCTTTGGAAAGCTATCTTAATTATCTTTCCAACGGTATATGGCTTGCAAGTTAATTCCAGTTCAATCAATACCAGTTTTATTCCGAAGTTGACCTTTCTGCATTTGATCCGAATTGTGTATTTGGCTGCCCAATAGCTTGAATAAAGCCCACAATGCCTTGACATCTCTTCAAGCCCAATTCATGATGTCTTGCATCTTGAATTGTAGTTTCAATCCATATTTTCTCAATTAATCCATTTAAAGCAGCTTGTATCTTTTTGGCTCTAGCTCTTGTAATTGGGCCTTCATGAATGTGCAAAGGATCACTTGAAACTTTAATGGTATTCTCTTGATAGTTCTCATCATTCCCCCTCTCCTGAAAAGGATTCGTCCTCGAATCTTCACCTACATCAAAAGGAGAAAGATCAGAAACATTAAAAGTAGCACTCACATTATACTCACCAGAAAGGTCCAATTTGTAGGCATTGTCATTGATTCGTGCAACCACTTGAAATGGACCATCTCCCCTTGGAAGCAACTTTGAACACCTTTGTCTTTGGGAATCTCTCCTTTCTCATATGCACCCAAACCCAATCTCCAGGCTGAAAAACCACTTCCTTTCGTCCTTTGTTGGCTTGATTAGCATATTGTTCAGTCCTCTTTTCTATGTTGTGCCGCACTTTCTCATGCAATTGCTTAACAAATTCAGCTTTCTTTTTACCATCCAAACTAGCACTCTCATCAACAGGTAACGGCAATAAATCCAAAGGAGTTAAAGGATTAAAACCATATACAATCTCAAATGGTGAAAATTTAGTAGTTGAATGGACAGTTCTATTGTAAGCAAATTCAACATGTGGCAAACATTCTTCCCAAGTTTTCAAATTCTTTTGAATAATGGCACGCAACATCGTGGACAATGTTCTATTTACAACCTCAGTTTGTCCATCAGTTTGTGGATGACAAGTAGTAGAAAACAAAAGTTTAGTACCCAACTTACCCCACAAAGTTTTCCAAAAGTGGCTTAAGAACTTAGCATCTCGATCTGAAACTATGCTCCTTGGTACTCCATGCAATTTGACTATTTCCTTGAAAAACAAATTAGCTATGTTTGTTGCATCATCAGTTTTGTGACATGGAATGAAATGTGCCATCTTTGAAAACCTATCAACAATAACAAAAATAGAATCCTTTCCCCTTTTTGACCTAGGTAAACCCAAAACAAAGTCCATAGAAATATCAACCCAAGGTTCGCTAGGTATAGGTAAAGGTTTATACAATCCATGGGGTAAAACTCTAGACTTAGCATGTTTACAAGTGATATACTTCTCACATATTCTTTCAACATCACGTTTCATATGTGGCCAAAAAAAATGTTCTTTTAAAACATCTAAAGTCTTTGCAATGCCGAAATGTCCCATTAAACCTCTCCCATGAGCTTCACGCACAAGCAATTCACGCAAAGAACTATATGGCACACACAATTTATTCTCTCTAAATAAGAACCCATCATGCCTATAAAACTTTCCAAATGCAGCTTTCTCACAAACATTAAACACATTAGCAAAATCAGGATCATTAACATATAATTCTTTAATGTACTCAAATCCTAATAACTTTGTATTTAATGTAGAGATAAGTGCATACCTTCTCGATAATGCATCAGCCACTACATTCTCCTTACCTTGTTTGTATTTGATCACATAAGGAAATGGCTCAATGAATTCAACCCATTTGGCATGTCTCTTATGCAACTTACCTTGTCCTTTTAAATGCTTTAAAGACTCATGATCAGTGTGTATGACAAACTCTTTAGGTAGAAGATAATGTTGCCAAGTTTCCAACACTCTCACCAATGCATACATCTCCTTGTCATAAGTAGGATAGTTTAGGGCTGCGCCACTCAATTTCTCACTAAAATAAGCAATTGGATGCCCCTCTTGCATTAAAACAGCTCCAATACCTATACCTGAGGCATCACACTCAATTTCAAAAGTTTTAGCAAAATCGGGTAAAGTAAGTAGTGGTGCAGAAACCAATTTCTCCTTGATTAGATTAAATGCACTTTCTTGTTCACTACCCCACTTAAATCCCACGTGTTTCTTAATAATTTCAGTTAAAGGTGCAGTAAGGGTGCTAAAATCTTTCACAAATCTTCTATAAAAACTAGCCAAACCATGAAAACTTCTTACCTCACTTATGCCATTCCTTAATAGCCTTTATCTTCTCTTCATCAACCTCAATTCCTTTAGCACTTATAACATAACCAAGAAAAACAATCTGATTTGTACAAAAAGCACACTTCTTCAAATTAGCATACAACTTTTCCTTCCTTAACACAGTCAATACACTTTGCAAATGCTCAACGTGTTCTTCTAGACTTTTGCTATAGATCAAAATATCATCAAAGTAGACAACTACAAACTTACCAAGAAAAGCACGCAAAACATGGTTCATTAACCTCATAAAAGTGTTGGGTGCATTATATAATCCAAATGGCATTACTAACCACTCATATAAACCATATTTTGTTTTAAAAGCAGTTTTCCACTCATCTCCCTCTCTAATCCTAATTTGATGATATCCACTTTTAAGATCTATTTTGCTAAACACACAAGAACCATATAATTCATCAAGCATGTCATCAAGTCTAGGAATAGGATGTCGATACTTTACAGTGATTTTATTAATCGCACGACAATCAACACACATCCTCCATGTTCCATCCTTTTTAGGCACTAGTAGAACTGGTACCGCACACGGACTCATGCTCTCCTTCACATATCCTTTTGCCAAGAGTTCTTCAATCTGCCTTTGAAGCTCCTTTGTCTCTTCGGGGTTACTTCTATAAGCGGGTCTATTAAGAATGGTAGCTCCAGGAAGAAAGTCTATTTGATGCTCAATTCCCCTAATAGGTGGCAAACCATTAGGGACTTCATTTGGAAACACATCATCAAAGTCCTGCAAAAGAGTCACAATAACACTAGGCAAAAAAGAGTTAAGCTCATTAGTATGCAAACAAGCCTCTTTGCACAAAAGTACAATGATAGGCTGTTTTGAAAAGAAGGCCCTTTTAACCTCTCTCTCTTTTGCAAACAAGTTTACATGTTGCCTCTCTTTTCTCTCAACAATATTTTTTTCTATCTTTCCACTTTCTTTTCTCTCATTCTCTCTTTCTTTTGTACTCTCATTTTCTTTTTTTGTATCACTCTCTTTTTGTATTGTCATTTGATCCTCATACACTTGCTTAGGTGTTAAGGGTACAAGAGTGATTTGCCTTTTATTCATTACAAAAGAATATCTATTTAAGTAACCATCATGTGTCACTCGCCTATCATATTGCCAAGGTCGCCCCAAAAGAATGTGTCCAGCATGCATGGGTACTACATCACATACAACCTCATCCTTATATCTCCCAATAGAGAATGAAACCAGCACTTGTTTATTTACTTTAACCTCCCCACAATCATTCAGCCATTGTAACTTATATGGCTTAGAATGTTTTAGAGTTTTCAAGTTCAATTTTTCAACCAAACTAGTGCTAGCTACATTAGTACAACTTCCACCATCAATTATCATACTACATACCTTATCTTTGATGTGGCATCTAGTATGAAATATGTTATCACGTTGTACCTCCGCATCCTCTTTTACTTGCATGTTAAGAGCACGTCTAACAACCATCAATTTACCATCAACAGGATACTCTACACCATCATTAGCATCCTCCAAAGGTGGCATAGGATCATTATCTGATTCACTCTCGGTTTCAACATCACCATCTTCCCTCAAGATCATTACCCTCTTATTTGGGCATTGAGATGCAATATGACCTGTCCCCAAACATTTAAAACACTTAATATCTATTTCTAGAGTGTTCGGAATCAGATTTACCTTTGCTTTGGCTGCCCCCCTCTTTATGATCCTTGATTGGCTCAATCTTAGGCTTTGAAACAACTTTTCCATTTTTGCTCCATTTTGACTTCCATGAGGAAGATGAACCCAAATTGGGTCTAGTGGAACCCTTTCTTCTTAGTTGTCGTTCCACTTTTATGGCCATGTGAACCATGTCTTCCAATTCAACATAATGCTGCAAGTCAACCACATTAGCAATATCTTGATTTAAACCATGTAAAAATCTAGCCATAGTGGCCTCTCGTTCTTCTTCAATGTTTGCTCGAATCATGATTATTTCCATCTCCTTGTGGTAGTCTTCCACACTTCTGGAGCCTTGTGTAAGACTTTGAAGCCTTTGATGTAGCTCCCTATAATAATGACTAGGAACGAATCTCCTCCTCATGATGGCCTTCATCTCCTCCCAAGTGTTTATAGGCCTTTCACGGTTTCTTCTCCTGCTCAAAACAAGTTGATCCCACCAAATAATAGCATAATCAGTAAATTGAACAGCAGCTAGTTTTATCTTTTTCTCCTCGGAGTAATTATGGCAATCAAATACTAGCTCCACCTTTTTTTCCCACTCCAAATAAGCTTCCGGATCATTTTTACCTTGAAAAGAAGGAATTTTCAGTTTGTACTCCCCAAATCACGTTCTATGCGTCTTACCCTTCTATCATCTCTTCCACGCATGTCAACGGTGACCTAGTCATCAAAATTATCTAGGTCATCACCACCCTGATCTCCCATGGCAGCACGCCATTGATTATCTCTTACATTAGGAGCTATTGGTTGTTGCCCCTTTTGTAGATTGGCTATGGCAGTGTCTTGCCTTTCCAATTGGTCACGGATCTCTCGAAACATCAGATTCATACGCTCAAATTGTTGCTGCATGGCTTTGTGTATGATCGATTGATCTATAGCTTCTTGTTCTTTTGACATATTTTGTGATCTGAAAAATTAAAGTTAGCAAAAAAAAACCTCACAACACTCCCTCACGTGTTTCACTCAATTTGATTCACTTAACTCTCATGTTTAACACACAAATTGGCTTTTTCCCTCTAATGATCTCACAAACTATTGCCTTTTACCACACTTAATTCTCTCTTTCAGTTCTTTATTGAACTAAAAACAAAACCAAGAAAAACAAAACAAGTGACACACCAAATAAGCTATTCCAGCACACTAATAAAGAAAAAGAATTAAGAGAACACAAAGAACAAAAAAGAAATTGAAGAAAGGAAAACAAGCAAGTAAAGGACACAATTGATATTGATGAAAGTAGGAATACTTGAATCCTTTTGCAATCTTTTTTTTTTTTTTGCTGTACGTTTCTTTTTTTTTTTTGCTGTAAGTTTTTTTTTTTTTACTGTGTGTTTTCTTTTTTTGATAATCAAAATAAATAAGACATTCAAACCTGATTAGAACCTTGCTCTGATACCAAATTGATGCGAATCCCACATTGAAACTTTAAGGAGAACACTTAATTTGAAGTTTCAACTACCCAAGAAAGTTCTAAACAGATTTAAGACACACAAAACCTTGACCCAATGCTTAATCAAACATGAACCAAAGGTATGGAGAAGGATATTGACGCCACACTCAAGATTTAGATGAGAAGGTGAGTGATAAGTCTTGATTTGGAATGCCACAAGAATGCAAATTCTTGATAATTTCACTAGTTCTCAAAAGAACCAAAGAAAGAATAATTCTCTCAAATTCAAATAACTTTAATCTCTCAATTGTCTTATATAGCAAGGTTGCTGAGTTTAAATAGGCCAATAGAGACCCAAAAAATCCGAAAAAGATTAAATCCTAGTTCAAGTCGGAGTAGTTTTCCTAACTAGTTAAGGAGTCGTTGAAATTTCCAATTCTGCGCATGCTGTAATAAATTGGTCATAACTCCTTCTAGAGAACTCCAAATCTAACTCCGTAAAATTCTTTGGAAAGCTATCTTAATTATCTTTCCAACAGTATATGGCTTGCAAGTTAATTCCAGTTCAATCAATACCAGTTTTATTCCGAAATTGACCTTTCTGCATTTGACCCGAATTGTGTATTTGGCTGCCCAATAGCTTGAATAAAGCCCACAATGCCTTGACATCTCTTCAAGCCCAATTCATGATGTCTTGCATCTTGAATTGTAGTTTCAATCCATATTTTCTCAATTAATCCATTTAAAGCAGCTTGTATCTTTTTGGCTCTAGCTCTTGTAATTGGGCCTTCATGAATGTGCAAAGGATCACTTGAAACTTTAATGGTATTCTCTTGATAGTTCTCATCACTATTGGCCTATTTAAACTCAGCAACCTTGCTATGTAAGACAATTGAGAGATTAATGTTATTTGAATTTGAGAGAACTATTCTTTCTTTGGTTCTTTTGAGAACTAGTGAACTTATCAAGAATTTACATTCTTGTGGCGTTCCAAATCAAGATTTATCACTATCTTCTCATCTAAATCTTGAGTGTGGCGTCAATATCCTTCTCCATACCTTTGGTTCATATTTGATTAAGCATTGGGTCAAGGTTTTGTGTGTCTTAATTCTGTTTAGAACTTTCTTGGGTAGTTGAAACTTCAAGTTAAGTGTTATAAAATGCCTATGTAACAAACCTTTTTTTGTAACAAACCTTTTTTGTAACAAATCTGTTTAAATCTGTTTATAAAAGACAAACTCTTTTATCTTTATGTAACAAACCTTTTTTTGTTTAATATTTATAAAATGCCTATTTTGAAACCGTTTCTTTAAAATACTTAATGTTACTTTAGGTACAAACATAAGGGGTGGAGAGTTACAATTTGGTATCAGAGCCGAAGGTTTAAAGCGACTCTGTAGACCGTCCATATGCACTGGCCAAGGGGGAGGACATAGCTCAGCTCTTAGTAAGATTAGGAGCTAAGATAATTAAATATCTTACATTTAATTTATTTGACCCATAGAAACTTTTTCAAAGAAAATAGAGATGTCAAGTGCTAGAGGTAATAGAGGTAGAAGAGTAGGAGGAAACTTCAAGAGAGCAATCTTCTGCAATTGATCGACTAACAGACATTGTCACACGACTCTTAGAAAGAGAAGTCATAAGAGATGAATGTGCGCAAGCAACGAATAATGCTGGGGCTGAATTTAGAAGATTAAACCCACCTATATTTGAAGGAGGCACAGATCTTATAGCAGCAGACCAATGGTTGTGAACCATGGAAAGAATGACGGAAGTAGCAGAGGAGGAAAGGGTCATTTGCATTTCTTTTACGCTGTGGGGGGCAGCTGAATATTGGTGGGATTCCATACAACGAAATGACAATGCGATGGAAGGAATTTAAAGAACACTTTTACAATAAGTATTTTTCAGAGACGGTGAGATCTACTAAAATAAGGGAATTCATTTATTTGCAACAAGAAAAGATGACAGTACTAGAATATATCCAAAAATTTGATGAGCTCTCTCGTTATGCCCCACACATGGTTGCCACAGAAGATTTGAAAAAGGATTATTGTATGCAAGGATTACGTAAAGATTTAGCAAAAGACTTAAAAGTGGCTAGAATTCGAGATGCTTCCTTCAATGAGCTCATGATCGAGCTTTGATAATTGAATAGGCAGATGAAGAAAAGAAGAAGGAAAAATAAAGAAAGAAAGGGAGCATAGAGCAAAGGAATTATGCCGTTAATAATGGAAAACAACTCTTGAACAATAAGAGGAAGAGAGCACCAACTACTCAGGGACAAGATAAGAACAAACGTATAAAGAATCATCAAAAGGAAGCCCTACCAAGGCATAAATGCAATCAATGTGGTAAAACTCACCCTGGGGAATGTCGAGCCAACACCAGAACGTGTTTCAAATGTGGAAAGGAAGGGTATTTCATTAAAGACTGCCCACAGAATGGGATATAGTAGGAAAGGAGTAACGCACGAGTATTCACACTTACCAAGGCAGATACAGAGGTAAACCCCTCAGTAATATCAGGTGAACTATTTATCTCTCAAACTCCTGCATATGTGTTGATAAACTCAGGAGCTACACATTCATTTATCTCAACAGCATTTATAAGGAAAATCAAAGGGACCGTTAACATAATAAGTAGACCTTATAGTGTCTTGCTTTCATCTAGTGAAGTATTAAACTTAGGACAACTAGTAAGAGCATGCGAAGTCAACATTAGTGATTGTACACTATGCGTTGACTTAATAATCCTTGAGATACATGACTACGATGTCATTCTTAGTATGGATTGGTTATCAAAGTACCATGCCAAGATAGATTGTGAGAAAAAAGAGGTAACTTTCTAACCACCACAAAAGAAACCATTTATATTCAGAGGGGGATGTAAGAGGAATAGAATACCTATCATTTCTGCCTTAAAAGCAACTAGACTATTAAAGGGAGGATTTGAGGGATACTTGGCAAGCGTCATCAAGGTTGAAGAGCAAATGCCAAAATTGGCCAAAATTGGAAGAAATTCTAGTGGTGAATGAATTTCCTAAGGTCTTTCTTGAAGAACTCCCCGGATTATCGCCAGATCGAAAAGTTGAATTCAAATTGACTTGCTACCAGGAACGACCCCAATCTTAAAAGCACCCTACAGGATGGCCCCATCAGAATTAAAGGAGTTAAAGAATCAACTGCAAGAACTATTAGACAAAGGCTACATACGTCCAAGCCATTTACCTTGGGGAGCACCAGTGCTGTTCGTGAAGAAAAAGGATGGATCTATGCGGATGTGCATAGACTATCGAGAACTAAACAAGGTCACCATCAAGAATAAGTACCACTTCCACGAATCGAGGATCTGTTTGATCAACTACAAGGAGCAGCAGTATTTTCAAAAATTGAACTACGGTCGGGATATCACCAGCTAAAATTCAGAGAGGAGGATATTCCAAAGACCGCATTCAGAATACGTTATGGACAATATGAATTTGTTGTCATGCCATTTGGTCTGACTAATGCCCCAGCAGCTTTCATGGATCTCATGAATAGAGTATTTAAAGATTATTTAGACAAATTCATAGTGGTATTCATTGACGACATCTTGATCTACTCACGGACGAAGGAAGAACATGTCAAACATCTGAGGAGTGCTGGAAAGAGTTATATTCCTACGGCACGTTGTGTCTAAGGATGGAATATCAGTCGATCCCTCAAAATTGGAATATGAGAAGAACTATCCCACACATGACTTAGAGTTGGCCGCGGTGGTACATGCATTGAAGATATGGCGTCACTATCTGATGGGAGCACATTTTAAGATCTATACGGATCACAAGAGCCTTAAATACTTCTTTACGCAAAAGGAACTGAACATGCGACAACAACGTTGGCTTGAACTCGTCAAGGACTACGATTGTGAAATAAACTATCATTCTGGAAAAGCAAATGTGGTAGCGAATGCACTAAGTCAAAAGTCAAGTTTGTCAGCTTTAAAGATGCTGCCCAAGCCATTATAAGATGAGATATGCAAGGCAGAGATCGAGCTCATGACAGGAAAACTCGCTCACATGACACTTTGCTCAACTCTATTGGAAAATATTAAGGAAAGGCAAGAAGCAGATTCGTACTTAAAGAATTTAAAGATGGAGATCAATACAGAGAAAGAGATGTTGTTCAAGAAGTCAGAGAAAGGGATCATTTTATTCAGAGATAGGATATGCGTACTAGATAATGAACATCTAAAAAGAGAAATTCTACTTGAAGCTCATACAACCCCATATTTGCTTCATCCTGGTACAACGAAAATGTATAAAGATTTAAAAAGGCACTACTGGTGGCCTGGGATGAAGAAGGATATAGTTAAGTTCGTGGCTCAATGCCTCACCTGCCAACAAATCAAGGCAGAACATCAAAGGTCAGTAGGACTTTTAGAACCCAATCAAATTCCTCAATGGAAGTGGGAAGAAATAACAATGGACTTTGTCGTTGGCCTCTCAAGGACTACAAAAATGCATGATGCCATCTGGGTGATAGTTGATCGAGTCACAAAGTCTGCCCACTTTTTGCCTATTCGGATGACGAACACCATGGACCAACTCGCAGAAATATACATAAAGGAGATAGTCAGATTACATGGTGTACCTGTCTCTATTATTTCTGATCAAGATACAAGATTCACCTCGACATTCTGGAGAAGCTACATAAGGCTATGGGGACAAGACTTAAATTTAGCACAGCATTTCACCCTCAAACAGATGGCCAATTAGATAGGACGATTCAAACACTTGAAGATATGTTACGAGGATGTGTCATCGACTTTCAAGGATCCTGGAGCAAATATTTAGCATTTGCTGAATTCGCCTATAACAATAGTTACTAGGCAACAATCGGCATGGCACCATACGAAGCTTTATATGGTAGAAAATGTCGATCACCCATTCACTGGGATGAAATGGATGAGCAAAGATACCTTGGACCATACTTGGTCGCGGCCTCATCTGAAGCAATCGAGAAAATACGACAAAGAATGCAAGTAGCCCAAAGTTGACAGAAAAGTTATGCGGATAAAAGATGAAGACCGTTAGAATTTCAAGTTGGCGAGAAAGTATTCCTAAAGGTCGCCCTAATGAAAGGATCGATGAGATTTGGAAACAAGGGAAAATTAAGTCCAAGGTTCATTGGGCCATTTGAAGTACTCGAATGTATTGGGAGTGTCTCCTATCGACTTGCGCTACCACCATCATTATCAAGAATACACAATGTCTTTCATGTCTCCATGTTAAAGAAATATGTTCCAGACCCCTCTCACGTGCTAGATTATGAGCCTCTTCAACTCGAGGAAGACTTAACTTACGAAGAACGCCCAATTCAATTACTTGATAGAAGAATAAAAGAGTTAAGGCACAAGAAAATCCCTCTAGTTAAGATACTATAGCGGAACAACTCAGTGGAGGAGACAACATGGGAGCACGAGGAAGAAATGAAGAACAAGTATCCCGAGCTATTCAGTAAGTAAATTTTGAGGACGAAATTTTTAAAAGGGGAGGAGATTATGAGGTACAAGTTTCTTACTTGGATATAATATAATCAACCCAACAAACTTCTTTAAGCATTTATCATAATAATAATAATAATATAATGACATAAAATAATGTTGCAAAGATAGTAGAAATTTTAGAAATTATTAAAGATATTTATGAAAGCATAAATCAATAATTAAAGCTAATAGTGACATAAGCAATGACATAAGTGATGATGCAATAAGAAATGTTGTAGAGATATTAGGAATTCTAGAAATTACTAAGATATTTATGGAAAGATAAATTAATAATTTAAAAGTAATGATGACATAAGTAATGACATAAGTGATGATGTAATAGGAAATGTTGTAGAGATTTAGAAATTTCTAAGATATTTATAAAGAAATAAATCTTTATCATTAATTAAGTGCTAGGTGGTAAAATCTTAAGCATTCTAGAAATCACCAAGATATTTGTAGAGAAATAAATCTCCACCATTAATCAAATGATGTGGTGGCAAAATTCTAACCACTCATAGGCCTTAGGAAACTCTATAAATACCCTTAGCCCTTGCATTTCTCTATAAACCCTAGAATCCCATCTTGTCCCATTCTAAGCCAAAGCATCCCTAGTGAAGAAATTCTCAAGTTTAGGAAGGAAGGTTTAGGGTAATCAAAGAAAAACAATTCAGTAACACTTCACTTTAACTGTAATGTAAGGATAATATGTTAATTTAACTTTAAGTAATAATTCTCTTATGTTAGGTTTAGTCTTAAATAATCTCTTGTCTTATAATGATTATTATTGTGGTATGATTGATTATTATTAAATCCCAATGGCTGGCTATGCTCGCGCCACACCATGAAATTATCCTCATATGGCCAACTATGCCGCCTAAGATGTGGATGGTCGGCTATGCCACTTAACATGTGAAACTCTTATTTTATCATGCCACTTAACATGTGAAACTCTTATTTTATTGCCATGCCATATTATAGTTCTATTTCTTTAGATTTCTATATGGATGGCACTGCCGCCTATGTTATAAATTATGATGTTGGTATAATTTAGAGGATTTATATGTTGTGACATAAGTTGCATTGATCTCATGCATTTCAATATTTGAAATATTTTTAATGATTTAAAGAAAAGAGGTTCTTTACACTGGTCAAGCATTCATTTAGGGCAAGCCCTTTAAGCTAAGAAAAGAGATCCTTTGGGGGACGACGGCGTAATTTAACGGATCCATTAATTTAAGCCCAAGGGCATGTTATGGAATGCTAGCCTTGTAGTACAACAAACCTAGGGCCCTAACATTGTTCTTCATATTTTAAAGTTTCATGTAAAAAGTTTTAGCACTTATTTTATAAAGTCATTCATAGGCATGATAGATAATACATGCATCGAATGTTTACTTACTGGGCATTAGCTCACGTAGTCCTTACATTGCAGGAACTCAGTAGGAAAAGCTGACGCCAAGTCTCCACCAAGGCGAGGTGCATATGGACATAACAGACCTTGGGTTGCACAACGGGCTTAACTATGTTCCCACCTAAGCATAAATACAATAAGCTTGTTTATGGAATTAGTTGTGACATTTGTAACAAGTTTTTTTTGTGTGACAAACCCTTTTATCTTTATGTAACAAACCTTTTTTTGTTTAATATTTATAAAATGCCTATTTTGAAACTATTTCTTTAAAATACTTAATGTTACTTTAGGTACAAACATAAAAGGTGGAGCGTTACAAAGAGATTAAATGTGTAGTTCAAGTCAAACTAGTTCTTTCTAACTAGTTAAAGAGATTAAAGGAGCCGTTGAAATTCCCAAGTCTGAGCATGCTGTAATGAATTGGTCATAACTCCTTCAAGAGAACTCCAAATCTAACTCTATAAGATTCCTTGGAAAGCTATCTTAATTATCTTTCCAATGTTATATATTTTGCAAATTAATTCCAGCTCAATCAATACCAGTTTTATTCCAAAGTTGACCTTTCTGTATTTGATCCGAATTGTGTATTTGGCTGCCCAATAGCTTGAATAAAACCCACAATCAGGAAAGTAGCACTCACATTATACTCACCAGAAAAGTCCAATTTGTAGGCATTGTCATTGATTCGTTCAACCACTTGAAATGGACTATATACACCCAAACCCAATCTCCAAGCTGAAAAACTTGCTTACGTCCTTTGTTGGCATGAGTAGCATACTGTTCAGTCCTCTTTTCTATGTTGTGCTGCACTTTCTTGTGCAATTGCTTAACAAATTCAGCTTTCTTTTTACCATCCAAACTAGCACGCTCATCAATAGGTAACGGTAATAAATCCAAAGGAGTTAATGGATTAAAACCATATACAATCTCAAATGGTGAAAATTTAGTAGCTGAATGGACAGTTCTATTGTAAGCAAATTCAACATGTGGCAAACATTCTTCCCAAGTTTTTAAATTCCATCAGTTTGCAGATGACAAGTAGTAGAAAATAAAAGTTTAGTACCCAAATTACCCCACAAAGTTTTCCAAAAGTGGCTCAAGAACTTAACATCTCGATCTGAAACTATGCTCCTTGGTACTCAATGCAATCTGACTATTTCCTTAAAAGATAAATTAGCTATGTTTGTTGCATCATCAGTTTTGTGACATGGAATGAAATGTGCCATCTTTGAAAACCTATCAACAATAACAAAAACAGCATCTTTTCCCCTAGGTTGATAGGTATAGGTAAAGGGTTATACAATCCATGGGGTAAAGCTCTAGTCTTAGCATGTTTACAAGTGATACACTTCTGACATATTCTTTCAACATCACGTTTCATATTTGCCCAAAAGAACTGTTCTTTTAAAACATCTAAAGTCTTTGCAATGCTGAAATGTCCCATTAATCCTCCCCTATGAGCTTTACGCACAAGCAATTCACACAAAGAACTATATGGCACACACAATTTATTCTCTCTAAATAAGAACCCATCGTGCCTATAGAACTTTCCAAATGCAGCTTTCTCACAAGCATTAAAAATATTAGCAAAATCAGGATCATTAACATATATTTCTTTAATGTACTTAAATTCTAACAACTTTGTATTTAATGCAGAGATAAGTGCATACCTTCTCGATAATGCATCAGCCACCACATTCTCCTTACCTTGTTTGTGTTTGATCACATAAGGAAATGGCTCAATGAATTCAACCCATTTGGCATGTCTCTTATGCAACTTACCTTGCCCTTTCAAATGCTTTAAGGACTCATGATCAGTGTGTATGACAAACTCTTTAGGTAGAAGATAATGTTGCCAAGTTTCTAATGCTCTCACCAATGCATACATCTCCTTGTCATAAGTAGGATAGTTTAGGGCTTCGCCACTCAAATCTAGACTTATCACTCACCTTCTCATCTAAGTCTTGAGTGTTGCGTCAATATCCTTCTCCATACCTTTAGTTCATGTTGGGCCGAAGCCTAACTCAGCCCTAAAAGAGCTCTATGATGAGAACTATCAAGAGAATACCATTAAAGTTTCAAGTGACCCTTTGCACATTCATGAAGGCCCAATTACAAGAGATAGAGCCAAAAAGATGCAAGCTGCTTTAAATGGATTAATTGGGAAAATATGGATTGAAACTGCAATTCAAGAGGCAACACATCATGAATTAGGCTTGAAGAGATGTCAAGGCGTTGTAGGCTTTATTCAAGCTATTGTGCAGCCAAATACACAATTCGGATCAAATGCAGAAAGGTCAATTTCGGAATAAAACTGGTATTGATTGAGCTGGAATTAATTTGCAAGCTATATACCATTGGAAAGATAATTAAGATAGCTTTCCAAAGAATTTTACAGAGTTAGATTTGGAGTTGTCTAGAATGAGTTATGACCAATTCATTACAACATGCTCAGACTTGGAAATTTCAACTGCTCCTTTAATCTCTTTAATTAGTTAGAGAGAACTAGTTCGACTTAAACTAGACATATAATCTCTTTCAAATTGATAAGTTCCACAATAACTAGGCATTTAATCTTTTTCAGATTTTTGGGTCTCTATTGGCCTATTTAAACTCAGCAACCTTGCTATGTAAGACAATTAGAGATTAATGTTATTTGAATTTGAAAGAATTATTCTTTCTTTGGTTCTTTTGAGAACTAGTGAACTTATCAAGAATTTGCATTCTTGTGGCGTTCCAAATCTGGACTTATCACTCACCTTCTCATCTAAATCTTGAGTATGGCATCAATATCCTTCTCCATACCTTTGGTTCATGTTTGCTTAAGCATTGGGTCAAGGTTTTGTGTGACTTAAATCTGTTTAGAACTTTTTTGGGTAGTTGAAACTTCAAAATTAAATATCCACCTTAAAGTTTTAATGTGGGATTCACACCACTCTAGGACTACCCAGCACTTATAAACTAGACCCTAGCCAGGATCCCAACCGAAGTAGGACGAGGTGTATCATTCATAACCCATATACTCCCCCCTAGTGAACACTTGGGCTTTGATACCAAGTTTGGGCCAAATCTTAACTCAGCCCTAAAAGAGCACTCAAAGGGTGAGGACTGCCCAACACTTATAAACTGGACCCACTTATAAACTGGACCCTAGCCAAGATCCCTACCGATATGGGATGAGGTGTGTCACTCACACCCATATACTTCCCCCAGTGAACACCTGGGCTCTGATACTAAGTTTGGGCCGAAGCCTAACTCAGCCCTAAAAGAGCTCTCAAAGGGTGAGGAGGACGCCTTAACTTATAAACTGGACCCTAGCCAGGATCCCAACCAATGTGGGACGAGGTGTATCATTCACACATATATTAGAACAATTGGCTCATGACCGTAATTTAACTCCATTCCTCCTCATGAAGTAGATCCATTTACATCTATTTTTACAGTTCATCGACCTTACTTTTAACATCCAGAAATCTATGCTTTCTTTACCAAAACCTAGTGTTCCCATTATCACACTACACCACATCCTTCAACCCTCAAGATGATCCGAACTTCAAGAAAATCCTTACCAATTTCCTGTTACAACTCAACTATGTCAAATCACGTGTCACTAATATTGTCTCCAATTCTCTTGGTCCTCATCATGAAATAATTATGGTCTCTAACCCTTCGTGCTCCAGCAAAGGAATCATAATTAAAGAAGAACGTCCTGACACTCCTCCTCAGTTATATTATCAAGATTCTCAGGATCCAGATGATGAGTTTTTACCTCTCAGCCAAAGATCTCAAACAATTGAAAACACCTCCTTCCAATGTTCATGTCACTACATTAGAACAAGGTCAGTCTTCTACTCCTAGAGTTATCTCTACCTCTGAACCAGTCATTACTCAGTTTCCCTGTGTAAAGAATTGTATCCCTGGTATTGTGCATACTTGGGGTTTTCCTCTTTACCATGGCCCCACATACCTGGATTACTACACCATGTTCTACGGTCCATCTAACACGTGTCCAAATTACAGGCCTGACTAACAAGAAGAAACAAACTCCAGCGTAGATGATCTAGAACAGATGGACCTGTCCTCTTCTTAATAATGTTGTTTTATCTTTTTATGTAGTTGTAATAGTATAAAGTAAGGGAAATAATTAACCTACTTTATACTTTTGTCTTATTAGCTTACTTTATGCTTTTATCGTTTTTTCTTTTAGAAAAGCCTGGGGGTCCTGTCCCAGCTTTATGACAAGTGTTTTGGCTTTAATAATTATGTTTACTTTTAGAAAAGTGATGGGTCCTGTCTCACTTTTCTAATTTGTCTTTTATGACCCTTATCTCCATATAAGGGCGTCTTTCATCTTTGTAGAATAAGTTGGTTTTCACTCAGAATATATTCAGTATTTTTCTATCCACGGCTTTCTAATTCTCTCTCTCTTCTTAAGTTCGATGAAGCTTTGAAATAGATAAAGAAATGATATATGTAAGGAAAAGGAAATCTATTCAAATTAAAACCAAGTCGTATGCTCTACACTTGCCTTCTCTGAAGGATCTTATGTATAAGAAAGCTTGAGACCTTTTGGTTGTTTTCTTTTTTGGTTTGGTACCCGTTTTAAGCTAGGAAAAAGCTGTTTTAGGGTTTATACGGTGAGCGGAAGGATCGCCATTATCAAGGGTTACTGCATAACATTAAACTTTAAAACAGTTTCCACAGGTCGTACAACCTAAAACTTAAGACACTCCTGGTCTTCTCAACAGGGTACCAGACCATCTAGGAAACAAGCATGAGTTTTCTGATGCACAGGGTCCTTGAACAAGGCAAGTGCAGAGCATATTATCTCAAGTTTTTGAAAAGAATGAACTGATAAAAATTTCCTTTTGAAATTTCTTAAGAACCCTAAGACTTCATTGACAGAGAGAGAAGAGAAAGAGTTTAGAGAGTCATAGCTAAAACACACTTGTTTATTTCTTTTCGATTCTTCAATTCTTAGTTTACAATGAAGAGGGAGCTTCCTTATATAGGAGAGCTGAGCAGGACAGGGCCCCTATTTTTACAAAAGCAAGAATAAAAAAAAGCATCTACTTTTGAAAAGTAGAGCGACAAGATAAAAAGCAAAAGTTAAAAGGATAAGACACGTCCCTATCTCTTTTCTAAAGTAACTTTAATAAAGTAAAGCAAAAGCAAAAGCACGCTCAAATAAAACACACTTATTACAACACGACAAATTACTTTAGCTTTGGATATTGTCGAGGATAATGCTAAGTGGATCCCATTAGAGTGAGATCGTGTCAGCATCTGAGTCAGTTTCATCCTCATCATCTCGTTTGAAGACCTTATCAGGATGAGTACAGCTTGGCACACAGGGCCAAGGGCAAAATCGGGCTCTTTGTTCCTCGTCAGGGTCTGGTGAAGGTTGAATCCGAGTTTGTGAACAATAAGGTGGATAGGTTTCTGGTGGCGGTGCAGAATAGGGTTGGTCAGCTGGCTGATGACTGGTGCTTACTTCATTGGATGTAGAGTTAACCGACGGTGTTTGAAGCTGTTCTAGGTGTTGGGTTAGAGACATGAAATCTTCCCAAGGGTCTTGGGCATCTTGGAATAAAAAGTCAGTATAATCTGGCTTTTCTTCCTTGAGGATAATTCCTGCGGATTTTGGTGTGGATATGGCAGAAGGAGTTGGAACCATAAGAATTTCATGTTGTGAACCTAGGGAGGTATGAAGGAGATTCTTTGGCGGGTCTGTCCTGTGATTGAGTTGACAAAGGAAGTTAGACAGATTCCTTTGGATGTCTTGATCCTGTTCTAGGAGGGCTGGATGTGGCATTGTGTACCATTCTCGTGCCTGATCCACGGTCTAGAAGTTATCAGTATGTGGATGCTGGAAGTATGGCCTGTGAATGGTGAAGACAGAGGTGAACATATCTGCTTCTGTTTCAGGTATCTTTTCGAGGTTGTTGAGGAAGATGATTTGCTGTAATTTCATTCTCCACCAAGGAATGGGAGAATACCATTCAAGCACAGTCCAGATGAGAGAAGTGGATCGTTCAGGATCCATAAGGTGTGTATAGATGGATTTCACTGGGAAAACCAATTTTGTGACGTAGAGGACTGTTAGGCACCAGATGTACCATAACTCATCTTCAGTGATTCCCTTGACTGGATGGAGATATAGACCTGTAAGAAACAAGTCTTTTGGATGGAAATCTAGGACAGGGATGTTTTCGGTGAGCAGGTAGGCTCGGATGAAAAATCAAAAAACATATTTTCGGGCAAAGTCCTGAATAGCAAATGCGGAGGTAAAGGTTTTGCCAGGAGGAAAATATCTTTTGTTGAGGGCCTGTTTTGGAAGGGAGGTTGCCATGGTGATTAAAGGAAAATGGTATTGAGATGAAAGGCAATGTATGAGCTGAAGAGGTTTGGCAAGTCTGAATAAGAGATCTGGAATGAGATTCTGGGTTCCTTTTATATGCTTCACGGAGAAGTCATATTTCGAGAACCAATCTTTTAATCTCAAGAGCATCTTCTCTGGAATATTCTTTCTTTTGGAGTTCATAATGGCCGGAAATGATGAGCTGTCCATTCGGATGAGAAAATGATAATCGATTAAATGATATTCAAATTTCTTGATACCATTTTTAATGGCTAAGATTTCTTTGTAGATACTGTGGTAGTGGCATTGTGAGTCAGAGAAATGTCCACTAGCGTATCCGATAAAGCTTTCTTTTCCATTGAGTTCTTCGAAGAGTACAGCACCCCATGAGTTGTCACTTGCATCGGTTTGTAAGATCCGATTGCCATCTGTAATGAGCTTTAATGGTGGAGGATCTTGTGCAATCTGCTTTAGCTTGGTGACAGCTAAGGTGTAGGTGTCATTCCATTCTGGAGGCTTCTTTTTCAATAAAGCCGAAAGTTGTGCTGTGTGCTGGTCCACGTGAGGGATGAAGTCACGGATATAATTGATAATACCAAGAAATTGTTGAATCTGCTTTCTGGATAGATGTTGAGCTGGAAAGTGAAGCAGTTCTTGGGCAATGTGCTTTCCTGGTTGGTAGTGACCGTCTTTGATGACCATGCCAAGAAATTCAATGTTGTTAGTGGCGATAGTGCTTTTCTTAGGTGACAGCATGATGCCATGAGATTGAACAATGTCAAGAAAGTAATTTAACAGTTGGCGATGTTCTTCATGAGTTCCTGAAAATAATAAGATATCATCAATGTAAACCAATGCATGATGCAAAATGGGTTGAAAGATTTTAACCATTGCTTTTTGGAAAATGGAAGGAGCAGTTTTTAAACCAAATGGTAAAACTATCCACTAGTAGTGAGCATTCAGAATGCAAAAAGCTGTTTTGTATCTTTCAGAGGGTTCAATGCCTAATTGCCAAAAACCTGATTTTAAATCAAATTTTGAAAAGATTTGGGCATTTTTCAAATATGTGAAAATGTTCTGTCGTTTAGGAAGTGGAAATTTGTCATCTTGTAAAAACATATTCAAAGGTTGGTAATCAATGACTAATCTCTTTTTCCTGCGAACAAGTTCAGATCGTTTTTCCACATAAAAGGCTTGACAAGCCCATTGAGAATTTGTAGGTTCAATGAGGCCTTGGGCTAAGAGTTGAGAACACTCATTTTGGGCTAGGACTAAGTCAGAAGGACTCATTCCTGGATGGGTGGCTTTGGTTGGGTTTGTGTCTTCAGGTTTCATTTAGCTTGAAAGGGAGCTTAATGAAGAAAGACTTATTTTTCCACAATGGGTTTGGATGGGTGAAATCAGCATGAGACTCAGGACAATACTGGAGTAGTTTGGCTGAGATGTCTTGGTAGGACTGTGGAGAATTGGTGAGATTATAGAGGCTGAGAGTATTGATGAAAGGTTTGAACATGGATTTGACTTGGATTCCAATGGGAAGAATGTGGAGGTGTTTGACTTTGGAGATGGTATCGAAACCTAATAAGATGTCTTTATCAAGTAGATTCGAACCAATGACATGGGTCCAAATGACACAATTTGGGAAAATCTGAATACCAATGGGATGTTTGGTAATCAAATCTGTAGTGAATATTTTTCCGTCTGCCGCTTTGAAATGTTCTATGTGCGGCTTCCAATGTTGAAGTGGAAGGATATCTGGATTTAGCATTGTCTTTTGAGCACCTGTGTCAAAGAAACCAATGAAAGGAATTGGTCTTTGGAACTTTGAGGGTAACAGCTGAATTTTGACTGATGGAATTGGAATGGTGGAGTTCAGGGACAAAGACTGTTGATGGTAGATGGTGTGAACTTCATCTTTGTCAGAATCATCAGATGAATTTTCCAGTGCGAACACTGTTTCTTCATTTGGTTCTTCTTGTTCCGAAAAACAAGATTCAACTTCTTTGTCTAGAGAATAGTCTGTAAATGCTTGATGAGATGGATAGCTTTGTCTCACTTGTTAGGACAATCTCTGGAGTAATGTCTTTTCCTTTTGCAAATAAAGCATCTACTGGATTTCTTCCGTTGTTGTTCTTTGGAGGAAGAAGACTTCTTTCGGTAGAATATGAAGGGCTTGCGAGCTTTCTGAAAATGAGGCTTGAAAGAAGATGTCTGTTTGAACTTTCTGAAATGCTTCTTCTTATGAGGACCGCAATCACATTACTTTTTGTCTTTGCACTTGATTTGCAGATACGGCTTTTTACAAGTGCTTCTGAATGGTTCTTTGTCTTTGATCAATTCTTTAAAGAATTGTTTCTGTTCACAGAGTTGGTCGAGACATGCTTTGGCAATTTGGTAGAGTTTGCCTAAAGAGATGTTCTCGAGACTGAGATTGTAAACAGTGAGCTGCCTCTGAATTTCTGGTTGCAATTCTTCAGGTAAGGAGGCAAGAAAGACATGCTTCAGAGTAGGGTCATTAAAACCATTCAATTTGTAGAACAGAAGTGACATCCTTTTGTAGTGGAAGTCAAGATCTTTGGCTTTGAGTGAACAGCACTTCATATTGAGATAATCTCGCTTTGGCCGCTTTCAAAGTGTGCAATTTGGTTCGATAATGAACTGTTCATGAAGAAGAGTCTAAAAATGAGGAGACATTGGGCAAATCGACAAATTGAAGTTGTCTATAAGATCCTGATCACAAACCAGTCTCTGAGAGACCCAATGAAATGAGTAGTAAGTTCCTTAAGAACTAATTCTATTGTGGCGCCTTCTTTGAGCATTTGAAGATCTACCGAAGCTGAAATCTCGGATAGCTTTTCTCTCCATTTACTGGCTGGAATATCATCAAAAGTAAACCATGGGCCATTTGATGGTTTTAGAGCTTGCTGTGAAGGAGGAGGTACAGATGTAGATTTAGTAGGATCATCAACATCAGAAGGAATCTCAAAATAAGATTCTGGTTGAGATGTCTATGCATGCTCTGTTTCTTCTGGTTGAGCCATGAGGAGTTTGGTGATGTCGGCATAAGACTTTTCTGAATCAGTTGTGGAATGTGAAGAGATCGAGGATTCTGAGTTGGATTCAGAAGTGGGTTCTGATGATCGAGAGGATATGTCAGCAGATCTGTGATCAGATTCTGATTCTGAGGCTGAGGTGGTTTCTTCTGTAGGAGTGACAGGATGGTGAACATGGGAAGTATACTGGTGCATAGGTTCTTTATCCTTGGACTGGGACACATGAGGTGGAAGTATAGTTTGAGACACCTGTGGTTGAGGAATCGGTGGAGGCACATATGGAAGAGGCATTTGTGGAGGAGGTACTGGAGTGTATTCTGGTGATAGCTGTTCTTGAGGTTCAGGTTGAACAGGTTGGTGAATTTTCACTGGTCGAGGTTGAGGTTTTGGCCGTGGTTTTGGTTTTGGTGGTTGAGTAGGTTGAGGTGTTTGTTTGAAAAGTGTATGGGTCATTCCAAACAACTTGAGGGATCATATGGTTTGATTGGAGCTAGCAAAGGAGTGAACGGATGATATGTCGGACCAATAGATGGTATTGGTGGAGTCTGGGTAAAGAGTGTAGGTCTTTGCTGTTCGGATTCAATCCGGTTTAGTTCTGCTTGTATCTTTCTGATCTCTCATTCTTTTTGATCAAACTCAGGACCATTATATCTATGTTGGAGCATCAACCGCAAATCAGCATCTAATTGAGCAACTCTGTTTTTGAGATCTTGATGGATTTGCTGCAACTGTGAGGTTATGGAATCAACCTTAGTTTCAATCTTATCAGTCGTAAACTGATTCGATCAACTTGATGATGGATATGCTGTAAAGCATCATTCTGAGCTCTGGCATTTTGAGTTTGCCAGTTTAAGACTAATTCAAAAGGTTTTGGTTCTTCCAGATGACCTGTAGAGGTGATTGGTGAAGGGACAAAAGGTTTGGACACGAATTTTCTCTGATTGTCTGTTTGAGGTTCAAGAGGTGGAAAGTGTGAAAAGTAATCCCTGGAAAACATCATACAAGGGATTGGTTGACTCTGAGGAGGTGAAGTGATAACTGGTGAAGGAACTTCACATTTGTCAAATGGTTTGTAAGCCAGTGAAGTTCTTTTTGGTAAAGGGGTAAAGGTGCAGATGGAGGTGAAGGAGGGTTTTGTGGTTTGTTGTGGTCTTGCTTGCAAGAAGTAAGGTACTTCTTTTTAGTTTTTCTTTTGGACTTTAAAGCAAGATCTTCATCTTCGCCGTCTTGCCAACAAGGGCAATCTGGGTCACACATGTCAGATCCAGGAGCATCCCATAGGAAATGCTTTCCAATTTTGGCAGGATAAATTGGATAGCCGTCTGAAGTGAAGCTAGTGATAGGGAGCTTCTCTTGGCCAGTTTGGACTGCTGTAATCATTGAAGAGTATGTGAAGGATAGTCTTGGAGACTCTAGAGGAGTTGTGGGTAGAACAGCTGGAGGAGGCTGTGAGGCCGATTGAGGCGGTTTGAAAGTCATTTTGACAGATCCATCTTATCTGCATTCAAACATGCTTTCAGATGTCTGAATCGGAGTATCGTTCTGATGGAACTTTTCATAGTTGGAGATCCATTCTAAAGGCATGAGCTTGACAAGTTCTTGTTGAGGAATTTATATGGGAATCTGAATGATGGTTGGAATTTGATCAGATTCTGCTAATACCATAAGAGCATCAGAGTGACTTTCTGGAGTTGGAAGATCTAAGGCATGGTTTTGAAGCCTATAGACCAACTGATGATAAAGGGTTGCGATCTTTGCTGAGGAGATCTGTTCAGCACCTTGAATTTGGACTTGGACTTTCAGGGCTGTTGAAAGGTTGGCATCTTGTAAGGACAAGTTAAAATTGGGATAGAAGGTGAGGAGGACACTGCCTGCATGTAGGGTGGTCAAAACTGTACCAACGACAGCATGTTGATACTGTTTGAATCTAGTGTCGAGCATAGCGATGCGAGCTGTGACAGGTAATCCTTTTCTTCCATGAAGAGTCAAGATTAATCTCACTCCGCCGAGATGGAGGTGAGTATAACCTTCGGGTTTCCAGGTGGCAACGATTTCTAGAGGAATCTCTAAGGTGACATATTGTTCAGCAGTAGTAGCTTGGAGAGTACACTGGTCCAACCATGAGGATTGGATGTTTTCTTTAGGAAGAGGTCTTTTTGTACTAATGAGGGATTTAATACTATGGGTAAGAGAAGTAGAACGTTTATATAGATGATAAGGACTAATAAGAGGAAAAGAAGACTCGATGAATTTGAAAGCACTCGGGAATATAAGAATATTCTACAAGGTTTTCTATTTTATTTGCAGTATATCTCGTGCAAGATTTTGGTAAAGACAAGGTTGAAGAAAGTGAAATAGGACTTGAAGTATCTGAAGAAGATGATGTAGAAGCCATGATTTTGAAACTCTCTCTCTCTCTGTTTCCTGAAATCTTGTGTTCCTTTAAAAACTGAAAAAGCTATTTTCTGGTTAAGGTATATCGGTGAGAATCCAACGACATAAGTTCCAGAGGCGAACCTGAATGGGCACTAATTTGGTCTGCATTATTGATAAACAAGCCACGTACCTAACCGGTTGGTGTTCCTGATTAGTATTAGAGCTTCTTGACAAAATTTTTCCAAGTAATTTTGGGATGATTTCCTTCAGTTACTTATATCTAATTTAAGTTTATTTCAACTTCAAAGAACTTAAGAGCTTCAATCTCATGGCATCTTCATCACAAAATCCAGTTTCTCCAGTTTAACTTACTTCGTCTATGTCACTTCCTAAAAATGTTACTAAGTATACTACTTCTAAGATAAAGAGTCTTGTGGAATATTCTTATATCCCTGATTCTGCTCAAGTTAATGAATCCTCTCTTCCTCTTGTGAATCCTTTTCAGTTATATAAACGTCCATTTGCTTTCAGTCGTTCTATTCGTTCTCTTATCCGTACAAATCATCCTGCTCCAAAAGAGTATATACAGTTTTCATCTCTTGATCACTGTTCTCTACAGTCTACTTATGTAGAATAGTGTGTCACTCTTGAAATTTCTCTTAAGTTGATTACTCACTAGAAGTAGTCCAGATACACTTAGATCTTGGTGGTGTTCACCTTATCCTTACTCTTCATGGGAGAAAAGGCCTCTGTTATAGTCAGAGTTGCTTTATTGGATACAAGATTCAAAGAATACCAACAAGCTACTATCAATACCATCCTTACTACCCTCCATGCTGGTAGTAAATTTCAATCTTTCACTAGATGACTCTAAATCTTTCCAGTTTCTTAAAAATTCAAGTTCAGATCTAAGAAGCTAAACAAATTGCAAGTGCAAAGATTGCTACCCTCTATCACCAGTTGGTCTATAGGCTTCAAAATCATTCACTTGATCTTCCTTCACCCAATGAAGCCAATTCAGATACCCTTATGATCCTTACTGAATCTCTAGATATCCCTACTATCATTCAAATCCCTAGACAGATCCCAAGAGTTGATCTTCTCAAGCTCATGCCACTTGAGTGGATAATAAATTATGAACTCTTTCACCAAAATACCACTCCTATCCAGACTTCTGAACCTATGTATGAGAAAAGATCTGATGGTATTGTTCGCCTTCAATTCAGACCTCCTCCATTAGCCCCCACAGAACTAGCCAGACTATCTTTTACCTATTCTGTGATTCAACCTATTCATCACCACCCTGAAATTCTTTCTAATGGTGACCCTTTACCTATCTTGCATTTCTCTTCCTAAGGCCTTCTTATTTATCCAGACAAACTTCATGGCCATTTTATGTGGGATGTTCTCGGCTCAGGCATGTGTGATCCAGGTTGTCCATGTGAAAATGATAATGATAAGTTTGATGATTATTCTTCTAGAAAGAAAAAGAAGAAGTTTATCTTTTCTGGTTGTAAATATCATCATCTTTATCTTCTTGAGGATGATGACGAACCTGATTATTGATGCGAATCCCATATTGAAACTTTAAGGAGAACACTTAATTTGAAGTTTCAACTACCCAAGAAAGTTCTAAACAGATTTAAGACAAACAAAACCTTCACCCAATACTTAATCAAACATGAACCAAAGGTATGGAGAAGGATATTGACGCCACACTCAAGATTTAGATGAGAAGGTGAGTGATAAGTCTTGATTTGGAACGCCACAAGAATGCAAATTCTTGATAAGTTCACTAGTTCTCAAAAGAACCAAAGAAAGAATAATTCTCTCAAATTCAAATAACATTAATCTCTCAATTGTCTTACATAGCAAGGTTGCTGAGTTTAAATAGGCCAATAGAGACCCAAAAAATCCGAAAAAGATTAAATACTAGTTCAAGTCGGAGTAGTTTTCCTAACTAGTTAAGGAGTCGTTGAAATTTCCAATTCTGCACATGCTGTAATAAATTGGTCATAACTCCTTCTAGAGAACTCCAAATCTAACTCCGTAAAATTCTTTGGAAAGCTATCTTAATTATCTTTCCAACGGTATATGGCTTGCAAGTTAATTCCAGCTCAATCAATACCAGTTTTATTCCGAAATTGACCTTTCTGCATTTGACCCGAATTGTGTATTTGGCTACCCAATAGCTTGAATAAAGCCCACAATGCCTTGACATCTCTTCAAGCCCAATTCATGATGTCTTGCATCTTGAATTGTAGTTTCAATCCATATTTTCTCAATTAATCCATTTAAAGCAGCTTGTATCTTTTTGGCTCTAGCTCTTGTAATTGGGCCTTCATGAATGTGCAAAGGATCACTTGAAACTTTAATGGTATTCTCTTGATAGTTCTCATCATTCCCCCTCTCCTGAAAAGGATTCGTCCTCGAATCTTCACCTACATCAAAAGGAGAAAGATCAGAAACATTAAAAGTAGCACTCACATTATACTCACCAGGAAGGTCCAATTTGTAGGCATTGTCATTGATTCGTGCAACCACTTGAAATGGACCATCTCCCCTTGGAAGCAACTTTGAATGCCTTTGTGCTGGGAATCTCTCCTTTCTCATATGCAACCAAACCCAATCTCGAGGCTGAAAAACCACTTCCTTTTGTCCTTTGTTGGCTTGATTAGCATATTGTTCGGTCCTCTTTTCTATGTTGTGCCGCACTTTCTCATGCAATTGCTTAACAAATTCAGCTTTCTTTTTACCATCCAAACTAGCACACTCATCAACAGGTAACGGCAATAAATCCAAAGGAGTTAAAGGATTAAAACCATATACAATCTCAAATGGTGAAAATTTAGTAGCTGAATGGACAGTTCTATTGTAAGCAAATTCAACATGTGGCAAACATTCTTCCCAAGTTTTCAAATTCTTTTGAATAATGGCACGCAACATCGTGGACAATGTTCTATTTACAACCTCAGTTTGTCCATCAGTTTGTGGATGACAAGTAGTAGAAAACAAAAGTTTAGTACCCAACTTACCCCACAAAGTTTTCCAAAAGTGGCTTAAGAACTTAGCATCTCGATCTGAAACTATGCTCCTTGGTACTCCATGCAATTTGACTATTTCCTTGAAAAATAAATTAGCTATGTTTGTTGCATCATCAGTTTTGTGACATGGAATGAAATGTGCCATCTTTGAAAACCTATCAACAACAACAAAAACAGAATCCTTTCCCCTTTTTGACCTAGGTAAACCCAAAACAAAGTCCATAGAAATATCAACCCAAGGTTCGCTAGGTATAGGTAAAGGTTTATACAATCCATGGGGTAAAACTCTAGACTTAGCGTGTTTACAAGTGATGCACTTCTCACATATTCTTTCAACATCACGTTTCTTATGTGGCCAAAAAAAATGTTCTTTTAAAACATCTAAAGTCTTTGCAATGCCGAAATGTCTCATTAAACCTCTCCCATGAGCTTCACGCACAAGCAATTCACGCAAAGAACTATATGGCACACACAATTTATTCTCTCTAAATAAGAACCCATCGTGCCTATAAAACTTTCCAAATGCAGCTTTCTCACAAACATTAAACACATTAGCAAAATCAGGATCATTAACATATAATTCTTTAATGTACTCAAATCCTAATAACTTTGTATTTAATGTAGAGATAAGTGCATACCTTCTCGATAATGCATCAGCCACTACATTCTCCTTACCTTGTTTGTATTTGATCACATAAGGAAATGGCTCAATGAATTCAACCCATTTGGCATGTCTCTTATGCAACTTACCTTGCCCTTTCAAATGCTTTAAAGACTCATGATCAGTGTGTATGACAAACTCTTTAGGTAGAAGATAATGTTGCCAAGTTTCCAACGCTCTCACCAATGCATACATCTCCTTGTCATAAGTAGGATAGTTTAGGGCTGCGCCACTCAATTTCTCACTAAAGTAAGCAATTGGACACCCCTCTTGCATTAAAACAGCTCCAATACCTATACCTGAGGCATCACACTCAATTTCAAAAGTTTTAGCAAAATCGGGTAAAGTAAGTAGTGGTGCAGAAACCAATTTCTCCTTGATTAGATTAAATGCACTTTCTTGTTCACTACCCCACTTAAATCCCACGTGTTTCTTAATAATTTCAGTTAAAGGTGCAGTAAGGGTGCTAAAATCTTTCATAAATCTTCTATAAAAACTAGCCAAACCATGAAAACTTCTTACCTCACTTATGCTTTTAGGTGTAGGCCATTCCTTAATAGCCTTTATCTTCTCTTCATCAACCTCAATTCCTTTAGCACTTATAACATAACCAAGAAAAACAATCTGATTTGTACAAAAAGCACACTTCTTCAAATTAGCATACAACTTTTCCTTCCTTAACACAGTCAATACACTTTACAAATGCTCAACGTGTTCTTCTAGACTTTTGCTATAGATCAAAATATCATCAAAGTAGACAACTACAAACTTACCAAGAAAAGCATGCAAAACACGGTTCATTAATCTCATAAAAGTGCTGGGTGCATTAGATAATCCAAATGGCATTACTAACCACTCATATAAACCATATTTTGTTTTAAAAGCAGTTTTCCACTCATCTCCCTCTCTAATCCTAATTTGATGATATCCACTTTTAAGATCTATTTTGCTAAACACACAAGAACCATACAATTCATCAAGCATGTCATCAAGTCTAGGAATAAGATGTCGATACTTTACAGTGATTTTATTAATCGCACGACAATCAACACACATCCTCCATGTTCCATCCTTTTTAGGCACTAGTAGAACTGGTACCGCACACGGACTCATGCTCTCCTTCACATATCCTTTTGCTAAGAGTTCTTCAACCTGCCTTTGAAGCTCCTTTGTCTCTTCGGGGTTACTTCTATAAGCGGGTCTATTAGGAATGATAGCTCCAGGAAGAAAGTCTATTTGATGCTCAATTCCCCTAATAGGTGGCAAATCATTAGGGACTTCATTTGGAAATACATCATCAAAGTCCTGCAAAAGAGTCACAATAACACTAGGCAAAAAAGAGTTAAGCTCATTAGTATGCAAACAAGCCTCTTTGCACAAAAGTATAATGATAGGCTGTTTTGAAAAGAAGGCCCTCTTAACCTCTCTCTCTCTTGTGCAAACAAGTTTACATGTTGCCTCTCTTTTCTCTCAACAATATTTTTTTCTATCTTTCCACTTTCTTTTCTCTCATTCTCTCTTTCTTTTGTACTCTCATTTTCTTTTTTTGTATCACTCTCTTTTTGTATTGTCATTTGATCCTCATACACTTGCTTAGGTGTTAAGGGTACAAGAGTGATTTGCCTTTTATTCATTACAAAAGAATATCTATTTAAGTAACCATCATGTGTCACTCGCCTATCATATTGCCAAGGTCGCCCCAAAAGAATGTGTCCAAAGATGCATGGGTACTACATCACATACAACCTCATCCTTATATCTCCCAATAGAGAATGAAACCAGCACTTGTTTATTTACTTTAACCTCCCCACAATCATTCAGCCATTGTAACTTATATGGCTTAGAATGTTTTAGAGTTTTCAAGTTCAATTTTTCAACCAAACTAGTGCTAGCTACATTAGTACAACTTCCACCATCAATTATCATACTACATACCTTATCTTTGATGTGGCATCTAGTATGAAATATGTTATCACGTTGTACCTCCGCATCCTTTTTTACTTGCATGTTAAGAGCACGTCTAACAACCATCAATTTACCATCAACAGAATACTCTACACCATCATTAGCATCCTCTAAAGGTGGCATAGGATCATCATCTGATTCACTCTCGGTTTCAACATCACCATCTTCCCTCAAGATCATTACCCTCTTATTTGGGCATTGAGATGCAATATGACCTGTCTCCAAACATTTAAAACGCTTAATATCTCTATTTCTAGAGTGTTGGGAATCAGATTTACCTTTGCTTTGGCTGCCCCCCTCTTTATGATCCTTGATTGGCTCAATCTTAGGCTTTGAAACAACCTTTTCATCTTTGCTCCATTTTGACTTCCATGAGGAAGATGAACCCAAATTGGGTCTAGTGGAACCCTTTCTTTTTAGTTGTCGTTCCACTTTTATGGCCATGTGAACCATGTCTTCCAATTCAACATAATGCTGCAAGTCAACCACATTAGCAATATCTTGATTTAAACCATGTAAAAATCTAGCCATAGTGGCCTCTCGTTCTTCTTCAATGTTTGCTCGAATCATGATTATTTCCATCTCCTTGTGGTAGTCTTCCACACTTCTGGAGCCTTGTGTAAGACTTTGAAGCCTTTGATGTAGCTCCCTATAATAATGACTAGGAACGAATCTCCTCCTCATGATGGCCTTCATCTCCTCCCAAGTGTTTATAGGCCTTTCACGGTTTCTTCTCCTACTCAAAACAAATTGATCCCACCAAATAATAGCATAATCAATAAATTCAACAGCAGCTAGTTTTACCTTTTTCTCCTCGGAGTAATTATGGCAATCAAATACTAGCTCCACCTTTTTTTCCCACTCCAAATAAGCTTCCGGATCATTTTTACCTTGAAAAGAAGGAATTTTCAGTTTGATACTCCCCAAATCACGATCTATGCGTCTTACCCTTCTATCATCTCTTCCACGCATGTCAACGGTGACCTGGTCATCAAAATTATCTAGGTCATCACCACCCTGATCTCCCATGGCAGCACGCCATTGATTATCTCTTACATTAGGAGCTATTGGTTGTTGCCCCTTTTGTAGATTGGCTATGGCAGTGTCTTGCCTTTCCAATTGGTCACGGATCTCTCGAAACATCAGATTCATGTGCTCAAATTGTTGCTGCATGGCTTTGTGTATGATCGATTGATCTATAGCTTCTTGTTCTTTTGACATATTTTGTGATCTGAAAAATTAAAGTTAGCAAAAAAAACCTCACAACACTCCCTCACGTGTTTCACTCAATTTGATTCACTTAACTCTCGTGTTTAACACACAAATTGGCTTTTTCCCTCTAATGATCTCACAAACTATTGCCTTTTACCACACTTAATTCTCTCTTTCAGTTCTTTATTGAACTAAAAACAAAACCAAGAAAAACAAAACAAGTGACACACCAAATAAGCTATTCCAGCACACTAATAAAGAAAAAGAATTAAGAGAACACAAAGAACAAAAAAGAAATTGAAGAAAGGAAAACAAGCAAGTAAAGGACACAATTGATATTGATGAAAGTAGGAATACTTGAATCCTTTTGCAATCTTTTTTTTTTTTTGCTGTACGTTTCTTTCTTTTTTTTTTTTTGGCTGTAAGTTCTTTTTTTTTTTTTGATAATCAAAATAAATAAGACATTCAAACCTGATTAGAAACTTGCTCTGATACCAAATTGATGCGAATCCCACATTGAAACTTTAAGGAGAACACTTAATTTGAAGTTTCAACTACCCAAGAAAGTTCTAAACAGATTTAAGACAAACAAAACCTTGACCCAATGCTTAATCACACATGAACCAAAGGTATGGAGAAGGATATTGATGCCACACTCAAGATTTAGATGAGAAGGTGAGTGATAAGTCTTGATTTGGAACGCCACAAGAATGCAAATTCTTGATAAGTTCACTAGTTCTTAAAAGAACCAAAGAAAGAATAATTCTCTCAAATTCAAATAACATTAATCTCTCAATTGTCTTACATAGCAAGGTTGCTGAGTTTAAATAGGCCAATAGAGACCCAAAAAATCCGAAAAAGATTAAATACTAGTTCAAGTCGGAGTAGTTTTCCTAACTAGTTAAGGAGTCGTTGAAATTTCCAATTCTGCACATGCTATAATAAATTGGTCATAACTCCTTCTAGAGAACTCCAAATCTAACTCCGTAAAATTCTTTGGAAAGCTATCTTAATTATCTTTCCAACGGTATATGGCTTGTAAGTTAATTCCAGCTCAATCAATACCAGTTTTATTCCGAAATTGACCTTTCTGCATTTGACCCGAATTGTGTATTTGGCTGCCCAATAGCTTGAATAAAGCCCACAATGCCTTGACATCTCTTCAAGCCCAATTCATGATGTCTTGCATCTTGAATTGTAGTTTCAATCCATATTTTCTCAATTAATCCATTTAAAGCAGCTTGTATCTTTTTGGCTCTAGCTCTTGTAATTGGGCCTTCATGAATGTGCAAAGGATCACTTGAAACTTTAATGGTATTCTCTTGATAGTTCTCATCATTAGGAGCTATTGGTTGTTGCCCCTTTTGTAGATTGGCTATGGCAGTGTCTTGCCTTTCCAATTGGTCACGGATCTCTCCAAACATCAGATTCATGCGCTCAAATTATTGCTGCATGGCTTTGTGTATGATCGATTGATCTATAGCTTCTTGTTCTTTTGACATATTTTGTGATCTGAAAAATTAAAGTTAGCAAAAAAAAAAAAAAACCTCACAACACTCCCTCATGTGTTTCACTCAATTTGATTCACTTAACTCTCGTGTTGAACACACAAATTAGCTTTTTCTCTCTAATGATCTCACAAACTATTGCCTTTTACCACACTTAATTCTCTCTTTCAGTTCTTTATTGAACTAAAAACAAAACCAAGAAAAACAAAACAAGTGACACACCAAATAAGCTATTCCAGCACACTAATAAAGAAAAAGAATTAAGAGAACACAAAGAACAAAAAAGAAATTGAAGAAAGGAAAACAAGCAAGTAAAGGACACAATTGATATTGATGAAAGTAGGAATACTTGAATCCTTTTGCAATCTTTTTTTTTTTTTTTTTGCTGTACGTTTCTTTCTTTTTTTTTTTTTTTGGCTGTAAGTTTTTTTTTTTTTTGATAATCAAAATAAATAAGACATTCAAACCTGATTAGAAACTTGCTCTGATACCAAATTGATGCGAATCCCACATTGAAACTTTAAGGAGAACACTTAATTTGAAGTTTCAACTACCCAAGAAAGTTCTAAACAGATTTAAGACAAACAAAACCTTGACCAACCCACTCGTTGGACTCAAGTAGATCCAGAAACACCAACCCACTCGTTGTAAGCTACCGTCATCAAACCTTTCTAGTTTGTTGCCAACACTTATACCGGTGTCTAGCATGATGTTTTCATTTACCTCTCCATCAGATTACAATGCTGATTTTTCTCCTCTTGAAAAGAGATCAGATCCAGCATATCAAGTGTGCTCTAGACCATTTGTCAACTCTCCAATCACCTCTAATGGGCATTTAGAAAAACCAAAATCTTTTGAGGCTGTTCTTAATTGGCAGACTCAAAATGCTTCTCTGACCTCTCTACATACAAAAGTTGACCAGATTGCTCATAGATCCATTGTGGTTAAGAACAAAGTCACATCTATCTCAGATCAGCTGACAAATCTCTATAATGGTCTTCGTACAAAAGTCGCTCAACTTGATAGCGATCTTCGAGAAATGATTGCTCAAGGCCAAATGTCTTCTGACTTTGATAAAAAAGAAAGAGAGATTCGTCATTTAAAGGCTGAGATTGCTAGAATTGATGCTGAAAATCTCCAAAAATAGTAGTCTACTCTTACTCCTATTCTGCTATGTCTTTTTTCTGACAGAACCATAAGAAGGCGAGTAATAGCTGATAGATTCTTTTCTGAATTATTTGAACTGTAACTGAGCTCAGAAGTCTCAGTGGAAGAGACTAAAGAATCTATTGAAAGAGACTCATCCGCTGAAGGATCATTATTGAGATCTGGTAGATCTGACAGCAAGTAACTTTCAGCATGTTTCTTTTGATCAGCTTTAGAAAGTGATTCTGTGAAAGGAGGTAAGATAGAAGTAGAAGGAATTTCTAGGTTAATTGGTTCATGAATCTTAATAGAAGTTTGTCTGGGTTCAAGATAGATGGGAGTAACAGGAGGAACTGAGACAGAAAGAGGTGAAGGTCTTCTAGGAGGTCTAGGTTTGGGTTTTCTAGTAGAAAGAAACAGAGTATGAGTCATTAGGAAAAACCTTTTTAGGTTTATATGATCTGGGAGGTGGACATATAGAACTAAGAGGATGATATGGTTTTGTAGGGGAAAAGACATAGTTGGAACAGGAGCAAGAGTAGACTGCTATTTATGGAGATTTTAGCATCAATTCTAGCAATCTCAACCTTTAAACGATAAATCTCTCTTTCTTTTTGATCAAATTCAGAAGACATTTGACCCTAAGCAATCATTTCTAGAAGATCGCTATCAAGTTGAGCGATGTTTGCACAAAGACCATTGACTTTGTTTTCAACCACAGTGGATTTATAAGCAATCTGGTCAACCTTTGTATATAAAGAGGTTAGAGAAGCATTCTGTACTATGGTATTTTGAGTCTGCTAATTAAGAACAGCCTCAAAAGGTTTTGGTTCTTCTAAATGACCACTAGAGGTGATTGTAGAGTTCACAAATGGTCTAGAGCACACTTGATGTGCTGGATCTGATCTCTTTTCAAGAGGAGGAAAATTAGCATTGTAATTTAATAGAGAGGTAGATGAAAACATCATGCAAGCCATCAGTACTAGGAAGGTTTGATGGCGGTAGCTTACAAGGAGTGGGTTGGTGTTTCTAGATCCACTTGAGTCCTTTGTGATACAGGGGTAAAGGAGGTGGATAATTAGGTTCATTATCATCCTCAAGAAGATAAGGACGATGATATTTACAACCAGAAAAAATAACCTTCTTCTTTTTCTTTCTAGAAGAATAGTCATCAAACTCATCATTATCATTTTCACATGGATAGCCTGTATCACACATGCCTGAGCTGAGAACATCCCATATAAAATGGCCATGAAGTTTTTCTGGATAAACAGGAAGGCCTTGGGAAGAGAAATGCAAGATAGCTAAAGGGTCACCATTAGAAAGAATTTCAGGGTGGTGATGAAATCATAGAACAGCTAAAAGATAATCTGGCTGGTTCTGTGGAGTTTGATGGAGGAGGTCTAAATTGAAGGTGAATAGTACCATCAGATCGTTTCTTATACATAGGTTCAAAAGTCTGGATAGGAGTGGTATTTGGTGAAAGTCTTCATAATTTATTATCCACTCAAGCGGCATGAGCTTGAGAAGGTCGGTTCTTGGGATCTGTCTAGGGATTTAAATGATAGTAAAGATATTTGGAGATTCAGCAAGGATCATAAAGGTATCTGAATTAGCTTTATTGGGTGAAGGAAGATCAAGTGAATGATTTTGCGGCCAATAGACCAATTGGTGATGAATGGTAGCAATCTTTGCACTTGCAATTTGTTCAGCTCCTTGGATCTGAACTTGAATTTTTAAGAAACTGAAAAGATTCGGACCATCTAGTGAAAGATTGAAATTTGGGTAGATAGTGAGGACAACACTACCAGTATAGAGTGTAGTAAGGACAGTACCAATAGTAGCTTATTAGTATTCTTTGAATTTTGTATCCAATAAAGCAACTCTACCTATCGCCTTTTCTCCCATGAAGAGTAAGGATAAGGCAAACACCACCAAGATGAAGGTGAGTGGTGTGATTCCCACATTGAAACTTTAAGGAGAACACTAAATTTTGAATTTTCAACTGCCCAAGAAAGTTATAAACAGATTTAACACAAAACCTTGACCCAATGCTTAAGCAAACATGAACCAAAGGTATTGATGAGAACTATCAAGAGAATACCATTAAAGCTTCAAGTGATCCTTTGCACATTCATGAAGGCCCAATTACAAGAGCTAGAGCCAAAAAGATACAAGTTGCTTTAAATGGATTAATTGAGAAAATATGGATTGAAACTATAATTCAAGATGCAAGACATGATGAATTGGGCTTGAAGAGATGTCAAGGCATTGTGGGCTTTATTCAAGCTATTGGGCAGCCAAATACACAATTCGGATCAAATGCAGAAAGGTCAATTTCGGAATAAAACTGGTATTGATTGAGCTTGAATTAACTTGCAAGCCATATACCGTTGGAAAGATAATTAAGATAGCTTTCCAAAGAATTTTACGGAGTTAGATTTGGAGTTCTCTAGAAAGAGTTATGACCAATTCATTACAGCATGCGCAGAATTAGAAATTTCAGCGACTCCTCAACTAGTTAGGAGAACTACTCCGACTTGAACTAGGATTTAATCTTTTTCGGATTTTTTGGGTCTCTATTGGTCTATTTAAACTCAGCAACCTTGCTATGTAAGATAATTGAGAGATTAATGTTATTTGAATTTGAGAGAATTATTCTTTCTTTGGTTCTTTTGAGAACTAGTAAACTTATCAAGAATTTGCATTCTTGTGGCGTTCCAAATCAAGACTTATCACTCATCTTCTCATCTAAATCTTGAGAGTGGCGTCAATATCCTTCTCCATACCTTTGGTTCATGTTTGATTAAGCATTGGGTCAAGGTTTTATGTGTCTTAAACCTGTTTAGAACTTTCTTGGGTAGTTCAAACTTTAAATTAAGTGTTCTCTTTAAAGTTTCAATGTGGGATTCACATCAATTTGGTATCAGAGCAAGTTTCTAATCAGGTTTAAATGTCTTATTTATTTTGATTATAAAAAAAACAGCCAAAAAAAAAAGAAACGTACAGCAAAAAAAAAAAGATTGCAAAAGGATTCAAGTATTCCTACTTTCATCAATATCAGTTGTGTCCTTTACTTGCTTGTTTTCCTTTCTTCAATTTATTTTTTGTTCTTTGTGTTCTCTTAATTCTTTTTCGTTCTTTGTGTTCTCTTCATTCTTTTTCGTTATTAGTGTGCTAGAATAGCATATTTGGTGTGTCACTTGTTTTGTTTTTCTTGGTTTTGTTTTTAGTTCAATAAAGAACTGAAAGAGAGAATTAAGTGTGATAAAAGGTAATAGTTTGTGAGATCATTAGAGGGAAAAAGCCAATTTGTGTGTTAAACACAAGAGTTAAGTGAATCAAATTGAGTGAAACACGTGAGGGACTGGTGTGAGGTTTTTTTTGCTAACTTTAATTTTTCAGATCACAAAATATGTCAAAAGAACAAGAAGCTATAGATCAATTGATCATGCTCAAAGCCATGCAGCAACAATTTGAGTGCATGAATCTGATGTTTGGAGAGATCCGTGACCAATTGGAAAGGCAAGACACTGCCATAGCCAATCTATAAAAGGGGCAACAACCAATAGCTCCTAATGTAAGAGATAATCAATGGCGTGCTGCCATGGGAGATCAGGGTGGTGATGACCTAGATAATTTTGATGACCAGGCCATCGTTGACATGCGTGGAAGAGAAGGGTAAGACGCATAGATCGTGATTTGGGGAGTATCAAACTGAAAATTCCTTCTTTTCAGGTAAAAATGATCTAGAAGCTTATTTGGAGTGGGAAAAAAAGGTAGAGCTAGTATTTGATTGCCATAATTACTCCAAGGAGAAAAAGGTAAAACTAGCTGCTGTTGAATTTACTGATTATGCTATTATTTGGTGGGATCAACTTGTTTTGAGTAGGAGAAGAAATCATGAAAGGCCTATAAACACTTGGGAGGAGATGAAGGCCATCATGAGGAAGAGATTTGTTCCCAGTCATTATTATAGGGAGCTACATCAAAGGCTTCAAAGTCTTACACAAGGCTCCAGAAGTGTGGAAGACTACCACAAGCAGATGGAAATAATCATGATTCGAGCCAATCAAGGATCATAAAGAGGGAGGCAGCCAAAGCAAAGGTAAATCTGATTCCCAACACTCAAGAAATAGAGATATTAAGTGTTTTAAATGTTTGGGGACAGGTCATATTGCATCTCAATGCCCAAATAGGAGAGTAATGATCTTGAGAGAAGATGGTGATGTTGAAACCGAGAGTGAATCAGATGATGATCCTATGCCACCTTTGGAGGATGCTAATGATGGTGTAGAGTATCCTATTGATGGTAAATTGATGGTTGTTAGACGTGCTCTTAACATGCAAGTAAAAGAGGATGCGGAGGTACAACGTGATAACATATTTCATACTAGATGCCACATCAAAGATAAGGTATGTAGTATGATAATTGATGGTGGAAGTTAGCTAGCACCAGTTTAGTTGAAAAATTGAATTTGAAAACTCTGAAACATCCTAGGCCATATAAGTTACAATGGCTGAATGATTGTGGAGAGGTTAAAGTAAATAAACAAGTGCTGGTTTCATTCTCTATTAGGAGATATAAGGATGAGGTTGTATGTGATGTAGTACCCATGCATGCTGGACACATTCTTTTGGGGCGACCTTGGCAATATGATAGGCGAGTGACACATGATGGTTACTTAAATAGATATTCTTTTGTAATGAATAAAAGGCAAATCACTCTTGTACCCTTAACACCTAAGCAGGTGTATGAAGATCAAATGACAATATAAAAAGAGAGTGATACAAAAAAAGAAAATGAGAGCACAAAAGAAAGAGAGAATAAGAGAAAAGAAAGTGGAAAGATAGAAAAAAATATTGTTGAGAGAAAAGAGAGGCAACATGTAAATTTGTTTGCAAAAGAGAGAGCGGTTAAGAGGGCCTTCTTTTCAAAACAGCCTATCATTGTACTTTTGTGCAAAAAGGCTTGTTTGCATACTAATGAGCTTAACTCTTTTTTGCCTAGTGTTATTGTGACTCTTTTGCAGGACTTTGATAATGTGTTTCCAAATGAAGTCCCTAATGGTTTGCCACCTATTTAGACTTTCTTCCTGAGCTACCATTTTTAGGTAGGTTGAAGAACTCTTGGCAAAGGGATATGTGAAGGAGATCATGAGTCCATCTTTACCGTTCTACTAGTGCCCAAAAAGGACTTTGATAATGTGTTTCCAAATAAAATCACTAAAGTATCGTCCTTTCCAGACTTGATGACATGCTTGATGAATTGTATGGTTCTTATGTGTTTAGCAAAATAGATCTTAAAAGTGGATATCATCAAATTAGGATTAGAGAGGAGATGAGTGGAAAACCATTCCTATGGTTTATATAAGTGGTTAGTAATGCCATTTGGATTATCTAATGAACTTTTATGAAATGAACCATGTTTTGATATTTCTTGTAAGTTTGTAGTTGTCTACTTTGATGATATTTTGATCTATAGCAAAAGTCTAGAAGAACACGTTGAGCATTTGCAAAGTGTATGACTTTTTTAAGGAAGGAAAAGTTGTATGCTAATTTGAAGATGTGTTCTTTTTGTACAAATCAGATTGTTTTTCTTGGTTATGTTATAAGTGCCAAAAAGGAATTGATTGATGGAGAGAAGATAAAGGCTATTAATAAAAGCATAAGTGAGGTAAGAAGTTTTCATGGTTTGGCTAGTTTATATAGAAGATTTGTGAAAGATTTTAGCACCCTTACTGCACCTTTAACTGAAATTATTAAGAAACACGTGGGATTTAAGTGGGGTAGTGAACAAGAAAGTGCATTTAATCTAATCAAGGAGAAATTGGTTTCTGCACCACTACTTACTTTACCCGATTTTGCTAAAACTTTTGAAATTGAGTGTGATGCCTCAGGTATAGGTATTAGAGCTGTTTTGATGCAAGAGGGGCGTCCAATTGCTTATTTTAGTGAGAAATTGAGTAGCGCAGCCCTAAACTATCCTACTTATGACAAGGAGATGTATGCATTGGTGAGGGCATTGGAAACTTGGCAACATTATCTTTTACCTAAAGAGTTTGTCATACACACTGATCATGAGTCCTTAAAGCATTTGAAAGGGCAAGGTAAGTTGCATAAGAGCATGCCAAATGGGTTGAATTCATTGAGCCATTTCCTTATGTGATCAAATACAAACAAGGTAAGGAGAATGTGGTGGCTGTGCATTATCGAGAAGGTATGCACTTATCTCTACATTAAATACAAAGTTATTAGGATTTGAGTACATTAAAGAATTATATGTTAATGATCCTGATTTTGCTAATGTGTTTAATGCTTGTGAGAAAGTTGCATTTGGAAAGTTCTATAGGCACGATGGATTCTTATTTAGAGAGAATAAATTGTGTGTGCCATATAGTTCTTTGCGTGAATTGCTTGTGCGTGAAGCTTATGGGGGAGGTTTAATGGGACATTTCGGCATTGCAAAGACTTTAGATGTTTTAAAAGAACATTTTTTTTGGCCACATATGAAACGTGATGTTGAAAGAATATGTGAGAAGTGTATCACTTGTAAACATGCTAAGTCTAGAGCTTTACCCCATGGATTGTATAAACCTTTACCTATACCGAGCGAACCTTGGGTTGATATTTCTATGGACTTTGTTTTGGGTTTACCTAGGTCCGAAAGGGGAAAGAATTCTATTTTTGTTATTGTTGATAGGTTTTCAAAGATGGCACATTTCATTCCATGTCACAAAACTGATGATGCAACAAACATAGCTAATTTGTTTTTCAAGGAAATAGTCAAATTGCATGGAGTACCAAGGAGCATAGTTTTAAATCGAGATGCTAAGTTCTTAAGCCACTTTTGGAAAACTTTGTGGGGTAAGTTGGGTACTAAACTTTTATTTTCTACTACTTGTCATCCACAAACTGATGGACAAACTGAGGTTGTAAATAGAACATTTCCACGATGTTACGTGCCATTATTCAAAAGAATTTGAAAACTTGGGAAGAATGTTTGCAACATGTTGAATTTGCTTATAATAGAACTGTCCATTCAGCTACTAAATTTTCACCATTTGAGATTGTATATGGTTTTAATCCATTAACTCCTTTGGATTTATTGCCGTTACCTGTTGATGAGCGTGCTAGTTTGGATGGTAAAAAGAAAGCTGAATTTGTTAAGCAATTGCATGAGAAAGTGCGGCACAACATAGAAAAGAGGACTGAACAATATGCTACTCAAGCCAACAAAGGACGAAAGGAAGTGGTTTTTCAGCCTGGAGATTGGGTTTGGGTGCATATGAGAAAGGAGAGATTCCTAGTACAAAGGCATTCAAAGTTGCTTCCAAGGGGAGATGGTTCATTTCAAGTGGTTGCATGAATCAATGACAATGCCTACAAATTGGACCTTCCTGGTGAGTATAATGTGAGTGCTCCTTTTAATGTTTCGATCTTTCTCCTTTTGATGTAGGTGAAGATTCGAGGACGAATCCTTTTCAGGAGAGGGGGAATGATGAGAACTATCAAGAGAATGCCATTAAAGCTTCAAGTGATCCTTTGCACATTCATGAAGGCCCAATTACAAGAGCTAGAGCCAAAAAGATAGAAGCTGCTTTAAATGGATTAATTGAGAAAATATGGATTGAAACTACAATTCAAGATGCAAGACATCATGAATTGGGCTTGAAGAGATGTCAAGGCATTGTGGGCTTATTCATGCTGTTGGGCAGCCAAATACACAATTCGGATCAAATGCAGAAAGGTCAATTTCGGAATAAAACTGGTATTGATTGAGCTGGAATTAACTTGCAAGCCATATACCGTTGGAAAGATAATTAAGATAGCTTTCCAAAGAATTTTACGGAGTTAGATTTGGAGTTCTCTAGAAGGAGTTATGACCAATTCATTACAGCATGCGCAGAATTGGAAATTTCAACGACTCCTTAACTAGTTAGGAGAACTACTCCGACTTGAACTAGGATTTAATCTTTTTCGAATTTTTTGGGTCTCTATTGGTCTATTTAAACTCAGCAACCTTGCTACGTAAGACAATTAAGAGATTAATGTTATTTGAATTTGAGAGAATTATTCTTTCTTTAGTTCTTTTGAGAACTAATTAACTTATCAAGAATTTACATTCATGTGGCGTTCCAAATCAAGACTTATCACTCACCTTCTTACCTCACTTACGCTTTTAGGTGTAGGCCATTCCTCAGTAGCCTTTACCTTCTCTCCATCAACCTCAATTCCTTTAACACTTATAACATAACCAAGAAAAACAATCTGATTTGTACAAAAAGAACACATCTTCAAATTAGCATACAACTTTTCCTTCCTTAAAACAGTCAATACACTTTGCAAATGCTCAACGTGTTCTTCTAGACTTTTGCTATAGATCAAAATATCATCAAAGTAGACAACTACAAACTTACCAAGAAAAGCACGCAAAACATGGTTCATTAACCTCATAAAAGTGCTGGGTGCATTAGATAATCCAAATGGCATTACTAACCACTTATATAAACCATATTTTGTTTTAAAAGCAGTTTTCCACTCATCTCCCTCTCTAATCCTAATTTGATGATATCCACTTTTAAGATCTATTTTGCTAAACACACAAGAACCATACAATTCATCAAGCATGTCATCAAGTCTAGGAATAGGATGTCGATACTTTACAGTGATTTTATTAATCGCACGACAATCAACACACATCCTCCATGTTCCATCCTTTTTGGGCACTAGTAGAACTGGTACCGCACATGGACTCATGATCTCCTTCACATATCCCTTTGCCAAGAGTTCTTCAACCTACCTATTAGGAATGGTAGCTCCAGGAAGAAAGTCTATTTGATGCTCAATTCCCCTAATAGGTGGCAAACCATTAGGGACTTCATTTGGAAACACATTATCAAAGTCCTGCAAAAGAGTCACAATAACACTAGGCAAAAAAGAGTTAAGCTCATTAGTATGCAAACAAGCCTTTTTGCACAAAAGTACAATGATAGGCTGTTTTGAAAAGAAGGCCCTCTTAACCTCTCTCTCTTTTGCAAACAAGTTTACATGTTGCCTCTCTTTTCTCTCAACAATATTTTTTTCTATCTTTCCACTTTCTTTTCTCTCATTCTCTCTTTCTTTTGTATCACTCTCTTTTTGTATTGTCAAGATCCTCATACACTTGCCTAGGTGTTAAGGGTACAAGAGTGATTTGCCTTTTATTCATTACAAAAGAATATCTATTTAAGTAACCATCATGTGTTACTCACCTATCATATTGCCAAGGTCGCCCTAAAAGAATATGTCCAGCATGCATGGGTACTACATAACATACAACCTCATCCTTATATCTCCCAATAGAGAATGAAACCAGCACTTGTTTATTTACTTTAACCTCTCCACAATCATTCAGCCATTGTAATTTATATGGCCTAGGATGTTTTAGAGTTTTTAAATTTAATTTTTCAACTAAACTGGTGCTAGCTACATTAGTACAACTTCCACCATCAATTATCATACTGCATACCTTATCTTTGATGTGGCATCTAGTATGAAATATGTTATCACGTTGTATCTCCACATCCTCTTTTACTTGCATGTTAAGAGCACGTCTAACAACCATCAATTTACCATCAACAGGATACTCTACACCATCATTAGCATCCTCCAAAGGTGGCATAGGATCATCATCTGATTCACTCTCGGTTTCAACATCACCATCTTCCCTCAAGATCATTACTCTCTTATTTATTTGGGCATTGAGATGCAATATGACCTGTCCCCAAACATTTAAAACACTTAATATCTCTATTTCTTGAGTGTTGGGAATCAGATTTACCTTTGCTTTGGTTGCCTCCCTCTTTATGATCCTCGATTGGCTCAATCTTAGGCTTTAAAACAACCTTTTCATCTTTGCTCCATTTTGACTTCCATAAGGAAGATGAACCTAAATTGGGTCTAGTGGAACCTTTTCTTTTTAGTTGTCATTCTACTTTTATGGCCATGTGCAAGTCAACCACATTAGCAAAATCTTGATTTAAACCATGTAAAAATCTAGCCATAGTGGCCTCTCGTTCTTCTTCAATGTTGGCTCGAATCATGATTATTTCCATCTCCTTGTGTAAGACTTTGAAGCCTTTGATGTAGCTCTCTATAATAATGATTAGGAACAAATCTCCTCCTCATGATGGCTTTCATCTCCTCCCAAGTGTTTATAGGCCTTTCACGATTTCTTCTCCTACTCAAAACAAGTTGATCCCACCAAATAATAGCATAATCAGTAAATTCAACAACAACTAGTTTTACCTTTTTCTCCTCGGAGTAATTATGGCAATCAAATACTAGCTCCACCTTTTTTTCCCACTACCAAGTAGGAGCGGAAGACTCAAAACAATTTTTCTGAAGGTTTAAACCCAAAACTAGACACTCATTGTCTTTTAAATAGGGTATGCAAACCCGAGTAGAGAAATAATCAAGAGTTTTCTGGTGCACAGGATCCTTGCTTAAGGCAAGTGCAGAGCATATTATCTCAAGTTTTAAAATGAACTGATAAATTCCTTTTTAGAATTTTAGAACTCTAAGATTCCATTGACAGAGAAAAGAGGAAGGGTTTTTAAAAAGTCATGGTTTATAAAGCACACTTGTTTATTTCTTTAGAATTCAAGTCCTTGCTTACAAAGTGAGGAAAAGAACTCTTAAATAAGAGAATTCCTCGATGAGAAGATAAGAACGGACCCACTAATGGTCCTACACACTTAATAATTAAAGATGGATAAGACAGGACCCTTATCCTTTACAAAAGTAAAGAAAAAGCAAAAGCAAAAGAAAAAGCACACTCAAACAAAACACACTTATTATAGTAGGGACACGCCATAAAGCTTATGGGGATGTGACAGGTTCATGTAGTCTTCATCTGATGAGCTGTCCGTGTCGTCTTTTGCCCAATATTTGGTTAAACGGGCTGGCTCTAGATGATCACAGTGGGGACCACATGTTGGATATTAACATCCTTCTTTTCTGGGCCACACAAGAGGTGGACTTTTTTGTCTTTCTGGTTGGGTTGGTGGTTTCAGGTCTAGTTAGTTATTTGTTGGCAAGTCGGTGATGGCTTGTGCTTGCTTCGTTGGATGTGGGGTTTACTGGTGGTGTTTGAAGTTGTTCTAGGTGTTGGGTTAGGGACATGAAATCTTCCTAAGGGTCTTGGGCATCTTGGAACAAAAAGTCAGTGTAGTCTGGCTTTTCTTCCTTGAGAATGATTCCCGAGGATTTTGGTGTGGATATAGCTGAAGGAGTTGGGACCATGAGAATGTCGTGTTGAGGACCTAGAGAGGTATGGAGGATGTTCTTTGGTGGGTCTGACTTATGATTAAGCTAGCAAAGGAAGTTGTGCAAGTTTCTTTGAATATCTTGATCCTGTTCTAAGAGGGCTGGATGTGGCATAGTATACCATTCACTTGCCTGATCCACGGTCCAGAAGTTATCAGTATGTGGATGCCGAAAATATGGCCTGTGGATTGTGAAGACGGATGTGAACATATCTACTTCTGTTTCTGGTATCTTTTCGAGGTTGTTGAGGAAGATTATTTGCTGCAATTTCATTCTCCACCAAGGAATTGGAGAATACCACTCAAGTACAGTCCAGATGAGAGAAGTGGATTGTTCAGGATCCATGAGGTGTTTATACACGGGTTTCACTGGGAAGACCAATTTTGTAACATAGAGGACTGTTAGGCACCAGATGTACCATAACTCATCTTCAGTGATTCTCTTGATAGGATGGAGATACAGACCTATAAGGAACAAGTCTTCTGGATGAAAATCCAAGACAGGAATGGTTTCGGTGAGCAAGTAGGCTCGAATGAAAAACCTAAAAACATATTTTCGGGCAAAGTCTTGAATAGCAAAAGTTGAATTAAAGGTTCTGCTGGGGGGAAAATATCTTTTGTTCAGGGCCTGTTTTGGTAAGGAGGTTGCCATGGTGACTAAAGGAAAATGGTAATGTGACGAAATGTGGTGTATGAGCTGAGAAGGTTTGGCAAGTCTGGATAGTAAGTCTGGGATGAGGTTCTGGGTTCCTTCACTGAGAAATCATATTTCGAGAACCAGTCTTTTAATCGTAAGAGCATCTTCTTTAGAATATTCTTTCTTTTTGAATTCATAATGGACGAAAATGATGAGCTGTCCATCCTGATAAGAAAGTGATAACCGATTAAATGATATTCAAACTTTTTGATACCATTTTTTACGGCTAAGATCTCTTTGTAGATACTGTGGTAGTGGCATTGTGAGTCAGAAAAGTGTCCACTAGCATATCCGATAGAACTTTCTTTTCCGTCAATTTTTTTCAAGGAGTACAGCACCCCATGAGTTGTCGCTTGCGTCGGTTTGCAATATCTGATTGCCATCTGTAATGATCCTTAATGGTGGAGGATCTTGTGCAATCTGCTTTAGCTTTGTGACAGCTAAAGTGTGGTTGTCATTCCATTCTGGTGGCTTCTTTTTCAATAAAGCCGAAAGCTGCTTTGTGAGCTGGTCCACGTGAGGGATAAAATCACGGATGTAATTGACAATTCCAAGAAATTGTTGGATCTGCTTTTTGGTCAGATGTCGATCTGGAAAGTAAAGCAGTTCTTGGGCAATGTGCTTTCCTGGTTGGTAGTGACTGTCTCTGATGATCATGCCAAGAAACTCAATGTTATTAGTGGCAATGGTGCTTTTCTTTGCTGACAGCATTATTCCATGAGATTGAACAATGTCAAGAAATTGATTTAGCAATTGGCGATGTTCTTCATGAGTTCTTGAAAATAGTAAGATATCGTCAATGTAAACTAATGCATGATGGAAAATGGGCTGAAAGATTTTAACCATTGCTTTTTGGAAAATGGAAGGAGCAGTTTTTAATCCAAATTGTAAAACCGTCCATTGATAATGAGCATTTGGAATGCAAAAAGCTGTTTTGTATCTTTCAGAGGGTTCAATGCCTAATTGCCAAAAACCTGATTTTAAATCAAACTTTGAAAAGATATGGGCATTTTTCAAATATTTAAAAATGTTTTGTCGTTTAGGAAGTGGAAATTTATCATCTTGTAAAAACATATTCAACGGTTGATAATCAATGACTAATCTCTTTTTCCCATGGACAAGTTCAGAGCGTTTTTCTACATAAAAGGCTTGACAAGCCCATTGAGAATCTGTGGGCTCGATGAGACCTTGGGCCAAGAGTTGGGAGCACTCATTTTGGGCTAGGATTAATGAAGGACTCATTTTTCGATAATGGATGTGGATGGGTGAATTCAACATGAGACTCGGGACAATATTGGAGTAATTTAGATGAAATGTCATGGTAAGATTGTGGGGAGTTGGTAAGACTCTAAAGTCCGAGAATGTTGATGAATGGTTTAAACACGGACTTGATCCGGATCCCGGTAGGAAGGATTTGAAGGTGTTTGATTTTAGTGATGACATCAAATCCTAATAAGGCATCCTTATCAGGCAATTTTGAGCCAATGATGTTGATCCAAATGACATAATTGGGAAAAATTTGAACACCAATTGGGTTTTTGGTAATCAAATCTGTGGTGAAAATTTTTCCATCTACTGCTTTGAAATGTTCTGTGTGCAGCTTCCAGTATTGTGGTGGAAGAATATCTGGATTCAGCATGGTTTTTTGGGCACCTGTATCAAAGAAACCAATGGCAGGGATTGGTCTTTGGAATTTTGAAGGTAAGATCTGGATTTTGACTGATGGAATTGGAATAGTAGAGTTTAAGGACAAAGTCAGTTGGTTGTAAATGGTGTGGAATTCATCTGCTTCAGATTCATCAGATGAATTTTCCAGTGCAAACACTGTATCTTCATTTGGTTTTTCTTGTTCAGAGAAATAAGATTCTATCTCTTCCTTATCTGGAGAATAATCTGTAACAGTCTGCAAATGCTTAATCAGTCTGACAGCCTTGTCTCGTTTGTTTGGACAATCTTTGGTGTAGTGTCCTTTTCTTTTGCAAATAAAACATCTGCTGGCTTTTTTCCTTTGCTGGTCTTTGGAGGAAGAAGATCTTTTCCTGTAAAATTTATATGGCCTTCGAACTTTTTAAAAATAAGGCTTGGAAGAAGATCTCTGGTGTCTGATCTTTCTGAGATGTTTTTTCTTGTGAGGACCACAATCACATTGCTTCTTATCCTTGCACTTGATTTGTAAATATGGCTTTTTACAAGCACTTCGAAATGGTTTTTTGTCTTTGATCAACTCTTTAAAGAATTGTTTCTGTTCACAAAGTTTGTCAAGACATCCTTTGGCAATTTGGAAGATTTTGCCTAAAGAAATGTTCTCAAGGCTGAGATTGTAGATAGTGAGTTGCCTTTGAATTTCTGGTTGTAATTCTTCAGGTAAGGAGGCAAGAAAGACATGCTTCAAAGTGGGGTCATTGAAACCATTCAATTTGTAAAACAGAATAGATATCCTTTTATAGTGGAAGTCAAGATCTTTGGATTTGAGTGAACATCATTTCATGTTGAGATAATCTCATCTTGCTGCTTCAAAAAGTGCAGCTGGTTCTCCAATAAACTGCTCATGAAGGAGTGCCAAGGCTGAGGAAACATTGGGCATTTGAACAAATTAGAGTTGTCTGTAGGGTCTTAGACTGTCAAACCAGTCTCTTAAAGATCCTATAAAATGAGTGACAAGTTCTTTAAGAACTGATTCCACTGTTGCTCCTGCTTTGATCATTTGGAGATCTATCCAAGCTGAGATCTCAGATAGTTTTTCTCTCCATTTACTGGTGGGTATATCATCAAAAGTAAATCATGGGTCGTTTGATGGTTTTGGAGCTTGTTGTTGAGGAGGAGGTACAGAGGTAGATTGAGCTGGATCATCTACATCAGATGGTATCTCAAAATAAGATTCTGGTTGAGATGTCTGGGCATGCTCTGTTTCTTCTGGTTGAGCCATGAGGAGTCTGGTAATGTCTGCATATGACCTTTCTGAATCAGTCGTGAGATTTGAAGAGACCAAGAATTCTGAGCCAGATTCAGAGTTGGGTTCTAATGATTGCGAAGATTTATTGGCAGATCTGTGATCAGATTCAGATTCTGAGGCTAAGGTATTTACTTATGTAGAACTGTCAACATAATGAAAATAAGAAGCATATTGATGCATGGGTTCTTTGTTTTTTGATTGGGACACATGAGGAGGAGGAACAAAAGTGTATTCGGGAGATTGTTGTTCTTGGGTTTCAGGTTGAGAGGGTTGGTTTATTTTTAAAGGTTTAGGTTGAGGTTTTGATTTTGATTTTGGCTTTGATGGTTGAAAAGGTCGAGGTGTATTTTGGAACAGTGTATGGGTCATTTCAAACAACTTGGATGGGTCGTAGGGCTTAATAGGAGCTAACAAAGGGGGTAAACGGATGGTATGTTGGACCAATTATTAGTATTGGTGGAGTTGCAGTAAAAAGTGTAGGCCTTTGCTTCTCTATTTCGATTCGATCGAGTTCTACCTTCAATTGCCTGATTTCTCATTCTTTTCTGTCAAACTCAGGACCATAGTACTTTTGTTGGAGCGTTGTTCGTAAATCAGCATATAATTGAGCAACCCTGGTCTGTTAATCCTGGTGGATGTGCTGCATCTGTAAGGTTATGAAATCAACCTTAGTTTCAATCTTATCAATTAGTAAACTGATTTTGTCAACTTGTTGATGAATGTGCTGTAAAGCATCATTCTGAGCTTTGGCATTCTGAGTTTGCCAATTTAAGATTGACTTAAATGGTTTTGGTTCTTCAAGATGGCCAGCAGGGGTAATTGGTGAAAGAACAAAAGGTTTTGATACAATTTTTCTTTGGGTGTCTGTTTGAGATTCAAGTGGTAGAAAATTTAAAGAGTAGTCTTTGGAAAACATCATACAAGGGATCGGTTGGCTTTGTGGTGATGGATTCATAACTGGTGAAGGGACTTCTGTTTTTCAGTTTTTTGCAATCCACTGAAGTTCTTTTTGGTAAAGGGGTAATGGTGCGGGTGGAGGTGAATGAGGTTTTGGTGGCCTTTTGTGGTCATGCTTACAAGGAGTAAGATACTTCCTTTTAGGTTTTCTTTTTCGTTTTGAATTAGAATCTTCATCTTCTCCATCTTTCCAACATGGGCAATCTGAATCACACATGCCAGATCCAGGAACATCCCATAGGAAATGTTTGCCAAGCTTTGCAGGGTAAACTGGATAACCTTCTGACATGAAGCCAGTGATTGGTAGCTTCTCTTGGCCAATTTGGACTGCAGTGATCATAAAAGAATATGTGAAGGATAATCTTGGAGACTCTGGTTGAGTTGTTAGTAGAATATCTAGAGGAGGTTGAGAGGCCGATTGAGGAGGTTTAAATGTCATTTTGACAGATCCGTCTTGTCTTCGTTCGAACATGGTTTCAGATGTTTGAATTGGAGCATCATTCTGATGAAATTTTTCATAGTTCGAAATCCATTCTAATGGCATGAGCTTTACAAGTTCATGTTGGGGAATTTGTCTTGGAATCTGAATAATGGTTGGACCCTGGTCAGATTCAGCTAATACCATGAGAGCATCAGAGTGACTTTCTGGTGTTGGAAGATCTGAGGCATGATTTTGAAGCTGATAGACCAATTGGTGATAGAGGGTGGCTATTTTAGCTGAGGAAATCTGGTCAGCACCCTGGATTTGGACTTGTACTTTTAGAGCTGTAGAAAGATTGGTATCTTGTATGGACAGATTGAAATTCGGATAGAAAGTGAGAAGAACACTTCCTGCATGTAAGGTGGTCAAGACTATGCCAATAACAGCATGTTGATACTGTTTGAATCTGGTATCTAGCATAGTAATTCGAGCTGTGACAGGTAATCCTTTTCTTCCATGAAGGGTCAAGATTAATCTCACTCCTCCCAGGTGGAGGTGAGTATAACCTTCTCATTTCCAGTTGGCAACAAGTTCAGGAGGAATCTCTAGAGTAACATATTGTTCAGCTGTAGTAGCTTGAAGGGTACACTGATCCAACCGAGAGGATTGGATATATTCTTTAGGAAGGGGTCTTTTTGTACTGATCAAGGATTTGATGCTTCTGGTGAAAGAAATGGAACGTTTATACAGATGATAAGGGCTGATGAGAGGAAAAGAAGATTCAGTGATTTGGGTAGATTCGGGAATATAAGAGTATTCTACAAGGTTTTCTATTTTGTTTGCAGTATGTTTAGTGCAAGTTTTTGGCAAAGATAAGGTTGAAGAAAGAGAAACAGTACTTGAAGGTTCTGAGGAAGATAAAGTAGAAGCCATGATTTAAATCTTTTCTCTATCTCTGGAATTTAGGGTTACATTTTATCTTACCACTTTTATAAGAAAAGAAAAACATGATAATATTTTATGGCTCTGATACCAAGTGGAAGCGGAAGACTCAAAACAATTTTCCTGAAGGTTTAAACCCAAAACTAGACACTCATTGTCTTTTAAATAGGGTACGCAAACCTGAGTGGAGAAATAATCAAGAGTTTTCTGGTGCATAGGATCCTTGCTTAAGGCAAGTGTAGAGCATATCATCTCAAGTTTTAAAATGAACTGATAAATTCCTTTTTAGAATTTTAGAACTCTAAGATTCCATTGACAGAGAAAAGAGGAAGGGTTTTTAGAAAGTCATGGTTTATAAAGCACACTTGTTTATTTCTTTAGAGTTCAAGTCCTTGCTTACAAAGTGAAGAAAAGAACTCCCAAATCACGATCTATGCGTCTTGCCCTTCTATCATCTCTTCCACGCATGTCAACAGTGGCCTAGTCATCAAAATTATCTAGGTCATCACCATCTTGATCTCCCATGGCAGCACGCCATTGATTATCTCTTACAATAGGAGCTATTGGTTGTTGCCCCTTTTGTAGATTGGCTATGGCAGTGTCTTGCCTTTCCAATTGGTCACGGATCTCTCCAAACATCAGATTCATGTGCTCAAATTGTTGCTGCATGGTTTTGAGCATGATCGATTGATCTATAGCTTCTTGTTCTTTTGACATATTTTGTGATCTGAAAAATTAAAGTTTGCAAAAAAAACCTCACAACACTTCCTCACGTGTTTCACTCAATTTGATTCACTTAACTCTCGTGTTTAACACACAAATTGGCTTTTTTCCTCTAATCATATAACAAACTATTTCCTTTTACCACACTTAATTATCTCTTTCAGTTCTTTATTGAACTAAAAACAAAACCAAGAAAAACAAAACAAGTGGCACACCAAATATGATATTCCAGCACACTAACAAAGAAAAAGAATTAAGAGAACACAAAGAACAAAAAAGAAATTGAAGAAAGGAAAACAAGCAAGTAAAGGACACAATTGATATTGATGAAAGTACGAATACTTGAATCCTTTTGCAATCTTTTTTTTCTTTTGCTATACATTTCTTTTTTTTTTTTTTTACTGTAAGTTTTTTTTTTGCTGTTCATTTTTTTTTGATGATACCAATTAGTGCGAATCCCACATTGAAACTTTAAGGAGAATACTTAATTTTGAAGTTTCAACTGCCCAAGAAAGTTCTAAACAGATTTAACACAAAACCTTGACCCAATGCTTAATCAAACATGAACCAAAGGTATGGAGAAGGATATTGACGCTACACTCAAGATTTAGATGAGAAGGTGAGTGATAAGTCTTAATTTGGAACGCCACAAGAATGCAAATTCTTGAAAAGTTCACTAGTTCTCAAAAGAACCAAAGAAAGAATAATTCTCTCAAATTCAAATAACTTTAATCTCTCAATTGTCTTACATAGCAAGGTTGCTGAGTTTAAATAGACCAATAAAGACCCAAAAAATCCAAAAAAGATTAAATCCTAGTTCAAGTCGGAGTAGTTCTCCTAACTAGTTAAGGAGTCGTTGAAATTTCCAATTCTGCGTATGCTGTAATGAATTGGTCATAACTCATTCGAGAGAACTCCAAATCTAACTCCGTAAAATTCTTTGGAAAGCTATCTTAATTATCTTTCCAACGGTATATGGCTTGCAAGTTAATTCCAGCTCAATCAATACCAGGTTTATTCCGAAATTAACCTTTCTGCATTTGATCTGAATTGTGCATTTGGCTGGCCAATAGCTTGAATAAAGCCTACAACGCCTTGACATCTCTTCAAGCCCAATTCATGATGTCTTGCATCTTGAATTGTAGTTTCAATCCATATTTTCTCAATTAATCCATTTAAAGCAGCTTGTATCTTTTTGTCTCTAGCTCTTAAAATTGGGCCTTCATGAATGTGCAAAGGGTCACTTGAAGTTTTAATGGTATTCTCTTGATAGTTCTCATCAATTTGCCTTTTCAAGGAGAACGGCACCCCATGATATAAAAGCACCAGTTTGCAGAATGCAAAGACCATCAGAAATAATTTTCAATGGTGGAGGATTTTGAGCAATATGCTTCAACTGCTAAACTGCGTGTGTGTGATGCTTATCCCATGGAGAGGGACATTTCTTTAACAAAGCAGATAAAACATTGGTGTGTTGGTCCACATATGGAAGAAAATCTTTGATATAGTTGACTATACCCAAAAACTGTTGAACTTGCTTTTTGGTAAAGTCTTTATCAGGGAAATGCAGTAATTCCTGTGCAATATGGGGACTAGGTTGATAATGTCCATCTTTGATGTTCATACCGAGATACTCAATCGTATTTGTAGCAATGTGCTTTTTCTATCTGAAAGCATAATACTATATTTTTGTACAATATCATGAAACTATTGGAGTAATGCATGGTGTTCTTCTGCTGTCCTTGAAAATAACAAAATATCATCAATAGAAGATCTAAGGCATGATTCTGAAGCATATAGACCAGCTAATGATGAAGGGTGGCTATTTTTGCTGAGGAGATCTATTCAACCCCTTGAATTTAAACCTAGACTTTTAAGGCTATTGATAAGTTGGCATCTTAAAGGGACAGGTTGAAATTTGGATAGAAAGTGAGTAGAACACTTCCTGCATGTAGAGTGGTCAAAACAGTATCGATGACAGCATGTTGATACCGTTTGAATCTGGTGTCCAACATGGCAATTCTGCTTGTGACAGGTAATCCTTTCCTTCCATGTAAGGTTAGGATTAATCTCACTCCTCCCAAGTAGAGGTGAGTATAGCCTTCTCTTTTCCAGTTGGCAACTAACTCTGGAGGTATCTCTAGAGTGAAATATTGTTCAGCAGTGGTGGCTTGAAAGGTACACTGATCCAACTGAGAAGATTGGATACATTCTTTTAGGAGTGGCCTTTTAGTGCGGATCAGGGATTTTATGTTTCTAGTAAAGAAAGTAAGAAGATTTAGTGATCTGGGCTGATTTAGGATATAGGAATATTCTACAAGGTTTTCTATTTTACTAGCTGTATGTTTGGTGCAAGATTTTGGTAAAGACAATGTAGAAGAAAGTGAAACAGTATTTGAAAGTTCAAAAGATGAAGATGAGGTTGAAGCCATGATAGAAAAGCTCTCTCTATCTCTGAAACCTAGTGATTTTTTAAAACTTAAAAGACTTTTATCTTACAACTTTAAAAATTAAAACAAGTATATCAATGAACAACGTTTGATGGCTCTGATACCAAGATTTTATCTTACCACAAGAAGGCAAAGCAAAGCTTTTTTGAATAATTCAAGATTTTTCTTCCCCCTTCAACATGACAAGCTATTGTCTTTATATAACAAAACCCTAAAGAAAATCCTAATTAATAAAACAAATGAATTAGGCTTAATTAAATTCAAAAGTGGGCTTAATTAATTAAATAACAATTAAGACATTAAAGCCCATAATTAAATAAAAATAAAATTACCCATCATGCTTGTCCACATTTATACCATGCACAACAAGACAATTTACTGTCTATGGTGAAGCTTTGGGATACTTTTCTAGCTCAGCCTCTTTGTAATGAACTTCCACAATCAAGCCTTGTAAATCTTCCTTCATCCTCCTTGTCGTTACCCTAGTTAATGGATCGCCAATTCCTTGCAATGGATCTTGAGAGTATTTGGGAATATTAACTTGAGTTATTTGGTTAGCACCTTCAGCACCTTGATTTCCATTAGCTTCCTTCATCCTCCTTGTCCTTACCCTAGTTAATGGACCACCAATTCCTTGCAATAGATCTTGAGAATATTTGAGAACATTAACTTGAGTTATTTGGTCAGCACTTTCAACACCTTGATTTCCATTATTCCTCTCCTTTTAAAAAGGATTCGTCCTCAAATCATCTACATCAAACAAAGATAAATCAATAACATTAAAAGTTGTACTAACATTACCATAGTCACTTGGAAAATCTATCTTGTAGGCATTATCATTGATTCACTTCAAGACTTGAAAAGGTCTATCTCCTTTAAGCTGTAATTTTGATTTCCTTTGCATAGGAAATCTCTCCTCATGCATGTGCACCCAAACCCAATCTCTAGGTTGGAAGACAACCTTTAGACACCCCTTATTGGCTTGCTTAGCATATTGCTCATTCTTCCTTTTAATATTGGCTCGAACTTTGGCATGTAAATCCTTAACAAAATCTGCCTTTTTCTTGCCATTAAGACTAAGGCAAAGGTAAAATATCTATAGGTATTAAAGGATTAAAGCCATAAACAATTTTAAATGGAGAAAATGAAGAAGTAGAATGAACAGTCCTATTATATGCAAATTCAATATGTGGTAAACACTTTTCCCACTGCCTTAAGTTCTTTTGAATAATAGCATGCAACAAAGTAGTAAGTGTCCTATTAACTACTTCAATCTGACAATCAGTTTGAGGATGTGTAATAACGTAGGCCAAAAATGACTTAGGAACTTAACGTCTCTATCACTAACAATTGTCTTAGGCAATCCATGTAATTGAACTTCTTCTTTAAAGAACAAGTCAGCAATATGTGTTGCATCATTTGCTTTAGAACAAGCAATAAAATGTGCCATTTTACTAAACCTATCAACAACAACAAATATGCTATCCTTACCACTTTGAGACCTCGGTAATCCTAAAAAAATCCATAGATATGTCAATCCAAGGTTGATTAGGCACAGATAAGGGGGTATACAAGCCATGCAGTTTAACTTTAGATTTTGCACATCATGCTTTATATTAGGCCAATAAAAATGCTCCTATAATATACATAAAGTCTTTAGAACACCAAAGTGACCCATCAAACCTCCCCCATGACTTTCCCTAACAAGCAACCCATGAATAGAACAATTAGGCATACATAATTTTATCTCTCTTGAATAGAAATCCTTCATGCTTGTAAAAGTCACCGATGCACACTTATCACATTCCTTCCATACTTGGCTGAAATCAGAACATTAGCAATTCAAAACCAAGTAACTTAGTTTGTAAAGAAGTAAGTAATGCGTACCTCCTAGACAATGCATCAGCTACAATGTTTTCCTTTCCATGTTTGTACTTGGCATGTCTTTTATTAAGCTTACCTTGGGTTTTCAAGAACTTTAAGCTCTCGTGATTAGAATGAATGATGAATTCCCTTGGCCATAGGTAATGTTATCATGTTTGAAGAGTCCTCATTAATGCATAAAGCTTCTTGTCATAATTAGGATAATTCAAGGCTGCCCCACTTAGTTTTCAAAACAGCCCCTAGTCTAATCCTGAATGCATCACATTCTATCTCAAAAGCTTTATCAAAGTTAGGTATCTTATCTTTCAAAGTTTGAAAAGCACAGTCGTACAAATCAGTCCACTTAAGAACAATATTCTTTTTAACAAGTTTATTTAGAAGTGCAGTAATAGAACTAAAATCTTTAATAAACCTTCTTAGGTGTAGGCCAGTCCTTTATTCCTTTTACCTTTTCTTTATCAACATTAATAGCTTGCATAATAGATTCCATGCAAAACATGCACTTCTTAAGATTAGCATACAATTAGTGCTCTCCCAAGACACTGAAAACAATATGCAAGTGTTTCACAAGCTCATCTAAATTTTTGCTATAAACTACCATAAATTTTCCCATGAAAGATCGTAAAACATGATTCATTAACCTCATGAATGTACTAGGTGCATTAGTTAAACCAAAAGGCAGTACCAACTACTCATACAATCCATATTTAGTCTTTCATGTGAATCTAATAATAGTCATTCTTTAAATCAATTTTAGAAAACAAATAGGAGCCATGCAGTTCATCAAGCATATCATCTAACCTAGGTGATGAGAACTATCAAGAGAATACCATTAAAGCTTCAAGTGACCCTTTGCACATTCATGAAGGCCCAATTACAAGAGCTAGAGCCAAAAAGATACAAGCTGCTTTAAATGGATTAATTGAGAAAATATGGATTGAAACTAAAATTCAAGATGCAAGACATCATGAATTGGGCTTGAAGAGATGTCAAGGCGTTGTGGGCTTTATTCAAGCTATTGGGCAGCCAAACACACAATTCGGATCAAATGCAGAAAGGTCAATTTCGGAATAAAACTGATATTGATTGAGCTCTACTTAACTTGCAAGCCATATACCGTTGGAAAGATAATTAAGATAGCTTTCCAAAGAATTTTACGGAGTTATATTTGGAGTTCTCTCGAATGAGTTACGACCAATTCATTACAGCATGCGCAGAATTGGAAATTTCAACGACTCCTTAACTAGTTAGGAGAACTACTCCGACTTAAACTAGGATTTAATCTTTTTTGGATTTTTTGGGTCTCTATTGGTCTATTTAAACTCAGCAACCTTGCTATGTAAGACAATTGAGAGATTAATGTTATTTGAATTTGAGAGCATTATTCTTTCTTTGGTTCTTTTGAGAACTAGTGAACTTATCAAGAATTTGCATTCTTGTGGCGTTCCAAATCAAGACTTATCACTCACCTTCTCATCTAAATCTTGAGTGTGGCGTCAATATCCTTCTCCATACCTTTGGTTCATGTTTGATTAAGCATTGGGTCAAGGTTTTGTGTGTCTTAAATCTATTTAGAACTTTCTTGGGAAGTTGAAACTTCAAATTAAGTGTTCTTCTTAAAGTTTCAATGTGGGATTCGCATCAATTTGGTATCAGAGCAAGTTTCTAATCAGGTTTGAATGTCTTATTTATTTTGATTATAAAAAAAACAACAAAAAAAAAACTTACAGCAAAAAAAAAAAAGAAACGTACAGCAAAAAAAAAAAGATTGCAAAAAGATTCAAGTATTCCTACTTTCCTCAATATCAATTGTGTCCTTTACTTGCTTGTTTTCCTTTCTTTAATTTCTTTTTTGTTCTTTGTGTTCTCTTAATTCTTTATTAGTGTACTGGAATAGCATATTTGGTGTGTCACTTGTTTTGTTTTTCTTGGTTTTGTTTTTAGTTCAATAAAGAACTGAAAGAGAGAATTAAGTGTGGTAAAAGGCAATAGTTTGTGAGATCATTAGAGGGAAAAAGCCAATTTATGTGTTAAACACGAGAGTTAAGTGAATCAAATTGAGTGAAACACGTGAGGGAGTGTTGTAAGGTTTTTTTTTTTTGCTAACTTTAATTTTTCAGATCACAAAATATATCAAAAGAACAAGAAGCTATAGATCAATCGATCATGCACAAAGCCATGCAGCAACAATTTGAGCGCATGAATCTGATGTTTGGAAAGATCCGCGACCAATTGGAAAGGCAAGACACTGCCATAGCCAATCTACAAACGGGGCAACAACCAATAGCTCCTAATGTAAGAGATAATCCCGTGCTGCCATGGGAGATCAGGGTGGTGATGACCTAGATAATTTTGATGACCAGGCCACCGTTGACATGCATGGAAGAGATGATAGAAGGGTAAGACGCATAGATCGTGATTTGGGGAGTATCAAACTGAAAATTCCTTCTTTTGAAGGTAAAAATGATCCGGAAGCTTATTTAGAGTGGGAAAAAAAGGTAGAGCTAGTATTTGATTGCCATAATTACTCCGAGGAGAAAAAGGTACAACTAGCTACTGTTGAATTTACTGATTATGCTATTATTTGGTGGGATCAACTTGTTTTGAGTAGGAAAAGAAATCGTGAAAGGCCTATAAACACTTGGGAGGAGATGAAGGCCATCATGAGGAGGAGATTTGTTCCTAGTCATTATTATAAGGAGCTACATCAATGACATCAAAGTCTTACACAAGGCTCCAGAAGTGTGGAAGACTACCACAAGGAGATGGAAATAATCATGATTCGAGCCAACATTGAAGAAGAACGAGAGGCCACTATGGCTAGATTTTTACATGGTTTAAATCGAGACATGGTGATGAGAACTATCAAGAGAATACCATTAAAGTTTTAAGTGATCCTTTGCACATTCATGAAGGCCCAATTACAAGAGCTAGAGCCAAAAAGATACAAGCTGCTTTAAATGGATTAATTGAGAAAATATGGATTGAAACTACAATTCAAGATGCAAGACATCATGAATTGGGCTTGAAGAGATGTCAAGGCATTGTGGGCTTATTCATGCTGTTGGGGAGCCAAATACACAATTCGGATCAAATGCAGAAAGGTCAATTTCGGAATAAAACTGGTATTGATTGAGCTGGAATTAACTTGCAAGCCATATACCTTGGAAAGATAATTAAGATAGCTTTCCAAAGAATTTTACGGAGTTAGATTTGGAGTTCTCTAGAAGGAGTTATGACCAATTTATTACAGCATGCGCAGAATTGGAAATTTCAATGAATCCTTAACTAGTTAGGAGAACTACTCCGACTTGAACTAGGATTTAATCTTTTTCGGATTTTTTGGGTCTCTATTGGCCTATTTAAACTCAGCAACCTTGCTATGTAAGACAATAGAGAGATTAATGTTATTTGAATTTGAGAGAATTATTCTTTCTTTGGTTCTTTTGAGAACTAGTGAACTTATCAAGAATTTGCATTCTTGTGGCGTTCCAAATCAAGACTTATCACTCACCTTCTCATCTAAATCTTGAGTGTGGCGTCAATATCCTTCTCCATACCTTTGGTTCATGTTTGATTAAGCATTGGGTCAAGGTTTTGTGTGTCTTAAATCTATTTAGAACTTTCTTGGGTAGTTGAAACTTCAAATTAAGTGTTCTCCTTAAAGTTTCAATGTGGGATTCGCATCACATGGCCATGAAAGACCCTAATCATGTTTGAATCTCTTATTTATTTTGATTATCAAAAGAAAACCATTAAAGTTTCAAATCCTTTGCACATTCAAAAGGCCCAAAACAAGAGGTAGAGCCAAAAAGATACAAAAAAATGGATTAATTGAGAAAATATGGATTGAAATTCTACAATTCAAGATGCAAGACATCATGAATTGGGCTCCTTTACGATGTCAAGGCATTGTTTTCTTTATTCAATTTCTTTTTGTTCTTTGTGTTCAGCCAAATTCTTTTTCTTTATTAGGTCAAATGCAGAATAGTCAATTTCGGAATAAAACTGGTTTTGATTTTTCTGGAATTAACTTTTAGTTCATAAAGACCGTTGGAAAGATAATTAAGATAGCTTTCTAAAGAATTTTACGTTTAGATTTGGAGTTCTCTAGAAGGAGTTATGACCAATTTATTAAACAGCATGTTAAATTGAAAAATTCAACGAATCCTTAACTAGTTGTGAGAACTTTTTTTTTTTGCTAATTTAATCTTTTTCGGATTTTTGGGTCAAAATTGAACATTTAAACTATAGATCAACCTTGCTATGTAAGAGAATTGAGAGATTAATGTTATTTGAATTTGAGAGAATTATTCTTTCTTTCCGTTCTTTTGAAAGAACTAGTGAACTTATCAAGAATTTGCATTCTTGTGGCTCCAAATCAAGACTTAATCACTCACCTTCTCATCTAAATCTTGAGTGTGATGACGTCAATATCCTTTGATCCATACCTTTGGTTCATGTTTGATTAAGCATTGGGTCAAGGTTTTGTGTGTCTTAAATCTGTTTAGAACTTTCTTGGGTAGTTGAAACTTCAAATTAAGTGTTCTCCTTAAAGTTTCAATGTGGGATTCGCATCACATTGCCATTAAAGACCCCATTCAGGTTCATCTTTGATGAGAACTATCAAGAGAATACCATTAAAGTTTCAAGTGATCCTTTGAATTTCATGATTATGCTATTATTTGAGTGAGCCAAAAAGATCAATTTGTTTTAAATGGATTAATTGAGAAAATATGGATTGAAACTACAATTTAAGATGCAAGACATCATGAATTGGGCTTGAGAGCGATGTCAAGGCATTATTTTATTCAAGCTATCAAAGGCAGCCAAATCTTACACAAGGGTCAAATGCAGAAAGGTCAATTTCGGAATAAAACTAATATTGATTGAGCTGGAATTAACATTGAAGAAGCCATATACCGTTGGAAAGATAATTAAGATAGTTTAAAAAGATATTTTAATGGAGTTAGATTTGGAGTTATCTAGAAGGTTAGACAATTTATTACAGCATGCGCAGAAAAATTTCAACGACTCCTTAACTAAAAAGGAAAACTTCCACTTGAACTAGGATTTAATCTTTTTCGGATTTTTGGTCAAAATGGCCTATTTAAACTTGTTTCAACCTTGCTATGTAAGAGAATCAAGGATTAATGTTATTTGAATTTGAAGAAATTATTCTTTCTTTGATTCTTTTGAAACTAGTGAACTTATCAAATTTACATTCTTGCATCTTGCCCAAATAAGAGTAATGATCTTGACCTTGGTGATCTAAATCTTGAGTGTGAATCAATATCCTTCTCCATACCTTTGGTTCAGTTTGATTAATGATGGTGTCAAGGTTTTGTGTGTTTTAAATTGATGGTTTTTGGGTAGTTGAAACTTGCAAATAAAGTGTTCTCCTTAAAGTTTCAATGTGATAACATATTTCATCAATTTGCCATCATCAAAGTTCTAATCAGGTTTGAATGTCTTATTTATTTTGATTATCAAAAAAGAAAACACACACTAAAAAAAAAAACTTGAAAAAAAAAAAAAAAAAAAAGAAACAAAAAAAACAAAAAAAAGATTACAAAAGGATTCAAGTATTCCTAGATTAAAGTAAATAAACAATTGTGTCCTTTACTTTTTTTTCCTTTCTTCAATTTCTTTTTTGTTCTTTGTGTTCTCTTAATTCTTTTTCTTTATTAGTGTGACTTGGAATAGCTTATTTGGTGTGTCACTTGTTTTGTTTTTCTTGGTTTTGTTTTTAGTTCAATAAAGAATAAAAGAGAAATCACTCTTGTGTGGTAAAAGGCAATAGTTTGTGAGATCATTACAAAAAGAGAGGAAAAAAAAAAAAATGTGTGTTAAAAAGAAAGAGATAAAGAGAATCAAATGGAAAGATAGAAAAAAATATTGTTGAGAGAAAAGTGTTGTATGTAAACTTTTTTTTTTGCTAACTTTAATTTTTCAGATCACAAAATATGTCAAAATAACAAGATTGATCAATTTGCTGCAAAGCCATGCAGCAACAATTTGAGCTTAACTCTTTTTGCCTAGATCCGTTATTCTGACCAATTGGAAAGGCAAGACACTGATGTAGCCAATCTAAAAAAGTCCCTAATGGTTTGCCACTAATGGAAGAGATAATCAATGGACTTTCTTCCATGGGAGATCATTCCTGGTGATGACCTAGATAATTTTGATGACAAAGGAGCTTGACATGTGTGAAGAATGATAGAAGGGTAAGACGGATAGATCGTGATTGGGAGATCAAACTGAAAATTCCTTCTTTTCAAGGTAAAAATGATCCTACTTATTTGGAGTGGGAAAATGGAGGATGTATTTGATTGCCATAATTAATAAAAAAAGGTAAAACTATCGACATCCTGATTCCTAGAATTGATGACTATTATTTGGTGGGATCAATTTGTTTTGTGTGTTTAGAAAATAGATCTTAAAAGTGGATATAAACAAATTAGGATTAGAGATGAAGGCCATGAGTGAAAATCGCTCCTAAAACAAAATTATGGTTTATATCAAAGGCTTAAATGTCATTTGGATTATCTAATGGCTCCCAAGTGTGGAAGACTTTTATGAGATTAAATAATCATGATTTTGAGTGCAAACTTGAAGAAGTTTGTAGTTGTCTACTTTGGCTGATATTTTTATCATGGTTTAAATCAAGATATTGCTAATGTGGTTGACTTTGCAAAGCATTATGTTGAATTGGAAGACATGGTTCAGGAAGGAAAAAGTTGTATGCTAATTTGAAGAAAGTGGTTTTTGTACAAATCAGATTGTTTTTCTTGGTTATCTTATAAGTCAAAATGGAATTGAAAGATGAAAAGGTTGTTTCAAAGCTATTAAGAATGAGCCAATCAAGGATCATAAAGTGAGGTAAAAGCAAGTTTTCATGGTTTGGCTACTTTTTAAATAGAGATATTAAGTGTTTTAAATGTTTAGGAACAGTCATATTGCATCTCAATGCCCAAATAAGAAAATGATCTTGAGGAAGATGGTGATGTTGAAGTGCATTTAATCTAATCAAGGAGATGATTTCCTATGCCACTTACTTTGGAGGATTTTGCTAAAACTTTTAAAATCCTGTGATGGTAAATTGATGGTTGTTAGACGTGCTTTTGATGCAAGTAAAAGAGGATGCGTCCAATTGATAACATATTTTATACTGAGATGCCACATCAAAGATAAGGTATGTAAACTATGATAATTGATGACAAGGAGAGTTGTATGCTAATGTAGTAGCACTAGTTTGCGTTGAAAAATTGAACTTGAAAACTTCTACCTAAACATCCTGCCATATAAGTTACAATGGTCTTTAAATGATTTGAAAGGGCAGGTTAAAGTAAATAAACAAGTGCTGGGTTTCATTCATTGAGATATTTGAGGTTGTATGTGATCAAATACAAACAAGGTAAGGAGAATTCTTTTGTGGCGACCTGATGCATTATCAATAAGGTATAACTTATCTCTACATTAAATAAAAGATATTCTTTTTGAATGAATAAAAGAAATCACTCTTAATGATCCTTATTTTGCTAATGTGTTTCAATGCTGACAATACAAAAAGAGAGTGATGGAAAGTTTTATAGGCACGATGGGTTCTTATTTAAAGAGAATAAATTGTGTGTGCCATATAGTTCTTTGCGTGAATTGCTTGTGCGTGAAGCTCATGGGAGAGGTTTAATGGGACATTTCGGCATTGCAAAGACTTTAGATGTTTTAAAAGAACATTTTTTTTGGCCACATATGAAACGTGATGTTGAAAGAATATGTGAGAAGTGTATCACTTGTAAACATGCTAAGTCTAGAGTTTTACCCCATGGATTGTATAAACCTTTACCTATACCTAGCGAACCTTGGGTTGATATTTCTATGGACTTTGTTTTGGGTTTACCTAGGTCAAAAAGGGGAAAGGATTCTGTTTTTGTTGTTGTTGATAGGTTTTCAAAGATGGCACATTTCATTCCATGTCACAAAACTAATGATGCAACAAACATAACTAATTTGTTTTTCAAGGAAATAGTCAAATTGCATGGAGTACCAAGGAGCATAGTTTCAGATCGAGATGCTAAGTTCTTAAGCCACTTTTGGAAAACTTTGTGGGGTAAGTTTGGTACTAAACTTTTGTTTTCTACTACTTGTCATCCACAAACTGATGGACAAACTGAGGTTGTAAATAGAACATTGTCCACGATGTTGCGTGCCATTATTCAAAAGAATTTGAAAACTTGGGAAGAATGTTTGCCACATGTTGAATTTGCTTACAATAGAACTGTCCATTCAGCTACTAAATTTTCACCATTTGTGGTTTTAATCCTTTAACTCCTTTGGATTTATTGCCGTTACCTGTTGATGAGCGTGCTAGTTTGGATGGTAAAAAGAAAGCTGAATTTGTTAAGCAATTGCATGAGAAAGTGCGGCACAACATAGAAAAGAGACTGAACAATATCCTAATCAAGCCAACAAAGGACGAAAGGAAGTGGTTTTTCAGCCTGGAGATTGGGTTTGGGTGCATATGAGAAAGGAGAGATTCCCAGCACAAAGGCATTCAAAGTTGCTTCCAAGGGGAGATGGTCCATTTCAAGTGGTTGCACGAATCAATGACAATGCCTACAAATTGGACCTTCCTGGTGAGTATAATGTGAGTGCTACTTTTAATGTTTCTGATCTTTCTCCTTTTGATGTAGGTGAAGATTCGAGGACGAATCCTTTTCAGGAGAGGGGGAATGATGAGAACTATCAAGAGAATACCATTAAAGTTTCAAGTGATCCTTTGCACATTCATGAAGGCCCAATTACAAGAGCTAGAGCCAAAAAGATACAAGCTGCTTTAAATGGATTAATTGAGAAAATATGGATTGAAACTACAATTCAAGATGCAAGACATCATGAATTGGGCTTGAAGCGATGTCAAGACATTGTGGGCTTTATTCAAGCTATTGGGCAGCCAAATACACAATTCGGGTCAAATGCAGAAAGGTCAATTTCGGAATAAAACTGGTATTGATTGAGCTGGAATTAACTTGCAAGCCATATACCGTTGGAAAGATAATTAAGATAGCTTTCCAAAGAATTTTACGGAGTTAGATTTGGAGTTCTCTAGAAGGAGTTATGACCAATTTATTACAGCATGCGCAGAATTGGAAATTTCAACGACTCCTTAACTAGTTAGGAAAACTACTCCGACTTGAACTATGATTTAATCTTTTTCGGATTTTTTGGGTCTCTATTGGCCTATTTAAACTCAGCAACCTTGCTATGTAAGACAATTGAGAGATTAATGTTATTTGAATTTGAGAGAATTATTCTTTCTTTGGTTCTTTTGAGAACTAGTGAACTTATCAAGAATTTACATTCTTGTGGCGTTCCAAATCAAGACTATCACTCACCTTCTCATCTAAATCTTGAGTGTGGCATCAATATCCTTCTCCATACCTTTGGTTCATGTTTGATTAAGCATTGGGTTAAGGTTTTGTGTGTTTCAAATCTGTTTAGAACTTTCTTGGGTAGTTGAAACTTCAAATTAAGTGTTCTCTTTAAAGTTTCAATGTGGGATTCGCATCAATCTTCCTCATGGAAGTCAAAATGGAGCAAAGATGAAAAGGTTGTTTCAAAGCCTAAGATTGAGCCAATCAAGGATCATAAAGAGGGAGGCAGCCAAAGCAAAGGTAAATCCGATTCCCAACACTCTAGAAATAGAGATATTAAGTGTTTTAAATGTTTGGGGATAAGTCATATTGCATCTCAATGCCTAAATAAGAGAGTAATGATCTTGAGGGAAGATGGTGATGTTGAAACCGAGAGTGAATCAGATGATGATCCTATGCCACCTTTGGAGGATGCTATTGATGGTGTAGAGTATCCTGTTGATGGTAAATTGATGGTTGTGGAGGTACAACGTGATAACATATTTCATACTAGATGCCACATCAAAGATAAGGTATGTGGTATGATAATTAATGATAGAAGTTGTACTAATGTAGCTAGCACTAGTTTGGTTGAAAAATTGAACTTGAAAACTCTAAAACATCCTAGGCCATATAAGTTACAACGGCTGAATGATTGTGGGGAGGTTAAAGTAAATAAACAAGTGCTGGTTTCATTCTCTATTGGGAGATATAAAGATGAGGTTGTATGTGATGTAGTACCCATGAATGTTGGACACATTCTTTTGGGGCGACCTTGGCAATATGATAGGCGAGTGACACATGATGGTTACTAAAATAGATATTCTTTTGTAATGAATAAAAGGCAAATCACTCTTATACCCTTAACACCTAGGCAAGTGTATGAGGATCAAATGACAATACAAAAAGAGAGTGATACAAAAAAAGAAAATGAGAGCACAAAAGAAAGAGAGAATGAGAGAAAAGAAAGTGGAAAGATAGAAAAAAATATTGTTGAGAGAAAAGAGAGGCAACATGTAAACTTATTTGCAAAAGAGAGAAAGGTTAAGAGGGCCTTCTTTTCAAAACAGCCTATCATTGTACTTTTGTGCAAAGAGGCTTGTTTGCATACTAATGAGCTTAACTCTTTTTTGCCTAGTGTTATTGTAACTCTTTTGCAAGACTTTGATGATGTGTTTCAAAATGAAGTCCCTAATGGTTTGCCACCTATTAGGGGAATTGAGCATCAAATAGACTTTCTTCCTGGAGCTACCATTCCTAATAGACCTGATGAGAACTACCAAGAGAATACCATTAAAGCTTCAAGTGATCCTTTGCACATTCTTGAAGGCCCAATTACAAGAGCTAGAGCCAAAAAGATACAAGCTGCTTTAAATGGATTAATTGAGAAAATATGGATTGAAACTACAATTCAAGATGCAAGGCACCATGAATTGGGCTTGAAGAGATGTCAAGGCATTGTGGGCTTTATTCAAGCTATTGGGTAGCCAAATACACAATTCCAATCAAATGCAGAAAGGTCAATTTCAGAATAAAACTGGTATTGATTGAGTTAGAATTAATTTGCAAGCCATATACCGTTGGAAAGATAATTAAGATAGCTTTCCAAAGAATTTTACAGAGTTAGATTTGGAGTTCTCTACAAGGAGTTATGACCAATTCATTACAGCATGTGCAGACTTGGGAATTTCAACGGCTCCTTAACTAGTTAGGAGAACTAGTTCGACTTGAACTAGAATTTAATCCTTTTTGGATTTTTGGGTCTCTATTGGCCTATTTAAACTCAGCAACCTTGCTATGTAAGACAATTAGAGATTAATGTTATTTAAATTTGAGAGAATTTTTCTTTCTTTGGTTCTTTTGAGGATTAGTGAACTTATCAAGAATTTGCATTCTTGTGGCGATCCAAATCTAGACTTATCACTCATCTTCTCATCTAAATCTTGAGTGTGGTGTCAATATCCTTCTCCATACCTTTGGTTCATGTTTGCTTAAGCATTGGGTCAAGATTTTGTGTGTCTTAAATCTGTTTAGAACTTTCTTGGGTAGTTGAAACTTCAAATTAAGTGTTCTCCTTAAAGTTTCAATGTACGAATCACACCACTAGGGATAGGATGTATAGTTTAATGTTATTTTGTTAATGGCTCGACAATCAACACATGCGCCAAGTTCCATCTTTCTTTGGGACTAATATGACAGGAACTGAACATGGGCTAAGACTCTCCCTTACAAAACCCTTTTACAATAACTCATCCACTTGCCTTTGTATCTCCTTCGTCTCCTTAGAGTTAGCTCTATAAGTAGGTCGATTTGGTATGGTAGAACCAGGTATGAAGTCTATTAATAGAATCTCTTCAGGAAATAGGTCCTTGAATTCTTGCAATAAAGACACGACAACACTAGGCAAAGAGGTAATCCATAAGAATCTCTTCAGGAAATAGGTCCTTGAATTCTTGCAATAAAGACACGACAACACTAGGCAAAGAAGGGTTAAGGTCATTAATAGAAAAATAAACATCCTTGTACACAATCACAAGTACTTGCTACCTTGCCATTATTGAACTTTTAGCCTCATATTTTTCAGCAAATGCACTCATTCATTTATTTTTCTCTCCTTTTTGCTTACTTTCCTCTTTCTTTTGTTTATTTTTTTCTCTATTTTTCCTCTCAATATTGCTTATTGTCTTTTTCTTTTCCTCTTCCTCACACTTTTATTTTTCTCTCAATTTGCACTCTCTTGCTATCCTAATCTGGTCTTCATAGGCTTGCAAAAGTTTGAGAGGTTCCTTGCTATCCCACATCGGTTGGGATCTTAGCTAGGGTCTATTTTATAAGTGCTGGGCAGTCCTCACCCTTCGAGAGCTCTTTTGGGCCGAAGCCTAACTCAACCCCAAAAGAGCTCTCGAAGGGTGAGGACTGCCCAACACTTATAAACTGGACCCTAGCTAGGATCCCAACCGATGTGGGACAAGGTGCTTATCATTCACAACCTTATACCAAGGAGCTGAACAGATCTCTTCGGCCAAAATAGCCACCCTTCATCATCAATTGGTCTATAGGCTTCAAAATCATGCCTTAGATCTTCCTACACTAGAAAACCACTCTAATGCCCTTATGGTGTTAGCTGAGTTACCAAAGAGGGAGTAAGGGCAGCGGAATACAAGATCGCCATAATATCAAGGGAAACACAGCTTATCATAAAACTTCAAAGCAGTTTCCACTAGTCGTACAGCCCAAAACTTAAGACACTCCTGGTCTTCTTCAACAGGGCACCAGACCGTCTAGGAAACAAGCATGAGTTTTTCTGATGCACAGGGTCCTTGAACAAGGCAAGTGCAGAGCATACTATCTCAAGTTTTCATTTTAGAAAATGAACTTGATAAATCGTTTTTCAAACCTTTTCAGAAATCCTAAGAACTTCGTTAACAGAGAGAGAAGAGAGAGTTTAGAGATTCATAGCTTAGAAAACAAACTTCTTACTTATGACTTATGTTACAATAAGGAGGGAGCTGCCTTAAATAGGCGAGCTGAGCAGGACAGGACCCCTGCTTTTACAAAAGCAAGAATAAAATAAAACATCTACTTTTCAAAAGTAGGAGACAGGATAAAAAGCAAAAGCTAAAAGAATAGGACACGTCCCTATCTCTTTTCTAAAGTAACTTTAATAAAGTAAAGCAAAAGCAAAAGCATAATCACACTCAAACAAAACATAATTATTACAACACGACAAAATACAAAGCGTCGGCAGGCTGATGTGTCTCAGAGTGAGATGGCATCAGTGTCTGAGTCAGTGTCATCGTCAGCAGGTACTTTGAAGACCTTTTCAGGATGAGAACAACCTGGGACACAAGGCCAAGGGCAGAATTGGGCTCTTTGTTCTTCATCGAGGTTAGGTGATGGTTTGGGCCGGACTTGGGAGCAATAAGGTGGATAGGGCTGCTCTGGAGGTTGGCTAGTTGGTTGAGAACTTGTGCTTGCTTCGTTAGGATTTGCAGGTGGTGTTTGAAGCTGTTCTAAGTGTTGTGTTAAGGACATGAATTCTTCCCAAGGGTCTTGGGCGTCTTGGAATAAAAAGTCAGTGTAATCTGGCCTTTCTTCCTTGAGGATAATCCCTGAGGTTTTTGGTGTAGATATGGCTGAAGGAGTTGGGACTATGAGAACATCATGCTGGGGACCTAATGAGGTGTGGAGGATATTCGTTGGTGGTTCTGACCTATGATTAAGTTGGCACAGAAAGGTGGTCAAAGTTTTTTGGATATTTTGATCCTGTTCAAGAAGGGTTGGATGTGGCAGAGTTTGCCACTCACGTGCTTGGTCTACAGTCCAGAAGTTATCAATGTGTGGATGTTGGAAATATGGTCTGTGAATGGTGAAGACAGATGTGAACATATCTGCTTCTGTGTCTGGGATTTGTTCAAGGTGGTTAAGGGAGATGATTTGCTGTAATTTTATTCTCCACCAAGGAATTGGAGAATACCACTCGAGCACGGTCCAAATGAGGGAAGTGGACTGTTCAGGATCTATGAGATATTTTGAAAGAGGTCTGACTGGAAAGACGAGTTTTGTAACATAAAGGACAGTAAGGCACCAGATGTACCATAACTCATCTTCAGTAATACCTTTGAGAGGATGGAGATACAGACCTGTAAGGAATAAGTCTTCAGGATGGAAATCCAAGATAGGAATGGAGTCAGTGAGGAAATAGGCCTTGTGAATAGCAAATGCTGAGGTAAAAGTTTTGCCAGGGGGAAAATATCGTTTGGTGAGGGCTTGTGTAGGTAGAGAGGTAGCCATAAGAAGGAAAGGGAAATGATAATGAGAAGAAATGCAGTGGAGATGCTTGGATGGTTTGGAGAGTCTGGATAGAAGATCAGGGATGAGGTTCTGGGTTCCTTTTATATGCTTTACGGAGAAGTCATATTTTGAAAACCAGTCTTTTAATCGCAAAACATCTTCTCTGGAATATTCTTTCCTTTTGTGTTCAGGATGGCTGGAAAAGATGAGCTGTCCAATCTGATAAGAAAATGATAACCGATTAAATGATATTCAAATTTTTTAATACCATTTTTTACGGCTAAAATCTCTTTGTAGATACTGTGGTAGTGGCATTGTGAGTCAGAGAAATGTCCACTAGCGTATCCGATAAGATTCTCTTTTCCATTGATTTCTTCGAGGAGTCTGACTTACCATGAGGTGTCACTTGCATCTGTCTGTAAGATCCGGTTGCCATCTGTAATGAGCTTTAATGGTGGAGGATCTTGTGCAATCTGTTTAAGCTTGGTGACAGTTGTAGTATGGGTGTCATTCCATTCTGGAGGCTTCTTTTTCAATAAAGCCGAAAGTTGTGCTGTATGTTGGTCTACATGTGGGATGAAGTCACGGATGTAATTGATGATACCAAGGAATTGCTGGATCTACTTTCTGGATAAGTGTTGATCTGGAAAGTGAAGCAGTCCTTGGGCAATGTGCTTTCCTGGTTGGTAGTGACCGTCTTTGATGACCATGCCAAGGAATTCAATGTTGGAGGTGGCTATGGTGCTTTTCTTGGGAGACAGCATGATTCCATAAGATTGAATGATGTCAAGAAAGTGATTTAACAGCTGGCGATGTTCTGCATGTGTTTCTGAAAACAACAAAATATCGTCAATGTAAATCAATGCATGATGCAAAAGAGGTTGAAAGATTTTGACCATTGCTTTTTGGAAAATGGAAGGAGCAGTCTTTAAACCAAAGGGTAAAACTGTCCACTGATAATGAGCATTTGGAATGCAAAAAGCAGTTTTGTATCTTTCAGAGGGTTCAATGCTTAATTGCCAAAAACTTGATTTTAAATCAAATTTTGAAAAGATTTGGGCATTTTTCAAATATGTGAAAATGTTTTGTCTTTTTGGAAGAGAAAATTTGTCATCTTGTAAAAACATATTTAAAGGTTGGTAATCGATGACTAATCTCTTTTTTCCACGGACAAGTTCAGAGTGTTTTTCCACATAAAAGGCTTGACAAGCCCACTGAGAAGTTGTGGGTTCAATTAGACCTTGGGCCAAAAGTTGTGAGCATTCATTTTGGGCTAGGACTAAGTCAGAGGGACTCATTCCCGGATGGGTCGCTTCGGTAGGATTGGTGTCTTCATTTAGCTTGAAGGGTAGCTTAATGAAGAAGGACTTGTTTTTCCATAATGGACTTGGATGGGTGAATTCAGCATGAGACTCAGGGCAAAACTGCAGTAGTTTGGCTGAGATGTCTTGATAGAACTGAGGAGAATTGGAAAGACTGTAGAGTCTGAGGATGTTTATGAAGGGTTTGAACATGGATTTGACTCGAATACCGGTTGGAAGGATTTGGAGATGAGGAACTTTGGAAATGGTATCGAAACCTAATAAGATGTCTTTGTCAGGTAGGTTCGATCCAATGACATGTGTCCAAATAACACAATTTGGGAAGATTCGAATACCAATGGGATGTTTGGTAATCAAATCTGTTGTGAAGAGTTTTCCATCGGCTGCTTTGAAATGTTCTGTGTGAGGCTTCCAGTGGTGAAGTGGAAGGATATCTGGATTAAGCATTGTCTTCTGAGCGCCTGTGTCAAAAAATCCAATGACAGGAAGTGGCCTGTGAAACTTGGAGGGTAAAACCTGGATTTTGACTGATGGAATTGGAATAGAGGAATCCAATGACAAAGATTGTTGATTGTAGACAGTAAGGAATCCATCTGTATCAGAATCATCAGATGAATTTTCCAGTCCGAACACTGTTTCTTCATTTGGAGCTTCTTGTTCTGAGAAACAAGATTCAACTTCTTCTTTGTCTAGAGAATAGTCTGTAACAGTCTGTAAATGCTTGATGAGACGAACAGCTTTGTCTCTCTTGTTAGGACAATCTCTAGAGTAGTGTCCTTTCTTTTTGCAAATGAAGCATCTACTAGACTTTTGTTGTTGTCTTTCCTTAGAGGAAGGAGACTTTTTTCTATAGAATGTGAATGGTCTGCGAGGTTTCTGATAATAAGGCTTGGAAGAAGACTTCTGTTTGAGCTTTCTGAAATGCTTCTTCTTGTGAGGACCGCAATCACATTTCTTCTTATCTTTGCACTTGATTTGCAGATAAGGCTTTTTACAAGCACTTCTGAATGGTTCTTTGTCTTTGATCAGTTCTTTGAAGAACTGTTTCTGTTCACAAAGTTTGTCAAGACATGTCTTTACAATCTGGAAGATCTTGCCTAAGGAGATGTTTTCAAGGCTGAGGTTGTAAACAGCAAGTTGTCTTTGAATATCTGGTTGCAATTCATCAGGTAAGGAAGCAAGGAAAACATGCTTGAGAGTTAGATCATTAAAACCATTCAATTTGTAGAACAATATTGACATCCTTTTATAGTGGAAGTCAAGATCTTTGGCTTTGAGAGAACAGCACTTCATGTTGAGATAATCTCGTCAGGCTACTTCAAAGTGTGCGGCTGGTTCGCCAATGAACTGTTCATGAAGGAGTGCTAAGGCTGAGGAAACATCAGATAACTGGACAAACTGAAGTTGTCTGTATGAGCCTAAGCTGTCAAACCAATCTCTGAGAGATCCAATGAAACGGGTGGTTAGTTCCTTAAGAACTGATTCCACTGTTGCGCCGGGTTTAAGCATTTGGAGGTCTACCCAAGCTGAGATCTCGGATAGTTTGTCGCGCCATTTACTTGTTAGAATATCATCAAAAGTAAACCATGGACCATTGGATGACTTTGGATATTGCTGTTCAGGAGGAGGTGCAGATGTAGATTCAGTAGGATCATCAACATCTGAGGGAATCTCAAAGTAAGATTCTGGTTGAGAAGTCTGTGCATGCTCTGTTTCTTCTGGTTGAGCCATGAGGAGCTTGGTGGTGTCTGCATAAGACTTTTCTGAATCGGTAGTAGAAACCGAAGAGAGTGAAGGTTCTGAACTGGTTGCAGAGTTTGAGTCTGTGGGTTGAGATGATGAGTCAACAGATCGGTGAGCAGGTTCAGATTCTGAGGATGATTCTTCTGTGGAGGTATTTGTGGAAGAATTAACAAGATGAGGATAGGAAGCATATTGATGCATTGGAGCTTTATCTTTTGATTAAGGCACATGAGGTTGAGGTTGAGTCATGTGAGAAGAGGGAATAGGTTGAGACACCTGAGGAGGTACTGAGGTGTATTCTGGTGATTCCTGTTCATGAGGTTCAGATTGTTGAGTTTGTGGAGCAGGTTGAGATGGTTGATGTATCTTCAAAGGTTTAGGTTGAGGTTTGGACCTTGGTTTCGGCTTTGAAGGTTGAGTAGGTTGAGGTGTTTGTTTGAATAACGTATGAGTCATTCCAAACAACTTTGAAGGGTCGTATTGCTTGATTGGAGCTAGCAATGGAGTGAACGGATGGTAGGTCGGACCAATAGAAGGTATTGGTGGAGTCTGAGTAAAGAGGGTAGGTCTCTGCTTTTCAGATTCAATCCGGTTCAGTTCTGCTTGCAGCTTTCTGATTTCTCGTTCTTTGCTATCAAACTTAGGACCATAATATCTTAGTCTGAGCATTTCTCGTAATTCAGCATCAAGTTGAGCAACTCTGTTCTTTAGATCCTGGTGGATTTGCTGCAGTTGTGAGGTGATGGAATCAACTTTAGTTTCAATCTTATCAGTTCGTAAACTGATTCGATCGACTTGTTGATGGATATGCTGTAGAGTATTATTCTGAGCTCTGGCATTCTGAGTTTGCCAGTTGAGGACTGATTCAAAGGGTTTTGGTTCTTCAAGATGACCAGCAGAGGTAATTGGTGAAGGAACAAAAGGTTTTGAGACAATCTTTCTCTGGGTGTCAGTTTGTGGTTCAAGAGGTGGAAAGTTTGAAGAATAATCTCTGGAAGAATAATCTCTGGAGAACATCATACATGAGATCGGTTGTGGTGGTTGGATGACTGGTGAACGGACTTCTGTTTTGCAGTGTTTTGCAATCCATTTGAGTTCCTTGTGGTAAAGAGGTAAAGGTGCAGGTGCAGATGGAGGTGAAGGAGGGTTTTGTGGCTTGTTATGGTCAACCTTACAAGAAGTAAGATACTTCTTTTTAGGTTTTCTTTTAGGAACAAATTCATCTTCGCCATCTTGCCAGCACAGACAATCTGGATCACACATATCAGATCCAGGAGCATCCCAAAGGAAGTGTTTTCCAATCTTAGCAGGATAAATTGGATAGCCTTCTGAAGTGAAGCCAGTGATTGGAAGTTTTTCTTGACCAGTATGGACTGGAGCAATCATTGAGGAATATGTGAAAGATAGTCTAGGAGACTCTGGTGGAGCTGTAGGTAAAACAGCTGGAGGAGTCACAGCCTCCTGAGGGGGTTTGAAAGTCATTTTGACAGATCCATCTTGTCTGCGTTCAAACATACTTTCAGATGTCTGAATTGGAGTATCATTTTGATGGAACTTTTCATAGTTGGAGATCCATTCTAAAGGCATGAGCTTTACAAGTTCCTGTTGAGAAATTTGTCTGGGAATCTAAATGATAGTTGGAGTTTGATCAGATTCAGCTAATACCATAAGAGCATCAGAGTGACTTTCTGGAGTTGGAAGATCTAAGGCATGATTTTGGAGCCTATAGACTAATTGATGACGGAGGGTTGCGATCTTTGCTGAGGAGATCTGGTCAGCACCTTGAATTTGGACTTGGACTTTCAAGGCGGTGGAAAGGTTGATATCTTGTAAGGACAAGTTGAAGTTTGGGTAGAAGGTGAGAAGAGCACTGCCTGCATGTAAGGTAGTCAAAACTGTACCAATAACAGCGTGTTGATACTGTTTGAACCTGGTGTCAAGCATAGCAATTCGAGTAGTGACAGGTAATCCTTTTCTCCCATGAAGAGTCAGGATTAATCTTACTCCGCCGAGATGGAGATGAGTATAACCTTCTCGTTTCCAGTTTGCAACGAGTTCTGGAGAAATTTCTAGAGTAACATACTGTTCAGCAGTAGTAGCTTGAAGAGTACACTGATCTAGTCGTGAGGACTGGATGTATTCTTTAGGAAGAGGACGTTTTGTACTGATGAGGGATTTGATACTACGGGTAAAAGAAGTAGAACGTTTATACAGATGATAAGGACTGATAAAGGGAAAGGAAGACTCAGTGATTTGAGCAGATTCAGGAATATAGGAATATTCTACAAGATTTTCTATCTTATTTGCAGTATGCCTAGTGCATGATTTTGGTAGAGACAAGGTAGAAGAAAGGGAAATAGTACTTGAAGATTCTGAAGAAGATGTAGAAGCCATGATTTTGCAATCTCTCTCTCTGTGTCCTGAAGTCTAGGATTCTTTCAAAAACTGAAAAACATTTTATCATACCACTTTTCTTTGAAATCAAAACATGATATTATCACTCAAAAAATGAGATAAAAGGGCTCTGATACCACTTATGGGCCGAAAGCCTAACTCAGCCCCAAAAGAGCTCTCAAATGGATTGGATCGCCAAAGACTAACCCTAAAACAAGGGATCCCAAAAACAAGGTGCTTATCTTTCAAAACCTTCCTTCACCAATCTTAAGTCCAATCCCACAAAGTCAACCAATCTCTTATATGATGTTCTCCTCGTCATCCAAAGATTATGTTTCCAATTTTCCAAGAATTAGAAACTCATGCTTTTAGAATGGATTCCCGGAAATTTCATCGAGAAAATGCTCCATTCGAGACATCTAAAAGCTTGTTTGAAAATGGATCCGTTTGACATTCAAGCCTCCACAATCAACTCCTCACACCTCACCTTGAAGAGCTAAAATCATTTGAATACTCTTTTAAATTGGCAAACTCAAAATGCCAACCACCAACAAGTTGACAAAATCAATTTAATGTGTGATCCAGTTGCCCTTGTTGGGAAGATGGAAACTAAGATTGATTCAATAACTTTACAAAAAAGAAGTTTCTTACAAATCCATCATCATCACAAAAACTTATAAATCCTCCTTCACCACCACCAAGACTATTGCTCAAAAAAGAGCTTATATTGAATTACATACCATGCTCTAGCAAAGGTATTATGGTTTAGAATTTGATAAAAAACCAAAAGATGTTCTCGTTTCCAATTTTCCACACTTAAAACTCGAGTTAGATTCCCGTAAAAATCAAATTCACCTATCACTCCTACAGGTCACCTTGAAGAGCCAAAATCATTTGAATTAGTTTTAAATTGGCAAACTCAAAATGCCAACCACCAACAAGTTGACAAAATCAATTTATGAACTGATAGGATTGAAACTAAGGTTGATTCAATAACTTTACAAATGCAGCAAATCCATCAGAACTTATAGTCTGAGTTGCTCAACTGGATATTGAATTACATACCATGCTCTAGCAAAGGTATTATGGTTTAGAATTTGATAAAAAAGAAAGAAAATTCCAACAATTAGATCGAGCCCAACATACCATCCATTTACACTCTTCATTGAAACTCCACAAATTCCAACAATTAGCCCAACATACCATCCATTTACACCATTACTACCTCCAGTCCGGCCCTATGACCCATCTAAATTATTTGGAATGACCCATACACTATTCTAAAATACACCTCAACCATCTCAACAACCAAAGCCCAAATCCAAGTCCAAACCTCAGCCCAAACCCAAGCCTCTGAAAATCCACCAACCATCTCAGATTGAGACTTAAGAACAACAGTCTCCAGAATATACTTCTATTCCTCCACCACATTTGTCCCAATCAAAAGATAAAGAACCCATGCATCAGTAAACTTCTCATTCTCATTATGTTGAAACTTCTGATTCAACAGAAGTAGACACATATGCTTTAGGATCTGAAACTGATAATAGATCTGCTAAACAGTTATCAAAATCATCAAAATCCAACTCTGAATCCAGCACCGAGTCCTTGATCTCCTCAGCCTCTACAACTGATTCTGAAAGGTCATATGTAGATATCACCAGGCTCCTGATGGCACAGCCAAAAGAAACATAACACACTCAAACATCTCAACCAGAGTCTTACTTCGAGATACCTTCTAATGTGGATGATCCTGCTGAATCCATATATGCAAGCTCCAAAACCATCGAATGGGCCATGGTTTACCTTTGATGACATACCCACCAACAAATGGCGAGAGAAACTGTCTAAAATCTCAACCTGGGTAGACCTCCAAATGATCAGAGCAGGAGCAATAGTAGAATCTGTTCTCAAAGAACTTGTTACTCATTTTATAGGTTCTTTACGAGACTGGTTTGATGGTCTTGGTCCCTATAGACAATCCAATTTGTTCAAATGCCAAACGTCTCTTCAGCATTCGCCATCCTTTATGAACAATTTATTGGAGAACCAGCAGCAGTTTTTGAAGTTGCCAGACTAGATTATCTTAACATGAAATGTTGTTCACTCAACTCAAAAGATCTTGACTTCCACTATAAGAGGATGTCCATTTTGTTTTACAAACTGAATGGATTCAATGACCCCACACTCAAGCATGTCTTTCTTGCCTCTTTACCCGATGAACTGCAACTAGAGATTCAAAGACAGCTCACTATTTACAATCTCAATCTTGAAAATATTTCCTTAGGAAAGATCTTTTAGATTGCCAAAGGATGTCTTGAAAAACTTTGCGAGCAAAAATAGTTCTTCAAAGAACTGATCAAAGACAGAAAACCATTCAGAAGTGCTTGTAAAAAACCATATTTGCAGATCAAGTGCAAAGACAAGAAGAAATGTGATTGTGGTCCTCAAAGAAAAAACTTCTCAGAAAATTCAGACACCCGAGATCTTTTTCAAAATCTCATTTTCAGATATCTCAAAGGCCATATAAATTCTATAGGAAAAGATCTTCTTCTTCCAGAGAGCAGTAAAGGAAGAAATCCAACAGATGTTTTATTTGCAAGAAAAAAAGACATTATGCCAAAGATTGTCCTAACAAGAGAGATAAGGCTATCAGACTAATCAAGCATTTACAGTCTATTACAGATTATTCCCTTGACAAGGAAGAAGTTGAGTCCTATTTTTCTGAACAGGATGAACCAAATGAAGAAACGGTGTTCACACTTGAAAACTCGTCTGATGAGTCTGAAACAGATGAGTTTCACACAATCTATAATCAACAGTCTTTGTCCTTGAATTCCTCAATTCTAATTCCATCAGTCAAAATCCAAATTTTACTCTTAAAATTCCAAAGACCAATCCCTGCCATTGGTTTTCTTGATACAGGTGCTCAAAAAACAATGCTGAACCCAGATATTCTTCCACCGCAACACTGGAAGCCTCACACGAAACATTTCAAAGCAGCAGATGAAAAAATCTTCACTACAAATTTGATTACCAAAAATCCCATTGGTATTCAAATTTTCCCCAATTGTGTCATTTGGACCAAAATCATTGGATCAAAACTACCTGATAAGGATATCTTGTTAGATTTTGACATCATCACCCAAATCAAACACCTCCAAATCATTCCCACTGGAATCCGAGTAAAGTCCATGTTTAAACCCTTTATTATTGTTCTTAGACTTTACAGCCTTATAGATTCTCCACAGTCTTACCAAGACATTTCCACCAAATTTCTCCACTATTGTCCAGAGTCTCATGCCGAGTTCACCCATCCAAATCCATTATGGAAAAATGAGTCTTTCTTTGTCAAACTGCCTTTGAAGCTAAATGAAGACACTAACCCTACTAAGGCAACCCATCCAAGAATGAGTCCTTCTGACTCAGTCCTAGCCCAAAAAGAGTGTTCCCAAGCATTTTATATGGAAAAGGGTTCTAAACTTGTCCGAGAGAAAAAGAGATTAGTCATTAATTATTAACCATTAAACATGTTTTTACAAGATGACAAATTTCCACTTCCTAAACAACAAAACATTTTCACATATTTGAAAAATGCCCACATCTTTTCAAAATTTGATTTGAAATCAGGTTTTTGGCAATTAGGCATTGAACTATCTGAGAGATACAAAACAGCTTTTTCATTCCCAATGCCCATTATCAATGGAGAGTTTTACCATTTAGATTAAAAACTGCCTCTTCCATTTTTCAAAAAGCAACGGTTAAAATCTTTCAGCCCATACTACATCATGCATTGATTTACATTAACAATATCTTGTTATTTTCAGGAACTCATGAAGAACATCGCCAGTTGTTAAATCAATTTCTTGATATTGTTCAATCTCATGGGATAATGCTGTCGGCAAAGAAAAGCACTATTGCCACAGATAACATCTAATTTCTTGGAATGGTCATTAAAGACGGTCCTTACCAACTAGGAAAGCACATTACCCAAGAATTACTTCATTTTCTAAATCAGCATCTAACCAAAAAGCAAATCCAGCAATTTCTCAGAATTGTTAATTACATCTGTGATTTTATCCCTCATGTGGACCAACACACCAGACAGCTTTTGGCTTTATTAAAGAAGCCACCAGAATGGAACAATCATCATACTTTAGCTATCATAGCATTAAAGAAGATTGCATAAGATCCTGTACCATTAAAGATCATCACAAATGGCAATTGGATATTGTAGATCGATGCAAGTGATAACTCATGGGGTGCTGTACTCCTCAAAGAGATTGATGGAAAAGAGAACTTTATCGGATATGTTAGTGGACACTTTTTTGATTCATAGTGCCACTACCATAGTATCTACAAAGAGATCTTAGCCGTGAAAAATGGTATTAAAAAATTTGAATATCATTTAATCGGTTATCACTTTCTTATCAGGATAGACAACTCATCATTTCCGACCATTATGAATTTAAAAGGAAAGAATATTTCAGAGAAAATGCTCTTGAGGTTAAAGGATTGGTTCTCGAAATATGATTTTTCAGTGAAGCATATAAAAGGAACCCAGAACCTTATTCCAGACTTACTCTCAAGATTAGCCAAACCACCACAACTCATACATAGCATCTCATCCCTATACCATTTTCTGATAATTGCCATGGCCACCTCTCTACCAAGGCAAGCCTTAACCAAAAGATATTTTCCCCTGGAAAAACGTTCAACTCAGCCTTTGCCATCCAAGATTATGCCAAAAAATATGTTTCCAAGTTTTTCATCAAAGCCTACCTACTCATAGACACAATCCCTATCCTGGATTTCCATCTAGAAGAACTGTTCCTCAGAAAGGAATCACTGAAGATGAGTTATGATACATCTGATGCCTAATTGTCCTTTGTGTCACAAAACTGGTTTTCCCAGTCAGACCCCTGTACAAACATCTTATGGATCCAGAGAAATCAACTTCTCATCCAGACCGTGCTTGAATGGTATTCATCAATTCCTTGGTGGAAAATGAAGTTACAACAACTATCCTCCCTCTACAACCTTGAAAGGTGCCACAAATAGAAGCATATGTTCACATCTGTCTTCACAATTCACAGGCCATACTTTCAACATCCCCACATTGACAATTTTTAGACTGTTGACCAGGCACGTGAATGGTACACCATGCCATATCCAACCCTTCTAGAACAAGATCAGGACATTTAAAGGAACTTGCACAATTTTCTTTGCCAACTCAATCACAAGCCAAAACTACCCAAGAACATCTCCCACACCTCTTTGGGTCCTCAACATGACATCTTAATGGTCCCAACTACTTCAGTCATTTCCACACCAAAGACCTTAGGTATCATCCTCAAAGAAGAAAAACCAGACTATATGGACTTCCTATTTCAAGATGCCCAAGACCCTTGGGAAGACTTCATGTCACTATCCCAGCACCTTGATCAACTCTAGACAGCACCTTCACTCAATGAAGCCAGCACTAGCAACTAGCCAGCCAACCAACACAACCAGCCAGTTAGCCAGCCAGAAAAACAAAAAAGTCCTCCTCCACAATGGCCCAAGAAAGAAGGATGCCGATATCTAACATGTGGTCCCCATTGTGATCATCCAGAATTAGTACCTTTAGCAAAGATCTAGTCAAAAGATGACACAGACAACTCATCATATGAGAATTACATGAACCTGTCCATGTTTCCATAAGCTTTATGGTGTGTCCCCACTATAATAAGTGTGTTTTATGAGTGCTTGCCTTTAGTTTGCTTTGTTTTATAAAAGTGTGACAAGAGGATAAGGGTCTTGTCTTATCCTTTTTAATTATTATGTTTGTAGGCCCATTAGTGGGACCGTTCTTATCCTTTCATTGAGGAATTATCTTATTTAAGAGACACACTCCTCACCTTGTAAAAGGAGAAAAAAAAAAGAAAACTTGAACTTAGAAGAAATAAACAGTGTGTTTTAAAAACCATGACTCTCTAAACTCTCTCTCTCTCTCTTCTCTATCAACAAAATCTTAGTGTTCTTAGGATCTGAAAAGAATTTTATCGGTTCATTTTTAAACTTGAGAAAGTATGCTCTACACTTGCCTTGAACAAGGATCCTGTACATCAGAAAACTCTTGATAGTATTTCTTTCGGGTTTGGTACCCTGTTTAATGACAAACGGTGTTAAGTTTTGGGTTTATAACCTTATGAAAAACTATTTTGAGTTTTGATGCATCTGGGTATATAGGCTGGAAACCCGAGCATCCGGGCTACTAGTCCAAAGGATGCACTTTGAGGCATCATTGCTCTGGTGTAACAATACCACGTACTCCGTTGCCCCCCATTTGGATTTGTTAATTACAAAAGAGTAATGATTCTTATACCCATCATGGAAAGCCCTCCTATCAAATTACCATGGTTGGCCAAGCAATATATGATCAGCATGCATCGATGCCACATCATAAATTACCTCATCCTTATACTTGCTGATGAGAACTATCAAGAGAATACCATTAAAGCTTTAAGTGATCCTTTGCACATTCATGAAGGCCCAATTACAAGAGCTAGAGCCAAAAAGATACAAGCTACTTTAAAAGGATTAATTGAGAAAATATGGATTGAAACTACAATTCAAGATACAAGACATCATGAATTGGGCTTGAAGAGATGTCAAGGCATTGTGGGCTTTATTCAAGCTATTGGGCAGCCAAATACACAATTTGGATCAAATGCAGAAAGGTCAATTTCGGAATAAAACTGGTATTGATTGAGCTGGAATTAACTTGCAAGCCATATGCCTTGGAAAGATAATTAAGATAGCTTTCCAAAGAATTTTACGGAGTTAGATTTGGAGTTCTCTAGAAGGAGTTATGACCAATTTATTACAGTATGTGCAGAATTGGAAATTTCAACGACTCCTTAACTAATTAGGAGAACTAGTCCGACTTGAACTAGGATTTAATCTTTTTCGGATTTTTTGGGTCTCTATTGGCCTATTTAAACTCAGCAACCTTGTTATGTAAGACAATTAAGAGATTAATGTTATTTGAATTTGAGAGAATTATTCTTTCTTTGGTTCTTTTGAGAACTAGTGAACTTATCAAAAATTTGCATTCTTGTGGCGTTCCAAATCAAGACTTATCACTCACCTTCTCATCTAAATCTGAGTGTGGCGTCAATTTCCTTCTCCATACCTTTGGTTCATGTTTGATTAAGCATTGGGTCAAGGTTTTGTGTGTCTTAAATCTGTTTAGAACTTTCTTGGGTAGTTGAAACTTCAAATTAAGTGTTCTCTTTAAAGTTTCAATGTGGGATTCACATCAATTTGGTATTAGAGCAAGTTTCTAATCAGGTTTGAATGTCTTATTTATTTTGATTATAAAAAAAAACGAACAGAAAAAAAAAACTTACAGCAAAAAAAAAAAGAAACATACAGCAAAAAAAAAAGATTGCAAAAGGATTCAAGTATTCCTACTTTCATCAATATCAATTTTGTCCTTTACGTGCTTGTTTTCCTTTCTTCAATTTCTTTTTTGTTCTTTGTGTTCTCTTAATTCTTTTTCTTTATTAGTGTGCTAGAATAGCATATTTGGTGTGCCACTTGTTTTGTTTTTCTTGGTTTCATTTTTAGTTCAATAAAGAACCGAAAGAGAGAACTAAGAGTGGTAAAAGGCAATAGTTTATGAGATCATTAGAGGGAAAAAGCCAATTTGTGTGTTAAACACGAGAGTTAAGTGAATCAAATTGAGTGAAACACGTGAGGGAGTGTTGTGAGGTTTTTTTTTGCTAACTTTAATTTTTCAAATCACAAAATATGTCAAAAGAACAAGAAGCTATAGATCAATCGATCATGCACAAAGCCATGCAGCAACAATTTGAGCGCATGAATCTGATGTTTGGAGAGATCCATGCCAATTGGAAAGGCAAGACACTGCCATAGCCAATCTACAAAAGGGGCAATAACCAATAGCTCCTAATGTAAGAGATAATCAATGGCGTGCTGCCGTGGGAGATCAAGATAGTGATAACCTAGATAATTTTGATGACCAGGCCACCGTTGACATGCGTGGAAGAGATGATAGAAGGGTAAGATGCATAGAACGTGATTTGGGGAGTACAAACTGAAAATTCCTTCTTTTCAAGGTAAAAATGATCCGGAAGCTTATTTGGAGTGGGAAAAAAAGGTGGAGCTAGTATTTGATTGCCATAATTACTCCGAGGAGAAAAAGATAAAACTAGCTGCTGTTCAATTTACTGATTATGCTATTATTTGGTGGGATCAACTTGTTTTGAGCAGGAGAAGAAATCATGAAAGGCCTATAAACACTTGGGAGGAGATGAAGGCCATCATGAGGAGGAGATTTGTTCCTAGTCATTATTATAGAGAGCTACATCAAAGGCTTCAAAGTCTTACACAAGGCTCCAGAAGTGTGGAAGACTACCACAAGGAGATGGAAACAATCATGTTTCGAGCCAACATTGAAGAAGAACGAGAGGCCACTATGGCTAGATTTTTACATGGTTTAAATCAAGATATTGCTAATGTGGTTGACTTGCAGCATTATGTTGAATTAGAAGACATGGTTCACATGGCCATAAAAGTAGAACGACAACTAAAAAGAAAGGGTTCCACTAGACCCAATTTAGGTTCATCTTCCTCATGGAAGTCAAAATAGAGCAAAGATGAAAAGGTTATTTCAAAGCCTAAGATTGAGCCAATCAAGGATCATAAAGAGGGAGGCTGATGCGAATCCCACATTGAAACTTTAAGGAGAACACTTAATTTGAAGTTTCAACTACCCAAGAAAGTTCTAAACAGATTTAAGACAAACAAAATCTTGACCCAATGCTTAATCAAACATGAACCAAAGGTATGGAGAAGGATATTGACGCCACACTCAAGATTTAGATGAGAAGGTGAGTGATAAGTCTTGATTTGGAACGCTACAAGAATGCAAATTCTTGATAAGTTCACTAGTTCTCAAAAGAACCAAAGAAAGAATAATTCTCTCAAATTCAAATAACATTAATCTCTCTATTGTCTTACATAGCAAGGTTGCTGAGTTTAAATAGGCCAATAGAGACCCAAAAAATCCGAAAAAGATTAAATCCTAGTTCAAGTCGGAGTAGTTTTCCTAACTAGTTAAGGAGTCATTGAAATTTCCAATTCTGCGCATGCGGTAATAAATTGGTCATAACACCTTCTAGAGAACTCCAAATCTAACTCCGTAAAATTCTTTGGAAAGCTATCTTAATTATCTTTCCAACGGTATATGGTTTGCAAGTTAATTCCAGCTCAATCAATACCAGTTTTATTCCGAAATTGACCTTTCTGCATTTGACCCGAATTGTGTATTTGGCTGCCCAATAGCTTGAATAAAGCCCACAATGCCTTGACATCTCTTCAAGCCCAATTCATGATGTCTTACATCTTGAATTGTAGTTTCAATCCATATTTTCTCAATTAATCCATTTAAAGCAGCTTGTATCTTTTTGGCTCTAACTCTTGTAATTGGGCCTTCATGAATGTGCAAAGGATCACTTGAAACTTTAATGGTATTCTCTTGATAGTTCTCATCAGAGGCAACCAAAGTAAAGGTAAATCTGATTCCCAACACTCTAGAAATAGAGATATTAAGTGTTTTAATGTTTAGGGACATGTCATATTGCATCTCAATGCCCAAATAAGAAAGTAATGATCTTGAGGGAAGATGGTGATGTTGAAACTGAGAGTAAATCAGATGATGATCCTATGCCACCTTTGGAGGATGCTAATGATGATGTGGAGTATCCTGTTGATGGTAAATTGATGGTTATTAGACGTGCTCTTAACATGCAAGTAAAAGAGGATGCGGAGGTACAACGTGATAACATATTTCATACTAGATGCCACATCAAAGATAAGGTATGTAGTATGACCAGTTTATTTGAAAAATTGAATTTAAAAACTCTAAAACATCCTAGGCCATATAAGTTACAATGGCTGAATGATTGTGGAGAGGTTAAAGTAAATAAACAAGTGCTGGTTTCATTCTGTATTGGGAGATATAAGGATGAGGTTGTATGTGATGTAGTACCCATGCATACGGGACACATTCTTTTAGGGCGACCTTGGCAATATGATAGGCGAGTGACACGTGATGGTTACTTAAATAGATATTCTTTTGTAATGAATAAAAGGCAAATCACTCTTGTACCCTCAACACCTAAGCAGGTGTATGAAGATCAAATGACAATACAAAAAGAGAGTGATACAAAAAAAGAAAATGAGAGCACAAAAGAAAGAGAGAATGAGAGAAAAGAAAGTGGAAAGATAGAAAAAAATATTGTTGAGAGAAAAGAGAGACAACATGTTAACTTGTTTGCAAAAGAGAGAGAGGTTAAGAGGGCCTTCTTTTCAAAACAGCTTATCATTGTACTTTTGTGCAAAGAGGTTTGTTTGCATACTAATGAGCTTAATTCTTTTTTGCCTAGTGTTATTGTGACTCTTTTGCAGGACTTTGATGATATGTTTCCAAATGAAGTCCCTAATGGTTTGCCACCTATTAGGGGAATTGAGCATCAAATAGACTTTCTTCATGGAGCTACCATTCCTAATAAACCAGCTTATAGAAGTAACCCCGAAGAGACAAAAGAGCTTCAAAGGCATGTTGAAGAACTCTTGGCAAAGGGATATGTGAAGGAGAGCATGAGTCCATGTGCGGTACCAGTTCTACTAGTACCCAAAAAGGAAGGAACATGGAGGATGTGTGTTGATTGTCGTGCGATTAATAAAATCACTGTAAAGTATTGACATCATATTCCTAGACTTGATGACATGCTTGATGAATTGTATGGCTCTTGTGTGTTTAGCAAAATAGATCGTAAAAATGGATGTCATCAAATTAGGATTAGAGAGGGAGATGAGTGGAAAACTGCTTTTAAAACAAAATATGGTTTATATGAGTGGTTAGTAATGCCATTTGGGTTATCTAATGCACCCAACACTTTTATGAGGTTAATGAACCATGTTTTGCGTGCTTTTCCTAGTAAGTTTGTAGTTGCCTACTTTGATGATATTTTGATCTATAGCAAAAGTCTAGAAGAACACGTTGAGCATTTGCAAAGTGTACTGACTATTTTAAGGAAGGAAAAGTTGTAGGCTAATTTGAAGAAGTGTGCTTTTTGTACAAATTAGATTATTTTTCTTGGTTATGTTATAAGTGGTAAAGGAATTGAGGTTGATGAAGAGAAGGTAAAGGCTATTAAGGAATGGCCTACACCTAAAAGCGTAAGTGAGGTAAGAAGTTTTCATGGTTTGGCTAGTTTTAATAGAAGATTTGTGAAAGATTTTAGCACCCTTGCTGCACCTTTAACTGAAATTATTAAGAAACATGTGGGATTTAAGTGGGGTAGTGAACAAGAAAGGGCATTTAATCTAATCAAGGAGAAATTGGTTTCTGCACCACTACTTACGTTATCCGATTTTGCTAAAACTTTTGAAATTGAGTGTGATGCCTCAGGTATAGGTATTGGAGCTATTTTGATGCAAGAGGGGCATCCAATTGCTTATTTTAGTGAGAAATTGAGTGGCGCAGCCCTAAACTATACTACTTATGACAAGGAGATGTATGCATTGGTGAGAGCATTGGAAACTTGGCAACATTATCTTCTACCTAAAGAGTTTGTTGTACACATTGATCATGACAAGCACTTTGTCCCACATCGGGTATGTTGCATCACGCATTGGTTTACCTTGACGATATCTTATTGTTTTCAGGAACTCACGAAGAACATCGCCAGTTGTTAAATCAATTTCTTGACATTGTTCAATCTCATGGAATAATGCTGTCACCAAAGAAAAGCACCATTGCCACTGATAACATTGAGTTTCTTGGCATGGTCATCAAAGACGGTCACTACCAACCAGGAAAGCACATTGCCCAAGAACTGCTTTATTTTCCAGATCGTCATCTGACCAGAAAGCAGATCCAACAATTTCTTGGAATTGTCAATTACATCCATGATTTTATCCCTCACGTGGACCAGCTCACTAAGCATCTTTCGGCTTTATTGAAAAAGAAGCCATCAGAATGGAATGATAACCACACTTCAGCTGTCACAAAGCTAAAGCAGATTGCACAAGATCCTCCACCATTAAAGATCATCACAGATGGCAATCGAATATTGCAAACCGACGCAAGTGACAACTCATGGGGTGCTGTACTCCTCGAAGAAATCAACGGAAAAGAAAGCTTTACCGGATATGCTAGTGGACATTTTTCTGACTCACAATGCCACTACCACAATATCTACAAAGAAATCTTAGCCGTAAAAAATGGTATCAAGAAGTTTGAATATCATTTAATCGGTTATCACTTTCTTATCAGAATGGACAGCTCATTATTTCCGGCCATTATGAACTCAAAAGGAACGAATATTCCAGAGAAGAAGCTCTTGAGACTGAAGGACTGGTTTTCGAAATATGACTTCTCTGTGAAGCATATAAAAGGAACCCAGAACCTTATCCCAGATCTACTATCCATACTTGCCAAACCTTCCAAACCCATTACTCTCATCAAATCCTCCAGACAAATCTCAGACATAGCAATGGCTTCATCATTTCCGGACACAGCCTTTATTACCTCATTACCTGAAGCTCTTCAAAACCTTATTTTCCAAAAGGTCATTGACCATAAATCCTATTTGGAAAAACTCTAATCTTACAGACAGACTATGGTCTTTAATGGCCATGCAGGAATTTCTCCCTCCTGAAAATGGGTTAAGTCAACGACCTTTCAGTCCACATCCCAATCCTGATCAGATGCATCATTCAATCTTCCGGCTCCAGACTGTTTTCCATCCAGTAGTTGACAACTACACTGCCTGGGGTCACTATGTCATCAAAGACATCACTCTGCAAGCTTATTATGTTTTCTGGTATTGGTTAAATCTTTACCCAGTTGCTATCCTCTTTGACCCAAATCTAGTCCATACTAGCAGAAGGTATGGGAAAGGTAAATGGTTCGACAGAATGTTAGCCCCCATATTCAAGGATCCTCTGACCCTTGAACTCATCAATAGATACCAGATCCAGCAAACTGTCATCATAATCATTAAGCTTACAGATATCTAAGGAAGATATTCTGATCCCCTCATCAAGGTTATCGATCATACTCATCACTGTGAGTCCTTCTCTCCAATGTGAAACGAATGTCTTACAGCTAGAATTGCCTTGGTTGAAGAATACGGAGTTCCTCCCTCCTACAACACTCACAGCCCTTTATCTCCGGTGATGCGAATCCCATATTGAAACTTTAAGGAGAATACTTAATTTGAAGTTTCAACTACCCAAGAAAGTTCTAAATAGATTTAAGACAAACAAAATCTTGACCCAATGCTTAATCAAACATGAACCAAAGGTATGGAGAAGGATATTGACGCCACACTCAAGATTTAGATGAGAAGGTGAGTGATAAGTCTTGATTTGGAACGCCACAAGAATGCAAATTCTTGATAAGTTCACTAGTTCTCAAAAGAACCAAAGAAAGAATAATTCTCTCAAATTCAAATAACATTAATCTCTCTATTGTCTTACATAGCAAGGTTACTGAGTTTAAATAGGCCAATAGAGACCCAAAAAATCCGAAAAAGATTAAATCCTAGTTCAAGTCGGAGTAGTTTTCCTAACTAGTTAAGGAGTCATTGAAATTTCCAATTCTGCGCATGCTGTAATAAATTGGTCATAACTCCTTCTAGAGAACTCCAAATCTAACTCCGTAAAATTCTTTGGAAAGCTATCTTAATTATCTTTCCAACGGTATATGGCTTGCAAGTTAATTCCAGCTCAATCAATACCAGTTTTATTCCGAAATTGACCTTTTTGCATTTGACCCGAATTGTGTATTTGGCTACCCAATAGCTTGAATAAAGCCCACAATGCCTTGACATCTCTTCAAGCCTAATTCATGATGTCTTACATCTTGAATTGTAGTTTCAATCCATATTTTCTCAATTAATCCATTTAAAGCAGCTTGTATCTTTTTGGCTCTAGCTCTTGTAATTGGGCCTTCATGAATGTGCAAAGGATCACTTGAAACTTTAATGGTATTCTCTTGATAGTTCTCATCATCCAGATATTACTTTAACTCCTAGACTCTTTCACAGAGAGAGGCTCCATAATTATGCTCTTAATGGAGACCATGCATTTGATTTAGAATGGCCTCAACCACACCATCTAGAGCCCTTCATTCCGGACATGGGAGAATCATCCTCTACATCGCTCCTACCTGCTGTTCCAGACCAGCCAACTGATTAGTACTATTCTGATGTAACCGTTTCAGATAATGACACGATCTCAATCTAATAAGATCGATCAGCTTGTCGACACTCTCTAAAGCTAAAGTAGTTTGTCATATTGTAATAAGTGTGTTTTGCTTGAGTGTGCCTTTACTTTTACTTTACTTTATTAAAGTTACTTTTTTAAAAGTTGCTTTATAAAAGAGATAGAGACGTGTCCTATCCTTTTACTTTTGCTTTTTATCTTGTCGCTCTACTTTTCAAAAGTAGATGCTTTACTTTAATCTTGCTTTTGTAAAAGCAGGGGCCCTGTCCTACTTAGCTCGCCTATATAAGGCAGCTCCCTCTCCATTGTAAGATATCAGGGAAACTTGAAAGAAATCTAAGAAGTCTTGTTTAAAAACCATGATTCTCTAAACTCTTTCTCTTCTCTCTGTTGAAGGAATCTTAGGGTTCTAAAAATTCTAGAAGCAATTTATCAGTTCATTTTTCAAACTTGAGATAATATGCTCTGCACTTGCCTTGTTCAAGGATCCTGTGCATCAGAAAACTCTTGATTGTTTCCTTTCGGGTTTGGTACCCTATTTGAAAGACAACAGGTGTCTAGTTTTGGGTTTATAACCTCGGGAAAACTATTTTGATTTTTCATGCTATAGAGATCCATCTCTTCCGCTCTTATTTGGTATCAGAGCCTGTAAGCTCTTCAGAGCCATATTATCGTGGTAAATCTTATTATCATGTTTTGATTTTTCAGAAAAATGGTAAGATAAAATGCCTTTTCAGTTTTAAAGGAACACTAGATTTCAGAAAACAGAGAGAAAGTTTCCAAAATCATGGCTTCAACATCCTCTTCCTCAGATCCTTCAAGTACTATTTCTCTTTCTTCAACCCTATCTTTACCGAAATCCTGCTCTAAACATACTGCAAATAAAATAGAAAACCTTGTTGAATATTCTTATATTCCTGAGTCTGCTCAAATCACCGAATCTTCCTTCCCTCTTATCAGTCCTTATCATCTGTACAAACGCTCCACTTCTTTCACCCGAAGTATCAAATCCTTGATCAATACAAAACGACCACTTCCTAAAGAATATATCCAATCCTCTCAGTTGGATCAGTGTCCTCTTCAAGCTACTATAGCTGAACAATATGTTACCCTAGAAATTCCTCCAGAACTCGTTGCCAACTAGAAACGAGAAGGTTATACTCACCTCCACTTGGGAGGAGAAGCTTGAATTATCATGCTGTAAGGTTTAAACAGTATCAACACACTGTTATTGGTACAGTTTTGACCACCTTACATGTAGGCAGTGCTCTCCTCACTTTCTATCCTAATTCCAACCTATCCCTACAAGATGCCAACCTTTCTACTGCCTTGAAAGTCCAAGTTCAAATTCAAGGTGCTGACCAGATCACCTCAGCCAAGATAGCGACCCTTCATCATCAATTGGTCTATAGGCTTCAAAATCATGCCTTAGATCTTTCAACACCAGAAAGTCACTCTGATGCTCTTATGGTATTAGTTGAATCTGATCAAATTCCAACCATCATTCAGATTCCAAGACAAATTCCTCAACATGAACTTGTGAAGCTCATGCCATTAGAATGGATCTCCAACTATGAAAAGTTTCATCAGAATGATGTTCCAATTCAGACATCTGAAAGCATGTTTGAACGAAGACAAGATGGATCTGTCAAAATGACATTTAAACCACCTCAATCGGCCTCTCAGCCTCCTCCAGCTATTCCACCAACAGCTCCACCAGAGTCTCCAAGACTATCCTTCACATATTCCTCCATGATCACTACAGTCCAAACTGGCCAAGAGAAGCTACCAATCACTGGCTTCACCTCAGAAGGTTACCCAGTTTATCCTGCAAAACTCGGTAAGCATTTCATATGGGATGCTCCTGGATCTGACATGTGTGATCCAGATTGCCCTTGTTGGGAAGATGGAGAAGATGAAGATTTTGCTTCAAAGCAAAAAAGAAAACCTAAAAGGAAGTATCTTACTCCTTGTAGGCACGACCAAAAAAGGCCACCAAAACCTCCTTCACCTCCACCCGCACCTTTACCCCTTTACCAAAAAGAACTTCAATGGATTGCAAAACAGTGCAAAACAGAAGTCCCTTCGCCAGTCATAAATCCACCACCACAAAGTCAACCAATCCCTTGTATGATGTTCTCCAGAGATTATTCCTTAAACTTTCCACCTCTCGAAACTCAGACAGACACTCAGAGAAAAATAGTGTCAAAACCTTTTGTCCCTTCACCAATCACCTCTGCTGGCCATCTTGAAGAACCAAAACCATTTGAATCAGTCTTAAATTGGCAAACCCAGAATGCCAAAGCTCAGAATGATGCTTTACAGCACATCCACCAACAAGTTGATAAAATCAGTTTACGAACTGATAAAATTGAAACTAAGGTTGATTCTATAACCTTACAGATGCAGCAAATCCACCAGGATCTACAAACCAGAGTTGCTCAATTGGATGCTGATTTACGGACAATGCTCCAACAGAGATATTATGGTCCTGAGTTTGATAGAAAAGAACGAGAGATCAGACAATTAAAGGCAGAACTAGATCGGATTGAAGCAATAAAGCAAAGACCAACACTCTTCATTGAGACTCCACCAATACCAACCATAGGTCCAACATACCATCCGTTCACTCCTTTGTTAGCTCCCATCAAACCTTATGACCCATCCAAGTTGTTTGGAATGACCCATACATTATTCCAACAAACACGTCAACCTCCTCAACCACCAAAGCCAAAGCCAAAACCAAAGCCAAAACCGTAACCCAAACCTTTAAAAATAAATCAACCATCTCAACCTAAAACCCAAGAGCAACAATCACCAGAATATACTTCTGTTCTTCCTCATGTGTCCCAATCAAAAAACAAAGAACCCATGCACCAATATGCCTCTTATTCTCACCATCCTGACACTTCTACAGAAGTAACAACCTCATCCTCAGAATCTGAATCTGATCACAAATCTGCCAACACATCTTCACAATCATCAGAACCCAATTCTGAATCCAATTCAGAATCTTTAATCTCTTCAAATTCTACAACCGATTCAGAAAGGTCATATGCAGACATTACCAGACTCCTGATGGCTCAACCAGAAGAAACAGAGCATGCCCAGACATCTCAACCAGAATCTTATTTTGAGATTCCATCTGATGTTGATGATCCAGCTGAATCTACATCTGCACCTTCTCCTCAACAACAAACTCCAAAACCATCAAACGGCCCATGGTTTACTTTTGATGATATCCCAACCAGTAAATGGAGAGACAAGCTATCCGAAATCTCAGCTTGGGTAGATCTCTAAATGCTCAAAGCAGGCGCAACAGTGGAATCAGTTCTTAAAGAACTTGTCACTCGTTTTATAGGATCCTTAAGAGACTGGTTTGACAGTCTAGGACTCTACAGACAACTCTAATTTGTTCAGATGGCCAATGTCTCCTTTACTCTAGCACTCCTTCATGAACAGTTCATTGGCGAACCAGCTGCACACTTCGAAGCAGCAAGACAAGATTATCTCAACATGAAATGCTGTTCGCTCAAATTCAAGGATCTTGACTTCCACTACAAAAGAATGTCAATTCTTGAGATCATGTCTTTCTTGCCTCCTTACCTGAAGAATTGCAACCAGAAATTCAGAGGCAGCTCACTGTTTACAATCTCAGTCTCGAGAACATTTCTTTAGGCAAAATCTTCCAAATTGCCAAAGCATGTCTTGACAAACTTTGTGAACAGAAACAATTCTTTAAAGAATTAATCAAAGACAAAGAACCATTCAGAAGTGCTTGTAAAAAGCCTTATTTGCAAATTAAATGCAAGGACAAGAAGCATTGTGATTGCAATCTTCACAAGAAGAAACATCTCAGAAAGATCAGACACCAGAGATCTTCTCCTAAACCTTATTTTCAGAAAGCTCGAAAGCCGTACAAGTTTTACAGGAAAAGATCTTCTTCCTCCAAAGATCAGCAAAGGAGAAAATCAAGCAGATGTTTTATTTGCAAAAAGAAAGGACATTATGCCAACGATTGTCCAAACAAGCGAGACAAGGCTATCAGACTGATTAAGCATTTACAGACTGTTACAGATTATTCTCCAGATAAGGAAGAAATAGAATCTTGTTTTTCGAAACAAGAAGAACTAAATGAAGATATAATGTTTGCACTGGAAAATTCATCTGATGACTCTGAAGCAGATGAATTCCTCACCATCTACAACCAACAGTCTTTGTCCCTGAACTCCACTATTCTAATTCCATCAGTCAAAATCCAGGTTTTACCCTCAAAATTCCAAAGACCAATCCCTGTTATTGGTTTCTTTGACATAGGTGCTCAACAGACAATGCTGAACCCAGATATTCTTCCACCATAGCATTGGAAGCCACACACAGAACATTTCAAAGCAGCAGACGGAAAAATTTTCACCACAGATTTGATTACCAAACACCCCATTGGTATCCAAATCTTTCCCAATTGTGTCATTTGGACCCATGTCATTGGTTCAAAATTACCTGATAAGGATATCTTATTAGGATTTGATACCATCACCAAAATCAGACACCTCCAAATCCTTCCTACTGCAATCCGAGTCAAGTCCATGTTTAAACCCTTCATCAACATTCTCAGACTTTACAGTCTTTCTAACTCTCCACAGTCCTACCAAGACATTTTAGCCAAATTACTCCAATATTGCCCTGAATCTCATGCTGAATTCACCCATCCAAATCCATTATAGAAAAATGAGTCCTTCTTCATTAAGCTTCCTTTTAAGCTAAATGAAGACACCAACCCTACCAAAGCCACCCATCCAAGAATGAGTCCTTCTGACTTAGTCCTAGCCCAAAATGAGTGCTCCCAACTCTTGACCCAAGGCCTCATAGAACCCACAGATTCTCAATGGGCTTGTCAAGCCTTTTATGTGGAAAAACGATCTGAACTTGTCCGTGGGAAAAAGAGATTAGTCATTGATTATCAACCGTTGAACATGTTTTTACAAGATGATAAATTTCCATTTCCTAAACGACAAAACATTTTCACATATTTGAAAAATGCCCAAATCTCTTCAAAATTTGATTTAAAGTCAGGTTTTTGGCAATTAGGCATTGAACCCTTTGAAAGATACAAAACAGCTTTTTGCATTCCGAATGCTCATTATCAATGGACAGTTTTACCATTTGGATTAAAAACTGCTCCTTCCATTTTTCAAAAAGTAATGGTTAAAATATGCCAAATGGGTTGAATTCATTGAGCCATTTCCTTATGTGATCAAATACAAACAAGGTAAGGAGAATGTAGTGGCTGATGCATTATTGAGAAGGTATGCACTTATCTCTGTATTAAATACAAAGTTATTAGGATTTGAGTACATTAAAGAATTATATGTTAATAATCCTGATTTTGCTAATGTGTTTAATGCTTGTGAGAAAGTTGCATTTAGAAAGTTCTATAGGCATGATGGGTTCTTATTTAGAGAGAATAAATTATGTGTGCCATATAGTTCTTTACGTGAATTGCTTGTGCGTGAAGCTTATGGGGGAGGTTTAATGGGACATTTCGGCATTAGAAAGACTTTAGATGTTTTAAAAGAACATTTTTTTTGCCACATATGAAACATGATGTTGAAAGAATATGTGAGAAGTGTATCACTTGTAACATGCTAAGTCTAGAGCTTTACCCCATGGATTATATAAACCTTTACCTATACCTAGCGAACCTTGGGTTGATATTTCTATGGACTTTGTTTTGGGTTTACCTAGGTCAAAAAGGGGAAAGGATTCTGTTTTTGTTATTGTTGATAGGTTTTCAAAGATGACACATTTCATTCCATGTCACAAAACTGATGATGCAACAAATATAGCTAATTTGTTTTTCAAGGAGATAGTCAGATTGCATGGAGTACCAAGGAGCATAGTTTCAGATCGAGATGCTAAGTTCTTGAGCCACTTTTGAAAAATTTTGTGGGGTAAGTTGGGTACTAAACTTTTGTTTTCTACTACTTGTCATCCACAAACTGATGGACAAACTGAGGTTGTAAATAGAACATTGTCCACAATGTTGCGTGCCATTATTCAAACGAATTTGAAAACTTGAGAAGAATGTTTGCCATATGTTGAATTTGCTTACAATAGAACTATCCATTCAACTACGAAATTTTTACCATTTGAGATTGTGTATGGTTTTAATCCATTAACTCCTTTGGATTTATTACCGTTACCTGTTGATGAGCGTGCTAGTTTGGATGGTGAAAAGAAAGCTGAATTTGTTAAGCAATTGCATGAGAAAATGCGGCACAACATAGAAAAAAGGACTGAACAATATGCTACTCAAGCCAACAAAGGAAGAAAGGAAGTGGTTTTTCAGCCTGAAGATTGGGTTTGGGTGCATATGAGAAAGGAGAGATTCCCAGCATAGAGGCGTTCAAAGTTGCTTCTAAGGGGAGATGGTCCATTTCAAGTGGTTGCACGAATCAATGACAATGCCTACAAATTGGACCTTCCTGGTGAGTATAATGTGAGTGCTACTTTTAATGTTTCTGATCTTTCTCCTTTTGATGTAGATGAAGATTCGAGGACAAATCCTTTTGAGGAGAGAGAGAATGATGAGAACTATCAAGAGAATACCATTAAAGCTTCAAGTAACCCTTTGCACATTCATGAAGGCCCAATTACAAGAGCTAGAGCTAAAAAGATACAAGCTACTTTAAATGGATTAATTGAGAAAATATGGATTGAAACTACAATTTAAGATGCAAGGCATCGTGAATTGGGCTTGAAGAGATGTCAAGGCAATGTGGGCTTTATTCAAGCTATTGGGCAGCCAAATACACAATTCGGATCAAATGCAGAAAGGTCAATTTCGGAATAAAACTGGTATTGATTGAGCTGGAATTAACTTGCAATCCATATACCGTTGGAAAGATAATTAAGATAGCTTTCCAAAGAATTTTACGGAGTTAGATTTGGAGTTCTCTAGAAGGAGTTATGACCAATTCATTACAGCATGCACAGAATTGGAAATTTCAACGATTCCTTAACTAATTAGGAGAACTACTCCGACTTGAACTAGGATTTAATCTTTTTTGGATTTTTTGGGTCTCTATTGGCCTATTTAAACTCAGTAACCTTGCTATGTAAGACAATTGAGAGATTAAAGTTTATTCTTTCTTTGGTTCTTTTGAGAACTAGTGAACTTTTCAAGAATTTGCATTCTTGTGGCGTTCCAAATTAAGACTTATCATTCACCTTCTCATCTAAATCTTGAGTGTAGCGTCAATATCCTTCTCCATACCTTTGGTTCATGTTTGATTAAGCATTGGGTCAAGGTTTTGTGTGTTTTAAATCTGTTTAGAACTTTCTTGGATAGTTGAAACTTCAAATTAAGTGTTCTCCTTAAAGTTTCAATGTGGGATTCGCATCAACATAAATAAAATATCCAACTTCTGTAAATTTCTATGATGCATATAAATAATATACTATGATTAGACAAAACTTATTTTTAGTAGTTATATAATTAATATATCTAAAAAATCTTAAATGATTTACTATTTACTAATAAAAAATAAATAAATATGCTTTAAAGAGTAAATAATTCTAATATAAAAAACTTAAGCTTCAATAAGACTTTAGGTTTGAAGAAGACCATAATTTAATGATTCTTAATCCATAATTTAATAATTCATAATATCTAGAGAAACTAATAAAATGAAGGTTTATTCATTAGATCAAAATCTATTAAAATACTAAAAGCCTCTCTAGATAATATGACCGTTTAAACTCCTAATTCAGGACCCACGTGGTTTCTGCAATACAGGTTTTCAATGCCATATAACAATGTTAACAGTGAATCGATTGTACGGAAAATTTATTTCGAGATATCAAAATGTTAATAATACAATTATTTCCCCGTTTCAGCTATTACAGTATAAAGTGTTTTTCGTAAACTTCAAACTTTCCCGAAGATGAAAGTGTTGGCTTCTGCATAAAAACAAATGAACAAATATCATATCTTTGCAACGTAATTTTCAAATAAAAATGAATTAAACCTACATATATTAATGGTAGCTCTCATTTAGAGTATGAGAGAGTTAAAGCCGACTCACCTGTGATAACTTATCCTTGAAAAATCTCCTCAAGAAATTAGCGTTAATAAGACAATCGTTTTTCTTAACTTCTTCAATTCTTTCATAAATCAAATCAAGCAAATCCCCATACGATAATCCTGGATGGTTATTCACGATCTCTGCAAGAATATAGGTCATCACACCGTTCATAGTATTTCCTGTAAATGCCTGCGCATACACATTCATATTACAGATCTTTTTCAAGAAAGTGAAAAATAAGAAAGTAGGGAAAATGACCAAAATTCATCAAAACCCATCATCGTTAAAAGATTATATTAACTATTAACGTTTTTGTGTTATTTCATATTTTAACCCAACAATTTGGTAAAAGCCATCACGGCTCCAGGAAAATTTCTAATTATAAAATAATGAGATGAATAATTAATTGAAAAATGGTGCATATTTGATGACTTTCGAAAGAAATGGAGATTAACTGCAGTAGGGTTTTTAGAATACAGATATATAATCGAAAAAAAGAAAAATTCTTACAGATGTATCAGAAGCCAGTTGATTATCTTGACAGGCACTAAGACAAATTGCTAAACCACCATCTGTGGTCTTCCTAGCACCAGATGGAGGTCTGTTGTCCTCCCAGATCATCCTGCTTATTTTCAAGCAAGAAAATAGTGTATACCGTCGTATCTACTCTTATTTAGATAAAATTTCACTGGTTCATCATTTTCTTCTCCATGCTATTTCAGTAAATTAATCATTTTCTTCTCCATTTTATGTTTCAAAACTCATAAAAATTAAAATACCGTCAAAAAGAGAGTTAACTTACAACTTTCTTTTGGCATCCTTTTTTTTATTTTAAGTAAAATTTATCAGTAATCAGTAAAAATTTTTAAGAGGTTTTGGAACATAAAGAGGAATGATTAAATTCGACAACCAACATAACGGTTGATCATTTTTCCAAAACTTCACAGTAAAATAAACCATACTAGCATGTAAGTAGGTGAAGAACTTACTGATATTTGTTGTAAACATACTCTAAATCAAGAATAGTTCCGCTATGACAAGCATCTACAATGGCATGTAGAGTGACACCTTCCTTTAATGGCTTTACAATGATAGAATTAATATCATTATCAATAATCATTCCTTCCTTGAGAAAATCAACGGGACAAATAGTTTCATCAAACCCATCAGTCTCATCGTTATTGAAATCAGGTTGCCGTAAGCCATGCCCTGAGAAGTAAAACACAAGAGAATCGCCTTTTTGGCAATCCTTGACAAGCCACTCCAAGGCTTTCTGGATGTTCTTCTTTGTTGGACTGTACATCTCATCTTTCTCCTCTTCTGGAATTTCATTTTTCATTTATAAAGTTAACAAAAGTGTAATTATATTTTAGAATTATCAAGAGGATAAAAATTATCTAGTCTAAAAGCTATAAGCAATTGAGGGTTTAAAACTCATTCTCAGCTGATGTAACTTCCTAAAAATTAGAGTTCAGAACATCTAGTAGGCAATTTACATTTTAGTCTTTTTATTTCTTTTGTCAAAATTTTGTAACCCAATTTTTTGTTATAGTATTGTTGAAGATTTACTGATCCAATTTAAAAAAGATAAAACAAAAAACGCAGAATATATTCACAAATAATAAAAGTTCTATGCCTAAAAGAACAAAAGTAAAATTTAATTAAGAATTCAGGTGTGAAAAATAGCATTGATGAAGTGGGAATATCTTTTTACATGAGACATTCAAATTAAAGATAAATTAATTAATTGTCACCAAGGCATAGTTACAGTACTAAAGATTGGTCTTCAATTTTGGTATCAGGTTCGTGCTCAAATAGGTGCGTGAATTAATAATTAAAAAAGAAAGGCGAATTCATCAATTACCTGTGAGAACGATGATGCCCTCCTCCTGGAACTTAAACGAATTAATCAACAAATCCCTCATATTCCTCACATCGTTGATAGTTCCTTTAAGCCTGAACTTGCCCTTGTTGTAGCTCACTGCGCAAAGCACTGCACGCTTACTCGGCCGAGACGATGACGATGACAAAGAGAATGGCTTAGTGTTCAACGACCTCTTTGTAGGACTTATCTCGTCATTTCTAATTCTCTTCATTAAGTTACAACGAAAGTTTTCCCTTGGGCAGATTTGCATGAATCCTTTTTGTTGCTGACAAGATGATGGTGAGCTTGAGTACTCCAACAACAGTTTGCATCCAGGGCACTTCACCTTTGTTTCATTAGTTTTCATAGACAATCGTTGCCGGCAGTAATAACACTGAATTGGTTTAGTGTCCATTTTAATATACAGCAGGTTTAATTATGACTTGAGATATATATATAGACACACACTTTAGCATTGATATGAACACAACTTTGAGCATATATGTTCTATTCACTTGTGTTTATCTTATTTTTTTAGTTTCAGAATAAAGTTTGCTTTTAGTTTATTATTTACTTTGTACATGTGTTATCTCATAAATTCCAAAACTAAAATTTAATCTGTTTGTCTTTTAAAAAGGTGATCATCAGATTCTCTAAGAATCTGAAAGAAGAAGGTAACGATCGAAAGTTAGATTTATGTAAGATGAAGTCCTTTGTGTTTCAGATAATTAAGTATACTGTTATATATAAGTTTTCGTTAAAATTATTTAATTATTTTCTATTTTTCTCCAATTGTATGTAAGGATTTTTATAAATAATTTGATAGATGAAATGATAGAATATTTTATGTATAGAATACAAAGGTTGATTGAATAATTGACAAAAATTTTAAGGACCAAAAAGAAAATTACAAATAACTTTCTATTGTTATATTCGATTTCATGTCATTATTCTACGGCCAAGAACGAGATGCCCACTTTTAATTGAGTGGCGGCAGATGGATAAACTTCATCGCGTTTTAGTTAATTTATCCCTCAATGCACTATATGAATAAGATTACAAGATAATGAGTAGATGATTTGATAATGCATATTGTTTGTAAAATTTGGGTCATGCAATTAGACGGTGACATTTGAATAGATCCTCTATATATTCAATATGTATTTATAAAATGTGAAAAAAAAATTGAAAAGATAACAATAAAATGAGATGATCTCAAGAAAATCACATATGCCAGCCTATTAACCTAGAAAATGCAAAAAAAGTCTCCTAAAATGTCTTAAGGCTGCCATATGTTAATCAAGGATTATTATAAAAATGATGGCCTCTTCATCAAAATTGCTGCATGTCAATATGATACTGTGCCCATAGGGATCTTCTCAATATATCTCCCAACAGTCACATGCACCAAGAGTGAGAGAGAAAGTCAACTCAGCTATCATCTGACATATTAATAAAGGAGTCAGCTACTTCAAAAGCCCAATTGACTTAATTAAAATTAACTAATTGAAGATGAAGACATACTATCATTGGTGACAGTCTCATAGCTGACATATTTCTAGTCCTAAAGAGGCTAAAAGGCTGAAGTTGAATAGTCAAATTACCCAAAAGTCTCTACTTGAAGAGGTAAATGACTTATTGCAACCTACCACGTATCTAGACAAATATTAAAATGCTCTTAAGGCTACTCCTTGTATAATGTCAAGTTAGTCTTAGCAAAATAACTTCAACCTCTTCCCCGCAACTCTTATTTTTTCATTGATATTAGGATTTTTTAAAAACCCAACGCCCACTCTAACACTTACCTGACTTGACTTTCAAATGCTATTGTCAATAACTGCTATTGTCACTCCTAATGACTGTTTTCTCTTATTTTCAAGTTTGTTTCTCAATTTTTTTCAATCTTTGAAAATTGCTTATAAAGTGAACCAGCCTTAATTATTCACAAAGTCTTTTCACAAAAGCAGGATCTCTTAATGTTTTTGGGTTGAACCAAAATTAGACAAAAACACATGTGTACAAAAGGTGGGATGAAAAGGATCATCCTGTGTTTGTGTGGTTAAGCTTTTTTGTAATGGACTTTCTTTTTGGAGCTATAAGTGCAATCCTTGTCATATTTGCACTTGATCTTGAGATAAGACTTTTTACAGGCATTCTTGAATGGTTGTATGTATTCCATAAGATCTTTAAAGAATTCTTTTTGCTCACAGAGACATTCTAGACAACTGACTGTTGAGTGCTAGAAAATGTATATTTATAAAAGAGAATATCATCATTTTACACTTCAAGTTCTACTAACTTCTTTCCTTTTAGTATAATTAAGTATTTTATCTATTTTAAGGGCATCATGGTTATTTCACAATAACGAGACATCAGATAATAAAACAGACAGCAAATCTAAACTCTGAACGGTTAAAAACCTTAAGAGAAACATAAAAAGTATAAATGTATAAATGTCACTATTCATATCTAAGTCACTTCTCACATATACGGTACTGTTCCTGATACTATTCATGACACTATTCATATATATTGTACGATGAAGGTGAAGTCTCAACATATTTCATAGGCTTAATTAGTAAATTTATTTTCTCTTCTCCTCTAATTTCTCTGAATGTTTTGATTTTTTATCGACAGATAGTAATAACACAGTTATTACTGTTGTGTTATTACTGTTTATCACAATAAATCCTTAACACCATATTAATTAGAGTATGGTTCATAAAGAGTAGATTTTTCCTTTATGATTTAATTGATACTAATAAGGAATATTGAGCCCCGGTGTCCTTAAATTCCACTATCCCAATCCCTTCCATCAAAATCTAGATTTTACCATCAAAATTCCAGAGATTCATCCTTACAATTGGATTTCTTGACACTACTTTATTATAATAGTTGTTATTTTTATTTATTCCCACCATTCCAATTCAAAGTTTAAGATAATTTAATCATAATTTCAACTACCCACTTAAAAAATTAATTCGACACGTAATTAAAATTCACCTCCTCGTGGGATCGATACTCATCACCATTAATTTATTCTACAATAAATTCGTGCACTTACGAGTTCAGTAAAATTTACGCAATAAGTTTTTGGCGCCGTTGCTAGAGAGGTAAGTTATTTTAATTCATTTAATTAATTTTTTATTTTTTTATTTTCTTGTATTTTTTCCTTATTAAAAATAATAATTATGTAATTTAATTTTCAAGTTATTTTCCTTGGTAATTTTTTCATTTTATCTTATTATTTTATTTTAATTAATTTATGGAATTAATTCATAGAATTAATTTTTTTAAGTAATATTTTTTGTTGTTTTCTTTTAAAATATTATAAAAAATTAAAATAAAATTAAAAAATTAAAAGAAGTGAATCTGCAATTCCTGTAATTTAAATTTTTTTTCCTTTTCTCTTTGTGATTTTTCTATAATTTAATTTTTACTTCATTTTTCATTGTAATTTTTTATTTATCTTGTAATATAGACCCTCTAGGCAACCAAACCTAAGAACCCTTGAATCAATAGATTAGAAATACTTTAGATCACTAAGAACAAATTGTTGATGATCAGATTAGAACCTAAAGGAAATTAAGTCCTTAAAACCCAAATCTTAAGATGCCACAAGGCTTGTTACCAACAGTCTGGACCAGACTAGTGCCCATTCGGATTCACCTCTGAAACTTACGTCGTTGACTGCCGATATACCTTAACTAGAAAACTAGAAACAAGGTTTATAAACCCTAAAACAACTTTTCCTTAGCTTAAAACGGGTACCAAACCAGATAAGAAAACAACTAAAAAGTCTCAAGCTTTCTGATACACAGGATCCTTCAGAGAAGACAAGTGTAAAGCATACGACTTGGTTTTAATTTGAATAGATTTCTTTTTCCTTACTTATATCTTTTTCTTTATTTATTTCAGAGCTTCATCGAACTTAAAAAGAGAGAGATTAGAAAGTCATAGAAAATACTGAATATATTTCAACTTTTTTTTTAGTTTTTTAAGTTATTTTACAAAAAGGATCTCGCTTTAATATAGAGATAAGGGTTATATAAGACAAACTAGAAAAGTGAGACAAGACCCATCACTTTTCTAAAAGCAAACATAATTATTAAAGCAAAACACACTTATGATAAATCTGGGACAGGACCCCCATACTTTTCTAAAAGCAAAAATGACAAAAGCATAAAGCAAGCTAATAATACAAAAGCATAAAGTATGTTAATTATTTCCCTTACTTTATATCATTACAACCACATAATAAGACAAAACAACATTATTAAGGAGAGGATAGGTTTATCTATTCTGGATCATATGAGCTAGAGTTTGTTTCTTTTTGTCAGTCACACCTGTAATTTGGACACGTCTTTACACACAGAGTGCCAGATGGACCACAGAATATGGTGCAGTAATCCAGGTACGTGGAACCATGGTAAAGAGGACAACAATACCAAGGATACAGTTCTTTATATAAGGAGAGTGAGTGATGACTGGGTCGGCTGTAGAGATAACTTTGGGAGTAGAAGACTGACCTTGTTCCAATGTAATGACGTGAACATTGGAAGGAGGTGTTTTCAGCTGTCTGAGATGCTGGCTGAGTGGTAGAAACTGATGAGAACTATCAAGAGAATACCATTAAAGCTTCAAGTGATCCTTTGCACATTCATGAAGGCCCAATTACAAGAGCTAGAGCCAAAAAGATACAAGCTGCTTTAAATGGATTAATTAAGAAAATATGGATTGAAACTACAATTCAAGATGCAAGACATCATGAATTAGGCTTGAAGAGATGTCAAGGCATTGTGGCCTTTATTCAAGCTATTGGGCAGCCAAATACACAATTTGGATCAAATGCAGAAAGGTCAATTTCGGAATAAAACTGGTATTGATTGAGCTGGAATTAACTTGCAAGCCATATACCGTTGGAAAGATAATTAAGATAGCTTTCCAAAGAATTTTACGGAGTTAGATTTGGAGTTCTCTAGAAGGAGTTATGACCAATTTATTACAGCATGCGCAGAATTGAAAATTTCAACGAATCCTTAACTAGTTAGGAGAACTACTCCGACTTGAACTAGGATTTAATCTTTTTCGGATTTTTTGGGTCTCTATTGGCCTATTTAAACTCAGCAACCTTGCCATGTAAGACAATTGAGAGATTAATGTTATTTGAATTTGAGAGAATTATTCTTTCTTTGGTTCTTTTGAGAACTAGTGAACTTATCAAGAATTTGCATTCTTGTGGCGTTCCAAATCAAGACTTATCACTCACCTTCTCATCTAAACCTTGAGTGTGGCGTCAATATCCTTCTCCATACCTTTGGTTCATGTTTGATTAAGCATTGGGTCAAGGTTTTGTGTGTCTTAAATCTGTTTAGAACTTTCTTGGGCAGTTGAAACTTCAAATTAAGTGTTCTCCTTAAAGTTTCAATGTGGGATTCGCATCAGAAACTCATCATCTGGATCCTGAGAATCTTGTAATATAACTGAGAATGAGTGTCAGGACGCTTTTCTTTAATTATGATACCTTTGCTGGAACTCGAAGGGTTAGTGATGAGAACTATCAAGAGAATACCATTAAAGCTTCAAGTGACCCTTTGCACATTCATGAAGGCCCAATTGCAAAAGCTAGAGCCAAAAAGATGTAAGCTGCTTTAAATAGATTAATTGAGAAAATATGGATTGAAACTACAATTCAAGATGCAAGACATCATGAATTGGGCTTGAAGAAATGTCAAGGCATTGTGGGCTTTATTCAAGCTATTGGGCAGCCAAATATACAATTTGGATTAAATGCAGAAAGGTCAATTTCAGAATAAAACTGGTATTGATTGAGTTGGAATTAATTTGCAAGCTATATACCATTGGAAAGATAATTAAGATAGCTTTCCAAAGAATTTTACAGAGTTAGATTTGGAGTTCTCTAGGAGTTATGACCAATTCATTACAGCATGTTCAAACTTGGGAATTTCAACGACTCCTTAACTAATTAGGAGAACTAGTTCGACTTGAACTAGAATTTAATCTTTTTCGAATTTTTGGGTCTCTATTGGCCTATTTAAACTCAGCAACCTTACTATGTAAAACAATTAAAGATTAATGTTATTTGAATTTGAGAGAATTATTCTTTCTTTGGTTCTTTTGAGAACTAGTGAATTTATCAAGAATTTGCATTCTTGTGGCGTTCCAAATCTAGACTTATCACTCACCTTCTCATCTAAATCTTGAGTGTGGCATCAATATCCTTCTCCATACCTTTGGTTCATGTTTGCTTATGCATTGGGTCAAGGTTTTGTGTGTCTTAAATCTGTTTAGAACTTTCTTGGGTAATTGAAACTTCAAATTAAGTGTTCTCCTTAAAGTTTCAATGTGGGAATCACACCAGTTAGGAACCATAATTATTTCATTATAGGGACCAAGAGAACTAGAGACAATATTAGTGACAGGTGATTTGACATGGTTGAGCTGTAACAGGAAATTGGTGAGGGTTTTCTTGAAGTTAGAATCTTCTTTAAAGGTTGAAGGATGTGGTGTAGTGTGATAATGGGAACACTGGATTTGAGTGATGAAAGCACGAGTTTCTGGATGCTAGAAATAAGGTCGATGAATTGTAAAAACAAATATAAACTGATTTGCTTCATGAAGAGGAATGGAGTTAAGATTACGGTCATGAGCTAATTGTCCTAATCTATATCCCACCAAGGAATAAGGGAGAACCATTCATGAACAAAGAAGCAGATTGATAGTCATGATCTTTTTCAAAGTATATTTGAGAGGAAGAATTAGTTTTGTAGCATGGAGAGCAGTAAAACACTAGAAATACCATAATTCATCATTAATAATATCTATGGTAGGGGAAACATACAACCCAGTGAGAAACAGATGTTCTAGATCAAAAGTGGTGAAAACAGTTGGACCTTTAAAGAGGCAAACTCTTATATAATACCTAAAGAAATATTGTTTTGCATACTGTTGGAGCAGTAGAGAGCAGAGAAAGATTTTCTAAGAGAAAAGTTTTTTTGAGTAAGGGCTTGAGAAGGAAGAGAAGAAGCTATAGAACGAACATCTCTGTGAGAATGAGAAGCCATGAATATGACAGGGAAAATAAGAGAAGTATGAAATATAGGTTGAGGATATTTATGAGTCCTAGAGAGAAAATCAGGAATCAGGTTTGTATCTCCTTTTATATGTTAGACTTAAAGACGATGCAAATGATTATTAGGGATAGTTTTGCCTTTAAACTATAGGACTTTAGGAAAAGCTAAATTATCTAATCTAATGAGGAATCTGTGGCCAAGTAGATGATATTCAAACTTTTTTATCCCATTTTTAACAGCAAGGATTTTTTTAACACTGTATGGTAATGCTATTGAGCTGGACTGAAATGTCCACTAGCATATCCAATCAAGTGTTCTTTCTGATTTATCTTTTCAAGTAGAACAGCACCCCATGATATGTCAGAAGCATCAGTTTGCAGGATGCGAAGACCATCAGAAATAATTTTCAACGGTAGAGGATTCTGAGCAATTTGCTTCAACTATTGAACCACATGCATGTGATGTTTATCCCATAGAGAGGGACGTCTCTTTGATAAAGTAGATAAAACACTAGTGTGATGGTCCACATGTGGAAGAAAATCTATGATATAGTTGACTATAGCCAAAACTGTTGAACTTGCTTCTTGGTAAAGTCTTTATCAGGGAAATACAACAATTCCTATGCAATATGGGGACCAGGTTGATAATGCCCATCTTTGATGTTCATATCGAGATACTCAATCGTATTTATAGCAATAGTGTTTTTTCTGTCTGAAAGCAAAATACCATATTTTTGTACGATATCATGAAACTGTTGGAGTAATGCATGGTGTTTTTCTACTGTACCTGAAAATAACAAAATATCGTCAAATAAGGGCATGGTGTAGGATGGGTTGGAAAATCTGAGTCATGTTTTTCCGAAAGATGGAGGGAGCGGTTTTCAAACCAAAGGGAAAGACTTTCCACTGGTAATGAGCATTTGGAATGCAGAAAGCTATTTTATATCTTTCAGAAGGGTCAATACCCAACTGCCAAAATTCAGACTTTAAATCAAATTTAGAAAAGATGGAGGCATTTTGGAGATATGTAAACAGAGAGTTTCTGCAAGGAAGAGGAAATTTGTCATCTTGCAAGAATTGATTTAAGGGTTGATAATCAATCATTAAACACTTTTTCCTGCGTAAAGTTTCAGATCTTTTATTGACATAAAAAGCTTGACAAGCCCATTGGGAATGAGGTAGGTTTAATAAGGTCTTGGGCCAAAAGTTCAGCACATTCTGTTTAGGCCAAAAGAAGTTCTAAGGGTGGCATACCTGGATGGGTGTCTTTAGTAGGATTCACATCTTCATTGAAAGGAAGCTTTATGAAGTGAGCTGGATTTTTTCATAATGGACTAGGATGGTCAAAAGTCAAATGATTGGTTGGACAAAATCGAAGTAATTGGGTCGTAATATCTTGGTAATCAGGAGGAGAATGGGCCAAATGGTATAGTTTAAGCTTATCTAAGGCTAAAACATGGACTGGAACCTAAGCCCAGTAAGAAGGATTTGGACTATTTTCTGCCTTAAACAGGATATCAAAGCCCAAAAGTAGATCTTTGTCTGGAAGACTGGATCCAATAACATGAGTTCAAACAGTAAGTTTTGGGAATAATTCAATTCCAATCTATTTTTTTGTACAAAGCTGGGTAGAAAAGAATTTTTCACTAGCTGTATGAAAATGAGTTTCAAAGACATTCCAAGCTTCTGAAGAGAGAATAGCTGGATTCAAAATACCGCGCTAGGCGCCAATATCAACAAAAGCAATGAGGGATATATAACGACTTTATTTTGACACGAGGATTTGGATTTTCACCAAGGGAACAGGTTAAATTGATAAGGACTAAGGATGAGATTGTACCTGAAACATAGAGGAATATTCTAGAGAAAAATTATAAGATTCACTAGACTCAAACTCAGAATCAGAGGAACCAAGAGCAAAAACTGTATCTTGGTCAGGAGACTCTTGTTCAGTGTAAAGATGTTCAATCTGATCTATTTCAAGAGAAAACTGATGAAGAGACTGAAGTTGTTGAACTAGACATATAGAACGTTTAAGATTTTATGGACAATCTTTTACAAAATGTCCATACTTCTTGCAAATAAAACATCTGCTCTTTTTCTGTTTTTTGTCAAGAAGTTTAGAGGGATTCTTTCGTCTGAACTAATGAATTTTTTTGGAACGTCTAGGGAAACGATGTCGATAAAAAGATAGAAATTGAGATTTCCTATGGAAGCAAGATCTATGATGCTTCTTTTTGGGAGGATAGTCACATTACTTCTTATCTTTGCATTTAATTTTCAGATAAGGCTTTCAACAAGCAGCTTTGAATGAAGGTTTCTCTTTTTTTAGATTTTTGAAAAACTTCTTCTATTCACATAGATGGTCAAGTGAAGCTAGAGCAAGCTAAAAAATTCTACCAATATTCATGGTATTAATATCAAGTTGAGTAGTTGTAATCTACCTGTGGAGTTCTGGCTGAAGTTCCTCACGAAGAGAGGAAATAAAAACATGCTTCATAGTATTATCATTGATTCCACCAAGTTTATGGAAAAGAGCTGACATTCTTTTGAAGTGGTAATTCAAATCTGTTCGCTGAAAAGAACAGCACTTCATTGTGAGGTAATCTTTATGAGCAAAGGCAAAGAGAGTTATAGGTTGACTAAGGAATTGCGTATGAATATCCATTAAAGCCATAGAGACACTTGGCTTTTGAATGAACTACAATTGTCTATATTCCCAAAGACTGTCAAACCAATCTCGGAGAGACCCCATAAAACGGGAGACTAATTCCATTAAGACTGTAATGAGTTCTGCACCAGGCTTAACCATTTGCAAATTTAGCCAAGTAGAAAGTTCTTGAAGTCTTTCATGCCATTTAGTAGGCGACACATCATCAAATGTAAATCATGGTCCATTTCTAGAAGTAACCTTAGCTCGAACTCTATGAATAGTACCATATATGTGAATAGTCTCGTAATGTGAACAGTGATATTTTTACTTTTATGCTCTTCCTAAGGTTTTTGACCGTTTTGAGTTCAGATTTGCTGTCTGTTTTGTCATCTAATGTCTCGTTTATTGTGAAATAACCATGATACTCTTAAAATACGAAAAATACTTAATAAAATACATATAATTAAATTCACAATAAACTTGAATATATAAAAGTAAAGAAGTTAGTAGAACTTGAAGTGAAAAATGATGATTTTCTCCTTTATAAATATAAATTTTTTAGTGCTTAACACACCCCCCAACCAGCTTATTGCTAGTCCCTAGCAAATTAAGCGAAATCAAATTCAAATCCAAAACTTTTTTTTAACTACCATGTTTATTTAATTAAACTTTATGATGTAAATCAAATAAAAGTATAAGTATTATCTCCAGTCTTTAAGAAATATTATTTCCAAATCAACCATCCATATGAATCAATCCAGTAGACTTTGTCACAGCTATTGTAACCAAGCTGCTTTCAAAAATGACATGTCAATACCCCAAATGTCACTGGCAGTGACACTCTCACAAAGAAATTAAACCCAATAATAATAGTCACTTGCATGAATAGTAAATTGAGAGAAAATATTAAAATAATATTACACACTCTCACCAAAATGAAATAAATGTGCCCACAGTTTAGAAATAATATGATCTCAAGTAAAAATGTGAGTCAGACCAATATATTTTTTTCATTTTTTATTTATTTTTTATTTTTTTATGCATTATGTTGTGTAATTTTTAATGAACTCGCAAGCGCACGAATCTATTGTAGAATAGATTAATGATGACGAGTGTCGATCCCACAAGGAGGTTGATTTTAATTATATGCAGAATTAATTTTTTTTTAATGGGAACAATTAAATTATGGTAATTTTGTCCTAAATTGTTGAATTAAAATGGCGGGAATAATTAAAAATGAAACTGTTATAATAAAGCACTTGGGTATCCGGATCCGGATCAACATGCTCCATGGGCTAAATATTCCATATTAATACCAATTAAATCATAAAAGGGGATTCCACATCTCATGAACCACTCTCCAATAAGTATGGTGCCAAGGGCTTATCGTGCCAAATAATAATAACCTTGTACTAGGGTGCCGGTTTAACCAGAGCTGTATCTAGACAAGACTATTATTATTTGTCGACGAAAAGTCAAAACAACCACAAATATTAGAGGGGAAGAGAAAGTAAATTTACCAAATTAAGCCCATGGAACATGTTGAGACTTCACCTTCAACCCAAGCTCAAAAAGAAATTAGCTACTCATATTTTAACTAAGGATAAAAAAGGAAATTTTATTAAAATACAAAGAAACTACAAGAAAGAGAAGGAATTTCAGAAATCTAAGCTTAAAAATGAATTCAGGGGTTTCAAATTAGGGGGGGAGAGCCCCCTTCTTATAGATACATTGAGTGAATCGTGACTATCGGATTAAAAACAATTCGGATGTTCAGGATTGCGCCACGTCATCAGTCAACAGTCAACAGTCAACATTTGTACAATAACGCCGCCTGAATAGTAAATAATCCCATGTAAGCGCATGTACTGTACACACGATTTTCTTAAGGAACTAACCACCCGTTTCATTGGATCCCTCATAGATTGGTTTGATAGCTTAGGCTCATACAGACAACTCCAATTTGTCCAGTTGGCTGAGCCCTTAAAAACTTTCTCATGTTTTGAGTGATAATATCATGTTTTGATTTCAAAAGAAAAGTGGTATGATAAAATGTTTTTCAGTTTTTGAAAGAATCCTAGACTTTAGGACACAGAGAGAGAGATTGCAAAATCATGGCTACAACATCTTCTTCTTCAGAATCTTCGAGTACTATTTCCCTTTCTTCTACCTTATCTTTACCAAAATCATGCACTAGGCATACTGTAAATAAAATAGAAAACCTTGTAGAATATTCCTATATTCCCGAATCTGCTCAAATCACTGAGTCTTCTTTTCCTCTTATCAGTCCTTATCATCTGTATAAACGTTCTACTTCTTTTACCCGTAGTATTAAATCCCTCATCAGTACAAAACGTCCTTTTCCTAAAGAATACATCCAGTCCTCTAGACTAGATCAGTGTACTCTTCAAGCTACTATCAAAACAAAGATGTTTTACTCTAGAAATTCCTCCAGAACTCGTTGCAAACTGGAAACGAGAAGGTTATACTCATCTTCATCTCGGCGGAGTAAGATTAATCCTGACTCTTCATGGGAGAAAAGGATTACCTGTCACTGCTCGAATTGCTATGCTTGACACCAGGTTCAAACAGTATCAACACGCTGTTATTGGTACAGTTTTGACTACCCTACATGCAGGTTCAAACAGTATCAACACGCTGTTATTGGTACAGTTTTGACTACCCTACATGCAGGCAGTGCTCTTCTCACCTTCTACCCAAACTTCAACTTGTCCTTACAAGATATCAACCTTTCTACCGCCTTGAAAGTCCAAGTATAAATTCAAGGTGCTGACCAGATCTCCTCAGCAAAGATCGCAACCCTCCATCATCAATTGGTCTATAGGCTTCAAAATCATGCCTTAGATATTCCAACTCCAGAAAGTCACTCCAATGCTCTTATGGTATTAGCTGAATCTGATCAAACTCCAACTATCATTCAGATTCCCAGGCAAATTCCTCAACAGGAACTTGTAAAGCTCATGCCTTTAGAATGGATCTCCAACTATGAAAAGTTCCATCAGAACGATACTCCAATTCAGACATCTGAAAGCATGTTTGAACGTAGACAAGATGGATCTGTCAAAATGACTTTCAAACCTCCTCAATCGGCCTCACAGCCTCCTCCAGCTGTTCTACCTACAGCTCCACCAGAGTCTCCTAGACTATCCTTCACATATTCCTCAATGATTACTCCAGTCCAAACTGGTCAAGAGAAACTTCCAATCACTGGCTTCACTGCAGAAGACTATCCAGTTTATCCTGCTAAAATTGGAAAACACTTCCTTTGGGATGCTCCTGGATCTGATATGTGTGATCCAGATTGTCCGTGCTGGCAAGATGGCGAAGATGAATTTGTTCTTAAAAGAAAACCTAAAAAGAAGTATCTCACTTCTTGTAAAGATGACCACAACAAGCCACAGAACCCTCCTTCACCTCCATCTGCACCTGCACCATTACCTCTTTACCACAAGGAACTCAAATGGATTGCAAAACACTGCAAAACAGAAGTCCCTTCACCCGTCATCCAACCACCTCCTCAACATCAACCAATCCCATGTATGATGTTCTCCAGAGATTACTCTTCAAACTTTCCACCTCTTGAACCACAAACTGACACCCAGAGAAAAATTGTCTCAAAACCTTTTGTCCCTTCACCAATCACCTCTGCTGGTCATCTTGAAGAACCAAAACCCTTTGAATCAGTCCTTAATTGGCAAACTCAGAATGCCAAGGCACAGAATGATGCTCTACAGCATATCCATCAACAAGTCGATCGAATCAGTTTACGAACTGATAAGATTGAAACTAAAGTTGATTCCATCACCTCACAACTGCAGCAAATCCACCAGGATCTAAAGAACAGAGTTGCTCAACTTGATGCTGAATTACGAGAAATGCTCAGACTAAGATATTATGGTCCTGAGTTTGATAGCAAAGAACGAGAAATCAGAAAAGTCAGCAAAGAATCAAACCGGATTGAATCTGAAAAGCAGAGACCTACCCTCTTCACTCAAACTCCACCAATACCTTCTATTGGTCCGACCTACCATCCGTTCACTCCTTTACTAGCTCCAATCAAGCAATACGACCCTTCAAAGTTGTTTGGAATGACTCATACGTTATTCAAATAGACACCTCAACCTACTCCACCTTCAAAGCCAAAACCAAGGTCCAAACCTCAACCTAAACCTTTGAAGATACATCAACCCTTTCAACTTGCTCCACACACTCAACAATCTGACCCTCCAGAACAGGAATCACCAGAATACACCTCAGTACCTCCTCAGGTGTCTCAACCTATTCCTCCTTCTCACATGACTCAACCTCCACCTCATGTGCCTCAATCAAAGGATAAAGCTCCTATGCATCAATATGCTTCCTATCCTCATCCTGTTAATTATTCCACAAATACCTCCATAGAAGAACCTACCTCATCCTCAAAATCTGAACCTGAACACCGATCTGTTGACTCATCATCTCAACCAACAGACTCAAACTCTGCAACCAGTCTAGAATCTTCACTCTCTTCGGTTTCTACTACCGATTCAGAAAAGTCTAAGATTGAGCCAATCAAGGATCATAAAGAGGGGGGCAGCCAAAGCAAAGGTAAATCTGATTCCCAACACTCTAGAAATAGAGATATTAAGTGTTTTAAATGTTTGGGGACAGGTCATATTGCATCTCAATGCCCAAATAAGAGGGTAATGATCTTGAGGGAAGATGGTGATGTTGAAACCGAGAGTGAATCAGATGATGATCCTATGCCACCTTTGGAGGATGCTAATGATGGTGTAGAGTATCCTGTTGATGGTAAATTGATGGTTGTTAGACGTGCTCTTAACATGCAAGTAAAAGAGGATGCGGAGGTACAACGTGATAACATATTTCATACTAGATGCCACATCAAAGATAAGGTATGTAGTATGATAATTGATGGTGGAAGTTGTACTAATGTAGCTAGCACTAGTTTGGTTGAAAAATTGAACTTAAAAACTCTAAAACATTCTAAGCCATATAAGTTACAATGGCTGAATGATTGTGGGGAGGTTAAAGTAAATAAACAAGTGCTGGTTTCATTCTCTATTGGGAGATATAAGGATGAGGTTGTATGTGATGTAGTACCCATGCATGCTGGACACATTCTTTTGGGGCGACCTTGGCAATATGATAGGCGAGTGACACATGATGGTTACTTAAATAGATATTCTTTTGTAATGAATAAAAGGCAAATCACTCTTGTACCCTTAACACCTAAGCAAGTGTATGAGGATCAAATGACAATACAAAAAGAGAGTGATACAAAAAAAAAATAAGAGTACAAAAGAAAGAGAGAATGAGAGAAAAGAAAGTGGAAAGATAGAAAAAAATATTGTTGAGAGAAAAGAGAGGCAACATGTAAACTTGTTTGCAAAAGAGAGAGAGGTTAAGAGGGCCTTCTTTTCAAAACAGCCTATCATTGTACTTTTGTGCAAAGAGGCTTGTTTGCATACTAATGAGCTTAACTCTTTTTTGCCTAGTGTTATTGTGACTCTTTTACAGGACTTTGATGATGTATTTCCAAATGAAGTCCCTAATGGTTTGCCACCTATTAGGGGAATTGAGCATCAAATAGACTTTCTTCCTGGAGCTATCATTCCTAATAGACCCGCTTATAGAAGTAACCCCGAAGAGACAAAGGAGCTTCAAAGGCAGGTTGAAGAACTCTTAGCAAAAGGATATGTGAAAGAGAGCATGAGTCCGTGTGCGGTACCAGTTCTACTAGTGTCCAAAAAGGATGGAACATGGAGGATGTGTGTTGATTGTCGTGCGATTAATAAAATCACTGTAAAGTATCGACATCCTATTCCTAGACTTGATGACATGCTTGATGAATTGTATGGTTCTTGTGTGTTTAGCAAAATAGATCTTAAAAGTGGATATCATCAAATTAGGATTAGAGAGGGAGATGAGTGGAAAACTGCTTTTAAAACAAAATATGGTTTATGTGAGTGGTTAGTAATGCCATTTGGATTATCTAATGCACCCAGCACTTTTATGAGGTTAATGAACCATGTTTTGCGTGCTTTTCTTGGTAAGTTTGTAGTTGTCTACTTTGATAATATTTTGATCTATAGCAAAAGTCTAGAAGAACACATTGAGCATTTGCAAAGTGTATTGACTGTGTTAAGGAAGGAAAAGTTGTATGCTAATTTGAAGAAGTGTGCTTTTTGTACAAATCAGATTGTTTTTCTTGGTTATGTTATAAGTGCTAAAGGAATTGAGGTTGATGAAGAGAGGATAAAGGCTATTAAGGAATGGCCTACACCTAAAAGTATAAGTGAGGTAAGAAGTTTTCATGGTTTGGCTAGTTTTTATAGAAGATTTGTGAAAGATTTTAGCACCCTTGCTGCACCTTTAATTGAAATTATTAAGAAACACGTGGGATTTAAGTGGGGTAGTGAACAAGAAAGTGCATTTAATCTAATCAAGGAGAAATTGGTTTCTGCACCACTACTTACTTTACCCGATTTTGCTAAAACTTTTGAAATTGAGTGTGATGCCTCAGGTATAGGTATTGGAGCTGTTTTGATCCAAGAGGGGTGTCCAATTGCTTATTTTAGTGAGAAATTGAATGGCGCAGCCCTAAACTATCCTACTTATGACAAGGAGATGTATGCATTGGTGAGAGCATTGGAAACTTGGCAACATTATCTTCTACCTAAAGAGTTTGTCATACACACTGATCATGAGTCCTTTAAGCATTTGAAAGGGCAAGGTAAGTTGCATAAGAGACATGCCAAATGGGTTGAATTCATTGAGCCATTTCCTTATGTGATCAAATATAAACAAGGTAAAGAGAATGTGATGGCTGATGCATTATCGAGAAGGTATGCACTTATCTCTACATTAAATACAAAGTTATTAGGATTTGAGTACATTAAAGAATTATATGTTAATGATCCTGATTTTGCTAATGTGTTTAATGCTTGTGAGAAAGTTGCATTTGGAAAGTTCTATAGGCACGATGGGTTCTTATTTAGAGAGAATAAATTGTGTGTGCCATATAGTTCTTTGCGTGAATTGCTTGTGCGTGAAGCTCATGGGGGAGGTTTAATGGGACATTTCGGCATTGCAAAGACTTTAGATGTTTTAAAAGAACATTTTTTTTGGCCACATATGAAACGTGATGTTGAAAGAATATGTGAGAAGTGTATCACTTGTAAACATGCTAAGTCTAGAGTTTTACCCCATGGATTGTATAAACCTTTACCTATACCTAGCGAACCTTGGGTTGATATTTCTATGGACTTTGTTTTGGGTTTACCTAGGTCAAAAAGGGGAAAGGATTCTGTTTTTGTTGTTGTTGATAGGTTTTCAAAGATGGCACATTTCATTCCATGTCACAAAACTGATGATGCAACAAACATAGCTAATTTGTTTTTTCAAGGAAATAGTCAAATTGCATGGAGTACTAAGGAGCATAGTTTCAGATCGAGATGCTAAGTTCTTAAGCCACTTTTGGAAAACTTTGTGGGGTAAGTTGGGTACAAAACTTTTTTTTTCTACTACTTGTCATCCACAAACTGATGGACAAACTGAGGTTGTAAATAGAACATTGTCCACGATGTTGCGTGCCATTATTCAAAAGAATTTGAAAACTTGGGAAGAATGTTTGCCACATGTTGAATTTGCTTACAATAGAACTGTCCATTCAGCTACTAAATTTTCACCATTTGAGATTGTATATGGTTTTAATCCATTAACTCCTTTGGATTTATTGCCGTTACCTATTGATGAGCGTGCTAGTTTGGATGGTAAAAAGAAAGCTGAATTTGTTAAGCAATTGCATGAGAAAGTGCGGCACAACATAAAAAAGAGGACTGAACAATATGCTAATCAAGCCAACAAAGGACGAAAGGAAGTGGTTTTTCAGCCTGGAGATTGGGTTTGGGTGCATATGAGAAAGGAGAGATTCCCAGCACAAAGGTGTTCAAAGTTGCTTCCAAGGGGAGATGGTCCATTTCAAGTGGTTGCACGAATCAATGACAATGCCTACAAATTGGACCTTCCTGGTGAGTATAATGTGAGTGCTACTTTTAATGTTTCTGATCTTTCTCCTTTTTGATGTAGGTGAAGATTCGAGGACGAATCCTTTTCAGGAGAGGGGGAATGATGAGAATTATCAAGAGAATACCATTAAAGTTTCAAGTGATCCTTTGCACATTCATGAAGGCCCAATTACAAGAGCTAGAGCAAAAAAGATACAACCTGCTTTAAATGGATTAATTGAGAAAATATGGATTGAAACTACAATTCAAGATGCAAGACATCATGAATTGGGCTTGAAGAGATATCAAGGCATTGTGGGCTTTATTCAAGCTATTGGGCAGCCAAATACACAATTCGGGTCAAATGCAGAAAGGTCAATTTCGGAATAAAACTGGTATTGATTGAGCTGGAATTAACTTGCAAGCCATATACCGTTGGAAATATAATTAAGATAGCTTTCCAAAGAATTTTACGGAGTTAGATTTGGAGTTCGCTAGAAGGAGTTATGACCAATTTATTACAGCATGCGCAGAATTGGAAATTTCAACGACTCCTTAACTAGTTAGGAAAACTACTCCGACTTGAACTAGGATTTAATCTTTTTCGGATTTTTTTGGGTCTCTATTGGCCTATTTAAACTCATCAACCTTGCTATGTAAGACAATTGAGAGAGATTAATGTTATTTGAATTTGAGAGAATTATTCTTTCTTTGGTTCTTTTGAGAACTAGTGAACTTATCAAGAATTTGCATTCTTGTGGCATTCCAAATCAAGACTTATCACTCACCTTCTCATCTAATCTTGAGTGTGGCGTCAATATCCTTCTCCATACCTTTGGTTCATGTTTGATTAAGCATTGGGTCAAGGTTTTGTGTGTCTTAAATCTGTTTAGAACTTTCTTGGGTTGTGAAACTTCAAATTAAGTGTTCTCCTTAAAGTTTCAATGTGGGATTCGCATCATAGTGCCTCTAGATTTGTAAGATCTCCTGGTAAAAAAATAAAGGCATCAGCATGTTTAGCATTTTAGTTATTCTCTCTTGCATGCTCGAAACAACTAACTTTTCTCCAGTTGGTGAGTCAGACAAACAGCTAAAAGGTTTCAGGATTGTTGGGATGATGCCTATCTCTTGGCTCCCTCTGGTATAAGCAACTTTTGAAACTAGTTTTGATAACACTCGATCACCTCCTCCATAAACCAAGTGTAGTTTCCTAGCTGTTATGCTTCAACCAAGATCTACGGTTGTCTCAATAAATTCTTTATATTTGCCATAGTTAAATGCAAAGAGTACACAAATGTTCTTGATTTGGTTGTTGGGAGTAACTGCCATTGGATATTTCTAAAAAAAAAATTGTGAGTGCCTTAACAAAAAAGTCATATTTAAGGATCTTGGTGATAATGGTTCACAGCTGTAAATAAGGTAGCATGTCTATGTCAAATAACTCATGAAGCACATGGCTCGAGAGTCAAAAAGAAAATAGTGAAAAGACAAAGCAAATAATTATAGCATAAAATTAGTAAAGACAAAAATGTAAGTAATCAAGCAACAGTGAAATAAAACAACATTGAAATAAAAGGATATTTATAAGTAGTTGTAACTGTGGCTCACATCTTCCTCTAGTTTTACGTCTAGAAACGGCTTGAACACCCTCTATAGGTCGAGGATAGGCTTCCCATCCAGTTTTCTTACAAACTGGCAAACAGGGTCTTTTATAGTCAGATTCCTGAGACTATAGTTTACACATTCTTTCTAGAATAATGACCATAACTAGAGTATTACATTTTAGATATATCCACTGAGATGCATTTCAAGAGACAAAAGGATATCATCTAATGACTTTTTATTAGGGCTCTTCATTTTCTTGAATAATTTTCTTTACCACAACCAGGTATGTATACAATAAATTTGGGAGGTAACTCATAAGTAATCGCATGTGTTTGGACCAAGCTTTATAAATGGTGAGGAGAGCATTCTGAGGAAGTGAAGAAAATTACTTGTGAAGTTTTGCTAAGATCTCGTCTCTATCCATGCCTTCAACTTAAAATATTAGTTATTATGGGAAACTAATGTAACCGACATTGATTGTCACAGAGTACCGTTATTCGCCACTTAATTGGGGTGAAAAATGATAACACACTAAAAAAATCTAGCAAAAACACAACACACGTAAAAATAAAAAAATAACATAAAAAAATTAACTTACTATCGTTTTCTTATTAAATTTACGTCAAGCTCTAATTGGATACTATAGATACCTCTCTCAAATTCTTTAAGATCTCCTTCTAAATCCTCAACATGGGCTACTAACTCTGGTGGTTGTAGCTGCCAGATATGACATATTTTACAAAATCGTATCTGACCTCTGAGATGAGATTGTATACGTCGAAACTGTCTAAGAATGTTGAAGAGATGTTTTTTAGTTGACATATTCATGAGGAAAAATGATAAAAAAAATTAATAGTTAAATAAACAAACTTACACAAACATAATTAAAAACAAAAAAGAAAACGTTAAATTACCAAAAGGAACATAGAAAAAAAAAAAGTCAGGTCACTTAAATATTTTGCGCTGTTTTTTCCACATGGTTGGTATTCGTGATATGACTTTACTTTTTTGACCATTAACTTTAAAAATTACATCGTTCCTTGGATTCTTAAATTTAATGGCTCCATGTAAAAAAACATTATGATCAGTAGATGGAGCAGACCATCGAGAGCGTAACTTACTTAAAGAAACATGCCATTGAGAATTGAACAAAAATACTTTCTGACTTAGTGTGAAAGATTTTTTAATGCTCCGTTCGTCACGGAGGATTTTCATTCACTTTCTATAGTCCTTAGCATTTTTTTCATTACAAATCTCTTGTGGTTTTACCAATTGTATCCTCTTTTTTAAACCAAAAATGGGGTCAATGATGTCTGTATTCTTTTGTTTGTCATCAGGAGAGGATGAGATGATTTCTGACAATATTTTTTCTTCTCCCAAGAGTGTAGAATTCAGAAGGTCAAGTGAAGGTTTGAGCTCAATCTTTGGTGGTGATTCTGATGATGGGATGAAATTTTCTTTTAATAGTGCCAATTGATCTATCCTTGTCTTCCATTTATCAATGTCCATGCATGGCGATGAATCCAATAAGACATAACCTCATCAATTGATCTGTCAATATTAAAATCTAAACAAAAGTGAGTTAAACATGTTAGTAAAGGGTCATCACTAAGGTTTAAAGGAAATGTATGATCAACTAATTCATCAATTAAATCCACATCTACAATTTTATCATCTGTATTGTGAGGTTGTTTGGCAATGTTGAAAATATTTAGCTCCATGATCATATTACTGAAAGACAACTGCATGTTTCCAGTCCTACATTGAATGTGAGCATCGGCAGTTGCCAAGAATGGACGACCCAAGATAATGAGGTCATTTAAGGACTATTTCAGTCCTTTAGCTAACTTGAGCACATTATGTATACAATGCCCAAATGTAGTTGCTAGGAGTTTTCAATTAAAACTTAGTGTGCTAAATTATCTCCCAACATTTAATGGCCTAAAAATTGAGGGCTTATATAATCATTTGAATGATTTTCATGCTGTTTGTCAACTTCTAAATATGAGAATTTTTCAGATGGTGATGTTAAACTTAGACTATTCCTATTTTCTTTAAAGGATAGAGCTCGTTCATGGTTTAATACATTGCCTGCTAATAGCATTATATCACGGGGAGAAATGGTCACAAAATTTTTAAATAAATACTTCACAGTTCATAAAACCAATTCTATTCGTAGAAAAATTTCAAAGTTCATCCAAAGAGAAGACGAGTAGTTTTTCGAAGCCTGAAAGCAATTCAATGAGCTACTCTTGAAATGTTCATATCATGGATATGAAAAATGGCACCAATGCCAATACTTTTTAGAGGGATTATTGCCAAATGTACAAGAATGGCTAATAACGACAAGTGAAAGAGAAGCAATATCTAAAAGTCCCAGTGATAAGTAGATAATTCCCAACAATAGAGTTGATCATTTAGGAACAATAAAAGAATTAAAGGAGTGAATGAAGTCCAAGTTGGCTAGTTATGCTCGGGAATCAAAGAAGTCAAAGAAATGATTGAAAGACTTATCTGATAAATAGCAACTTTAACATCTACTAAATCAACAGAGTCACGTGATCATGGCTCATACCTCGATCAAGTCAATGTCACAAGTGTAATAAGAAAGCCATCATACTACAATTCTTACTCTAATACATATAACTCTGATAGAGAGACCACCCCAATTTTTCATGGTCTCAAGGATTCCAATAGAATGGACTAACAACTCCAACTCTACCAATGCAAATAATTCCTCAAGTTCCACAAGCCTCTCAGCCACTATTCAGACATTACAATTATAACTCAAATTATTCTCAACCCAGACTATAGGAGGTTACATTCTAAAATTTTAAGAATTCTACCTACTCTACGATCGCTAACAAAATTACATCATTGATGGACTATGGAATGAGATGAGAGCAGGCTTCAACTCACAGACCCAGTCGATTTCAGACCTTGAGAAGATGGTGGGCTAGCTTGCCTCTTCAGCTCAAACCCTAGCAATGACTGTTGAGAAAGGCAAATTCCCAAGTTAACTAGTGTCAAATCCTAAAGGAGTGCATGAAGCAAGTATCAGTTCACCTCAGCAACATAGAGAGATCAAAGCCATTATGACTCTACAAAAAGAAAAAGAAGTCAACAACAAAGTAGAGACGTCGGTGACAAAAGGACTCATCATCAAAGGAGAAAGAAGAAATCAACCCATGAGAGTATGTTCCTAAAGCTTTATTTCCTTAGTGGTTAGCTAAAACAAAAAAGGAAAAATTCATGGGTGAAATATTCAAATAAGTAAGTGTTAACATCTCTTTGCTTGATTCTATAAAAAAAGTGTCATCTTATACCAATTTTCTTAAAGATCTTTATACTAAAAAGAGAAATATTCATGTTAAAAAGAAGGCATTTTTAATAGAAAATATTAGCTCTATACTCCAATATAAAATTCCTCTAAAATGCAAAGACCCAAGCTCCCCCCTATGTGATGCGAATCCCACATTGAAACTTTAAGGAGAACACTTAATTTGAAGTTTCAACTACCCAAGAAAGTTCTAAACAGATTTAAAACACACAAAACCTTGACCTAATGCTTAATCAAACATGAACCAAAGGTATGGAGAAGGATATTGACGCCACACTCAAGATTTAGATGAGAAGGTGAGTAATAAGTCTTGATTTGGAACGCCACAAGAATGTAAATTCTTGATAAGTTCACTAGTTCTCAAAAGAACCAAAGAAAGAATAATTCTCTCAAATTCAAATAACATTAATCTCTCTATTGTCTTACATAGCAAGGTTGCTAAGTTTAAATAGGCCAATAGAGACCTAAAAAAAATCCGAAAAAGATTAAATCCTAGTTCAAGTCGGAGTAGTTTTCCTAACTAGTTAAGGAGTCGTTGAAATTTCCAATTCTGCGCATGCTGTAATAAATTGGTCATAACTCCTTCTAGAGAACTCCAAATCTAACTCCGTAAAATTCTTTGGAAAGCTATCTTAATTATCTTTCCAACGGTATATGGCTTGCGAGTCAATTCCAGCTCAATCAATACCAGTTTTATTCCGAAGTTGACCTTTCTGCATTTGATCCGAATTGTGTATTTGGCTGCCCAATAGCTTGAATAAAGCCCACAATGCCTTGACATCTCTTCAAGCCCAATTCATGATGTCTTGCATCTTGAATTGTAGTTTCAATCCATATTTTCTCAATTAATCCACTTAAAGCAACTTGTATCTTTTTGGCTCTAGCTCTTGTAATTGGGCCTTCATAAAGGTGCAAAGTATCACTTGAAGCTTTAATGGTATTCTCTTGATAGTTCTCATCACTATGTGAGGTACAATCTGATAAGAACTATCAAGAGAATACCATTAAAGCTTCAAGTGATCCTTTGCACATTGATGAAGGCCCAATTACAAGAGCTAGAGCAAAAAAGATACAACCTGCTTTAAATGGATTAATTGAGAAAATATGGATTGAAACTACAATTCAAGATGCAAGACATCATGAACTGGGCTTGAAGAGATGTCAAGGCATTGTGGGCTTTATTCAAGCTATTGGGCAGCCAAATACACAATTCGGATCAAATGCAGAAATGTCAATTTCGGAATAAAACTGGTATTAATTGAGCTGGAATTAACTTGCAAGCCATATACCGTTGGAAAAATAATTAAGATAGCTTTCTAAAGAATTTTATGGAGTTAGATTTGGAGTTCTCTAGAAGGAGTTATGACCAATTCATTACAGCATGCGCAGAATTGGGAATTTCAACGACTCCTTAACTAGTTAGGAGAACTAGTCCAACTTGAAATAGGATTTAATCTTTTTCGGATTTTTTGGGTCTCTATTGGCCTATTTAAACTCAGCAACCTTACTATGTAAGATAATTCAGAGATTAATGTTATTTGAATTTGAAAGAATTATTCTTTCTTTGGTTCTTTTGAGAACTAGTGAACTTATCAAGAATTTGCATTCTTGTGGCATTCCAAATCTAGACTTATCACTCACCTTCTCATCTAAATCTTGAGTGTGGCGTCAATATCCTTCTCCATACCTTTGGTTCATGTTTAATTAAGCATTGGGTCAAGGTTTTGTGTGTCTTAAATCTGTTTAGAACTTTCTTGGGCAGTTGAAACTTCAAATTAAGTGTTCTCCTTAAAGTTTCAATATGGGATTCGCATCACAATCTTCTTACTTAGATATAATATAATTAACCTAACAAGCTCTCTTAAGCATTTATTATTATAATAATAATAATAAAGTATAATAATATAATGACATAAGTAATAATGTAACAAGAATTGTAGAGATATTAGGAATTCTAGAAATTACTAAGATATTTTGGAATGATAAATTAATAATTAAAAGTAATGATGACATAAGTAATGATGTAACAAAAAATATTGTAGAGATATTAGAAATTCTAAAAATTACTAAGATATTTATGGAAAGATAAATTAATAATTAAAAGTAATGATGACATAAGTAATGACATAAGTGATGATGTAATAAGAAATGTTGTAGAGATTTAGAAATTCTAGAAATTACTATGATATTTATAAAGAGATAAATCTTCAATATTAAATAAGTGTTAGGTGGTAAAATCTTAGCATTCTAGGAATTTCTAAGATATTTATGGAGAAGTAAATCTCCACCATTAATCAAATGATATGGTGGCAAAATTCTAGCTATTCATGGGCCTTAGAAAATTCTATAAATACTCCTTAGCCCTTGCATTTTCCATAAACCCTAGAAATCCCATTTTTTTCCATTCTAAGCCAAAGCATCACTAGTAAAAAATTATCAAGTTTAGGAAGGAAGGTTTAGGGGAATCAAAGAAAACAGGCAAGTAACACTTCACTTCAACTGTAATATAAGGACAATATGTTAAAATTAGCTTTAAGTAATAATTTTCTTATGTTAGGTTTAGTTTTAAATAATCTCTTATCTTATAATGATTATTATTGCAGTGTGATTAGCGATTATTAAATCCCACATGGCTGGCTATGTTGCCTATATCATGATATCATCCTTATATGATCGGCTATACCCCCTAGGATGTTATTCTTACTACTTACTTGATTGATGGTCGGCTATGCCGCCTAATATGTAATGGTCGGCACTACTGCTTAAAATATGATATTGTTATTACTCTTTACATGGTCGACCTTGTCGCCTATATTCTTATTCTATGTCTTTAATTTCTGTATAGATGACACTGCCTATGTTAGATATTGTTGTCTTAAATTAGTTTCATGTTTTACTTTATTATATATTTAAAAAATTTACATGGTGTGGCATAAGTTGCATTGGTATCAGAGCCTTGTGTTTTCTTTCAAATAAATTTGGTATGATTTCCTTCAGTAACTTATATATGATTTGAATCTATTTCAACTTTAAATAACTTAAGAGCTTCAATCTCATGGCATCTTCATCACAAAATCCAGTTCAACTCACTTCGTCCATTTCACTTCCTAAAAATGTTACTAAAGCATACTACTTCTAAGATTGAGAGTCTTGTAGAATATTCTTATATCCCTGATTCTGCTTAAGTAAATGAATCCTCTCTTCCTCTTGTGAATCCTTACTAGTTATATAAACGTCCACCTTCTTTTACTCGTTCTATTAGCTCTCTCATCCGTACAAATCGCTCTACTCTAAAAGAATATATACAATCTTCCTCTTTTGATCGTTGTTCTTTATAATCTACTTCTGCAGAGCAGTATGTTACTCTTGAGATTTCCCCTGAGTTGATTACTCACTGTAAGTAGTCCAGATACACTCACTTTCATCTTGGTGGTGTTCGCCTTATCCTTACTCTTTATGGGAGAAAAGGCCTTCCTGTTACAGCCAGAATTGCTTTACTGGACACCAGATTCAAAGAATACCAGTAAGCTACTATTGGCACTGTCCGTACTACCCTCCATGCTGACAGCGTTGTCCTTACTATCTAACTAAATTTTAATCTTTCACTAGATGATCCGAATCTCTCCAGTTTCCTTAAAATTCAAGTTCAGATCCAAGGAGCTGAACAAATTGCAAGTGCAAAGATTGCCACCATCCATCACCAGTTGGTTTATAGACTTCAAAATCATTCATTTGATCTTCCTTCATCTAATGAAGCCAATTCAGATACCCTTATGATCCTTGCTGAATCTCCAGATATCCCAACTATCATTCAAATCCCCAGACAGATCCCAAGAGCGAATCTTCTCAAGCTCATGCCGCTTGAGTGGATAACAAATTATGAACACTTTCATCAAAATACCATTCCCTTCCAGACTTCTGAACCAATGTATGAGAAAAGATCTGATGGTACTGTTCGCCTTCAGTTTAAACCTCCTCCATCAACCTCCACAGAATCAGCCAGAATGTCTTTTACCTGTTTGATGATACAACCTGTTCATCACCACCCTGAAATTCTTCCTAATGGTGACCCTTTACCTATCTTACATTTCTCCTCCTAAGGTCTTCCTGTTCATCCAGATAAACTTCATGGCCATTTTATGTGGGATGTTCCCGGCTCAGGCATATGCGTCCAGGCTGTCCATGTGAAAATGATAATGATGAGTTCGATGACTATTCTTCTAGAAAGAAAAAGAAGAAGGTTATTTTTCCTGGTTGTAAATACCAGTGTCCTTACCTTCTTAAGGATGATGATGAACCAGATTATCCACCTCCTCTGCCTCTGTATCACAAAGGACTCAAGTGGATTCAGAAACATCAACCTACTCCTTGTAAGCTACCGCCATCAAACCTTCTTGGTTTATTGCCAACACCTATACCGGTGTCTTGCATGATGTTCTCATCTACCTCTCCATCAGATTACAATGCTGATTTTCCTCCTCTTGAAAAGAGATCTGATCCGGCACATCAAGTATGCTCTAGACCATTTGTCAACTCTCCAATCACCTCTAATGGGCATTTAGAAGAACTAAAACCTTTTGAGGCTATTCTTAATTGGCAAACTCAAAATGCCAGAATACAAAATGCTTCTCTGACCTCTTTATATACAAAAGTTGACCAGATTGCTCACAGATCTACTGTGGTTGAGAACAAAGTTACATCCATCTCAGATCAACTGACAAATCTCTACAACGGTCTTCATGCTAAAGTTGCTCAACTTGATAGCGATATTCGAGAGATGATTGACCAAGGTCAAATGTCTTCTGACTTTGATAAAAAAGAAAAAGAAATCTGTCGTTTAAAGGCTTAGATTGCTAGAATTGATGCTGAAAATCTCCAAAAACAACAGTCTACTCCTACTCCTGTTCCGACTATGTGTTTTTTCCCCCACAAAACCATACCATCCTCTCAGTTCTATATATCCTCAACCTCTCAGATCATATGAACCCGAAAAGGTTTTCCTAATGACGCATACCCTGTTTCCTCCTACTAGAAAACCCAAACCTAAACCTCGCAGACGACCTTCACCTCTTCCTGTCTCAGTTCCTCCTGTTACTCCTATCTATCCTGAACCTAGACAAACTTCTATTAAGATTCATGAACCAGTTAACCCAGAAGTTCCTTCTACTTCAGTCTTACCTCTTTTTGTAGAACCACCTTCTAAAGTCGATCAAAAGAAACCTACTAAAAGTTATTTGCTGTCAGACCCACCAGATCTCCATCATGATCCTTTAGCAGATGAGTCTCTTTCAATAGATTCTTCAGTCTCTTCCATTGAGACTCAGACCTCAGTTGCAGTTCAGATGATTTAGAAAATAATCTAGCAGATATTACCCGCCTTCCCATGGCTGATCGTCCTGCTGAATATGAAACTATAGACAGGACCTCTAGATGTCCTCCCAGAGAACCTTATGTTGATATTCCTTTAGATGTTGAAGAAGATTTTGAAGGAAAAAGCTCTCACCCCTCTCCTAGGGTTCGAGCTAAAGTTGCTTCTGAAATTGGACCCTAGTTTACATTCGATGATGTCTCACCTGCTAAATGGCGTGAAAGACTTCAAGAACTTTCTGGTTGGCTAGATTTGCAAATGGTCAAGCCTGGTGCAGAAAGACAAATCATGAGGTGCTGCTCTCCTTAAAAAGACAAATCAGAAAGAACACCTGATCGGATATGCTAGTGGATAGTTCAGTCCAACTCAACAGCATTACCATACAATGTTCAAAGAAATCCTTGCCGTTAAAAATGGGATAAAAAAGTTTGAATATCATCTACTTGGCCATAAATTCCTCATCAGATTGGATAATTCAGCTTTTCCTAAAGTCCTACAGTTTAAAGGCAAGACGATCCCCAATAATCAGTTGCTTCATCTTCAAGAATGGTTTTCTCGATATGAGTTTGAAGTCTAGCATATAAAACAAGATACAAACCTAATCCCTGATTTTCTATCCCGAGCTCATAAACCTCTTCAACCTATATTTCATACATCTCCTGTTTTCCCTGTCATATTCATGGCTTCCCATTCTCACAGGCATTCTCGTTCCATAGCCTCTTCTCTTCCTAATACAGTGATGAGAACTATCAAGAGAATACCATTAAAGCTTCAAGTGATCCTTTGCACATTCATGAAGGCCCAATTACAAGAGCTAGAGCCAAAAAGATACAAGCTACTTTAAATGGATTAATTGAGAAAATATGGATTGAAACTACAATTCAAGATGCAAGACATCATGAATTAGGCTTGAAGAGATGTCAAGGCATTGTGGACTTTATTCAAGCTATTGGGCAGCCAAATACACAATTCGGATCAAATGCAGAAAGGTCAATTTCGGAATAAAACTGGTATTGATTGAGCTGGAATTAACTTGCAAGCCATATACCGTTGGAAAGATAATTAAGATAGCTTTCCAAAGAATTTTACGAAGTTAGATTTGGAGTTCTCTAGAAGGGGTTATAACCAATTTATTACAGCATGCACAGAATTGGAAATTTCAACGAATCCTTAACTAGTTAGGAGAACTACTCCGACTTGAACTAGGATTTAATCTTTTTAGGATTTTTTGGGTCTCTATTGGCCTATTTAAACTCAGCAACCTTGCTATGTAAGACAATTGAGAGATTAGTGTTATTTGAATTTGAGAGAATTATTTTCTCTTTGGTTCTTTTGAGAACTAGTGAACTTATCAAGAATTTACATTCTTGTGGCGTTCCAAATCAAGACTTATCACTCACCTTCTCATCTAAATCTTGAGTGTGGCGTCAATATCCTTCTCCATACCTTTGGTTCATGTTTAATTAAGCATTGGGTCAAGGTTTTGTGTGTCTTAAATCTGTTTAGAACTTTCTTGGGTAGTTGAAACTTCACATTAAGTGTTCTCCTTAAAGTTTCAATGTGGGATTCGCATCATACAGCCCTCACTCAGAAAACTTTTCCTCCTGGAAAATCTTTCTCCACTCTTTACCATCTCTAAAAATGTGCAAAACAATACCTTTTTCGATGCTACATGCAAGTTTACTCCCTTGACAGTCCAACTGTTTTCACTTCCTTTGATCCAGAACATCTATTCCTCACTAGATTGTATATCACCCCTGACAGAGATATCACTGATAATGAATTATGGTATTTCTGGTGTCTCACTACCCTACATGCTACAAAACTGATTCTTCCTCTCAAGTCTACCCTGAAGAAGATCATGACTCCTGGTCAGTCCACATCCTTGTTATGGACTCTTCTTGAATGGTTCTCTCCTATTCTTTGGTAGAGACAACGACTAGGACAATTGGCCTATGACCGTAATCTCAACTCCATTCCTCCTTCTGAAGCTGGTCAGTTCACCTTTGTTTTTACAGTCTATCGACCCCATTTCCAACATCCAGAAACCCGTGCTTTCTTCACCCAAGCACAGTGTTCCCATTATCATACTACACCACATCCAGCAACCCTTGAACGAGATTCTTACTTCAGGCAAACCCTTACCAATTTCCTATTACAACTCAACCATGTCAAACCACCTGTAATTGACATTGGCTCTAGTTCTATTGGTCCTCATCATGAAATAATTATGGTCCCTAACCCTTCGGGCTCCAGTAAAAGAATCATAATTAAAGAAGAGCGTCCTGACTCTTCTCCTCAGTTATATTATCAAGATTCTCAGGATCCAGATGATGAGTTTCTATCGCTCAGCCAGCATCTTAGACAGTTGGAAACACCTCATTCCAATGCTCACGTCACTACATTGGAACAAGGCCAGTCTTCAACCCCCAGAGTTATCTTTTCAGCCGAACCAGTTATTACCCACTCTCCTTATGTAACGAACTATATCCCTAATATTGTGCATGCTCGAGGTTGCCCCCTTTATCAAGGCCCTGTATACTTAGACAACTACACTATGTTTTGTGGTCCATCTGGCACCACATGTGTCAAGACATACCCAAACTATGACCATGACAGACAAGAGGATACCACCTCCAGCTCAGATGATCTAGACGTCATGAACTTATCCTCTCCATAATAAAGTAGTTTGTCATGTTATGTCTTTATCTTCATTCTTATCGGTTAGGAATCTACTTTACTAAAAGTCTTTGTTGTAATAGTATAAAGTAAGGGAAATAATTAACCTATTTTATGCTTTTAGACTTTTAGGTTATGACTTTTGACTTGCTTTTGTCTTGTTTTTAAAAAGCATGGGGGTCCTATCCCAGCTTTATGACAAGTGTTTTTTTCTTTAATAATTTAGTTTGCTTTTAGAAAAGTGATGGGTCCTACTTCACTTTTCTCATTTGTCTTTTATGACCCTTATCCCTATATAAGGGCATTCCTCCTCATTGTAAAATAAGTTTCATTCAAGCTAAGTTCGTTTAAGTTTATTCAATATATTCAGTCTTTTCTATCCATGCCTTTCTAATTCTCTCTCTTCTTAAGTTCGATAAAGCTCTGAAATAAATAAAGAAAAGATATAAGTAAGGAAAAAGAAATCTGTTCAAATTAAAACCAAGTCGTATGGTCTGATACCACGAGGGTATACTAGGTACTCAAAGCTACACAAGCTTTGATACCAGTATTGTGTATCAACCCATACAGGGCTATCTAATACAACACACAGCGGAATCGACACTATTTTTATGAAAAGAGAAACTTGAAAACCCAAAAATCTTTTCTTTTGCCTGCTTTTAAACCCTAACATGGCCATCTCTTGGCTCTCAACGGGTACCCAACCAGATAAGAAACACGGGGGCGTACTAGGTACTCAAAGCTATAAAAGCTCTGATACCAATATCGTGTATTAACCCACACACGGCTATCTAATACAACACATAGCGGAATCGACACTATTTTTGTGAAAACAAAAACTTGAAAACCCAAAAATCTTTTCTTTTGCCTGGTTTTAAAACCCTAACACGGCCATCTCTTGGCTCTCAACGGGTACCCAACCAGATAAGAAAATAATCAAAAGGTCTCAAGCTTTCTGATACACAGGATCCTTCGGAGAAGGCAAGTGTAGAGCATACGGCTTGGTTTTAATTGTTTTCTTTCAAATAAATTTGCGATCCCAAGGTCTTTTACCAAATTTATTTGAATACATATTCTTATGGTAAAAGAATGTCTTTTACCTGTTCGATGATACAACTTGTTCATCACCACCCTGAAATTCTTCCTAATGGTGACCCTTTACCTATCTTACATTTCTCCTCCCAAGGTCTTCCTGTTCATCCAGATAAACTTCATGGCCATTTTATCTGGGATGTTCCCGGCTCAGGCATGTGCGATCCAGGCTGTCCATGTGAAAATGATAATGATGAGTTCGATGACTATTCTTCTAGAAAGAAAAGAAGAAGGTTATTTTTCCTGGTTGTAAATACCAGTGTCCTTACCTTCTTGAGGATGATGATGAACTAGATTATCCACCTCCTTTGCCTCTGTATCACAAAGGACTCAAGTGGATTCAGAAACATCAACCCACTACTTGTAAGCTACCGCCATCAAACCTTCTTGGTTTGTTGCCAACACCTATACCGGTGTCTTGCATGATGTTCTCATCTACCTCTCCATCAGATTACCATGCTGATTTTCCTCCTCTTGAAAAGAGATCCGATCTGGCACATCAAGTATGCTCTAGATATTTGTCAACTCTCCAATCACCTCTAGTGGGCATTTAGAAGAACTAAAACCTTTTGAGGCTATTCTCAATTGGCAGACTCAAAATGCCAGAGTACAGAATGCTTCTCTGACCTCTCTACTGTTCTCAATTGGCACACTCAAAATGTCAGAGTACAGAATGCTTCTCTGACCTCTCTATTGTTCTTAATTGGCACACTCAAAATGCCAGAGTACAGAATGCTTCTCTGACCTCTCTACATACAAAGGTTGACCAGATTGCTCACAGATCCATTGTGGTTGAGAACAAAGTTACATCCATCTCAGATCAGCTGATAAATCTCTACAACGGTCTTTGTGCAAAAGTCGGTCAACTTGATAGCGATCTTCGAGAAATGATTGCTCAGGTCAAATGTCTTCTGACTTTGATCAAAAAGAAAAAGAGATTCATCGTTTAAAGGTTGAGATTGCTAGGATTGATGCTGAAAATCTCCAAAAACAACAGTCTACTCCTACTCCTGTTCCAACTATGTGTTTTTTCCCATATAGAACCATACCGTCCTCTCAGTTCTATATATCCTCAACCTCCCAGATCATATGAACCTGAAAAGGTTTTCCCAATGACGCATACCCTGTTCCTCTTACTAGGACAACTGTATTTTGACATGAGCCCTACTCCAAAACCACATAAAATCCAACTCTGATACCACGGGGGTGTATTAAGTACTCAAAGCTACACAAGCTCTGATACCAGTATCGTGTATCAACCTACACAGGGCTATCTGATACAACACACAGCGGAATTGACACTATTTTTATGAAAACAGAAACTTGAAAACCCAAAAATCTTTTCTTTTGCCTGGTTTTAAAACCTTAACACGGCCATCTCTTGGCTCTCAATGGGTACCCAATCAGATAAGAAAACAATCAAAAGGTCTTGAGCTTTCTAATACACAAGATCCTTCGGAGAAGGCAAGTGTAGAGCATACTGCTTGGTTTTAATTTGAACAGATTTCTTTTTCCTTACTTATATCTTTTCTTTATTTATTTCAAAGCTTCATCGAACTTAAGAAGAGAGAGAATTAGAAAGGCATGGATAGAAAAGACTGAATATATTGAATAAACTTAAACGAACTTAGCTTGAATGAGATCCTAGTAATGCCCAATGGATCAATTAATTTAAGCCCAAGGGCATGTTATGGAATGCTAGCCTTGTAGTACAATAAACCTAGGGCCTTAACATCGTTCTTTACATTTCAAAGTTTCATGTAAAAGATTTAGCACTTATTTCATTAAGTCATCCATGTGCATGATAGATAATACATGCATCAAGTATTTACTTACTGGGCATTAACTTATGTAGTCCTTACATTGCAGGAACTGAGTAAGAAAAAGCTGACGCCAAGTCCCAACCAAGGCAAAGTACATATGGACATAATAGACCTTAGATTACGCAACAGGTTCAACTGTGTTCTTATCTAAGTATAAATCCAATAAGCTTGTTTATGGAATTGGTTGGTAACTAAGTTTTTTTTTTGTGTAACAAACTTCTTATATTCTATATTTATAACATGTTTATTTTGAAATTATTTATACAAATACTTAATGTTACACTTGGTTTAACCACTTTAGTTACAGTCATAAAAGTGGAATGTTACACCCTATCTCATGTGGTATACGAGCTAGTGTTAATCTATTGGAATCAGTGTTTGTGAAACTTAGACTAGGAGAATTATACCCAACTCCAGTGATGTTACAACTTATAGATCGATCCACAAAAATACCTTGTGGTATTGTGAATGACGTGCTTATCCAGGTAGATAAATTTTTTTTCTATTAAGTTCATTATAATTTACACTCACCCAGTGCGAGATTCAAGAAAGCACATCTCCATTCTCCTAGGCTAACCTTTCTTAGTCACTGCTATTGCTCACATTTAATGTAAGACTAGAAATATGTAGTTATTTGAGAATATGACCATGGAACTAAATATTTTCAACATTGCCAAATAACCTCACAATACAGATAATGAAATTGTAGAACAAAAAAATATTGTTAGAAATCATCTCATCCTCCCTCGATGACAAAAAAAAAAAGAATATAGACATCAGTGACCTCATCTTTGGTTAAGAAAGGAGGATACAACTTGTAAAACTAGAGGAGATTTGTAACGATAAAAATGCTAAGGACTACAAAAAGCGAATGAAATCTTTCACGGGAAGCAAATCATGAGAAAATCTTTCATCCCAGGTCAAAAAGTGCTTTTATTCAATTCTCACTTGCATCTATTCCCAGGTAAGTTACGCTTCTAATGGTCTGGCTCATTTATTGTTCACACTATTTTTCAACATAGAACAATTGAAATTAAGGATCCACAGAATGGTGTCATCTTTAAAGTTAATAGTCAAAGATTAAAGCCATATCTCGAGTACCAATCACGTAGAGAGGACACCGAAATAAATTTGCGTGACCCACCAAATTCAAATTAAAATTTTTTGGTGATTTAATTTTTCTTTTCTGTTTTTCTTGTGATTATTTTTATATAAGTATTTTTTTCAACTATTAAATTCTCTCTTATGACTACTAATCATGAGTGCCTTAACTAAATAACTCTTTTTAAACATTCTTAGATAGTTTAGACGTATACAATTTCATCTCAGAAGTTAGATATGAATTTGTAAAACACATCCTATTTAGGAGCTACGACCATCAAAGTCAGTTTCCCATATTGAGGATTTAGAAGAACAACTCAGAGAAATTGAGATTTTACTTTTCAATCATTTTTTTATTAAGATTCATTTTAAGTGTGATTTTTCTGGTTTCCTCTTTCTAACTTCTCCTTTATAAATATACACTTTCAAAATTTTGGGTTAAAGATGGTTGAATGTGAAATATAGTGATTCTAGAAATGCGTCTTCTTAGTTTTTTTTTAAAAGAAAAAAATTTTTACTATCTTTTTAACATGATGACTTTCAAATTTTATTATTTGTATTATCTTTGGTCTTGAGTTTTGTTACACTATATTTGCTACTCTACATGTTGATCTTAGAGACAAAAATATGAGTTGTTTAAAGGAATATACATGTCATAATAAATTCCAAATGAGTTCTTGAACCTACTATATTTCTTGGAGAGTAACTCTTTTTGGTCATTCTTTATACAACTTATTAGTTTATTATTTTATATATGATCTTTAAATTTCTTTGAGTCGACATTTTAAAAAAAATTATGTGTTGCTACGTCTGAAAGTTTATCTAACTAGTAGATATTGAAGATTATTTAGAGCTCTAAAAGATAATAGAAAGGTCATTTTTGATCCATTTGAGCCTTTCTAGCCATCCTTTTTTATGAAATATCCTTACTTAACCCTTTTGAGCCTTTAAAAAAAATTTATTATCCTTTTCTTTATCAACTTATCATCGTAACTCCAATCTGAAATATTACTCTTTGTTGTACAAATTTCATCATCCATTTGTGATTGAGAAAAATATAAATAATTATTTTGTTCAATAAAATTATGCCTTATAAAAAAAATTCAATATATATATATATATAGTTAAAAAAAAAGATGTACCCTGTAATCTTAAAAAAAAAACTCTATTTTTTCTCAAATATGTATTTTATTTTTATTTCCCTATTTTTCTTTTTTTATTCGCCATGTCCCTAGCCTACTACGTCTTAATAAAAAATTTTCTTCATTTTAAGGAACTATAGTCCGAAGTAGAAACTAGTTATATAGGCTATAAAGTGTAGTGATGCATAATATATATATATATATATATATAGAGAGAGAGAGAGAGAGAGAGAGAGAGAAAGAATAAATACATTGGTCTGACTCACATTTTGATTTGAAATTGTATTATTTTTAAGCTGTGGGCACATTTATTTCATCTTGGTGAGAGTGTGTGATATTACTTTAATTATTTCTCTCAATTTACCATTCATGCAAATGACTATTGTTATTGGATTTAATTTCTTTATGAGAGTGTCACCACCAGTGTCCTTCTTGAAAGTAGCTTGATTACAATAGCTGTGATAAAGTCTACTTGATTAATTTATATAGATAGTTGATTTGAGAGTAATATTTCTTAAAGACTAGAGATAATGCTTATATTTTTATTTGATTGTTATCATAAGTTTGATTAAATAAATACGATAGTTCAAAAAATGTTTTTGAGTTTCAATTTGATTTCGCTTAATTTGCTAGGGACTAGCAATAAGCTGGTTGGGAGGTGTGTTGAGTGCTAGAAATAAAGGAGAAAATCATTATTTTACATTTTAAGTTCCACTAACTTCTTTACTTTTATGTATTCAAGTCTCTCGTGATTTTAATTATGTGCATTTTATTATAATTAAGTATTTTATGTATTTTAAGGGTATCATGGTCATTTCAAATAAACAACACATCAGATACAAAACAGACAGTAAATCTAAACTCAGAACGGTCGAAAATCTTAAGAGGAGCATAAAAGTATAATGTCACTGTTCACATGTATGGTATTGTTCATAGTACTATTCATGACACTGTTCATTTATACTATACGATGATGTGACACTGACCAATGACGTAGGAGCATTTGAATTGAGAAATAATGTAGTATTGACTGATGAAGTGTTACAATCTTATTGGATTAAATATTTATGGACTGTTCATCGATGACGTGGCAGTATGTTAGTAGATCAGAAAAAACTTATGTCCGATACATGCATATACACGGGATGATAGCCTTGATGATATGTTCAATCTAATTAAAACTTGCCACGTGGCATGATCCTTTATATCCGAATTATTTTAATTCAATGGCTATGATTTACTCATTATTTGACACCCTTGAGTTCATTTTTGAGCTCTATTTTCTATAATCCTTCTTCATCTTGTATTTTTTTACGTATTTTAATAAAATTTTCACTTTACCCTTAGTTCAAATATGAGTAGCTAATTTTCTTTCAAGCTTGGGTTGAAAGTGAAGTCTCAACATGTTCTATAAGCTTAATTGGTAAATTTATTTTCTCTTCCTCTCTAATTTCTATTGATGCTTTTACTTTTCATCGATAGATTGTTGTAACACAATTATTATTGTTTGGCACGATAAGCCTTTAGCACTATATTAGTTAGAGTGTGGTTCATAAAGAGTGGATTTTCCCCTTCATGATTTAATTGGTACTAATAATAAATATTGAGCTCCGGTGCATGTTGATGCGGATTCAGATACCCAAGTGTTTTATTGTAATTGTTGTCATTTTTATTTATTCCACCATTACAATTCAAAATTTAGGAAAATTTTTCCATAATTTCAACTACTCACTTAGAAAATTTATTCGACACATAATTAAAATTCACCTCCTCGTAGGATTGACACTCGTCACCATTAATCTATACTGCAATAGATTTGTGCATTAACGAGTTTAATAAAATTTGCACAATGCTGACTGCCAACTGAGTTCTTTTGGAAGGGATGCCACAAACACATGTTTTAAAGTTGGATCATTAGATCTGTTAAGTTTGTAAAATAAAACAGACAAGTTCATTAGATATTCTTTCCTGGAAAGTTCATTTGTTGGGACACTTCTTCCAAGAATTGTTCATGGATTAATCCCAATGTTTAGCAACATTAGAAATTTTAATGAACTGCAATTGCCTATAGGGATCCAAGCTATCAAATCAGTCTTGTAATGAGCCAATGAATCTAGAACTAAATTCTCTCAAAACAAATTAAACTATAGATCCTAGATGAATCATCTAGACATCAATCTCTGCCATGAATTCTTGTAATCTGGCAGCCTATTTATTCTTTGGAGAATATCATCCAAAGTAAATCAAGTCCATTAGAGGGTTTAGAACCAAGGTCTGGGGGATCTAGATGTACTATCTCTACTTCATTTGTTTCCTCCATGATAGGACTATTTGTAGAGGGATTAGAGGCTAAAGGGTTGTTTGAGCCTATAGAAGGCATGACTATGAGCAGTTTGGTTACATCAGCTAGATCAACTTCAGAATCAAAAGTAGAACTATATTCAAAAGATGGTTTTATCTCTGCGGTAGATGATTCATAAGTTGCGATTGGTGATGCAGCAGGTTATGTTATGCTCTAAGTAGCATATTATTGGCTTGGTTGATGTAGTTGGTGCTGCTGTTGGGATGGTTGGGGGAACTGGTTCTGTTGGATAAGGTATTGACAGTGATGTCTTAGAGACGTGTGTGGTTTTAGGCTATGGTGTTGGAGTTTTGTCAAATACTAATTATGCAACTTAAGAGGGGGTAAATTAGGTTTCCAAAATTTAATCAAAACAAACCACATAATAATTTAATCTAATACCTTAATTAATTTGAAAACAATAAATTCAATAATGCTAAAAAATAAAAGATAAACGGAAGAGAAAGCAAACACGATGCGTTTTTACGTGGTTCGATAATATCCACTTACATCTACGTCTCCAAGCCAACCAAGCTTGAGGATTTCACTATCCAAGCCTCTCAAGGCTTTAAGTTTGTTACAATTGACTTCAAGGTATCAATGAACCTTTACAATCCAGAGATTATTCTCTAATCCCTTAGCCCAAGTGTTTCTCATATTTATACACTCATAAATTAAAGTTTACAATAAGAAAACTCTCTTCAAGAGTGGATGAATAAATTATAGTATAATAATGATTCAATCTAGGATGATTTGCAAGTTGGAATCTCAATTTATGATGTATAAACTTGTTTTGACTTATTAGAGTTTTTAGAAATGAGTCTGATTTGGATTTTTATAGTTTTGACTTGAAAAATAGTCGTAATAGACAAATTCCAACTCTGAAATGGCTAGCCTCTACATTTTGGCGGTTATCATTATTTTTGCTATAGTGAAGTTATGCTATAGTGAAGTTATCATTATTTTCAAACTTTGCTACAGTAATACTATTCATGAAATTACACTTTTACCTAAAACTTTTTATAATTACATTATGACCCATAAACGCATAAAACTTTACAAATAAGTCTATTTTTAAAATAGTTTGAATTTGCTACTGTACCACTATTCATAAAATTATACTTTTACTTAACATATTCTTATAATTGCACTATAACTCAAAATGTCAGAAATCTTTGCAAACAAGTCTAATTTCAAAATTTCTAAATAATATTTCTCATTCTCATAATTTTTTGAAATTATGATATGATTAAAAATATTTCTAATTTTGTAAATAAACCCAAATTCATGTTTAAAATAATATTTTTTAAAATCAAAGATTGTAAAGCATTTTCATTTTAGTCCATATTTAGAAAATCAATTAATATGAATGAAATATTTGATTTATGAGAAAGAAAGCTTTAGATTAATGAAAAATAGTAATTAATTGATTAATAACTTAAGCTTCACAAATTGCTAAATTAAACATAAATTAAATGATACCGGTTTTACAAGAATTTATTGTAATAATAAGCTCGTTGAGCTCTAAATTTTGTTCTTGCTCGAGTAGTTGTCCATTGAGTGTCTTGAAATTAATTTCACTTTATTCACTTGCATAAATACTATCCTTCAAGAACTTAGTGAAAATATGAAATACATTACTAATTAAAACAATTAAGACACATGTTTGTTATCATCAAAATTACATTATGTGTAGCCTTTAGGCTAACACCCTTGTTAGAGATAGAAAATATCCCTAGAGGGATAAGATCTTAAGGGATATTTCTAATTTGAGGAGTGTACAATAATGATTTTATACCAATTTCTTATTTGTGAAAAGGAAAGGGATGAACTTTTACCCAGGTTCTTGTTTAGAAAAGGGATGAGAATTAGGTGATTTTTCTATAATTATTAGTGAATGAATAAATGTTTAAATTGTAAAATATTAAAAAATTGATGTAAATAACAACTATTAGAATATTTGTACAAATAACATAAATATTAGTTAAAATAAATATTTTAATGTAATTTAGACTTAACCACAATCCAAAGGCCATAATCTCGCATGCGAAGCCACTCTCTTATAGTATTACTCATTCTTTTCAAATTATTTATGTTATAGCTAGCACCTAGCTCATCCTTATCTTATCATAACTCAATAGTACATTGTGTTGTCCATGGCTAAGTAGCCCAGCTCATCACAAAGTTAGCTAGTAGCCCTATTTGCGACACTCTTTATGCCATAATCAATTGCCAAGATGATCATTGCTTGTGGATGGCATGCACATCAATATTGTATCAGAATCACATTATTTGAATTTTGTTTTGAAAATCATTATTTAAATATTACATGTATTAATTTTTTTATGTGTCATGACCATTCTCATTTTATTTTATATAGTTTTAGGTTAATATGATTAGATTAAGTTTGGAAACAAAAAGAATATTCATTAATCAGGGATCGAAAACCCTCAAGGATCCCTGTTATTATTCAAGGAAGGGTTAGGGATGCCCTTAAGTAATTTTGATGTCAGATAAGGAGGGCACAAGACATATGCAAAACATCAATGATAGGGTTGGGGATGTCAATCCTCTCCACTCCCCTCCTTTCTCCTATGCCATCCTTAGAGAAGATAAGTGTAAAGAGAAAGTATATAGAAAGCAACCTTTATTTTTTTAAAAGTAGGGAATGTGTAAACTTTGTATTAATTTTTAATCACTATTTCTTTAAGGATTCACATTTGAGTGGTCAATTAATTAAAATTACCTGAACTTCACTTATCAGCCTTTGAGAATGTAGAAATATCTTTTATTAATTACATTCTTTTACAAATAAATGACTCTATCCCAATATGCTAATTATGGACTTCTATTTATAGATTTCATCCTAACATTATAAAAGTATTAATAGTACAATTGATATCCTTGATGAGTTGTATAGTTTGTTGCTTTATTTTTTGTGATTGTCCATCCACTGTTGCCTTATTTGCTCGTATGCTATTGATTCTGTCATTAAAGTGTCAGATACTTCATGCATGGTTATAATTCAGAGAAGTATGTCTTTAATTAAAATATCTTTTATCTGAACTTCACTTATCAGCCTTTGAGAATGTAGAAATATCTTTTATTAATTACATTCTTTTACAAATAAATGACTCTATCCCAATATGCTAATTATGGACTTCTATTTATAGATTTCATCCTAACATTATAAAAGTATTAATAGTACAATTGATATCCTTGATGAGTTGTATAGTTTGTTGCTTTATTTTTTGTGATTGTCCATCCACTGTTGCCTTATTTGCTCGTATGCTATTGATTCTGTCATTAAAGTGTCAGATACTTCATGCATGGTTATAATTCAGAGAAGTATGTCTTTAATTAAAGTGTTAGATGCTTAATCTAACATTAAGCTTATAAGATTAAGGCTATGTAAAAGTAATGTATTAAAGTTTGTGGCAATTTAGGCTTTAATGCATCTGATAAATATTTAAAGGTAATTTTTATTTTTATGATGGGCTAAAATAAGAATATACAATTATAACAGAAAAATTATCAATATAAGTGGTCATGGTCTTTAAATTATCAAAATAAGAGTATACATTGCATCTCTTCACAATATCATTTTCCGATAATCTCCATGGCCACTTCACTGCCAAAGCAAGCCATAACCAAAAGGTATTTTCCTCCTGGAAAAACATTTACCTCAGCTTTTGCCATCCAAGACTTTGCAAAAAAATATGTTTTCAGGTATTTTATAAAGGCATATTTACTCTTGGACTCAATTCCTGTCCTGAATTTCCATCCAAAAGAGCTTTTCCTCACCAGTTTATACCTCCATCCAGTCAAAGGAATCACAGAAGATGAGTTATCATACATCTGGTGCCTAACCGTTCTCTATGTTACTAAACTAGTTTTCCTAGTAAGGCCTCTACAAAAGCATCTCATGACCTAGAAAAGTCAACTTCCCTAATCTGGACTTTACTTGAATGGTACTCACCAATTCCTTGGTGGAGAATGAAGTTAGAACAACTGTCCTCCTTCTACAACCTCGAGAGGATGCCAAAGACAGAAGCAAACATGTTCACATCTTTTTTTACAATCCACAGGCCATATTTCCAACATCCTCACACTGACAGTTTTTGGACTGTAGACCAAGCAAGAGAATTGCACACCATGCCACACCCAATCATTCTTGAATAAGACCAGGATGTTCAAAGGAATTTACATAATTTCCTTTGTCAACTCAACCATAAACTAGAACCACACAAGAACATCTACCACACCTCCTTAGACCCTCATCATGATATTCTAATGGTTCTAAATCCTTCAGTCATTTCCACACTAAAGTCCTCAGGAATCATCCTCAAAGAAGAAAAGCCAGACTACACTGACTTTTTTATATCAAGATGCTCAAGACCCTTGGGAAGATTTCATGCCACTACCACAACATCTACAAAGAAATTCTAACCGTAAAAAATGGTATTAAAAAGTTTGAATATCATTTAATTGGCTATCATTTTCTTGTCAAGATGGACAGCTCATCTTTCCCAGGCATTATGAATGGCTTGTCTTTATTTTGCTTTTGCTTTATGAGTGTAATAATTAAAAGGTTGTTGTTTCTTTTGCAAATGGTGTAATGAAAGGATAAGAGTCATGTCTTATCTTTTAATTATAATGTCTTTTACTTTAAATGGGTACATTCTTACCTAGTCTCAAGAATTTCTCTTATATAAGGGTGTCACTCTCACTTTGTATTCAAGAAAGTTTGAAAAAAATAAAAGTGTGCTTTGAAAACTATGATTCTCTAAACTCACTCTCTTCTCTTTGTCAATGAAACCTTAGTGTTCTAAAAATCTGAAAAGGAATTTTATCCGTTCATTTTAAACTCAAGAAAGTATGCTCTGTACTTGCCTTGAACAAGGATCCTGTGCATAAAAAAACTCTTGATAGTGTTTCTTCTAGGTTTGGTACCCTGTTTAATGACAAAAGGTGTCAAGTTTTGGGTTATATAACCATTTTGAGTTTTGATGCATCTGGGTATATAGGCTAGAAACCGGAGCATGCGGCCTACTGGTCTAAAGGATGAACTTGTTTCATCATTGCTCTAGTGTAACAATGCCATGTACTCTGTTGCCTCTCCCTGGTATCAGAGCCACATTAAATGTTGTTCACTGGTAAACTTATTTTAATTTCTTAAAGTGGTAAGATAAAAGTCTTTTAAGTTTTGAAAATCATTAAGTTTCAAAGACATAGAGAGTTTTCCTATCAAGGCTTCATCTTCATTTTCATCTTTTGAACATTCAAATACTGTTTCCCTTTCTTTTATGTTGTCTTTACCAAAGTCATACACTAAACATATAGCTAGCAAAATAGAAAACTTTGTTGAATATTCTTATATTCCTGAATCTGCCTAGATCACTGAATCTTCTTTCCCTCTCATTAGCCCTTATTATTGTACAAAAGATCAACCTCCTTCACTAGAAGTATTAAATCCTTGATTAGCACTAAAAGACCACTTCCAAAAGAATATATCCAATCTTCTCGGTTGGATCAGTGTACCCTCCAAGCCACCACTGTTGAACAATATGTCACTCTAGAGATACCTTCAGAGTTAGTTGCCAACTAGAAAAGAGAAGGCTATACTCACTTCTACTTGGGAGGAGTGAGATTAATCCTGACCTTACATAGAAGGAAAGGATTACCTACTACAGCCAGAATTGCCATGCTGGATACCAGATTTAAATAGTATCAACATGCTGTCATCGGTACTGTTTTGACCACACTGTATGCAGGAAGTGTTCTCCTCACTTTCTATCCAAATTTCAACCTATCCCTTCAAGATGCCAACTTATCAATAGCTTTAAAAGTCTAGGTTGAAATCTAAAGAGCTGAACAAATCTCCTCAGCAAAGATAACCACCCTCTATCATCAATTGGTCTATAGGCTCAGAATCATGCCTTAGATCTACCAACACTAGAACATGAATTGAAATTCCACAACATGAATTAATAAAGCTCATGCCTTTGGAATGGATCTCCAATTACGTGAAATTTCATCAGAATGACACTCCAATTTAGACATCTGAAAGTATGTTTGAAAGAAGACAAGATGGATCAATCAAAATGACATTCAAGCCTCCTCAATCGGCTTCTCAACCTCCTCCAGCTATATTACCAACAGCCCCACCAGAGCCTTCAAGATTATCATTCACATACTCTTCTATGATCACCGTCGTACAAACTAGACAAGAAAAGCTGCCAATCACTGGCTTTACCTCTGCAGGCTATCTTATGCACCCTGCAAAACATAACAGACATTTCTTATAGGATGCTCTTGGATCTGGAATGTGATACCAAATGGGGGACAGCAGAGTACGTGGTATTGTTACACCAGAGCAATGATGCCTCAAAGTGCATCCTTTGGACCAATAGCCCGCATGCTCAGGTTTCAGCCTATATACCCAGATGCATTCAAAACTCAAAATAGGATTTCACAAGGTTATAGACCCAAAACTTTGATACCTTTGTCATTAAACAGGGTACCAAACCCGGAGGAAACACTATCAAGAGTTTTCTGATGCACAGGATCCTTATTCAAGGCAAGTGTAGAGCATACTTTCTCAGGTTTAAAATGAACTAATAAAATTTCTTTTCAGATTCTAAGAACACTAAGATTTCGTTGACAGAGAGGAGAGAGGGAGTTTAGAGAGTCATGGTTTTAAAATACACTATTTATTTCTTCTTGATTCTAGTCTGATTACAAAGTGAGGAGTGTATCTCTTAAATAAGAGAATTCCTCGATGAAAGGATAAGAACAGACCCACTGATAGTCCTACTTAAAACATAATAATTAAAGATGGATAAGACAAGACCCTTATCCTTTTGTCACACTTTTACAAAAATAAAGAAATGATAACACACCTTTTTAGAAAGTAAAAGTAAACTAAAGACAAACACTCATAAATCACACTTATTATAGTAGGGACACGCCATAAAGCTTATAGAGACGTGGACAGGTTCATGTAATCCTCATCTGATGAGCTATCCGTGTCATCTTTTGACTAGATCTTTGCTAAAGGTATTGGTGCTGGATGATCACAGTGGGGACCACATGTTGGATATCGACATCTTTCTTTTTTGGTCCATTGTGGAGGTGGACTTTTCTATTTTTCTGGCTGGCTGGCTGGTTACTAGTGCTGGCTTCGTTGAGTGAAGGTAGTGTCTGGAGTTGTTTAAGGTGCTGGGATAGTGACATGAAGTCTTCCTAAGGGTCTTGGGCATCCTGGAATAAAATGTCAGTATAGTCTGACTTTTCTTCTTTGAGAATGATTCCTAAGGACTTAGGTATGGAAATGGCTAAAGGAGTTGAAACCATTAGAATGTCATGTTGAGGACCCAAAAAGGTGTGGGAGATGTTTTTGTGCAATTCTGGTTTGTGATTGAGTTGGCAAAGGATATTATGCAAGTTCTTTTGAATATCTTAATCTTGTTCTAGAAGGGCTGGATGTGACATGGTGTACCATTCACGTGCCTAGTCAACGGTCCAAAAATTATCGATGTGGGGATGTTGAAAGTATGGCTTGTGAATTGTAAAAACAAATGTGAACATATCTGCTTCTGTTTCTGGCATCCTCTCAAGGTTGTAGAGGGAGGATAGTTGTTGTAACTTCATTCTCCACCAAGGAATTGTGGAATACCATTCAACCACGGTCCAGATGAGAGAAGTTGACTTCTCTAGATCCATAAGATGTTTGTACAAGGGCTTGACTGGGAAAACTAGTTTTGTGACATAAAGGACAGTTAGGCACCAAATGTACACAACTCATCTTTAGTGATTCCTTTAACTGGGTGGAGTACAGACCTATGCGACAATCGGTCTTCTGGATGGAAGTCCAGGACAGGGATGGTCTCTGTGAGTAAGTAGGCTTTGATGAAAAACCTAAAAACATATTTTCTAGCATAGTCTTGAATGGCAAAGGCTGAGTTGAATGTTTTCTAGGGGGAAATATCTTTTGGTTAGGGCTTGTTTTGGTAGGGAAGTAGCCATGGCGATTATACGAAAATGATATTGGGATGAGATCTGGTGTATAGGCTATGGTAGTTTGGCAAGTCTAGATAGTAAGTTTGGGATGAGGTATGGGTTCCTTTAATATGCTTCACTGAGAAGTCGTATTTCGAGAACTAATCTTTTACCCTCAAGAGCATCTTTTCTGGGATATTCTTCCCTTTTGAATTCATAATGGCCGGGAATGATGAGCTATCCATAACTGATTAAATGATATTCAAATTTTTTAATACCATTTTTCATGGCTAGGATTTCTTTGTAGATACTGTGGTAGTGGCACTGTGAGTCAGAAAAGTGTCCACTAGCATATTCAATAAAGTTCTTTTTTCCATCAATTTGTTCATGAGTATAGCACCCCATGAGGTATCACTTGTGTTGGTTTGCAATATCCGATTGCCATCTGTGATGATCTTTAATGGTGGAGGATCTTGTGCAATCTTCTTTAATGTGGTGACAGCCAAAGTGTGATGATTGTTCCATTATGGTGGCTTTTTTTTCAATAAAGTCGAAAGCTATCTGGTGTGTTAGTCCACGTGAGGGATAAAATCACGGATGTAATTAACAATTCTGAGAAATTGTTGGATCTACTTTTTGGTCAGATACTGATCTGGAAAGTGAAGTAGTTCTTGAGCAATGTGCTTTCTTGGTTGGTAGTGACCATCTTTGATGACCATTTTAAGAAACTCGATGTTATCTATGGCACAATATCAAAAAATTAATTTAACAACTGGTGATGTTCTTCATGAGTTCCTGAAAACAACAAGATATCGTCAATGTAAATCAATGCATGATGCAGTATCGGTTGAAAGATTTTAACCATTGCTTTTTGAAAAATGGAAGGGACAGTTTTTAATCCAAAAGGTAAAACTATCCATTGGTAATGAGCATTGGAAATGCAAAAAATGATTCGGTATCTTTCAGATGGTTCAATGCCTAATTGCCAAAAATCTAATTTTAAATCAAAATTTGAAAAGATGTGGGCATTTTTTAAATATGTGAAAATATTTTGTCGCTTAGGAAGTGGAAATTTGTCATCTTGTAAAAACATGTTTAACGGTTGATAATCTATGACTAATCTCTTTTTCCCTAGGACAAGTTCAGAACGTTTTTCCATATAAAATGCTTGACAAGCCCATTGAGAGAGTTTGTGGGCTCGATGAGGCCTTGGGCGAAGAGTTGAGAACACTTTTTTTGGGCTAGGACTAAGTCGATAGACTATTCCTGGATGGGTGGCCTTAGTAGGATTTGTGTCTTCATTTAGCTTGAAAGGCAGTTTGACAAAGAAAGACTCATTTTTCGATAATGGACTTGGATGGTTAAATTCAGCATGAGATTTTGTGTGAGGCTTCCAGTGTTGTGGTGGAAGAATATCTGGATTCAGGATTATTTTCTGAGCACCTGTATCAAGGAAACCAATGGCAGAGATTGGTCTTTGGAATTTTAATGGCAGAATCTAGATTTTGACTGATGGAATTGGAATTAAGGAATTCAGTGACAAAGACTGTTGATTGTAGATTGTGTGAAACTCATCTGTATCAGATTCATCGAATGAGTTTTCCAGTGCAAACACTGTTTCTTCATTTGGTTCATCCTGTTCAAAGAAATAGAACTCTAGTTCTTCTTTGTCAGGAGAATAATCTGTGATAGATTGCAAATGCTTGATCAATCTAATAGCTTTGTCTCTCTTGTTAGGACAATCTTTGGCATAACGTCCTTTCTTTTTGCAAATAAAACATCTGTTGGATTTCTTCCTTTGCTGATCTTTGGAGGAGGAAGATCTTCTTTTGTAAAATTTATATGGCTTTCGAGTTTTCTAGAAATGAGACTTTGAAAAAGATCTCGGGTGTCTGAATTTTCTAAAATGATTTTTCTTTTGAGGACCACAATCAAATTTCTTCTTGTCTTTGCACTTGATCTGCAAATATGGCTTTTTACAAGCACTTTTGAAAGGCTCTCTATCTTTGATCAGTTCCTTGAAGAACTGTTTTTGCAGGCAAAGTTTGTCAAGACATCCTTTGGCAATCTGAAAGATTGTACCTAAGGAAATGTTCTTAACGTTGAGATTGTAAATAGTAAGCTGTCTTTGAATCTCTGGTTGCAGTTCATCGGGTAGAGAGGCAAGAAAGACATGCTTGAGTGTAGGATCATTGAATCCATTTAGTTTGTAAAACAAAATGGACATCCTCTTATAGTGGAAGTCAAGATCTTTTGAGTTGAGTGAACAGCATTTCATGTTGAGATAATCTCGTTTGGCAGCTTTAAAGACTGCGAGTGGTTCTCCAATGAATTGTTCATGAAGGATGGCTAATGCTGAAGAGATGTTTGGCATTTGAACAAATTGGAGTTGTCTATAAGGTTCAAGACTGTCAAACCAGTCTCGTAAAGAACCTGTAAAACAAGTAACAAGTTCTTTGAGAACAGATTTTATGTCGCTCCTGCTCTAATCATTTGGAGATCTACCCAGGCTGAGATCTTAGATAATTTCTCTCGCCATTTGTTGGTGGGTATGTCATCAAAGGTAAACCATGGGCATTCGGTGGGTATGTCATCTGTAAGGCCATCCACATTAGAGGGTATCTCAAAGTAAAACTCTGGTTGAGATGTCTAAGTGTGTTCTGCTTCTTCTGGCTGTGCCATTAGGAGTTTGGTAATATCTGCATATGACCTTTCAGACTCAGTCGTAGAGGCTGAAGAGAACCGAGCTAGATTCAGAGATAGATTTCGATGAGTTTAAAGACTGTTTAACAGATCCGTTATCAGTTTCAGATCTTGAAGCAGACGTATCTACTTCTGTTGGTTCAGAAGTTTCAACATAATGAGAATGAGAAGCATATTGGTGCATTGGTTCTTTGTCTTTAGATTGAGACATGTGTGGTGGAGGTGCAGAGGTACCTCTATAGCCTGTTGCTCTTGGTCTCAGTCTGAGATGGTTGGTGAATTTTTAGAGGCTTGGGCTGAGGTTTAGACTTGGATTTAGGCTTTAGTTGTTGAGATGTGGAGGTGTGTTTTGGAATAATGTGTGGGTCATCCCAAATAATTTTGACTGGTCATAGGGCCTGACTGGAGCCAATAATGGTGTAAATAGATAGTATGTTGGGCTAATTGTTGGAATTGGTAGAGTCTCAATAAAGAGTGTGGGTCTGTGCTTCTCTGATTCAATTTGATCTAGCTCTGCTTTTAGCTGTCTGATCTCTCTTTCTTTTTTATCAAACTCTAGACCATAATACCTTTGCTAGAGCATGGTACGTAATTTGATATCCAATTGAGCAACTCTGGACTGTAAATTCTAATGGATTTGCTGCATTTGTAAGGTTATTGAATCAACCTTGGTTTCAATTCTGTCAGTTCATAAACTGATCTTGTCAACTTGTTGGTGGATGTGCTGTAAAGCATTATTCTTAGCTTTGGCATTTTGAGTTTCCCAATTTAAGACTGATTCAATTGGTTTTGGTTCCTTAAGGTGACCTGTAGGAGTGATCGGTGAAGGAACAAAGGGTTTTGACATAATTTTTTTTTGGGTGTCTGCTTGAGTTTCTAATAGTGGAAAGTTGGAAACATAATCCTTGGATGATGAAGAGAACATCATGCAAGAAATTAGTTGGCTTTGTAGTGTTGGCCTTAGGACTGATGAAGGGACTTCTGATCTGTAGTTTTTTGCAATCCATTGAAGTTCTTTTTGGTAGAGGGATAATGGTGCTGGTGGAGGTGAAGGAGGATTTGGTTGTTTTTTATAGTGATAGTTACAAGAAGTAAGAAACTTCTTTTTTGGCCTCCTTTTTCTTTTTGAATCAGAATCTTCGTCTTCTCCGTCTTCCCAACAAGGGGTATAGAGGATATTCTACAGAGGTAAAGTCAGTGATTGACAGTTTTTCTTGTCCAATTTACACAGCAGTGATCATGGAAGAGTATGTAAATGAGAGTCTTGGAGACTCTGGTGGAGTTATTGGTAGTACAGTTGGAGGGGGTTGAGAAGCTTATAGAGGAGGCTTGAATGTTATTTTGATAGATCCATCTTGTCTTTGTTCAAAAAAGCTTTCAGATGTTTGAATTGGGGCATCATTCTGATTGAATTTCTCATAGTTAGAAATCCATTCTAAAGGCATAAGTTTTACTAGTTCTTGTTGAGTAATTTGCCTTAGGATCTGAATGATGGTTGGAATTTGATTTGACTCGGCTAACACCATAAGGGCATCAGAGTTATTTTCTGGTGTAGGAAGATCTAAGGCATGATTCTTAAACCTATAGACCAATTGATGATGAAGGGTGACTATTTTTGCTAAGGAGATCTGTTCAGCTCCTTGGATTTGAACTTGGACTTTTAAGGCTGTGGAAAGGTTGGCATCTTGTAGGGATAGGTAGAAATTGGGATAAAAGGTAAGAAGAACACTTCCTGCATGCAGTGTAGTCAAAACAGTACCGATGACAGCGTGTTGATACTATTTGAATCTGGTATCCAGCATGACAATTCTTGCTATGACAGGTAAGCCTTTCCTTCCATGAAGGGTCAGGATTAGTCTCACACCTCATAGGTGGAGGTGGGTATAGCCCTCTCGTTTCCAGTTGGCAACTAATTTTGGAGGAATTTCCAAAGTGACATATTGTTCAACTGTGGTTGCTTGGAGGGTACATTGATCTAATCGGGAAGATTAGATGTATTCTTTGGGAAGCGGTCTTTTGGTACTGATCAGGGATTTGATACTTCTAGTAAAAGAAATGGATCGTTTATACATGATAGGGACTGATAAGTGGAAAAGAAGATTCAGTGATTTGAGCGGATTCAGGGATATAGGAATACTCTATGAGGTTTTCTATTTTACTTGCTATATATTTAGTATATATTTAGTATATTTAGTAAAGAAAGTGTTGAAGAAAGGGAAACAGTATTTGCAGGTTTTGAGGAGGATGAAGTTGAAGCCATGATTTGAAACTCTCTCTGTCTCTGAAATCTAGTATTTTTCAAAACTTAAAAGACCTTTTATTTTACAACTTTTAAAAGAAATTAAATCTAGTTTACCAGTGAACAACATTTTAGTGGCTTTGATACCAAATGGGGGGCAGTAGAGTACATGGCGTTGTTACACCAGAGCAATGATGCCGTAGAAGACAAGGATTCTGATTCAAAAAAGAAAAGGAGATAAAAAAGAAGTATCTTACTTCTTGTAATCATCACCACAAAAAACCACTACAAAATCCTCCTTCATCTCCACCAGCACCTTAGCCCCTCTATAAAAAGAACTTAAATGGATTGCAAAAAATTGCAAGACAAAAGTCCATTCACCAGTCCTAAGTCAATACCTCAAAGCCAATCAGTCTCTTGTAAGATGTTTTCTTCATCATCCAAGGATTATAAACTCAAATATACACTCAAAGAAAAATAGTGTCAAAACCCTTTGTTCCTTCACCCATTACTCCCACTGGTCACTTTGAAGAACCAAAACCCTTTGAATCAGTTTTGAATTGGCAAACTCAAAATGCCAAAGCCTAGAATGATGCGTTGTAACACATCCACCAACAAGTTGACATGATTAGTTTATGAACTGACTAGATTGAAACCAAGGTTGACTCTATAACCTTACAAATGCAACAAATCCATCAGAATTGTGTGAAACTCATTTGTATTAGACTCATCAGACGAGTTTTCCAGTGCGAACACTGTTTCTTCATTTGGTTCATCCTGGTCAGAGAAATAGGATTCTACTTCTTCCTTGCCTTGTTTGATGAGAACTATCAAGAGAATACCATTAAAGCTTCAAGTGATCTTTTGCACATTCATGAAGGTCCAATTACAAGAGCTAGAGCAAAAAAAATACAAGCTGCTTTAAATGGATTAATTGAGAAAATATGGATTGAAACTATAATTCAAGATGCAAGACATCATGAATTGGGCTTGAAGAGATGTCAAGGCATTGTGGGCTTTATTCAAGCTATTGGGCAGCCAAATACACAATTCGGATCAAATGCAGAAAGGTCAATTTCGGAATAAAACTGGTATTGATTGAGCTGGAATTAACTTGCAAGCCATATACCGTTGGAAAGATAATTAAGATAGCTTTCCAAAGAATTTTACGGAGTTAGATTTGGAGTTCTCTAGAAGGAGTTATGACCAATTCATCACAGCATACGCAGAATTGGAAATTTCAACGACTCCTTAACTAGTTAGGAGAACTACTCCGACTTGAACTAGGATTTTATCTTTTTTCTGATTTTTTGGGTCTCTATTGGCCTATTTAAACTCAGCAACCTTGCTATGTAAGACAATTGAGAGATTAATGTTATTTGAATTTGAGAGAATTATTCTTTCTTTGGTTCTTTTGAGAACTAGTGAACTTATCAAGAATTTGCATTCTTGTGGCGTTCCAAATCAAGACTTATCACTCACCTTCTCATCTAAATCTTGAGTGTGGCGTCAATATCCTTCTCCATACCTTTGGTTCATATTTGATTAAGCATTGGGTCAAGGTTTTGTGTGTCTTAAATCTGTTTAGAACTTTCTTGGGTAGTTGAAACTTCAAATTAAGTGTTCTCCTTAAAGTTTCAATGTGGGATTCGCATCAATTTGGTATCAGAGCAAGTTTCTAATCAGGTTTGAATGTCTTATTTATTTTGATTATCAAAAAAAAATAGCAAAAAAAAACTTACAGTAAGAAAAAAAAAAGAAACGTACAGCAAAAAAAAAAAAAGATTGCAAAAGGATTCAAGTATTCCTACTTTCATCAATATCAATTGTGTCCTTTCTTGCTTGTTTTCCTTTCTTCAATTTCTTTTTTGTTCTTTGTGTTCTCTTAATTCTTTTTCTTTATTAGTGTGCTGGAATAGCATATTTGGTGTGTCACTTGTTTTGTTTTTCTTGGTTTTGTTTTTATTTCAATAAAGAACTGAAAGAGAGAATTAAGTGTGGTAAAAGGCAATAGTTTGTGAGATCATTAGAGGGAAAAAGCCAATTTGTGTATTAAACACGAGAGTTAAGTGAATCAAATTGAGTGAAACACGTGAGGGAGTGTTGTGAGGTTTTTTTTTTTGCTAACTTTAATTTTTCAGATCACAAAATATGTCAAAAGAACAAGAAGCTATAGATCAATCGATCATGCACAAAGCCATGCAGCAACAATTTGAGTGCATGAATCTGATGTTTGGAGAGATCCGTGACCAATTGGAAAGGAAAGACACTGCCATAGACAATCTACAAAACCAATAGCTCCTAATGTAAGAGATAATCAATGGCGTGCTGCCATGGGAGATCAGGGTGGTGATGACCTAGATAATTTTGATGACCAGGCCACCATTGACATGCGTGGAAGAGATGATAGAAGGGTAAGACGCATAGATCGTGATTTAGGGAGTATCAAACTGAAAATTCCTTCTTTTCAAGGTAAAAATGATCCGGAAGCTTATGTGGAGTGGGAAAAAAAGGTAGCGCTAGTATTTGATTGCCATAATTACTCCGAGGAGAAAAAGGTAAAACTAGCTGCTGTTGAATTTACTGATTATGCTATTATTTGGTGGGATCAACTTGTTTTGAGTAGGAGAAGAAACTGTGAAAGGCCTATAAACACTTGGGAGGAGATGAAGACCATCATGAGGAGGAGATTTGTTCCTAGTCATTATTATAGGGAGCTACACCAAAGGCTTCAAAGTCTTACACAAGGCTCCAGAAGTGTGGAAGACTACCACAAGGAAATGGAAATAATCATGATTCGAGCCAACTTTGAGGAAGAACGTGAGGCCACTATGGCTAGATTCTTACATGGTTTAAATCAAGATATTGCTAATGTGGTTGACTTGCAGCATTATGTTGAATTGGAAGACATGGTTCACATGGCCATAAAAGTGGAACGACAACTAAAAAGAAAGGGTTCCACTAGACCCAACTTAGGTTCATCTTTCTCATGGAAGTCAAAATGGAGCAAAGATGAAAAGGTTGTTTCAAAGCCTAAGATTGAGCCAATCAAGGATCATAAAGAGGGAGGCAGCCAAAGCAAAGGTAAATCTGATTCCCAACACTCTAGAAATAGAGATATTAAGTGTTTTAAATGTTTGGGGACAGGTCATATTGCATCTCAATGCCCAAATAAGAGAGTAATGATCTTGAGGGAAGATGGTGATGTTGAAACCGAGAGTGAATCAGATGATGATCCTATGCCACCTTTGGAGGATGCTAATGATGGTGTAGAGTATCCTGTTGATGGTAAATTGATGGTTGTTAGACGTGCTCTTAACATGCAAGTAAAAGAGGATGTGGAGTAACAACGTGATAACATATTTCATACTAGATGCCACATCAAAGATAAGGTATGTAGTATGATAATTGATGGTGGAAGTTGTACTAATGTAGCTAGCACTAGTTTGGTTGAAAAATTGAACTTGAAAACTCTAAAACATCCTAAGCCATATAAGTTACAATGGCTGAATGATTGTGGGGAGGTTAAAGTAAATAAACAAGTGCTGGTTTCATTCTCTATTGGGAGATATAAGGATGAGATTGTATGTGATATAGTACCCATGCATGCTGGACACATTCTTTTGGGGCGACCTTGGTAATATAATAGGCGAGTGACACATGATGGTTACTTAAATAGATATTCTTTTGTAATGAATAAAAGGCAAATCACTCTTGTACCCTTAACACCTAGGCAAGTGTATGAGGATCAAATGACAATACAAAAAGAGAGTGATACAAAAAAAGAAAATGAGAGCACAAAACAAAGAGAGAATGAGAGAAAAGAAAGCGGAAAGATAGAAAAAAATATTGTTGAGAGAAAAGAGAGGCAACATGTAAACTTGTTTGCAATAGAGAGAGAGGTTAAGAGGGCCTTCTTTTCAAAACAGCCTATCATTGTACTTTTGTGCAAAGAGGCTTGTTTGCATACTAATGAGCTTAACTCTTTTTTGCCTAGTGTTATTGTGACTCTTTTGCAGGACTTTGATGATGTATTTCCAAATGAAGTCCCTAATGGTTTGCCACCTATTAGGGGAATTGAGCATCAAATAGACTTTCTTCCTGGAGCTATCATTCCTAATAGACCCGCTTATAGAAGTAACCCCGAAGAGACAAAGGAGCTTCAAAGGCAGGTTGAAGAACTCTTAGCAAAAGGATATGTGAAGGAGAGCATGAGTCCGTGTGCGGTACCAGTTCTACTAGTGCCCAAAAAGGATGGAACATGGAGGATGTGTGTTGATTGTCGTGCGATTAATAAAATCACTGTAAAGTATCGACATCCTATTCCTAGACTTGATGACATGCTTGATGAATTGTATGGTTCTTGTGTGTTTAGCAAAATAGATCTTAAAAGTGGATATCATCAAATTAGGATTAGAGAGGGAGATGAGTGGAAAACTACTTTTAAAACAAAATATGGTTTATATGAGTGGTTAGTAATGCCATTTGGATTATATAATGCACCCAACACTTTTATGAGGTTAATGAACCATGTTTTGCGTGCTTTTCTTGGTAAGTTTGTAGTTGTCTACTTTGATGATATTTTGATCTATAGCAAAAGTCTAGAAGAACACGTTGAGCATTTGCAAAGTGTATTGACTGTTTTAAGGAAGGAAAAGTTGTATGCTAATTTGAAGAAGTGTGCTTTTTGTACAAATCAGATTGTTTTTCTTAGTTATGTTATAAGTGCTAAAGGAATTGAGGTTGATGAAGAGAAGATAAAGGCTATTAAGGAATGGCCTACACCTAAAAGCATAAGTGAGGTAAGAAGTTTTCATGGTTTGGCTAGTTTTTATAGAAGATTTGTGAAAGATTTTATCACCCTTGCTGCACCTTTAACTGAAATTATTAAGAAACACGTGGAATTTAAGTGGGGTAGTGAACAAGAAAGTGCATTTAATCTAATCAAGGAGAAATTGGTTTCTGCACCACTACTTACTTTACCCGATTTTGCTAAAACTTTTGAAATTGAGTGTGATGCCTCAGGTATAGGTATTGGAGCTGTTTTGATGCAAGAGGGGCATCCAATTGCTTATTTTAGTGAGAAATTGAATGGCGCAGCCCTAAACTATCCTACTTATGACAAGGAGATGTATGCATTGGTGAGAGCGTTGGAAACTTGGCAACATTATCTTCTACCTAAAGAGTTTGTCATACACACTGATCATGAGTCCTTAAAGCATTTGAAAGGGCAAGGTAAGTTGCATAAGAGACATACCAAATGGGTTGAATTCATTGAGCCATTTCCTTATGTGATCAAATACAAACAAGGTAAGGAGAATATGGTGGCTGATGCATTATCGAGAAGGTATGCACTTATATCTACATTAAATACAAAGTTATTAGGATTTGAGTACATTAAAGAATTATATGTTAATGATCCTGATTTTGCTAATGTGTTTAATGCTTGTGAGAAAGCTGCATTTGGAAAGTTCTATAGGCACGATGGGTTCTTATTTAGAGAGAATAAATTGTGTGTGCCATATAGTTCTTTGCGTGAATTGCTTGTGCGTGAAGCTCATGGGGGAGGTTTAATGGGACATTTTGGCATTGCAAAGACTTTAGATGTTTTAAAAGAACAATTTTTTTGGCCACATATGAAACGTGATGTTGAAAGAATATGTGAGAAGTGTATCACTTGTAAACATGCTAAGTCTAGAGCTTTACCCCATGGATTGTATAAACCTTTACCTATACCTAGCGAACCTTGGGTTGATATTTCTATAGACTTTGTTTTGGGTTTACCTAGGTCAAAAAGGGGAAAGGATTCTGTTTTTGTTATTGTTGATAGGTTTTCAAAGATGGCACTTTTCATTCTATGTCACAAAACTGATGATGCAACAAACATAGCTAATTTGTTTTTCAAGGAAATAGTCAAATTGCATGGAGTACCAAGGAGCATAGTTTCAGATCGAGATGCTAAGTTCTTAAGCCACTTTTGGAAAACTTTGTGGGGTAAGTTGGGTACTAAACTTTTGTTTTCTACTACTTGTCATCCACAAACTGATGGACAAACTGAGGTTGTAAATAGAACATTGTCCACGATGTTACGTGCCATTATTAAAAAGAATTTGAAAACTTGGGAAGAATGTTTGCAACATGTTGAATTTGCTTACAATAGAACTGTCCATTCAGCTACTAAATTTTCACCATTTGAGATTGTATATGGTTTTAATCCATTAACTCCTTTGGATTTATTGCCGTTACCTGTTGATGAGCGTGCTAGTTTGGATGGTAAAAAGAAAGCTGAATTTGTTAAGCAATTGCATGAGAAAGTGCGGCACAACATAGAAAAGAGGACTGAACAATATGTTACTCAAGCCAACAAAGGACGAAAGGAAGTGGTTTTTCAGCCTGGAGATTGGGTTTGGGTGCATATGAGAAAGGAGAGATTCCTAGCACAAAGGCGTTCAAAGTTGCTTCCAAAGGGAGATGGTCCATTTCAAGTGGTTGCACGAATCAATGACAATGCTACAAATTGGACCTTCCTGGTGAGTATAATGTGAGTGCTACTTTTAATGTTTTCGATCTTTCTCCTTTTAATGTAGGTGAAGATTCGAGGACGAATCCTTTTCAGGAGAGGGGGAAAGATGTAAGACATCATGAATTGGGCTTGAAGAGAAGTCAAGGCATTGTGGGTTTTATTCAAGCTATAGGGCAGCCAAATACACAATTCGGATCAACACAATTTCATTAAGTTCAATACTCTTTTTCTTCACCACTTCATTTTCATTCAACAATTCATCAACATAAAATTTGTCATGTTCATATGAAGTACTAGGTTTCTCATTTGATAATACAATCCTATCATGTAATGTTTTATTCTCTGATTCTAGATATGTTAACAATCTTTGCATTTAATGAGTCATTACATTTTTGTAATGTATCTTTTTCATTTGAAGTTTTTACCATCTTCTTTTTAAGGCAAACATTTTTTTTTACCAATTTTCATCAATTCATCATGTAATTCTTTAAAGGCATCATACAACTCATCATAAGTGAGATCACTTACCTCATCAATTTCATTATCAAATTCATCTCCAATAGCCATAAGTGCCAAATTTGACATTTCCTGAGATTCCTCTTCATCACTTGATTCTTCTTCACTGTCATCCCAAGTAGCCACCATGGCTTTTTTCTTAAACTTACTGAGAAGTAGGCATTCTGATCTTATATGTCTTGGATTCTTGCACTCATAGCATTTGATTGCTTCCTTCTTCTCCTTTTGATTGTTGAAGTCTCTGAATTTTCTTCGATCATTGGTTTTCTTGAAGAATTTTCTGAACCTTGTTGCCAGCATAACTAATTCTTTATCATCTGGCTCACTTTTCTCATCACTCTCAAGTTTTGAAGCTTTGAGAGCAATGTTTTCTTCTTTTCTTCAGTTCCTCTTTCAACTGCTAAATCTTCCTCATAAGAAATAAGAGAACCGATTAAATCATCAATAGGCAATGTATTTAGGTCTTTAGCCTCCTCAATGGCAGTCCTTTTTTGTCTCCATTCCTTAGGTAAGGATCTAATAATTTTCTTAACTTTCTCGCTGTTAGAGAAAGTTTTTCCTAGAGCTCCTAAAGTGTTTATTATATCCGTAAATCTTGTATACATAGAATAAACACTTTCATTTTGTTCCATTTGAAATAATTCATATTGTCTAGTAAATCTGCTGATTTTAGACTCTTTTACCTAATTAGTTCCTTCATAAACGACTTCAAGTTTATGCCAGATTTCATAAGCACTTTCACAGCTAGAGATTCTATGAAATTCTTTCTTATCTAATGCACAGAATAAAGCATTCATAGCTCTGGAATTTAGAGAAGATTTTCTCTTTTCCAATTTATTCCACTCCCTTGAGGGTTTTGGAATGTCATCTCCTAATTCATTTTTTATCATTGGCATAATTAGTCTATCACACACAATTTTCCAGATTTCATAATCTAAGGCTTGCAAATAAATTCTCATCCTAATTTTCCAATAAGGATAATCATTACCATAAAAAAATAGTGGACGAGTTGTGGATTGTCCTTCCTTAAATGTGGATTCATACTCGGTTGCCATAGATCTTTTACTTTAGACGATTAAGTCTTACTAAGAGAACCTTGCTCTGATACCAATTGAAATTCTAACTAGACAACCCAAGAGGGGGGGTGAAGTAGGTTTATAAAAATTATGGAAATAAAATACTCAATCAATGCAAACAAATTCGAAATAATTGAATAAATAAACAGACAATGATAAATAAATTAAGAGATAGGGAAGAGAAAGCAAACACAATGATTTTTATATGGTTCGCCTATCCCCGCCTACGTCCATGCCTCCAAGCACACCGGGCTTGAGGATTCCACTATGCTAGCCTCCAATGCTTCAACAACTTACAATTGACTTCCCAGGTGTCAATGGACCTTTACAATAAGAGATTATTCCCAATCTCTTAACCCAAATATATCCCCACACTTACAGTCACTCAAGACAAAGGAATACAAATTGATTTATCTCTCACACAATCTTTCAAGGTTACAAGGTAATACACAATGTGTGAATGAATGAAGTACAAATCTGTTTTAAAGCTTTCTGTAGATAGTAAACTCATATATAAGCTCAGTAGTTGTGTTGTCGTCAATTCTTGATTTGAATTGGATGAACATATTTATAGTTGGAGTTGAAAACTAGTCGTTATTCTTTCATTTGACACAAAACGGTTTGCCATTAGCCGTTAACGGTTAGCCGTTTCCTTTGGTCAATGTTACCGTTTGGGTATGATTTCAAATAATCGGTTGACCGTTAAGAATTATCCTTTCACCGTTAAGATCCAGAAACCTACACAATAAAACACTCGATCCGTTTTTTCTAAACGGTTAAAGGTTGACAAAGAATATCGATTCTGGAACTTATCGGTTAGCCGTTATATATTAACGGTTTGCCGTTAAAGTCCAGTATCCTCATAATATAAAACTCTGTAACTGGTTCCTTTTAATGGTAAAGGATTTGAAGAGTTGATGATATCGGTTAGCCGTTATATATTAGCGGTTCGCCGATTGATTCTAGTATCTCACATAACATAAACCTTGTGTCGTTTTCTTTAACCGGTAATGGATTAACAAAGTATGATAATATCGGTGAGCCGTTACATATTAACGGTTCGCCGATTTCTTCCAATAGCTCACAAAATGCCTATCGGTTAAGGCTTAAGTTGTTAACCTTTTACAGAGCTAAGTCTTTTCACTAACAGTTAGCAATTTAATATAATCGGTTAGCCGTTTATACTCAGAACTTCATTTTACTTACAAATTGTTCTAGTTTCTCTAAGGAATGTTAAACACATACCTAGTTTTGACTCTTAAGAGAATACTTGAAATTATGTGAGTCTTAAAACACATTTATTAACTTAAACTCATTGTTTGTTATTATTAAAATCAATTACCAGAACATGTATATGTTAACATATGTGATGCTTTAATTTTATCATGCTATAATCGACTCTGCCGCCTAAAATATGATGTTTGTTATTTACTTCTTACATGGTTGGCCTTACCGTTTATATTATGATTCTATTAATTTCTATATAGACGGCACTATCGCCTATGTTAAATATCGTTGTCTTAAATTAGTTTCGTATTTTACCTCTATTATATATCTAGAAAATTTACATACTATGTCATAAGTTCCATTGGGCACTGCATTTCATAGACGATTTCATAAAGAAGATATTTTAATAAATTTTGATAAAAGGGTATTGTACTACTGGGCGACAAAAGTTTACAAAAAAAATAATTCCTCTAAGTCAAGAAAAGATATCCTTTAGGGACAATAATATGTAACCCAAAATGGATCAATTAATTAACCCAAGGGCATGTTGTTGAGGGCTTTAAGTTTGTAGTGCAACAAACTTAGAGCCCTAACATAGTTTTTTATATTTCTAAGTTTTATTTAAAGATTTAGCACTCATTTCATTTAGTCATTCATGTGCATAGTAAGTAATACATATATCAAACGTTAACTTACTGGACATTAGCTCATGTAATTCTTACATTATATGAATTGAGTAGGACTAACTAACACCAAGTTCCCAAATAAGATGAAATGCATACGGACATAATAGATCTTGAACTACACAATAAACTCAACTGTGTTTCTACCTAAGCTAAATACTATAAATTTTCTTACGGAATTAGTTTTGTGACGTGTTACCAAGGGATTCTATCTTTTGTAATAAAATTTTTATGCAATAAACCTTTTGTGTTTTATATTTATAAAATACTTATTTTAAAATTTATATCTACGTTAAAAATGCTGAATGTTCTAAATATTTTTAATCACTTTAGTTATAATTATAAACATGAGGCGTTATAAAACATGAAAAGAAAATAAGTTGCATTTATCAATTGATAATCTAAATAAACTGAGAAATTAAAGAATAAATTATTTAATTAAGTTACGAAAATTAAAATTAAAATGAATTATATTCTCAATAATGTATTTATTTTATCCAAGTATCATAATTAATTATTTTAAGTTATAAAATATCCTTACTTAACTATCTAATTTTTTATATTATTTGTTATAATAATTGTTATTGTTATTTAAAAATATTTTTAATAATAATATTAATAATAGTAACGATTTTAAAATAATAATAATTATTCTCACTAATACTAACAATGAATAAGAATAATTACAATAACAATAATATAATAATATTTTAATTGATAACAAAAGTGATAATATAAAATTTGAATAGCATAAAATGATAAGCTCAAGAAATGCCAACTTTCCTAGCACCTATGTGAATAAATTCTCATTCCTTAATTCCAAAATGTAAACCCTCGTGTTTCATTTTCATTCCTTCTATTTTAACAAGTTAACATTTTCTTTTTCTTCTTTTATATTCCAAACTCTAATTCCCTAACCCCACCAAGTAAATACACAATAAATGCAGTCATATATAAGAAAATCAGCAGATAATCACTAACTAAGAAGAAAATATTACACATTGGATAACGTTCCCCATGGACGAATTCTAGGGGCACATAAAACATTGGAAACTAGACATAATCTGCGAAATCTGAAAGGAAAATCACTTTTAATCAAAGACGGGAAAGCTCAGGGACTAACTGCTGCCCAATCCACCAAGTTGGCCTGAGATTTTGGCCTTGCAGGTGGGACACATGTAACCAACCGAATCGGGCTGCATCTCGGAATCAACAACCTCATGGCTAAATTCCATTCCACACCACACACACAAGGTAGTAAGATGTTGCCTGCCAGTAGAATTTAACAAGAGCTCTGATTCAACCTGGGTTGAGGAACCATATGACCCATCCATTCTGGCATTGTTTGACATCTGAATTGGCGCCTCTGGAAGCGGACCAGATTCTTGTCCAGTCCCAAAGCTAAATTTCATGTTTTCAATTTCATCCAACCTCAAATCGTCAAATCCCGTTAAATTTGGATGCCTCTGCTCAATCCTATGAGCTTCACCCTCTCCCTGTCATGTAGCACCAGCAGAATAAAACTAGTCCCCAACAATACAACAAATGGCCAATTGCATCACTGAAATAAGGTTTATATGAAGAATGACAAGTAAAGTTTCACTGTAGACAACCCAGGTAAATAGTAATTAGAAAAACTTTTGTCAATGATAAATTTAATTGCATAGAGTATTAAGTGGGCAAGTTGCTATTATTTAATATTTAAGTCCAAGCATAGATGATAGAACCTTGGCTTTTGAGAAGACTAAGCAAATAACACGCACCCACAAACTATGATCCTGATTTGAAAAGTAGTAATTCATTACTAAAGAAAATTCTAGAAAAGGAAAAGCTTTAAAAAAGTTACCAGTAACTTATGGATAAATATTTGGCTATTTGTACTGTTTTTATGACTTTAAAAAGCCAAAAATTCAGATCCTCTAGAATTGTCACCAACCCTCTAAAGCCAAAAATTAGTCAAGATACTGCCTCAACACTAGTCAACCAAAAATTTCCACATAACAATTAAGACAACTGTTTAAATAAGCCAACCCCTATCTCTTGACTAATGCAGGTTTGACACTTTCTGCAAAAGGGCAACATCTGGTTTAACTTCAACTGTTAACTCATACTAATCAAAAAAGGAGTAAAATCATGTAAGTCAACTTGGGGTATTAAAAAGGCAGCACAATACACAAAGTTGTAAAGTCAGCAATTTAGCCATTTCATAAAATTAGTTATTTCATTCATGGATAATAAATTTTTTTAACTTCAGGCACATTAATGATTAGGGTCATGATGCACATAACTCTTGATTTATAAATCCCTTACTAGTCGAATAAAAGAACCTATAATACAGAATTAATCACTGCAGTGGATTCCACATGCTGCGTTTCATGCCTTGGTTTCTCACGTCTTTTGAAATTAGAATTTTGGAGTTTTTTGGGTTCAATTTGTTGGCTTTTTCAGATAAACCTACAAATGCTTGTAGCAATAGACAGACAATTAATGCTACAAATCATGATGACAAGGGACGAAGTCTAGAAAGAGAGAAAATTTATTTTTAAAAAAATTCTCAAATTGCTGTACAGATAGAAAAAAAAAAATGATAGGAAACAGGGTTTAAAAAAAGGCAGTCGACGGTCCATGTCAACTTATTCAAAAGTATATGTTAGAGCTGAATTCCTCCAAAATAAATGGATTCTATGGCAATATCCTTTAAAAATTTTATTATTAATAGCTTAAATGATACAAAATTCACAAGTTTTCTGAACTCTTGAGGATCCAGATCCAACGACATAAATGCAAAGAGGTAACCAGTATTTTTAAAACCATTAAGCATTAACAATAAAAAAAAGAAAAAAAAGTTTCAGGATAAATAACTAAAAGAAATAATGATGTGCTAGTACCTTATTTGAGACAGCATTAGTTGTCGGAAAATCATGTGATGGTTCCAATAAGGACATTGAAGTCTCAGAAACTCCATATTCAAGTATATTTTCTTTGAAATTTTCTTCGACTGCAGCCAGTAGTTTTCCGTCAGCTGGTTCCACATTGTTGCTTCCAGAACAAGCTTCTACCCTAATATTCTTATTATTGTTAACTTCATCAGGTTCTCCAGGCTCAACTGTATTAGGGCAGCCTAAATTATCATTTCTCTCAACAGGACAACCATTCTGATTGATTGATGGAGTAAGTGAGTAGCTTCCAGCACCACTTTCACGCTCAATACCAGACTTGTCAAATTCGTCAGCAATGAACACCAGACCATCCTTCCCATTGGAAGCTTCAGATTTACAACCATTCTGCTCATCAGCAGGTATGGCAGTACCAGTATCTACACAAGCCTCAATCTTAACATCCATAAGACATCCAGCATCATCAATCTTCTTCATTTTCTCAGCAGTGACCATATTCTCAATAATTTGTTGATTTGACACTTCATCCATATTTGTGTCAAACGTGCCATCATCTATTTCAGGTTCAGTGAAAGAAGTATCAGAAGTTAGCTCATGGTCAGAAAAGGAAGCAAGAAGTTCTGAATTGGAAACAACATCAAGTTTATCAGGAGCTGACCCACCAACAGGTTCACTATTTGGTCCGGTAGTGGAGGTTTCAAGAATGGAATTCTGAGCAATTTCAATCAATGCATCCATTTTAGATATCCTGGTAGGAAACTCATCCCTAATGGGAGACTCAGTTCTCTTTTGAAGTGTCAACCGACCGTGTGGTTCTTCTATGCCCCTCACATAATTCCTCACATGAATACCAACATGACCATTGTACCTACGCCTTTCATGAAATACTTTGTGACAGAACTGGCATTCAAACTTTCCATCTTTGATAATCACACCATCCCCAACCGAAGAACCAAGTCTGTACCTCCTTGTAGTTCTCTGGTGAAACGATAAAAGGTGCTGCAAATATGTATCCTTCTCATCAAATGTCATCTCACATTTATGGCACTCAAAAAGGTCACGTACTTGAACCTCTGCAAGATTATCAATTCCCAGTAAAGTAACTTCCTTATCCTGTTGATTTGACTGCCTTTCATCATCCTCCTTCTGGGCAATGTCTGCATGCTGTCAAGTACCAAATAAATCATATTGAATCAGGCTAAATTAGCCCAAACGGTTTCAAAGAAATTTACTTACACTATCAGTAGCCACTCTGTAATCCTGCTGCATCTCATCACCACCAGGATTAATTGACTGGTTCGTGTCATTAAGTCCAAAGTATGATTGCAGATATCCAGAAACTTCCTTGCAGGAAACAAAATGTTGTCCACCGGGGCTGGAAGAATGTCAATACGAAAATAGGTAAGGTCCAGCCACACACAGGGGGGAGGGGATTTTTGAGAGGGAACAATGTATGACTGATAATCTTGCACACGTGCGCAGGCGCACAAACACACCATAAAAAAAAAAAAAAAACACCAAAAAAAAGTCAAAAGAGAACAGATACTTAAAACCAGTATAAGGAACAAGTAGAACAGATGTCAGTAATCTTTGGTTGAGATAAGTCTGTTGAAACTTCATACAAACAAGTATGAAGCACAGCCACTACAGAGGGCTTACCAACAATTTTGATGATTTCTACACCATTGAATGAGTCTCAGTACCACAGTGACAATCCGAGCATTGCTCCTCAATTAGTGGACAACTTAAACGTGAAGTGAACTAGCTGCTCGGCCAAAACAAATACATTTTGAAAACTATAATATAGGAAAAGATTTCAGGTATGCCTCCATACATTATTGCACTAATTTCACACTTCAGACAACTGAAGAAACAGTGGAAGTAACATCACATCATATATTTGTTGCAGATGCAATGTATGAATATACAGCAACAAACTAAGAAAAGTTAGAATATGGATCTATAAAGATTTTGTTAGAGAGACAGCTTAACCATAAAACTTAAGCTGATAGGTAAAAGTCCAACAACAGTATTTAAGACCAATCTTAACAGCCCCCCACGTAAAACATGGAGTAAGACTTCAAACAGAAACTCCTAGATAGACTAAAAGACAAATCCCAAAAGTAAGCAAATAATTTGAAGACATAATTGAAAGAGATCTCATATAGGAGGAAACTTCACACAGAACTCCTAGATGGGCTAAAAGACAAATCCCAAAAGTAAGCCAATAATTTGAAGAAATAATTGAAAGCATCTCATATAGGAGAATTGAACTTGAGACCTTGGCACTGATACCAATTGCTAGAAATAAATTGAGATCATTGCAAACAAGAAATGTTTGTGTCTAAGAGCCAGCTCTTGTACTCAAGACTCAGCACATTAAATTTTCAGAATCAGGATTTCTCGCAAGCCACATGAGTGGCAATGTTGGGTCCCTGGAAACTTCTTAGAGGAATGACATTCTGCCTGATTCCCCCATTAGCCAGCTTTCCAGAATTGTCAGGGACAATAAGGTTAAGGTCAGCTTCTTCTGTGTTCTTTGCTGCTTGCACAATCAGCTAATGCTATGTTTCTGTAAAAGCAGAGATAAGTGCTTTTGCAAATCTAGGTAAAGCAGAGAAACTAGTGGCTCTCTAGCAGCAATTTACAAAAAGGCAAGAAGCCATATCATTGATGTTACATAGAACCGCCAAAGCACTAATATAAAAACCATCTTCAGCATACCATCATCAACACCACCATTGCTTTCACAGAAACATAGTATCAGTTGCTTCCACTTGTAAAAGCAACAAAGAAGCACAAACCTCATTGCATCCGAATATGCTAAACTTAACCTCCCTGTACCTGATTAAATTTATGGGTAGCTGGTTCATGGGAGAATCAAGAAGCGACGCAACATATCAATCCTCTAAGTTCAGCTTTCACTGCACCTACACTAGTAACCAATTGGAATGAAAGAACCCAACATTGCCGCTCCTGCTGGAAGACAGAAGCAGTAATCAAATTTCTCATATGGCTTGTGAGAAGAAATCCTAATTCAGGAAAAGCCGGCAGAAACTGGTTAAATGTGGTGAGTTCTGGGTTAACTGCAAGTCTTAACAACTATAAATTTCTACCATAAGAGAAATTTAAAAAATAAAAAAATAAATAATATTGAAGGTAGGGGATAACGGTCTATTTTTTCTTTAAATTTTGGATTACTTCCTAAAGAATATGCAGGACACACTGTCAACACGAGTGGAAGTTGTCACCCCCCAAGATATCACACTATAATACTTATTACTCACTATATAAATAAAGGGGAAAAGATAACACTAGAGATTCTAAATATTCTACATAAATGCAGGCAACTTCTCTTTCTAATATATCCTGTTTCTGTTTTTTGATAGCCCAGACTCTTGCACTGACCAAGACCTAAACTCCGTTATAGGATGCCTCAGCCCCATGACCCATTACATTAGACAACAAAGGGTGGAATTTTTAAGCTCATCAGAAGGATTAAACCTAAACCTCAATACAGCCAAGCATCACATCCAAAGCCCTCAACCAATTGGGCTACCCTCTTGGATGCCTATTTCTAATATATCCTTAAGGGCTCTAAGACTACATTTTTATGAAGTAAACCCTAAATAAATTAATATAAAAAATGAGGGAAAAGAATTTGAGCAATGTAAAACAAAAAATTATTTTTAATAATTTTATGGGTGTACTGTCTAAATAACGATAATTCCTACCACGATTACCAAGTTCTCATCAAAACCAGCCTGTGTCCCATTATTAAAATCATACAATGGTCCATTCCTAGTCTGTATTACTCACTCACTCAGTTTAAGTTTATATTATACCATCTATTATCTTATATACAAGTATGCATATTAAGCAAAGCATTCACAAAACCCAGACTAAAACTATGTAATACTAGACAGCTTTTACCACAAGGCAATGTATCAATCCCTGTACAAGTTAGTTAATCAGTAAGACCTTATTGTTAAGAATCCTAGCAAAAACTACAAACTAAAGCAGAATTTTAAATAAAACATGAAACAAATAGAAATTGTAAAGAGATCTATCTGAAAAAATGGAATACGTGCTAATATGCCCTCAGAAGTTAGAAGCTCTATATGAGTGTTTTCTAAATTTCAATGATTTACCACGCTAGAAGATTGATTTCATTTCCTATGATTTACAAGGCTTAAAACAATAAAACTTTTTTCTGAAAAGTTTATATTGGAGATGGTTTAGTAGCCAAAGCTTAAGGAAAGCATATTTAAAAGGCAAAAGGTCTGTGTTTATTTTACTGAAAACTTTATTAGAGCAAACTACAAGAATAGCGGCTACGTAACGATTTCCAAGTTTAGGTTACTATTTGATTAACTTCAAGAACTTAAGAAAGCTAGTTTTATGATGGCACAAGACTATAGTTTGTTTGCTCTTATTGGCTGAATCTTCAGACTATCTTATCCATTTTATATATAGTATAACACAGCTTAATTTTTAGCTAACTTGATATATTTATACAGTCAATATAGAGCAGTCAATTTACTGTAAAATGAAGATAGCGAAGAAGGGAAGAAACCTGATGTATCTGCGGCAATAAACAGAGGCGCGACCCTCTCTCCTTTTAAGGCCAAGCAATAGCTTCCAACCAACGGGTAAAGTGTCACCAAGCAAATTGGCATCAACAATCTTCCTTTTCTTCCTTCTACTGCACCATTGTCCACACAAATCCCTCAAAAACCCTAACAACGCCTCTTCGTTAGCACTCATTCCTTCAGTTCTCCTCCTCAGCTCCTCACCATAAGGATCCTCCAAGCTGCCCAAACCGACAATGTCAATCACACTCCCATTCTTATTCACCATCACCAAATTCTCCTCTAACGACTTCACTTTAGTCTTCGGTTTTCTCCCTCGCTTCCTTTTTCTCATCAACACATGTTTGTTGTCGTCGTCATCGTCGTTGTCGTTTGCTCTTGTGCCGAAGAACGGTACGACATCTTGGAATTGAGGGCTTTGCATGAGATATTGCTTGAGGGAATTGATAATGGAGCGGTTCTCGAGGTGATCGGGGTCGAGATGAGGTGGGAGAGAGGAAACTTGATGATGATGATGATGTTTAGACGATGGGGGTAGAACTGGAATACGGTGTCGTATGTGATGGTGGTGGTGAGTTGTGGCAGTGCCAGTGGGACGAGAGAAGGTTTGCCGTCGCGAGCCAGCGCTTTCGTTGAAGATGGAGCGATCAATGGTTGGTATTACGACGTCGTCGAGACGGTTCAGGTCGAAAGCGGAGGCGGAGCACAGCGACAGCGCTCGAAGCTCCGATTGGGTTAGGGTGGTCATGTCTATGAATGGCAGAGAATCTATAGACGCCATTTCTGAACAGAAATTGAAAAATCACTGCCGGCTACTAAAATTAATAGATTAGGATGTTATAGAGAACGAGATTGAATTTTACTTGATCACTAAAATGATAATGCTTATTATATTGTGATTCAATAGACAGTACTGCTATTGACATTAATAGGAGTACGTCCGTAAATAATCAGAAATTAACCCTTAATAGGAGTGCGTCCGTAAATAATCAGAAATTGACCCTTACTATAATTTCAACTAAATGGCGAGTATTTACAAGTAGCAACAAGTATTTCCTTGTCATCCTTCATTTGGGTCTTTCCTCAAGTCACCAAATCATCTCGTTATTGCATTCCAAAGCAAACAATTATGGTACTATTACTAATCAACAATCGAAATAAGCTGTGAATTGGAATCAAAATCAATAACGGAAACAAATTCAATAACGGAAATCATAATAAATTACTTGCTTGAGCTATGAGAATTAAAATTAAAATGGATTGCATTTTCATTGATTATTTACCTTGGCTTGGAACCAAAATGAACTATTATAAGTTATTAAAAATGTCCTTTATTAATCATTGTTCTTAGTAATAATAATAATAATAATAATAATAATAGAAGGTTGAAATTTTTATCTTTACACAAATTGGTAGTTGTGGAGAGGAGAACTTGAAGATATTGATTGATCTTGGAGTCCACGTGAGGTATTTGAAAAAGACACTTTGATGCTCAAGTTAAATTTGTGTAAGGTCGAACAAAAAAGATGAAGAAGAAGAAGAAGAAATTAGGAGAAGTTGAATTTTTACTTTAGAGTAGACAATATTTCTTACAATGATAAAAAATCTCTTCTCTTAGAGATAGATCTTTATTTATAAAAACTGAGTGATAAAATCTTAATTCTAAAGACATAGGTCACTATTTCAAATTAATACATTTGTACGTGGATTTATACGGGAGAATTTTGTACCTTATTTTGTATATGTCCTTTTTTCCCCTTCCCTTATTCTTTTGATCATGGTTTCTTTAAATCATAGATTTGGAACCATGATAAATCTAATTGCTCTTTCTATTATTATTTTCCTTTGCAATTTACTTAGGAGGTCTATTCCTAAATTCATTTTATCCAAAAAAAAATCTTTTTTTGAGTTACTTGATAGGAATGTGTGGCAAGATGGGATTTCTTGGGGAATTAGGTACCAATACCACTCCTCCTTTAAGTGTATTAAAGAAAATATTTTAATTAGGATAAGAAACTTTGATTTTTTTCTTTATTGGTTGTGTGGTTTTTTCAAATGCCTTCAACACATGAATATATTTCGGGAGCAATGTTATCAGTTTGCTTTTCTTTTAGTTGACTTAAGTGATGAGAACTATCAAGAGAATACTATTAAAGTTTCAAGTGATCATTTGTACATTCATGAAGGCCCAATTACAAGAGCTAGAGCCAAAAAGATACAATCTGCTTTAAATAGATTAATTGAGAAAATATGAATTGAAACTACAATTCAAGATGCAAGACATCATGAATTGGGCTTGAAGAGATGTCAAGGCATTGTGGGCTTTATTCAAGCTATTGGGCAGCCAATTACACAATTCGGATCAAATGCAGAAAGGTCAACTTCGGAATAAAACTGGTATTGATTGAGCTGGAATTAACTTGCAAGCCATATACCGTTGGAAAGATAATTAAGATAGCTTTCTAAAGAATTTTACGGAGTTAGATTTGGAGTTCTCTATAAGGAGTTATGACCAATTCATTACAACATGCGCAGAATTGGAAATTTCAACGACTCCTTAACTAGTTAGGAAAACTACTCCGACTTGAACTAGGATTTAATCTTTTTCGGATTTTTTGGGTCTCTATTGGCCTATTTAAACTTAGCAACCTTGCTATGTAAGACAATTGAGAGATTAGTGTTATTTGAATTTGAGAGAATTATTCTTTCTTTGGTTCTTTTGAGAACTAGTGAACTTATCAAGAATTTGTATTCTTGTGGCGTTCCAAATCAAGACTTATCACTCACCTTCTCATCTAAATCTTGAGTGTGGCATCAATATCCTTCTCCATACCTTTGGTTCATGTTTGATTAAGCATTGGGTCAAGGTTTTGTGTGTCTTAAATCTGTTTAGAACTTTCTTGGGTAGTTGAAACTTCAAATTAAGTGTTCTCCTTAAAGTTTCAATGTGGGATTCGCATCATTAAGGAAATGTGAATTATTTGTTACTAAAGTTCTAAGATGAAATGTTAGTTTTTTAGATTTTTTTCTAAAATAAATTTCCCAAGAAAATGAAAATCATTCATTGAACTTTTCCCCTGAACTTAAATTTTTGGACGAGATATGAATTGTTCTTTGAATTGATGAAATTGATTCCTCTAAGCTAAAGTTCCAAGAGGAATCTTTGATTATTTTGTAAATCGATATAATTGATTACATTGAATTTTTTTTATGAAATGAAGCTTCAAGGGGAAATATCAGTTTCTTAAACCTTTTGATGAGATCTATCAAGAGAATACCAATATCATTACAGCTTCAAGTGACCCTTTGCACATTCATGAAAACCCAATTACAAGAGCTATAGCCAAAAAGATGCAAACTGCTTTAAATGGATTAATTGAGAAAATATAGATTGAAACTACAATTCAAGATGCAAGACATCATGAATTAGGCTTGAAGAGATGTCAAAGCGTTGTGGGCTTTATTCAAGCTATTGGGCAGCCAAATACATAATTCAGATCAAATACAGAAAGAAATAAAACTGGTATTGATTGAGTTGGAATTAATTTGCAAGCCATATACCGTTGGAAAGATAATTAAGATAGCTTTCCAAAGCATTTTACAGAGTTAGATTTTGAGTTCTCTAGAAGGAGTTATGACCAATTCATTACAGTATATGCAGAGTTAGGAATTTCAATGGCTCCTTAACTAGCTAGGAGAACTAGTTTGACTTGAACTAGAATTTAATCTTTTTTGAATTTTTGGGTCTCTATCGGCCTATTTAAACTCAGCAACCTTGCTATGTAAGACAATTAGAGATTAATGTTATTTAATTCTTGTGGCGTTCCAAATCGAGACTTATCACTCACCTTCTCATCTAAATCTTGAGTGTGACGTCAATATCCTTCTCCATACCTTTGGTTCATGTTTGCTTAAGCATTGGGTTAAGGTTTTTGTGTTAAATCTGTTTAGAACTTTCTTGGGCAGTTAAAACTTTTCTAATCAGGTTTGAATGTCTTATTTATTTTGATTATAAAAAAAAAGTACAGCAAAAAAAAAGTACAACAAAAAAAACGTATAGCAAAAAAAAAAATTGCAAAAAGATTCAAGTATTCCTACTTTCATCAATATTAATTGTGTTCCTTTACTTGCTTGTTTTCCTTTCTTCAATTTCTTTTTGTTCTTTGTGTCCTCTTAATTCTTTTCTTTATTGGTGTTTTGGAATAGCATATTTGGTGTGCCACTTGTTTTTATTTTTCTTGATTTTATTTTTTTAGTTCAATAAAGAACTGAAAGAGAGAATTAAGAGTGGTAAAAGAAAATAGTTTGTGATATCATTACAGGGAAAAAAGCCTATTTGTGTCACGTGAGGGAGTGTTGTGAGGTCTTTTTTGCTAACTTTAATTTGCAGATCACAAAATATGTCAAAAGAACAAGAAGCTATAGAACAATCAATCATGCTCAAAGCCATGCAGCAACAATTTGAGTGCATGAATCTGATATTTGGAGAGATCCGTGACCAATTGGAAAGGCAAGACACTGCCATAGGCAATCTACAAAAGGGGTAACAACCAATAACTCTTATTGTAAGAGATAATCAATGGCGTGCTGCCATGGAAGATCAAGATGGTGATGACCTATATAATTTTGATGACCAGGCCACCGTTGACATGCGTGGAAGAGATGATAGAAGGGCAAGACGCATAGATCGTGATTTGGGGAGCATCAAACTGAAAATTCCTTCTTTTCAAGGTAAAAATGATCCAGAAGCTTATTTGGAGTGGGAAAAAAAGGTGGAGCTAGTATTTGATTGCCATAATTACTCTGAGGAGAAAAAGGTAAAACTAGCTGCTGTTGAATTTACTGATTATGCTATTATTTGGTGGGATCAACTTGTTTTGAGTAGGAGAAGAAACCGTGAAAGGCCTATAAACACTTGGGAGGAGATGAAGACCATCATGAGGAGGAGATTTGTTCCTAGTCATTATTATAGGGAGCTACACCAAAGGCTTCAAAGTCTTACACAAGGCTCCAGAAGTGTGGAAGACTACCACAAGGAAATGGAAATAATCATGATTCGAGCCAACTTTAAGGAAGAACGTGAGGCCACTATGGCTAGATTTTTACATGGTTTAAATCAAGATATTGCTAATGTGGTTGACTTGCAGCATTATGTTGAATTGGAAGACATGGTTCACATGGCCATAAAAGTGGAATGACAACTTAAAAAAAAAGATTCTACTAGACCCAATTTAGGTTCATCTTCCTCATGAAAGTCAAAATAGAGCAAAGATGAAAAGGTTGTTTCAAAGCCTAAGATTGAGCCAATCAAGGATCATAAAGAGGGAGGTAACCAAAGAAAAGGTAAATCTGATTCCCAACACTCTAGAAATAGAGATATTAAGTGTTTTAAATGTTTGGGGACAAGTCATATTGCATCTCAATGCCCAAATAAGAGAGTAATGATCTTGAGAGATGATGGTGATGTTGAAACCAAGAGTGAATCAGATGATGATCCTATGCCACCTTTAGAGGATGCTAATGATGGTGTAGAGTATCCTGTTAATGGTAAATTGATGGCAAGTAAAAGAGGATGCGGAGGTACAACATGATAACATATTTCATACTAGATGCCACATCAAAGATAAGGTATGTAGTATGATAATTGATGGTGGAAGTTGTACTAATGTAGCTATCACCAGTTTAGTTGAAAAATTAAATTTGAAAACTCTGAAACATCCTAGACCATATAAGTTACAATGGCTGAATGATTGTGGAGAGGTTAAAGTAAATAAACAAGTGCTGGTTTCATTCTCTATTGAGAGATATAAGGATGAGGTTGTATGTGATGTAGTACCCATGCATGCTGGACATATTCTTTTGGGGCGACCTTGGCAATATGATAGGCGAGTGACACATGATGGTTACTTAAATAGATATTATTTTGTAATAAATAAAAGGCAAATCACTCTTGTACCCTTAACTCCTAAGCAGGTGTATAAAGATCAAATGACAATATAAAAAGAGAGTGATACAAAAAAAAAGCGAGCACAAAAGAAAGAGAGAATGAGAGAAAAGGAAGTGGAAAGATAGAAAAAAATATTGTTGAGAGAAAAGAGAGGCAACATGTAAACTTGTTTGCAAAAGAGAGAGAAGTTAAGAGGGCCTTCTTTTCAAAACAGCCTATCATTGTACTTTTGTGCAAAGAGACTTGTTTGCATACTAATGAGCTTAACTATTTATTGTGACTCTTTTGCAGGACTTTGATGATGTATTTCCAAATGAAGTCCCTAATGGTTTGCCACCTATTAGGGGAATTGAGCATCAAATAGACTTTCTTCCTGGAGCTACCATTCCTAATAGACCCGCTTATAGAAGTAACCCCGAGGAGACAAAAGAGCTTCAAAGGCAGGTTAAAGAACTCTTGGCAAAGGGATATATGAGGGAGAGCATAAGTCCATGTGCAGTACCAGTTCTATTAGTGCCCAAAAAGGATGGAACATAGAGGATGTGTATTGATTGTCGTGCGATTAATAAAATCACTATTGTTTTTCTTGGTTATGTTGTAAGTGCTAAAGGAATTAAGGTTGATGAAGAGAAGGTAAAGGCTATTAAGGAATGGCCTACACCTAAAAGCGTAAGTGAGATAAGAAGTTTTCATGGTTTGGCTAGTTTTTATAGAAGATTTATGAAAGATTTTAGCACCCTTATGATGAGAACTATCAAGAGAATACCATTAAAGCTTCAAGTGATCCTTTGCACATTCATAAAGGCCCAATTACAAGAGCTAGAGCCAAAAAGATACAAGCTGCTTTAAATCGATTAATTGAGAAAATATGGATTGAAACTATAATTCAAGATGCAAGACATCATGAATTGGGCTTGAAGAGATGTCAAGGCATGTGGGCTTTATTCAAGCTACTGGGCAGCCAATTACACAATTCGGATCAAATGCAGAAAGGTCAACTTCGGAATAAAACTGGTATTGATTGAGCTGGAATTAACTTGCAAGCCATATACCGTTGGAAAGATAATTAAGATAGCTTTCCAAAGAATTTTACGGAGTTAAATTTGGAGTTCTCTAGAAGGAGTTATGACCAATTTATTACAGCATGCGCAGAATTAGAAATTTCAACGACTCCTTAACTAGTTAGGAGAACTACTCCGACTTGAACTAGGATTTAATCTTTTTCGGATTTTTTGGGTCTCTATTGGCCTATTTAGACTCAGCAACCTTGCTATGTAAGACAATGGAGAGATTAATGTTATTTGAATTTGAGAGAATTATTCTTTCTTTGGTTCTTTTGAGAACTAGTGAACTTATCAAGAATTTACATTCTTGTGGCGTTCCAAATCAAGACTTATCACTCACCTTCTCATCTAAATCTTGAGTGTGGCGTCAATATCCTTCTCCATACCTTTGGTTCATGTTTGATTAAGCATTGGGTCAAGGTTTTGTGTGTCTTAAATCTGTTTAGAACTTTCTTGGGTAGTTGAAACTTCAAATTAAGTGTTCTCCTTAAAGTTTCAATGTGGGATTCGCATCACCTTACAGCACCTTTAACTGAAATTGTTAAGAAACACATGGGATTTAAGTGGGGTAGTGAACAAGAAAGGGTATTTAATCTAATTAAGGAGAAATTGGTTTCTACACCACTACTTACTTTATCCAATTTTGCTAAAAGTTTTGAAATTGAGTGTGATGCCTCAGGTATAGGTATTGAGCTATTTTGTTGCAAGAAAGGCATTCAATTACTTATTTTAGTGGGAAATTGAGTGGCGCAGCCCTAAACTATCCTACTTATGACAAGGAGATGTATGCATTGGTGAGAGCATTGGAAATGTGGCAACATTATCTTATACCTAAAGAGTTTGTCATACACACTGATCATGAGTCCTTAAAGCATTTGAAAGGTCAAGGTAAGTTGCATAAGAGACATGCCAAATGGGTTGAATTCATTGAGCCATTTCCTTATGTGATCAAATACAAACAAGGTAAGGAGAATGTGGTGGCTGATGCATTATCGAGAAGGTATGCACTTATCTCTGTATTAAATGCAAAGTTGTTAGGTTTTGAGTACATTAAAGAATTATATGTTAACGATCCTGATTTTGCTAATGTGTTTAATGCTTGTGAGAAAGCTGCATTTGGAAAGTTCTATAGGCACGATGGGTTCTTATTTAGAGAGAATAAATTGTGTGTGCCATATAGTTCTTTGCGTGAATTGCTTGTGCGTGAAGCTCATGGGGGAGTTTTAATGGGACATTTCGGCATTGCAAAGACTTTAGATGTTTTAAAAGAATACTTTTTTTGGCCACATATGAAACGTGATGTTGAAAGAATATGTGAGAAGTGAATCACTTGTAAACATGCTAAGTCTAGAGCTTTACCCTATGGATTGTATAATCCTTTACCTATACCTAGCGAACCTTGGGTTGATATTTCTATGGACTTTGTTTTGGGTTTACATAGGTCAAAAAGGGGAAAGGATTCTGTTTTTGTTATTGTTTATAGGTTTTTAAAGATGGCACATTTCATTCCATGTCACAAAATTGATGATGCAACAAACATAGCTAATTTGTTTTTCAAGGAAATAGTCAGATTGCATGGAGTATCAAAGAGCATAGTTTCAGATCGAGATGCTAAGTTCTTGAGCCACTTTTGGAAAACTTTGTGGGGTAAGTTGGGTACTAAATTTTTGTTTTCTACTACTTGTCATCCACAAACTGATGGACAAACTGAGGTTGCAAATAGAACATTGTCCACGATGTTGCGTGCCATTATTCAAAAAAATTTGAAAACTTGGGAAGAATGTTTGCCATATGTTGAATTTGATTACAATAGAACTGTCCATTCAGCTACTAAATTTTTACCATTTGAGATTGTATATGGTTTTAATCCATTAACTCCTTTGGATTTATTGTCGTTACCTGTTAAACAATTGCATGAGAAAGTGCGGCACAACATAGAAAAGAGGACTGAATAATATGCTACTCAAGCCAACAAAGAACGTAAGCAAGTGTTTTTTCAGCCTGGAGATTAGGTTTGGGTGCATATGAGAAAGGAGATTTTCCCAGCACAAAGGCATTCAAAGTTGCTTCTAACAGGAGATGGTCCATTTCAAGTGGTTGCACGAATCAATGATAATGCCTACAAATTGGACCTTCCTAGTGAGTATAATGTGAGTGCTACTTTCAATGTTTCTGATCTTTCTCCTTTTGATGTAGGTGAAGATTCGAGGATGAATCCTTTTGAAGAGGGGAAATGATGAGAACTATTAAGAGAATACCAATACCATTAAAGCTTCAAGTGACCCTTTGCACATTCATGAAGGCCTAATTACAAGAGGTAGAGCCAAAAAGATGCAAGCTGCTTTAAATGGATTAATTGAGAAATTATGGATTGAAACTACAATTCAAGACGCAAGATATCATGAATTGGGCTCGAAGGCGTTCTGGGCTTTATTCAAGCTATTGGGCAGCCAAATACACAATTCGGATCAAATGCAGAAAGGTCAATTTTGAAATAAAACTGGCATTGATTGAGTTGGAATTAATTTGCAAGCCATATGCCGTTGGAAAGATAATTAAGATAGCTTTCTAAAGTATTTTACAGAGTTAGATTTAGAGTTCTCTAGAAGGAGTTATGACCAATTCATTACAATATGTGCAGAGTTGGGAATTTTAACGGCTCCTTAACTAGTTAGGAGAACTAGTTTGACTTGAACTAGAATTTAATCTTTTTCGGATTTTTGGGTCTCTATTGGCATATTTAAACTCAGCAACCTTACTATGTAAGACAATTGAGAGATTAATGTTATTTGAATTTGAGAGAATTATTCTTTCTTTGATTCTTTTGAGAACTAGTGAACTTATCAAGAATTTGCATTCTTGTGGCAATCCAAATCGAGACTTATCACTCATCTTCTCATCTAAATCTTGAGTGTGGCATCAATATCCTTCTCCATACCTTTGGTTCATGTTTGCTTAAGCATTGGGTCAAGGTTTTGTGTTAAATCTGTTTAGAACTTTCTTGGGCAGTTGAAACTTCAAAATTAAGTGTTCTCCTCAAAGTTTCAATGTGGGAATCACACCACCTTTCTTCCCTACGCTGAAGTTTGAGGTAAAAATAATTGTTTTTTAAAAAAAGAAACTATCCCCAAATACAAATAATATCAATGTACTTCAGTGGAATAACATCCAAGATGTAAAAATAATTTATTTAAAAAAAATATCACAGAATAAAAATAATATCGAATTTACTTCAGTGGAATAACACTCAAGATGAATTTCTTGCGGAACTTACAGAGAGGACTAAAAGTAGACAATCCATTCTAATTCTGGATTTTGAGGAGTGATGATGAGAACTATCAAGAGAATACCATTAAAGCTTCAAGTAATCCTTTGCACATTCATGAAGGCCCAATTACAAGAGCTAGAGCAAAAAAGATACAAGCTGCTTTAAATGGATTAATTGAGAGATTAATGTTATTTGAATTTGAGAGAATTATTTTTTCTTTGGTTCTTTTGAGAACTAGTGAACTTATCAAGAATTTGCATTCTTATGGCGTTCCAAATCAAGACTTATCACTCACCTTCTCATCTAAATCTTGAGTGTGGCATCAATATCCTTCTCCATACCTTTGGTTCATGTTTGATTAAGAATTAGGTCATGGTTGAGATGTCTGGGCATGCTCTGTTTCTTCTGGTTGAGCCATCAGGAGTCTGGTAATGTCTGCATATGACCTTTCTGAATCAGTCGTGGATTTTGAAGAAACTAAAGATTTCGAACTGGATTCAGAGTTGGGTTCTGATGATTGTGAAGATGTGTTGGCAGATTTGTGATCAGATTCAGATTCTGAGGCTGAGGTATTTTCTTCCGTAGAAGTGTCAACATATTGAGAATAGGAAGCATATTGGTGCATAGGTTCTTTGTTTTTTGATTGGGACGTATGAGGAGGAGGAACAGAAGTATATTCTGGTGATTGTTGCTCTTGGGTTTCAGGTTGAGAGGGTTGATGTATTTTTAAAGGTTTGGGTTGAGGTTTAAGCCTTGATTTTGGCTTTGGGGATTGAGAAGGTCGAGGTGTATGTTGAAACAGTGTATGGGTCATTCCAAACAACTTGGATGGGTCACATGGCTTGATGGGAGCTAACAAAGGGGTAAACGGATGGTATGTAAGACCAATCGTTGGTATTGGTGGAGTTTCAGTAAAAAGTGTAGGCCTTTGTTTCTCTGTTTCGATTCGATCTAGTTTTGCCTTTAGTTGTCTGATCTCTCGTTCTTTTCTGTCAAACTCAGGACCATAATACTTCTGTTGGGCATCGTCCGTAGATCAGCATCTAATTGAGCAACCCTGGTCTGTAAGTCCTGGTGGATTTGATGCATCTGTAAGGTTATAAAATCAACCTTAGTTTCAATCTTATCAGTTTGTAAACTGATTTTGTCAACTTGTTGATGGATGTGCTGTAAGGCATCATTCTGGGCTTTGGCATTCTGAGTTTGCCAATTTAAGACTGACTCAAATGGTTTTGGTTCTTCAAGATGGCCAGCAGGGGTGATTGGTGAAGGAACAAAAGGTTTTGATACTATTTTTCTCTGGGTGTCTGTCTGAGATTCAAGTGGAGGAAAATTTGAAGAATAGTCTTTGGAAAACATCATACAAGGAATCGATTGGTTTTGTGGTGATGGATTCATGACTGGTGAAGGGACTTCTGTTTTGCAGTTTTTTGCAATCCACTGAAGTTCTTTTCGGTAAAAAGGTAAAGGTGCAGGTGGAGGTGAAGGAGGTTTTGGTGGCCTTTTGTGGTCATACCTACAGGGAGTAAGATACTGCCTTTTAGGTTTTCTTTTTTGCTTTGAAGCAGAATCTTCATCTTCTCCATCTTCCCAACAAGGGTAATCTGGATCACACATGCCAGATTCAGGGGCATCCCATAGGAAATGTTTGCCAAGCTTTGCAGTTTAAACTGGGTAACCTTCTAAAGGAAAGCCAGTGATTAGTAGCTTTTCTTGTCCAGTTTGTACTGCAGTGATCATAGAAGAGTATGTGAAGGATAGTCTTGGAGACTCTGGTGGAGCTATTGGTAGAATAGCTGGAGGAGATTGAGAGGCCGATTGGGGTGGTTTAAATGTCATTTTGACAGATCCATCTTGTCTGCGTTCAAACATACTTTCAGAGGTTTGAATTGGAGCATCATTCTGATGAAACTTTTCATAATTTGAAATCCATTCTAATGGCATGAGCTTTACAAGTTCATGTTGAGGAATTTGTCTTGGAATCTGAATAATGGTTGGAATCTGGTTAGATTCAACTAATACCATAAGAGCATCAGAGTGACTTTCTGGTGTTGGAAGATCTAAGGCATGATTTTGAAGCCTATAGACCAATTGATGATGAAGAGTGGCTATCTTGGCTGAGGAGATCTGGTCAGAACCTTGAAGTTGAACTTGGACTTTCAAGGCTGTAGAGAGATTGGTATCTTGTAAGGACACATTGAAATTGGGATAGAAAGTGAGGAGAACACTTCTTGCATGTAAGGTGGTCAAAACTGTACCAATGACAGCATGTTGATACTGTTTGAATCTTGCTGGCAATTCGAGCTATGACAGGTAATCCCTTTCTTCCATGAAGGGTCAAGATTAATCTCACTCCTCCCAGGTGGAGGTGAGTATAACCTTCTTGTTTCCAGTTGGTAACAAGTTCCAGAGGAATTTCTAGGGTAACATATTGTTCAGCTGTAGTAGCTTGAAGGGTACATTGATCCAACCGAGAGGATTGGATATATTCTTTAGGGAATGGTCTTTTTGTACTGATCAAGGATTTGATGCTTCGGGTGAAGGAGGTTGAACATTTATACAGATGATAAGGGCTGATAAGAGGGAAGGAAGATTCAGTTATTTGAGCAGATTCGGGAATATAAGAATATTTGACAAGGTTTTCTATCTTATTTGCAGTATGTTTAGAGCAGGATTTTGGTAAAGACAGGGTTGAAGAAAGAGAAACAGTACTTGAAGGTTCTGAAGAAGATGATGTTGAAGCCATGATTTGAAAATGTTCTCTCTGTCTCTGAAATCTAGTATTCCTTTAAAACTGAAAAGTCATTTTATCTTACCACTTTTATGAAAATCAAATCACGGATCTCTCCAAACATCAGATTCATGCGCTCAAATTGTTGCTGCATGGCTTTGAGCATGATCGATTGATCTATAGCTTCTTGTTGTTTTGACATATTTTGTGATCTGTAAATTAAAGTTAGCAAAAAGACCTCACAACACTCTCTCATGTATTTCACTCAATTTGATTCACTTAACTCTCGTGTTTAACACACAAATTGGCTTTTTTTTCCCTCTAATGTTCTCACAAACTATTGCCTTTTACCAGACTTAATTCTCTCTTTCAGTTCTTTATTGAACTAAAAAAAAATCAAGAAAAACAAAATAAGTGACATACCAAACATGCTATTCCAGCACACTAACAAAGAATTAAGAGGATGCAAAGAACAAAAAAGAAATTGAAGAAAGGAAAACAAGCAAGTAAAGGAACACAATTGATACTTGAATCTTTTTGCAATCTTTTTTTTTTGTTGTACTTTTTTTTATAATAAAAATAAATAAAACATTCAAACCTGATGATGCAAATCTCACATTGAAACTTTAAGGAGAACACTTAATTTGAAGTTTCAACTACCCAAGAAAGTTCTAAACAGATTTAAGACACACAAAACCTTGACCCAATGCTTAATCAAACATGAACCAAAGGTATGGAGAAGGATATTGATGCCACACTCAAGATTTAGATGAGAAGGTGAGTGATAAGTCTCGATTTGGAACGCCACAAGAATGCAAATTCTTGATAAGTTCACTAGTTCTCAAAAGAACCAAAGAAAGAATAATTCTCTCAAATTCAAATAACATTAATCTCTCAATTGTCTTACATAGCAAAGTTGCTGAATTTAAATAGGCCAATAGAGACCCAAAAAATCTGAAAAAGATTAAATTCTAGTTCAAGTCGGATTAGTTCTCCTAACTAGTTAAGGAGTTGTTGAAATTTCCAACTCTGCGCATGCTGTAATGAATTGGTCATAACTCCTTCTAGAGAACTCCAAATCTAACTCTGTAAAATTCTTTGGAAAGCTATCTTAATTATCTTTCAACGGTATATGGCTTGCAAGTTAATTCCAGCTCAATCAATACCAGTTTTATTCCAAAATTGACCTTTCTGCATTTGATCTGAATTGTGTATTTGGCTGCCCAATAGCTTGAATAAAGCCCACAACGCCTTGACATCTCTTCAAACCCAATTCATGATGTCTTGCATCTTGAATTGTAGTTTCAATCCATATTTTCTCAATTAATCCATTTAAAGCAGCTTGTATCTTTTTGGCTCTAGCTCTTGTAATTGGGCCTTCAAGAATGTGCAAAGGATCACTTGAAACTTTAATGGTATTCTCTTGATAGTTCTCATCAGCCACCTAAATTATGATGTTGGTACAACCCTTTACATGGTCGGCGCTGCCGCCTATAATATAATTCTATTCATTTAAATATCTGTATGGACAGCACTGCCGCCTATGTTAGATGTTGTTATCTTAAAGTAGTTTCATGTTATGTTATATTATATATTTAGAGAATTTACATGTTGTGGCATAAGTTGCATTGGTCTCATGCATTTCACGAGTGATTTGTTAAATAGGCATTTTAATGATTTTAAAGAAAAAAAAGAAAGAGAGATAATGATAAATAACCTGTTTCTTGGACTCTTTATTCAACCAACCCTAGGAACACTTGAATCAATGGATTAGGATCACTCCAGATCACTAGGAACAAATTGTAGATGATCATATTAGAACCTAAAGAAAACTTAGTCCTTAAAACCCTAATCTTGAGACGCCACAAAGGTTGATCACTCCCTTGATAAGTCAAATTCATGCATTCAATCAAGAACACAAGAAGGCAAAGCAAAGCTTCTCTGAATAATTCAAAATTTTTCTTTTTCCTTTAACATAACAAGCTGCTGGCTTTATATAATAATACCCTAAAGAAAACCCTAATTAATAAAACAAATGAATTGGGCTTAATTAAATTCAAAAGCGGGCCTAATTAATTAAATAACAATTAAGACATAAAAGTCCATAATTAAATAAAAATGAAATTACATTATTAATTAACCCATGCACCCATTATGCTTGTCCACATCTATGCCTTGCACAACAAGACAATTTGATGAGAACCATCAAGAGAATACCATTAAAACTTCAAGTGACCCTTTGCACATTCATGAAGGCCCAATTACAAGAGCTAGAGCTAAAAAGATGCAAGCTGCTTTAAATGGATTAATTGAGAAAATATGGATTGAAACTACAATTCAAGATGCAAGACATCATGAATTGGGCTTGAAGAGATGTCAAGGCATTGTGGGCTTTATTCAAGCTATTGGGCAGCCAAATATACAATTCGGATCAAATGTAGAAAGGTCAATTTCGGAATAAAACTGGTATTGATTGAGTTGGAATTAATTTGCAAACCATATACTGTTGGAAAGATAATTAAGATAGCTTTCTAAAGAATTTTACAGAGTTAGATTTGGAGTTTTCTAGAAAGAGTTATGACCAATTCATTATAGCATGTTCAGACTTGGGAATTTCAACGGCTCCTTAACTAGTTAGAGAGAACTAGTTTGACTTGAACTAGAATTTAATCTTTTTTGGATTTTTGGGTCTCTATTGGCCTATTTAAACTCAGCAACCTTACTATATAAGACAATTAGAGATTGATGTTATTTGAATTTGAGAGGATTATTCTTTCTTTGGTTCTTTTGAGAACTAGTGAACTTATCAAGAATTTGAATTCTTATGGCGTTCCAAATCTAGACTTATCACTCACCTTCTCATCTAAATCCTGAGTGTGGCATCAATATCCTTCTCTATACCTTTGGTTCATGTTTGCTTAAGCATTGAGTCAAGGTTTTTGTGTGTCTTAAATCTGTTTAGAACTTTCTTGGGTAGTTGAAACTTCAAAATTAAGTGTTCTCCTCAAAGTTCCAATGTGGGATTCACACCATTTGGTATCAGAGCAAGTTTCTAATCAGGTTTGAATATCTTATTTATTTTTATTATAAAAAATAAACGTACAGGAAAAAAAAAAGCGTATAGAAAAAAAACGTACATAAAAAAAAAGATTGCAAAAGGATTCAAGTATTCCTACTTTCATCAATATCAATTATGTTCCTTTACTTGCTTGTTTTTCTTTCTTCAATTTCTTGGTTGAATTTACTGATTATGCTATTATTTGGTGGGATCAACTTGTTTTGAGTAGGAGAAGAAACCGTGAAAGGCCTATAAACACTTGGGAGGAGATGAAGACCATCATGAAGAGGAGATTTGTTCCTAGTCATTATTATAGGGAGCTACAACAAAGGCTTCAAAGTCTTACACAAGGCTCCAGAAGTGTGGAAGACTACCACAAGGAGATGGAAATAACCATGATTTGAGCCAACATTGAAGAAGAACGAGAGGCCACTATGGCTAGATTTTTACATGATTTAAATCAAGATATTGCTAATGTGGTTGACTTTCAGCATTATGTTGAATTGGAAGACATGGTTCACATGGCCATAAAAGTGGAACGACAACTTAAAAAAAAAGGTTCCACTAGACCTAATTTGGGTTCATCTTCTTCATGGAAGTCAAAATGGAGCAAAGATGAAAAGGTTGTTTCAAAGCCTAAGATTGAGCCAATCAAGGATCATAAAGAGGGAGGCAACCAAAGCAAAGGTAAATTTGATTCCCAACACTCTAAAAATAGAGATATTAAGTGTTTTAAATGTTTGGGGACAGGTCATATTGCATCTCAATGCCCAAATAAGAGAATAATGATCTTGAGGGATGATGGTGATGTTGAAACCGAGAGTGAATTAGATGATGATCCTATGCCACCTTTGGAGAATGCTAATGATGGTGTAGAGTATCCTGTTGATGGTAAATTGATGGTTGTTAGACATGCTCTTAACATGCAAGTAAAAGAGGATGCGGAGGTACAACGTGATAACATATTTCATACTAGATGCCACATCAAAGATAAGGTATGTAGTATGATAATTGATGGTGGAAGTTGTACTAATGTAGCTAGCACCAGTTTAGTTGAAAAATTGAATTTGAAAACTCTGAAACATCCTAGGCCATATAAGTTAAATGACTGAATGATTGTGGAGAGGTTAAAGTAAATAAACAAGTGCTGGTTTCATTCTCTATTGGGAGATATAAGGATGATGTTGAATGTGATGTAGTACCCATGCATGCTGGCAATATGATAGGCGAGTGACACATGATGGTTACTTAAATATGTGTCTAGCTTACTACTCTGGTATTGAGTATACAGGTCAGAAACCCTATAGCATCAAATCTTGTGTAGCTCTGAGTCAGAACTTGTGTAGTTCTGCGGGAACTTGTGTAGTTCACCCCCGTCTTGGTATCAGAGCTATAACGTGGTTCTTTCTGAGAAGGGTGGTATATTGATAGATAAATCTGTGATTCTTGAAATAGAAAAATAGAAACTCAAAAATCATGGCTTCCACTTCAACTTCTCAATCTACTGAGTCTCCAGTATCTCTTTCCTCTACTCTATCTCTTCCTAAGTCTTGTATAAAATACTTAGTTTCTAGGATAGAAAATCTTGTAGAATACTCTTATGTTCCAGATTCTGCACAAATCTCTAAGTCTTCCTTACCTCTAATCAGTCCATACAAACTCTACTATAGACCCAAATCTTTCACCCGAACCATCCGTGCTCTTATCTCCACAAAAAGACCTACATCAAAAGAATATATTCAGTCTTCCAGTCTAGATCAGTGTGCTTTGCAAGCAACTCAAGCAGAGCAGTATGTAACCTTGGAGATTCCAACAAAGCTCGTAACCTAATGGAAAAGGGAAGGATATACACACCTCCATCTTGGGGGTATACATATAATTCTTACCTTACATGGTAGAAAAGGTCTTCCAGTGACTGCCAGAATAGCCCTCATGGATACAAGGTTCAAGGAGTACCAACATGCAGTTATTGGTACTGTCCTAACAACTCTTCATACTGGGAGCGTTCTTCTCACCTATTACCTAAACTTCAACCTTTCCCTTAAAGATCCTAACCTACCCACAACCCTGAAGGTTTAGATCCAACTCCAAGGAGCTGAACAGGTAGTCACGCCAAAAATGGCTACTATACATCACCAACTTGTATACCGTCTTCAGAACCATGCTCTTGATCTACTCTCACCACAGACAACCTCTGATACACTCATGATCCTTGCGGATAATGAGTCTATTCCCACAATTGTCCAGATCCCTAAACAGATCCAAAAACAGAAACTTCTAAAACTCATGCCTTTGGAATGGTTATCCAACTATGAGAAATTCCAGCAAAATTCTCAACCTATACAAACCTCTGATGCTCAGTTTGAAAAAAGATCAGATGGCACTGTCAGGATGACTTTCCAGCCTCTAGAGTCCAATCAACAGTCACAGCCTCTGAGGCTCTCATATACTGCTATGATTACAGCAGTCAAAACAAGACAAGAAAAGTTGGCAATCGAAGGATTCGATTCTGATGGATATCCCATCTATCCTATAAAAATCCAAGGACATTTCCTATGGGATGCACTAGGATCACATATGTTTGATGACAATTGCCCTTGTCTTGAAGATGGAGAATTAGATGATGACTCGTATGTCAACAGACGGCCCAAAAAGAAGAAACAACCAAAAGTCTGTAAAGCTCCAACAATCTAGATATTTGATGATGATGATGACGAACCAGATTACACTCTATAGCCAGAAGAAGCAATAGAAGTTGAGGTGATTGATATCATTCAACAGCCAACCACATGCAGACAGCAAGCAAATGATCTATTGCTTACCTCACCAAGCTTACAGCCTTGCATGATGTTCTCCTCCGGCTCTTATCATGAACAGTTTCCTCCTTTGGAGAAGTAAATAGATTCTGAGACCAAAATGGTTTCAAAACCATTTGTCCAGTCTCCTGTAACTCCTACTAGACAGCTCGAGAAACCAAAGTAGTATGAAGCAGTTCTTAACTGGCAAACTCAAAATGCCAAAGTGATGCGAATCCCACATTGAAACTTTAAGGAGAACACTTAATTTGAAGTTTCAACTACCCAAGAAAGTTCTAAATAGATTTAAGACACACAAAACCTTGACTCAATGCTTAATCAAACATGAACCAAAGGTATGGAGAAGGATATTGACGCCAAACTCAAGATTTAGATGAGAAGGTGAGTGATAAGTCTTGATTTGGAACGCCACAAGAATGCAAATTCTTGATAAGTTCACTAGTTCTCAAAAGAACCAAAGAAAGAATAATTCTCTCAAATTCAAATAACATTAATCTCTGAATTGTCTTACATAGAAAGGTTGCTGAGTTTAAATAGGCCAATAGAGACCCAAAAAATCCGAAAAAGATTAAATCCTAGTTCAAGTTGGAGTAGTTCTCCTAACTAATTAAGGAGTCGTTGAAATTTCCAATTCTGCGCATGCTGTAATAAATTGGTCATAACTCCTTCTAGAGAACTCCAAATCTAACTCTGTAAAATTATTTGGAAAGCTATCTTAATTATCTTTCCAACGGTATATGGCTTGCAAGTTAATTCCAGTTCAATCAATACCAGTTTTATTCCGAAATTGACCTTTCTGCATTTGATCCGAATTGTGTAATTGGCTGCCCAATAGCTTGAATAAAGCCCACAATGCCTTGACATCTCTTCAAGCCCAATTCATGATGTCTTGCATCTTGAATTGCAGTTTCAATCCATATTTTCTCAATTAGTCCATTTAAAGCAGTTTGTATCTTTTTGGCTCTAGCTCTTGTAATTGGACTTTCATGAATGTGCAAAGGATCACTTGAAGCTTTAATGGTATTCTCTTGATAGTTCTCATCACAGAGTTCAGAACTTAGTCCTGGAATCTCTTGATACCAGGCTCAACAATGTTCAGGTTCAAGTCCAAAGCACAGACAAGAAAGTTGATAGTATTTCAGCTCAGGAACAACTGTATCTTAATTTACCCCATCAGATTGCTAAACTAGATGTAGAGCTCAGAACAATGATTCAGAACAAATATTGGGGTCCAGAGTTCAATAAAAAAGAAGCTGAGATCAGACAACTCAAAAGTGAACTCGCCAGAATTGATGTTGAGAAACAACAACCCTCACTTTTCGGTCAAACACAAACCTTACCCACATACACTCCTTCCTTCAACAGATACCAACCTTTCTACAGACCAACAAGTCAACAACCCATGGATTATGAAAAATTCTTTGGGTTATCACATCTCTCCATGCCAAAACCAGCACCAAAATCCAAGCCAGCTGTTAAGCCTAACAACCTTTAAACCATCTACTACCACACAACAACCATCTACTTCCACACAGCAACCCAATTCACCACAGGCTACACCAAAACCCACTCAAACTCTAGCAAAAGATAAAGCACCCATGCATCAACTCTATTCCCAAGAATATGAGACTGGTTTTCCTTCTCTTGAAACCAGTATTCCTGTTACAATATCTGAGTTTTCTTCTGAAGAATCTTATTCCTCAACAGAATCAGTCTCTGTTTCAGATTCAGAAGAAAACTATATTGATATTCTAGATCTTCTTATGGCTCAGCCATCAACAGGTTCCAATGAACCTCAATCTTGAGTAGAAGATGAACCCTCAACCTCATAGGAAACTCCTATCGTTGAGGATCTAGATGAAATTCCTTTGCATCAGAACAACTTTGTTCCAAAATCATCTCATGGACCTTGGTTCACATTTGATGATGTTCCAAAGTTCAAATGGTTCCAGAGATTTCAAGAATTTTCAGCATGGATAGACATGCAAATGCTGAAACCTGATGCCAATCCAGAATCAGTTCTTAGAGAATTCTATTCCAAATTTCTTGGTTCTCTAAGAGATTGGTTCGAAAGTCTTGGCCAATATAGACAACTCCAATTGTATCCGGCCACTATTTCTCAAGTCTTAGGGTAAGTTTGTAGTTGTCTACTTTGATGATATTTTGATCTATAGCAAAAGTCTAGAAGAACATGTTAAGCATTTACAAAGTGTATTGATTGTTTTAAGGAAGGAAAAGTTGTATGCTAATTTGAAGAAGTGTGCTTTTTGTACAAATCAGATTGTTTTTCTTGGTTATGTTATAAGTGCTAAAGGAATTGAGGTTGATGAAGAGAAGATAAAGGCTATTAAGGAATGGCCTACATCTAAAAGCATAAGTGAGGTAAGAAGTTTTCATGGTTTGGCTAGTTTTTATAGAAGATTTGTGAAAGATTTTAGCACCCTTGCTGCACCTTTAACTGAAATTATTAAGAAACACGTGGGATTTAAGTGGGGTAGTGAACAAGAAAGTGCATTTAATCTAATCAAGGAGAAATTGGTTTCTGCACCACTACTTACTTTACCCAATTGTGCTAAAACTTTTGAAATTGAGTGTGATGCCTCAGGTATAGGTATTGGAGCTGTTTTGATGCAAGAGGGGCGTCCAATTGCTTATTTTAGTGAGAAATTGAGTGGCGCATCCCTAAACTATCCTACTTATGACAAGGAGATGTATGCATTAGTGAGAGCGTTGGAAACTTGGCAACATTATCTTCTACCTAAAGAGTTTGTCATACACACTGATCATGAGTCTTTAAAGCATTTGAAAGGGCAAGGTAAGTTACATAAGAGACATGCCAAATAGGTTGAATTCATTGAGCCATTTCCTTATATGATCAAATACAAACAAGGTAAGGAGAATGTGGTGGCTGATGCATTATCGAGAAGGTATGCACTTATCTCTACATTAAATACAAAGTTATTAGGATTTGAGTACATTAAAGAATTATATGTTAATGATCCTGATTTTGCTAATGTGTTTAATGCTTGTGAAAAAGCTGCATTTGGAAAGTTCTATAGGCACGATGGGTTCTTATTTAGAGAGAATAAATTGTGTGTGCCATATAGTTCTTTGCGTGAATTGCTTGTGCGTGAAGCTCATGGGGGAGGTTTAATGGGGCATTTCGGCATTGCAAAGACTTTAGATGTTTTAAAAGAACATTTTTTTGGCCACATATGAAACGTGATGTTGAAAGAATATGTGAGAAGTGTATCACTTGTAAACATGCTAAGTCTAGAGTTTTACCCCATGGATTGTATAAACCTTTACCTATACCTAGCGAACCTTGGGTTGATATTTCTATGGACTTTGTTTTGGGTTTACCTAGGTCAAAAAGGGAAAAGGATTCTGTTTTTGTTATTGTTGACAGGTTTTCAAAAATGGCACATTTCATTCCATGTCACAAAACTGATGATGCAACAAACATAGCTAATTTGTTTTTCAAGGAAATAGTCAAATTGCATGGAGTACCAAGGAGCATAGTTTCAGATCGAGATGCTAAGTTCTTAAGCCACTTTTGGAAAACTTTGTGGGGTAAGTTGGGTACTAAACTTTTGTTTTCTACTACTTGTCATCCACAAACTGATGGACAAACTGAGGTTGTAAATAGAACATTGTCCACGATGTTGCGTGCCATTATTCAAAAGAATTTAAAAACTTGGGAAGAATGTTTGCCACATGTTGAATTTGCTTACAATAGAATTGTCCATTCAGCTACTAAATTTTCACCATTTGAGATTGTATATGGTTTTAATCCATTAACTCCTTTGGATTTATTGCCGTTACCTGTTGATGAGCGTGCTAGTTTGGATGTAAAAAGAAAGCCGAATTTGTTAAGCAATTGCATGAGAAAGTGCGGCACAACATAGAAAAGAGGACTGAACAATATGCTACTCAAGCCAACAAAGGACGAAAGGAAGTGTTTTGTCAGCCTGGAGATTGGGTTTGGGTGCATATGAGAAAGGAGAGATTCCCAGCACAAAGGCGTTCAAAGTTGCTTCCAAGGGGAGATGGTCCATTTCAAGTGGTTGCACGAATCAATGACAATGCCTACAAATTGGACCTTCCTGGTGAGTATAACGTGAGTGCTACTTTTAATGTTTCTGATCTTTCTCCTTTTGATGTAGGTGAAGATTCGAGGACGAATCCTTTTCAGGAGAGGGGGAATGATGAAAACTATCACGAGAATACCATTAAGGCTTCAAGTGATCCTTTGCACCTTTATAAAGGCCCAATTACAAGAGCTAGAGCCAAAAAGATACAAGTTGCTTTAAATGGATTAATTGAGAAAATATGGATTGAAACTACAATTCAAGATGCAAGACATCATGAATTGGGCTTGAAGAGATGTCAAGGCATTGTGGGCTTTATTCAAGCTATTGGGCAGCCAAATACACAATTCGGATCAAATGCAGAAAGGTCAATTTCAGAATAAAACTGGTATTGATTGAGCTGGAATTAACTTGCAAGCCATATACCGTTGGAAAGATAATTAAGATAGCTTTCCAAAGAATTTTACGGAGTTAGATTTGGAGTTCTCTAGAAGGAGTTATGACCAATTTATTACAGCATGCGCAGAATTGGAAATTTCAACGACTCCTTAACTAGTTAGGAAAACTACTCCGACTTGAACTAGGATTTAATCTTTTTCGGATTTTTTGGGTCTCTATTGGCCTATTTAAACTCAGCAACCTTGCTATGTAAGACAATTGAGAGATTAATGTTATTTGAATTTGAGAGAATTATTCTTTCTTTGGTTCTTTTGAGAACTAGTGAACTTATCAAGAATTTGCATTCTTGTGGCATTCCAAATCAAGACTTATCACTCACCTTCTCATCTAAATCTTGAGTGTGGCGTCAATATCCTTCTCCATACCTTTGGTTCATGTTTGATTAAGCATTGGGACAAGGTTTTGTGTGTCTTAAATCTGTTTAGAACTTTCTTGGGTAGTTGAAACTTCAAATTAAGTGTTCTCCTTAAAGTTTCAATGTGGGATTCGCATCACTTAAATCATGATTATTTCCATCTCCTTGTGGTAGTCTTCTACACTTCTGAAGCCTTGTGTAAGACTTTGAAGCCTTTGATATAGCTCCCTATAATAATGACTAGGAACAAATCTCCTCCTCATAATGGCCTTTATCTCTCAAAACAAGTTGATCCCACTAAATAATAGCATAATCAGTAAATTAAACAGCAGCTAGTTTTACCTTTTTCTCCTCGGAATAATTATGGCAATCAAATACTAGCTCCACCTTTTTTTCCCACTCCAAATAAGCTTCCGGATCATTTTTACCTTGAAAAGAAGGAATTTTCAGTTTGATACTCCCCAAATCACGATCTATGCGTCTTGCCCTTCTATCATCTCTTCCACGCATGTCAATGGTGGCCTGGTCATCAAAATTATCTAGGTCATCACCATCTTGATCTCCCATGGCAGCACGCCATTGATTATCTCTTACATTAGGAGCTATTGGTTATTGCCCTTTTTGTAGATTGGCTATGCCAGTGTCTTGCCTTTCCAATTGGTCACGGATCTCTCCAAACATCAGATTCATGCGCTCAAATTGTTGCTGCATGGCTTTGAGCATGATCGATTGATCTATAGCTTCTTGTTCTTTTGACATATTTTGTGATCTGAAAAATTAAAGTTAGCAAAAAAGACCTCACAACACTCCCTCACGTGTTTCACTCAATTTGATTCACTTAACTCTCGTGTTTAACACACAAATTAGCTTTTTTTATCCCTCTAATGATATCACAAACTATTGCCTTTTACCACACTTAATTCTTTCTTTCAGTTCTTTATTGAACTAAAAGCAAAATCAAGAAAATCAAAACAAGTGGCACACCAAATATGCTATTCCAGCACACTAACAAAGAAAAAGAACCATTCAGAAGTGCTTGTAAAAAGCCGTATTTGCAAATCAAATGTAAGGACAAGAAGCAATGTGATTGTAGTCCTCACAAGAAGAAACATCTCAGAAAGATCAGACACCAGAGATCTTCTCCCAAACCTTATTTTCAGACAGCTCGAAAGCCGTATAAGTTTTACAGGAAAAGATCTTCTTCCTCCAAAGATCAGCAAAGGAAAAAATCCAGCAGATGTTTTATTTGCAAAAAGAAAAGACATTATGCCAAAGATTGTCTAAACAAGCGAGAAAAGGCTATCAGACTGATTAAGCATTTGCAGACTGTTACAGATTACTCTCCAGATAAGGAAGAGATTGATGCGAATCCCACATTGAAACTTTAAGGAGAATACTTAATTTGAAGTTTCAACTACCCAAGAAAGTTCTAAACAGATTTAAGACAAACAAAACCTTGACCCAATGCTTAATCAAACATGAACCAAAGGTATGGAGAAGGATATTGACGCCACACTCAAGATTTAGATGAGAAGGTGAGTGATAAGTCTTGATTTGGAACGCCACAAGAATGCAAATTCTTGATAAGTTCACTAGTTCTCAAAAGAACCAAAGAAAGAATAATTCTCTCAAATTCAAATAACATTAATCTCTCAATTGTCTTACATAGCAAGGTTGCTGAGTTTAAATAGGCCAATAGAGACCCAAAAAATCTGAAAAAGATTAAATCCTAGTTCAAGTCGGAGTAGTTTTCCTAACTAGTTAAGGAGTCGTTGGAATTTCCAATTCTGCGCATGCTGTAATAAATTGGTCATAACTCCTTCTAGAGAACTCCATATCTAACTCCGTAAAATTCTTTGGAAAGCTATCTTAATTATCTTTCCAATGGTATGTGGCTTGCAAGTTAATTCCAGCTCAATCAATACCATTTTTATTCCGAAATTGACCTTTCTGCATTTGATCCGAATTGTGTATTTGGCTGCCCAATAGCTTGAATAAAGCCCACAACGCCTTGACATCTCTTCAAGCCTAATTCATGATGTCTTGCATCTTGAATTGTAGTTTCAATCCATATTTTCTCAATTAATCCATTTAAAGCAACTTGTATCTTTTTGGCTCTAGCTCTTGTAATTGGGCCTTCATGAATGTGCAAAGGATCACTTGAAGCTTTAATGGTATTCTCTTGATAGTTCTCATAAAAAACCAGCACCAAAACCCAAGCCAGCTGCTAAGCCTACTACTTCCACACTGCAACCCACTACTTCCACACAGCAACCTAATTCACCACAGGCTACACCAGAACCCACTCAAACTCCAGCAAAAGATAAAGCACCCATGCATTAACTCTATTCCCAAGAATATGAGACTGATTTTCCTTCTCTTGAAACCAATATTCCTGTTACAACATCTGAGTCTTCTTCTGAAGAATCTTATTCCTCAACAGAATCAGTCTCTGTTTCAGATTCAGATGAAAACTATGTTGATATTCCAGATCTTCTCAGGGCTCAACCATCAACAGGTCCAATGAACCTCAATCTCGAGCAGAAGATGAACCCTCAACCTTACAGGAAACTCCTATCGTTGAGGATCCTGAAGATTCCTCTGCATCAGAACGACTCTATTCCAAAATCATCTCATGGACCTTGGTTCACATTTGATGATGCTTCAAAGTTCAAATGGTTCTAGAGATTTCAAGAATTTTCGGCATGGACAGACGTGCAAATGCTGAAACCTGATGATGCCAATCCAGAATCAGTTCTTAGAGAATTCTATTCCAGATTTCTTGGTTCTCTGAGACATTGGTTCGAAAGTCTTGGCCAGTACAGACAACTCCAATTGTATCAGGCCACTATTCCTCAAGTCCTAGGACTCATCTATGAATAGTTCCTAGGGGAACCGACAGTTGCTCAAGAAGCAGCAAGAAGAGAATTTGACCAAATGAAATGTTGTTCTCTGAGGATCAAAGATCTAGATTTCTACTACAAGAGAATGACAGCTTTATACTACAAGCTCAATGGTTTCAATGATGCTTCTTTAAAGCATGTCTTTGTTACATCTCTTCCAAAAAAGATCCTATCAGAATTACAAAGACAGCTTCATGTCTATCAACTCAACATTGATACCCTGTCATTAGGAAAGATTTATCAGTTGGCTGTCTCCTGTCTCAAAAAGCTCTGTGAACAGAAAGAGTTTTTCAAGGATCTTATGAAATACAAGGAGCCTTTCAAAAGTGCATGGAAAAAGCCTCACCTTGTGTAGTTCTGCGAGAAGCAAGACAGGGGCGAACTACACAAGTTCCCATAGAACTACACAAGTTCTGACTCAAAGCTATACAAGCTTTGATGCTATAGAGTTTCTGACCTGTATACTCAATACCAGAGTAGTAACCTAGACACATACCACCCAAAACTAGAGCCACTCCTTGGGCATTAACGAGGATAAACAGTGTTTTTGGAGACTAATTCTGGGACGTAGTATATTGAAATATCATAAGACTTGAGTCTGGTGTATTGGAGACTTTCTGATACACAAGATCCTCTATACGAGGTAAGTGTAGAGCATACTTGTCGATAGGCCAAAGAATGGGTGAACAATCTTAAGACAATCTGTTATCCTTAATAGAAGAATAGAGAGAAAGAACTTAGCTAATCATGGATATTTAGAAAACACTCTTTATTTCCCCAATCTAAGAATTGAACCAGCTTATCTTACAAATGAGGGAGAGCTGCCTTATATAGGCGAGCAAAGCAGGATAGGACCCCTGCTTTTTACAAACATAATAATTAAAGTAAAGTATCTACTTTTGAAAAAGTAGAGCAACAAGACAAAAAGCAAAGATAAAGATAAAGATAAAAGGATAGGACATGTCCCTATCTCTTTTATAAAGCAAACTTTAATAAAGTAAAGCACTCTGAAAAAGTAAAGCACTCTGGAAAAGTAAAGCACACTTAACAAATATAATTACAATAAGACAAATAACTTTAACTTTAGAGAGTGTTAACAAGCTGATTGATCTTATCCAAGTGAGATCGTATTAGCATCTGAGTTAGTCTCATCCTCATTATCTTTCTTGAAGATCTTATCTGGATGAGTACAGCCTAGCATATAGGGCCAAGGGTAATTTCAGGCTCTTCTTTCTTCTTCTGGATCGGGTGAAGGCTGAGTCCGAACCTGTGAGTAATATGGTGGGAAAATATCTGATGGTTGGGCGGAATGCTGCTGATCAGCTGGCTGGTTGCTAGTGCTGGCTCTATTGAGTGATGGAGGTGTTTGGAGTGGTTCAAGGTGCTAGGATAGTGACATAAAGTCTTCCCAAGGGTCTTGGGCATTTTGAAACAGAAAGTCAATATAATCTGGCTTTTCTTCTTTGAGAATGATTCCTGAAGACTTTGGGTTAGAAATGGCTAATAGAGTTGGAACCATAAAGATCTCATAGTGAGGGCCTAAGGAGTTATGAAAAATGTTTCTATCTAGTTTTGGCTTATGGTTAAGTTGACAAAGGAAATTGTGTAAATTCCTTTGAATGTCTTGGTCTTGTTCCAAAAGGGCTGGATGTGGCATGGTACTCCATTCTTGAGCTTGGTCAATAGTCTAAAAGTTGTCAGTGTATGGATGTTGAAAGTAAGGCCTGTGAATTGTGAAAATTGAAGTGAACATATCTGCTCCTGTTTCTGGCATTTTTTCAAGGTTGTGGAAGAAGATTAGTTGTTGTAACTTCATTCTTCACCAAGGAAGAGGTGAATACCATTCAAAGACGATCTAGATGAGAGAGGTTGCCTTTTCTGAATCCATGAGATGTTTGTATATGGGTCGGACAGGAAAAACCAATTTCATGACATAAAGAACAATTAAGCACCAAATGTACCATAACTCATCCTCGGTAATTCCTTTAAGTGGGTGGAGGTATAGACCTGTAAGAAATAGGTCTTCTGGATGGAAGTCTAGAATAGGGATGGTTTCTATGAGTAGGTAGGCTTTGATGAAATACCGAAAAATATATTTTTTGGCATAATCTTAGATGGCAAAGGCTGAAGTGAAGGTTTTTCTAGGAGGAAAATACCTTTTATTTAGTGCTTGTTTTGGTAAGGATGACCATTGCTATGACTGGAACTTGTCTGAAGGAGTTGATAAGTAAAATGTGTTTGGAAGGTCTGAAGAGGAGGTCAGGGATGAGGTTTTTATCTCCCTTAATGTGTTGGACTGTGAAATCATATCGAGAGAACCAGTTTTCAAGGTGGAGGAGGTGCTTGTCTGGTAGTGCTTTATTTTTTAAATCCATTATCCTTGGGAAAGATGAATTGTCTAATCTGATAATAAAGTTATGGCCGATGAGGTAAAATTCAAATTTCTGAATCCCGTATTTTACCGCTAAGATCTCCTTGTAGATCACATGATAATGCTTTTCAGCATCTTTGAACTGTCCACTGGCATGCGCACAGTAGTGATCTTTTTCGTTGATATGTTCTAAGAGCACTGCTCCCTAGAAATCATCACTGGCATCTGTCTGGAGAATACACTGTCTATTAGCTGGAATCCTCAATGGTAGTGGATTCTGAGTTATCTGCTTTAACACCTGGATGGCTGTGGTCTACTCTGGTCCTCAAGGTAGGGCATTCTTTTTTAACATCTTTGACAGCTATGATGTGTGCACCGTAATATATGGGAAAAAGTCTTTGAGATAATTGACTATCCCGAGAAACTGTTGAATCTGCTTTCTAGATAGGTGCTGATCTGGAAAGTGCATCAATTCTTGTGCAATGTGTGCTTCAGGATGGTAACAACCATCTTTAATGATCATCCCTAGAAATTCAATGGAATCCTGACCCATTTGACCTTTCTTTTCTGAAAGCATAATCTCATATGAGTCGATAATGGATAGGAACTGACTCAAAAGTTGCTGGTGGGACTCATGGTCTTTAGAGAAAAGTAAAATATCATCAATATAGATGAGGGCACTATTGATGATAGACTCGAAGATCTTTACCATGGTCTTCTGGAACAGTGATGGTGCAACTTTCAAACCAAAGGGCATGACAGTCCATTGGTAATGAGCATTAGGAATACAGAACGTTGTGTTAGGTCGGTCATCAGGATGGATGCCAATTTGCCAAAATCTTGATTTGACATCAAATTTAGAGAATACCTATGCACCCTGGAGATGGATAAATAGGGACTGGATCTTAGGCAAAGGAAACTTGTCATCTTTCAAGAAACAATTAATGGTGCGAGTCCCACATTGAAACTTTAAGGAGAACACTTAATTTTGAAGTTTCAACTGCCCAAGAAAGTTCTAAATAGATTTAACACAAAACCTTGACCCAATGCTTAAGCAAACATGAACCAAAGGTATGGAGAAGGATATTGACGCCACACTCAAGATTTAGATGAGAAGGTGAGTGATAAGTCTCAATATGGAACGCCACAAGAATGCAAATTCTTGATAAGTTCACTAGTTCTCAAAAGAACCAAAGAAAGAATAATTCTCTCAAATTCAAATAACATTAATCTCTAAATTGTCTTACATAGCAAGGTTGCTGAGTTTAAATAGGCCAATAGAGACCCCAAAAATCCAAAAAAGATTAAATTCTAGTTCAAGTCGAACTAGTTCTCCTAACTAGTTAAGGAGTCATTGAAATCCCAACTCTGCGCATACTGTAATGAATTGGTCATAACTTCTTCTAGAGAACTCCAAATCTAACTCTGTAAACTTCTTTGGAAAGCTATCTTAATTATCTTTCCAACGGTATATGACTTGCAAGTTAATTCTAGCTCAATCAATACCAGTTGTATTCCGAAATTGACCTTTCTGCATTTGATCCGAATTGTGTATTTGGCTGCCCAATAGTTTGTATAAAGTCCACAACGCCTTGACATCTCTTCAAGCCTAATTCATGATGTCTTGCATCTTGAATTGTAGTTTCAATCCATATTTTCTCAATTAATCCATTTAAAATAGCTTGTATCTTTTTGGCTCTAGCTCTTGTAATTGGGCCTTCATGAATGTGCAAAGGGTCACTTGAAGCTTTAATGGTATTCTCTTGATAGTTCTCATCAGTTAAGGGGTTGATAATCAATCACCAATCTTTTCTTACCCCGTACTATTTCTGATCTTTTTTCAACATAAAAGGCCTGGCAAGCCCAATCAGAATTAGTGGGCTTAATGAGACCTTGGGCCATGAGCTGTTGGCACTCAGCTTGGGCTAACTTAAGATCTGAAGGAGTCATTCCCAGATGAGTAGCTTTGGTTGGGTTGATGTCTTCATTAAGTTTGAATGGTAACTTAACAAAGAACTTGGAATTTTTCCACAAAGGTGAAGGATGGGAAAACTGGACATGACTTTCAGGACAAAAAGGAAGGAACTGGTGTTTAAGGTTTTTATATAGAGGAGGAGCATTGGAAGTTGAATATAGCTTTAAGGTATCCGTATAAGGTAGAAACCTTTGTTTATACCCAATACCGTTAAAAGATATATGCAATTTCTTTGATTAACTAGAGAACATTAAAACCTAATAGTAAATCCTTATCTGGAAGAGAATAACTTACTATTTTTACCCAGAGAATACAATCTAGAAAGAACTGAATACCTATGGGTTTTTTGGTAATGAGGTTTTTATGAAATAATTCCCCATTGGCTGCTTTGAAGTACTCAGTGTGATGTTCCCAAAACTCAAGAGGAAGAATGGAATGATTGAGCATAGTTCTTTGTGCTCCTGTGTCAATGAAAGCTATGACAGAGATAGGTTTAGAAAACTTAATAGAAAGAACACTGATTTTAACTGAGGGTCTGATTTCCTGGACAAAGTAAATAGAATCAACATTGTAGATTGCAGGAATGCCCTCAAAATCTGAATCTGAATCAGAACTTTGATTAGCAAGAATAAAAACAGTGTCATCATCGTACTCTTACTGTTTTGAAAATACAGACTCGACATCCTCATGGTCAGAGAGAGGAGAGACCTATTAGAGGTGTTCAAGCAGTCTGGCTGATTTAGCAGGATTGTTTGGACAAGATTTTGCAAAATGACCTTTCTTCTTGCAAATGAAACATCGGGCATCTTTTTATCTTTTGGTAGGGAAAGGTTTTTTGCGAAAATACCTGTAAGGCTATTTAGGTTTTCTGGAACTATGTTTCTTGGACTACTTGGATGGACAATACTTCTGGAAGTGGGATTTTTTCCTGGTAGGACAGTGACAGGTCTTTTCATCCTTGCATTTGATGGCAAGGTGAGGCTTTTTGCATGCACTTTTGAAAGGCTCCTCGTGTTTCATACGACCCTTGAAAAACTCTTTCTGTTCATAGAGCTTTTCGAGACAGAAGACAGCCAACTGATAAATCTTCCCTAATGACAGGGTATGAATGTTGAGTTGATGGGCATGAAGCTGTCTTTGTAATTCTGGCAGGATCTCTTTTGGAAGAGATGTAATGAAGACATGCTTTAAAAAACCATCATTGAAACCGTTGAGCTTGTAGTATAAGGCTGTCATTCTCTTGTAGTGGAAATCTAGGTCTTTGATCTTCAAAGAACAACATTTCCTCTGGTGAAATTCATAGATGAGTCCTAGGACTTGAGGAATAGTGGCCTGATACAATTGGAGTTGTCTGTACTGACCAAGACTTCTAAACTCTTTCTCTTCTAAACTCTATTTGAAAAAACCATGACTTGTTCAATACTACAAGAGTGCTTAACAGAGTGTTCTAAACTCTTTCTCTTCTCTCTGTTAAAGGAATCTTAGGGTTCTAAAATTCTAAAAAGGAATTTATCAGTTCATTTTTCAAACTTGAGATAATATGCTCTGCACTTGCCTTTTATAAGGATCTTGTGCATCAGAAAACTCTTGATTGTTTTCTTTCGGGTTTGGTACTCTATTTAAAAGACAACAGGTGTCTAGTTTTGGGTTTATAACCTCACGAAAACTGTTTTGAATTTTCATGCATTAGAGATCCAACTCATCAGCGGAAGAGATGGATCTCTAATGCATGAAAATTCAAAATAGTTTTCCTGAGGTTATAAACCCAAAACTAGACACCTATTGTCTTTCAAATAGGGTACCAAACCCGAAAGAAAACAATCAAGAGTTTTCTGATGCATAGGATCCTTGTAAAAGGCAAGTACAGAGCATATTATCTCAAGTTTGAAAAATGAACTGATAAATTCCTTTTTAGAATTTTAGAACCCTAAGATTCCTTTAACAAAGAGAAGAGAAAGAGTTTAAAAAGTCATGGTTTTTTAATCACTCTTATAGTATTGATCAAACAAGATCTCTAAAAACAAGATATGTTACAATGAAGAGAGAGCCGCCTTATATAAGCAAGTAAAGCAGGACAGGACCCCTGCTTTTTACAAATGACATGATTAAAGTAAAGCATCTACTTTTGGAAAAGTAGAGCGACAAGATAAAAAGCGAAAGCTAAAAGCAAAAAGATAGGATATGTCCCTAAATCTTTTCATAAAGCAAACTTTAATAAAGTAAAGCAAAAGCTACTTTAACAAAACACACTTATTATATTGGGGACACGCCATAAAGCTTATGGGGATGTGGACAGGTTCATGTAGTCATCATCTGATGAGCTGTCCGTGTCATCTTTTGTCCAATATTTAGTTATAGGGGCTGGTTCTGGATGGTCACAGTGGGGACTACATGTTGGATATCGGCATCCTTCTTTTCTGGGCCACACAGGAGGTGGACTTTTTTCTTTCTGGTTGGTTGGCTGGCTGACAGGCTGGCTGGTTGGCTATTTGGCTGGCTGACTGGCTGGCTGGTTGGTTATTTGGCTGGCTGGCTGATGGCTTGTGCTTGCTTCGTTGGATATGGGGTTTATTGGTGGTATTTGAAGTTGTTCTAGGTGTTGGGTTAGGGACATGAAATCTTCCCAAAGGTCTTGAGCATCTTGGAACAAAAAGTCAGTGTAGTCTGGCTTTTCTTCCTTGAGAATAATTCCAGAGGATTTTAGTGTGGATATGGCTGAAGGAGTTGGGACCATGAGAATGTCGTGTTGAGGACCTAGAGAGGTGTGGAGGATGTTCTTAGGTAGGTCTGACTTATGATTGAGCTGGCAAAGGAAGTTGTGCAGGTTCCTTTGAATGTCTTGATCCTATTCTAGGAGAGCTGGATGTGGCATAGTATACCATTCACGTGCCTGATCCACGGTCCAGAAGTTATCAGTATGTGGATGCTGGAAATATGGTCTGTGAATTGTGAAGACAGATGTAAACGTATCTGCTTCTATTTCTGGTATCTTCTCGAGGTTGTTGAGGAAGATTATTTGCTGTAATTTCATTCTCCACCAAGGAATTGGAGAATACCACTCAAGCACGGTCCAAATGAGAGAAGTGGATTGTTCAGGATCCATGAGGTGTTTATACACGGGTTTTACTAGGAAGACCAATTTTGTAACATAGAGGACTGTTAGGCACCAGATGTACCATAACTCATCTTCAGTGATTCCCTTGACTGGAAGGAGATATAGACCTGTAAGGAACAAGTCTTCTGGATGAAAATCGAGAACAGGGATATTTTCGGTGAGTAGGTAGGCTCGGATAAAAAACCTGAAAACATATTTTCGGGCAAAGTCTTGGATAGCAAAAGCTGAATTAAAGGTTCTGCCAGGGGGAAAATATCTTTTGTTGAGGGCCTGTTTTGGTAGGGAGGTTGCCATGGTGATTAGAGGAAAATGGTATTGTGACGAAATATAGTGTATGAGCTGAGAAGGTTTGGCAAGTCTGGATCGTAGGTCTAGGATGAGGTTCTGGGTTCCTTTTATATGCTTCACTGAGAAGTCATATTTCGAAAACCAGTCCTTTAATCTCAAGAGCATCTTCTCTGGAATATTCTTTCCTTTTGAATTCATAATGGCCGGAAATGATGAGCTGTCCATCCTGATAAGAAAGTGATAACCGATTAAATGATATTCAAACTTTTTGATACCATTTTTTACGGCTAAGATTTCTTTGTAGATACTGTGGTAGTGGCATTGTGAGTCAGAAAAATGTCCACTAGCATATCCGATAAAGTTTTCCTTTCCGTTTATTTCTTTGAGGAGTACAGCACCCCATGAGTTGTCACTTACGTCGGTTTGCAATATCCGATTGCCATCTGTGATGATCTTTAATGGTAGAGGATCTTGTGCAATCTGTTTTAGCTTTGTGACAGCTAAAGTATGGTTGTCATTCCATTATAGTGGCTTCTTTTTCAATAAAGCCGAAAGCTGCTTTGTGAGCTAGTCCATGTGAGGGATAAAATCACGGATCTAATTGACAATTCCAAGAAATTATTGGATCTGCTTTCTAGTCAGATGTCAATCTGGAAAATAAAGCAGTTCTTGGGCAATGTGCTTTCCTGGTTGGTAGTGACCGTCTTTGATGACCATGCCAAGAAACTCAATGTTATCAGTGGCAATGGTGTTTTTCTTTGCTGACAGCATTATTCCATGAGATTGAACAATGTCAAGAAATTAATTTAACAACTGGCGATGTTCTTCGTGTGTTCCTGAAAACAGTAAGATATCGTCAATGTAAACCAATACATGATGCAAGATGGGCTAAAAGATTTTAACCATTGCTTTTTGAAAAACGGAGGGGGCAGTTTTTAATCCAAATGGTAAAACTGTCCATTGATAATGAGCATTTGGAATGCAAAAAGCTGTTTTGTATCTTTCAGAGGGTTCAATGCCTAATTGCCAAAAACCTAATTTTAAATCAAATTTTGAAAAGATTTGAGGATTTTTTAGATATGTGAAAATGTTTTATCGTTTAGGAAGTGGAAATTTGTCATCTTGTAAAAACATATTCAACAGTTGATAATCAATGACTAATCTCTTTTTTCCACGGACAAGTTCAGATCGTTTTTCCACATAAAAGGCTTGGCAAGCCCATTGAGAATCTGTGGGTTCTATGAGGCCTTGGGCCAAAAGTTGGGAGCACTCATTTTGGGCTAGGACTAAGTCAGAAGGACTCATTCCTAGATGGGTGGCTTTGGTAGGGTTTGTGTCTTCATTTAGCTTAAAAGGGAGCTTAATGAAGAAGGACTCATTTTTCCATAATGGATTTGGATGGGTGAATTCAGCATGAGATTCGGGGCAATATTGGAGTAACTTGGCTGAAATGTCTTGGTAGGATTGTGGAGAGTTGGAAAGACTGTAAAGTCTAAGAATGTTGATGAAGGGTTTAAACATGGACTTGAGTCGGATTCTAGTAGGAAGTATTTGGAGATGTGTGATTTTGGTGATGGTATCAAATCCTATAAGATATCCTTATCAGGCAATTTCAAACCAATGACATGGGTCCAAATGACATAATTGGGAAAGATTTGGATACCAATGGGGTTTTTGGTAATCAAATCTGTGGTGAAAATTTTTCCATCTGCTACTTTGAAATGTTCTGTGTGTGGCTTCCAGTGTTGTAGTGGAAGAATATCGGGATTCAGCATTGTCTTTTGAGCACCTGTGTCAAAGAAACCAATAACAGGGATTGGTCTTTGGAATTTTGAGGGTAAAATCTGGATTTTGACTGATGGAATTGGAATGGTGGAGTTCAGGGACAAAGACTGTTGGTTGTAGATAGTGTGGAATTCATCTGCTTCAGAGTCATCAGATGAATTTTCCAGTGCAAACACTGTATCTTCATTTGGTTCCTCTTATTCAGAGAAATAAGATTCTATCTCTTCCTTATCTGGAGAGTAATCTGTAACAGTCTGCAAATGCTTAATCAGTCTGATAGCCTTGTCTCGCTTGTTTGGACAATCTTTGGCATAATGTCCTTTCTTTTTGCAAATAAAACATCTACTAGATTTTTTCCTTTGCTGATCTTTAGAGGAAGAAGATCTTTTCCTGTAAAACTTGTACGGCTTTTGAGCTTTCTGAAAATAAGGTTTGGGAGAAGATCTCTGGTGTCTGATCTTTCTGAGATGTTTCTTCTTGTGAGGACTACAACCACATTGCTTCTTATCCTTACATTTGATTTGCAAATACGGCTTTTTACAAGATCTTCTGAATAGTTCTTTGTCTTTGATCAATTCTTTAAAGAATTGTTTCTGTTCACAAAGTTTGTCAAGACATCCTTTGGCAATTTGGAAGATTTTGCCTAAAGAAATGTTCTCGAGACTGAGGTTGTAAATAGTGAGCTGCCTCTGAATTTCTGGTTGCAATTCTTCAGGTAAGGAGGCAAGAAAGACATGCTTCAAGGTGGGATCATTAAAACCATTCAATTTGTAAAACAGAATAGACATTCTTTTGTAGTGGAAGTCAAGATCTTTGGATTTGAGTGAACAGCATTTCATGTTGAGATAATCTCGTCTTGCTGCTTCAAAGTATGCAGCTGGTTCTCTAATGAACTGTTCATGAAGGAGTGCCAGAGCTGAGGAAACATTAGGCATCTGAACAAATTGGAGTTGTCTGTAGGGTCCTAGACTGTAAAACCAGTCTCTTAAGGATCCTATAAAATGAGTAACAAGTTCTTTAAGAACTGATTCCACTGTTGCTCCTGCTTTGAGCATTTGGAGATCTACCCAAGCTGAGATCTCGGATAACTTGTCTCTCCATTTACTGGTTGGTATATCATCAAAAGTAAACCATGGGCCGTTTGACAGTTTTGCAGTTTGTTGTTGAGGAGGAGGTGCAGATGCAGATTCAGCTGGATCATCAACATCAGATGGAATCTCAAAATAAGATTCTGGTTGAGATGTTTGGGCATGTTTTGTTTCTTCTGGTTGAGCCATCAGGAGTTTGGTAATGTCTGCATATGACCTTTCTGAATCGGTTGTAGAATTTGAAAAGATTAAAGATTCCGAACTGGATTCAGAATTGGGTTCTGATGATTGCGAAGATGTGTTGGCAGATTTGTGATCAGATTCAGATTCTAAGGCTGAGGTATTTTCTTCTGTAGAAGTGTCAGGATGGTGAGAATATGAAGCATATTGGTTCATGGGTTCTTTGTTTTTTGATTGGGACACATGAGGAGGAGGAATAGAAGTATATTCTGGTGATTGTTGCTCTTGGGTTTCAGGTTGAGCAGGTTGGTTTATTTTTAAAGGTTTAGGTTGAAGTTTAGGCTTTAGTTTTGGCTTTGGTGGTTGAGAAGGTCGAGGTGTTTGTTGGAACAGTGTATGGGTCATTCCAAACAACTTAGATGGGTCATAGGGTTTGATGGGAGCTAACAAAGGGGTGAACGGATAGTATGTTGGACCTATGATTGGTATTTGTTGAGTCTCAGTGAAGAGTGTAGGCCTTCGCTTCTCTAATTCTGTTTGAGAGAATCAGAATGACCCATACACTGTTCACCCCTTTGTTAGCTCCCATCAAACCCTATGACCCATCTAAGTTGTTTGGAATGACCCATACACTGTTCCAACAAACACCTCGACCTTCTCAACCACCAAAGCCAAAACCAAGGCCTAAACCTCAACCCAAACCTTTAAAAATAAATCAACCCTCTCAACCTGAAACCCAAGAGCAATAATCACCAGAATATACTTATGTTCCTCCTCCTCATGTGTCCCAATCAAAAAACAAAGAACCCATGCACCAATATGCTTCCTATTCTCACCATCCTGACACTTCCACAGAAGTAACAAACTCGTCCTCAGAATCTGAATCTGATCACAAATCTGCCAACACATCTTCGCAATCATCATAACCCAATTCTGAATCCAGTTCAGAATCTTTAATATCTTCAAATTCTACAACCGATTCAGAAAGGTCATATGCAGACATTACCAAACTCCTGATGGCTCAACCAGAAGAAACAAAACATGCCCAAACATCTTAACCAGAATCTTATTTTGAGATTCCATATGATGTTGATGATCCAACTGAATCTACATCTGCACCTCCTCCTCAACAACAAACTCCAAAACCGTCAAACGGCCTATGGTTTACTTTTGATGATATACCAACCAGTAAATGGAGAGACAAGTTATCCGAGATCTCAGCCTGGGTAGATCTTCAAATGCTCAAAGCAGGCGCAACAGTGGAATCAGTTCTTAAAGAACTCGTCACTCATTTTATAGGATCCTTAAGAGACTGGTTTGACAGTCTATGACCCTACAGATAACTCCAATTTGTCCAGACACCTAATATTTCCTCAGCTCTGGCACTCCTTCATGAACAGTTCATTGGAGAACCAGCTGCACACTTTGAAGCAGCAAGACGAGATTATCTCAACATGAAATGCTGTTCACTCAAATCCAAAGATCTTGACTTCCACTACAAAAGAATGTCTATTCTGTTTTACAAATTGAATTTGATCCCACAAATTGAATGGTTTTAATGATCCCACCTTGAAGCATGTTTACAACCTTGAACATTTCTTTACAAAATCTTCCAAATTGAATTGCAAACTTTGTGAATTCAAACAATTCTTTAAAGAATTTATCAAAGACAGCTCACTATTTACAAATCAAATGTAAGGACAAGAAGCAATGTGATTGTAGTCCTCAACCTCGAAACATCTCGAAAGAACACATTTCTTTAGGCAAAATCTTCCAAATTGCCAAAGGATGTCTTGACAAACTTTTTTATTTGAAAAAGAAAAGACAAAAGATTCTTTTTGCAAAGAATTTATCAAAGACAAAGAACCATTTGAAGTTTTAACTTGAAAGTTCTAAAATCAGTTTAAGACAAACAAAACCTTGCTTAATCAAACATGAACCAAAGGTATTTATTGACAAATCAAATGTAAGAGAAGGTGAATAAGTCTTGATTTGGAGCAATGAATGATTGTAGTCCTCTCAAAAGAAGAAACATCTCAAAAAATCATTAATCACTCAATTGTCTTAGATCTTCTCCCAAACCTTATTTTCTAAATAAATAGCCAATAGAGACCCAAAAATCCGAAAAAGCCGTAAGTAAGTTTTCCTAACTGAAAAGATCTTCTTCCTCCAAAGATCCAAATCTAACTCCGAAATGAAAAAATCCCAACGGATGTTTTATTTGCAAAAAGAAAAGACATTATGCCAAAGATTGTCTAAACAAGCGAAAAAGGCTATCAATGATTGAAGCATTTTCAAGCCCAATTCATGATGTCTTGCATCTTGAATTGTAGTTTCAATCCATATTTTCTCAATTAATCCATTTAAAGAAGAGATTGATGGGCGAATCCCACATTGAAACTTTAAGGAGAATTCTTAATTTGAAGTTTCAACTACCCAAGAAAGTTCTAAACAGATTTAAGACAAACAAAACCTTGACCCAATGCTTAATCAAACATGAACCAAAGGTAAAAACCACTGGAGAAGGATATTGACGCCACACTCAAGATTTAGATGAGAAGGTGAGTGATAAGTCTTGATTTGTAGAACGCCAAATTCAAGAATGCAAATTCTTGATAAGTTCACTAGTTCTCAAAAGAACCAAAGAAAGAATAATTCTCTCAAATTCAAATAAATCTCTCAATTGTCTTACAAATAGCAAGGTTTTGTGACATGAGTTTAAATAGGCCAATAGAGACCCAAAAATCCGAAAAAAATTAAATCAACTAGTTCAAGTCGGAGTAGTTTTCCAACTAGTTAAAACTCTAGAGTCGTTGAAATTTCAATTCTTTCAACATCACTGTAATAAATTGGTTCTTAAAACTCCTTCTAGAGAACTCCAAATCTAACTCCCCCATAAAATTCTTTGGAAAGCTATCTTAATTATCTTTCCAAATGGTATATGGCATTAAACAATTAATTCCAGCTCAATCAATACCAGTTTTATTCCGAAATTGACCTTTCTGCATTTGACCCGTTGTGTATTTGGCTGCCCAATAGCTTGAATAAAGCCCGCAATGCCTTGACATCTCTTTAAAGCCCAATTCATGATGTCTTGCATCTTGAATTGTAGTTTCAATCCATATTTTCTCAATTAATCCATTTAAAATAAGCAATTGGACGCTTGTATCTTTTTGGCTCTTTTAAAAGTTTTAGCTTTGTAATAGGGCCTTCATTAGAAAATGTTTCTTGCAAAGGATCACTTGAAACTTTAATGGTATTCTCTTGATAGTTCTCATCACAAACCATGAAAACTTCTTACCTCACTTATGCTTTTAGGTGTAGGCTATTCCTTAATAGCCTTTATCTTCTCTTCATCAACCTCAATTCCTTTAGCACTTATAACATAACCAAGAAAAACAATCTGATTTGTACAAAAAGCACACTTCTTCAAATTAGCATACAACTTTTCCTTCCTTAAAACAGTCAATACACTTTGCAAATGCTCAACGTGTTCTTCTAGACTTTTGCTATAGATCAAAATATCATCAAAGTAGACAACTACAAACTTACCAAGAAAAGCACGCAAAACATGGTTCATTAACCTCATAAAAGTGCTGGGTGCATTAGATAATCCAAATGGCATTACTAACCACTCATATAAACCATATTTTGTTTTAAAAGTAGTTTTCCACTCATCTCCCTCTCTAATCCTAATTTGATGATATCCACTTTTAAGATCTATTTTGCTAAACACACAAGAACCATACAATTCATCAAGCATGTCATCAAGTCTAGGAATAGGATGTCGATACTTTACAGTGATTTTATTAATCGCACGACAATCAACACACATCCTCCATGTTCCATCCTTTTTGGGCACTAGTAGAACTGGTACCGCACACGGACTCATGCTCTCCTTCACATATCCGTTTGCCAAGAGTTCTTCAACTAGTCTTTGAAGAGAATACCATTAAAGCTTCAAGTGATCCTTTGCACATTCATGAAGGCCCAATTACAAGAGCTAGAGCCAAAAAGATACAAGCTGCTTTAAATGGATTAATTGAGAAAATATGGATTGAAACTACAATTCAAGATGCAAGACATCATGAATTGGGCTTGAAGAGATGCTAAGGCATTGTGGGCTTTATTCAAGCTATTGGGCAGCCAAATACACAATTCGGATCAAATGCAGAAAGGTTAATTTCGGAATAAAACTGGTATTGATTGAGTTGGAATTAATTTGCAAGCCATATACCGTTGGAAAGATAATTAAGATAGCTTTCCAAATAATTTTACAGAGTTAGATTTGGAGTTCTCTAGAAGGAGTTATGACCAATTCATTACAGCATGTGCAGAGTTGGGAATTTCAACGACTCCTTGACTAGTTAGGAGAACTACTCCGACTTGAACTAGAATTTAATCTTTTTTGGATTTTTGGGGTCTCTATTGGCCTATTTAAGCTCAGCAACCTTGCTATGTAAGACAATTAGAGATTAATGTTATTTGAATTTGAGAGAATTATTCTTTCTTTGGTTCTTTTGAGAACTAGTGAACTTATCAAGAATTTACATTCTTGTGGCTTTCTAACTCGAGACTTATCACTCACCTTCTCATCTAAATCTTGAGTGTGGCGTCAATATCCTTCTCCATACCTTTGGTTCATGTTTGCTTAATCATTGGGTCAAGGTTTTGTGTGTCTTAAATCTGTTTAGAACTTTCTTGGGTAGTTGAAACTTCAAATTAAGTGTTCTCCTTAAAGTTTCAATGTAGGAATCACACCATTTTCTCCTTTATAAATATACACTTTCTAGCACTCAACATACCCCCCACAATCAGTCCAGTAGACTTTGTCACAACTATTGTAATCAAGCCACTTTTAAGAAAATTAAACCTAATAACAATAGTCACTTCTATAAATAGTAAATTGAGAGAAAATAATAAAGAAGTAAGATCATACATTCTCACCAAGATGAGATAAATGTGCCCACAGCTTAAAAATAATACAATCTTAAGTTAAAATATGAGTTAGACCAATGTGTGTGTGTGTGTGTGCATATATATATATTTTTAGGGCATGTAACTAGATTTTACTTCAAACTATAGTTTCTTAAAATTAAGAAAGATTTTTATTAGGATATAATGTAGGCTAAGGACATGGACTATAAAGAGAAATTAGGGAAAAACAAAATATAACTTTAAGAAAAAATAAAGATTTTTTTTTGAGATTATAAGATACATCTTATCTTTATTTTATTTTGAACTAATAGATATAATTATATATTTTTTTAATTTTTTCTTTCTCTTTTTTCTTTTTTTTATGGCACAACTTTATTGAACAAAATAATTATTTATATTTTTGTCAAACATGAATAAGTGATGGAACTTGTACAACATCAAGTAATATTCCAGATCGGAATTAGGTCAAGATGATAAGTTAAAAAAGAAAAGTATAATTTTTTTTAAAGGCTCAAAAGGGTTAACTAAGGATATTTCACAAAAGGGATGGATAGAAAGCCTCAAACGGGTCAAAGATAGTGTTTCTGTCATCTTTTGGATCTCTAAATGATTTTCTATATCTATTGTTAGATAGACTTTCAGATGTAGCAACACATATTTTTTTCCTTTTTCTTTTTTTCTTATCTTCGTGTATGAAATAACAAACTGCTAAGCTATATGAAGAATGGACAAAAAGGGTTACTCTCCAAGAACTCACTTGAAATTTATTATGATATGTATATTCCTTCAAACAACTTATATTTGTTACCGACATCAACATGTAGAGTAGTAAATATAGTGTAACATAACTCAAGACCAAAGATAATATAAATACTAAAATTTAAAAGTTGTCATGTCATCCGATGTTAAAATATCACAAAAATTTTTTTTTAGAAAAACTAAAAAGATATATTTGTAGAGTGACTACACTTCATATTCAGCTATATTTGATCCAAAAATTTGTATGTGTATAAATATAAAGGAGAAGTTAGAGAAAAAAATTAAAAATATCACACTTAAAATGAAGCTTGATAATAAAAAAAGTTTGATTTTTTTAAAGAAATTGAGAAGATGCATTTTTAGAGTAACTACGCTTTATATACAGCCATCTTCGACAAAACATTAGCCAACTATTCCCTTCCCCAACTAGAATGTTTAGGCTTTCTGGAACTGTGTTTCTTGGACTACTTGGATGGATAATACTTCTGGAAGTGGGATTTTTTCTTGACAGGATAGTGACAGGTTTTCTCATCCTTGCATTTGATGGCAAAGTAAGGCTTTTTACAGGCACTTTTGAAAGGCTCCTTGTGTTTCATAAGATCCTTGAAAAACTCTTTCTATTCACAGGAATACTGGTTTCAAGAGAAGGAAAACTAGTTTCATACTCTTAGGAATAGAGTTGATGCATGGATGCTTTATCTTTTGCTGGAGTTTGAGTGGGTTTTGGTGTAGCCTGTGGTGAGGTAGGTTGCTGTGTGGAAGTAGATGGCTTAAAGGTAGTAGGCTTAGCAGCTGGTTTCGGCTTTGGTGCTGGTTTAGGTATGGAGAGATGTGATAACCCAAAGAATTTTACATAATCCACGGGTTGTTGGCTGGTTGGTCTGTAGAAAGGTTGGTATGTGTTGAAGGAAGGTGTGGATGCGGGTAGTGTTTGTATTTGACCGAAAAGTGAGGGTTATTGTTTCTCAGCATCAATTCTGGCGAGTTCACTTTTGAGTTGTCTGATCTCAGCTTCTTTTTGGTTGAACTCTAGACCCTAGTATTTATTCTAAATCATTGTTCTGAGCTCTACATCCAATTTAGCAATCTGATAGTGTAGATTAAGATACAGCTATTCCAGCTAAGCCGTAATACTATCAACTTTCTTGTCTGTGCTTTGGACTTGAGCCTGCCATTCTAAGTTTGCCAGTTAAGAACTGCTTTATACTGCGTTGGTTCCTCGAGCTGTCCAGTAGGAGTAACAAGAGACTGGACGAATGGTTTTGAAACCATTTTTGTCTCAGAATCTATTTGTTTCTCCAAAGGAGGAAACTGTTCATGATAAGAGCCAGAGGAGAACATCATGCAAGGCTGTAAGCTTGATGAGGTAAACAATGGATCTTTTGCTTCTTGTCTGCATGTGGTTGGCTGTTGAATGATATCAATTACCTCAACTTCTGTGGCTTCTTCTGGCCAAGGCATGTAATCTCGTTCATCATCATCGTCATCGAACATCCAGATTGTTGGAGCTTTACAGACTTCTGGTTGTTTCTTCTTTTTGGGCCTTCTATTGATATACTAGTCGTCATCTAATTCTCCATCTTCAAGATAAGGGCAATTTTCATCACACATGTGTGATCCTGGTGCATCCTATAGGAAGTGTCCTTGGATTTTTGCTAGATAGATGGGATATCCATCATAATCAAATCCTTCGATGGGTAACTTTTCTTGTCTTATCTTTACTGCCGTGATCATAGCAATATATGAGAGCCTGGGAGGCTGAGGCTGAGGCTGTTGGCTGGACTCTAGAGGCTGGAAGGTCAGCTTGACAGTGCCATCTGCTCTTTTCTCGAACTGAGCATCAGAGGTTTGGATAGGCTGGGAATTTTAGTGGAATTTCTCATAATTGGACAACCATTCCAAAGGCATGAGTTTGAGAAGTTCCTATTTTTGGATCTGTTTAGGGATCTAAACAATTGTGGGAACAGACTCATTATCTACAAGGATTATGAGTGTATCTGAGGTTGTTTGTGGTGAGGGTAGGTCAAGAGCATGGTTCTGGAAATAGTAAACCAACTGATGGTGTAAAGTAGCCATTTTTACTGTGACTACTTGTTCAGCTCCTTGGAGTTGAATCTGAACCTTCAGGGTTGTAGGTAGGTTAGGATCTTCAAAGGATAGGTTGAAGTTTGGGTAACAGGTGAGGAGAACGCTCCCAGCGTGAAGAGTTGTGAGGACAATACCAATAACTACATGTTGGTACTCCTTGAACCTTGTATCCATTAAAGCTATTCTTACTGTCACCGGCAAGCCTTTTCTGCCATGTAAGGTAAGAATTATATGTATATCCCCAAGATGGAGGTGCGTATATCCTTCCCGTTTCCATTGGGTTATGAGCTCTATTGGAATCTCCAAGGTTACATACTGCTCTGCTTGAGTTGCTTGCAAAGCACATTGATCCAGTCTGGAAGATTGAATATATTCTTTCAAAGCAGGTCTTTTTGTGGAGATGAGGGTACGGATAGTTCGGGTGAAAGAGCTGGATCTTTGATATAGTTTGTACGGACTAATTAGAGGTAAGGAAGGCTCAGAGATTTGTACAGAATCTGGGATATAAGAATATTCTATAAGATTTTTTATTTTAGAAGCTAAATGTTTTATACAAGACTTAGGAAGAGATAGAGTAGAGGAAAGAGATATTGGAGACTCAGTAAACTGTGAAGTAGAAGTAGGAGCCATGATTTTTGAGTTTCTATTCTTCTATTTCAGGAATCACAGATCTATCTATCAATATACCACCCTTCTCAGGAAGCACGACGTATTATGGCTCTGATACCAAGACGGGGGCGAACTACACAAGTTCCCATAGAACTACACAAGTTCTGACTCAAAGCTACACAAGCTCTGATACAACAAGGTTTCTGACCTGTATACTCAACACCAGAGTAGTAACCTAGACACATACCACCCAAAACTAGAGCCACTCCCTGGGCATTAACGAGGGTGAACAGTGTTTTTAGAGACTGATTCTGGGACCTGATATACTGGAATACCCTAAGTCTGGTGTGTTGAAGACTTTCTGATACACAGGATCCTCTATAAAAGGCAAGTGTAGAGCATACTCGTCGATAGGCCAAAGGATGGGTGAACAACTTAAGACGATCTGTTATCCTTACTAGAAGAATAGAGAGATAGCTAATCATGGATATGTAGGAAAACACTCTTTATTTCCTGAATTCTATTGAAGAGAACTTGTTTTACAATAAAAGAGAGTTGCCTTATATAGGCGAGCAAAGCAGGACAGGAGCCCTGCTTTTTACAAACATCATGATTAAAGTAAAGCATTTACTTTTGAAAAAGTAGAGTGACAAGATAAAAAGCAAAGCTAAAGATAAAGATAAAAGGATAGGACATGTCCCTATTTTTTTTATAAAGCAAATTTAATAAAGTAAAGTAAAGTAAAGCACTCTGAAAAGTAAAGCACACATAATTACAAAAAGACAAATAACTTTAATTTTAGAGAGTGTCGGCAAGCTGATTGATCTTATCCGAGTGAGATTGTGTCAGCATCCGAGTCAGTTTCATTCTCATCATCCTTTTTAAAAATCTTTTCTGGATGAGTACAGCCTGGCACACAGGGCCAAGGGCAATTTCGAGCTCTTCTTTCTTCTTCTGGATCTGGTGAAGGTTGAGTCCGAACCTGTAAACAATATGGAGGAAAAATATTTGACGGCTGTGTTGAATGCTGCTGTACTGAATATGGCTGGTCTGGAATAGCAGGTAAGAGCGAAGTAGAGGATAATTCTCCTATGTCTGGTGGAACTGAGGTGGAAGATTCTGGATAATGTGGTTGAGGCCAGTCTAGATCTTGCCATAGATCAGATGAGTGATCTTGATCAAGAAGATAGTTATGGATTCTCTCTTTGTAAAAGAGTTCAGGGGTTGAAGTGACATCTGGAGATAGAAGACTGTGAGTGTTATACAAGAGAGAGACCCCGTATTCTTCAGCCAGAACTTTTCTGGCTGTAAGGCATTCATTCCACATTGTGCAGAAAGACTCACAGTGATGAGAATGATCAATAACTTTGACCAGGGGCTTAGAATATCTACCCCAGATATCTATAAGCTTGACGATAATGATGACAGGTTGTTGGATATGGTATCCTGTGATAAGTTCAAGGGTCAAAGGGTCCTTGAAAATGGGGGCTAACACGAACTAGGTTTGGATCGAAGAGAATGGCAACTGGATAAAGATTTAGCTAATACCAGAAAATATAATAACCTTGCAGAGTGATATCCTTGATGACATAATGTCCCCAAGTAGTGTAGTTGTCTACTACTGAATGGAACATAGTCTAGAGTCGGAAGATTGAATGGTGCATCTAATCAGGATTAAGATGTGGACTAAAGGGTCATTGACACAAACCATTCATGGTGGGTAGAAATTCTTGCATGGCCATTAAAGACCATAGCCTAGCTGTAAGATCATTATTATCTAAATAGGACTGATTAATGACCTTTTGGAAGATGTAGTCTTGGAGAGCTTCGGGTAATGAGGCTATAAAATCTTGGGTTGGCATGGGTGACCCATTGCTATGACTGGAATTTGTCTGAAAGAGTTGATGAGTGAAATGTGTCTGGAAGGTCTGGAGAGGAGGTCAGGGATGAGGTTCTTTTCTCCCTTAATGTGTTGGACTGTGAAATCATATCGAGAGATGATGAGAACCATCAAGAGAATACCATTAAAGCTTCAAGTGATCCTTTGCACATTCATGAAGGGGTTACAAGAGCTAGAGCCAAAAAGATACAAGCTGCTTTAAATGGATTAATTGAGAAAATATGGATTGAAACTACAATTCAAGATGCAAGACATCATGAATTGGGCTTGAAGAGATGTCAAGGCATTGTGGGCTTTATTCAAGCTATTGGGCAGCCAAATACACAATTCGGATCAAATACAGAAAGGTCAATTTCGGAATAAAACTGGTATTGATTGAGCTGGAATTAACTTGCAAGCCATATACCGTTGGAAAGATAATTAAGATAGCTTTCCAAAGAATTTTACGGAGTTAGATTTGGAGTTCTCTAGAAGGAGTTATGACCAATTTATTATAGCATGTGCAGAATTGGAAATTTCAACGAATCCTTAACTAGTTAGGAGAACTACTCCGACTTGAACTAGGATTTAATCTTTTTCGGATTTTTTGGGTCTCTATTGGCCTATTTAAGCTCAGCAACCTTGCTATGTAAGACAATTGAGAGATTAATGTTATTTGAATTTGAGAGAATTATTCTTTCTTTGGTTCTTTTGAGAACTAGTGAACTTATCAAGAATTTGCATTCTTGTGGCGTTCCAAATCAAGACTTATCACTCACCTTCTCATCTAAATCTTGAGTGTGGCGTCAATATCCTTCTCCATACCTTTGGTTCATGTTTGATTAAGCATTGGGTCAAGGTTTTGTGTGTCTTAAATCTGTTAAAACTTTCTTGGGTAGTTGAAACTTGAAATTAAGTGTTCTCCTTAAAGTTTCAATGTGGGATTCGCATCAATTTGGTATCAGAGCAAGTTTCTAATCAGGTTTGAATGTCTTATCTATTTTGATTATCAAAAAAAGAAAACAAATAGCAAAAAAAAAAAACTTACAGCAAAAAAAAAAAAGAAAGAAACGTAAGCAAAAAAAAAAAAGATTGCAAAAGGATTCAAGTATTCCTACTTTCATCAATATCAATTGTGTCCTTTACTTGCTTGTTTTCCTTTCTTCAATTTCTTTTTTGTTCTTTGTGTTCTCTTAATTCTTTTCTTTATTAATGTGCTGGAATAGCATATTTGGTGTGTCACTTGTTTTGTTTTTAGTTCAATAAAGAACTGAAAGAGAGAATTAAGTGTGGTAAAAGGCAATAGTTTGTGAGATCATTAGAGAAAAAAAGCCAATTTGTGTGTTAAACACGAGAGTTAAGTGAATCAAATTGAGTGAAACACGTGAGGGAGTGTTGTGAGGTTTTTTTTGCTAACTTTAATTTTTCAGATTACAAAATATGTCAAAAGAACAAGAAGCTATAGATCAATCGATCATGCTCAAAGCCATGCAGCAACAATTTGAGCGCATGAATCTAATGTTTGGAGAGATCCGTGACCAATTGGAAAGGAAAGACACTGCCACAGCCAATCTACAAAAGGGGCAACAACCAATAGCTCCTAATGTAAGAGATAATCAATGGCGTGCTGCCATGGGAGATCAGGGTGGTGATGACCTAGATAATTTTGATGACCAGGTCACCGTTGACATGCGTGGAAGAGATGATAGAAGGGTAAGGCACATAGATCGTGATTTGGGGAGTATCAAACTGAAAATTCAAGGTAAAAATGATCCGAAAGCTTATTTGGAGTGGGAAAAAAAGGTGGAGCTAGTATTTGATTGCCATAATTACTCCGAGGAGAAAAAGGTAAAACTAGTTGTTGTTGAATTTACTGATTATGCTATTATTTGGTGGGATCAACTTGTTTTGAGTAGGAGAAGAAACAGTGAAAGGCCTATAAACACTTGGGAGGAGATGAAGGCCATCATGAGGAGGAGATTTGTTCCTAGTCATTATTATAGGGAGCTACATCAAAGGCTTCAAAGTCTTACACAAGGCTCCAGAAGTGTGGAAGACTACCACAAGGAGATGGAAATAATCATGATTCGAACCAACATTGAAGAAGAACGAGAGGCCACTATGGCTAGATTTTTACATGGTTTAAATCAAGATATTGCTAATGTGGTTGACTTGCAGCATTATGTTGAATTGGAAGACATGGTTCACATGGCCATAAAAGTGGAACGACAACTAAAAAGAAAGGGTTCCACTAGACCCAATCTGGGTTCATCTTCCTCATGGAAGTCAAAATGGAGCAAAGATGAAAAGGTTGTTTCAAAGCCTAAGATTGAGCCAATCAAGGATCATAAAGAGGGGGCAGCCAAAGCAAAGGTAAATCTGATTCCCAACACTCTAGAAATAGAGATATTAAGTGTTTTAAATGTTTGGGGACAGGTCATATTGCATCTCAATGCCCAAATAAGAGAGTAATAATCTTGAGGGAAAATGGTGATGTTGAAACTGAGAGTGAATCAAATGATGATCCTATGCCACCTTTGGAGGATGCTAGTGATGGTGTAGAGTATCCTGTTGATGGTAAATTGATGGTTGTTAGACGTGCTCTTAACATGCACATAAAAGAAGATGCAGAGGTACAACGTGATAACATATTTCATACTAGATGCCACATCAAAGATAAGGTATGTAGTATGATAATTGATGGTGGAAGTTGTACTAATGTAGTTAGCACTAGTTTGGTTGAAAAATTGAACTTGAAAACTCTAAAACATCCTAGGCCATATAAGTTACAATGGCTGAATGATTGTGGGGAGGTTAAAGTAAATAAACAAGTGCTGGTTTCATTCTCTACTGGGAGATATAAGGATGAAGTTGTATGTGATGTAGTACCCATGCATGCTGGACACATTCTTTTGGGGCGACCTTAGCAATATGATAGGCGAGTGACACATGATGGTTACTTAAATAGATATTCTTTTGTAATGAATAAAAGGCAAATCACTCTTGTACCCTTAACACCTAGGCAAGTGTATGAGAATCAAATGACAATACAAAAAGAGAGTGATACAAAAAAAGAAAATGAGAGCACAAAAGAAAGAGAGAATGAGAGAAAAGAAAGTGGAAAGATAGAAAAAAATATTGTTGAGAGAAAAGAGAGGCAACATGTAAACTTGTTTGCAAAAGAGAGAGAGGTTAAGAGGGCCTTCTTTTCAAAACAGCCTATCATTGTACTTTTGTGCAAAGAGGCTTGTTTGCATACTAATGAGCTTAACTCTTTTTTGCCTAGTGTTATTGTGACTCTTTTGCAGGACTTTGATGATGTGTTTCCAAATGAAGTCCCTAATGGTTTGCCACCTATTAGGGGAATTGAGCATCAGATAGACTTTCTTCCTGGAGCTACCATTCCTAATTGACCCGCTTATAGAAGTAACCCTGAAGAGACAAAGGAGCTTCAAAGGCAGGTTGAAGAACTCTTGGCAAAAGGATATGTGAAGGAGAGCATGAGTCCGTGTGCGGTACCAGTTCTACTAGTGCCCAAAAAGGATGGAACATGGAAGATGTGTGTTGATTGTCGTGCGATTAATAAAATCACTGTAAAGTATCGACATCCTATTCCTAGACTTGATGACATGCTTGATGAATTGTATGGTTCTTGTGTGTTTAGCAAAATAGATCTTAAAAGTGGATATCATCAAATTAGGATTAGAGAGGGAGATGAGTGGAAAACTGCTTTTAAAAAAATATTTGGCTTATATGAGTGGTTAGTAATGCCATTTGGATTATCTAATGCACCCAAGCACTTTTATGAGGTTAATGAACCATGTTTTGCATGCTTTTCTTGGTAAGTTTGTAGTTGTCTACTTTGATGATATTTTGATCTATAGCAAAAGTCTAGAAGAACACGTTGAGCATTTGCAAAGTGTATTGACTGTTTTAAGGAAGGAAAAGTTGTATGCTAATTTGAAGAAGTGTGCTTTTTGTACAAATCAGATTGTTTTTCTTGGTTATGTTATAAGTGCTAAAGGAATTGAGGTTGATGAAGAGAAGATAAAGGCTATTAAGGAATGGCCTACACCTAAAAGCATAAGTGAGGTAAGAAGTTTTCATGGTTTGGCTAGTTTTTATAGAAGATTTGTAAAAGATTTTAGCACCCTTACTGCACCTTTAACTGAAATTATTAAGAAACACGTGGGATTTAAGTGGGGTAGTGAACAAGAAAGTGCATTTAATCTAATCAAGGAGAAATTGGTTTCTGCACCACTACTTACTTTACCCGATTTTGCTAAAACTTTTGAAATTGAGTGTGATGACTCAGATATAGGTATTGGAGCTGTTTTGATGCAAGAGGGGTGTCCAATTGCTTATTTTAGTGAGAAATTGAGTGGCGCAGCCCTAAACTATCCTACTTATGACAAGGAGATGTATGCATTGGTGAGAGCGTTGGAAACTTGGCAACATTATCTTCTGCCTAAAGAGTTTGTCATACACACTGATCATGAGTCCTTAAAGCATTTAAAAGGGCAAGGTAAGTTGCATAAGAGACATGCCAAATGGGTTGAATTCATTGAGCCATTTCCTTATGTGATCAAATACAAACAAGGTAAGGAGAATGTGGTGGCTGATGCATTATCGAGAAGGTATGCACTTATCTCTACATTAAATACAAAGTTATTAGGATTTGAGTACATTAAAGAATTATATGTTAATGATCCTGATTTTGCTAATGTGTTTAATGCTTGTGAGAAAGCTGCATTTGGAAAGTTCTATAGGCACGATGGGTTCTTATTTAGAGAGAATAAATTGTGTGTGCCATATAGTTCTTTGCATGAATTGCTTGTGCGTGAAGCTCATGGGGGAGGTTTAATGGGACATTTTGGCATTGCAAAGACTTTAGATGTTTTAAAAGAACATTTTTTTTGCCACATATGAAACGTGATGTTGAAAGAATATGTGAGAAGTGTATCACTTGTAAACATGCTAAGTCTAGAGTTTTACCCCATGGATTGTATAAACCTTTACCTATACCTAGCGAACCTTGGGTTGATATTTCTATGGACTTTATTTTGGGTTTACCTAGGTCAAAAAGGGGAAAGGATTCTATTTTTGTTATTGTTGATAGGTTTTCAAAAATGGTACATTTCATTCCATGTCACAAAACTGATGATGCAACAAACATAGCTAATTTGTTTTTCAAGGAAATAGTCAAATTGCATGGAATACCAAGGAGCATAGTTTCAGATCGAGATGCTAAGTTCTTAAGCCACTTTTGGAAAACTTTGTGGGGTAAGTTGGGTACTAAACTTTTGTTTTCTACTACTTGTCATCCACAAACTGATGGACAAACTGAGGTTTTAAATAGAACATTGTCCACGATGTTGCGTGCCATTATTCAAAAGAATTTGAAAACTTGGGAAGAATGTTTGCCACATGTTGAATTTGCTTACAATAGAACTGTCCATTCAGCTACTAAATATTCACCATTTGAGATTGTATATGGTTTTAATCCATTAACTCTGGATTTATTGCCGTTACCTATTGATGAGCGTGTGAGTTTGGATGGTAAAAAGAAAGCTGAATTTGTTAAGCAATTGCATGAGAAAGTACGGCACAACATAGAAAAGAGGACTGAACAATATGCTACTCAAGCCAACAAAGGACGAAAGGAAGTGGTTTTTCAGCCTGGAGATTGGGTTTGGGTGCATATGAGAAAGGAGAGATTCCCAGCACAAAGGCGTTCAAAGTTACTTCCAAGGGGAGATGGTCCATTTCAAGTGGTTGCACGAATCAATGACAATGCCTACAAATTGGACCTTCCTGGTGAGTATAATGTGAGTGCTACTTTTAATGTTTCTGATCTTTCTCCTTTTGATGTAGGTGAAGCTTCGAGGACGAATCCTTTTCAGGAGAGGGGGAATGATGAGAACTATCAAGAGAATACCATTAAAGCTTCAAGTGATCCTTTGCACATTCATGAAGGCCCAATTACAAGAGCTAGAGCCAAAAAGATACAAGCTGCTTTAAATGGATTAATTGAGAAAATATGGATTGAAACTACAATTCAAGATGCAAGACATCATGAATTGGGCTTGAAGAGATGTCAAGGCATTGTGGGCTTTATTCAAGCTATTGGGCAGCCAAATACACAATTCGGATTAAATACAGAAAGGTCAATTTCGGAATAAAACTGGTATTTATTGAGCTGGAATTAACTTGCAAGCCATATACCGTTGGAAAGATAATTAAGATAGCTTTCCAAAGAATTTTACGGAGTTAGATTTGGAGTTCTCTAGAAGGAGTTATGAGCAATTTATTACAGCATGCGCAGAATTGGAAATTTCAACGACTCCTTAACTAGTTAGGAGAACTACTCCGACTTGAACTAGGATTTAATCTTTTTCGGATTTTTTGGGTCTCTATTGGCCTATTTAAACTCAGCAACCTTACTATGTAAGACAATTGAGAGATTAATGTTATTTGAATTTGAGAGAATTATTCTTTCTTTGGTTCTTTTGAGAACTAGTGAACTTATCAAGAATTTGCATTCTTGTGGCGTTCCAAATCAAGACTTATCACTCACCTTCTCATCTAAATCTTGAGTGTGGCGTCAATATCCTTCTCCATACCTTTGGTTCATGTTTAATTAAGCATTGGGTCAAGGTTTTGTGTGTCTTAAATCTGTTTAGAACTTTTTTGGGTAGTTGAAACTTGAAATTAAGTGTTCTCCTTAAAGTTTCAATGTGGATTCGCATCAGGAGAACCAGTTTTTAAGGCGGAGGAGGTGCTTGTCCGGTAGCACTTTATTTTTGAAATCCATTATCCTCGGGAAAGATGATTTGTCTAGTCTGACAATAAAGTTATAGCCGATGAGTTGGAATTCAAATTTTTGAATCCCGTACTTTACCGCCAAGATCTTCTTGTAGATCACATGATAATGCTTTTCAGCATATTTGAATTGTCCACTGGCATGCGCACAGTAGTGATCTTTTCCGTTGACATCTTCTAAGAGCACGGCTCTCCAGAATTCATCACTGGCATCTGTCTGGAGAATGCGCTGTCCATTGGCTGGAATCCTCAATGGTAGTGGATTCTGAGTCATCTGCTTTAACACCTAGACAGCTGTAGTCTGCTCTGGTCCCCAACATAGGGCATTCTTTTTCAACATTTTCGACAGCTATGTTGTCTGCTCTGTAATATGAGGGAAAAAGTTTCTGAGATAATTGACTATCCCAAGAAACTGTTGAATCTGCTTTCTGGATAAGTGCTGATCTGGAAAGTGCAATAATTCTTGTGCAATGTGTGCTCCAGAATGGTAACAACCATCTTTAATGATCATCCCGAGAAATTCAATCAAATCCTGACCCATCTGACTTTTCTTTTCTGAAAGCATAATCCCATGTGAGTTAATAATAGATAAGAACTGACTTAAAAGTTATTGGTGGGACTCATGGTCTTTTGAAAAAAGTAGGATATCATCAATATAAATGAGGGCACTATTGATGATAGGCTCGAAGATCTTTACCATGGTCTTCTGGAACAAAGATGGTGCAACTTTCAAACCAAAGGGCATGACAGTCCATTGGTAATGGGCATTAGGATGGTGCAACTTTCAAACCAAAGGACATGATAGTCTATTGGTAATGGGCATTTGGTATACAGAACGCTATTTTGGGCCGGTCATTAGGATGAATGCTAATTTGCCAAAATCTTGATTTGAGATCAAATTTAGAGAATACCTTTGCACCCTGGAGATGGATAAACAAGGACTGGATCTTAGGCAAAGGAAACTTGTCATCTTTTAGGAAATAATTAAGGGGCTGATAATCAATCACTAATCTTTTCTTACCCCGTACTATTTCTGATCGTTTTTCAACATAAAAAGCCTGGCAAGCCCAATCAGAATTAGTGAGCTCAATGAGACCTTGGGCCATGAGCTGTTGGCACTAAGCTTAGGCTAACTTAAGATCTGAAAGAGTCATTCCCGAATGAGTAGCTTTGGTTGGGTTGATGTGTTCATTAAGTTTATTAAATGGTAACTTAACAAAGAACTTGGAATTTTTCCACAGAGGTGAAGGATGGGAAAATTGGACATGACTTTCTGGACAGAAAGGAAGAAACTGGTGTTTGAGGTTTTCATATAGAGGAGGAGCATCAGAAATTGAGTATAACCTTAAGGTATCCGTATAAGGTAGAAACCTTTGTTTGGACCGAATACCGTTAAAGGAGATATGTGATTTCTTGACTAACTGGAGAACATCAAAACCTAATAGTAAATCCTTATCTGGAAGAGAAGAACCTACTATTTTTACCCAGAGAATGCAATCTTGAAATAATTGAATACCTATGGGTTTTTTGATGATGAGGTTTGTCTGAAATAATTCCCCATTGGCTGCTTTGAAGTACTCAGTGTGATGTTCCCAAAACTCAAGAGGAAGAATGGAAGGATTGAGCATAGTTCTTTATGCTCCTGTGTCAATGAAAGCAATGATAGAGATAGGTTTAGAAAACTTGGAAGGAAGAATACTGATTTTGACTGAGGGTCTGATTTCTTGAACAAGGTTGATGGAATCAATGTTGTGGATTGCAGGAATTGCCTCGGAATCTGAATCTGAATCAGAACTTTGATTTGCAAGGATAAAAATAGTGTCATCATCATACTCTTGCTGTTATGAGAATACAGACTCAACATCCTCATTGTCAGAGAGAGGAGAGACTTGTTGGAGATGTTCAAGCAGTCTGGTTAATTTAGCAGGATTGTTAGGACAGGACTTTGCACAATAACCTTTCTTTTTGCAAATGAAGCAACAGGCATCTTTCTGCCTTTTGGTCGGAAAGGGTTTTTTACGGAAATGCCTGTAGGGCTATTTAGGTTTTCTGGAATTGTGTTTCTTGGACTGCTTGAATGAATAATACTTCTGGAAATGGGATTTTTTCCTGGTAGGACAGTGACAGGTTTTTTCATCCTTGCATTTGATAGCAAGGTGAGGTTTCTTGCAGGCACTCTTGAAAGGCTCCTTGTGTTTCATAAGATCTTTGAAGAACTCTTTCTGTTCACAGAGCTTTTCGAGACAGGAGACAGTCAACTGATAAATCTTCCCTAATGACAGGGTATTAATGTTGAGTTGATGAACATGAAGCTGTCTTTGTAACTCTAGTGGCAGGATCTCTTTTGGAAGAGAGGTAACTAAGACATGCTTTAAAGAAGCATCGTGGAAACCGTTGAGCTTGTAGTATAAAGCTGTCATTCTCTTGTAATGGAAGTCTAGATCTTTGATCTTCAGAGAACAACATTTCATTTGATGAAATTCTTTTATAGCTGCTTCTTGAGCAATTGTTGGTTCCCCTAGGAACTGTTCATAGATGAGTCCTAGGACTTGAGGAATAGTGACCTGATAGAGCTAGAGCTGTCTGTACTAGCCAAGACTTTCGAACCAATCTCTTAGAGAACCAAGAAATCTGGAACAGAATTCTTTAAGAACTGATTCTGGATTGACATCAGGTTTCAGCATCTACACGTCTGTCCATGCTGAAAATTCTTGAAATCTCTAGAACCATTTGAACTTTGGAACATCATCAAATGTGAACCATGGTTCATGAGATGATTTTGGAACAAAGTTATTCTGATGTGATGGAGCATCGTCTGGATCCTCAATAATAGGAGGTCCTTGTGAGGTTGAGGGTTCATCTTCTCCAGGAGATAGAGGAGCATTAAAACCTGTTGATGGCTGAGCCATAAGAAGATCAGGAATATCAACATAATTTTCTTCTGAATCTGTAACAGAGACTGATTTTGTTGAAGATCCTCAATATTTTAAAAGAAAGAAATAAAGATTAGACGATATCACATAGGTGTTGCCACATAAAAGAAAATATTTACAAATGAAAAATTAAATCTAATTTGCACTTCTTACTATGGCCACTGCTACCATCATTAGTTAACCACTCCAACACTATGATCCTGAGATATGATTCTAGTCTATAAGCTTGTAACAGATCAAGTAGCTCATTAACAATGTAAGTATGGAAGGAATGAAATAGTTTTTTTATTACATGGTTAACAAATGCAATAAAGCATCATAAAAGTTATTGACATTTAACAAACCAATGGGTTTCTGATGAATGTTTGATAGGCCCAAGATACTAATGATTAGTGTCTCTAGAGTTGCAAGATCTCCTAATAGGAAAATAAAAGTAATAACATGATTCAACATCTCAGTTATTCTCTCTTGCATACCTGAGACGACTAATTCTTCTCCAATTGGTGAGTTAACAAATAGCCCAAAGGCTTTAGGGTTATTAGGATGATGCCTAACACTTGGCTTCTCTGATATACGTAGTTTCTGAGATCAATTTTGATAACCCTCGATCTCCTTAAGAGGATAATAGAATTTAAAAATAATGTGCTACCCGAAAAACACCTCCTTTGCCTTAAAAACTCGTTCTCTCGATATGATTTCTCAGTTCACCATATTAAAGGAGATAAAACCCTCATTCTTGACCTTCTTTCTAGACCTTTCAAGCACATTTCTATCATAAACTTCTTTGGTTCAATTCCAGTCATAGCCACGGTGTCTTCCTTACCTAACTGTGCAATTACCAAAAAATATTTTCCTTTAAGGATGTCTTTCACTTCTCTTCACCAAATTCAAACTTTACCAGAAAGTTTCTCTTTAGATTTTTTATGAATATGTATTTACAGTGAACCATGTCTTTCTTGCCTCTTTACCTGAAGAATTGCAGCCAGAAATTCAGAGGCAGCTCACTGTTTACAATCTCAGTCTCGAGAACATTTCTTTAGGCAAAATCTTTCAAATTGCCAAAGGATGTCTTGACAAACTTTGTGAACAGAAACAATTCTTCAAAGAATTGATCAAAAACAAAAAACCTATGCACCAATATGCTTCCTATTCTCACCATCCTGACACTTCTACAGAAGTAACAACCTCGGCCTCAGAATTAGAATCTGATCACAGATCTGCCGACACATCCCCTCAATCATCAGAACCTAACTCTGAATCCAGTTCAGAGTCTTCAATCTCTTCAAATTCTACCACCGATTCAGAAAAGTTATATGCAGACATTACCAAACTCCTGATGGCTCAACCAGAAGAAATAGAGCATGCCCAAACATCTCAACCAGAATCTTATTTTGAGATACCATCTGATGTTGATGATCCAGCTGAATCTACATCTGCACCTCCTCCTCAACAACAAGCTCCAAAACCATCAAACGGCCCATGGTTTACTTTTGATGATATTCCAACCAGTAAATTGAGAGACAAATTATCCGAGATCTTAGCTTGGGTAGATCTCCAAATGCTCAAAGTAGGAGCAACAGTGGAATCAGTTCTTAAGGAACTTATTACTCATTTTATAGGATCCTTAAGAGACTGGTTTGACAGTCTAGGACACTACAGACAACTCCAATTTGTCCAGTTGCCCAATGTTTCCTCAGCTCTGGCACTCCTTCATGAACAGTTCATTGGCGAACCAGTTGCACACTTTGAAGCAGCAAGACGAGATTATCTCAACATGAAATGCTGTTCACTCAAATCCAAGGATCTTGACTTCCACTACAAAAGGATGTCAATTCTGTTTTATAAATTGAATGGTTTCAACGATCCCACCTTGAAGCATGTTTTTCTTGCCTCCTTACCTGAAAAACTGCAGCCAGAAATTCAGAGGCAGCTCACTGTTTACAATCTCTGTCTCGAGAAATTTCTTTAGGCAAAATCTTTTAAATTGTCAAAGGATGTCTTGACAAATTTTGTGAATAGAAACAATTCTTCAAAGAATTGATCAAAGACAAAGAACCATTCAGAAGCGCTTGTAAAAAGCCTTATTTGCAAATCAAGTGCAAGGACAAGAAACAATGTGATTGTGGTCCTCACAAGAAGAAACATCTCAGAAAGATCAGACACCAGAGATCTTCTTCTAAACCTTATTTTCAGAAAGCTCAAAAGCCGTACAAGTTTTACAGGAAAAGATCTTTTTCCTCCAAAGATCAGTGAAGAAAAAAATCCAGTAGATGTTTTATTTGCAAAAGGAAAGGACATTATGCCAAAGATTGTCCAAACAAGCGAGACAAGGCTTTCAGACTGATAAAGCATTTGCAGACTATTACAGATTACTCTCCAGATAAAGAAGAGATAGAATCTTGTTTTTCGGAACAAGAAGAACCAAATGAAGATACAGTGTTTGCACTGGAAAATTCATCTGATGACTCTGAAGCAAATGAATTCCTCACCATCTACAACCAACAGTCTTTGTCCCTGAACTCCACCATTCCAATTCCATCAGTCAAAATCCAGATTTTACCCTCAAAATTCCAAAGACCAATCCCTGTTATTGGTTTCTTTGACACAGGTGCTCAAAAGACAATGCTGAATCCCGATATTCTTCCACTATAACACTGGAAGCCACACACAGAACATTTCAAAGCAGCAGATGGAAAAATTTTCACCACAGATTTGATTACCAAACACCCCATTGGTATCCAAATCTTTCCCAATTGTGTCATTTGGACCCATGTCATTGGTTCAAAATTGCCTGATAAGGATATCTTATTAGGATTTGATACCATCACCAAACTCAAACACCTCTAAATACTTCCTACTGGAATTCGAATCAAGTCCATGTTTAAACCCTTCATCAATATTCTCAGACTTTACAGTTTTTCCAACTCTCCACAATCCTACCAAGACATTTCAGCCAAGCTACTTCAATATTGCCCCGAATCTCATGCTGAATTCACCCATCCAAATCCATTATGGAAAAATGAGTCCTTCTTCATTAAGCTCCCTTTTAAGCTAAATGAAGACACAAACCCTACCAAAGCCACCCATCCAGGAATGAGTCCTTCTGATTTAGTCCTAGCCCAAAATGAGTGCTCCCAACTTTTAGCCCAAGGCCTCATTGAGCCCACAGATTCTCAATGGGCTTGTCAAGCCTTTTATATGGAAAAACGATCTGAACTTGTCTGTGGGAAAAAGAGATTAGTCATTGATTATCAACCGTTGAATATTTTTTACAAGATGACAAATTTCCACTTCCTAAACGACAAAACATTTTCACATATTTGAAAAATGCCCAAATCTTTTCAAAATTTGATTTAAAATCAGGTTTTTGGCAATTAGGCATTGAACCCTCTGAGTTGTATTCCGAATGCTCATTATCAATGGACAATTTTACCATTTGGATTAAAAACTGCTCCTTCCATTTTTCAAAAAGCAATGATTAAATCTTTCAACCCATCTTGCATCATGCATTGGTTTACACGAAGAACATCGCCAGTTGTTAAATCAATTTCTTGACATTGTTCAATCTCATGGAATCATGCTGTCACCAAAGAAAAGCACCATTACCACTGATAACATTGAGTTTCTTGGCATGGTCATCAAAGACGGTCACTACCAACCAGGAAAGCACATTGCCCAAGAACTGCTTTATTTTCCAGATCGACATCTGACCAGAAAGCAGATCCAACAATTTCTTGGAATTGTCAATTACATCCGTGATTTTATCCCTCACGTGGACCAGCTCACAAAGCAGATTTCAACTTTATTGAAAAAGAAGCCACCAGAATGGAATGACAACCACACTTTAGCTGTCACAAAGCTAAAGCAGATTGCACAAGATCCTCCACCATTAAAGATCATCACAAATGGCAATCAAATATTGCAAACCGATGCAAGTGACAACTCATGGGGTGCTGTACTCCTCGAAGAAATCAATGGAAAATAAAGCTTTATCGGATATGTTAGTGGACATTTTTCTGACTCACAATGCCACTACCACAGTATCTACAAAGAGATCTTAGCCGTCAAAAATGGTATCAAAAAGTTTGAATATCATTTAATCGTTTATCACTTTCTTATTCGAACGGACAGCTCATCATATCCGGCCATTATAAATTCAAAAGGAAAGAATATTCCAGAGAAGATGCTCTTGAGACTAAAGGACTGGTTTTCGAAATATGACTTCTCAGTGAAGCATATAAAAGGAACTCAGAACCTCATCCCATATTTACTATCCAGACTTGCCAAACCTTCCCAGCTCATACATTACATTTCGTCACAATACCATTTTCCTTTAATTACCATGGCAACCTCCCTACCAAAACAGGCCCTCAACAAAAGATATTTTCCCCCTGGCAGAACCTTTAATTCAGCTTTTGCTATCCAAGACTTTTCCCGAAAATATGTTTTCAGGTTTTTTATCCGAGCCTACCTGCTCACCGAAAATATCTCTGTTCTCGATTTTCATCCAGAAGACTTGTTCCTTACAGGTCTATATCTCCATCTAGTCAAAGGAATCACTGAAGATGAGTTATGGTACATCTGGTGCCTAACAGTCCTCTATGTTACAAAATTGGTCTTCCTAGTGAAACCCGTGTATAAACACCTCATGGATCCTGAACAATCCTCCTCTCTCATTTGGACCGTGCTTGAGTGGTATTCTTCAATTCCTTGGTGGAGAATGAAATTGCAGCAAATAATCTTCCTTAATAACCTCGAGAAGATACCAGAAACAGAAGCAGATATGTTCACATCTGTCTTCACAATTCACAGGCCCTATTTCCAGCATCCACATACTGATAACTTCTGGACCGTGGATCAGGCACGTGAATGGTATACTATGCCACATCCAGCTCTCCTAGAACAGGATCAAGACATTCAAAGGAACCTGCACAACTTTCTTTGCCAGCTCAATCATAAGTCAGACCTACCTAAGAACATCTTCTATACCTCTCTAGGTCCTCAACACGACATTCTCATGGTCCCAACTCCTTCAGCCATATCCACACCAAAATCCTCGGGAATTATTCTCAAGGAAGAAAAGCCAGACTACACTGACTTTTTGTTCCAAGATGCTCAAGACCCTTGGGAAGATTTCATGTCCCTAACCCAACACCTAGAACAACTTCAAACACCACCAATAAACCCCACATCCAACGAAGCAAGCACAAGCCATCAACCAGCCAGCCAAATGGCCAAGCAGCCAGCAGTCAGCCAGCCAACCACCCAAAAAGACAAAAAAGTCCACCTCCTGTGTGGCCTAGAAAAGAAGGATGCCGATATCCAACATGTGGTCCCCACTGTGACCATCCAGAACCAGCCCCAATAACTAAATATTGGACAAAAGATGAAACGGATAGCTCATCAGATGAAGACTACATGAACCTGTCCACATCCCCATAAGCTTTATGGCGTGTCCACAATATAATAATTGTGTTTTGTTTGAGCGTGCTTTTACTTTTGCTTTACTTTATTAAAGTTTACTTTATGAAAAGAGATAGGGACGTGTCCTATCCTTTTGTCTTTAGCTTTTGCTTTTTATCTTGTCGCTCTACTTTCCCAAAAGTAGATGCTTTACTTTTGTAAAAGCAGGGGTCCTGTCCTGCTTTACTCTCCTATATAAGGCAGCTCTCTCTTCATTGTAAGATAAGTCTGGTTTCGAAGGTCTATCAATACTACAAGAGTGTTTAAAAAACCATGATTCTCTAAACTCTTTCTCTTCTCTCTCTGAAAGGAATCTTAAGGTTCTAAAAAAATTTTAAAAGGAATTTATCAGTTCATTTTTCAAACTTGAGATAATATGCTCTGCACTTGCCTTATACAAGGATCCTGTGCATCAGAAAACTCTTGATTGTTTCCTTCCGGGTTTGGTACCCTATTTGAAAGACAACAAGTGTCTAGTTTTGGGTTTATAACCTTTGGAAACTATTTTGAAATTTTCATGCATTGATCCGTCCATGATCCTTTCACCTCTCCGCTCCTACTTGGTATCAGAGCCATATGAAGTGTATGCAGCCTTATTATCTGATAATCCCTATTATCATGTTTTGATTTTAAGAAAAGTGGTAAAATAAAATGCTTTTTAGTTTTAAAAGAACACTAGATTTTCGAAACAGAGAGAAAGATTTACAAATCATGGCTTCTACATCCTCTTCTTCAGAACCTTCAAGTACTGTTTCTCTTTCTTCAACCTTACAAATAAAATAGAAAACCTTGTTGAATATTCTTATATCCCTGAATCTGCTCAAATCACCGAATCTTCCTTCCCTCTTATCAGCCCTTATCATCTGTATAAACGTTCTACCTCTTTCACCCGTAGTATCAAATCCTTGATCAGTACAAAAAGACCACTTCCTAAAGAATATATCCAATCTTCATGGTTGGATCAGTGTACCCTTTAAGCTACCACTGCTGAACAATATGTTACCCTAGAAATTCCTCCAGAACTCGTTGCCAACTGGAAACGAGAAGGTTATATTCACCTCCACTTGGGAGGAATGAGATTAATCTTGACCCTTCATGGAAGAAAAGGATTACCTGTCACAGCTCGAATTGCCATGCTGGATACCAGGTTCAAACAGTATCAACACGCTATTATTGGTACAGTTTTAACCACTTTACATGTAGGCAGTGCTCTCCTCACTTTCTATCCTAATTTCAATCTGTCCCTACATGATGCTAACCTTTCCACAGCCTTGAAAGTTCAAGTCCAAATTCAAGGTGCTGACCAGATCACCACAGCTAAAATAGCCACCCTTCATCATCAATTGGTCTATAGGCTTCAAAATCATGCCTTAGATCTTTCAACACCAGAAAGTCACTCTGATGCTCTTATGGTATTAGCTGAATCTGACCAAATTCCAACCATCATTCAGATTCCAAGACAAATTCCTCAACATGAACTTGTAAAGCTCATGCCATTAGAATGGATTTCAAATTATGAAAAATTTCATCAGAATGATGTTCCAATTCAGACATCTGAAAGCATGTTTGAAAGAAGACAAGATGGATCTGTCAAAATGACATTTAAACCACCTCAATCGGCCTCTCAGCCTCCTCCAGTTATTCTACCAACAGCTCCACCAGAGTCTCTAAGACTATCCTTCACATACTCCTTCATGATCGCTGTAGTCCAAACTGGCCAAGAGAAGCTACCAATCACCAGCTTCACTTCCGAAGGTTACCCAGTTTATCCTGTAAAACTTGGTAAACATTTCCTATGGGATGCTCCTGGATCTGGGATGTGTGATCCAGATTGCCCTTGTTGGGAAGATGGAGAAGATGAAGATTTTGCTTCAAAGCAAAAAAGAAAGCCTAAAAGGAAGTCTCTTACTCCTTGTAGGCACGACCACAAAAGGCCACCAAAACCTCCTTCACCTCCACCTACACCTTTACCTCTTTACCAGAAAGAACTTCAGTGGATTGCAAAAAACTACAAGATAGAAGTCTCTTCACTAGTCATAAATCCACCACCACAAAGTCAACCAATCCCTTGTATGATGTTTTCCAGAGATTATTCCTCAAACTTTCCACCTCTTGAATCTCAGACCGACACCCAGAGAAAAATAGTGTCAAAACCTTTTGTACCCTCACCAATCACCTCTGCTGGTCATCTTGAAGAACCAAAACCATTTGAATCAGTCTTAAATTGGCAAACTCAGAATGCCAAAGCTCAGAATGATGCCTTACAGCATATCCATCAACAAGTTGACAAAATCAGTTTATGAACTGATAAGATTGAAACTAAGGTTGATTCTATAACCTTACAGATGTAGCAAATTCATCAGGATTTACAAACCAGAGTTGCTCAATTGGATGCTGATTTACGAGAAATGCTCCGATAGAGATATTATGGTCTTGAGTTTGATAGAAAAGAATGAGAGATCAGACAATTAAAGGCAAAACTAGACCGAATCGAATCAGAGAATCAAAGGCCTACACTCTTCACTAAGACTCCACCAATACCAACTATTGGTCCAACATACCATCCGTTCACTCCCTTGTTAGCTCTAATCAGACCCTATGACCCATCTAAATTATTTGGAATGACCCATACACTATTCCAACAAACACCTCGACCTTCTCAACCACCAAAGCCAAAACCAAAACCAAAACCTAAACCTCAACCCCAACCTTTGAAAATAAATCAACCCTTTCAACATGAAACCCAGGAACAACAATCACCAGAATATACATCTATTCCTCCTCCTCCTCATGTGTCCCAATCAAAAAACAAGGATCCTGTGCATCAGAAAACTCTTGATTGTTTCCTTCGGGTTTAGTACCCTATTTGAAAGACAACAAGTGTCTAGTTTTGGGTTTATAACCTTTGGAAACTATTTTGAAATTTTCATGCATTGATCCGTCTATGATCCTTCCACCTCTCCGCTCCTACTTGGTCCTATGGTCCTTCCTAGTTTCCATCCTGATCATCTTTTCCTTACAAGGTTATAAATTTTACCCAACGAAGATGTCATTGAAGATGAACTCTGGTATCTCTAGCGCCTTACAGTTTTGTATGCTACCAAGATAATTTTTCCTATTTTACCTCCCTCGGTAGGTTAAATAATCCAGAGCACTCAATCACCTTGTTGTGGACACTCTTTGAATGGTTTTCACCAAAAAGCTACAGCAACTTGCTGACTTCCACCACCTTAGAGAACTTCCTGATCAAGAAGGCCAACAATTCACCATTGTTTTCATAGTTCACCACCCATATTTCCAACATCCACAAACAAATGACTTCTGGACACAAGACATTGCTTATGAATAAATCACAGTCCCACACATCACCTATCTTGAACAAGATATCAGAATTCGAGAACTTCTCAGAAACTTTCTCATTAAGTATAACCATCTCCCTCCTGATCCACCTACCATTCTTCACATATCTCTTGGTCCTAAACATAACATGGTTATGATTCCAACACCTACCTCTCGTTCTCAACCTCTTAATAGAGGAATTATGATCAAAGAAGAAAAGCCAGACTATACTGATTATCTATTTCAAGACATAGGATCCTTATGAGGACTTCACTCCAATTCTATATGAAATAAGGTCCTCCTCCATTTCAATTCCACCTTCAGCTACAGATGAACTACCAAATCCATTTTCAGTATACTTATCACAAATTTGGACTCAACCTTCACTAGATCTGACAGCAAAGTTGAAAGCCTAACAATGCTCTTGGCCATGTGTTCCTAGCAGTATCCATTTAGAAATTTTTTTTAAAAAGATAAGGATCCTAATCAACATCCAGATGAGACTGAATCTTCATCAACAGGGACTATTTCTCTTTAAAAAAGTTGTTTGTCATGTTGTAATAAGTGTGCTTTAAAGTAGTTAGTCCGCTTATAATTATTGTGTCCTTTACTTTATTAAAAGATAGGGGTCACTTTCAGAAAAGAATCTACTTTTCAAAAGTAGATGCTTTTCTTTGATTTTGATTTTTCTTTAATTATGATGTTGAAAGTAGGGCCTGATCCTGTTTTTAGAAAAGGTCTTAGCCTATATAAGGCGATCTTCACCTTTTTGTATTTTCCAAGCTGATAGCAATCGGAAAGACTGACCGGTTAAGTACGTGGCTTGTTACCAACAGTGTGGACCAAACTAGTGTCCATTTGGGTTCACCTCTAGAACCTACGTTGTTGGATTCCCGCCGATATACCTTAACCAAAAAACTAAAAACCAAAATCTTTTCTTTTTATAGGTTTATAAACCCTAAAATGGCTTTTCTTAGCTTAAAACGGGTATAAAACTAGATAAGAAAACAACAAAAAAGTCTCAAGCTTTTTGATACACAGGATCCTTTAGAGAAGGCAAGTGTAGAGCATACAACTTGGTTTTAATTTGAACAAATTTTTTTTCCTTACTTATATCTTTTCTTTATTTATTTCAAAGCTTCATCGAACTTAAGAAGAGAGAGAATTAGAAAGTCATAAATAGAAAATACTGAATATATTCAGAGTTTTTGAGTTTTCTAAGTTATTTTACAAAGAGGAGAGACACCCTTATATAGAGATAAGGGTCATAGATCTTGCATGCTTGGGTTTTCAGCCTATATACTCAATACCAGAGAAGTAACCATTGCGCATACCACCTTAAACTGGAGCCACACTCTGGGCATAAACGAGGATGAATAGTGTTTTTTGGATATTGACTTTGGAATCCCATCACTTTTTTAAAAGCAAACATAATTATTAAAGCAAAACACACTTTTGATAAAGTTGGGATAGGACCTCATGCTTTTCTAAAAGCAAAAACGACAAAAGCATAAAGCAAGCTAATAATACAAAAGCGTAAAATGGACAGGTTTATCTGTTATGGATCATCTGAGTTGGAGTCTGTTTCTTCTTATCAGTCATGTCTGTGATTTGGACACGTCTTGACACACATAGTGCCTTAAACTCTTCTCTCTATTCTTCTATTAAGGGTCACAAGTCATCTTAGGTTGTTCATCCTTCTTTTGGCCTAACGACGAGTATGCTCTACACTTGCCTCTTACAGAGGATCCTATGTATCAGAAAGTCTTCATCACTCTAGATCTAGGTCTCAGTTTTCTTTCCCATGTATCAAATTCCAGAGTCAGTTTCCAAAAATACTATTCATCCTCATTTATGCCTAGAGTGTGGCTTTAGTTTTGGGTGGTATGTGCTATAGTTTCTTCTCTAGTATTAGGTATATAGACTAAAAACCCGAGCATGCGGGCTACTGGTCTAAAGGATGCACTTTGTGGCATCATTGCTCTGGCGTAACAACGCCACGTACTCCGCTACCCGAGTGGTATCAGAGCCATCGTTCTTTCTGAAAAGGGTGGTATATTATAGAAGATCTGTGATTCCTGAAATAGAAGAATAGAATCTAAATCTTATGGCTTCCTCTTCAAACTCTCAATCTATTGAGTCGCTTGTATCTCTTTCTTATACTCTTTCTCTTCCTAAATCATGTACAAAATATCTTGCTTCAAAAATTAAAAATCTTGTTAAATACTCTTATGTTTCAGATACTGCTCCAATCTCTGAATCTTCATTACCTCTGATCAGCCCATATAAACTCTACCAACGTCCTAACTTTTTCACTAGAACTATCCGTACCCTTATTTCTACTAAAAGGCCAGCTCTGAAAGAATATATCCAGTCCTTTCATCTGGATCAGTGTGCTTTGCAAGTAATCCAAGCAGAGCAATATGTCACTTTGGAGATGCCAACAGAGCTTGTAACCCAATGGAAAAGAGAAGGCTATACGCACCTCCATCTTGGGGGATCCGTATTATCCTTACTTTTACATGGCAGAAAGGGTTTGCCGGTGATGGCCAGAATAGCTCTGATGGACACAAGGTTTAAAGAATACCAATATGCTGTTATTGGTACAGTCCTGACAATACTTCATGCTGGGAGCGTCCTTCTCACTTGTTATCTAAATTTTAACCTTTCCCTTGAAGACCCTAACTTATCCACAACTTTAAAGGTTTAGATCCAACTTTAGGGAGTTGAACAAGTAGTCACTGCAAAAATGGCTACTTTACACCATCAGTTGGTGTATCGTCTTCAAAGTCATGCCCTTGACTTACCTTCACCTCAAGCTACCTCAGACACACTCATGATCCTTTAAAACAAGAGCTTCTCAAGCAGATGCCACTAGAGTGGTTATCAAACTATGAAAAATTTCACCAAAATTCCCAACTTATCCAAACTTCTGATGCCCAGTTTAAAAAAAGATCAAATGGCACTGTCAGGCTAACTTTTTAGCCTCTAGAGTCCAACAAACAGCTACAGCCTCCCAAACTGTCATATACTACTATGATTACAGTAGTAAAAATAGGACAAGAAAAATTATCCATTGAAGGTTTTGCCTCTGATGGCTATCCAATGCACCAGGTTCTCACATATGTGATTCAAAATAAATATTGGAGTCTAGAGTTCAACCAAAAGGAAGCTAAAATCAAATAGCTTAAAAGTGAGCTTGCAAGAATTGATGCTGAAAAACAACAACCATCTCTGTTTGAAAAAACCCAAACTATACTAGCATACACTCCCTCCTTTACCACATACCAACCTTTCTACAAACCTGTCAGTTATGAACAACCCGTGGATTATGCAAAATTCTTTGGGTTATCACATCTCTCAACATCGCAACCAGCACCAAAACTAAAACCACCCACCAAGCTTACAACTTCTAAACTCTTTACTTCCAAACAGCACCTACTTCTCCTCAAGCCATACCAGAGCTGTAATGCTTCACCTTTTATATTTGTACCTAATATAACATTAAGTATTTTGAAGAAACGATTTCAAAATAAGCATTTTATAAATATTGAATAAAAAAGGTTTGTTACATAAAACTATATAAAATGATGTGAATCCCACATTGAAACTTTAAGGAGAACACTTAATTTCAAGTTTCAACTACCCAAGAAAGTTCTAAACAGATTTAAGACACACAAAACCTTGACCCAATGCTTAATCAAACATGAACCAAAGGTATGGAGAAGGATATTGACGCCACACTCAAGATTTAGATGAGAAGGTGAGTGATAAGTCTTGATTTGGAACGCCACAAGAATGCAAATTCTTGATAAGTTCACTAGTTCTCAAAAGAACCAAAGAAAGAATAATTCTCTCAAATTCAAATAACATTAATCTCTGAATTGTCTTACATAGCAAGGTTGCTGAGTTTAAATAGGCCAATAGAGACCCAAAAAAATCCGAAAAAGATTAAATTCTAGCTCAAGTCGAACTAGTTCTCCTAACTAGTTAAGGAGTCGTTGAAATTCCCAACTCTGTGCATGCTGTAATGAATTGGTCATAACTCCTTCTAGAGAACTCCAAATCTAACTCTGTAAAATTCTTTGGAAAGCTATCTTAATTATCTTTCCAACAGCATATGGCTTGCAAGTTAATTCCAGCTCAATCAATACCAGTTTTATTCTAAAATTGACCTTTCTGCATTTGATCCGAATTGTGTATTTGGCTGCCCAATAGCTTGAATAAAGCCCACAACGCCTTGACATCTCTTCAAGCCCAATTCATGATGTCTTGCATCTTGAATTGTAGTTTCAATCCATATTTTCTCAATTAATCCATTTAAAACAGCTTGTATCTTTTTGGCTGTAGCTCTTGTAATTGGGCCTTCGTGAATGTGCAAAGGGTCACTTGAAGCTTTAATGGTATTCTCTTGATAGTTCTCATCATTCCCCCTCTCCTCAAAAGGATTTGTCCTCGAATCTTCACCTACATCAAAAGGAGAAAGATCAGAAACATTAAAAGTAGCACTCACATTATACTCACCAGGAAGGTCCAATTTGTAGGCATTGTCATTGATTCGTGCAACTACTTGAAATGGACCATCCCCCCTTGGAAGCAACTTTGAACGCCTTTGTACTGGGAATCTCTCCTTTCTCATATGCACCCAAACCCAATCTCCAGGCTGAAAAACCACTTCCTTTCATCCTTTGTTGGCTTGAGTAGCATATTGTTCAGTCCTATTTTCTATGTTGTGCCGCACTTTCTCATGCAATTGCTTAACAAATTCAGCTTTCTTTTTACCATCCAAACCCACAAAGTTTTCCAAAAGTGGCTCAAGAACTTAGCATCTCGATCTGAAACTATGCTCCTTGGTACTCCATGTAATCTGACTATTTCCTTGAAAAACAAATTAGCTATGTTTGTTGCATCATTAGTTTTGTGACATGAAATGAAATGTGCCATCTTTGAAAACCTACCAACAATAACAAAAACAGAATCCTTTGCGCTTTTTGACCTAGGTAAACCCAAAACAAAGTCCATAGAAATATCAACCTAAGGTTCGCTAGGTATAGGTAAAGGTTTATACAATCCATGGGGTAAAGCTCTAGACTTAGCATGTTTACAAGTGATATACTTCTCACATATTCTTTCAACATCACATTTCATATGTGGCCAAAAAAAATGTTCTTTTAAAACATGTAAAGTCTTTGCAATGCCGAAATATCCCGAACTATATGGTACACACAATTTATTCTCTCTAAATAAGAACCCATCGTGCCTATAGAACTTTCCAAATGCGGCTTTCTCACAAGCATTAAACACATTAGCAAAATTAGGATCATTAACATATAATTCTTTAATGTACTCAAATCCTAATAACTTTGTATTTAATGCAGAGATAAGTGCATACCTTCTCGATAATACATCAGCCACCACATTCTCTTTACCTTGTTTGTGTTTGATCACATAAGGAAATGGCTCAATGAATTCAACCCATTTGGCATGTCTCTTATGCAACTTACCTTGCCCTTTCAAATGCTTTAAGGACTCATGATCAGTGTGTATGACAAACTCTTTAGATAGAAGATAATGTTGCCAAGTTTCTAATGCTCTCACCAATGCATACATCTTCTTGTCATAAGTAGGATAGTTTAGGGTTGCGCCACTCAATTTCTCACTAAAATAAGCAATTGGACGCCCCTCTTGCATCAAAATAGCTCCAATACCTATACCTGAGGCATCACACTCAATTTCAAAAGTTTTAGCAAAATCGAGTAAAGTAAGTAGTGGTGCAGAAACCAATTTCTCCTTGATTAGATTAAATGCCTTTTCTTATTCACTACCCCACTTAAATCCCACATGTTTCTTAATAATTTCAGTTAAAGGTGCAGCAAGGGTGCTAAAATCTTTCACAAATCTTCTATAAAAACTAGTATAACATAACCAAGAAAAACAATCTAATTTGTACAAAAAGCACACTTCTTCAAATTAGCATACAACTTTTCCTTCCTTAAAACAGTCAATACACTTTGCAAATGCTCAACGTGTTCTTCTAGCCTTTTGCTATAGATCAAAATATCATCAAAGTAGACAACTACAAACTTACCAAGAAAAGCACGCAAAACATGGTTCACTAACCTCATAAAAGTGCTGGGTGCATTAGATAACCCAAATGGCATTACTAACCACTCATATAAACCATATTTTGTTTTAAAAGCAGTTTTCCACTTATCTCCCTCTCTAATCCTAATTTGATGATATCCACTTTTAAGATCTATTTTGCTAAACACACAAGAACCATACAATTCATCAAGCATGTCATCAAGTCTAGGAATAGGATGTCGATACTTTACAGTGATTTTATTAATCGTACGACAATCAACACACATCCTCCATGTTCCATCCTTTTTGTGCACTAGTAGAACTGGTACCACACATGGACTCATGCTCTCCTTCACATATCCCTTTGCCAAGAGTTCTTCAACTGATGAGAACTATCAAGAGAATACCATTAAAGTTTCAAGTGATCCTTTGCACATTCATGAAGGCCCAATTACAAGAGCTAGAGCCAAAAAGATACAAGTTGCTTTAAATGGATTAATTGAGAAAATATGGATTGAAACTACAATTCAAGATGCAAGACATCATGAATTGGGCTTGAAGAGATGTCAAGGCATTGTGGGCTTTATTCAAGCTATTGGGCAGCCAAATACACAATTCGGGTCAAATGCAGAAAGGTCAATTTCGGAATAAAACTGGTATTGATTGAGCTGGAATTAACTTGCAAGCCATATACCGTTGGAAAGATAATTAAGATAGCTTTCCAAAGAATTTTACGAGTTAGATTTGGAGTTCTCTAGAAGGAGTTATGACCAATTTATTACAGCATGCGCAGAATTGGAAATTTCAACGACTCCTTAACTAGTTAGGAAAACTACTCCGACTTGAACCAGGATTTAATCTTTTTCGGATTTTTTGGGTCTCTATTGGCCTATTTAAACTCAGCAACCTTGCTATGTAAGACAATTGAGAGATTAATGTTATTTGAATTTGAGAGAATTATTCTTTCTTTGGTTCTTTTGAGAACTAGTGAACTTATCAAGAATTTGCATTCTTGTGGCGTTCCAAATCAAGACTTATCACTCACCTTCTCATCTAAATCTTGAGTGTGGCATCAATATCCTTCTCCATACCTTTGGTTCATGTTTGATTAAGCATTGGGTCAAGGTTTTGTTTGTCTTAAATCTGTTTAAAACTTTCTTGGGTAGTTGAAACTTCAAATTAAGTATTCTCCTTAAAGTTTCAATGTGGGATTCGCATCATCAACCTGCCTTTGAAGCTCCTTTGTCTCTTTGGGGTTACTTCTATAAGCTGGTCTATTATGAATGGTAGCTCCATGAAGAAAGTCTATTTGATGCTCAATTCCTTTATAGGTGGCAAACCATTAGGGACTTCATTGGGAAACACATCATCAAAGTCCTGCAAAAGAGTCACAATAACACTAGGCAAAAAAGAGTTAAGCTCATTAGTATGCAAACAAGCCTCTTTGCACAAAAGTACAATGATAAGCTGTTTTGAAAAGAAGACCCTCTTAACCTCTCTCTCTTTTGCAAACAAGTTTACATGTTGCCTCTCTTTTCTCTCAGCAATATTTTTTTCTATCTTTCCACTTTCTTTTCTCTCATTCTCTCTTTCTTTTGTGCTCTCATTTTCTTTTTTTGTATCACTCTCTTTTTGTATTGTCATTTGATCCTCATACACTTGCCTAGGTGTTAAGGGTACAAGAGTGATTTGGCTTTTATTCATTACAAAAGAATTTCTATTTAAGTAACCATCATGTGTCACTCGCCTATCATATTGCCAAGGTCGCCCCAAAAGAATGTGTCCAGCATGCATGGGTACTACATCACATACAACCTCATCCTTATATCTCCCAATAGAGAATGAAACCAGCACTTGTTTATTTACTTTAACCTCTCTACAATCATTCAGCCATTGTAACTTATATGGCTTAGGATGTTTCATAGTTTTCAAATTCAATTTTTCAACAAACTGGTGCTAGCTACATTAGTACAACTTCCACCATCAATTATCATACTACATACCCTATCTTTGATGTGGTATCTAGTATGAAATATGTTATCACGTTGTACCTCCGCATCCTCTTTTACTTGCATGTTAAGAGCACGTCTAACAACCATCAATTTACCATCAACAGGATACTCTACACCATCATTAGTATCCTCCAAAGGTGGCATAGGATCATCATCTGATTCACTCTCGGTTTCAACATCACCATCTTCCCTCAAGATCATTACTCTCTTATTTGGGCATTGAGATGCAATATGACCTGTCCCCAAATATTTAAAACACTTAATATCTCTATTTCTAGAGTGTTGGGAATCAGATTTACCTTTGCTTTGGCTGCCTCCCTCTTTATAATCCTTGATTGGCTCAATCTTAGGCTTTGAAACAACCTTTTCATCTTTGCTCCATTTTGACTTCCATGAGGAAGATGAACCTAAATTGGGTCTAGTGGAACCCTTTCTTTTTAGTTGTCATTGCACTTTTATGGCCATGTGAACCATGTCTTCCAATGCAACATAATGCTACAAGTGAACCACATTAGCAATATCTTGATTTAAACCATGTAAAAATCTAGCCATAGTGGCCTCTCGTTCTTCTTCAATGTTGGCTCGAATCATGATTATTTCCATCTCTTTGTGGTAGTCTTCCACACTTCTGGAGCCTTGTGTAAGACTTTGAAGCCTTTGATGTAGCTCCCTATAATAATGACTAGGAACAAATCTCTTCCTCATGATGGCCTTCATCTCCTCCCAAGTGTTTATAGGCCTTTCACGATTTCTTCTCCTATTCAAAACAAGTTGATCCCACCAAATAAAATAATAGCATAATCAGTAAATTCAACAGCAGCTAGTTTTACCTTTTTCTCCTCGGAGTAATTATGGCAATCAAATACTAGCTCTACCTTTTTTTCCCACTCCAAATAAGCTTCCGGATCATTTTTACCTTGAAAAGAAGGAATTTTGAGTTTGATACTCCCCAAATCACGATCTATGCGTCTTGCCATTCTACCATCTCTTCCACGCATGTCAACGGTGGCTTGGTCATTAAAATTATCTAGGTCATCACCACCCTGATCTCCCATGGTAGCACGCCATTGATTATCTCTTACATTAGGAGCTATTGGTTGTTGCCCCTTTTGTAGATTGGCTATGGCAGTGTCTTGCCTTTCCAATTGGTCACGGATCTCTCCAAACATCAGATTCATGCGCTCAAATTATTGCTGCATGGTTTTGAGCATGATCGATTGATCTATAGCTTCTTGTTCTTTTGACATATTTTGTGATCTGAAAAATTAAAGTTAGAAAAAAAAACCTCACAACACTCCCTCACGTGTTTCACTCAATTTGATTCACTTAACTCTCGTGTTTAACACACAAATTGGCTTTTTCCCTCTAATGATCTCACAAACTATTGCCTTTTACCACACTTAATTCTCTCTTTCAGTTCTTTATTGAACTAAAAACAAAACCAAGAAAAACAAAACAAGTGACACACCAAATATGCTATTCCAGCACACTAATAAAGAAAAAGAATTAAGAGAACACAAAGAACAAAAATGAAATTGAAGAAAGGAAAACAAGCAAGTAAACGACACAATTGATGTTGATGAAAGTAGGAATACTTGAATCCTTTTGCAATCTTTTTTTTTTTGCTGTACGTTTCTTTTTTTTTTTTTGCTGTAAGTTTTTTTTGTTGTTTATTTTTTTTTTGATAATCAAAATAAATAAGACATTCAAACCAGATTAGAAACTTGCTCTGATACCAAATTGACGCGAATCCCACATTAAAACTTTAAGGAGAACACTTAATTTGAAGTTTCAACTACCCAAGAAAGTTTTAAACAGATTTAAGACACACAAAACCTTGACCCAATGCTTAATCAAACATGAACCAAAGGTATGGAGAAGGATATTGACGCCACACTCAAGATTTAGATGAGAAGGTGAGTGATAAGTCTTGATTTGGAACGCCACAAGAATGCAAATTCTTGATAAGTTCACTAGTTCTCAAAAGAACCAAAGAAAGAAATAATTCTCTCAAATTCAAATAACATTAATCTCTCAATTGTCTTACATAGCAAGGTTGCTAAGTTTAAATAGGCCAATAGAGACCCAAAAAATCCGAAAAAGATTAAATCCTAGTTCAAGTCGGACTAGTTCTCCTAACTAGTTAAGGAGTCGTTGAAATTTCCAATTCTGCGCATGCTGTAATGAATTGGTCATAACTCCTTCTAGAGAACTCCAAATCTAACTCCATAAAATTCTTTGGAAAGCTATCTTAATTATCTTTCTAATGGTATATGGCTTGGAAGTTAATTCCAGCTCAATCAATACCAGTTTTATTCCGAAATTGACCTTTCTGCATTTGATCCGAATTATGTATTTGGCTGCCCAATAGTTTGAATAAAGCCCACAATGCCTTGACATCTCTTCAAGCCCAATTCATGATGTCTTGCATCTTGAATTGTCGTTTCAATCCATAGTTTCTCAATTAATCCATTTAAAGCAGCTTGTATCTTTTTGGTTCTAGCTCTTGTAATTGGGCCTTCATGAATGTGCAAAGGTTCACTTGAAGCTTTAATTGTATTCTCTTGATAGTTCTCATCATCTATGAATAACTTTATAAAATAAGTGCTAAAACTTTTTACATAAAACTTTAAAATATGAAGAATAATGTTAGGGCCCTAGGTTTGTTGTACTATAAGGCTAGCATTCTAAAACATGCCCTTGGGCTTAAATTAATTGATTCGTTGGGCATTACGTATAGTCATCCCCAAAGGATATCTTTATGAATGTACCTAGTAGTACAGCAACCCTTTTTCTTTAAAATTATTAAAATACCTATTTAACAAATCACTCGTGAAATGCATGAGATCAATGCAACTTATGTCACAGCATATAAATCCTCTAAATATATAATAAAGCATAACATGAAACTACAACATATAACATAGGCGGTAGTGCCGTCCATATAGAAATCTAAAGAAATAGAATTATAATATAGGCAGCAGGGCCGACCATGTAAAGAGTCATAACAATATCATTTATTAAGTGGCAGTGCTGACCATGTAGAGAGTTATACCAACATCATAATTTAGGCGGCAGTGCTGACCATGGCATAATAAAATAAGAGCATCACATGTTAGGTGGCATTGCCGACCATTCAATCACATCCTAGGCGGCATTGCCAGCCATATGAGGATGATATCATGATGTGGACGGCAGAGCCAGCCATTGGGATTTAATAATAGTTAATCACACCACAATAATAATCATTATAAGACAAGAGATTATTTAGGACTAAACCTAACATAAGAGAATTATTACTTAAAGCTAATTAAACATATTGCCCTTACATTGCAGTTGAAGTAAAGTGTTACTTACCTGTTTTTCTTTGATTCCCCTAAACTTTCCTTCCTAAACTTGAGAATTTCTTCACTAGGGATGCTTTGGCTTAGAATGGGACAAGATGGGATTTCTAGGGTTTATGGAGAAATGCAAGGGTTAAGGGGTATTTATAGAGTTTCCCAAGGCCCATGAGTGGTTAGGATTTTGCCACCACGTCATTTGATTAATGGTAGAGATTTATTTCTCTACAAATATCTTGGTGATTTCTAGAATGCTTAGGATTTTGCCACCTAGCACTTAATTAATGCTAAAGATTTATTTCTTTATAAATATCTTATAAATTTCTAGAATTTCTAAATCTCTATAACATTTCTTATTACATCATTATTTATGTCATTGCTTATGTCATCATTACTTTTAAATTATTAATTTATCTTTCCATAAATATCTTAGTAATATTCCTAATATCTCTACAATATTTCTTATTGTATCATCACTTATGTCATTGCTTATGTCACTATTAGCTTTAATTATTGATTTATCCTTTCATAAATATCTTTAGTAATTTCTAAAATTTCTAATATCTCTACAACATTATTTTATGTCATTATATTATTATACATTATTATTATTATTATTCTTATGATAAATGCTTAAGGGAGTTTGTTGGGTTGATTATATTATATCCAAGTAAGAAGCTTGTACCTCACAAGAGCCCACTCATATACCAACAAAAGACAAAGGACCTATGCATCAGCTTTTTTCCTAAGAGCTTCACACTAGTTTTTCTTCTTTGGAAACCAGTACTCCTATAGCAACCTCATAGTCTTCTTCTGATGAATCTTTTTCTTTAATAGAGTCAATCTCTGTTCCAGATTCAGAAGAACATTATGTTGATATACCAGATTTATTCATGGTTCAACCATCAATAGGATCCAATGAACCTCCTTATCCTGGAGAAGATGATTCTTCTACCTCATAGGAACCTCCTATAGTTGAAGATCCTAAAGATGTTTCTATATATCAATATAATTCAACTCCCAAATCATCTCATGGGCCTTGGTTCACATTTGACGATGTACCAAAAGTCAAATGGTTCCAAAGATTTAAAGAGTTCTTTGCATAGACAGATGTTCAGATGCTTAAAGCTGATGCTACTTCAGAATCTGTTCTTCGAGAATTCTACTCAAGATTCCTTGGTTCTCTACGAGACTGGTTTGAAAGTCTTAGCCAGTATAGACAACTCCAGCTCTATCAGGCCATAATCCCTCAAGTCCTAGGACTCATCTATGAACAATTTCTAGGAGAACCAACGGCAGCTCAAGAAGCAGCTAGACGAGAATTTCACCAAATGAAATGCTGCTCTCTAAAAATCAAGGATAAGAGGATGACAGTTTTATATTACAAACTCAACAACTTCAACGATGCTTCTCTTAAGCATGTCTTCGTTGCATCTCTTCCCAAAGAAATCCTTCATGAGTTACAAAGGCAACTCCATCTCCATCAGCTTAATATTGATACCCTCTCACTTGGGAAAATATATCAATTGGCTGTCTCTTGCCTAGAAAAACCCTGTGAACAAAAAGAATTTTTCAAGCATCTCATGGAGCACAAAAAGCCCTTCAAAAGTGCCTATAAAAAAGCCCCACCTTGCTATCAAATGCAAGGATGAAAAAACCTGTTACTACCCAACCAAGAAAAAGTCCCATTTCTAGAAATATTCTCCATCCAAGCATTCATAGAAATATAGTTCCAGAAAACCTAAAAAGCCCTATAGGTTTTTTTAAAGAAAACCTTTCGAGTCCAAAAGTCAAACGAATGCTCGATACTTCATTTGCAAAAAAAAAGGTCATTTTGCAAAATCTTGTCCAAACAAACCAGCCAAATCGACCAGACTGCTTGAGCACCTTCAAAAGATCTCTCTTCTCCAGACAGTGAAGATGTTAAGTCCAAGATTATAATGATGATACAGTTTTTATTCTTCTGAACAAAGTTCTGATTTAGATTCTGAGAGTATCCTTGCAATTCACAATGTTGACTCCATCAACCTAGTCCAAGAAACTAGACCCTCTGTAAAAATCAGCCTTCTTCTTTCAAAGTTTTCTAAACCAATTTCTATCATTGCTTTCATTGACACAGGGGCACAAAGGAGCATGATCAATCCTTCTATTCTTCCACTAGAGTTTTGGGAACATCATACTAAATACTTTAAAGCAGCCAATGAGGAATTATTCCAAACAAATCTTATCACCAAAAAATCTATAGGTATTCAGTTCTTTCTAGAATGCATTCTCTGGGTCAAAATAGTTAGATCTTCCCTTCTAGATAAAGACCTACTATTAGGATTTGATGTCCTTCAATTAGTCAAAAAATTGGATATATCCTTTAATGGTATTCGATACAAGCAAAGGTTTTTACCTTACACTGATACCTTAAAATTATACTCAATTTCTAATGCTCCTCCTTTCTATGAAAACTTTAACAACAATTCCTTCCTTTCTGTCCAGAAAGCTAGCTCCAATTTTCTCATCCATATCCTCTGTGGAAAAATTCCAAGTTCTTTGTTAAGTTACCTTTCAAGCTTAATGAAGACATTAACCCAACCAAAGCCACTCATCCTAGAATGCCAATAGCTTATGGCCCAAGGTCTCATCGAGAAATTATTCGGGGTAAGAAAAGATTGGTGATTGATTATCAACCTCTCAACTGTTTTCTCAAGGATGACAAATTTCCTTAATCTCTATTCATTCATCTTCAAGGTGCAAAATTTTTTTCTAAGTTTGATCTTAAGTCAGGATTCTAGCAGATTGGCATCTATCCTGATGATCAGCCCAAAACAGCATTCTGTATCCTTAATGCCCATTACCAATGGACGGTTATGCCTTTTGGTCTGAAAGTTGCACCATCCTTGTTTCAAAAAACCATGGTAAAAATCTTTGAGCTGTCATCAATAATGCTCTCATCTATATTAATGACATCTTACTTTTCTCAAAGGACCATGAATCCCACCAGTAACTTTGAGCCAATTTCTGTCTATTATTGAGTCACATGGCATCATGCTTTCTGAAAAGAAAAGTCAGATAGGCCAAGATGGCCACTACCAGCCAAGGCCCCACATTGCTCAAGAACTCATGCATTTTCCAGATCAGCACTTATCCAGAAAGCAAATTCAATAATTTCTCAAGATAGTCAACTATCTCAGAGATTTTTTTCCTCATATTGGTCCACACTTCTCAATTATCAAAAATGCTAAAGAAGAATGCCCCACCTTGGGGACCAAAATAGACCATAGCTGTCCAAAAGCTAAAATAGATAACTCAGCATCCTCTATCCTTGAGGATCCCATTAGTCGAACAACGCATATTACAGACAGATGCTAGCGATGAATACTAGGGAGCAGTTCTTTTAGAAAAAATTGATGGAAAAGACTTCTACTATGCTCACGCCAGTGGACAATTCAAAGAGTCTGAAAAGCATTACCATGTGATCTACAAAGAGATCCTAGTAGTCAAATATGGGATCCAAAAATTTGAATTCCACCTCATCGGCCATAACTTTATTGTCAGATTGGATAACTCATCCCTCCCGAGGATCATGGAATTTAAAAATAAAGTGCTACCAGACAAGCACCTTCTTCACCTTAAAAACTAGTTCTCCCGTTATGATTTCACAGTCCAACACATCAAGGGAGACAAAAATCTCATCTCTGACCTTCTCTCCAGACCCTCCAAACACATTTCACTCATAAACTCTTTCGGTCCAATTCCAGTCTTATAACCATGGTGTCTTCCCTACCTAACCAAGCTCTTACCAAAAAATATTTTCCTCTAAAAATGTCTTTCACTTCCTTTCACCAAATTCAGGACTTTGCTAGAAAGTTTCTTTTTAGATTTTTCCATAATATGTATTTGCAGCGTTCACGTCATGAGCCTATGGTCTTTCTAAGTTTTCATCCTGATCACTTGTTCCTCACAGGATTACAGATTCTGCCCAACAAAGATGTCGTTAAAGATGAACTCTGGTATCTCTGGTGTCTTATAGTTTTGTATGCCACCAAGATAATTTTTCTTATTTTGCCTATTCTTGACAGGTTAAATAATCCAGACTGTGCAACCACTTTGACATGGACATTATTTGAATGGTTCTCGCCATTGCCATGGTGGTGTAGAAAGCTGAAACAACTTGCAGATTTCCATAATCTCAGAGAGCTTCCTAACTAAGAATGCCGACAATTCACTACTATCTTTATTGTTCATCGACCATATTTCCAACATCTATAAACCAATGATTTTTAGACACAAGACATTGCCTATGAATGGATTATGGTTCCACATGTTACCCAACTTGAACAAGACAACACGATCAAAGAGCCTCTCACAAATTTTCTCCTGGAATATAATCATGTTCCTCCAGATGCACCATCCACCCTCCATACATCCCTTGGACCAAAGCATGACATAGTTATGATTCCAACACCTTCTTCTCATTCTGAACCAAACAATAAGGGAATCATGATCAAAGAAGAAAGGCCAGACTACATAGATTACCTATTCTAAGACTCACATGACCCTTATGAAGATTTTACCTCCATACCACCTCCTACTCCATATGAAACTTAAAAGCCATGACTTTAGCTTCCTCTTCAACTTCCCAGTCTACTGAGTCTCCTGTATCTCTTTCGTCTACTCTTTCTCTTCCTAAGTCTTGTACAAAACATCTAGCTTCTAAAATAGAGAATCTTGTAGAATATTCCTATCTCCCAGATTCTGCACAAATCTCTGAGTCTTCCTTACCTCTGATCAGTCCGTACAAACTCTACCAAAGACCTAGTCCCTTTACTAGAACCATTCGTACCCTTATCTCCACAAAAAGGCCAACTTTAAAAGAATATATTTAGTCATCCAGACTAGATCAGTGTGCTTTACAAGCAACACAGGCAGAACAATATGTTACCTTAGAGATTTCAACAGAGCTTGTTACCCAATGGAAAAGAGAAGGTTATACACACCTCCATCTTAGGGGGATCTATATAATCCTTACCTTACATGGCAGAAAAGGTCTACCAGTGACGGGGGCGAACTACATAAGTTCTGACTCAAAGCTACACAAGCTTTGATGCTATAGGGTTTCTGACCTGTATACTCAATACCAGAGTAGTAACCTAGACACATACCACCCAAAACTGGAGCCACTCCCTGGGCATTAACGAGGATGAACAGTGTTTTTAGAGATCTATTCTTGGACCTGGTATACATGAATACCCTAAGACTTGACTCTGGTGTATTGGAGACTTTCTGATACACCGGATCCTCTATAAGAGGTAAGTGTAGAGCATACTTGTCGATAGGGCAAAAGATGGGTGAACAACTTAAGACGATCTATTATCCTTAATAGAAGAATAGAGAGAAAGAACTTAGCTAATCATGGATATTTAGAAAACACTTTTTATTTCTCCAATCTAAGGATTGAACCAGCTTATCGTACAAAGGAGGGAGAGCTATCTTATATAGGCGAGCAAAGCAGGACAGGACCCCTACTTTTTACAAACATCATGATTAAAGTAAAGCATCTACTTTTGAAAAAGTAGAGTGACAAGACAAAAAACAAAGCTAAAGATAAAGATAAAAGGATAAGACATGTCTCTATCTCTTTTATAAAGCAAACTTTAATAAACTAAAGCACTCTGAAAAAGTAAAGCACTCTGGAAAAGTAAAGCACACTTAACAAACATAATGACAATAAGACAAATAACTTTAACTTTAGAGAGTGTCGACAAGCTGATTGATCTTATCCAAGTGAGATCGTATCAGTATCTGAGTAGGTCTCATCCTCATTATCTTTCTTGAAGATCTTATCTGGATGAGTACAGCTGGTACACAGGGCCAAGGGTAATTTTGGGCTCTTTTTTCTTCTTCTGGATCAGGTGAAGACTGAGTCCAAACTTGTGAGCAATATGGTGGGAAAATATCTGATGGCTGTGCTGAATGCTGCTGATCAGCTGGCTGGTTGCTAGTGCTGGCTCCATTGAGTGATAGAGGTGTTTGGAGTTGTTCAAGGTGCTGGGGTAGTGACATAAAGTCTTCCCAAGGGTCTTCGGCATCTTAAAATAGAAAGTCAGTATAATCTGGCTTTTCTTCTTTGAGAATGATTCCTAAAGACTTTGGGTTAGAAATGGCTGATGGAGTTGGAACCATTAGGATCTCATGGTGAGGGCCTAAGGAGTTATGAAAAATGTTTCTGTCTCGTTCTGGCTTGTGGTTAAGTTGACAAAGGAAATTGTGTAAATTCCTTTGAATGTCTTGGTCTTGTTCCAAAAGGGTTGGATGTGGTGCACAGATCTATCTATCAATATTCTACAAGATTCTCTATCTTAGAAGCTAAATGTTTTGTACAAGACTTAAGAAGAGACAGAGTAGAAGAAAGAGATACTGGAGACTCAGTAGACTGGGAAGTAGAAGTGGAAGCCATGATTTTTGAGTTTCTATTCTTCTATTCCAGGAATCACAAATCTATCTATCAATATACCACCCTTCTATGAGAAATTCCACTAAAATTCCCAACCTATATAGACCTCTAAGGCCCAGTTTGAAAAAAGACCAAATGGCACTGTCAAGCTGACTTTTCAACTCTAGAGTCCAACCAACAGCTCATCCTTCCAAGCTCTCATATACTGCTATGATCATGGCAGTAAAGACAGGACAAGAAAAGTTACCCATTGAAGGATTTGATTCTGATGGATATCCCATCTATCCTGCAAAAATCCAAGGATACTTCCTATGGGATGCACCAGGATCACACATGTGTGATGACAATTGCCCTTGTCTTGAAGATGGTGAATTAGATGATGATTGGTATGTCAACAGACGACCAAAAAAGAAAAAAGAACCAGAAGTTTGTAAAGCTCTAATAATCTGGATGTTTGAAGATGATGACGATCCAGATTACACTCTATGGCCAGAAGAATCAACAGAAGTTGAGGTAATTGATATTCCTCAATAGCCAACCACGTGCAGACAAGAAGCAAATGATCTGTTGCTGACCTCATCAAGCTCACAACCATGCATGATGTTCTCTTCCATGTGTAGATAAGAAGCAAATGATTCGTTGCTGACCTCATCAAGCTCACAACCATGCATGATCTCCTCCTCTATTCTTACTATGAATAATTTCCTCTTCTGGAGAAACAGACGGATTCACAAATTAAAGTGGTTTTAAAACCATTTGTCCAGTCCCTTGTCACTCATACTGGACAACTTGATGCGAATCCCACATTGAAACTTTAAGGAGAACACTTAATTTAAAATTTCAACTACCCAAGAAAGTTCTAAATAGATTTAAGACACACAAAACCTTGACCCAATGCTTAATCAAATACGAACCAAAGGTATGGAGAAGGATATTGACACCACACTCAAGATTTAGATGAGAAGGTGAGTGATAAGTCTTGATTTGGAATGCCACATCCAAGCTTAATGGATTCAATGATCTCACTTTGAAGCATGTGTTTCTTACCTCCTTACCAAAAGAATTGCAACCAGAAATACAAAGGCAACTCATGATTTACAATTTCAATCTTAAAAATATCTCTTTGGGAAAAATTTTTCAGGTTGCCAAAGGATACCTAGAAAAACTCTATTAATAGAAACAGTTCTTCAAAGATCTCATTAAAGACAAAGTGCCTTTCAGAAGTGCTTGCAAAAAACCATACTTGCAAATCAAGTGCAAGGATAAAAACAGATGTGATTGCAGCCCTCAAAAGAGAAAGCATTCCAAAAAATTCAGACATTCAAATTCCTATTCAAAACCTCATTTTTCAGAAGAATAAAAGGCCATACAAATTCTTCAAAAGGAGATCATTCTCATCCAAGGAGCAGCAGAGAAAAAAATCCAGTAGATGCTTTATTTATAAGAAAAAGGGTCATTATGCAAAGGACTACCCCAACAAGAGAGAAAAGGTAGTTAGACTGATAAAATATTTACAAACTGTTACAGACTATTCTCCTGACAAAGAACAAGTAGATTCTTACTTCTCTGAGCAAGATGAGCCAAATGAAGGAGATGAGTTCCACTATTCCTATCCCTTCTATCAAAATCCAAAATTTTACCACAAAAATTCCAAAGACCAATCCTTGCAGTTGGTTTTCTTGACACTAGTTCCCAAAAAACCATGTTAAATCTAGATATTCTTCCTCTTCAAAATTAGAAACACCATACAGAACATTTCAAAGTGGCAGATGGGAAGATATTCATCACTGATTTGATTACAAAAAATCCCATTAGTATTTAAATTTTCCCAAATTGTGTTATTCAAACAAAAATCATTTGTTCAAAGCTTCCTAATAAAGATATCTTATTAGGCTTTTACATCATTCACCAAATAAAACATTTTCATATCATTCCTATTGGAATCCATGTCAAATCCATGTTTAAACCCTTCATAAACATTCTTAGACTTTACAGTCTTTTTGACTCTCCACTGTCATACCAAGAAATTTCAACTAAAATTCTTCATTATTATTTTGAGTCTCTACTGAGTTTACACACCTAAATCATCTATGGAAAAATAAATCTTTCTTTGTCAAATTGCCTTTTAAGCTAAATGAGGACACTAATCCTACTAAGCTTACTCATCCAGGAATGAGTCCATCTAACTTAATCTTAGTTCAAAAGGAATGCTCTCAACTTTTGGCCCAAGGCCTCATTGAACCAACAAATTCTCAATGGGCTTGTCAGGCATTTTATGTGGAAAAACATTTTGAACTTGTCCGAGGAAAAAAGAGATTAGTTATTGATTATCAATCCCTGAACATGTTTTTACAAGATGACAAATTTCCTCTTCGCAAAAGACAAAGCATTTCCAAATATCTCAAAAATGCCGATATCTTCTGATGACAACTATCAAGAGAATACCATTAAAGCTTCAAGTGACCCTTTGCACATTCATGAAGGCCCAATTGCAAGAGCTAGAGCCAAAAAGATGCAAGCTACTTTAAATGGATTAATTGAGGAAAATATGGATTGAAACTACAATTCAAGATGCAAGACATCATGAATTTGGTTTAAAGAGATGTCAAGTCATTGTGGGCTTTATTTAAGCTATTGGGCAGCCAAATACACAATTCAGATCAAATGTAGAAAGGTCAATTTCGGAATAAAACTGGTATTGATTGAGTTAGAATTAATTTACAAGCCATATACCGTTGGAAAGATAATTAAGATAGCTTTCCAAAGAATTTTATAGAGTTAGATTTGGAGTTCTCTAGAAGGAGTTATAACCAATTCATTATAGCACGTGCAGAGTTGGGAATTTCAACGGCTCCTTAACTAGTTAGGAGAACTAGTTCGACTTGAACTAGAATTTAATCTTTTTCGGATTTTTGGGTCTCTATTGGCCTATTTAAACTCAGTAACCTTGCTATCACTGGCTTCACTTCAGAAGGCTATCCAATTTATCCAGCTAAAATTGGAAAGCATTTCCTTTGGGATGCTCCTGGATCTGATATGTGTGATCCAGATTGTCCGTGCTGGCAAGATGGCGAAGATGAATTTATTCCTAAACGAAAACCTAAAAAGAAGTATCTTACTTCTTGTAAGGTTGACCACAACAGGCCATAAAACCCTCCTTCACCTCCATCTGCACCTACACCATTACCTCTTTACCACAAGGAACTCAAATGGATTGCAAAACATTGCAAAACAGAAGTCCCTTCACCAGTCATACCATCACCTCCTCTACAACATCAACCAATCCCATGTATGATGTTCTCCAGAGATTATTCTTAAAACTTTCCACCTCTTGAACCACAAACTGACACCTAGAGAAAAATCATATCAAAACCTTTTGTCCTTTCACCAATTACCTCTGCTGGTCATCTTGAAGAACCAAAACCTTTTGAATCAGTCCTCAATTGGCAAACCCAGAATGCCAAGGCACAGAATGATGCTCTACAGCATATCCATCAGCAAGTCGATCGAATCAGTTTACGAACTGATAAGATTGAAACTAAAGTTAATTCCATCACCTTACAACTGCAGCAAATCCACCAGGATCTAAAGAACAGAGTTGCTCAGCTTGATGCTGAATTACGAGAAATGCTCAGACTAAGATATTATGGTCCTGAGTTTGATAGCAAAGAACGAGAAATCAGAAAGCTGCAAGCAGAACTAAACCGGATTGAATCTGAAAAGCAGAGACCTACCCTCTTCACTCAGACTCCACCAATACCTTCTATTGGTCCGACCTACCATCCGTTCACTCCTTTGCTAGCTCCAATCAAGCAATATGACCCTTCAAAGTTGTTTGGAATGACTCATACTCTTTTCAAACAAACACCTCAACCTACTCCACCTTCAAACCGAAACCAAGGTCCAAACCTCAACCTAAACCTTTGAAGATACATCAACCATCTCAACCTGCTCCACAAACTCAACAATCTGAAACTCAAGAACAGGAATCACCAGAATACACCTCGGTACCTCTTCAGGTGTCTCCACCTATTCCTCCTTCTCACATGACTCAAACTCCACCTCATGTGCCTCAATCAAAGGATAAAGCTCCTATGCATCAATATGCTTCTTATCCTCATCCTGTCAACTCTTCCACAGATACCTCCACAGAAGAATCATCCTCAGAATCTGAACCTGCTCACAGATTTGTTGATACATCATCTCAACCTTTAGACTCAAACTCTGCAACTAGTTTAGAACCTTCACACTCTTCGGTTTCTACTACCGATTCAGAAAAGTCTTATGCAGGCATCAACAAGCTCTTAATGGCTCAACCAGAAGACACAGCATGCATGCACACTTCTCATCCGTAGATCTTACTTTGAGATTCCCTCAGATATTGATGATCCTACTGAATCTACATCTGCACCTCCATTTCAACAAACTCCAAAGTCATCCAATGGTCCATGGTTTACTTTTGATGATATTCCAACAAGTAAATGGCGCGACAAACTATCAGAGATTTCACTTGGTAGACCTCCAAATGCTTAAACCCGCAAGAATGAGTGGAATCGATTCTTAAGAACTAACCACCCATTTCATTGGATCCCTTAGAGATTGGTTTGACAACCTAGGCTCATCTGCACAACTCCAATTTGTCCAGCTTGCACGATGTTTCCTCGGCCTTTAGCACTCCTTCATGAACAGTTCATTGGCGAACCAAATGCACACTTTGAAGCGGCAGGCGAGATTATCTCAACATGAAATGTTTGTTCTCTCAAAGCCAAAGATCTTGACTTCCACTACAAAAGGATGTCAATCTTGTTCTACAAATTGAATGGTTTCAATGATCCCACTCAAGCATGTTTTCCTTGCTTCCTTACCGATGAATTGCAACCGATATTCAAAGACAACTTGTCAAGTTTCCAACCTCGGCCTTGAAAACATCTCCTTAGGCAAGATCTTCCAGATTGTAAAGTTATGTCTTCATAAACTTTGTGAACAGAAACAGTTCTTCAAAGAAATGATCAGAGACAAAGAACAATTCAGAAGTGCTAGTAAAAAGCCTTATCTACAAATCAAGTTCAAAGATAAAAATAAATGTTATTGCGGTCCTCACAAGAAGAAGAATTTCAGAAAGCTTAAACAGAAATCTAATTCCAATCCTTATTATCGAAAAGTTCGCACCATTCACATTCTACGAAAAAAGTCTCCTTCCTCTAAGAACGACAACGGCAAGTCCAGTAGATGCTTCATTTGCAAAAAGAAAGGACATTACTCCAGAGATTGTCCTAACAAGCGAGACAAAGCTGTTCGTCTCATCAAGCATTTACAGACTGTTACAGACTATTCTCCAGACAAAGACGAAGTTGAATCTTGTTTCTCAGAACAAGAAGCACCAAATGAAGAAACAGTGTTCGCACTGGAAAATTCATCTGATGAATCTGATACAGATGGACTCCTCACTGTCTACCACCAACATTCTTTGTCACTGGATTCCTCTATTCCAATTCCATCAGTCAAAATCCAGGTTTTACCCTCAAATTTTCACAGACCACTTACTGTCATTGGATTTTTCGACACTGGCGCTCAAAAGACGATGCTCAATTTAGATATCCTTCCATTACAACATTGGAAGCCTCATACAGAACATTTCAAAGCAGCCGATGGAAAACTTTTCACAACAGATTTGATTACCAAACATCCCATTGGTATTCGGATCTTCCCAAATTGTGTTATTTGGACACATGTCATTGGTTCGAATCTACCTGATAAAGACATCTTATTAGGTTTCGATACCATCTCCAAAGTCCCACATCTCTAAATCCTTCCAACCGGTATTCGAGTCAAATCCATGTTCAAACCTTTCATAAATATTCTCAGACTCTACAGTCTTACCAATTCTCCTCAGTCCTACCAAGACATCTCAGCCAAACTACTCCAGTTTTGCCCTGAGTCTCATGCTGAATTCACCCATCCAAGTCCAGTATGGAAAAACAAGTCCTTCTTCATTAAGCTCCCCTTCAAGCTAAATGAAGACACTAATCCTACCAAAGCAACCCATCCGGGAATGAGTCCCTCTGACTTAGTCCTAGCCCAAAATGAATGCTCACAACTTTTGGCCCAAGGTCTTATTGAACCCACAAATTCTCAGTGGGCTTGTCAAGCTTTTTATATGGAAAAACACTCTGAACTTGTCCATGGAAAAAAGAGATTAGTCATCGATTATCAGCCTTTAAACATGTTTTTATAAGATGACAAATTTTCTCTTCCAAAAAGACAAAACATTTTCACATATTTGAAAAATGCCCAAATCTTCTCAAAATTTGATTTAAAATCAGGTTTTTGGCAATTAGGCATTGAACCCTCTGAAAGATACAAAACTGCTTTTTGCATTCCGAATGCTCATTATCGCGATGGGCAGTTTTACCTTTGGTTTAAAGATCGCTCCTTCCATTTTCCAAAAAGCAATGGTTTAAATCTTTCAACCAATTTTGCATCACGCATTGATTTACATTGACGATATTTTGTTGTTTTTTCGAAACACATGCGAAACATCGCCAAATTGTTAAATCACTTTCTTGACATCATTCAATCTCATGGAATCATGCTGTCTCCCAAGAAAAGCACCATAGCCACCTCCAACATTGAATTCCTTGGCATGGTCATCAAAGACGGTCACTACCAACTAGGAAAGCACATTGCTCAAGAACTGCTTCACTTTCCAGATCAACACTTATCCAGAAAGCAGCTCCAACAATTTCTTGGTATCATCAATTACATCCGTGACTTCATCCCACATGTGGACCAACATACAGCACAACTTTTGGCTTTATTGAAAAATAAGCCTCCAGAATGGAATGACACCCATACTACAGCTGTCACCCAGCTCAAACAGATTGCACAAGATCCTCCACCATTAAAGCTCATTACAGATGGCAACCGGATCTTACAGACAGACGCAAGTGACACCTCATGGGGTGCTGTACTCCTCGAAGAAATCAATGGAAAAGAGAATCGTATCGGATACGCTAGTGGACATTTCTCTGACTCACAATGCCACTACCACAGTATCTACAAAGAGATTTTAGCCGTGAAAAATGGTATTAAAAAATTTGAATATCATTTAATCGGTTATCATTTTCTCATCAGATTAGACAGCTCATCTTTTCCGTCCATCCTGAACTCAAAGAGAAAGAATGTTCCAGAGAAGATGCTTTTGCGATTAAAAGACTGGTTTTCAAAATATGACTTCTCCGTGAAGCATATAAAAGGAACCCAGAACCTCATCCCTGATCTTCTATCCAGACTTGCCAAACCTTCTCAGCTCATACATTGCCTTTCATCTCTGTCCTTCTTTCCTTTAATCACCATGGCAACCTCCCTACCTACTCAAGCCCTCACCAAACGATATTTTCCCCCTGGCAAAACTTTTCACTCAGCATTTGCTATTCAAGACTTTGCCGGAAAATATGTCTTTAGGTTCTTTCTCCAAGCTTATTTCCTCACTGACTCCATTCCTGTCTTGGATTTTCATCCCGAAGACCTATTCCTTACAGGTCTGTATCTTCATCCTCTCAAAGGCATTACTGAAAATGAGTTATGGTACATTTGGTGTCTCACCGTCCTTTATGTTACAAAACTCGTCTTTCCAGTCAGGCCTCTATTTCTACACCTCATGAATCCTGAACAATCCACTTCCCTCATTTGGACTATCCTCGAATGGTATTCTCCAATTCCTTGGTGGAGAATGAAATTACAGCAAATCATCTCCCTCCATAACCTTGAAAAGATCCCAGCCACCGAAGCAAACATGTTCACCTCTATCTTCACCATTCATCGACCCTATTTTCAACATCCTCATATTGACAACTTCTGGACTGTAGACCAGGCACGAGAATGGCAAACCCTGCCACATCCAGCCCTTCTTGAACAGGATCAAAATATTCAAAGAACTTTGACCACCTTCCTTTGCCAACTTAATCATAGGTCAGATCCACCAAAGGACATTTTCCACACCTCTTTAGGTCCTCGACATGACATTCTCATAGTCCCAACTCCTTCAGCCATATCTACACCAAAAACTTCAGGGATTATTCTCAAGGAAGAAAAGCCAGATTACACTGACTTTCTATTCCAAGATGCTCAAGACCCATGGGAAGATTTCATGTCCTTAACCCAACACTTAGAACAACTTCAAACACCACCTACAAATCCTAATGAAGCAAGCACAAGTCATCAACCAACCAACCAACCATCAGACCAGTTCTATCCACCTTACTGTTCTCAAGTCCGGCCCAATCCTTCACCTAATCCAGAAGAAGAACAAAGAGCCAAATTTTGCCCTTGGCCCTGTGTGCCAGGTTGTACTCATCCTGAAAAGGTCTTCAAGATAGCTGCTGACGATGACACTGACTCAGACACTGATGCTATCTCACTCTGAGACACATCAGCTTGCCGACACTTTGTATTTTGTCGTGTTGTAATAATTATGTTTTGTTTGAGTGTGTTTATGCTTGTACTTTATTAAAGTTGCTTTAGAAAAGAGATAGGGACGTGTCCTATCCTTTTAGCTTTTGCTTTTTATCCTGTCTCCTACTTTTGAAAAGTAGATGCTTTATTTTATTCTTGCTTTTGTAAAAGCAGGGGCCCTGTCCTGCTTTGCTCGCCTATATAAGGCAGTTCCCTCCTCATTGTAAAAGATAAGGTCTAAACAGATTGGGAAAAAATAATAGAAATCTAAGAAGTTTGTTTTAAGCTATGAATCTCTAAACTCTCTCTTCTCTCTCTGTTAACGAAGTTCTTAGGATATCTGAAAAGGTTTGAAAAACAATTTATCAAGTTTATTTTCTAAAAGAAAACTTGAGATAGTATGCTCTGCACTTGCCTTATTCAAGGACCACGTGCATCGAAAAACTCATAAAATGCTTGTTTCCTAGAAAGTAGGTGCCCTATAAAAAGAAAAGAAGACCATGAGTGTCTTAAGTTTTGGCCTTCTAAAGCAACTTTAATAAACTGTTTTGATGTTTTATGATAAGCTTAGTTTTCCTTGATATTATGGCGATCTTGTATTCCGCTGCCCTTACTCCCCTTTTAGGCTCAGTGAGATAGCATCAGTGTCTGAGTCAGTGTCATCATCAGCAGCTATCTTGAAGACCTTTTCAGGATGAGTACAACCTGGCACACAGGGCCAAGGGCAAAATTTGGCTCTTTGTTCTTCTTCTGGATTAGGTGAAGGATTGGGCCGGACTTGAGAACAGTAAGGTGGATAGAACTGGTCTGATGGTTGGTTGGTTGGTTGATGACTTGTGCTTGCTTCATTAGGATTTGTAGGTGGTGTTTGAAGTTGTTCTAAGTGTTGGGTTAAGGACATGAAATCTTCCCATGGGTCTTGAGCATCTTGGAATAGAAAGTCAGTGTAATCTGGCTTTTCTTCCTTGAGAATAATCCCTGAAGTTTTTGGTGTAGATATGGCTGAAGGAGTTGGGACTATGAGAATGTCATGTCGAGGACCTAAAGAGGTGTGGAAAATGTCCTTTGGTGGATCTGACCTATGATTAAGTTGGCAAAGGAAGGTGGTCAAAGTTCTTTGAATATTTTGATCCTGTTCAAGAAGGGCTGGATGTGGCAGGGTTTGCCATTCTCGTGCCTGGTCTACAGTCCAGAAGTTGTCAATATGAGGATGTTGAAAATAGGGTCGATGAATGGTGAAGATAGAGGTGAACATGTCTGCTTCGGTGGCTGGGATCTTTTCAAGGTTATGGAGGGAGATGATTTGCTGTAATTTCATTCTCCACCAAGGAATTGGAGAATACCATTCGAGGATAGTCCAAATGAGGGAAGTGGATTGTTCAAGATTCATGAGGTGTAGAAATAGAGGCCTGACTGGAAAGACGAGTTTTGTAACATAAAGGACGGTGAGACACCAAATGTACCATAACTCATTTTCAGTAATGCCTTTGAGAGGATGAAGATACAGACCTGTAAGGAATAGGTCTTCGGGATGAAAATCCAAGACAGGAATGGAGTCAGTGAGGAAATAAGCTTGGAGAAAAAACCTAAAGACATATTTTCTGGCAAAGTCTTGAATAGCAAATGCTGAGTGAAAAGTTTTGCCAGGGGGAAAATATCGTTTGGTGAGGGCTTGAGTAGGTAGGGAGGTTGCCATGGTGATTAAAGGAAAGAAGGACAGAGATGAAAGGCAATGTATGAGCTGAGAAGGTTTGGCAAGTCTGGATAGAAGATCAGGGATGAGGTTCTGGGTTCCTTTTATATGCTTCACGGAGAAGTCATATTTTGAAAACCAGTCTTTTAATCGCAAAAGCATCTTCTCTGGAACATTCTTTCTCTTTGAGTTCAGGATGGACGGAAAAGATGAGCTGTCTAATCTGATGAGAAAATGATAACCGATTAAATGATATTCAAATTTTTTAATACCATTTTTCACGGCTAAAATCTCTTTGTAGATACTGTGGTAGTGGCATTGTGAGTCAGAGAAATGTCCACTAGCGTATCCGATACGATTCTCTTTTCCATTGATTTCTTCGAGGAGTACAGCACCCCATGAGGTGTCACTTGCGTCTGTCTGTAAGATCCGGTTGCCATCTGTAATGAGCTTTAATGGTGGAGGATCTTGTGCAATCTGTTTGAGCGGTGACAGCTGTAGTATGGGTGTCATTCCATTCTGGAGGCTTATTTTTCAATAAAGCCAAAAGTTGTGCTGTATGTTGGTCCACATGTGGGATGAAGTCACGGATGTAATTGATGATACCAAGAAATTGTTGGAGCTGCTTTCTGGATAAGTGTTGATCTGGAAAGTGAAGCAGTTCTTGAGCAATGTGCTTTCCTAGTTGGTAGTGACCGTCTTTGATGACCATGCCAAGGAATTCAATGTTGGAGGTGGCTATGGTGCTTTTCTTGGGAGACAGCATGATTCCATGAGATTGAATGATGTCAAGAAAGTGATTTAACAGCTGGCGATGTTCTGCATGTGTTTCTGAAAACAACAAAATATCGTCAATGTAAATCAATGCGTGATGCAAAATTGGTTGAAAGATTTAAACCATTGCTTTTTGGAAAATGGAAGGAGCAGTCTTTAAACCAAAGGGTAAAACTGTCCACTGATAATGAGCATTCGGAATGCAAAAAGCAGTTTTGTATCTTTCAGAGGGTTCAATGCCTAATTGCCAAAAACCTGATTTTAAATCAAATTTTGAGAAGATTTGGGCATTTTTCAAATATGTGAAAATGTTTTGTCTTTTTGGAAGAGAAAATTTGTCATCTTGTAAAAACATGTTTAAAGGCTGATAATCAATGACTAATCTCTTTTTTCCATGGACAAGTTCAGAGTGTTTTTCCACATAAAAAGCTTGACAAGCCCACTGAGAATTTGTGGGTTCAATAAGACCTTGGGCCAAAAGTTGTGAGCATTCATTTTGGGCTAGGACTAAGTCAGAGGGACTCATTCCCGGATGGGTTGCTTTGGTAGGATTAGTGTCTTCATTTAGCTTGAAGGGGAGCTTAATGAAGAAGGACTTGTTTTTCCATACTGGACTTGGATGGGTGAATTCAGCATGAGACTTAGGGCAAAACTGGAGTAGTTTGGCTGAGATGTCTTGGTAGGACTGAGGAGAATTGGTAAGACTGTAGAGTCTGAGAATATTTATGAAAGGTTTGAACATGGATTTGACTCGAATACCGGTTGGAAGGATTTAGAGATGTGGGACTTTGGAGATGGTATCGAAACCTAATAAGATGTCTTTATCAGGTAGATTCGAACCAATGACATGTGTCCAAATAACACAATTTGGGAAGATCCGAATACCAATGGGATGTTTGGTAATCAAATTGTTGTGAAAAGTTTTCCATCGGCTGCTTTGAAATGTTCTGTATGAGGCTTCCAATGTTGTAATGGAAGGATATCTGGATTGAGCATCGTCTTTTGAGTGCCAGTGTCGAAAAATCCAATGACAGTAAGTGGTCTGTGAAACTTTGAGGGTAAAACCTGGATTTTGACTGATGGAATTGGAATAGAGGAATCCAGTGACAAAGAGTGTTGGTGGTAGACAGTGAGAGTCCATCTCAGACGATTCATCGATGAATTTTCCAAAGTCGAAACACTCGTTTCTTCATTTGGTGCTTCTTGTTCGAGAAACAAGATTCAACTTCCTTTGTCCGGAAAATAGTCGTAATAGTCAGAAATGCTTGATGAGACGAATAGCTTTGTCTCGCTTGTTAGGACAATCTCTGGAGTAATGTCCTTTCTTTTTGCAAATGAAGCATCTACTGGACTTTTGCCGTTGTCGTTCCTTAGAGGAAGGAGACTTTTTTCTGTAGAATGTGAATGGTCTGCGAACTTTCTGATAATAAGGCTTGGAAGAAGATTTCTGTTTAAGCTTTCTGAAATGCTTCTTCTTGTGAGGACCGCAATCACATTTCTTTTTATCTTTGCACTTGATTTGTAGATAAGGCTTTTTACAAGCACTTCTGAATGGTTCTTTGTCTCTGATCAGTTCTTTGAAGAACTGTTTCTGTTCACAAAGTTTATGAAGACATAACTTTACAATCTGGAAGATCTTGCCTAAGGAGATGTTTTCAAGGCTGAGGTTGGAAACAGCAAGTTGTCTTTGAATATCTGGTTGCAATTCATCAGGTAAGGAAGTAAGGAAAACATGCTTCAGAGTGGGATCATTGAAACCATTCAATTTGTAGAACAAGATTGACATCCTTTTGTAGTGGAAGTCAAGATCTTTGGCTTTGAGAGAACAGCATTTCATGTTGAGATAATCTCGTCTGGCTGCTTCAAAGTGTGCAGCTGGTTCGCCAATGAACTGTTCATGAAGGAGTGCTAAGGCTGAGGAAACATCAGGCAACTGGACAAATTGGTGTTGTCTGTATGAGCCTAGGCTGTCAAACCAATCTCTGAGGGATCTAATGAAACGGGTGGTTAGTTCCTTAAGAACTGATTCCACTGTTGCGTCAGGTTTAAGCATTTGGAGGTCTACCTAAGCTGAAATCTCGGATAGTTTGTCGCGCCATTTACTTGTTGGAATATCATCAAAAGTAAACCATGGACCATTAGATGACTTTGGAGTTTGTTGAGATGGAGGTGCAGATGTAGATTCAGTAAGATCATGAACATCTGAGGGAATCTCAAAGTAAGATTCTGGATGAAAAGTCTGTGCATGCTCTGTGTCTTCTGGTTGAGCCATTAAGAGCTTGGTGATGTCTGCATAAGACTTTTCTGAATCGGTAGTAGAAACCGAAAAGTGTGAAGGTTCTGAACTAGTTGTAGAGTTTGAGTCTGAAGGTTGAGATGATGTATCAACAGATCTGTGAGCAGGTTCAGATTCTGAGGATGATTCTTCTGTAGAGGTATCTGTGGAAGAGTTGACAGGATGAGGATAAGAAGCATATTGATGCATGGGAGCTTTATCCTTTGATTGAGGCACATGAGGTGGAGTTTGAGTCATGTGAGAAGGAGGAATAGGTGGAGACACCTGAAGAGGTACCGAGGTGTATTCTGGTGATTCCTGTTCTTGAGTTTCAGATTGTTGAGTTTGTGGAGCAGGTTGAGATGGTTGATGTATTTTCAAAGGTTTAGGTTAAGGTTTGGACCTTGGTTTCAGCTTTGAAGGTGGAGTAGGTTGAGGTGTTTGTTTGAAAAGAGTATGAGTCATTCCAAACAACTTTGAAGGGTCATATTGCTTGATTGGAGCTAGCAAAGGAGTGAACGGATGGTAGGTCGGACCAATAAAAGGTATTGGTGGAGTCTGAGTGAAGAGGGTAGGTCTCTGCTTTTCAGATTCAATCCGGTTTAGTTCTGCTTGCAGCTTTCTGATTTCTCGTTCTTTGCTATCAAACTCAGGACCATAATATCTTAGTCTGAGCATTTCTCGTAATTCAGCATCAAGCTGAGCAACTCTGTTCTTTAGATCCTGGTGGATTTGCTGCAGTTGTGAGGTGATGGAATCAACTTTAGTTTCAATCTTATCAGTTCGTAAACTGATTCGATCGACTTGCTGATGGATATGCTGTAGAGCATCATTCTGTGCCTTGGCATTCTGGGTTTGCCAATTGAGGACTGATTCAAAAGGTTTTGGTTCTTTAAGATGACCAGCAGAGGTAATTGGTGAAGGGACAAAAGGTTTTGATACGATTTTTCTCTGGGTTTCAGTTTGTGGTTCAAGAGGTGGAAAGTTTGAAGAATAATCTCTGGAGAACATCATACATGGGATTGGTTGATGTTGTAGAGGAGGTGATGGTATGACTGGTGAAGGGACTTCTGTTTTGTAATATTTTGCAATCCATGTGAGTTCCTTGTGGTAAAGAGGTAATGGTGTAGGTGCAGATGGAGGTGAAGGAGGGTTTTGTGGCCTGTTGTGGTCAACCTTACAAGAAGTAAGATACTTCTTTTTAGGTTTTCGTTTAGGAATAAATTCATCTTCGCCATCTTGCCAGCACGGACAATCTGGATCACACATATCAGATCCAGGAGCATCCCAAAGGAAATGCTTTCCAATTTTAGCAGGATAAATTGGATAGCCTTCTGAAGTGAAGCCAGTGATTGGAAGTTTCTCTTGACCAGTTTGGACTGGAGTAATCATTGAGGAATATGTGAAAGATAGTCTAGGAAACTCTGGTGGAGCTGTAGGTAGAACAGCTGGAGGAGGTTGTGAAGCCGACTGAGGTGGTTTGAAAGTCATTTTGACAGATCCATCTTGTCTGCGTGCAAACATACTTTCAGATGTCTGAATTGGAGTATCGTTAGATCCATTCTAAAGGCATGAGCTTTACAAGTTCCTGTTGAGGAATTTGTCTGGGAATCTGTATGATAGTTGGAGTTTGATCAAATTCTGCTAATACCATAAGAGCATCAGAGTGACTTTCTGGAGTTGGAAGATCTAAGGCATGATTTTGAAGCCTATAGACCAATTGATGATGGAGGGTTGCGATCTTTGCTGAGGAGATCTGGTCAGCACCCTGAATTTGGATTTGGACTTTCAAGGCGGTGGAAAGGTTGATATCTTGGAGGGACAAGTTGAAATTTGGGTAGAAGGTGAGAAGAGCACTGCCTGCATGTAAGGTAGTCAAAACTGTACCAATAACAGCATGTTGATACTGTTTGAACCTGGTGTCAAGCATAGCATTTCGAGCAGTGACAGGTAATCCTTTTCTCCCATGAAGAGTCAGGATTAATCTTACTCCGCCGAGATGGAGATGAGTATAACCTTCTCGTTTCCAGTTTACAACGAGTTCTGGAGGAATTTCTAGAGTAACATACTGTTCAGCAGTAGTAGCTTGAAGAGTACACTGATCGAGTCGAGAGGACTGGATGTATTCTTTAGGAAGAGGTCCTTTTGTACTGATGAGGGATTTGATACTACAGATAAGAGAAGTAGATCGTTTATACAGATGATAAGGACTGATAAGGGGAAAGGAAGACTCAGTGATTTGAGTAGATTCAGGAATATAGGAATATTCTACAAGGTTTTCTATTTTATTTGCAGTATGCCTAGTGCATGATTTTGGTAGAGACAAGGTAGAAGAAAGGGAAATAGTACTTGAAGATTTTGAAGAATAAGATGTAGAAGCCATGATTTTGCAATCTCTCTCTCTGTGTCCTGAAGTCTAGGATTCTTTCAAAAACTGAAAAACATTTTATCATACCACTTTTCTTTTGAAATCAAAACATGATATTATCACTCAAAACATGAGAAAGTTTTTAAGGCTCTGATACCAAAAGTTTTTTGTACTGATGAGAAGACTGGATGTATTCTTGACCTCATAATCTTTCAGAGTTTGTTTTATCTAAAGAGCTTGTGCACAACAACTACCTGCGGCAATATATTCGGTTTCAATGGTTGAAAGTGCAATTGAGTTTTGTTTTTTACTAAACCATGAAACAATGCATGACTTAGGAAATGACAAGTACCACTGGTACTTTTCCTATCAACCTTATGACCAGGAAAATCGGCATCTAAATAACAAGTTAAATCTATATGATTTCCCTTAGGATACCAAAGGCCAAGATTTATAGTTCTATTCAAATAACAGAAAATTCTTTTCACAGCAAGCAAATGAGATTCCTTGGGACATGATTGAAATTTTGCATTCAAACATACACTAAACATGATATCAGGTCTACTAACAGTTAAATAGAGTAAAGAACTAATCATACCTCGATACATCTTGATATCAACCTCTTTACCTTTTTCATCTTTGTCTAGCTTGGTTGTTGAGCTCATTGGAGTACTTTTGGTTTTTGAGTTATCAATCCCAAAACGTTTGAACAAGTCTCTGATGTGCTTAGCTTGATTGATAAATATTCCCTTATTGTTTTGTTTTATTTGCAATCCAATAAAATATTTCAACTCTCCCATCATACTCATTTCAAACTCCTTATCATACATGTAGAAAACTCTTTACACAAATACTCATTAGTAGAATAAAAAATAATATCATCTATATAAATTTGAACTATAAGAATATTCTGATTCTTATGTTTAACAAAAAGAATAGTGTCTACTTTTCCCATTGAGAAACTATTTTCCAGCAGAAAATTCTTAAGCTTATCATACCATGCTCTACGTGCTTGTTTTAATCCACATAAAGCTTTTGATAATTTAAAAACATGATTTGAAAATTTTTCATTTTCAAAACCAGGGGGTTGTTTTACATAAACTTTCTCCATAATATAACTATTCAAGAAAACACTTTTGACATCTATTTGAAATAAAATAAAATCTTTATAACATGCATATACTAACAGTATCCAAATGGATTCTAATCTAGCTACCAAAAGGGGAGTAAGGGCAGCGGAATACAAGATCGCCATAATATCAAGGAAAACTAAGTTTATCATAAAACATCAAAACAGTTTCCACTGGTCGTACAGCCCAAAACTTAAGACACTCCTGGTCTTCTTCAACAGGGCACCAGACCGTCTAGGAAACAAGCATGAGTTTTTCTGATGCACAGGGTCCTTGAATAAGACAAGTGCAGAGCATACTATCTCAAGTTTTCTTTTAGAAAATGAACTTGATAAATTGTTTTTCAAACCTTTTCAGATATCCTAAGAACTTCGTTAATAGAGAGAGAAGAGAGAGTTTAGACCAGGAGTGTCTTAAGTTTTGGGCTGTACGACCAGTGGAAACTGTTTTGATGTTTTATGATAAGATCTTTGGCTTTGAGAGAACAGCATTTCATGTTGAGATAATCTCGTCTGGCTGCTTCAAAGTGTGCAGCTGGTTCGCCAATGAACTGTTCATGAAGGAGTGCTAAGGCTGAGGAAACATCAGGCAACTAGACAACTTGAGCTTCAAGAATATCTTTTTTAGTAAGAATCGCTTGATCCACTAGATCTGCATAATTATTAAGCTTAAGGATAGTTAATCGCCCTTTGATTTTTAGACGTAATCCTTCTAAGAACTTTTTATACTTGCTACCTTCCTTAGTGACCAACGAAGGAGCAAATCCAGATAGGGCAGTAAATTGCTCTTTATACTCTACAACAGACTTTGTCGTTTGAGTCAATTTCAGGAAGTCAACCTCTATCTAATGTCAAACTCATTCAAGAAAATACTTCTCATGAAATGCTTCCAGAAATAACTTTCAAATAATAGATGCATCTTGCAAACCAAACCTCGAAAGATGAAATTTAGCATCCTACCAGTGGTCTGCCTTACCCTATAGGATAAATGAGGCCAAAATCACTCTATGGTCATCATTGCAACACATAGCCACAAATATCTTCTCTTTATGTTTTAGCCATGCCTCTACAATCATGGGATTAGTAGTTCCCTGAAAGTTAGGCGGTCCTAACTTCTTAAATCGTTCTAATTTCTCCATAGCCCCATGATCTCTAACACCACCTTGCCTTTCTACTGGTACATTCCCTTGTGGCTCATTCCTATCTCTAACCATATCTTGTATCAGTCTACTCTGCTATTCCACCAACTTTATTATTACACGCATCATAAGGTTACCTTTATTAACCGTCTTGCATAAGATTAGGTCATCAATAATACCTAAAACATCTCTCGAGGTAGGGGTATTCCTAGCACCTCCCCTACGTGACATCTTTAACTAAGAAGTGAAGAACCAAAAAAAAAAAATTCACTAAATTAGACGGAACATAATTTATCAATAAAACTAGCACTAGCACACAAAGTACTAAGTAGGTGTAGAGAAGAGAGAAATATTCATAAGAAAATTTAAAAGTCGCCAATGAGGGCGAGCAAATAATTCATTCTGTGTTAATACCAAAAATTCCTTATGAGAAAAGTTATTACAATGTCACAAATAGCCAGAAAGTCATTAAGACCAAAACCAAACTGATAAATATAACAACTACTCTTATCTTCAAGATCTATTCTCTCTATTAATTTCACAATGTTTATGAGTCTCGTGCATTTTCTTTGTAGCTATATAATTCATAGGTTTACTCAATCAGATAAGAAAAGGATCTAATTCTATTTTTTTCCTCTTTTGTGATATTGGACATCTTATTTTTCTTAAGGCTTTCATTAGACAATTTATCTAGGCATGGATGAACCCATCTTTTGTTATGGCAAGGCTTGAATTGAGGTCTTGTCCAAAACAAGCGATGTACTACAAGCTTATTTTTGTTAACTCCTTTGCCATAAACACATAGTCCTCGTATAGCCTAATTGAATTTCTTCTTTGAAGCTCTAGGCCCTGGAGAAGTATCTTTATAAATAATTTTAATTTGTTTTAGTCTATCATCCATTTGCACTTTTATAAAGTCTTTTGAGATCTTTAACTAGAATTCTCCCTAGGATAACCTGTTCAATCCTGTCAATTTCCATCCATCTCTTATTTCTAGCACTTTTTCATAACCATAATGTTCTTCTTTATGTATACAAAACAAATGTGATAATCTGATTAGGGAATTCGATTATACCTTAAAAGAAAGTCTACAGAATCCTAATCTAGTGCTCTGATACCCCAATTGTAACACCCCAAGTCAGCATGTGTAGAGCATATGATAAAAGAGGTTACTTACAAATAAAAAATCCTTAAACATAAAATTTTAAACTGAAAACCTCAAATATTCATTCAATTAAAACTACAAATCCATATCTAATACTAAATAATAATATTTTTTAAAGACATAAATATATCAAAGTCTCAAATCTCTTAAATAACAAATCCATAACAAAAACAAACTTAAAGAATTATAAGTTTGTTCCTCCTCTTATTCAACTAGCAGAGTGAATCAAATCTTTAACTTCAATGCTAAGCAAATCTCTCAATAAGAAACTTAATAAATCATAAAAGCGAATCATATAACTTATACATAAATAATAAGAAATTAGCTTATGTTACATAGTGCTACCTATAGTTTCAGTGATCCAGCCAGAACATAATCATAATTAGAATATAGTGTACACGCTCATATCATACACCCAGTACTGGTCCAGAACTTATATAACTCACATGTATCATATGATATGATCATAATCATAATTAAAATAACTACGGATAATGAGCCAAAACATAACTTAAAATCATATATTAGACAAAACTTTTGTATTATATTCATAAATATCCACAATAATAGTTTAGACTTGCAGCATAAAATCTATTATAATATTTTACAAATAAATCCATAAAAGTTAATGTAGTAACAAAATAATTTATACTTGTAAAAGCATTGATAATATTCTGTTAAAATCATAAAAATAATAAAATTTTCATATTTCAAAACATTTGCACAAACTAATTTTGTAATGAAAACCACTAATTTTGGAAAAACTATGAAAACACTTGTACTTATAGTAGAATATAATAATCTTATTTATTCAGGACATAAGGAATGAAGTTACTTATCTCGATTTTATAAATTAATCTAACACGTTTAAAAGCCTCTAAGAGCCTCAAACACTCTCAACACCTTAAAAAAAATACAAGAAACAACTATTAATAGCTTATTCTAAGAACCTAATTTTCTATGCATACCGTACTAATCTAATTCCTAGAAGTTTAGCTCTTAATCTAGAAGTTAGAATGACATACTATTTTACATAACTATTTTGGACATCCACTGGTATCTCTTATAAAATTTAGAAAAAGATTCAAAATCAAAAACATTTTTATAATTATTTATTTCTTGATAAATTCGAAACTGTTTTACAGTATCTTTAACTAAACATAGTGGGTTCTGAGAATTTTATAAAATTAGAAACAAATAAAAAAATTATGAAATTAAAACTGTGAATACTATGCAACTATATCAGTCTTGATGTAAAATTTTAAAATTTTTAGACTTTATTTTGTTGTGCAAATAATTTTACCACTCTAGTTGTTCTACTGGAATCTTAACTTTTTAATGTAGTAGTATCGGTTTTGAAATTACATATAAAATTGAATATGAAACCAAATTTGATGAAACAAAATTTATTCTAGAAGCACTATGTGTCCAGTTTCCAAAAATATAAACTTCTTAGAAAATCATTGAGAAAATAAGAGTTCAAATTTAAGACACTCATACTATCTGGAATTATTTAGTGTGTCTAATGCATTAGGGATCGATTATCATGACTTAATAACAAATTAGAACCCTAAAGAGAAGTGAAAACTTATAAAAATTGATTTGATTCTTTTTTTAAACTAAGGTTTAAATACTGAGGTTTGGTAAAAGCGTTATGAGTAGCAGAGAATAAGAAATAAGCATCGTAGACTTAAAGTTATAGAATAGGAAAAAGTATGTATTTATAAGAGTCTTAAGAAACCTTATTGGATTTGAAAAAATAACATTATAAATAACCCTAGTTATAATTTTAATATCCTTATTAATAAAGTTTATAGAATTATATATGTATCGTAATAAGAGTGAAATTTCTATAATTAAGATAATTATAGAATGAGGTGCTATAAATAAGTTCAAGTTGTCCTTCATTCTGAATGTAATGGTTATAAGTGCTAGTAGTTTGTAGATATTTGAGTGTTTTTTTAATACTAGTAACCGAATATTAAAGTGTAAAAGCATTAAACAATTGACTAAGCTTGTGGACTAAATATGCAATATATGACCTAGTGAGAATTAAATGTTGAACCCTATAACAATGCTTCTATAAACAGTGGGATTCTCAAATTGTTGACCTAATAGACCTTTGATTGCTCTCTCTAGGTGGAAACCTAAACTGAAAGGAGTATCATATCTTTTGCACTCTGCATTGAAGTTTTAGCTAATAAGTCCTTGATATACTTTATCTAGATAGATTAATTCCATGATCTGTATAATAGATTTCTACACCGAGGAAACAAACCACTAGTCCTAAGTCTTTCAAGGCAAAGACCTTACTAAGTCTGTTAATAAAATCTTCCAGCAAAGTAGAATCAAGAATAGTAACTAAAATGTCATCAATATAAATTATCCCTTTTGTGACATGTCTAATAAATAAAGAAGTGTCAAACTTGGAGTTAAAGAAATTCTAATTAATGAAGCAACCTTGAAGTTCAACATGTCTGCGCTCTTTGAGCTTGCTTTAAATCATAGAGAGCTTTATTAAGTTTACTAAAGCCTTTTTTAGATGTGAAACCATTGGCTGAGACATGAAGATATTATTAGAAAGACCCTCATTAAGAAAGTTGACATCAATCTAACTAACTTTCTAGCCCTCCATTACAGCTAATCTAACTTTGGCCTCAGAAGACTTCATCATAGAGCTAAAAGTTTCTAAGTAGTCCATATTTGATGTCTAGTGAAAACCTTTGGTAACTAATCTTGCATTGTATTTGGACCCTGTCATTTATGTTATAACTTGCTCTAAATACTCACTTGTATATGACCAAATTATGGACAGGTGTTAAATGCACAAGACTTAAAATGGTATTCTTGGTTAAGGTATCATAAACAACTTGTATTGTTGCCTTCCATTTTGTATCAAATAATGCTTTAGCAATAGTTGATGGTTCTAAACTGTTATAGGCTGTCAAGAATATTTTAGGCTTGATTATACCAGCTTTTACTTTGGTGATCATATTATGACTGGATACGATTTATTTTGTTTGATAAATATGAGTAGGATATGATGGTGATGTTGAATGGGATGGAGATGGTTGATATGTAAGTAAGGGGCTTGATGAAGAGGATGAATCTAATGTCAATTCACCAAATAGGATGTTATGAGAAATAGGTGAAAATGTTCTTCAAGGTTAAAAGAATATAAGTCATTAACTGCAGCAACAACTATAAAAGTATTCAAATCACTGTTCTGAACATATATGGTTTGTCATTGGAGCAGATTATGTTTAAAATCAAATGACTCAACTGATGAAGATAATAAAAAATTAAAATCGAACAAAAATAAAAAGATGTCTCACCAAAAGGGACATGATTGGCTATTAATTGTCAAACTAAAAATGTCGTTGTACAAAATTATGCATTACGACATCTGGATCAGAAAGTCAAATCTGTAATATCCAATGTCCAATAGACTGAAAAGAAGGTTGACAACATTGCCCTTCAACTAGAACAAATGTATATATATTTAAAAAATTGAGTTCACCAACTTGATTATAAACTAAAGCCTAACTCAGCCTCAAAAGAGCTTTCAAGAGGTGAGACTTCCCAACACTTATAAACTAGCTATGACCTAGCCCACCCAACTGATGTGGGATTTACATAAACTACCCTGCCACTCACCCGTCAGACAGTGTTAGGCTTTGATACCAAGTTTAGGCCAAAGCAACTCAGCCTCAAAAGAGCTCTTAAGAGGTGAGGACTGCTTAGCACTTATAAATTGGCCAGGACCCAGTGCACCCAAGCGATGTGGGATTTACACAAATTGATTTATTCAGCCAAACCTAATGGTCATTTCCTTTGGAATACTTCTGATGAATACATGTGTGATCCAGAATGTTCATGTGTATATGATCATGATTCTAATAAAGATGACATTTGTCGAAGGAAAAAAAGAAAAAAAAAAGCAAGTCTATACCAAAACTCCTTACAAGGACTATTCTCCCCATGATCCTAAGGATCCAAGTTGTCAGGCTCTCTTGGTTATTTACAACAAAGGCTTCTGATATTTACAGAAAGAAAAAATCCTCTTTTATAGAAACGAAACCCTATCTTCACTTTAAAACACTCTGACAGTATCTCCATATATGATATTTTCCAATTCCTCTTCCACATAACAGTTGCAGTTCCATGCTTTAGCCAAGCAAATAGACTGAACCCAAAAGGTTACTTTCCAGCTTTTTATCCATTCTCCTATGATCACCAATAAGATAACTTAAGGAACCTCGCCCCTATGAAGTAGTTCTTAATTGGCAAACTCAAAATACCATTGCACAAAATAATGCATTACAGCATCTAGATAAGAAATTCAAATCTGTAACATCTCATGTCAACAGATTGAAAAGAAGGTTGACAACATTGCTCTTTAACTTGAACAAATGTATAAATATTTAAAAAATTGAGTTCACCAACTTGATTATGAATTAAAACAAATGATTCAATAGAAGTATTGATGTTTAGAGTTTGATCAGAAAGAAACTGAAATAAGAAAGCTTTAAGCAGAGTTGTCTCGAATTGATTTAGGAAAACAACAACCTTCACTTTTACACCAATATCTTCTTTACCAAAATATACACCATCTTTTAATTCATATCAACTTTTCTATACTTCATCCCTTTTTAGAAAACTATCGGATTACTCTAAAAATTTCAGCAAACCTTTAAAAATTTTTCCTCTATATATAGAGGATTATCTTCTCTTTGTATCTTCAGAATTGGATTTACAATAACATCTATATGTTCAAATACCTATGGCTTTCTAAACTCTCTCTAGGTTTCTTAATACCTTAGGATAACAAGAGGTCATCCTAATAGTTTATTCTCATCCATACAAGAAGTATGCTTTACACTTACCTCTCATAGGATCTTGTGCATCAAAAAATTATTAAGAACCAGTTTTAAGAAAATACCTATCTAATTCGCCAGATAGGCCACCGTGTCTAGTTATCTTAGGTGATTAGGTGAAGGAAAGGTCCTTACTAAGAATCAACCTGTAAACATTGTATGTAGGTGGAAAACCAATAATATATATTTTAATAGTCAACCCAAATGGGGACTAGATCAGTCTATACTACTAGTATAACAAGTTTCCTTACTAAGAATTAACCTATAAATACTATATCTAGGTGGGAAACTAGCTACATATATTTTGATGGTCAACCCAAAAGGGGACTAGATCAGCCTATACTATATAACAAGCCACATACTAGTGTTTACACCCCTAGTATCAGAGAAAGGAGCATCGATATTCTCAAAGATTGATCTATGATCAGGATATCACCAGTTAAAGATCAGAGAGGATAAATTTTGAAAATAGTATTTCGAACACTATGAGTTTGTTATCATGTCATTTGGTCTAACAAATACCCTGGTAGCTTTCATGGATCTTCTAAATAGGATATTTAAAGACTATTTGGACAAATTCATAGTGGTGTTCATTGACAACATCTTGATCTAGTCACGAACAAGGGAAGAATATATCGATTATTTGAGAATCACTATTCAGACTTTGAAAGAGAAGCAACTTTATATAAAATTCAAAAGATGTGAAATTTTGCTGAAAAGTGTTATATTCCTAGGACATGTTGTGTTTAAGGATGGAATCTCAATCGATCCCTCAAAGGTGAAAGCCATGAGCCAATAGGCTAGGCTAACTAATGCTAAAGAAGTTAGAATCTTCTTAGGATTAGTGGTTACTACAGAAGATTCATGGAAGGCTTCTCTAAGATTGCAATACCATTAACCCTATTAACAAAAAAGAATGCCAAGTTTGTGTCAACATTAGAATATGAGAAAAGTTTTGAAGAACAAAAATAGTAATTGATGATTGCTCTATTCTTAAACATTCTTAATAGCTCTAAGGAATTTGTTATTTACAACGAAGCCTCCACAAATGGCATTAGATGCATTCTCATGTAAAATAGAAAGGTCATTGCGTATGGTTTTAGACAATTGAAGAAATATAAGAAAAACTATCAACACATGATTTAGAGTTAGCAGCAGAGCATATTGTAAGATTTATACTAATCACAAGAGCCTTATATACTTTTTTTATATAAAAAGAGTTAAACATGGGATAGAGATATTGCCTGGAGCTCGTCAAGGACTATGACTGTAAAATAAACTATTATCTTGGAAAAGCAAACTTGGTAGCAGATATATTAAGCTAAAAGTCAAGCTTATCAAGTTTAAGGATTCTACCTAAGCTATTATAAAATGAGATATGCAAGGCGGAGATCGAGCTAATGACAGAAAAACTAGCCAACCTTATTGAAAAAGATTAAGAAAGGGTAAGAGTTACTTCTTACTTAAAGAATTTAAAGATAAAGACCAATTTAAAGAAGGAGATGCCATTTAAGAAGTCAGAAAAGAGAATCATCTTATTTAGTGACAGGATATGTGTATCGGATAATAAAGATCTAAAGAAAAAAATTCTACTTGAAGCTCATATAACCACAAGTTTACCCCATCCTGGCACAACAAAAATGTATAAAGACTTAAAGAGGCATTATTAATGCCTGTTATGAAGAATGATATAGTCAAGTTCATGGCTCAATGTCTCACCTGTCAACAAATCAAGGCAAAATGTCAGAGTGTAGGACTTTTAGAACCTAATCAAATCGCTAAATGGAAATGGGAGGAAATCACAATGGACTTTGTTGTTGGTCTCCCAAGGACTACAAAAATGTATAATGCCATCTAAGTGATAGTTGATCAACTAATAAAGTCTGCCCACATTTTGTCTATTCAGATGACGTACACCATAGACCAACTAGTAGAAATATATATAAAGGGGATAGTTAGACTACATGGTATACTCATCTCTATTATTTCTGACTAAGATACAAGATTCTCCTTGACATTCTAGGAGAAGCTACATAGTACTATAGCCATAATATTTCACCCTCAAATAGATGGCCAATCAGAAAGGATGATTCAAATACTTGAAGATATGTTGAAAGGATGTGCCATCGACTTTTAAGGTTCATAGAGCAAATATTTAGTATTGGCCGAATTTGCCTACAATAATAGCTACCAAGCAACAATCTGCAGGCACCATATGAAGCTTTATATGGTAGAAAGTACAAGTCACCCATTCATTAGAATGAAATAGATGACAAAAGATATATTGGACTAGGCCTAGTTTTTGTCTCATCTAAAGCAATCGAGAAAATATGTCAAAGAATGCAAATATTTTAAAGTTGACAAAAGAGTTATACAGATAAAAGACGAAGGCCTTTGGAATTTCAAATTAGTGAAAAAATGTTCCTAAAAGTTACCCTAGTGAAAAAATTGATGAGATTTGGGAATAAGGAAAAACTAAGCACAAGGTTTATTGGGCCATTTTAAATACTTGAATGTGTTGGGAATGTTTCCTATCGACTTGCCTTCCGACCATCATTATCAAGGATACACAATGTTTTTCTTATCTCTATATTAATGAAGTATGTTTCAGATCGCTCTCACATGTTGGACTGTAAGCCTCTCAACTAGAGAAAGACTTAACCTGTAAAGAGCATCCAATTCAAGTACTTTATAGATAGATAAAAGAGTTAAAGAAAAAAAAGATATCTCTAGTTAAAATACAATAGCGAAATAGCTCAGTGTACGAGGCAACATGGGAACATGTGGAAGAAATAAAGAATGACTGTCCGAGTTATTAAGTAAGTAAATTTCAAAGACGAAATTTTTAAAAACGGGAAAAGATTATGAGGTATAATTTTTTTACTCAAATATAGCATAATTAACCTTAAGCTAACAAGCTTTCTTAAGCATTAATAATAATAATAATAACAAAGTATAATAATAATATAGTAGTATTTAATAATTAATTCTAAAGTAATGATGACATAAGCAATGATATAGGTGATGATGTAATAAGAGATGTTGTAGATATTTTAAGATTTTAAAAATTAATAAGATATTTATGGAGAGATAAATCTCCACCATTACTTAAGTGTTATGGTGGCAAAATCCTAGCCATCTATGGGCCTTAGAAAATTCTATAAATTACTAAGATATTTATAGAGAGATAAATCTCCACCATTACTTAAGTATTATGGTGGCAAAATCCTAGCCATCTTTGGGCCTTGGGAAATCCTATAAATTACTAAGATATTTATGGAGAGATAAATCTCCACCATTAATCAAGTGTAATGGTGGTAAAATTCTAGCCATTCATTGGTCTTAAGAAATTCCATAAATACCCCGCAAGCTCATTCTTTTTTTCATAAACCCCATAAATCGAATGTCTTTTTATTCTAAGCCAAAAAATTATTAATAGAGAAATTCTCAAGTTAAGTAACACTTCACTTCAACTACAATGTAAGGACAATATGTTTAACTTTGCTTTAAATAATAATTCTTTTATGCTAAATTTAGTTTTAAATGATCTTTTAACTTATGATGACTATTATGATGAGATTGGTTATTATCTAATCTTTACATGGCTGGTTACGCTGCCTATATTATGATATCATCTTAATCATTCTCATATGGTTGGCTATGCGGCCGAGGATGTGATGCTTTGCTTATTATTTGGTTGTATGGTCGACTATGCTGCCTTATATGTGATGCTTTATTTTATTATGTCATGGTCGGGTATACCGTCTATAATATGATGCTTTTTAACTTACTTGATTGGATGGTTGGCTATGTTACCTAATATGTGATGCTTTTTTTTATTATACTATAGTTGACTCTATCGCTTAGAATATGATGATTGTTATTTATTCCTTATATGGTTGGTACTGTCGCCTATATTATAATTCTATTTCTTTAATTTTATATAGACGGCGCTGCCGCCTATATTAAATATTATTCTCTTAAAATAGTTTTGTATTTTGCCTTTATTATACATCTAGGAAATTTATATGCTATGACATAAATTGCAATGAACACGTACATTTCATGGATGATTGTATAAAGAAAACGTTTTAATGAATTGTGATAAAAGGGTTGTTGTATCACTAGGTGGTAAAAGTTTACAAAGACGACAAGTCCTCTAAGCTAAGAAAAGAAATCCCTTGGGGACGGCGATACGTAGTGCCCAATGGATCAATTAATTAGAACTAAGTGCATGTTGTTGAGTGCTAGCCTTATAGTACAACAAACCTAGGGCCTTAAGATAGTTCTTTACATTTCTAAGTTTCATTAAAAGATTTAGCACTCATTTCATTTAGTCATCCATGTGTATAGTAGGTAATACATGTATGAAGTGTTAACTTACTAGACATTAGTTCACGTAGTCTTACATTACAGGACTTAAGTAATAGGGTAAACTGACACCAAGTCCGAACCATAGGAGGTGCATATGGACATCACAGATCTTGGGTTACACAGTATGCTCAATTGTGTTTCTATCTAAGAATAAATATCATAAGTTGGTTTTGTGACATGTTACTAAGGGATCTCTATTTTTTGTAATAAAGTTTTTGTGTAACAAACCTTTTATGTTGATATTTATAAAATGCTTTTTCAATACACTTAAAGTGCGAAATGTTCCATATGTTTTAATCACTTTAGTTACAATTATAAATATCAGGTGTTACATAACTTGTGTTTCATTTATACTATGAAGAGTAGCAGAATATTGGTGGGATTCCATCAAGCGATGTCATAATAAAGCAACAATGCAATGGAAGAATTTAAAAAACACTTTTATAATAAGTAATTTTCAGAAACGGTCCATTTTGCCAAAAGAAGAGAATTTGTTTATTTACAGTAAAGAAAGATGACTGTGCTAATTATATTTGAAAAGTCAGTGAGTTCTCTCAATATGCCCTATATATAGTTGCCACAGAAGACTTGAAAAAGGATAATCTTTTGTAAAGATTGCTTAAAGATCTTGTAAAATACTTAAAAGTGGCTGGAATTCGTGGTGCTTCGTTCAATAAGTTTATAGATTGAGTCTTAGTAATTGAACAAGTAGATAAAAAAAAAGAAAAAAAGTGAAAAAATAGAGGAAGCATAGATCAAAGGAATTTTGAAGCTAACCAAGAAAAATAACTCTCAAATAACAATAAGAGAAATAAAGTGCCAACCGTCCACAATTAGGATAACAACAAGCGTCCAAAGAATCATCAGAAAAAAAACCTACAAAAGCCTAAATGCAATCAACGTGCAGAACTCACCCTAAAAAATGTCGAGCAAACACTAGAACATGTTTTAAATATAGGAAACATGGACATTTCATCAAAAACTATCTAGAGAATGGTACGTAATGAGAAAAGGCTAATGTGTAAGTATTTGTACTCACCAAGACAGATGTAGAGGTAAACCTCTCAGTAATATTAAGTAAACTATCTATCTCTCAAACTCCTACACATGTGTTGATAAACTCAAGAGCTATAAATTCATCTGCTTTACTAGCATTCATTAAGAAAATAGAAAGGGCCCCTAACTTATTAAGTAGATCTTTTAGTATCATGTTTCCATCTAATGAAGTATTGAACCTAGGACAACTAGTAAGGGCATGCAAGGTCAATATTAGTGGTCATATACTATGTGTTGACCTAATAATCCTTGAGATATATGACTATGACATAATTCTTGGTATAGATTAGTTATCAAAGCATTATGCTAAGATAGATTGTGAGAAAAAGGATTTAACATTCCAACCACTACAAAGGGAATCATTTATATTCAAGGGAGGGTGTAAAAAGAAAAGAATGCCAATTAACTCCACCTTAAAAGCAATTAGACTATTAAAGGGAGGATGTGATAAATACTTGGCAAGTGATATCAAAGTAGAAGGGTAAAAGCCAAAGTTGGAAGATACTCTAGTAGTAAATGAATTTCTTAAGGTCTTCTCTAACGAACTCCCTAGACTACCACCAGATCAAGAAGTTGAGTTCAAATTTAACTTGTTGCCATGAACTGTCCTAATCTCAAAAGTGCCCTATAGGATTGCCCTATCGGAACTAAAAGTGTTAAGGAATCAATTACAGAAACTATTAAACAAAGGCTATATATATCTAACCCATTTACCTTGGGGAGAACCAATATTATTCGTAAAGAAAAATGATGGATCAATGCAGATGTGCATCAACTATTGAGAGTTAAATAAGGTCACCATTAAGAATAAGTACTCACTTTCATGTATTGAGGATTTATTTGATCAATTACAAGGAGCATCGCTATTCTCAAAGATTAATTTGTGATTCTGATATAACCAATGAAAAATTAGATGTGAGGATATTCCTAAAATAGCATGTAAACACATTATGGACTATGAGTTTGTTGTCATGCCATTTTGGTCTAACAAATACCCTAGCAGCTTTTATAGACCTTACTAATAGGGTATTTAACGACTATTTGGATAAATTCCTAATGGTGTTCATTGATGACATCTTGATCCACTCATGAATAGGAGAAGAAAGTGTCAAATATCTAAGAATCACTCTTCATACAATGAAGGAAAAGTAACTTTATGAAAAATTTATAAATTGTTGATGAGAACTATCAAGAGAATACCATTAAAGTTTCAAGTGATCCTTTGCACATTCATGAAGGCCCAATTACAAGAGCTAGAGCCAAAAAGATACAAGCTGCTTTAAATGGATTAATTGAGAAAATATGGATTGAAACTACAATTCAAGATGCAAGACATCATGAATTGGGCTTGAAGAGATGTCAAGGCATTGTGGGCTTTATTCAAGCTATTGGGCAGCCAAATACACAATTCGGGTCAAATGCAGAAAGGTCAATTTCGGAATAAAACTGGTATTGATTGAGCTGGAATTAACTTGCAAGCCATATACCGTTGGAAAGATAATTAAGATAGCTTTCCAAAGAATTTTACGGAGTTAGATTTAGAGTTCTCTAGAAGGAGTTATGACCAATTTATTACAGCATGCGCAGAATTGGAAATTTCAACGACTCCTTAACTAGTTAGGAAAACTACTCCGACTTGAACTAGGATTTAATCTTTTTCGGATTTTTTGGGTCTCTATTGGCCTATTTAAACTCAGCAACCTTGCTATGTAAGACAATTGAGAGATTAATGTTATTTGAATTTGAGAGAATTATTCTTTCTTTGGTTCTTTTGAGAACTAGTGAACTTATCAAGAATTTGCATTCTTGTGGCATTCCAAATCAAGACTTATCACTCACCTTCTCATCTAAATCTTGAGTGTGGCGTCAATATCCTTCTCCATACCTTTGGTTCATGTTTGATTAAGCATTGGGTCAAGGTTTTGTTTGTCTTAAATCTGTTTAGAACTTTCTTGGGTAGTTGAAACTTCAAATTAAGTATTCTCCTTAAAGTTTCAATGTGGGATTCGCATCAATTTGGTATCAGAGCAAGTTTCTAATCAGGTTTGAATGTCTTATTTATTTTGATTATCAAAAAAAGAAAACAAACAGCAAAAAAAAAAAAAAAACTTACAGCAAAAAAAAAAAAAGAAAGAAACGTACAGCAAAAAAAAAAAAAAAGATTGCAAAAGGATTCAAGTATTCCTACTTTCATCAATATCAATTGTGTCCTTTACTTGCTTGTTTTCCTTTCTTCAATTTCTTTTTTGTTCTTTGTGTTCTCTTAATTCTTTTTCTTTATTAGTGTGCTGGAATAGCTTATTTGGTGTGTCACTTGTTTTGTTTTTCTTGGTTTTGTTTTTAGTTCAATAAAGAACTGAAAGAGAGAATTAAGTGTGGTAAAAGGCAATAGTTTGTGAGATCATTAGAGGGAAAAAGCTAATTTGTGTGTTAAACACGAGAGTTAAGTGAATCAAATTGAGTGAAACACGTGAGGGAGTGTTGTGAGGTTTTTTTGCTAACTTTAATTTTTCAGATCACAAAATATGTCAAAAGAACAAGAAGCTATAGATCAATCGATCATACACAAAGCCATGCAGCAACAATTTGAGCGCATGAATCTGATGTTTGGAGAGATCCGTGACCAATTGGAAAGGCAAGACACTGCCATAGCCAATCTACAAAAGGGGCAACAACCAATAGCTCCTAATGTAAGAGATAATCAATGGCCTGCTGCCATGGGAGATCAGGGTGGTGATGACCTAGATAATTTTGATGACCAGGTCACCGTTGACATGCGTGGAAGAGATGATAGAAGGGTAAGACGCATAAATCGTGATTTGGGGAGTATCAAACTGAAAATTCCTTCTTTTCAAGGTAAAAATGATCTGGAAGCTTATTTGGAGTGGGAAAAAAGGTGGAGCTAGTATTTGATTGCCATAATTACTCCGAGGAGAAAAAGGTAAAACTAGCTGCTGTTGAATTTATTGATTATGCTATTATTTGGTGGGATCAATTTGTTTTGAGTAGGAGAAGAAACCGTGAAAGGCCTATAAACACTTGGGAGGAGATGAAGGCCATCATGAGGAGGAGATTCGTTCCTAGTCATTATTATAGGGAGCTACATCAAAGGCTTCAAAGTCTTACACAAGGCTCCAGAAGTGTGGAAGACTACCACAAGGAGATGGAAATAATCATGATTCGAGCAAACATTGAAGAAGAACGAGAGGCCACTATGGCTAGATTTTTACATGGTTTAAATCAAGATATTGCTAATGTGGTTGACTTGCAGCATTATGTTGAATTGGAAGACATGGTTCACATGGCCATAAAAGTGGAACGACAACTAAAAAGAAAGGGTTCCACTAATCCCATTTAGGTTCATCTTCCTCATGGAAGTCAAAATGGAGCAAAGATGAAAAGGTTGTTTCAAAGCCTAAGATTGAGCCAATCAAGGATCATAAAGAGGGGGGCAGCCAAAGCAAAGGTAAATCTGATTCCCAACACTCTAGAAATAGAGATATTAAGTGTTTTAAATGTTTGGGGACAGGTCATATTGCATCTCAATGCCCAAATAAGAGGGTAATGATCTTGAGGGAAGATGGTGATGTTGAAATCGAGAGTGAATCAGATGATGATCCTATGCCACCTTTGGAGGATGCTAATGATGGTGTAGAGTATCCTGTTGATGGTAAATTGATGGTTGTTAGACGTGCTCTTAACATGCAAGTAAAAGAGGATGCGGAGGTACAACGTGATAACATATTTCATACTAGATGCCACATCAAAGATAAGGTATGTAGTATGATAATTGATGGTGGAAGTTGTACTAATGTAGCTAGCACTAGTTTGGTTGAAAAATTGAACTTGAAAACTCTAAAACATTCTAAGCCATATAAGTTACAATGGCTGAATGATTGTGGGGAGGTTAAAATAAATAAACAAGTGCTGGTTTCATTCTCTATTAGGAGATATAAGGATAAGGTTGTATGTGATGTAGTACCCATGCAAGCTGGACACATTCTTTTAGGGTGACCTTGGCAATATGATAGGTGAGTGACACATGATAGTTACTTAAATAGATATTCTTTTGTAATGAATAAAAGGCAAATCACTCTTGTATCCTTAACACCTAGGCAAGTGTATGAGGATCAAATGACAATACAAAAAGAAATTGATACAAAAAAAGAAAATGAGAGCACAAAAGAAAGAGAGAATGAAAGAAGTGGAAAGATAAAAAAAAATATTGTTGAGAGAAAAGAGAGGCAACATGTAAACTTGTTTGCAAAAGAGAGAGAGGTTAAGAGGGCCTTCTTTTTAAAACAGCCTATCATTGTACTTTTGTGCAAAGAGGCTTGTTTGCATACTAATGAGCTTAACTCTTTTTTGCTTAGTGTTATTATGACACTTTTGCAGGACTTTGATGATGTGTTTCTAAATGAAGTCTATAATGGTTTGCCACCTATTAGGGGAATTAAGCATCAAATAGACTTTTTTCCTGGAGCTACCATTCTTAATAGACCTACTTATAGAAGTAACCCCGAGGAGACAAAAGAGCTTCAAAGGCAGGTTGAAGAACTCTTAGCAAAGGGATATGTGAGGGAGAGCATGAGTCCATGTGCGGTACCAGTTCTACTAGTGCCCAAAAAGTATGAAACATGGAGGATGTGTATTGATTGTCGTGCGATTAATAAAATCACTGTAAAGTATCGACATCCTATTTCTAGACTTGATGACATGCTTGATGAATTGTATGGTTCTTGTGTGTTTAGCAAAATAGATCTTAAAAGTGGATATCATCAAATTAGGATTAGAGAGGGAGATGAGTGGAAAACGGCTTTTAAAACAAAATATGGTTTATATGAGTGGTTAGTAATGCCATTTGGATTATCTAACGCACCCAGCACTTTTATGAGGTTAATGAACCATGTTTTGCGTGCTTTTCTTGGTAAGTTTGTAGTTGTCTACTTTGATGATATTTTGATCTATAGCAAAAGTCTAGAAGAACACGTTGAGCATTTGCAAAGTGTATTGACTGTGTTAAGGAAGGAAAAGTTGTATGCTAATTTGAAGAAGTGTGCTTTTTGTACAAATCAGATTGTTTTTCTTGGTTATGTTATAAGTGCTAAAGGAATTGAGGTTGATGAAGAGAAGATAAAGGCTATTAAGGAATGGCCTACACCTAAAAGCATAAGTGAGGTAAGAAGTTTTCATGGTTTGGCTAGCTTTTATAGAAGATTTGTGAAAGATTTTAGCACCCTTGCTGCACCTTTAAATGAAATTATTAAGAAACACGTGGGATTTAAGTGGGGTAGTGAACAAGAAAGTGCATTTAATCTAATCAAGGAGAAATTGGTTTCTGCACCACTACTTACTTTACCCGATTTTGCTAAAACTTTTGAAATTGAGTGTGATGCCTCAGGTATAGGTATTGGAGCTGTTTTGATGCAAGAGGGGCGTCCAATTGCTTATTTTAGTGAGAAATTGAGTGGCGCAGCCCTAAACTATCCTACTTATGACAAGGAGATGTATGCATTGGTGAGAGCGTTGGAAACTTGGCAACATTATCTTCTACCTAAAGACTTTGTCATACACACTGATCATGAGTCTTTAAAGCATTTGAAAGGGCAAGGTAAGTTGCATAAGAGACATGCCAAATGGGTGGAATTCATTGAGCCATTTCCTTATGTGATCAAATACAAACAAGGTAAGGAGAATGTAGTGGCTGATGCATTATCGAGAAGGTATGCACTTATCTCTACATTAAATACAAAGTTATTAGGATTTGAGTACATTAAAGAATTATATGTTAATGATCCTGATTTTGCTAATGTGTTTAATGCTTGTGAGAAAGCTGCATTTGGAAAGTTTTATAGGCACGATGGGTTCTTATTTAGAGAGAATAAATTGTGTGTGCCATATAGTTCTTTGCGTGAATTGCTTGTGCGTGAAGCTCATGGGGGAGGTTTAATGGGACATTTCGGCATTGCAAAGACTTTAGATGTTTTAAAAGAACATTTTTTTGGCCACATATGAAACGTGATGTTGAAAGAATATGTGAGAAGTGTATCACTTGTAAACATGCTAAGTCTAGAGTTTTACCCCATGGATTGTATAAACCTTTACCTATACCTAGCGAACCTTGGGTTGATATTTCTATGGACTTTGTTTTGGGTTTACCTAGGTCAAAAAGGGAAAGGATTCTGTTTTTGTTGTTGTTGATAGGTTTTCAAAGATGGCACATTTCATTCCATGTCACAAAACTGATGATGCAACAAACATAGCTAATTTGTTTTTCAAGGAAATAGTCAAATTGCATGGAGTACCAAGGAGCATAGTTTCAGATCGAGATGCTAAGTTCTTAAGCCACTTTTGGAAAACTTTGTGGGGTAAGTTGGGTACTAAACTTTTGTTTTCTACTACTTGTCATCCACAAACTGATGGACAAACTGAGGTTGTAAATAGAACATTGTCCACGATGTTGCGTGCCATTATTCAAAAGAATTTGAAAACTTGGGAAGAATGTTTGCCACATGTTGAATTTGCTTACAATAGAACTGTCCATTCAGCTACTAAATTTTCACCATTTGAGATTGTATATGGTTTTAATCCTTTAAGTCCTTTGGATTTATTGCCGTTACCTGTTGATGAGCGTGCTAATTTGGATGGTAAAAAGAAAGCTGAATTTGTTAAGCAATTGCATGAGAAAGTGCGGCACAACATAGAAAAGAGGACTGAACAATATGCTAATCAAGCCAACAAAGGACGAAAGGAAGTGGTTTTTCAGCCTGGAGATTGGGTTTGGGTGCATATGAGAAAGGAGAGATTCCCAAAGACAAAGGCGTTCAAAGTTGCTTCCAAGGGGAGATGGTTCATTTCAAGTGGTTGCACGAATCAATGACAATGCCTACAAATTGGACCTTCCTGGTGAGTATAATGTGAGTGCTACTTTTAATGTTTCTAATCTTTCTCCTTTTGATGTAGGTGAAGATTCGAGGACGAATCCTTTTCAGGAGAGGGGGAATGATGAGAACTATCAAGAGAATACCATTAAAGTTTCAAGTGATCCTTTGCACATTCATGAAGGCCCAATTACAAGAGCTAGAGCCAAAAAGATACAAGCTGCTTTAAATGGATTAATTGAGAAAATATGGATTGAAACTACAATTCAAGATGCAAGACATCATGAATTGGGCTTGAAGAGATGTCAAGGCATTGTGGGCTTTATTCAAGCTATTGGGCAGCCAAAAACACAATTAGGGTCAAATGCAGAAAGGTCAATTTCGGAATAAAACTGGTATTGATTGAGCTGGAATTAACTTGCAAGCCATATACCGTTGGAAAGATAATTAAGATAGCTTTCCAAAGAATGTTACGGAGTTAGATTTGGAGTTCTCTAGAAGGAGTTATGACCAATTTATTACAGCATGCGCAGAATTGGAAATTTCAACGACTCCTTAACTAGTTAGGAAAACTACTCCGACTTGAACTAGGATTTAATCTTTTTCGGATTTTTTGGGTCTCTATTGGCCTATTTAAACTCAGCAACCTTGCTATGTAAGACAATTGAGAGATTAATGTTATTTGAATTTGAGAGAATTATTCTTTCTTTGGTTCTTTTGAGAACTAGTGAACTTATCAAGAATTTGCATTCTTGTGGCGTTCCAAATCAAGACTTATCACTCACCTTCTCATCTAAATCTTGAGTGTGGCGTCAATATCCTTCTCCATACCTTTGGTTCATGTTTGATTAAGCATTGGGTCAAGGTTTTGTTTGTCTTAAATCTGTTTAGAACTTTCTTGGGTAGTTGAAACTTCAAATTAAGTATTCTCCTTAAAGTTTCAATGTGGGATTCGCATCAATTGTGAATGAAATGCTAGTTATGCAACCCAAAGGGGGGTAAATTGGGTTTTTAAAATTTAATCTATTGCCCTAACAAAATAAAAAACAATAAGTTTGATAAAGTGCAATAATAAAAGAATAAGGGAAGAGAAATCAAACATGAGTATTTTTACGTGGTTCGGCAATCCTTACCCACGTCCACGCCTCTAAGCAAACGAAGTTTGAGGATTTCATTAATCAAGCCTTCCAAGGCTTCAAGTTCTTTACAAGTGACTTCAAGGTGTCAGCAAACCTTTACACTCAAGAGATTATCCCACAATCTCTTCACTCAAGTGTTTCCCATACTTAAACAATCATAAAGTTTACAATGAATTTGAGAAATACAACAAACACTCTCTATCTAGAGTTGATATATAAATGATAGCTCAATGAAGATTTAATCTATAAAGATTTACAAATTAGAAGCTCAATGAATCATGTATGAACTTGTTTCTACTTGTTCAAGAAGATAAACACGAGTTTGATTTGGGTTTATATAGTTTAGACTCGAAAAATAGCCGTTATAGATAAATTCAAATGCTGAAGTGGCTAGCCTCTTTTCTCAAGCGGTTAGCCGCTTACTATAATGAAGTTACCATAAAATTTGAAATTGCTACGTAATACTATTCATGAAATTATAATTTTACCCAAAAATTTTATTATTTATATTATAGCCTAAAAACTTATAAATATTTACAAATAGGTCTATTTTTGAAATTGTTTCACCTTACTACAATATCACTATTTATAAAATTATAATTTTACCTAATATATTTATATAATTGTACTATAGCTCAAAGTATTAAAATCTTTACGAACAAGTCTAATTTTAGAATTTATAAAAACTATTTCTCATTCCCACAACTTTCTGAAATTATGATAAGACCAAAAATATTTCTGATTTGTAAACAAACCTAAATTCATATTTAAAACATTACTTATTAAAATAAAAAATTATAAAACTTTTTCACTTTAATCTATTTTTAGAAAATTAATTATTTTGCATGAAATACTTAATTTATGATTAAAACTTTAGATTAATGAATTAAAATCTTGAGCTTCACAAATTGCTAAATCAAGTATAAATTAAATTATACCGGCTTTACAAGAATTTATCATAATCAAAAGTCTGTTGCATTCTAAACTTTGTTCTTAATTGAGCCGTTGTTCGTTGAGTGTCTTGAAGTTGATTTCATTTGATTCAGTTGCAAAAATACTATCCTTCAAAAGCTTAGTAAAAATGTGAAATACATTATTAATTTAAAACAATTAAGATACATATTTGTTATCATCAAAATTATATTATATGTAGCTTTTAGGCTAATAGTGAATTTTGGCTAGAAAGTGTTATATTTCTAAAACACGTTAAGTCTAAGAAAGGAATCTCAGTAAACCCCTCAAAGGTGAAAGTTGTATGCCAATGTGCTAGGCTAACTAATACTAAAGAAGTCAATAGCTTCTTGAGATTAACAGGTTACTACCAAAGATTTAGGGAAGGCTTCTCCATGATTACGATGTCATTGACCCCATTAACAAAGAAGAACGCCAAATTTGTTTCGATGCTAGAATATGAGAAAAATTTTAAAGAACTAAAACGACGATTGGTCACTACTTGAATCTTAGCCATTCCTAATAGCTTTTTTAAGGAATTTGTTATCTATAGTGATGCCTCCAAAAATGGTATTAGATGCGTTCTCATACAAAATGGGAACGTCATCACATAAGTTTCTAGATAATTAAGGAATATGAGAAGAACTATCTAACACATGATTTAGAGTTAGCAACAGTGGTGAATGCATTAAAAATATGGCAATACTATTTGATGAAAGCACATTGTAAGATTTATACTGATCACAAAAGCCTGAAATACTTTTTTACACCAAAGAAGTTAAACATGCGATAGTGACATTAGTTAGAGCTTGTTAAGGACTATGACAGTGAAATAAACTATCATCTCAGAAAAGTAAATGCACTAACAGATGCACTAAGCCCAAAGTCAAACTTATCAACTTTAAGAATTCTACTTAAGCCATTACAAAATGAGATATGCAAGGTGTAGATTGATCTAATGACAAAAGAACTAGCCCACATGACACTTTACTCAATCCTATTGGACAGGATAAAAAAAGTGTAATAAGTTAATTCCTACTTAAAGAATTTAAAGATAGAGACTAATTTAAGGAAGAAGATACCATTTAAGAACATAGAAAAAGGAATCATCTAATTCAATGATAGGATATGTGTACTAGATAATGAAGATCTAAAAAAGAAAATTCTAATTGAAGCTCACACAGCCCCATATTCACTTCACTATGGCACAACAAAAATGTACGAAGACTTAAAAAAGCATTATTGGTGGCTTGGTATAAAAAATGATATAGTCAAATTCATGGCTCAATGCCTCACTTGTCAACAGATCAAGGTAGAGTATTAGAGACCAGGAGGACTTTTGGAACCTAATCAAATTCCTCAATGAAAGTGGGAGAACATCACCATGCACTTCGTTCTTAGTCTCTCAAGGACTACAAAAATGTATGATGCCATTTTGGTGATAGTTGATCGACTCACAAAGTCTACCTACTTTTTGCCTATTCAGATGACGTACACCATGGACCAACTTACAGAAATATACATAAAGGGAATAGTCAAACTATATGGTGTACCCATCTCAATTATTTCTGACCAAGATACAAGATTCACCTCGATATTATAGGAGAAGCTACACAATGCTATGGAGACAAGATTAAATTTAGCACAGCATTTTACCCCTAAATAGATGGCTAGTCACAAAGGACGATTCAAGCACTCAAAGATATGTTGTGAGGCTGTACCATTGACTTTTAATGATCATAGAGCAAATAATTAGCATTAGTTGAATTTGCTTACAATAATAGCTATCAAGCAACAATCGACATGGTATCATACGAAGCTCTATATGGTAGGAAATGTAGGTCACCTATTTATTGGAATGAGATAGATGAGCAAAGATATCTTAGACCAGACATAGTTGCTGCCTCATCTAAAGTAATCGAGAAAATATGCCAAAGAATACAAGCAGCCCAAAATCGACGAAATAGTTATGTAGACAAAAGATGAAGGCCTTGTTGTGCAAATTTTATTGAACTCGCAAGTGCACGAATCTATTGTAGAATAGATTAATGGTGACGAGTGTCGATCCCACGAGGAGGTTGATTTTAATTATGTGCTGAATTAATTTTCTTTTAATGGGAACAATTAAATTATGGTAACTTTATCCTAAATTGTGAATTAAAATGACGGGAATAATTAAGAATGAAACTGTTATAATAAAGCACTTGGGTATCCGGATCCGCATCAACATGCTCCATGGGCTAAATATTCCATATTAATACCAATTAAATCATAAGGGGGGATTCCATACCTCATGAACCACTCTCCAATAAGTATGGTGCCAAGGGCTTATCGTGCCAAATAATAATAACCTTGTACTAGGGTGCCGGTTTAACTAGGGCTGTATCTAGACAAGATTATTATTATTTGTCGACGAAAAGTCAAAACAACCACAAATATTAGAGGGGAAGAGAAAGTAAATTTACCAACTTAAGCCCATGGGACATGTTGAGACTTCACCTTCAACCCAAGCTCAAAAAGAAATTAGCCACTCATATTTTAATTAAGGATAAAAAAGGAAATTCTATTAAAATACAAAGAAACTACAAGAAGGAGAAGGAATTTCAGAAATCTAAGCTTAAAAATGAATTCATGGGTCTCAAATTAGGGGGGGAGAGCCCCATTTTTATAGATACATTGAGTGAATCGTGACCATCGGATTAAAAATAGTTCGAATGCTCAGAATTATGCCACGTCATCAGTCAACAGTCAATAGTAAACAGTCAACATTCAACAGTCAACATTTACACAGTAAGTCCGAATAGGAAATAATCCCATGTATGCGCATGTACTGTACACATAATTTTTGCTCCACTGAGATACTGCCACGTCATCGATCTACAGTACATAAGAAATTTAGCCCATTATGATTGTGACACATCATCAGTCAAGGCCACGTCATAGGTCAATGCCACGTAAGCAGTCAATTCCACATAATTCGTCCAATCAGATACTGTCATGTCATAGATAGTTGCCACATCATCGGTCCGTATATATGAACAGTGTCGTGAACAGTATGTATGAACAGTACCGTATATGTGAACAGTAACTTTTCCTTTAATGCTCTTCTTAAGGTTTTCAACCGTCCTGAGTCCAAATATGACGTCCGTTTTGCTGTCTGATCACTCATTTATTGTGAAACGATCATGATACCCCTAAAATACATAAAATACATAATTATAATAAAACACATATAATTAAATAACAAAATACTTAAATAAATAAAAGTAGCAATGTTAGTGAGATTTAAAGTATAAAATGACAATTTTCTCCTTTATAAATATACACTTTCTAACACTCAACAGGCCCTTCGAATTTCAAATTGGGGAGAAAGTATTTTTAAAAGTTGCCCTAGGGAAAGGATTGATGAGATTTAGAAACAAGGAAAAATTAAGCCCATGGTTTATTGGGCCATTTAAAATACTCGAATGTGTCAGCAATGTCTCCTATCGACTTGTGCTCCCTCTATCATTATCAATGATACACAATATCTTTCATATCTCCATTTTAAAGAAATATGTTCTAGACCCCTCTCACGTGCTAGACTGTAAATCTATTCAACTAGAAGAAGACTTAACCTACGAAGAGCGTCTAGTTTAAGTACTTTATAGAATGATAAAGGAGTTAAGGAATAAGATGATCGTGCTGGTTAAAATAATATAGCAAAATAGTTCAGTGGAGGAGGCAACATGGGAGAGTGAGGAAGAAATGAAGAATAAGTATCTCGAGCTATTCAATAAATAAATTTCAAGGATGAAATTTTTTTCAAATGTGAGGAGATTGTGAGATATAATTTTCTTACTCTAATATAACATAACAAACTCTCTAAAGTAGTAGTAATAATAATAATAACAATAATAATAATATAATAACTAATAATAATATGGTAAAATATAATAATTAATTCTAAAGTAATGATGACATAAGTGATTATGTAATAAGAGATGTTGTAGAGATATTAAGATTTTAGAAATTTCTAAGATATTTATGGAGAGATAAATCTCAACCGTTAATTAAATACTAAAGTGGCAAAATACTAGCCATCCATGGGCCTTAGAAAATCTTATAAATAACCCCAGCCCTTTCATTTTCCATAAACCTTAGAAATCCAATCTCTTTCTATTCTAAGCTTAAGCATAATTAATAAAGAAATTCTCATGTTAAGAAGGAAGGTTTAGAGGATTCAAAGGAAAGAGGTAAGTAACACTTTACTTCAATTGTAATGTAAAGACAATATGTTTAAATTAGCTTTGAATAATAATTTTTTTGTGCTAAGTTTAGTTTTAAATAATCTTTTATCTTAGGATGATTATTATGGTGCAATTGGTTATTATCAAATCTTTACATGGCTGGCTATGCTACGTATATTATGATATCAACTTAATCATCCTTATATGGTCGGCTATTCTATCTATATTATGATGCTTTACTACTTACTTGATGCTTTGCTACTTACTTAATTGTATGCTTATTGTACAAATTTTATTGAACTCACAAGTGTACGAATTTATTGTAGAATAGATTAATGGTGACAAGTATCGATCCCACGATGAGGTAGATTTTAATTATGTGTCAAATTAATTTTCTAAATGAGTGGTTGAAATTATAGTGCAATTATCCTAAATTTTGATTGAAATGATCGGAATAAAAAAAATAACTACTATTATAATAAAGCACTTGGGTATCTGGATCCGTATCAACATGCACCAGAGCTCAATATTCCTTATTAGTATCAATTAAATCATGAAGGAAAAATCCACTCCTTATGAACCACACTCTAATTAATATAGTGCTAAGGGCTTATCGTGCCAAACAGTAATAACTATATTATTACTATCTATCAACGAAAAGGTAAAATATCCACAGAAATTAGAGAGAAAGAAAAAATAAATTTACCAATTAAACCGATAGAGTATGTTCAGACTTCACCTTCAACCCAAGGTTGAAAGAAAATTAGCTATTTATATTTAAACTAGGGATAAAATAAAAATTTTATTAAAATACGTCGAAAATACAAGATAGAGAATGAATTACAAAAAATGAAGCTCAAAAATAAACTCAGGGGTGTCAAATTAAGGGGGAAACCCTCTTTGTATAGATACAATAAGTAAATCATGGCCATCGGATTAAAACAATTTGGACGCACTAGATTACGCCAGGTAGGAAGCTTTGATTGGTTTAAATGCATCATCAAGGCTATTATCTCGTGTATATGTATATACTGTACGCACCTTTTCCTGATCCACTAATATACTGCCATGTCATTATTTAACAGTTCATAAATATTTTAATCTAATAAGATTATGATACCTCATCACTCAAACCACGTCATCAGTCAACACTATATAATCAATAAATACCACATCATTCCCCTAATCAAATGCCGCCACGTCATTAGTCGATGCCACATTATCCGTTAATTCCACATCATCGTACAATATATATAACAGTGTCATGAATAGTATCATGAACAGTACCATACATGTGAACAGTATCGTAAATGTGAACAGTGACATTTATACTTTTATGCTCCTCCTAAGATTTTCGATCGTTCTAAGTAGATTTACTAACGGTTTTGTCATCCGATATCTCGTTTATTGTGAAATAACTATGATGCCCCTAGAATTCATAAAATACTTAATTATAATAAAACACACATAATTAAAATCACAAGAAATTTGAATACATAAAAGTAAGGAAGTTAATGGAACTTGAAGTGTAAAATGATGATTTTCTCCTTTTTAAATATATATTTTCTAGCACTTAACACACCCCCCAACTAGTTTATTACTAGTTCCTAGCAAATTAAGCAAAACTAAATTTAAACCTAAAACCTTTTTTTATCATAAACAATGGTGTTTATTTAATCAAACTTGTGATAATAATCAAATAAAAGTACAAACATTATCTTCAGTTTATTTAATCAAGCTTATGATAATAATCAAATAAAAGTATAAGCATTATCTTTAATTTTTAAGAAATATCACTCCCAAATCAACCTTCTACATGAATCAATTCAGTAGACTTTTGTCACAGTTATCGTAATCAAGTTGCTTTCAAGAATGACATGTTAATACCCCAAAATCTCACCAGTAGTGACACTTTCACAAAGAAATTAAACCTAATAACAATAGTCATTTCTATGAATGGTAAGTTCAGAGAAAATATTAAAGTAATATCACACAATCTCACCAAGATGAAATAAATGTGCCACATATTATAAATAATATGATCTTAAGCCAAAATGTGAGTCAGACCAATGTATTTATTTATTTATTTTTATATATATTTTATGCATCACTACATCTTTACAGCCCATGTAACTAGTTTCTACTTCAGACTATAGTTCCTTAAAAAAAAAAAGACTTTTATTAATACATAACGTAGGCTAGGAATAAGGCAAATAAAAAAGAAAAAAAGGGAAAGAAAAACAAAATACATGTTTGAGAAAAAATAGAGTTTTTTTTTTAAGATTACAGGGTACATCTTTTTTTTAAAACTTATATATTTGAATTTTTTCCTTTTCTTTTCTTTTTGTTCTTCTTTTTTTTTCCTAAGGTACAATTTTATTGAACAAAAGAATTATTTATATTTTTCTTAAATATGAATGGGTGATGGAACTTGTACTACATCGAGTAATATTTTAGATTAGAGTTGGGTTGAGATGATGATTTAACAAAGAAAAAGATAATAATTTTTTTAAAAGTCTCAAAAGGGTTAACTAAGAATATTTCACAAAAGGGATAGCTAGAAAGGCTCAAACGGGTCAAAGATGACCTTTATATCATCTTTTAAGGCTTTAAATAATCTTCCATATCTATTAGTTAGATAAACTTTCAGACGTTATAACACATAATTTTTTTCTCCTTTTTTTGAAAGGCTGACTCAAAAAAATTTAGAGATTATATATCAAATAATAAACTGTTAATCTGTATAAAAAATGGAAAAAAGGATTACTCTTCAAGAAAAATAGCAGGTTTAAGAACTCAATTAGAATTTATTATGACATGTATATTCCTTCAAACAATTCATATTTTGTCTTTGATATCAATATGTAGAGTAGCAAACATGGTGTAATAAAAATCAAGACTAAGAATAATAAAATACTAAAATTTGAAAGCCGTCATGTCAAAAAGATCATAAAATTTTTTTAATTTTTTTAGTTAAAAAAATAAGAAAATGTATTTCTAGAATCACGACATTCCATATTCAGCCATCTTCAACTCAAAATTTTGAAAGTGTATATTGATAAAGGAGAAGTTGAAAAAATTACACTTAAAATTAAGCTTAATAATAAAAAATAACTGAAAAGTAAATATTTTTTTAACTTTCAAACTAAGAAGATGCATTTCTAGAGTTATTACACCCTATATTCAGTCATCTTTGACGTAAAAGGTTAACCTCAGTTAGTTTCTATAATAAAAATTAGTAAAAGCTTCACCAAAATTAACATATTCTATAATTATCAACTATTCCCTCCCCCAACCAGAATGAAACATTATCCTCAATGTTTTAAAGGAAAGAAGTAGAGATTAGAAGATATCACCTGGGTGCGGTAATACAGAAGAAAATATTTACAAATGGAGAGTTAAATCTAATTTGCACTTCTTGCTGTGGCTACTACTACCATCATTAGTTAGCCACTCCAACACTAAGGTCCTGGGATATGACTTTAGTCTATAAGCTTGTAACAAATCAAGTGGCTTATTAACAGTGTGAGCACAAATAAAAATTCTTTTTATTATGGAAGGAATGAAATAAATTTTTATTGATGCATTCATAAAAGTTATTGACATTTAACAAACCGATGGGTTTCTGATGAAAGTTCAGATAAGACCACGATGCAAATGTCATTAGTGCCTCTAAACTTGTAAGATCTCCTAGTAAGAAAATAAAGACATCAGCATGATTAGCATTTTAGTTATTCTCTCTTGCATATCTGAGATGATTAACTCTTCTTCAGTTGGTGAGTCAGAAAAACAGCCAAAAGGTTTCAGGGTTATTGGAATGACAGCCAAAAGGTTTCAGGGTTATTGGAATGATACCTAACACTTAGCTCCCTCTGGTATGAGTGGCTTCTAAAACTAGTTTTGATAACCCTTGGTCATGTCCTTTATAAACCAAGTGTAGTTTCTGATAAGAACTATCAAGAGAATACCATTAAAGCTTCAAGTGATCCTTTGCACATTCATGAAGGCCCAATTACAAGAGTTAGAGCCAAAAAGATACAAGCTGCTTTAAATGGATTAATTGAGAAAATATGGATTGAAACTACAATTCAAGATGCAAGACATCATGAATTGGGCTTGAAGAGATGTCAAGGCATTGTGGGCTTTATTCAAGCTATTGGGCAGCCAAATACACAATTCGGATCAAATGCAAAAAGGTCAATTTCGGAATAAAACTGGTATTGATTGAGCTGGAATTAACTTGCAAGCCATATACCGTTGGAAAGATAATTAAGATAGCTTTCCAAAGAATTTTACGGAGTTAGATTTGGAGTTCTCTAGAAGGAGTTATGACCAATTCATTACAGCATGCGCAGAATTGGAAATTTCAACGACTCCTTAACTAGTTAGGAAAACTACTCCGACTTGAACTAGGATTTAATCTTTTTCGGATTTTTTTGGGTCTCTATTGGCCTATTTAAACTCAGCAACCTTGCTATGTAAGACAATTGAGAGATTAGTGTTATTTGAATTTGAGAGAATTATTCTTTCTTTGGTTTTTTTGAGAACTAGTGAACTTATCAAGAATTTGCATTTTTGTGGCGTTCCAAATCAAGACTTATCACTCACCTTCTCATCTAAATCTTGAGTGTGGCGTCAATATCCTTCTCCATACCTTTGGTTCATGTTTGATTAAGCATTGGGTCAAGGTTTTGTGTGTCTTAAAATCTGTTTAGAACTTTCTTGGGTAGTTGAAACTTCAAATTAAGTGTTCTCCTTAAAGTTTCTATGTGGGATTTGCATCAGTTTCCTAGCTGTTATACTTTGACCAAGATCTACGACTGCCTCAATAATTTTTTTATATTTGCCATAGTTAAATTCAAAGAGTACATAAATGTTCTTGATTTGATTGTTGGGAGTAGCTGCCATTAGATACTTCTCAAAAATAATTTGAGAGTGCCTTAAAAAAGTCATATTTAATGATCTTGGTGACAATAATTCACAGTTGTAAATGAGGTAGCATGTCTTGTCAAATATCTCGTGAAGCACATAACTCAAGAGTAAAAAAGAAAATAGTAAAAAGAGAAAGCAAATAATGATGGCATGAACTATTAAAGACAAAAAGGTAAGTGATCAAACAATAGTGAAATAAAATAACTTTGAAATAAAAAGATATTTACAAGTAGTTGCGACTATGACTCACATCTTCCTCTGGTTTTACATCAAAAAATGACTTGAATACCCTCTATGGGTCAAAGATAGGCTTCCCATCTAATTTTCTTATAAACTAACAAATAAGATTATTTATAGTCAGATTTCTGAGACTATATTTTACACATTCTTTTTCGAATAATGGTCATAACTGGAGTATTGCATTTTGTACGTATTTATTGGGATGTGTTTCAAGAGATAAAAGAATATCATCTAATGACTCTTTATTCAAGTCATCCCTAATGAATTAAATTTTATCTTTCCTGTTATCAGACACCATTCCTAAAGAATATAGCTTTTTATCGCATCTTATTCTAGTACACTTATGACAAATATTAGAGAGCTTTTGAGCTCTCCATTTTCTTAATAAATTTCTTTTACAATAACTAGGTGTGTATGTAATAAACTTGAGAGGCAACTCACCTCCTAACTACACTTTAGCTTCGAATATCTATCGAATGTTAGCAAGAATGTTACTCTGCATAAGCAATTGCATGCGTTCGAACCGAGCTTTATAAACAGTTAAGAGAGCATTTTGAGAAAGTGAAGAAAATCACTTATAAAGTTTTCCTAAGATCGTGTCTCTGTCTATACCTTCAACTCAGAATATCAGTTTATTATGAGAAATTGAAGTAACCGACGTTGATTATCACAGAGTACCGTTATCTGCCACTTAATCAAGATAACAAACTAAAACACATAATGAAAAATTAAAGTCTGAATCATGCTGGTATTGAATTTATCTCAAGCTCTAAATGGATGCTGGAGATGCCTCTCTCAATTTCTTTGAGACCTCCTTCTAAATTCTCAACATGGGCTACTAACTCTGGTAGTTGTAGCTTTCAGTTATGATGTGTTTTATAAAATCATATCTGGCTTCTGAGATGAGATTGTAAATTTCAAAACTGTCTAAGAATGTTGAAGAGATGCTTTTTAGTTGAGATATTCATGAGGAAAAATTATAAGAGAAAATTTAATAGTTAAACAAACACACTTATGTGAAAATAATTAAAAATAGAAAAGAAAACTTTAAATCATAGAAAGTAAACAAAAAAAATGATAAGTCACTTAAATATTTTACACTATTTTCTCCATATAGTTGATATTCGTGATATGGCTTTACTTTTCTAACCATTAACTTTAAAAATTACACCGTTCTTTAGATTCTTAAATTTAATGGCTCCATATGAAAAGCAGTATGGACAATAAATAGACCAGATTGACAGTTTAAAAAATATTTACTTTTCAATCTTTTTTTATGTTTATTTTAAGTATGATTTTTTTAACTTTTTTTTTATAAATGTACACTTTTAAAATTATGAGTTGAAGATGGTTGAATATGGAATGTAGTGATTCCATAAATGCATTCTCTTATTTTTTTAAACAAAAAAATTAAAAATAAATTTTATGATCTTTTTGACATGATGACTTTTAAATTTTAATATTTGTATTATTCTTGATCTTGAGTTTTATTACACCATGTTTGCTACTTTACATGTTGATATTAAAGATAAAAATATGAGTTGCTTGAAGGAATATACTTGTTATAAAAAATTTCAAGTGAGTTCTTGAACCTGTTATTTTTCTTTAAGAGTAGCCATTTTTGCTCATCTTTATACAACTTAGCAGTTTATTATTTTATGCATGATCTCTAAATTCCTTTTGAGTCAACCTTCTAAAAAAAATTTGTGTTTTGCTATGTCTAAAAGTTTATCTAACTAGTAGATATGAAAGATTATTTAGAGCCATAAAAGACGATAGAAAGGTCATTTTTGACCCGTTTGAGCCTTTCTAACCATCCCTTTTGTGAAATATCCTTAGTTAACCCTTTGTTAACTTATCATCTTGACCCAACTTCGATCTAAAATATTACCTGATGTCGTATAAGTTTCATCACCCATTCGTGTTTAAGAAAAATGTAAATAATTATTTTGTTCAATAAAATTGTGCCTTATTAAAAAATATTAATATATATATATATATATTAATAAATGTAAATAATTAGTTAAAAAAAGATGTCATAATCTTTTTTTAAAAAAATTCTACTTTTTCTCAAACATGTATTTTATTTTTCTTTTCCTATTTTTCCTTCTTTATTCGCCATGTCCCTAGCCCACATTACGTCTTAATAAAAATCCTTCTTAATTTTGAGGAATTATACTCTAAAGTAGAAACTAGTTACATAGGCTGTAAAGATGTAGTGATGCATAAAACAAAATAATATATATATATGAAGAAAAAAATAAATACATTGGTTAGACTTATATTTTAACTTGAGATCATATTATTTTTAAGCTGTGGGCACATTTATTTCATCTTGGTGAGAGTGTATGATATTACTTTAATTTTTTCTCTCAATATATCATTCATGGGAGTGACTATTAATATCAAGTTTAATTTCTTTGTGAGAGTGTCACCACCGATGAGATTTTGAGATATTAACATGTCATTCTTGAAAGCAACTGGATTGATTCGTGTGGATAGTTGATTTAGGAGTAATATTTTTTAAAGACTAGAGATAATGCTTACACCATTATTTGATTATTTTCATAAATTTGATTAAATAAACACGACAATTCAAAAAAAAAGGTTTTGGGTTTGAATTTGATTTCACTTAATTTGCTAGAGACTAGCAATAAATTATTTGAGGGGTGTGTTGAGTGCTAGAAAATATATATTTATAAAGGACAAAGTCATCATTTTACACTTCAAGTTCTACTAACTTCCTTACTTTTATGTATTCAAGTCTCTTATGATTTTAATTATGTGTGTTTTATTATAATTAAATATTTTATGTATTTAGGGGCATTATGGTTATTTCATAATAAATGAGACATCGGATGACAAAATGGACAGTAAATTTGAACTCAGAATGGTCAAAAACCCTAGGAAGAGCATAAAAGTATAAATGTCATTATTCATATGTACGGTACTGTTCATGGTATAATTCATGACACTATTCATATCTACTGTACGATGATGTGGCATTGACTGATGATATGGTACTGACCAATGATGTGGCAGCATTTGATTGAAGGAATGATGTGGCATTGACTAATTATGTGACATTGACTGATGACGTGACTTGACAGAACTTGGCATGTGACGCAATCTTGTGTGTCCAAATTGTTTTAATCCGATGACCATGATTTAATCGTTGTATTTGTAAAAAGAGGGTTCCCTCTAATTTAACACCCCTAAGTTCATTTTTTGAGTTCCATTTTCTATAATTCCTTCTCCATCATGTATTTTCTATGTATTTTAATAAAATGTTTATTTTATCTCTAATTCAAATATGAGTAGCTAATTTTCTTTCAAGCTTGGGTTGAAGGTAAAGTCTCAACATGTTCTATGGGCTTAATTGATAAATTTATTTTCTCTTCCCCTGTAATTTCTATGAATGTTTTGATTTTTTGTTGACAGATAGTAATAACACAGTTATTATTGTTTAGCACGATAAGTCCTTAACACCATGTTAGTTAGAGCGTGGTTCATGAGGAGTGGATTTTTCTTTCATGATTTAATTGGTACTAATAAGGAATATTAAATCCTGATGTACATTGATACGGATCCAGATACCCAAGTACTTTATTATAATAGTTGTCATTTTTAATTATTCTCGTCATTCGAATTCAAAAGTTAGGATAATTTCACCATAATTTCAACCACTTAGTTAAAAAATTAATTCAACACATAATTAAAATTTACCTTCTTGTGGGATCGACACTCGTCACTATTAATCTATTCTACAATAGATTCGTCCACTTGTGAATTTAATAAAATTTACATAACAATGCGGAGTCCCAAACAAGGCGAAATGTATGTGGACATAACAAGATTTTGGTTATATAATGGGCTTAATTATGTTTCTATCAAGGCATTAATAGTATAAGTTTACTTAGCTATAGAGCTGATTTTGAGATATGTTACTAAGAAATCTTTATATTTTGTAACAAATTTTTGTGTAACAAATCTTTTATATTCATAAATTATAAAATGCTTATTTTGAAATTCATATCTATAGTAAAAGTGTGGAATGTTTCACATGTTTTTAATCATTTTAGTTACAATGACAAATGTAAAGTGTTACAAATTGGTATCAGAATCTAAGGTTTAAAATGATTCTGTAGACTATCCATATGCACAAGCCAAAGAGAGGACAAAGCTTAACTCTTAGTAAGAATTAGGAATTAGGATAATGGAACATCTTACATTTAATTTGTTTGACATATTGAAGCTAGGTTGAAAAATTATTGAGATATCAAGTGCTAGGGGTAATAGAGGTAGAAGTGTGGTAGGAACTTTAAGGGAGCAATCCTCCGTAATGGATCGACTTACTAACATTGTAGCACGAGCTCTTGGAAAGAGAAGTTAGAAGAGATGAAACTACTAAAGTGATAAACAATACCAGTATTGAATTTAGAAGATTAAATATATCTATATTTGAAAGAGGTGTGAATCTTGTTATAGGAGACTAATGGTTACAAATCATGAAAAGAATTATCGAAGTAACAAAAATACCAAAAGAAGAAAAGGTCCTTTGTGTTTTCTTTATGCTAAGAGGAGTAGCAGAGCATTGGTAGGATTCCATCAGCGATTCCATAATAAAGCAACAATGCAATAGAAGGAATTTAAAGAACACTTTTATAATAGTATTTTTTAAAGACAGTTTACTATGTCAAAAAAGGGGAATTCATTTATTTACAACTAGAAAAGATGATTATGTTAAAATATGTCTAAAAATTTTATGACCTCTCTCGCTATGCCCTACATATAGTCGTTGTAGAAGACTTAAAAAAGGATTATTTTATGCAAGGATTATGTAAGAATCTTGCAAAAGACTTCAAGGTAGCTGGAATTTGTGATACCTCCTTCAATGAAATCATAGATTGAGCCTTGGTAATTGAGCAAGTGGATGAAGAAAAGAAAGAAGAAAAACTAAAGAACAAAGAAAGCATGGATGAAGGGAATTTTATAGCTAACCATGGAAGACAGCTCTCAAATAACAATAAGGCAAATAAAGTACCAACAGTCCAAGAGCAAGATAAGAGTAAGCATATAAGGAATCATTAGAAATAAACCCTGTAAAAGCTAAATGCAATCAATGTCGTAGTACTCACCCTGGGGAATACCGAGTCAATACTAGAACATATTTCAAATATGAGAAAGAAGGACATCTTATTAGAGATTTTCCAGATAATAGTACGTAATAAAAAATGGCCTAAAACGCAAATATTTACACTAACCAAAGCGGAAGCAGAGGCAAACCCCTCAACAATATCAGGTGAGCTATCTATCTTTGAAACTTCTGCACATGTCCTTTTAGTCTCATGCTTCAATCTGGTGAAATTTTTAATCTAGGATAGCTAGTCAATGCATGCGAGGTCAACATTGGTGGTCGTACACTATATGTTGACCTAATAATCTTTGAGATGCATGACTATGACATAATCATTTGCATTGATTATGAGAAAAAGGAGGTAACATTTCAACCACCATAAAAGGAATCATTTGCATTCAAAAAACGATGCAAATAGAAAAGAATGTTTGTCATTTCTACCTTAAAGGTAATCTGATTATTAAAAAAAATGTGTGATGGATACTTAGCAAGTGCGGTCATCAAAATAGAAGAACAAAGGCCCAAGCTGGAGAATATTCTAGTTGTGAATGAATTTCCTGAGGTCTTCCCTGAAGAACTCTTAGGGTTATCACCTGATTGAGAAGTTAAGTTCAAAATTGACTTGTTACCAGGAATTGCCCTAATCTCGAAAGCGCCCTACAAAATGGCTCCATCAAAATTAAAGAAACTAAAAAATTAATTATAAAACTATTAAAAAAAGGTTACATACGTCTAAGTCATTTATTATGGGGAGCATCGGTGCTGTTTGTAAAGAAAAAGAATATATCAATGCATATGTGTACTGACTATCGAGAACTAAATAAATACCCACTTCCATGCATCGAAATCTATTTGATCAATTACAAGGAGCATTAGTATTATAACATCCTATGTTTATAACTGTAATTAAGGTGATTAGAGAAATGAGAACATTCAACACTTTTGGTCTAGATATAGATTTTCAAATAGGTTTTTTTTTAAGTATAGAACATAAAAAGTTTGTTATATAAAAAAATTTCGTTACAAAATATAAAGATTTCTTAGTAACATATCTCAAAACCAATAATATTTATGTTTGGACAGAAACACAATTGAGCCTATCATACACCTAAGATATGTTATGCCTATATGCACTTTGCCTCGGTTTAGACGTAGCATCATCTTACCCTATATATTATTTCCTGTAATGTAAGGACTATATGAGCAAATGCCTAGCAAGATAACACTTTATTGACTTAATGAACATTAAATCTTCAAAAAAGACATAAAACCATATTGAAGACTTAGATGCGCTATATTACAATGTTGGCACTTTTCATCTTTTAACATGACTTGACCTGGGGCCACATTCAATGGTTGATCTTTTGGACATTACATATTGCCATCCCTAAAAGACTAGCTATATTTAATTATTGATCTTTTGTGCATTACGTATTACTGTCTTCAAAAGACTACTCTTTGCTTAGCTTTGAGGGCTTACCCCCTTAAGAACTTTGCTAATGTTTGTAGTAATAGCCACCCATGAAATACAAGCATAATGGAAGGTTAATCGCATTATAGTTGTCATAACAATATAAAGGATTATTTAATGATGAATTTAAATATAAAAATAAGTTTGTCCTTACATTTTTGTAGTTTGAGTATTACTTACCACTTTTCCTTAACTTCTTTAAACCTCCCTTACTTGAGAATTTCTTTGGTATTGATGTTTTGACTTGTAATTGAAGTTAATTGGATTTCTAACGTTTATGGAAAATGAAAGGACTCAGGGGGTATTTATAGGATTTCCTAAAATTAATAGGTGGTTAGGATTTTGTCACCATAGCTCTTAATTAATGGTGGAGATTTATCTTTTCATAAATATCCTAGTAATTTCTAGATTTTAAAATATCTCTACAGCATCTCTTATTGCATCATTACTTATGTCATTGCTTATGCCATTGTAATTCTAGAAGTTCTAAATATTTCTACAAATCTATCTTATTACATCATCATTGATGTATGACTCATGTCATCGTAATTCTAAAATTTTTAAATATTTCTACAATGATCTCTTATTACATCATTACTTATGTCATCACCTATGTCATTAACACTCTAGAATATACAATAATGAATAATCAAGAAGATTTGTTAATTAAAATCAATTCTATTATATTTTAGTGTGCAAGTCGGACCTAATAATTTCCTCCCTCTTTAATAAAGTTTCGTCCTCGAAATTTACTTACTGAATATTGAATAACTCATGATATTTTATTTTTCATATCTTTCTCACATTTTATGTAACCTACTCTATGAGTTTAGTTTGTTATATTATTTTTTATTTACAGAAATCATTTTGTTTCTCTCGCCCTACTACTTGTGTTTACCCTTACATTTAACATTTGAATAGTTTATTATTATTGTTGCTATATTATTATCTAACTTCTACATTTTAGACAAATTAAGTATAAGATTTTTAAATAACTAATTCCAAATTATTACTAGAAAGCTGAGCCCTTGTCCCTCCCTTGACTTGTGTATATGGACGATCTACAAAATCATTTTAAACCTTGGGCTTTGAAATCTTCAGCCATTGACAAGTGGTCTTAACTTGCTCATGTGACATATTTTCTCTCCCTTTTCATCGAAACAAGACTACTACCCCTCACTCCTACTTGAATGCTTCTCCTACTCACCAAACTAAGCCAATTTTGTTGATTTGGATCCAAGCCTTGATTTTAAATTCAAATCTCTAACCTGAATCCGCTCTAAATCGTACCCTTTAGAGCAAAAGCAAAGGCTAAACACACTCAAACATAATTATACAACACGACAAACAGTAAAGTGTCGGCAAGCTGATGTGTCTCAGAGTGAGATAGCATCAGTGTCTGAGTCAGTGTCGTCGTCAGCAGGTATTTTGAAGGCCTTTTCGGGATGAGTACATCCTGGAACGCAGGGCCATGGGCAGAATTGGGCTCGTTGTGCTTCATCTGGATCAGGTGATGGATTGGGCCGGACTTGGGAACAATAAGGTAGAAAAGACTGTTCTGGTGGCTGGCTTGTTGGTTGATGACTCGTGCTTGCTTCATTGAAGTATGTGGGTGGTGTCTGAAGTTGTTCTAGGTGTTGAGTTAAGGACATGAAGTCCTCCCAAGGGTCTTGAGCATCTTGGAATAAGAAGTTAGTGTAATCTGGCTTTTCTTCCTTGAGAATAATCCCTGAAGTTTTAGGAGTGGAGAGGGCTGAAGGAGTTGGGACTATGAGAATATCATGCTGAGGACCAAGTGAGGTGTGGAAGATGTCTTTTGGTGGATCTGACCTATGATTAAGTTGGCAAAGGAAGGTGGTCAGATTTCTCTGAATATTTTGATCCTGTTCAAGAAGGGCTGGATGTGGCAGAGTTTGCCATTCTCTTGCTTGGTCTACAGTCTAGAAGTTGTCAATGTGTGGATGTTGAAAATATGGCCTGTGAATGGTGAAAACAGATGTGAACATGTCTGCTTCTGTGTCTGGCATTTTCTCAAGATTGTGGAGGAGGATTATCTGTTGCAATTTCATTCTCCACCAAGGAATTGGAGAATACCATTCTAGTACTGTCCAGATAAGGGAAGTGGACTGTTCAGGATCCATGAGGTGTCTGGATAATGGTCTGACTGGAAAGACAAGTTTTGTAACGTAGAGGACTGTAAGGCACCAAATGTACCATAACTCGTCTTCAGTGATTCCTTTGAGAGGATGGAGATATAAACCTGTAAGGAATAAATCTTTTGGATGGAAATCCATGACAGGGATGGAGTCAGTAAGGAAATAGGCTTTGAGAAAGAACCTAAAAACATATTTTCGGGCAAAGTCTTGAATAGCAAAGGCTGAGTTGAAAGTTTTGCCAGGGGAAAAATATCTTTTGGTTAAAGCCTGTGTTGGTAGGGAGGTTGCCATAAGGATGAAAGGAAAATGGTATTGAGAGGAAATGCAGGATAGATGCTGGGATGGTTTGGAAAGTCTGGATAGAAGATCAGGGATGAGGTTCTGGGTTCCTTTTATATGCTTCACAGAGAAGTCATATTTGGAGAACCAGTCTTTCAGTCGTAGAAGCATCTTCTCTGGAATATTCTTTCCTTTTGAGCTGAGGATGGCTGGGAAGGATGAGCTGTCTAATCGGATAAGAAAATGATAACCGATTAAATGATATTCAAATTTTTTAATACCATTTTTCTCGGCTAAAATCTCTTTGTAGATACTGTGGTAGTGGCATTGTGAGTCAGAGAAATGTCTAATAGCGTATCCGATAAGATTCTCTTTTCCATTGAGTTCTTCGAGGAGTACAGCACCCCATGAGGTGTCACTTGCATCTGTTTGTAAGATCCGGTTGCCATCTGTAATGAGCTTTAATGGTGGAGGATCTTGTGCAATCTTTTTTAACTCAGTGACAGCTGTAGTATGGGTGTCATTCCATTCTGGAGGCTTCTTTTTCAATAAAGCCGAAAGTTGTGCTGTATGTCTGTCCACGTGAGGGATGAAGTCACGGATGTAATTGATGATACCAAGGAATTGCTGGATCTGCTTTCTGGATAAGTGTTGATCTGGAAAGTGAAGCAGTTCTTGGGCAATGTGCTTTTCTGGTTGATAGTGACCGTCTTTGATGACCATGCCAAGGAATTCAATGTTGGAGGTGGCTATGGTGCTTTTCTTGGGTGACAGCATGATACCATGAGACTGAATGATATCAAGGAAATGATTTAACAGCTGGCGATGTTCTGCATGTGTTTCTGAAAACAACAAAATATTGTCAATGTAAATCAATGCATGATGCAAAATAGGTTGAAAGATTTTGACCATTGCTTTTTGGAAAATGGAAGGAGCAGTCTTTAAACCGAAGGGTAAAACTGTCCATTGATAATGAGCATTCGGAATGCAAAAAGCAGTTTTGTATCTTTTAGAGGGTTCAAAGCCTAATTGCCAAAAACCTGATTTTAAATCAAATTTTGAAAAGATTTGGGCATTCTTCAAATATGTGAAAATGTTTTGTCTTTTTGGAAGAGGAAATTTGTTATCTTGTAAAAACATGTTTAAAGGCTGATAGTCGATGACTAATCTCTTTTTTCCACGGACAAGTTCTGAGTGTTTTTCCACATAAAAAGCTTGACAAGCCCACTGAGAAGTTGTGGGTTCAATCAGACCTTGGGCCAAAAGTTGTGAGCATTCATTTTGGGCTAAGACCAAGTCAGAAGGACTCATTCCCGGATGGGTGGCTTTGGTAGGGTTGGTGTCTTCATTTTAGCTTGAAGGGGAACTTAATGAAGAAAGACTTATTTTTCCATAACGGACTTGGATGGGTGAATTCAGCATGAGACTCAGGGCAAAACTGGAGTAGTTTGGCTGAGATATCTTGGTAAGACTGAGGTGAATTGGAAAGACTGTAGAGTCTGAGGATGTTTATGAAGGGTTTGAACATGGATTTGACTCGAATACCGGTAGGAAGGATTTGGAGGTGAGGGACTTTGGAGATGGTATCGAAACCTAGTAAGATGTCTTTATCAGGAAGGTTAGAACCAATGACATGTGTCCAAATAACACAATTTGGGAAGATCCGAATACCAATGGGATGTTTGGTAATCAAATCTATTATGAAAACTTTTCCATCGGCTGCTTTGAAATGTTCTGTATGAGGTTTCCAATGCTGTGATGGAAGGATATCTGGATTGAGCATAGTCTTTTGAGCGCCTGTGTCAAAAAATCCAATGACAGGTAGAGGTCTGTGGAATTTTGAGGGTAAAACCTGGATTTTGACTGATGGAATAGGAATGGAGGAATCCAGTGACAAAGATTGTTGGTTGTAGACAGTGAGTAATCCATCTGTATCAGAATCATCAGATGAATTTTCCAGTGCGAACACTATTTCTTTATTAGGGACTTCTTGTTCTGAGAAACAAGATTCAACTTCTTCTTTGTCTGGAGAATAGTCTGTAATCGTCTGTAAATGCTTAATGAGACGAACAGCTTTGTCTCGCTTGTTAGGACAGTTTCTGGAGTAGTGTCCTTTTTTTTTGCATATGAAGCATCTACTGGACTTTTGTCGTTGTCTTTCCTTAGAGGAAGGAGACTTTTTTCTGTAGAATGTGAATGGTCTGCGAGTATGAACTCTGGAAGAAGATTTCTGTTTAAGCTTTCTGAAATGTTTCTTCTTGTGAGGACCGCAGTCACATTGCTTTGGATCTTTGCACTTGATTTTCAGATAAGGCTTTTTACAAGCACTTCTGAATGGTTCTTTGTCTTTGATCAATTCTTTGAAGAATTGTTTCTGTTCACAAAGTTTATCAAGGCAGGACTTTGCAACTTGGAAGATCTTGCCTAAGGAAATATTGTTAAGGCTAAGATTGTAAGCAGCAAGTTGTCGTTGAATTTCAGGTTGCAACTCATCAGGTAAGGAAGCAAGGAAGACATGCTTCAGAGTGGGATCATTAAAGCCATTCAATTTGTAGAACAAGATTGACATCCTTTTGTAGTGGAAGTCAAGATCTTTGGCTTTAAGGGAACAGCATTTCATGTTGAGGTAGTCTCGTCTAGCTGCTTCAAAGTGTGCAGCTGGTTCGCCAATGAACTGTTCATGAAGTACGGCTAAGGCTGAGGAAACATCAGGTGACTGGACAAACTGGAGTTGTCTATATGAGCCTAAGCTGTCAAACCAGTCTCTGAGGGATCCAATGAAACGGGTGGTTAGTTCCTTAAGAACTGATTCCACTGTAGCATCGGTTTTGAGTATCCGGAGATCTACCCAAGCTGAAATCTCGGATAGTTTGTCTCGCCATTTACTGGTTGGAATGTCATCAAAAGTAAACCATGGACCATTGGATGACTTTGAAGTTTGCTGTTGAGGTGAGGGTGCAGATGTAGATTCAGTAGGATCATCAACATCTGATGGAATCTCAAAGTAAGATTCTGGATGAGAAGTCTGTGCATGCTCTGGTTCTTCTGTTTGAGCCATGAGGAGCTTAGTGATATCAGCATAAGACTTTTCTGAATCGATGGTAGAAACCGAAGAGAGTGAAGGTTCTGAACTGGTTGCAGGGTTTGAGTCTGATGGTTGAGATGGTGTGTCATCAGATCTGTGATCAGGTTCAGATTTTGAGGATGAGGAAGGTTCTTCTGTGGAGGTTTCTGTAGAGGCTGTTGACTCTGTAACAGGATGAGGATAAGATGCATACTGGTGCATAGGAGCTTTATGCTTGGATTGAGGTTGGGTTGTGTGAGGTGGAGGAACAGAGGTATACTCTAGTGATTCCTGTTCTTGAGGTTCAAATTGTTGAGATTGTGGTTGAACTGGTTGAGTGGGTTGATGTATCTTCAACGGTTTAGGTTGAGGTTTGGACCTTGATTTGGGCTTTGAAGGTGGAGCAGGTTGTGATTGTGGTTTGAAAAGTGTATGGGTCATACCAAACAATTTAGAAGGGTCGTATTGTCTGATTGGAGCCAGCATAGGAGAGAACGGATGATAGGTTGGACCAATAGAAGGAATTGGTGGACTTTGTGTGAAGAGGGTTGGTCTCTGCTTCTCAGATTCAATCTGTTTTAGTTCTGCTTGCAGCTTTCTGATTTCTCGTTCTTTGCTATCAAACTCAGGACCATAGTAGCGATGTCTGAGCATTTCTTTAAGTTCAGCATCGAGTTGAGCAACTCTGTTCTTTAGATCCTGGTGGATTTGCTGCATTTGTAATGTGATGGAATCAACTTTGGTTTCAATCTTGTCAGTTCGTAAACTGATTCGATCGACTTGTTGATGGATGTACTGTAGAGCATCATTCTGAGCTTTAGCATTCTGGGTTTGCCAATTGAGGACGGATTCAAAAGGTTTTGGTTCTTCAAGATGACCAGCAGAGGTGATTGGTGAAGGGACAAAGGGTTTTGACACAATCTTTCTTTGAGTGTCAGTTTGTGGTTCAAGAGGTGGAAAGTTTGAGGAATAGTCTCTGGAGAACATCATACATGGGATTGGTTGTGGTTGTGGATGTATGACTGGTGAAGGGACTTCTGTTTTGCAGTGTTTAGCAATCCATTTAAGTTCCTTGTGGTAAAGAGGTAAAGGTGTAGGTGCAGGAGGAGGTGAAGGAGGGTTTTGTGGCCTTTTGTGGTCAACCTTACAAGGAGTAAAATACTTCTTTTTAGGTTTTCTTTTAGGCACAAATTCATCATCTTCGCCATCTTGCCAACACGGACAATCTGGATCACACATGTCAGATCCAGGAGCATCCCAAATGAAGTGTTTTCCAATTTTAGCAGGGTAAATTGGATAGCCTTCTGAAGTGAAGCCAGTGATTGGGAGTTTCTCTTGGCCTGTTTGGACTGGTGTAATCATTGAAGAATAGGTGAAGGATAGTCTTGGAGACTCTGATGGAGCTGTAGGGAGAACAGCTGGAGGAGGCTGTGAAGCTGTCTGAGGTGGTTTGAAAGTCATTTTGACAGATCCATCGTTTCTTCGTTCAAACATGCTTTCAGATGTCTGAATAGGAGTATCGTTCTGATGGAACTTTTCATAATTGGAAATCCATTCTAAAGGCATGAGCTTGACAAGTTCTTGTTGAGGAATTTGTCGAGGAATTTGAATGATCGTTGGAGTTTGATCAGATTCAGCTAGTACCATTAGTGCATCTGAGTGACTTTCTGGAGTTGGAAGATCTAAGGCATGGTTCTGAAGCCTATAGACCAATTGATGATGGAGAGTAGCTATCTTTGCTGAGGAGATCTGGTCAGCACCTTGAATTTGAACTTGGACTTTCAAGGCGGTGGAAAGGTTGATATCTTGGAGAGATAGGTTGAAATTTGGATAAAAGGTGAGGAGAGCACTGCCTGCATGTAGGGTAGTCAAAACTGTACCAATAACAGCGTATTGATACTGTTTGAACCTGGTGTCGAGCATAGCAATTCGAGCAGTGACAGGTAAACCTTTTCTTCCATGAAGTGTCAAGATTAATCTCACTCCGCCGAGATGGAGATGAGTATAACCTTCTCGTTTCCAGTTAGCAACAAGTTCTGGAGGGATCTCAAGTGTGACATATTGTTCAACAGTAGTAGCTTGGAGAGTACACTGATCTAGTCTAGAAGACTGGATATATTCTTTAGGAAGAGGACGCTTTGTACTGATAAGGGATTTGATACTACGAGTAAGAGAAGTAGATCTTTTATACAAATGATAAGGACTGATAAGAGGAAAAGAAGACTCAGTAATTTGTGCAGACTCGGGAATATAGGAGTATTCTACGAGGTTTTCTATCTTATTTGCAGTATGTTTAGTGCAAGACTTTGGTAGAGACAAGGTAGACGAAAGGGAAATAGTACTTGAAGATTCTGAGGAAGAAGATGTAGAAGCCATGATATTGCAATCTCTCTCTCTGTGTCCTGAAGTCTTAGGATTCTTTCAAAAACTGAAAAAGCATTTATCATACCACTTTCATTTAGAAATCAAAACATGATATCATTTCATGTTTGTTATATAAAAAAAAAACTTAATTACAAAAAGTAGAGATTTTTTAGTGATATCTCAAAACTAACTCTGTAGCTAAATAAACTTATAATATTTATGTTTGGATAAAAATACAATTAAGCTCATTATACACCCAAAGACTATTATGCTTATATATACTTGACCTCAGTTGGGATTTGACATCAGTTTGCCCTATATATTTTTTCCTATATTCTAAAGACTATGTGAGCTAATGTCGAGTAAGATAACACTTTGATGACTTGAAAAGAGACATAAAACCATGTTGGGGACTTAGGTGCGCTACACTACAATGTTGGCATGACTTGCCCTAGGGCCACATTCAATGGATGGTCTTTTGGGTATTATGTATTTTCGTTCCTAAAAGATTGATCATATTTAATTATTGATTTTTTGGGCATTACGTATCACCGTCCCCAAAAGGCTACTCTTAACTTTAAGGGCTTGCCCTTCTTAGGAACTTTGCCAATGTTTGTAGTAATAGCTACTCACGAAATGCATGCATAATGCAAGGTTAATTACATCATAGTCATCATAATGATATAAAGGATTATTTAATGATGAATTTAAATATAAAAAAATAACTTTGTCCTTACACAGTAGTTGGAGTACTACTTACCTCTTTAAACCTCTTTACGTCGAGAATTTCTCTACTATTAATGTTTTGACTTATAACAAAAGTTAATTAGATATTTAGGGTTTATGGAAAATGAAAGGGCTAGGGGGATATTTATAGGATTTCCTAAAGCTAATGGATGGCTAGGATTTTACCACTATAGTTCTTAATAATGATAGAGATTTATCTTTTTATGAATATCTTAGTAATTTCTAGAATTCTAAAATATCTCTACAACATCTCTTATTGCATTATTACTTATGTCATTACTTATCTCATCATAATTCTAGAATTTCTAAATATTCTACAAATATATCTTATTACATTATTATTGATGTCATGGCTTGTGAATTTCTAAATATTTATATAAGCATCTCTTATTACAACATTACTTATGTTATCACTCATGTCATTATTACTCTAGAATATACAATGATGAATATTTTTATATTATTGTTATTTATTTTAGTACTTAAGAAGATTTGTTAATTAAATTAATTATATTATATTCTAGCATGGTTATTGGACCTCACATGTATTCTTAAAGATTGATCTCTGATCAGGATATCACAAGCTAAGAATCAAAGAGGAAGATATTTGTAAAATAGCATCTAAAATACGTTATGGATACTATGAGTTTGTCGCCATGCCATTTGGTCTCACAAATGCCCCAGCAGCTTTCATGGATCTTATGAATAGGGTATTTAAAGACTATTTAGACAAATTCATAATGGTGTTCATGGACGACATCTTGATCTACTCACGAATGAGGGAAGAACATAATAAACATCTGAGAATCACTCTTCAGACTTTGAAAGAGAATCAATTTTATGCAAAAGAAAATTAAAATTACAGCCTAGAGGAGATGGGCTTTTTCAAGTCCTGAAGCAAATCAATGATAACGCCTACAAGATAGATTTGCCAAATGACTATGGTAATGTTAGTACAACTTTATTATTGCTGATTTATCTTTGTTTGATGTAGGTGATTCAAGGATGAATCCTTTTTAAGAGGAGGGAAATAATGGAAATCAAAGTGCTGATCAAATAACTCCGTTAATGCTCCCAAATATTCTCATGATCTATTACAAGGAATTGGTGGCCTATTAACTAAGGTAAGGACAAGGAGGATGAAAAAAGCTTTACAAGGTTTGATTGTGGAAGTGCATTATAAAGAGGGTGAGCTAAAAGAGTATTCTAAAGCTTCACCGAAGATAGTAAATTATCTTTTTGTACAACGCATAGATTTGGATGAGCATAATGAGTGCATAGGTCAATTAAAAATTTAATTTTGTTTTTATTTAGTTATGGACTTTTATGTCTTAATTGTCATTATTATTATAGTATTTTAATTAAGGTAAATTAGGCCCGCTCTTGAATTTAATTAATCCCAATTAATTTTTATATATTAAAGGATTTCTTTATATAAAGATAGTAGCTTGTTATGTTAAGGGGATTATCAATAAAATTTTTCATTATTTAGAAAAGCTTTGCCTTGCCTTCTACCTTTGTGGCATCTCAAGATTAATTCATTAAGGATTTAATTGCCTTTAGGTACTAATATGATCATCTACAATTTGTTCCTTTCGATTTGCAGTGTTTCTAATCCATTGATTTAAGAGTTCCTAGGGTTGGTTGCCTAGAGGGTCTATATCAAAGCTGGTACTATTTGCATTCTGTTACTCTTGGATTTAATCCTAGTAACTTGTATTAAATAATTACTATCTAATTATGTTTGACTGCTCATGGTATGACTTTGGATACTTAAGGGATACTCAAAAAAATCAAAAAATTAACTAGATAGGAAATCGATAGTAATAGAGGACAAATTGGCTTATAGATTTTGAGAATGCATATCTTATTTAATACTGCATGCCTTTACTTGATTAGAAGTAATGAGTGTGGACTAATATCTCTTTTTAAGATCAGAAAAAATTGAGTTCAGATCAAATCAGATTGAGCGTAATATCCAATTAGTTCAAATGAATTGGGTTGGCTTATAAAAAGAAAGTGAAAACTAAAAAACACACACAGGCACACTTACATAGCACACGCTACAAATAGTTAGAGACAGAGTATAAAATAGTAGACCAAATACTCGGTGTATGCAGTCACACATAGTAGCCTCCGTCCCTTTTTTCATGCTTTATGCCTTACCCTCAAGCCTTAGTCGTAGACTGTACAACACACACTAACCTCCTTCCCTCCCTCATGCCTCACAGGTCACTTCCTTGCCCTTAAATCAACACTAAACATAAATCCCACAAGTAAAAACACACGCACAACCAACAACTAACACACACTCACTACAGTCACAACCGACACCAATTGCTAGTCAATCCACTGCTCCATAAGGACTGCTATTGTACAAATTTTATTATACTCGCAAGCACATGAATTATTGTAGAATAGATTTTATGGTGACGAGTGTCAATCCCATAAGGAGGTTGATTTAAATAATGCATAGGATTAATTTTCTAAATATAAATGTAATTTAGTTGGAAGTAAATTTTATTTATTTTTTTCTGTTAAGATTTAAAATAAAAAGGGGGAATGAATTTTAGATGAAAATAATGTAAACGAAATGCTTGAGTCTTTGGATTCACACTTAACATTCACTATAAATTTAATATTTTCTATTTAATTCTAATTAATTCATGAGGGGAGATTTCCACTTCTCATGATCCTCACTATAATAAATATGGTATCAAGCACTCAGTGTGCCAGATCTTTCACTAAGTGTTGTGTTAAGAATACACTATGCCAAATGATAATAATTATTTTGTTAACACCATAGCAAGACCATTCATTAAATAGTTTAGATACACTCTCTATCAACACTGAGTCAAGAAGACTCACAAGATACTAAAGAAGAATTTTCTCTCTAATTAATATGGTTTTAAGTGTTTATTGTGCTAGACAGTAATAATCCTTCACTAAGAAGCCAATATACCTAGTAAAATCTAGACAGGATACACTATCTATTGACAATGAGTTAAAACAGCTATAATGGATCATGTTGAGACTTCACTTTCAACCTAAGCTTGAAACTAAATTAGCGACTTGTAATGGAACCAAGGTAAAAAGGTAATTTTATTAAAATACATAGAAAATATAAGATGAAAAGAGAATTACATAAAATAGAGCTAAAAAATAGATTAAAAGGAGTCAAATTAGAAGGGAAGTCCTCGATTCATAGATACAATAGGTAAATTATGACCATCAGATGAAAATAATTTGAACGCTCAAAATTACCCCACACAGTAAATTTTAATTGGTTAGAACACATCATTAGTCAACGTTGAATCAACATTTCTATCTAATAAGATACTACCACATCATTAGTTATGTCATATCAATATTTTGTTCTAATAACATACTGCCATATTATTGGTCAATTCCACGTTATCAGTCAACACCACTTTATCAATCAATGCCACATCATTAGTCCAATGGAATGTTGCCATGTCATTGGTCTATACCACATCATCTACCGTACATATGAACCGTGCCATACTTATAAATAGTAACATATACATGAACAATACTATATGAGTGAATAGTACTATATACATAAATAATACCATATATATGAATAATATCGTATACTCTTTTATGCTCCTTATAAGGTTTTAATTTGTCTCGAGTTAAAAAATATCATTCGTTTCACTGTTTGGCTTTTCGTTAGTTGTGAAATGACCATAATATCATTAAATACATAAAATACTTAAATTATAATAAACACACATAATAAAAGCTTAAAAGAATTAAACACATAAAAATAGAAATGTTATAGAGACTTAGAGCATGAAGTGATAATTTTATCGTATCTTTACGCCTCCACACACGGCATCACCAAGTTCTTTCCCTAACCTCCCTCGGAATCTAGCAAATGGCAACCCAAATTTTTATTTTGAGTTTTGATTTTTAAGTCTTTCACTTCTGGCTTTCCATAATTGGTGGTGTATTCAATATTTCAAATACAAATAGTTGTAATGTGTAATATGTTATATAACATATAATAAATTGTTAATTAGCAATTATTAACCGAACTCGATCTTAATCGAATTAAAGCCCATTTTTTACCTAATCTGACTCAATTTGAACTAGATCAGATTAGGTTATAAATTGACTTGAATTCATAATTTTTCTCAACCTGACCAATTTGAAACCTAATTAGGTTGATCCAAATCCAAACTGATTTTACCTAGTCTTATACTTAACCATGTAAGTGAGATAATATTGGTTTGAAGAAACTTTTTATGCATCCTTTGAATTAATAACTAGCTATTGTCTTGTTTTAAAGAAAAGAAAAAATGGTTACATACATGATATATGTATGTTTCATATGTTATTTCATTTCCTTTACTTTTTAAGCACTCAAAATGAACTATGAGGTAGTAACTTTTGATAATGATGAGGTTCTAACCATTTTTCATATTGAACTATTAGCTTGATCAGATAAATCCCACTCAGAAAAAAGCTATCCAGACTAGAATAAGATATATGTAAGAGGCAAGCCAATCATCTTCCTTGAAGTTGTTAATACTAATCTGGACATATTCAAATGGTGCCATGGCAATATTAAATAACCAAAGTTTGCCTCTGCTAATGCTTGGTGTGGAACACAATCATAGTTTCTTTAGAGGAGGGTGAGAAGTGGGTCTCGCCTTATTTTTCACTAAATGTTTTCATATTCTATTATTACAAGTATCTTTTTCCTTTTCATAAATGTTATTCTTAATATTTTCATGTGTAAATGCTTATATTTCACTTAATATTTTCAATTGATGAAATGGTATACATCTTGCTTGACTTTGGAGCTATTGGATTTTACTGCTAGGAAAGGACTGCATTTTGCATAGCTTTGGTGCTAGTTGTTGCTAGAAGCTGAATACTTTGTTTTGATTTTGGATTGGTCTTTGTTGGTTGTTGGCTTCACTTTGAATTATTGATTAATTATTGAATTGTAAAGTTTCAATTTTACATTTTTTGAAATTTAGAAGTACTTTGCATATTTTTATGGATAATAAAGTTCAATAATTTAGTTCATTGTTTTGGATTTTGATTGCATTTATTAATTTATTTTTTGATATAAATTTTATAATTTAAATTTTAAATTAAGGAAGCTAAAATTGCTCAACTTTGTATTTTTAAATTAATAAAAATTGTGATAGAAAAATACTTATGACAACATACGACACAAACTTCTATCCAAAAATAATAATTACAATTTTGATTTCATAAAGATGAAAATTAAAAAGGATCAATTTCTTTTCTACAAGTTATATGACAAAATTATGACAAATAAAATTGATCACAACTTGTGATAGATTTCTATTTATCATCTTTTCTTGATATCGACTACAATGACAGTAAGAATAACTGTCATGCACCATCTGATATGATAGTTTTTGCCTATCATGATAAATCCTTTTTCTTGTATGTCTGTATATAAAAAATATTAATATAGATTTTCCCTTATATGTATGTATAATCACTTTAGAATTGATAAATTTAAGCTCATCACACAAAAAACACTCATTATTCATTACTTGGACAAATCAAAACTGAAAAGATATAAAGAATCTTTCAAAACTGTATGCGAATCTGGTTCTTTAGTGAACAAAGGAATGAAATCAATGCATGATGGCGAAAGAATCAAATAATCACCAAAGCACTCTCCCATTCAATGCCTTTTCATCCTTGAAAAGGCATATGAGGTTTTTCATTTATTGCCCTCTCTAACCTAAAGCACATACAAATCAATATGACAAGTATAGTTGAAAGATGTAGTGGATGCGGGCGGCAACTATGGCTACCGCCACAAGCAGTGACCGCTCGATGCCTTGCGTGCCAAGCTGTAATGAAGTTTCCATCATCCTCTCAGCGATAGGTTCAAGTATATGGCTCAGACAGCTGACCACACCATAACGTTGTCACCACAGTGCCGAGCAATTATGTAGCGGCTGGTCTAGGAAATGGCAAGTATCCTCGATAAGGCTGTAATAATTATTATGTGGGTCAACCGTGACCTGTGTGGGCTCTGTTGGTGAAAAATCATAAATTTTTTCTCATAAAAATATTTTTAGGATTGATCTCATATAATATATAAGAAATTCGTAATCTAGAAAATCATACCTTGATAATCGGAGAAGACGAATGACACCAGGCAATAAATCCATCACCCAACAATCTTCCAGGCTACGACTCAAGTTTGATCTGTACCGAACGTGTGGGCGTTCGTTTCACCACTCTCAAAAATCCCTGGCTTCTTTTTTCCAGTGTTTTTCTCAAAAAACGTCTCTTTTTTCAATAAAGAGAAAAGAACACTTATATATATAATATTACCTTAGTTAAAACCCTAATTTGTGTTATCCTGATTATATAATAATTCAAAATATTAAATATATTATATTTAATATTTTTCCTCTTCACTTACGTAAAAGTGGAGATAAGGTGTAACAACTTTGGGGTCCACCTTGTAAAATATCACAAGGCCCCATTTACACTTAAATTTAATACATAGGGCCTTAACAAATATTATATTTAGGTTTATCACTTAATATGCCAGTTTTATTATTTTTTGAGTCTAGTAGTGATGCAGTCAATTAAATAAGCTAACTCGGGTATCATTTGGGAACATACAATAGTGGTTACAATAATTAAGCCTGTAATTAAACTAGTTTAATTATTTAATTCTAATTATATTCCACTATAAGATTGAAACTGACCTCCATAATTATATACTCGAATAATAATTCGTCCCAAGCCACATTGATCTCTTTACTACACAATCCTTTGCACCACATCGTTAATTAACTTGATATCTCAACTGTCCAATCAATTTAATAACATCTTATTCCTTGATACTTACTGGTTTTCTCTAATGATCATTTTCAACATATTAAATATGTCAACACACTCTGGCCAGAGATTTCTATGATCAAGTACCGAAAACCTATCAAGAGATGTGTTGTACAAATTCTATATTGTTAATCTATAACTTCAATACTTATAATTGCTCCCACCAAGATACTAGATAATCTTAACTACAAGTATGTGTCGTGCCCTTTGGTAACTCAAATGGAATGACAACCACAATCATGAAATTATAATTAACTCAAGATTAAGATTACAGTAAAATCAATGCCTATGAGATTTAATAAGTTTGATAGTTATTATTAAGTTAATTAAATCTCATATGCGATCCTGTTCAATGTAGTCGTACTACATCAATAAATTCATACATGATTAAGACAAATCATTCAATGAATTTATTACAGTTTATACCTAAATAAAGTGCCCAACTTTATTTATTAACTGCGAACTCAATTTATTAAATCATAAGATAACTTGTATTTATGTCTTCTGTGAATCCACATAGTGATCACATAAATACATATAATATGATTAAATAGACTTGAATAAAAAATTGATGCAAATAAGATATTTGAATAAAATACCTCAATTATTTTATTAATCAGAAAAAAGTTTATTATAATTAAATAAACCAATATGCTTTTAAAGAGTATATTTTTCCAACAGGCTCCTCCTCTGGTTTATTGGAAGAAAAAAGCATTGGTATGTGGGGCAACATAAAATAATACAAATTACAAGTTTAGTGGCAGCATAAATGATGTTAAAAGTATGTCGTTTCTTTTGGTTCGCACGTTAGGGTTTACTAATTCAGTAATCTAGCATTGCTGCATTTTTTTTTATTGCTAATATCTTCCAATTAAAACACGATCTTATTTTTCAGTTACCAATTACTTTTATGGTATATGTTCTACTAGTTCCTACAGTTCGAATCAATTATATTTCGTTTAAACTTTATAGTTTTTAAAATTTTTAAAACATCTTGTTGTTTCCTTCGTAGCCGTAATGTTGCTTTTCTTTTTTATTTGATTTTTCTTTTCTTTATAAGGGAGAGGAGTGGACAAATTAAACCCAAAAATTGTAACTTGTTAAACATTTTTCTAAGATTAAAATAGTATTGATGTCGATATTTTGAATTCAAAAAAATTTGACATGCAACCGTTTAAAATAGGTAATAATTAAATATATTTTAATAAAAATATATTATATAATTCTTCTAGATAATTTGGAAAATATAAGAATTAAGTAGTTGACTCAAAATTATAATGATTAAGAAAACATTTATCGTCACTTTTAGATTCTTATGAACAAAATATTCATTTAATTTGATAGAAAAAGAGAAAATCCCATATAGGATTCCAACAAAGCAAAAACATTCGAACGACCATGCGATGGCTAATGCAAGATTGCCAGTCATGAGATTCATTGGTAATTTCATTACTCTGGTGCCATGGTTCAAGACAAAAGGACTACAACAAAGATTAGCTTGATGGGTTAGATGAAACCATTTATCTGCTTGATCATGAGACTGAGGGCCCTATAATTGATGATGAAATCAATGCCACCATTCTAAAGCCACTGCGCCGTGGTGCAAAGCTACATGCTATAATTGATTCCTGCTACAGTGGAACTATATTGGACCTGCCATTTGTGTGCGAGATCCACGGGTATTTAAAAATATATGAATTTTTTTAACTACTTTAATTCATATGAATTTTTTTTATAATAGGCCAGTAGTACTTTTCCTACCAACCTTATAACTGGTAAAATCAACATCTGAATAACATGGTAAATCTATATGAGTTCCTCTAGGATACCAAATGTCTAAATGTATGGTTCCACTCAAATAACAAAAAAAAAATTTTCACGACAACTAAATGAGATTCCTTGAGATATAATTGAAATCTTGCACACAAATATATACTAAATATTATATTGGGTCTACTAACAATTAAATAGAGTAAAGAACTGATCGTACCTCGATACATCTTGATATCAACTTCTTTACCTTTTCCATCTTTGTCAAGATTGATTGTTGTGCTCATTAGAGTATTTTTGATTTTTGAGTCATTAATCCTAAACCGTTTGAACAAATCTCTAATATACTTAGCTTAATTAATAAATATTCTCTTATAGTTTTGTTTAATTTAAAGTCTAAGGAAATATTTCAATTCTCCCATCATGCTCATCTCAAACTCCTTACTCAAGCACTCATTAGTAGAACCAAGGATAATATCATCTATATAAATTTAAACTATAAGTATATCTTAGTTCGTATGCTTAACAAAAAGAGTGATATTTGTTTTTCCCATTACAAACTCATTATCTAGCAAGAAATTTTTAAGCCTATTATACCATGCTCTAGGTGCTTGTTTTAATCCATATAAAGCTTTTGACAATTTATAAACATAATTTTGAAATTTCTCATTTTCTAAATTAGGGGATTGTTTTACATAAACTTGCTCTATAATATAACCATTTAAAAAAGCACTTTTGACATCCATTTGAAATAAGATAAAATCTTTATGACATGCATATGCTAACAACATTCGAATGGATTCTAGTCTAGCTACTAGCATAAATATTTCATTAATTTCAATTCCTTCTTCTTGATTATATCTTGAGCTACTAGTCTAGCTTTATTCTTAACAACTACACCAGATTCATCTATTTTATTCCTAAATACCCATTTAGTACCTATGATTGATTGGTGTTCTGGTTTATGAACTAATTTCCACACATTATTTCTCTCAAATTGATTTAAATCTTTTTGCATTATCATAATTTAAGATTCATCATTTTTTAAATCCACAAAGGATTTTTGTTTAATTTAAGAAATAAATACAGTATGCTCACATGTATTCTTAAGTGATGATCTAGTGATCACACCTCATGTAGGGTCTCTTAAAATTAAATCATTAGAATGAGAAGAAACATGCCTCTACTCCTTAGGAAGTGTTTAAGAAGAACTTTCTTATTACTCTATACTGGTTTTTTCTTCTTGTTTATCATCTTGATTTGTAGGTGGCGTATCCTCTTGTTTATCTTATGTAGATCCTTGTAGTAATTCTCCACCTACATCATCATCAACAACTACTTTCTCCATAATAGTAAGGTTAGGCTTATCTACTTATCAAATGCAACATGCATAGACTCTTCTATGACTAAAGTTCTTTTATTATAAACTCTATAAACTTTGCTTGTATTAGAATAAGCAAAAAATATGCTGACATCATATTTTAGATCAAATTTACCAAGATTTTCTTTTGTGTTCAAAATAAAACATTTGCATCCAAAAACTTTAAAATAACCAATGTTGGGTTTTCTATCTTTTCAAATATCATAGGGAGTTTTATTGAGACTATGTCTAATCAATACACGATTTAAAACATAACCCGCAATGTTGATGGCTTTGGCTCAAAAATATTTTGGTAAGCTATTTTCACTCAACATGGTCTAACCCATTTCTTGAATAAACCTATTCTTTCTCTCAATAACTTCATTTTATTGTGGAGTCCTAAGTGATGATAATTGATGCTCAATGCCTAAATCATTACAAAAATTATCAAATGCATGATTTTTAAATTCTCTACCATGATCACTTCTAATGCAAGTAATAGAGTAATATTTTTTATTTTGAACCTTTTTACAGAAAGCTCTAAAAGCCTTAAAGGCATCATTTTTATTACCTAAGAATAATACCCAAGTGAATCTAGAATAATCATCCATAATTACAAATGTGTAATATTTTTCAATAAGACTAGCATATTTAGAAGGTTCAAACAAATTCATGTAAAGTGATTGAAGAGGTTTTGAAGTAGAAACATGATTTTTATTTTTGAAAGAAGTATTGATTTGTTTACTAAATTGACCAAGCTTCATAAATTCTATCTTTTTGAAATCTGATTTTTGGAAGACTTTTAACTAAATCATTTTTTAAAATTTTTTTTAAAAAAACCCATGTTTACATGACTTAGTCTTCTATGCCATAACCAACTATTATCATGTAATGTAGAAAAATATTTATTATGAGTAGATACATAATCTATATTAATTGTATACATATTTAGACACCTATTATCAACCAATAAAATCTTGCCATCACATGCATTGTCAACAATACATCAATAAAGTGTAAAAGATGCACTATTTACTAATCATAGATCTTATAAGATCAAACTTTATCAAGTACAATATAATCGTAAAAGCACATTCTTTATCATCAAAACTTAGGTAAAGCATAAATACATAATGACAATATATAAATCATCAAAAATCAAATAAATGCGTCTTGATAAGTTGATATGATTTCATCATATATATCTACCCATACATCATGATAAAGCACTTAATGTTATACATAATGATACTTCAATTATATAAACATACAAGCATATTTTCACAAATTCAAGTTATCATCCATCCATCATGATCCATTCAACTTAATCAATATGGCAAGAATTATTATCAAAATAATTAAATCATCTTGCCTCATATTTTTCTCCTAGATCATGGTCAAGTGATTATCTTCACAAACTTTCATCAAGGAACTCTCCACCATCTCTTGATTATAGTACTTACAAAAGAATGTTCAAGATGTTCATTTTAGTACTCAAATACTTTTGGGTCCTTGAGTTCTAGCAATAATTCTTTTTGAAATCAAACATATTCAACTCCATGATATTCATTTCTTTTTACATGGCATCTATAACTCATGTGACCATTTCTATTATAATAATGATAAATAATTTTATAATCACTTGTAGAGGTGGATTTAACAAAATAATTCTTATAGTACTTTTATTTTAAGTTAGGCTTATACCTATTGAGTACTAGAAAATGTATATTTATAAAGGAGAAAATCCTCATTTTTTACTTTAAGTTCTACTAATTTCTTTACTTTATGTATTCAAGTTCTTGTGAATTTAATTATGTGTGTTTTATTATAATTAAGTATTTTACGTATTTTAGGAGTATCATGGTCATTTTACAATAAACGAGACATTGGATGACAAAACGGACGGTAAAGCTGAACTTAGAACGATCAAAAACCTTAAGAAGAGCATAAAAGTAAAAATGTTAGTATTCACATATACGGTACTGTTCACATGTATGGTACTGTTCATGACACTATTCATATGTACTGTACGATGATGTGGCATTGATTGATAATGTGGCACCGACCAATGTGTGGCAGTATTTGATTAGAGGAATAATGTGGCATTGACTGATTATATGGCGTTGATTGATGACGTGGCTTAACTGATAAGGTGTCACAATCTTATTAGATAAAAATGTTTATACATTGTTGACTGATGATGTGGCAGTATATTAGTGGATAAAACAAAACATGCGTATGGTACATGTATATACATAGGATAATAGCCCTGATGATGTGTTCAAACCAATCAGAAGTTGCCACGTGACGCAATCCTGTGCATCCTAATTGTTTTAACATGATTGCCATGATTTACTCGTTGTATCTATAAAAGGAGGGTTTCCCCCCTAAATTTGACACCACTGAATTCATTTTTGAGCTCTATTTTTTTAAATTTCTATTCTATCTTGTATTTTCTTTGTATTTTAGTAAAATTTCCTTTTTATCCCTGGTTCAAATATAAGTAGCTAATTTTCTTTCAAGCTTGGATTGAAAGTGAAGTCTCAACATGTTCCATAGCTTAATTGATAAATTTATTTTATTTTCTCCTCTAATTTCTATGGATGTTTTAACTTTTCGTTGACAGATAGTAATAAAACATTAATTAGAGCTTGGTTCATGAGGTGTGGATTTCTCCCTCATGATTTAATTGGTATTAATAAGGAATATTAAGCCCTGGAGCATGTTGATGCAGATCCAGATACCCAAGTGCTTTATTATAATAGTTACATTTTTTATTATTCCCGCCATTTTAATTCAAAATTCATGATAAGTTTACCATAATTTATCTACTCACTTAGAAAATTAATTCAACACAATTAAAATCCACCTCCTTGTGGGATCGATACTCGTCACTATTAATCTATTCTATAATAGATTCGTTCACTTGCGAGACAAAAAGGTTGATAAAATAACAGTTCAACTAAAACAGCTGTATCTTAATCTGCATAATCAGATTGCCAAGCTGGACATCGAACTCAAAATGATGATTCAGAATAAATATTGAGGTCCAGAGTTCAACTAAAAAGAAGAATAGAAATCTAAATCTCATGGCTTCCTCTTCAAATTTTCAATCTACTGAGTCTTCTATATCTCTTTCTTCTACTCTTTCTTTTCCTAAATTTTGCACAAAATATCTTGTTTCAAAAATCAAAAATCTTGTTGAAGGGTGGTATTAGAGCCTCCGTTCTTCCTGCAAAGAGTGGTATATTGTAGAAGGTCTGTGATTCCTGAAATATAAGAATAGAAATCTGAATCTCATGTCTTCCTTTTCAAATTCTCAATCTACTGAGTCTCCTATATCTCTTTCTTCTACTCTTTCTAAATCTTGCACAAAACATCTTGCTTCAAAAATCGAAAATCTTGTTGAATATTCTTATGTTCCAGATTCTACTCAGATCTCTGAATCTTCTCTACCTCTGATCAGTCTATATAAACTCTACCAATAACCCAACTCTTTCATCAGAACTATCCGTATCCTTATTTCCACAAAAAGGCCAACTCCAAAAGAATATATTCAGTCCTCTCTATTATGCAAATTTTATTAAACTCACAAGTGCACGAATCTATTGTAGAATAGATTAATGGTGACGAGTGTCGATCCCATGAGGAGGTGGATTTTAATTGTGTATTGAATTAATTTTCTAAGTGAGTAATTAAATTATGGTAGATTTTATCCTAAATTGTGAATTAAAATGGCAAGAATAATTAAAAATACAACTGTTATAATAAAGCACTTAGGAATCTGGATATGCATCAACATGCTCCATGGCTCAACATTCCTTATTAATACCAATTAAATCATGAGGGAAAAATCCACTTCTCATGAGCCACGCTCTAATTAATATGGTGCTAAGGGCTTATCGTGCTAAACAGTAATAACTGTGTTATTACTATCTGTCAATGAAAAATCAAAACATCCACAAAAAATAGAGGAGAAAATAAAATAAATTTACCAATTAAGCCCATGGAACATGTTGAGATTTCACCTTCAACCCAAGCTTGAAAGGAAATTAGTTACTCATATTTTAACTAGGGATAAAAAAGAAATTTTACTAAAATATAAAGAAACTATAAGATAGAGAAGGAATTTCAGAAAATGGAGCTAAAAAATGAACTCAAAGGTGTTAAATTAGGGGGGAAGTCCTCCTTTTATAGATACAGTGAGTAAATCATGGCCATCGGATTAAAATAATTTGGATGCATAGGATTGCGCCACATGGCAAATTTTGATTGGTTTGAACACATCATCAGGGCTTTTATGCCGTGTATATGCATGTACCGTACTCACGTTTATTCTGATCCACTAATATACTGCCACATCACCGATCACCAGTGCATAAACATTTTTGTCCAATAAGATTGTGACACCTCATCAGTCAAGTCACGTCATCAGCAATGCCACATAATCAGTCAATGGCACATCATTCCTCCAATCAAATGCTACCATGTCATTGGTTGATGCCACATCATCAGTCAACGTCACATCATCGGTTAATGCCACGTCATCGTACAGTACATATAAATAGTGTCATAAATAGTACCATGAATAGTTCCGTATATGTGAACAGTGATATTTAAGGTTTTGACCATTTTTAGTTTAAATTTGCTGTTTGTTTTGTCATCTGATGTCTTGTTTATTGTGAAATAACCATGATGCCTTTAAAATACGTAAAGTACTTAATTATAATGAAACACGCATAATTAAATTCATAAGAAATTTAAATACATAAAAGTAAAGAAGTTATTATAACTTGAAGTAAAAAATGATGATTTTTTCCTTTATAAATATACATTTTTTGGTACTCAACACTCTCGTCTGGATCAGTGTGCTTTGCAAGCAACTCAAGCAGAGCAAAATGTCACTTTGGAAATCCCAATAGAACTTGTAACTTAATAGAAACAAGAAGGCTATACGCACCTCTATCTTGGGGGAATCTATATTATCCTCACCTTACATGGTAGGAAAGGTTTGCCAATAATGGCCATAATAGCTCTGATGGACACAAGATTCAAGGAATACCAACATGCTGTTATTGGTACAGTCCTAACAACACTTCATGTTGAGAGCGTCCTCCTCACCTGTTATCCAAACTTTAACCTTTTTGTTGAAGACCCTAACCTACCCACAACATTAAAGGTTCAAATCCAACTCCACAGAGCTGAACAAGTAGTCATTGCAAAAATGGCTACTTTACACCATCAGTTGGTGTACTGTCTTCATGCCCTTAACTTACCTTCAACTCAAACTACCTTAGACACACTTATGATTCTTGCTGAAAATGAGTGTGTTCCCACAATTGTCCAAATCCCTAAATAGATCAAAAAATAAAAACTCTTTAAGCTGATGCCACTAGAGTGGTTATCAAACTACGAAAAGTTTCACTAAAATTCCCAACCTATCCAAACTTCTGATGCCCAGTTTGAAAAAAGGCCAGATGGCACTGTCAGGCTAACTTTTCAGCCTCTAGAGTCTAACAAACGGCAATAGCCTCGCAGACTCTCGCACACTACTATGATTACAGCAATAAAAACGGGACAAGAAAGATTGTCCATTGAAAGCTTTGCTTCTGAAGGCCATCCGATATATCTGGCAAAAATACAAGAACACTTTATTTGGGATGCACCAGGCTCACACAAGTGTGATCCAAACTGCCCTTGCCTTAAAGATGGTGAATTAGATGGTAATTGGTATGTTAACAGGCGACCCAAAAAGAAAAAATAATTGAATGTTTATAAAACTCCATCTGTTTGGATGCTTAAGGATAATGATGATTCAGATTACACTCCTTGGCCAGTTGAAACAACATTTGATGTTGTTACTAGTTCACAGAAGTCGACAACATGCAGACAAGCAATTAACAACCCATTGCTGACCTCATCTTATTCATAGCCTTGCATGATGTTTTTATCAAGCTCATACCATGAGCATTTTCCTCCTTTAGAAAAACAGACAGACTCGCAAACTAAAGTGGTCTCTAAACTATTCGTCCAGTCTCCTGTTACTCCTACTAGACAACTTGAGGAACACAAACAATATGAAACAGTACTTAACTGGCAAACTCAGAATGCTAAGGCTTAGAATACAGTCTTGGAATCTCTTGATACCAGGCTCAACAATGCTCAGGCTCAAGTTGAAAGTACAAACAAAAAGGTTGACAAAATAACAGCTCAATTAGAATAGCTGTATCTTAATCTACATAATCAGATTGCCAAGTTAGAAATCAAACTCAGAACGATGATTTAGAATAAATATTGGGGTTTAAAGTTCAACTAAAAAGAAATTGAAATCAAACAACTTAAAAATGAGCTTGCAAGAATTGGTGTTGAAAAACAACCATCCTTGTTTAAAAAAACCCATAGTATACCTGCATACACTCCTTCTTTTACCACATACCAACCATTTTACAAACCTGCCAGCTATGAGAAACCCGTAGATTATACAAAATTCTTTGGGTTATCATATCTCTCTACATCTTAACCAATACCAAAACTAAAATCATCTACTAAACACTCAGCTTCTAAGCCCTTTACTTTGAAACAGCAATCTACTTCTCTTCAATTCACATCAGAACCCGCTCACACACTAGTAAAAGACAAAGGACCCATGCATCAACTCTTTTCCTAAGAACTTTATACTGGTTTTCCTTCTTCTGAAGTCAGTACTTCTTTGGCAAATTCAGATTCTTCTTCTGATGAACCTTTCTCTTCAACTGAATCTGTTAATTCACTCTTTGCAACAAACTCAGAAGAACATTATGTTGATATACCATATTTACTCATGGTTCAACCATCAATAAGATCTAATGACCCTTATTTTCCTGAAAAAATGATCCTTCTACCTCATAGAGACCTTCTATAGTCGAAGACCCTGAAGATGCTCCTTCTTAACAACCTAATTTAGTCCTTAAATCATCTCATTAGCCTTGGTTCACATTTGATGATGTGAAAATATACCAATTAGCTATCTTCATCAGCTTAATATTGACAATCTCTCACTTGGGAAAATATACCAATTAGCTGTCTCTTGCCTAGAAAAACTTTGTGAAAAATTTTTTTTTTCGAGGATCTCATGGAGCACAAAGAGTCCTTCAAAAGTGCCTATAAAAAGCCTCACCTTACTATCAAATGCAAGGATGAAAAGACCTGTTACTGCCCAACCAAGAAAAAGTCTCATTTCCAGAAATATTCTCCATCCAGGTATTCAAAGAAAAATAGTTCCAGAAAACCTATAGGGTTTTTTAGAGAAAAACTTTCTAGTCTAAAAGTCAAAAGGATGCTCGATGCTTTATTTGCAAAAAAAAGGGTCATTTTACAAAATCTTGTTCAAACAATCCAGCCAAATCAGCTAGACTACTTGAGCACTTTCAAAAGATCTCTCCTCTCTCAGATAGTGAAGATATTGGATTCATATTTTCAGAACAACAGAACTATGATGATAATACAGTTTTTGTCCTTGCTGAGCAAAGTTCTGATTCGGACTCTGAGAGTATTCCTACAATTCATAATGTTGACTCCATCAACCTTGTCCAAGAAACCCGACCCTTTGTAAAAATCAGCCTCCTTCCTTCAAAGTTTACTAAACTAGTTTCTGTCATTGCATTCATCGATACGGGACATAAAGGAGTATGATCAATTCTTCCATTCTTCCACTAGAGTTTTGGGAACATCATATTGAGTACTTTAAAGCTGCCAATGAGGAACTATTCCAAACAAATCTCATCACTTAAAAACCTATAGGTATTCAGTTTTTTTCATAGTGTATTCTCTAGGTCAAAATAGTAGGATTTTTCCTTTCTGATAAAGACCTGCTATTAGGATTTGATGTTTTTCAATTAGTCAAGAAGTTGAATATATCTTTTAATGGTATCCAATACAAATGAGGTTTTTGCCCTATACTGATACTTTAAAGTTATACTCAATTTCTAATACTCTACCTCTCTATAAGGCTCTTAAACAAAAATTCCTCTCTTTTTGTCTATAAAGCCACCTCCAATTCTCCCATCCTTTTCCTCTGTGGAAAAATTTCAAGTTCTTTGTTAAGTTACTTTCCAAACTTAATGAAGACATCAACCCTACCAAGGCCAGTCATCCAAGAATGACTCCTACTGATCTAAAATTAGCCCAGGCTGAATGCTAACAGCTTATGTCGCACGGCCTCATTGAGCCCACTCATTCTAATTGGGCTTGCCAAGCTTTTTATATTGAGAAACGATCAGAAATTATCCGGAGTAAGAAAAGACTAGTGAATGACTATCAACCCTCAACTGTTTTCTCAAAAGACGATAAATTTCCTTTGCCCAAAATCCAATCTCTGTTTGTCCATCTCTAAGGAGCCAAAGTTTTTTCTAAATTTAATCTTAAGTCAGGATTTTAGCAGATTGGCATTCATCCTAATGATAGACCAAAAATAGCATTATGTATCCCTATTGCACATTAGCAATAGACTGTCATACCATTGGGTCTGAAAGTTACACCATCTCTCTTCCAGAAAACTATGGTAAAAATCTTTTAACCCATCATTGATAATGCTTTCATTTATATTGATGATATCCTGCTCTTCACCAAACACTATAAAACTCACCAGCAACTCCTAAATCAATTCTTATCCATCATTGAATCTATTGAATTTTTGGGAATGATAATCAAATATGGTAATTACCAGCCAGGGCCCCACATTACTCAGGAATTCATGCACTTTCCAGATCAATATTTATCCAAAAAGCAAATTTAGTAATTTCTTGGGATAATCAATTATCTTAGAGATTTCTTTCCTCACATTGTGGTCCACACTTCATAACTATAAAAAATGTTGAAGAAATTCGCCCCACCTTGGGGACTAGAGCAAACCACAACTGTCCAAAAGTTAAAGCAGATGACTCAGCATCCACTACCTTTGAGAATCTCATCGGTTGGATAACACATTTTGCAGACAGATGATAGCAATGAATATTGGCGAGCAGTACTTTTGAAAAACCCTAGCGGAAGAGATTTCTATTGTGCACATGCCAATTGACAGTCTAAAGATGCCGAAAAGTATTATCATGTGATCTATAAAGAGATCTTGGCTGTTAAATATGGGATCCAAAAATTTGAATTCCATCTCATCGGCCATAATTGAATTGTTAGACTAGACACTTCATCTTTCCAAAGGATAATGGAATTTAAAAATAAAGTGCTACCCGATAAACACTTCCTTCGCCTTAAAAACTAGTTCTCTCGATATAATTTCTCAGTTCACCACATTAAAGGAGATAAAAAACTCATTTCTAACCTTCTTTCCAAACCCTCCAAGCACATTTCTCTCATAAAATCCTTTGGTTCAATTCCAGTCATAACTACGATGTCTTCCTCACTTAACTGTGCAATTACCAAAAAAAGTTTTCCTTTAAAGATGTCTTTCACTTCTCTCCACCAAATTCAAGACTTTGCCAAAAAGTTTCTTTTTAGATTTTTTATAAATATGTTTTTACAGCGTTCGTGTCGTGAACTTATGGTCCTTTTGAGTTTCCATCCTGATCATTTTTTTCTCACAAGGTTACAAATTCTATCCAACAAAGATGTCATTGAAGATGAACTCTGGTATCTCTGGTGCCTTACAATTTTATATGCTACCAAAATAATTTTTCCTATTTTACCTCTACTCGACAGGTTAAATAATCCAAAGCATTCAGCCACCTTGTCATGGACATTGTTTGAATAGTTTTCACCATTACCATGATGGCGCAAAAAGCTGAAACAACTTGTTGATTTCTACCATCTTAGAGAACTTCCTGATCAAGAAGGCCAACAATTCGCCACTGTCTTCATAGTCCACCGCTCATATTTCCAGCATCTTTAAATAAATGACTTCTGGACACAAGACATTGCTTATGAATGGATTAGAGTCCCACACATCGTCTGTCTTGAACAAGATATCAGAATTTGAGAACCCCTCAGAAACTTCGTCATGGAGTACAACCATCTCCCTCCAGACCCATCTACTATCCTTCACACATCTCTTGGTCCTAAACATGACATGGTTATGATTCCAACACCTACCTCTCGTTCTCAACCTCTCAATAGAGGAATCATAATTAAAGAAGAAAAGCTGGGTTACACCAATTATTTGTTTCAAGGCTCACATGATCTCTATGAGGACCTCACTCCAATTTTGCCTCTTACACCATATGAAATAAGGTCATCCTCTACTTCAGTTCCACCTCCAGGTACAAATGAACCACTAAATCCATTTCTAGCATACTCATCACAAATCCAGACTCAACTTTCACTAGATCCGACAGTAGAGTTAAAAGCCCAACAATTCCCTTAGCCTTGTGTTTCTGGCTGTACCCATCCAGAAAAAGTTTTCGAAAAAGATAAAAATCCCGATCAAGATCCAAATGAGACTAAATCTTTATCAGCAAGGACTATTTTTCTTTAAAAAAGTTGTTTGTCATGTTGTAATAAGTGTGCTTTAAAGTTGTTTGTTCGCTTATAATTATTGTGTCCTTTACTTTATTAAAGGATAAGGATCATGTCCTATCTTTATTATTTTTATAAAGGAATCTACTTTTTAAAAGTAGATGCTTTTCTTTGCTTTTACTTTTTCTTTAATTATGATGTTGAAAGTAAGACCCAGTCCTGTTTTCAGATAAGGCCTTAGCCTATATAAAGCGATCTTTCTCTATTTATACATGGTTAGCTAAAATTCTCTTTCTCTATTCTTTTAAGAAGGATTCATAGAATAATTTTTTTTGTTGCTTTCTTTTAAAATTATAAAAAAATTTAAAAAAATTAAAAAAAGTGAATCTGTAATTTAATTTTGGTAATTTAAATTTCTTTAAATTTTAATAATTCAATTTCTTTGTAATTTTTTTAAATTTCTATAATTTAATTTTTAAGTTATTTTTCTTTGTAATTTTTATTTATTTTGTTAATTTATTAATTCAAAAAATTAATTTTTAAGTAATTATTTTTTTAGTTGTTTTCTTTTAAATTTTTTCCCGTAATTTAATTTCTTTTTCTCTTCTTTATATTTCTATAATTTAATTTTTTATTCTTCGTTGTAATTTATCTTGTTATTTTATTTTTAGTTAATCTATTTCTTATATTTTCTTTTTAGCACTTGAGTGTATGTTCATAGTAAGGTTGTAATAACGTGATAAGGTTAGTATCGTAATTTCTCCTTCCTCATTATTTTTTTATTAATTTTGTTCTCTTTTTTTTACATTTTTCATTATATTTTTTTATGCATAGTCGAAGGTTGCAATTACCTAATCTTAAACCTATAGACTAGAAGAAAAACATTGCTCTCAAAGTCACAAAATTTGAAAATGATGGAGAAAGTGAGCCGAATGATGACGAGTTGGTTCTGCTTGCTAGGAGGTTCAGAAAATTTTTTAAGAAAACTGGTGAGCGAAGAAAATTTAAAGATTTCAAGAACCAAAAGAAGAAAAAGGAAGCAATTAAATGTTATGAGTGTAAGAAGCCTGGCTATATAAGATCGGAATGCCCTCTTCTCAGCAAGTTCAAGAAGAAAGCAATGGTGGCCACATGGGATGATACTGATGAAGAAACAAGTGATGATGAAGAGCATCAAGAAATGACAAATCTAGCTCTTATGACAATTGGAGATGAATCGAATGATGAACTAGATAAGGTAAATGATCTTCCTACCTATGATGAATTACATGATGCCTTTAAAGAATTGCATGATGATTTGATGAAAATAGGTAAAAATAATGTATACCTTAAAAAGAAATTGATAGATCTCAACAATAAAAATGAATCATTGAATGTAAAGATTACATGTTTAGAGCTAGAAAATAAAACGTTGCATGATAAAGTTACATCTTCAAATGAGAAACTTAATACCTCATATGAGCATGAGAAATTACATGATGAAGGATTGATAAAAGAGAATGAAGTGCTTAAGAAGAAGAATAATGAGTTAAATGAAATTGTGATAAAATTCACAAATGGCCAAAAGATATTGGATAATTTGCTTAACTCTCAAAAATGTATTTTTGATAAAGGAGAACTTGGATATAAGCCTAACTTGAAGCAAAAGTATTATAAGAATTATTTTATTATGGTTACATCGATAAGTGATCATAAAATTACTTGTCACTATTGCAATAGAAATGGTCACATGAAAAATAGATGTCTTGTGAAAAGAAATGCTTATTATGGTGTAAAATATGTTTGGATTCTAAAAGGAACCATTGCTGATACTCAAGGATCCTAAAAATATTTGGATACCTAAGGCTTGAAATTTTCTTTGCAGGGCTTAAAGAAGAAGAAGAATAAATGGTACTTGGACTGCGGGTGTTCAAGACACATGACAGGAAATTATGCTTGGTTTTCAAGTTTTACCAAGATTGAAAATGGTGGAGATGTATCCTTTGGAGATAATTCAAAAGGAAAGATCATTAGTATTGGCAATGTCGGTAATGTATCTTCTACTCTTATTGAAAATGTGTGCATGGTTAAAAACTTGAAATATAATTTACTTAGTATTAGTCAATTATGTGATAAGGGTTATAAAGTAGTTTTTGATAAATCTAGATGCGTTATTGAAAATGCATGTGATGGAAAAGTTTTATTTGTAGGAAATAGATGTATTAATGTATATACCATTAATATAAATTATGCATCTACCATTTGATGCGAATCCCACATTGAAACTTTAAGGAGAACACTTAATTTGAAGTTTCAACTACCCAAGAAAGTTCTAAACAGATTTAAGACACACAAAACCTTGACCCAATGCTTAATCAAACATGAACCAAAGGTATGGAGAAGGATATTGACGCCACACTCAAGATTTAGATGAGAAGGTGAGTGATAAGTCTTGATTTGGAACGCCACAAGAATGCAAATTCTTGATAAGTTCACTAGTTCTCAAAAGAACCAAAGAAAGAATAATTCTCTCAAATTCAAATAACATTAATCTCTCAATTGTCTTACATAGCAAGGTTACTGAGTTTAAATAGGCCAATAGAGACCCAAAAAATCCGAAAAAGATTAAATCCTAGTTCAAGTCGGAGTAGTTCTCCTAACTAGTTAAGGATTCGTTGAAATTTCCAATTCTGCGCATGCTGTAATAAATTGGTCATAACTCCTTCTAAAGAACTCCAAATCTAACTCCGTAAAATTCTTTGGAAAGCTATCTTAATTATCTTTCCAATGGTATATGGCTTGCAAGTTAATTCCAGCTCAATCAATACCAGTTTTATTCCGAAATTGACCTTTCTGTATTTGATCCGAATTGTGTATTTGGCTGCCCAATAGCTTGAATAAAGCCCACAATGCCTTGACATCTCTTCAAGCCTAATTCATGATGTCTTGCATCTTGAATTGTAGTTTCAATCCATATTTTCTCAATTAATCCATTTAAAGCAGCTTGTATCTTTTTGGCTCTAGCTCTTGTAATTGGGCCTTTATGAATGTGCAAAGGATCACTTGAAGCTTTAATGGTATTCTCTGGATAGTTCTCATCACCATTGATAAATGTTTCTCGGCATTGCATGATGATTGATGGATGGTTATGGCATAGAAGACTAGGTCATGCAAATATGGATTTAATTTCAAAAATTTTGAAAAATGATTTGGTTAAAGGACTTCCAAAAAATAGTTTTCAAAAGGATAAAATCTGTAAAGCTTGTCAATTTGGAAAACAAATCAAAACTTCTTTTAAAAACAAGAATCATGTCTCTACTTCAAAACCACTTCAATTACTTCATATAGATTTGTTTAAACCATCTAGATATGCTAGCTTAAATGGCAAGTATTACGCTTTTGTAATTATGGATGATTATTTTAGATACATATAGGTATTGTTCTTAACTAATAAGGATGATGCCTTTGATGCATTTAGAATTTTTTATAAAAAGGTTCAAAACAAAAAAGGCTATTCTATTTCTTGTATTAGAAGTGATCATGGTAGAGAATTTGAAAATCATGTATTTGAGACTTTTTGTAATGACTTTGGAATTGAGCATTAATTTTCATCACCTAGGACTCCACAACAAAATGGAGTTGTTGAGATAAAGAATAGATCTATTTAAGAAATGGCTAGGACCATGTTAAATAAAAATGCATTACCTAAATATTTTTAGGCCGAAGCTGTCAACACCACTTGTTATGTTTTAAATTGGGTGTTGATTAGATCTTATCTCAATAAAACTCCCTATGAGCTTTGGAAAGATAGAAAATCCAACATTGGTTATTTTAAAGTTTTTGGATGTAAATGTTTTATTTTGAACACAAAAGATAATCTTGGAAAACTTGATCCAAAATCTGATGTTGGTATCTTTCTTGGGTATTCAAACTCAAGCAAAGCTTATAGAGTTTATAATAAAAGAACTTTGGTTGTGGAAGAGTCTATACATATTACATTTGATGAGTCTAATACCTCCGCTACGGAGAAAGTTGCTGTTAGTGATGATGCAAATGACAATATACAAGAAGATTCATCAAAGAACAACCAAAAGAATGTAGAAAATCAAGTGGAGCAACATAAAGAAACAAGTGCAGAACAAAATCAAGGTACTTCTCAAGCACTCTCTAGAGAGTGGAGGTATGTTTCTTCTCACCCAAAGGATGCCATTTTAGGAGATCCATCTAGAGGTGTTACAACTAGATCATCACTTAAGAATACATGTGAGCATGCTACATTTATTTCTCAAATTGAACTAAAATCCTTTGTGGATGTAGAAAATGATGAATCTTGGATTATGGCAATGCAAGAGGAGTTAAATCAATTTGAGAGAAATAAATAGTGGGAATTAGTTCCTAAACCAAAACATCAATCCATCATAGGAACTAAATGGGTATTTAGAAATAAGATGGATGATTCCGGTGTGGTTGTAAGGAATAAAGCTAGATTAGTGGCTCAAGGATACAACCAAGAAGAAGGAATTGATTTTGATGAGACATTTGCACCCGTAGCTAGATTAGAATCTATTAGAATGTTACTAGCATATGCATGTTATAAAGATTTCATTTTATTTCAAATAGATGTCAAAAGTGCTTTTCTAAATGGTTATATTATAAAGGAAGTTTATGTGAAACAACCCCCTGGTTTTAAAAATGAAAAATTTCTAGATCATGTTTATAAGCTATCAAAAGCATTGTATAGTTTAAAACAAGCACCTAGAGCATGGTATGATAGACCAGTACTGGGTATAAGTTCTGAATGTGCACACAATATTCTGATTCTAATTCTGTCTGGGTCGAGTCACCGAGACTATAGGTGATACCATGTGACAAGAGCTAACATTTCATTTTCTATACATGTGAATACGATTTGCCTTAATAAATAACTTTGTTTTTGATATTCTGAATTCTTATGGATTTACGTTATCTAATTGAAATACGTTACTTTATCATGGAATATAGTTTTTGTGAAACTTATGGATTTATGAAATATACTTTGCTCAAAGAAGGCTTGCAATATATTTTTTTGGGTATCGATAGGACAGATATGTTAGGAATAGTTTTACTTACCAAGTTGAGGGCTCACCCCTCGTCATTATTTTTTTTGCAGATTAAGTTCCTTTGAGAGGTGTGTCTAGCCATGAAGTTAGAGATTTTCATTTTTGTTCCCTATTTGAATAAGAAGAAGAAGAATAGACTTATGTTTTTTTTTAGTTTATTTCGATCATGAACTTGTAATTTGGGTTTTGAGACTTTGTTATTTTATATGACTTGTGACTTGTGGATTATTCTTATAAGAATTTGAGGTATACCAGTTTGGTATTTATAAGTAAAGATTATGTTTTGCGAGTAACCTTATTCTCTCACGTGTTCTGCACGTGTTAGATTTGGGCCTAATTTCTTACTAAGAGTTGAGCTTTGTACTCCCCCTTAGCTTGTGCATATATATTGTTTAAAGAATTGCCTTAAACCTTGGGTTCTGATACGAATTTGTAACATCTCGCATTTATAATGGCGATTTAAATGATTTTATAACAAAACATGCGGAGTATGCATTACTTCCACTGAAGATAAAGGTTTTAGAATAAGCTTTTTATAAAATAGAACATAAAAGGTTTCTTATAAAAAAAAGGGAACTTCGTTACAGAATACAAAAATTTCTTAGTAATATGTCTCAAAACCAATTCTGTAAACAAACTTCGTTACAAAATACAAAAACACAGTTGATTCTGTTATGCAACCTAAAGTTTGTTATGTCACCTAAAGTTTGTTATGTCCACACGCACATTGTCTTGGTTGGAACTTAGTGTCAGCTTGCCTTACTCCTTAATTCTTGTAATATAAGGATTACATGAGCTAGTACTAAGTAAGTTAACACTTAATGCATATATTACCTACTATGCACATGGATGACCAAATGAAATGAGTGTTAAATCTTTTGAATGAAACTTAAAAATGTAAATAACTGTGTTAGGGCCCTAGGTTTGTTTTACTACCAGTTCAGCATTCAAGAACACGCCCTTGGGAATAATTAATTGATCCGTTAGGCATTACATGTCATCATTTCCAAAAGATCTCTTTTACCACCTAGTAGTGCAACAACCTTTTTCATTAAAATTTATTAAAATATTTTCTTTATGAAACATCCATGAAATGCATGTGCATTGAGAGTGGTAAATATGATGACTGAAATATTAATTAAGCAACCTAAGAGGGGGGTGAATTGGGTTTTTAAAAATTTAAGCAAACAAAAACTTAAAGCAATATAAACTAAGCAATCAAATTTGAAACAAATAGGTAAATGTACAATGAAAAATAAAGAGATAGGATAAGAGAGATCAAGCATAATGATTTTTATGTGGTTCGGCTATGTCGCCTATGTCCACGCCTCCAAGCACATTAGGCTTGAGGATTCCATTAAGTAAGCCTCCAAGGTTTCAAAAGCTTACAATTGACTTTCAAGGTGTCTATAAACCTTTACAAGAAGAGATTATCCGCAATCTTTTGATCCAAGTGTATCCCAACACTTACAATCACCCAAAACAAAAGATTATAAGTTGTTTTTCTCTCACACAATCTTTAATATTATAAATCAATCCCAATGTGTGAATAGATGAAGCAAGAATGTGTTTAAAGCTCAATGTAGATTGTATAATCATGTATATGCTCAATGGTCGTGTTGTTATCCCACTGTTTGGGTTGGTCAAAGTTACCGTTGGGATAAATTTTAAATTAACGTTTGACTGTTAGTAATTACCCTTTCGCTGTTAAAAACCAGAAACTTGCACAACAAAAATCTTTTATCCATTCTTGCTAAACTGTTAAAGATTAATAAATAATGTTAGTCTGGAAATTATCGGTTAGTCATTTATATGTTATCGGTTCACTGTTAAATTTCAAAGACTTGTACTACAAATATCAACTAATCGTTCTTCAAAACAGTTAAGGATTAACAAGATTTGACAGTCTGGATATTATCAATTAGCTGTTATATTAACGGTTCGCCGTTAAATTCTAGCAACTTATAAAACAAAATACTTAACCAGTTTGCTTTAAACGGTAAAGGATTAGCACATGATACAAGTTTGAATATTATTGGTTAACCGTTAATATTAATGGTTCACCGTTTACTTTTAGTGTTAAGAAGCTTATCGGTTAAGGCTTAAGAAATAACCCTTTTCTAAGCATAAAGGTTAGGCTTTACCCAAAACGGTTAGCTATTAAAATAACGGTTAGCCATTTACATCCAGTGGCTGAATTTTAGTAAGTTATAAAACAATCGGTTGAAGCTTTAGAAAATAACCCTTTTTTGCATTTTATCAGTTAACCGTTAAAATAAACGGTTCACCGATTATACTCAGAAAACTATATTTTTTACAAAAATGTTCCAATTTATCTAAAGCTTGTAAACACACACAGAAAGTTTTTAACTTTTAAGAAAATATTTGAAATTATGAAACTCCAACAAATTTATCAAAAAAGATTAAGGTTTGTTATCATCAAAATCAATAAAAAGAACATTTACATGTTAACAATAACCTTAGGTTATTCTAGTGGTTAGAGAAATCTATCATTAAAATAATGGCTTCAACATCTGAATCTCCTGCACTTATTACTCTTTCTTCTACTCTTTCTCTTTCTCTTTCTCTATCTTGCTCTAAGCAAATAGCCTCAAAGATAGAAAATTTTATCTAGTACTCTTATATTCCTGACTCAACCCAAATAAATGAGTCCTCAATGCCTTTATTTAGCCCTTATCACTTGTATAAAAGACTAATCTCCTTTACTCAAAGCTTCAGAACCCTCATTTCAAGTAGAGAGTACATTTGTCTTTTCAGTTGGACCAATGTTCCCTCTAAGCTACCCAAGCAGAACAATATGCTACTTTTAAGATCGCTTTTGAGTTAATTACAACTTGAAAGAGCGAAAATTGTACCCACCTCCATCTTAGGGGTATTCGCTTAATCATTACACTCTATGACAAAAAAGGGTTACCAATAATAGCTCGATTGGTACTCTTAAACACTCGCTTCAAAGAATACCAACAGACAGTAATTGGTATTGTCCTTATAACCCTCTATGCAGGAAGTGCATTATTCACTTTTACCTAAATTTCAATTTGTCTTTACAAGACCCAAACCTACCCTTAACTTTGAAAGTCCAAATTTAGCTTCAAAGATTGCCACATTACACTATCAACTAGTATACAGACTCCAAAATCATGCTTTAGATCTACCAACCCCTCAAACATCCTCTGATGCGTTAATAATTTTGGCAGATACTGAATCCATCCGTACTATTGTCCAAATACCTAGACAAATCCCAAACCCAAAACTTTTGAAGCTAATGCTTTTAGAATGGCTTTCCAACTATGAAAAGTTTCATCAGAACTCTTAGTCAGTTCAAACCTTAAACGCTTAGTATGAAAAAAGGCCATATGGATCTATTTGAAGGACTTTTAAACCTCCAACTGAGGAAGCCCCAAAATTTTTTTTCTTATTCCTCTATGATCACCTAATTAAAAACCAAATAAGAGAAAGCTATTTCAATTTCTACTTTCAAATCTAACGGATATCCGATTTACTTAGCAAAGCTTAATGGTCATTTTTTGTAGGATACTTCTGATGCCCTTAATGTGATGCAAGATGCCCATTCCTGGATGACTATGACTCTAATATGGATTTTATCCCCAAACAACGCCAAAAGTAGAAAAAGCTTAAGTTTTGAAAAAATACCTTGCAGAAACTATCCTTACCATCCTCTTAATGATTCACATTCCCAGACACCTCAACCTATTTACAATAAAGGATTGCGGTATCTACAAAAAGAGAATATCTTCTCTTACAAAAACCAAACCTCTTTTTTACTCCAAAAAACCTCAATAGTTTCCCTTATATGATGTTTTCCAAGTCCTCTTCCATATATCAGTCTCAATTTCCAGCTTTAACTAAACAAATTGATCAAATCTAAAAGGTTACTCTTCAACCTTTTGATCAATCTTTTATGACATTGACAGGACAACTTGAAGAACTAAATGTTATGGTATAAAATGATATTATTCAGCAGCTTGACCATAAGGTCAAATCTGTTACACCTTAAGCGTAATAGACAAAAAAGAAAATTGACAACATTACTCTCCAACTTGAACAAATGTATATAGATTTAAAAAATAGAGTTCACCGACTTGATTATGAACTGAAACAAATGATTATTCAGCAAAGGTACTAGGGCCTAGAGTTTGATAAAAAAGAAGCTGAGGCAGAATTATCTCAAATTGATTTAGAAAAACAACAACCTTCACTTTTTGCATCAGTACCTTCCTTACCAAAATATACACAGTCTTTTACTACATATCAATATTTCTATACTCCATCACTTTTCAGAGAATGGCCCAATTATTCCAAACCTTCATTTTGACTTATAAATTATTTAACCAAACTCCAGCACCAAAGCCCAAACCTATATACATCCCTAAGACATCATCAACAACACCTACTCAAATAGAGTATGTCCACACAACCATTCTAACACTAACAGCAACTACCTCTTCCTAACCCTAAGACAAACAACCAAGCCAACAATATGCTGCCCAGAGCATGACATAGCCTATTTCATCACCTATCACAACTCTTGAATCATCTGATATAGAGACAAAAAGATCTTTTGATTTTAGTTCAATTTCTAATTATAAAGCCAAACTTGCTGATGTTACCAAACTCCTCATGGTCATGTCTTCCACAAGCTCAAACAATCCTTGAAGCTCTGATCCTCCTATGGATACTCCTATCACAATATAGATAGATGTTCAAATGATTTATCCAGGATCCACAGTGCAATCTATTTTATGGGAATTCAGTTCCAATTATGAAGCCAAACTTGCTGATGTTACCAAACTGCTCATGGTCATGTCTTCCACAAGCTCAAACAATCCTTGAAGCTCTGATCCTTCTATGGATACTCCTATCATAGAAGAAACAGTGAAAATTATCCCTCAGGCTCCAGTAGATATTGGTTTTAAACCCACTATTAGACCTTGGCTTACTTTTAATGATATTCTAAGAAATAAATAGGCTACCAAATTACAAGAATTCACAATATAGATAGATGTTCAAATGATTCATCTAAGATCCACAGTGCAATCTATTTTATGGGAATTTAGTTCCAATTCATTGGTTCATTACGTGACTAGTTTGATAACTTGGGTCCATACAGATAATTATAGTTCATTCAAATTCCTGATATTGATCTAACATTAGGATTGGTTCGTGAATAATTCTTGGGAGAAGTTGTTCCTATAAATGAACTTGCCAAAAAAGAATATCTTTAGATAAAGTGTTATTTTCTTTAACAAAAAGATTTAGATTATCATTAGAAGTGCATGTTTGTTTTGTTTTTATAAACTTAATGAATTTAATGATCCAACTCTCAAGCATATGTTTGTGGCATCTCTCCTAAAAAAACATCAACTAGAACTACAAAGACAAGTCAACATATATCAACTAGATATTAAAAATATGTCCCTTGGAAAGATTTATTAGCTACCAGTCAATTGACTAGAATGTCTCTATGAACAAAAGGAATTCTTCAAAGATCTTATGAAAAATAGACAACCATTCAAAAGTGCCTATAAAAAGCCTTATCTTAAGATTAAATGTAAGGATCATAAAGATTGCATTTGCAGCAGCAAAAAAAAAAAGCTTATTTAAAAAAAGCATACCCCCAAAGACACCATCAACCCAAGGAAAAAAAGTCTTATAGTTTTTCAAGAAGAAAGATTCTTTTTTTTTCAAAAGAGACAAAAGACAGCTGGTGCTTTATTGTAAAATGAAAAGATATTTTGCTAAAAATTGCCCAAATCACCCTGCAAAAGCTATCTAACTCCTGTAATATCTTCAGTCCTCATCCGTCATCTCCTTAACAGATAATATTAAAGCTTTATTCTCTAAACAAGATACTATAGATTAGAAAACAATTTTTGCCTTGGCCAATAGTGATTTAGACTCTGAAAATGAAGATGTTCTATTCATCAATACCATCCAAGATATACCCATATCCACTTTTCAAATTTTCAGTCCTTCTATTCCCATTCAAATCTTATCTTCCAAATTTGCAATCCCTATCCTTGTGATTGGTTTCTTTGACACTGGTGCTTAAAAGAGTATGTTACATTCTTTCCTCTTCTCTCTTATCTCTAGGAAGAACATAAATAATATTTTAAAGCTGTAGTTGGCCAATCTAATAATTTTTGGTAATCAGATTTTTTCAAATTATGTCATCTAGTAAAAAATTATTGGTTTTAATCTTTCAGATAAGGATCTCTTAATCAGGTTTGACCTTTTATCCAAGGTTAAGAAATTACAGATCACATCCTCCGGCATATCTTCCAACAGATAATTTAAACCTTATATAGATATTCTCTGTTTGTATAAACTGTTAAAAGCCACTTCCCTATACCAATAGTACATTAAGAAATTTCTTTCTTTCTGTTTAGAATCTCATACTGAGTCTTTACACCCTTATCCTCTCTAGAAAAATAATCAGTTCTTTGTAAAGCTTCCTTTTAAGCTTAATGAGAATATAAATCCAACCAAAGCCACCCAACTAGGAATGACACCCATAGATCTTAAATTAGCCTAGCAAAAATGTTCCTAACTCTTTCAACAAGGTCCCATAGAGCCAACAAAGTTAGAATGGGCATCCCAAGCCTTTCTATGTTGAAAAACATTTAGAATTAGTTAAAGGAAAAAAATGGCTTGTCATAGATTAACAACCCTTAAATTGCTTCCTGAAAGATAACAAATTTCCTTTATCAAATACAGTCATTGTTCATCAATCTCCAAAATGCTCAAGTTTTTTCTAAATTCAATCTCAAAGTTGGGTTTTGGTAATTAGGAATTCATTCTAATGGCAACCATAAAATAGTTTTTTGCACCTCAAATGCCCATTATCAATGGAGTGTCATGCCATTCGGTGTCAAGGTAGCTCCTCTAAATTTTCAAAAGGCCATGACCCAAATTTTTAAACTTATCCTCCACCATGCCCTCATTTATATCGATGACATCCTCTTTTTTTCACATGACCACCCATCCCACTAAAAACTATTGGACCATTTTCTTCACTTAGTGTATACACATGGCATTATACTTTCAAAAAAGAAGAGTATCCTAGGCCAAACAATTAATGAGTTTCTTAGAATGATTCCTGAAGACATTTATTACCGGCCACGACCCCATATTGCATAAGAATTGCTATATTTTTTAGATCATGACATGACAAAAAAGCAGATTCAGTAATTTCTCAAATAATTAATTATCTTTGGGATTTCCAGCTATATATCTCAATCCATACCAACCAGATTTCAAAGATGCTCAAGAAAAATACCTCCATATAAGGACCAGAACAGATATCAGCTGTCAAAACTCTAAAGGAGATTGCTCAGCACTAGTAACACAAATAATCCTCACAACTGGACAAAGGATTTTATAGACAGATGTAAATAATGAGTATTAGAGAGCCATCTTGCTTGAATCTCTTGATGGAAAGGAATATTTTTGCGCTCATGCTAGCGAATAATTCAAGGACCTAGAAAAACATTACCATATTATTGAATGTTAGAAAATATATATTTATAAAAGAGAAAATTGTCATTTTATACTTCTTCTATTAACTTTCTTGTTTTTATATATTCAAATCCCATATTTTTTAATTATGTGTATTTTGTTATAATTAAATATTTTATATGTTTTAGGAGGTATCACGGTCATTTTATAATAAATGAGATATCGAATGACAAAACAGACAGCAAATCTGAACTTAGAACAGTCGAAAACCTTAAAAAGAGAATCAATGTATAAATGTCATTGTTCACATATACGATATTGTTCATCTATATAGTACTGTTCATAATACTATTCATATATATTTAACGATGGCGTGACATTAACTAATGATGTGACACTGACTAATAACGTGGCTTGATTGATGAAGTGCCAAAATCTTATTAAATTAAAATGTTTGTGTACTGTTGACCAATGATGTGATAGTTTGTTAATGGATTAGAAAAAATGTACGTACAGTACATGTATATACATAGGATGATAGTCTTGATGATGTGTTCAACCCAATTAGAATTTACCATGTGGCGTAGTCCTATGCGTCTAAATTATTTTAATTCGATGGCCATAATTTACTGTTATATCTATAAAAGGAGAGTTTCCCCCCTAATTTGACACCCTTGAATCTATTTTTGAGCGCCACTTTTTATAATTCCTTGTCTATCTTGTATTGTCTATGCATTTTAGTAAAATTTCTATTTTACCCCTAATTCAAATATGAATAGATACTTTTCTTTTAAGTTTGGATTGAAGATGAAGTCTAAATATGTTCTATGAGCTGAATTTGATAAATTTATTTTTACTTCCCCTCTATTTTCTGTGGTTATTATTGTTTGACACTATAAGCCCTTAGCACTATATTAATTAAAGCATGGTTCATGAGGAGTGGATATCCCCCTCATGATTAAATTGATACTAATAAAAAAAATTAAGTCCATAGTACATGTTGATACAGATCTAGATATCTGAGTGCTTCAAATTAATAGTTATCATTTTAATTTATTTCCTCCCATTCTAATTAAAATTTTAGGATAATATAAATCACATTCAATATAATTTCAACCACCCACTTAGAAAATTAATTTAACACATAATTAAAATCCACCTCGTCACCATTAATCAATTTCACAATAGATTCATGCACTTGTGAGTTCAATAAAATTTGCACAAGTTTTTGGGGTCATTTTTTATTATAATTTTTCATTTATCTTGTTATTCTATTTAATCTATTTCTTATATTTTTTTAGGACTTGAGTTTATTTGTATAGTAAAGTGATAATAATGTGATAATGTTAGTATCATAAATTTTCTATTCTCTTTATTTTTATTAATTTGGTTCTCATATTTTGTTGCGTTATTTGTTAATTATTTTTTTATGCATGTTCGAAGGTCGCAATTATCTAATCTTGAACCTATAGACTTAGAATTAGAAAAAACACTTCACATACACAAACACATTAAAGATAAAATTAAAATAAATTTGTAATATCAAGAACCATCACAGGAGAGGCCATTTAAGGACTATTTCAATCCCTTAGCTAACTTAAGCATATTATGCATACGATACCCAAATGTAGCTACTAGGAGTTTTAAATTAAAACCTAATGTGCTAAAATTATCTCCCAATATTCTATGGCCTAGAAAATGAGAGTCCATATAATCATCTAAATCATTTTCATATTATTTGTCAAACTTTTAAATATGAGAATTTTTCAGATGATGATGTTAAACTAAGATTATTCTCATTTTCATTAAAGGATAGAGCTTGTTCATGGTTTAATACATTGTCTGCTAATAGCATTACATCATGAGAATAAATAGCAACAAAATTTTTAAATAAATACTTCCCAGTTCATAAAATCAATTCTATTAGTAGGAAAATTTTAGAGTTCATCTAGAGAGAAGACGAATAGTTTTTCAAAGCATGAGAGTGATTCAACAGGTTATTCTTAAAATGTCCACATCATAGATATGAAAAATGACACCAATGCCAATACTTTTTAGATGGATTAATACCAAATGTGCAAGAATGAAAGAGAGCTAATGTCCAAACGCTGAGTCGTATCAGAGCTTAATGTTGTTCTTCCTGCATGGGTGGTATATTGTAGAAGGTTTGTAATTGGAAAAATAAGAATAAGAACTCTAATCTCATGGCTTCCTCTTCAAATTCTCAAACTACTAAATCTCCTGTTTCTCTTTCTTCTACCCTTTCTCTTCCTAAATCTTATACAAAACATCTCCCCTTAAAAATAAAAAACCTTGTTGAATATTCTTATATTTCAGACTTTGCTCAAATCACTGAATCTTCCCTACCTTTGATAAGCCCATATAAATTATATCAGAGACCTAATTCTCTTACTAGAACCATCTGAACCCTTATTTCCACCAGATGCCCTGCTTCAAAAGAATATATCCAGTCCTTCCGATTGGATCAGTGTACCTTACAAGCAACTGTTGTGTAAATTTTATTGAACTCGCAAGTGCCCGAATCTATTGTAGAATAGATTAATGGTGATGAGCGTTGATCCCACGATGAGGTGGATTTTAATTATGTGTTGAATTAATTTTCTAAGTGAGTAGTTAAATTATGATAATTTTATCCTAAATTTTGAATTAAAATCGCGGGAATAATTAAAAATTCAACTATTATAATAAAGCACTTAGGTATCTGGATCTGCATCAACATGCTTCAGGGCTCAATATTCCTTATTAATACCAATTAAACATGAGGGAGAAATCCACTTTTCATGAACCATGCTCTAATTAATATAGTTCAAAGGGTTTATCGTGTCAAACAGTAATAACTGTATTCTCACTATCTGTCAACGAAAAGTCAAAATATTCACATAAATTAGAGGGGAAAATAAAATAAATTTACCAATTCAACCCAAGTTTGAAAGAAAATTAGCTACTCATATTTGAACTAGGGATAAAAAGAAAATTTTACTAAGATACAAAGAAAATACAAGATAGAATTTCAGAAAATAGAGCTAAAAAATGAACTCAGGGGCGTCAAATTAAGGGGGGAGCGCTCCTTTTATAGATACAATGAGTAAATCATGGCCATTGAATTAAAACAATTTAGATGCATAAGATTGCGCCATGTGGTAAGTTCTGATTGGTTTGAACACATCATCAAGGCTATCATCCTGTGTATATGCATGTACTACATACACATTTTTCTAATCCACTAACATATTGTCACGTCATCGGTCAATAGTGCATAAATATTTTTATCCAATAAGATTGTGACACCTCATTAGTCAAGCCACGTCATCAGTCAACGCTACATAATCAGTCAATGCCACATCATTTCTCTAATCAAATGCTACCACGTCATTGGTCGGTGCCACATCATTTGTCAACGCCACATCATCAGTTAATGCCACGTCATCATACAATACATATGAATAGTGTCATAAATAGTACCATAAACAGTACTGTATATGTAAACAGTGACATTTTTATTTTTATACTTCTCCTAAGATTTTTTACCATTCTGAGATCAGATTCGCCATCTGTTTTATCATCCGATATCTCGTTTATTGTGAAATGACCATAATGCTCTTAAAATATGTAAAATACTTAATATAATAAAACACGCATAATTAAATTCACAAGAAACTTAAATACATAAAAGTGAATAAGTTAGTAGATCTTAAAGTGTAAAATGATGACTTTTCCCTTTATAAATATATATTTTTTAATACTCAACACACCCCCCCAACTAGCTTATTGCTAGTCCCTAGCAAATTAAGCGAAATCAAATTCAAACCCAAAACTTTTTTTTGAACTAATATATAAAATTTAAAATTTTTTCTTTTCTCTTTTTTCTTTTTAGAAGGTTGACTCAAAAGAAATTTATAGATCCTGTATCAAATAATAAACTGTTAAGCTGTATAAATAATGGATAAAAAGGGTTACTCTCCAAGAAAAATGATAGGTTCAAGAACTCACTTGGAATTTATTATGATATTTATATTCCTTCAAGCAACTCATATTTTTATCTCCGACATTAACATGTAGAGTAGCAAACATGGTGTAACAAATCTCAAGATTAAAGATAATACAAATACTAAAATTTGAAAGTCATCATGTCAAAAAAATTACAAAATATATATTTAAAAAAAAAATTTTTTTAAGAAAAAGAAAACTAAGAAATGCGTTTCTAGAATTATGACATTTCATATTCAACAATCTTCGACGTAAGTGTATATTTATAAAGGAGAAACTAGAAAGAAGAAGTTAGAAAAATCATACTTAACATGAAGCTAAAAAACAAATGACTAAAAAGTAATTTTTTTTTAACTTTCAAACTAAGAAGATGCGTTTCTAGAGTCACTACATTCCATACTCAGCCATCTTCGATGTAAAAAGTTAACACAGTTAGTTCCTATTGCCATCTGTAATGAGCTTTAATGGTGGAGGATCTTGTGCAATCTGTTTGAGCTGAGTGACAGCTGTAGTATGGGTGTCATTCCATTCTGGAGGGCCAAGGGCAGAATTTGGCTCTCTATTCTTCTTCTGGATTAGGTGAAGGATTGGGCCGGACTTGAGAACAGTAAGGTGGATAGAACTGGTCTGATGGAAGGTTGGTCGGTTGATGACTTGTGCTTGCTTCATTAGGATTCAAGATGACCAGCAGAGGTAATTGGTGAAGGGACAAAAGGTTTTGAGATAATTTTTCTCTGGGTGTCAGTTTGTGGTTCAAGAGATGGAAAGTTTGAAGAGTAATCTCTGGAGAACATCATACATGGAATTGCCAAAAACCTGATTTTAAATCAAATTTTGAAAAGATTTGGGCATTTTTCAAATATGTGAAAATGTTTTGTCTTTTTGGAAGAGGAAATTTGTCATCTTGTGAAAACATGTTTAAAGGCTGATAATCGATGACTAATCTCTTTTTTCCACGGACAAGTTCTGAGTGTTTTTCCACATAAAAGGCTTGGCAGAGACAAGGTAGAAGAAAGTGAAATAGTACTTGAAGATTCTGAAGAAGTAGATGTAGAAGCCATGATTTTGCAATCTCTCTCTCTGTGTCCTGAAAAGTGGTATGATAAAATGTTTTTCAGTTTTTGAAAGAATCCTAGACTTCAGGACACAGAGAGAGAGATTGCAAAATCATGGCTTCTACATCTACTTCTTCAGAATCTTCAAGTACTATTTCACTTTCTTCTACCTTGTCTCTACCAAAATCATGCACTAGGCATACTGCAAATAAGATAGAAAACCTTGTAGAATATTCCTATATTCCTGAGTCTGCTCAAATCACTGAGTCTTCTTTTCCTCTTATCAGTCCTTATCATCTGTATAAACGTTCTACTTCTTTTACCCGTAGTATTAAATCCCTCATCAGTACAAAACGACCTCTTCCTAAAGAATACATCCAGTCCTCTAAACTAGATCAGTGTACTCTTCAAGCTACTACTGCTGAACAGTATGTTACCCTTGAAATCCCTCCAGAACTCGTTGCTAACTGGAAACGAGAAGGTTATACTCATCTTCATCTCGGCGGAGTAAGATTAATCCTGACTCTTCATGGGAGAAAAGGATTACCTGTCACTGCTCGAATTGCTATACTTGACACCAGGTTTAAACAGTATCAACACGCTGTTATTGGTACAGTTTTGACTACCTGAACACAAAAGGAAAGAATATTCCAGAGAAGATGCTTTTGCGACTAAAAGACTGGTTTTCAAAGTATGACTTCTCCGTGAAGCATATAAAAGGAACCCAGAACCTCAATCTGGATAGAAGATTGAGGTTCTGGGTTCCTTTTATATGCTTCACGGAGAAGTCATACTTTGAAAACCAGTCTTTTAGTCGCAAAAGCATCTTTTCTGGAATATTCTTTCCTTTTGTGTTCAGGATGGCTGGAAAAGATGAGCTGTCCAATCTGATGAGAAAATGATAACCGATTAAATGATATTCAAATTTTTTAATACCATTTTTCACGGCTAAAATCTCTTTGTAGATACTGTGGTAGTGGCATTGTGAGTCAGAGAAATGTCCACTAGCGTATCCGATAAGATTTTCTTTTCCATTGATTTCTTCGAGGAGTACAGCACCCCATGAGGTGTCACTTGCGTCTGTCTGTAAGATCCAGTTGCCATCTGTAATGAGCTTTAATGGTGGAGGATCTTGTGCAATCTGTTTGAGCTGAGTGACAGCTGTAGTATGGGTGTCATTCCATTCTGGAGGCTTCTTTTTCAATAAAGCCGAAAGTTGTGCTGTATGTTGGTCCACATGTGGGATGAAATCACGGATGTAATTGATGATACCAAGGAATTGCTGGATCTTATGAGGTTGTGAAAGATAAGCACCTTGTCCCACATCGGTTGGGATCCTGGTTAGGGTCCAGTTTATAAGTGCTGGGCAGTCCTCACCCTTTGAGAGCTCTTTTGGGACTGAGTTAGGCTTCGGCCCATAAGTGGTATCAGAGCCAGGTGTTCACCGGGGGGTGTATGAGGTTGTGAAAGATAAGCACCTTGTCCCACATCGATTGGGATCCTGGTTAGGGTCCAGTTTATAAGTGCTGGGCAGTCCTCACCCTTTGAGAGCTCTTTTGGGGCTGAGTTAGGCTTCGGCCCATAAGTGGTATCAGATTAAGACATTCCACAATTATCAACTATTCCTTCCCCCCAACCAGAATGAAACATTGTGCTCAATGTTTTAAAAGAAAGAAGTAGAGATTAGAAAATATCACCTGGGTGTTGCAATATAGAAGAAAATATTTACATGGTTGAAGGTGAAGCACATGGCTCGAGAGTAAAAAAGGAAATAGTGAAAAGACAAAACAAATATTGATAGCATAAAATTATTAAAAAAATGTAAATGATCAAACAACAGTGAAATAAAACAATATTCAAATAAAAGGATATTTACAAGTAGTTGTGAATATGGCTCACATCTTTCTCTAGTTTTACGCCCAGAAACGGCTTGAACGCCCTCTATGGGTCAAGGATACGCTTTCCATCTAGTTTTCTTATAAATGGAAAATAAGGCCTTTTATAGTCAGATTCCTGAGACTATAGTTTGCACATTCTTTCTAGAATAATGGCCATAACTAGAGTATTGCATTTTGAACGTATCCATTGGGATGCATTTCAAGAGACAAAAAGATATCATCCAATGACTCTTTATTCAAGGCATTCCTAATGAATTGAATCTTATCTTCCCTGTTATCAGATAGCATTCTTAAGAATATCGCTTTTTATCGCATCTCATTCTGGCACACTTATGACAAATATTAGAGAACTTTCAGGCTCTCCGTTTTCTTGAATAATTTCCTTTACCACAACCAGGCATGTATGCAATAAATTTGGGAGGCAACTCACCTACCAACCGCACTTTAGCTTCGATTATCCATCAGATGTCAGCAGAGATATGATTGTTCATAAGTAATAACATGCTTTTGGACCGAGCTTTATAAATGTGAGGAGAGCATTCTGAGGAAGTGAAAGAAATCGCTTGTGAAGTTTTGCTAAGATCTCGTCTCTATACATACCTTCAACTCAAAATATTAGTTATTATGGGAAACTAAAGTAACTGACGTTGATTGTCACAGAGTACTGTTATCCACCACTTCACCGAGGTAAAAAATGATAACACACTAAAGAAGGAAAAAAATATAGCAAAAACACAACACACATAAAGGAAATTCAATAAAAGGACGATAGTAAGTTAATTTTTTTGTGTTCTTTTTTTCCTTTATGTGTGTTGTGTTTTTGCTAGATTGAGAGAGGACGTATCTAGCAGCTATATATCTAACAGCTATTGTCTAAGAATGTTGAAGAAATGCTTTTTAGTTGACATATTCATGAGGAAAAATGATAAAAAAACTTAATAGTAAAAAGAACACACTTACACAAAAATAATTAAAAACAGAAAAAAAAACTTTAAATCACTGAAAGGAAACAAAAAAAAAATGCCAGGTCAGTTAAATCTTTTGCGCTGTTTTCTCTACATGGTTGGTTTCGTAATATGATTTTAATTTTCTGACCATTAACTTTAAAAATTACATCTTTCCTTGGATTCTTAAATTTGATGGCTCCATGTAGAAAAATAATATGATTAGTAGATGGACTAGACCTTCGAGAGCATAATTTACTTAGAGAAATGTACCATTGAGAATTGAACAAAAATACTTTCTGACTTTGTGTGAAAGATTTTCTAATGTTTTACTTGTCACTGAGGATTTTCATTCACTTTTTGTAGTCTTTAGCATTTTTGTCGTTAAGAATCACCTCTAGTTTTACTAGTTGTATCCTTCTTTTTAAACCAAAAATAGGGTCAATGATGTCTGTATTCTTTTGTTTATCATCAGGAAAGGATGAGATGATTTCTGACAATGTTCTTTCTTCTCCCAAGAATGTAGAATTCCGAGGGTCAGGTGAAGGTTTAAGCTCAATCTTTGGTGGTAATTCTGATGATGGGATGAGATTTTCTTTTAATGGTACCAATTGCTCTATCTTTGTCTTCCATTTATCAATGTCCATGCATGGTGATGAATCTAATAAAATATTAACCTTATCAATCGATCTGTCAATATTAAAATCCAAACCAATGTAAGTTAAACATATTAGTAAAGGGTCATCACTAAGGTTTAAAGCAAATGTATGATCAACTAATTCATCAATTAAATCCACATCTATAATTTCATCATCTATATTGTGAGGTTGTTTGGCAATGTTGAAAATATTTAGTTCCATGGTCATATTGCCAAATGACAATTGCATATTTTCAGTCCTACATTGAATGTGAGCATCGCCAGTTGCCAAAAATGGACGACCCAAGATAATAGGGATGTGCTTTCTTAAATGCTGCACTGGTTGAGTGTCAATTACAATGAAATCAACGAGAAAATAAAACTTATCTACCTGGATAAGCACACCTTCATAATACCATGAGGTATTTTCGTGGATCGATCCGCAAACTGTAACACCACTAAAGTTGGGTGTAATTCTTCTAGTCCAAGTTTCACAAACACTGAGTAAAGCAACAGATTAATAGTAGCACCTAAGTCCAACAAAATATTTTCAATTGTGTGGTTCCCTATACTACATGAGCTAGTAGGGGAGTCTAGGTCTTTGCATTTTAGAGAAATTTTTTATTGGAGTATAAAACTAACATTTTCTATTAAAAATGCCTTATTTTGAACATGAATATTTCTCTTTTTAGTACAAAGATCTCTAAGAAACTTGGAATAAGATGGTACTTGTTTTATAGCATCAAGCAAAGAGATGTTGACACTTACCTGTTTGAAGATTTCAAAAATCTCACCCGTGGTTTTTTTGTTCTTTAATTTAGCTAACCTCTGGGGAAATAGAGCTTTAGGAATTTACTCTCGTGGGTTGGTTTCTTCTTTCTCCTCTGATGATGAGTCCTCAGCACTTTACAGGTACAATTTGAGTTGTTTTGGTCACTGATAGCTCCACTTTATTATCGACTTCTTTTCCTTTTTGCAAGGTCATGATGGCGTTGACCTCTCCATGTTGCTGAAGTGAACTGGTACTGGCTTGATGCACTCTTTTAGGATTTGACATTAGTTGACTTGGGAATTTGCATTTCTTAACAGTCATTGCTAGGGTTTAAACTGAAGAGGCAAGTTGGCCCACCATTTTCTCGAGGTTAAAAATTGATTGAGCCTGTGAGTTGAAGCGTGCTCTCCTCTTATTTCGTAGTCCGTCAATGGTAGAATTCTTGACATTCTAGAATGAATCCTCCCACGGTATGGGTTGTGACTAATTTGAGTTTTGATTATAAGGTCTGAATGGTGGCTAAGAGGCTTGTGGAACTTGAGGAATTTATTGTATTGTTGAAGTTGGAGTTGTTAGTCCATTCTGTTGAAATCCTTGAGACCACCAAAAATTTGGGTGAGCTCTCCATCTAGGGTTATATGTGTTGGAGTAAGGGTTGTAGTTTTATGGCTTTCTTATTACACCTATAACATTAGCTTGATCTAGGTATGAGTCATGGTCATATGGCTCTATTGATTTAGCAGTTGTTAACGATACAATTTGTCGGGTAAGTTCTTCAACCATTTCTTTGACTTTTTTAATTCCTGAGCTTGACTCACCAATTTAGACCTCATTTACTCTCTTAATTCTTTTACTGTTTCTGAATGATCAACTCCATTATCAGGAATTATCTGCTTGTCGCTAGAAGAAATCTCAAATTTCTGATGCACTTTTAGGCATTATTTCTCCTTCACTTGTTGTCATTAGCCGTTCTTACAGATTTGACAATAATCGCTCCAAAAAGTATTGACATTGGTGTCATTTTTCATATCTATGATGTGGACATTTCATGAGTAGCCCATTGAATCGCTCCCATGCTTCGAAAAATTGCTCGTCTTCTCTCTAGATGAACTCTAAGGTTTTTTTGCGAATAAAATTGGTTTTATGAACTGAGAAGTATTTATTTAAAAATTTTGTGACCATTTGTTCCCATGATGTAATGCTATTAACAGGCAATGTATTAAACCATGAACGAGCTCTATCTTTTGAAGAAAATGGGAATAGTCTGAGTTTAACATCATTATCTGAAAAATTCTCATATCTAAAAGTTTAATAAACAAAATGAAAATCATTCAAATAATTATATCGGTCCTCATTTTCTAGGTCATAAAATGTTGGGAGACAATTTAGTACACTAGGTTTTAATTCAAAACTCCTAACAATTATATTTGGGTATCGTATGCATGATGTACTCAAGTTAGCTAAGGGACTAAAATAGTCCTTAAATGGCCTCTCCTGTGGTGGTTCTTGTTGTTGTAAATCAATTTCAATTTTATTTTAAAATGCGATGTGTTTGTGTGTGCGAAGTATTTTTTTCAATTCTAAAGTCTATAGGCTCAAGATTAGGTAATTGCGACCTTTGATCATGCATAAAAAAATAATGAAAAATACAACAAAAAAATGAGAATAAATTTTTAAAAAAATAACGAGGAAGGAGAAATTACGATACTAACCTTATCAAAATGAACATACACTTAAGTCTAAAAGAAAATATAAGAAATAAATTAACTAAAAATAAAATAACAAGATAAATTACAACTAAGAATGAAAAATTAAATTACAAAAATATAAAGAAGAGAAAAAAAAAGAAATTAAATTATAGGAAAAATATTTAAAAGAAAACAACTAAAAAAATAATTACTTAAAAAATTAATTCTATGAATAATAAATTAACAAAATAAACAAAAATTACAAAGAAAAATAACTTAGAAATTAAATTATAAAAATTTAAAGAAATTACAAAGAAATTAAATTATAAAAATTTAAAGAAATTGCAAAGAAATTGAATTATTGAAATTTAAAGAAACTTAAATTACTAAAATTAAATTATATATTAACTTTTTTTAATTTTTTAATTTTTTTATAATTTTAAAAGAAAGCAACAAAAAAATTTATTTAAAAAATTAATTCTATGAATTAATTAAAATAAATTAACAAGATAAAAAAAAACTTACCAAGAAAATACACTCAAACACTAAAAGGAAAATAAAAGGAATAGATTAATTAAAATTAAAATAAATTACAAGATAAACAAAAAAAATTATAAAGAAAAGTAAAGTAAAAATTAAAGTACAGAATTTTAAAGAAATTACATAATAAAATTAAATTATAGAAATTTAAATTATAAAAATTAAATTATAGAATTATTATTTTTATAAGGAAAAAATACAAGGAAATACAAAAAATAAAAAAAATTAATTCAACAAATTAAAATAACTTACCTCCTCGGCAATGGCGCCAAAAACTTGTTATGCAAATTTTATTGAACTCGCAAGTGCACGAATCTATTGTAGAATAGATTAATGGTAACGACCATCGATCTCACGAGAAGATAGATTTTAATTGTGTTCTAAATTAATTTTCTAAGTGAGTAGTTAAATTATGATAATTTTATCATAAATTTTGAATTAAAATGACGAGAATAATTAAAAATTCAACTATTATAATAAAGCATTTGAATATCTGGATCTGCATCAACATGCTGCAGGGCTCAATATTACTTATTTAATACCAATTAAATCATGAGGAGGAAATTCACTCCTCATGAATCACACTCTAATTAATATGGTGTTAAGGGTTTGTCGTGTCAAATAGTAATAATGTGTTATTACTATCTGTCAATGAAAAGTCAAAACATCCACAAAAATTAGTGGACAAGATAAAATAAATTTACCAATTAAACCCATGGAACATGTTAAGATTTCACCTTCAACTCAAGCTTGAAAGAAAATTAGCTACTCATATTTGAATTAGGGATAAAAAAAAAAATTTTACTAAGATACAAAAAAAACACAAGATAGAGAAGGAATTTCAAAAAATAGAGCTAAAAAATAAACTTAAGGGTGCCAAATTAAGAGGGGAGAACCCTTCATTTATAGATACAACGAGTAAATCATGGCTATCAGATTAAAACAATTTAGATGCACAAAATTGCGTCACGTGGCAACTTCTGATTGGTTTGAACACATCATCAGAACTATTATCTTGTGCATATGCATGTACTGTACGCACATTTTTTTGATTCACTAACATGCTGCCACGTTATCGGTCAACAGTACATAAACATTTTTATCTAATGAAATTGTAACACCTCAACAGTCAATGCCACATAATCAGTCAATACTACGTCATTCCTCTAATCAAATGCTGCCACGTCATTGGTCAGTGCCACATCATCGGTCAACCCACGTCATCGGTCAATGCCACGTCATTGTATAATATATATGAATAGTGTCATGAACAGTACCGTATATGTGAATAGTAATATTTTTACTTTTATGCTCCTGCTAAGGTTTTTTACCGTTTTAAGTTCAGATTCGTCGTCCGTTTTGTCATCCGATATCTCGTTTATTGTGAAATGACCATAATGCTCTTAAAGTAAGTAAAATACTTAATTATAATAAAACACGCATAATTAAATTCATAAGAAACTTGAATACATAAAAGTAAAGAAGTTAGTAGAACTTGAAGTGAAAAATGATAATTTTATCCTTTATAAATATATATTTTCTAGCACTCAACAGCAACTCAGGCAAAACAATATGTCACTCTAAAAATTCCTACAGAGCTTGTCACTCAGTGGAAATGAGAAGATTATACAAGCCTCTATCTTGCGGGAATTTATATAATCCTTACTCTTCATGGCAAAAAAGGCTTTCCTGTTACGGTAAGAATAGCTATGATGGATATCAGATTTAAAGATTACCAACATGCTATCATTGGTATTGTCCTTATTACTCTCCATGCTGGTAGTGTCCTTCTCACTTTCTACCCAAATTTCAACCTGTCACTTGAAGATCCTAATCTTCCCACTTCCTTGAAAGTCCAGATTTAATTGCAAGGTGTTGAACAAGTAATCATTATAGAAATGGCTACTTTGCATCCCCAATTAGTATATTGACTTCAAAATCATACTTTTGACTACCAACTCCTCAAACTACCCCAAATACCCTCATGATTCTAATCGATAATGAATCCATACCTATAATTGTCTAAGATCCTAAACAGATCCATAAACAAGAACTTCTTAAGTTAATACCATTAGAATGGTTATCTAACTATGAAATGTTCCATTTGAATTCTCAACCCATCCAGACTTCTGATGCCTAATTTAAAACAAAGCTAGATCGTACAGTTAGATTAACCTTTCAACCCTTCAAAACTCACAAAAGCCAACCTCTCAAAACCTCTTTCTCATACACTACTATGATCACAGTTGTTCAAATAGCACAAGAGAAGCTTCTCATTTATGGTTTCTCTTCTGATGGCTATTTTGTGTATTCTGACAAAATACAAAGACATTTTCTCTAGGATGCTCCAAGCTCACACATATGCAACCCTGGATGCCCCTGCTTGGATGATGATGACTCAAACGATGATTGAAAAGTTAATAGATGTTCCAGAAGAAGAAGAAAGAAAAGTCATCAAAAGGGTAGCTGCAAGCCTCCATCTATTTTCATGTCTAATAATGAACAAGACTACATTCCTTAGCCAGTTGAAACAACAACCAACATTGTCACCAAACCTACAATATACAGGCAAGAAGTCAACAATCAACTATTGACCTAAAATTCTCTTCAACCCTGTATGATGTTTTCATCCATCTCATATCATGATCAATTTTATCCTTTAGAGAAACAAACAAATTCACAAACCAAAGTGATCTCTAAACCATTCGTCCAAACTCCTATTACGCCCATTGGATAGCTCGAGGTACCCAAGTAGTATAAAGCAGTGCTTAATTGGCAAACTCAAAATGCCAGAGTCTAGAATATAGTCATGGAATCTCTTGATACCAGACTCAATAATGTTCAAGCACAAGTTCAGAATACAAACAGAAAGGTTGACAAGATATCAGTTCAACTGGAACAGTTATATCTTAACCTACTTTTGAAAAACATTGATGGTAAAGAATTTTACTGTGCACATGTCACTAGAAATTTTAAAAATGCTGAAAAATATTACCATGTGATTTACAAGAAAATCTTAGTAGTTAAGAATGGCATTCAAAAAGTTAAATTCCATCTCATTGGCTATAACTTTATTGTCAGATTGGACATCTCATCTTTCCTAAAGATAATGAAATTTAAAAATAAAGTATTACGAGATAAACATCTCCTTCGCCTTAAAACTTGGTTTTCCAGATATGAACTTTTAGTCCAATATATCAAAGGACATAAAAACCTTATCCCTGATCTTTTCTCTAGACCTCTAAATAAACTTCTCGTATAAACTCTTTTGGTTCCATTCCACTCCTAACAATGGTGTCCTCTTTACCTAATCAAACTCTTACCAAGAAATCCTCTCTCTAAATATGACTTTTATCTTTTTTTACCAAATTCAAGATTTTGCTCGAAACTTCCTTTTCAGGTTCCTAAGAAGTCTTAAACCTATGTTTTTTCTTTACTTTCATCCTGATAATCTCTTTCTTATACGATTAATAGTTCCACCAAAATGAGATATCACTGAAGATGAACTCTAGTACACTTAGTGTCTTACGGTCCTGTATGCCATAAAAATGATTCTTTTAGTTTTACCTTTTTTGGATAGACTCAATAATCCATACCACTCAACCACCCTTACTTGGACACTCTTTGAATGTTCTCACCATTACCTTGGTAGCATAAAAAGCTCAAATAAATTGCTGATGTCCATCGCCTTAGAGAACTTCTAGATCTGAAAGGTTAACAATTTACCTCTGTCTTCATTATCCACCGACTATATTTCCAACACTTGCAAACCAATGACTTTTGGACACAAGACCAGACATATGAATGAATTACAGCTTTGCATATTACCTGCTTGAGCAAGATTTCTAGATTAAAGCCTCCCTAAAAATCTTTCTCATGGAACTTTACCACATTCTTGCGGACCAACCTATTATCCTCCATACATCCTTTGGACCAAAGCCTGACATGTTTATGGTATCAACACCCTCTTTTTGCTCTCAACCTCATAGTAGGGGTATCATTAAGGAAGAAAAGCCAGACTACACTAACTTTTTATTCTAAGGTTCCCAAGATCTCTATAAAGATTCATTCTAATACCACCACCATCACAGTATGAACTTGGATCGTCCTCTACTCCATGAGATCTATACCCTACCTTTTTGTCTCAACTAGACCTTATAACACTAAAATCTCAAAATTACCCTTGGCCATGTGTTCCAAGTTGTTCTCATCCAAAAAACGTTTTCACAAAAGATAAGGATCTTGATCAAGATTCGGATAAGATTTAATCCTTATCTAATAAAGGAACTATTTTCTTTAAAAAGTTGTTTGTCCCATTGTAATAAATGTGTCTTTACTTTTAAAAGTTATTTATCATTTTGTAATTATTCCTTGCTTTACTTTATTAAAGATAAGGGACATGTCCTATATTTGTCTTTTGCCTTTTTCTGAAAAGAATATGCTTTTATAAAAGTAGATGTTTCTCTTTTACTTTTACTTTTCTTTAATTATATTGCTTTATAATGATAACAGGGGTCCTGTCCTGCTTTAGAGAAAGACTTTGCCTATATAAGGTTGTCTTCTCCTCATTATAAGATAAGCTCAATTAAATAAACATTTACAGTTTATTTTTCAACATGATGAGCTAAACTCCTCATTTTTTATTCTTCTAACAAAGATTACATATCAACTTAAATTGTTCACCTTTTATCTGGCTTGATGATGAGTATGCTCTACATTTATCTCTTGTAGGATCCTGTGTATCAGAAAGTTTTATTTGCTTATACTAGGTACTAGTCTTAAATTCTTTTTCTTGTATCAAATACCTGTCTTGATCACCAAAAACACTGTTTATCCTCTATTATGCCTAGAGAGAGGCTCTAGTTTTGGGTAATATGTGCTATGATTTCTTCTCTGGTATTCGATATATAGGTTAAAAACCCAAACATACAGGCTACTACCCCAAAGTATGATTAAGTTTATCAGAACAAGTAAAGAAGAGCTAATGTCCAAAAGTACATCAGAGATTTAAGATTTCTTTCAGCGACAAACAGATAATTCCCAACAGTGAAGTCGATCATTTAGGAATGTGAGAAAAATCAAGGAAGTAAATGAAATCTAAGTTGGCGAGTCAAGCTTAGGAATCAAAGAAGTCAAAGTGATGGTTGAAGGACTTTCTTAACAAATCGCATCTTTAACATTACTAAACCAATAGAGTCACATGACCATAACTCATACACAGATCAAGCCAATGTTATAGGTGTAATGAAAAATCCATCAAACTATAACCTTTACTTCAACACATACAATCTTAGATGGAGAGACCATTCTAATTTTTTGTGTCTCAAAGATTCCAACAGAATGGACTAACAACTCTATCTTTACTAATGCAACCAATTCCTCAAGTTTTTTAAGCTTTTCAACCACCATTTAGACCTTACAACTAAAACTTAAACTATTCTCAACGCAAACCATAGAAAAATGCATCGGGCAGCGGAATACAAGATCGCCATCTACTCAAGGTTTAGTTTATCATGAAAACATCAAAACAGTTTTCACTGGTCGTACAGCCCATAACTCAAGACACTCCTGGTCTTCTTCAACAGGGCACCAGACCGTCTAGGAAACAAGCATGAGTTTTCTGATGCACAGGGTCCTTGAATAAGGCAAGTGCAGAGCATACTATCTCAGGTTTTCTTTTTGTGAAAATGAACTCGATAAATCGTTTTTCAAACCTTTTCAGAAATCCTAAGAACTTCGTTAACAGAGAGAGAAGAGAGAGTTTAGAGATTCATAGCTTAAAACCAACTTCTTTCTTTTCTTTTTATTTCTTGTTCTATTTTTTCTTCTTATTGTTATTCTATCTTACAATGAAGAGGGAGCTGCCTTTTATAGGCGAGCTGAGCAGGACAGGACCCCTGCTTTTACAAAAGCAAGAATAAAATAAAACATCTACTTTTTAAAAGTAGGAGACAAGATAAAAAGCAAAAGATAAAAGGATAGGACACGTCCCTATCTCTTTTCTAAAGCAACTTTAATAAAGCAAAAGCATAAACACACTCAAACAAAATATAATTATTACAACACGACAAATACAAAGTGTCGGCAAGCTGATGTGTCTCAGAGTGAGATGGCATCAGTGTCTGAGTCAGTGTCATCGTCAGTAGGTATTTTGAAAACCTTTTCGGGATGAGTACAGCCTGGAACACAGGGCCATGGGCAGGATTGGGCTCGTTGTGCTTCATTTGGATCAGGTGATGGATTGGGCCGGACTTGGGAGCAGTAAGGTGGAAAAGATTGTTCTGGTGGCTGGTCTGTGGGTTGATAACTCGTGCTTGCTTTATTACAGTATGCAGGTGGAGCTTGGAGTTGTTCTAGGTGTTGGGTTAAGGACATGAAATCTTCCCATGGGTCTTGAGCATCTTGGAATAAGAAGTCAGTGTAATCTGGCTTTTCTTCCTTAAGAATAATGCCTGAAGTTTTTGGTGTAGATATGGCTGAAGGAGTTGGGACTATGAGAACTTCATGGCGGGGACCTAAAGAGGTGTGGAAGATGTCCTTTGATGGATCTGACCTATGATTAAGTTGGCAAAGGAAGGTGGTCAGATTTCTTTGAAGATGTTGATCCTGTTCAAGAAGGGCTGGATGTGGCAGAGTTTGCCATTCTCGTGCTTGGTCTACAGTCCAGAAGTTATCAATATGTGGATGTTGGAAATATGGTCTGTGAATGGTGAAGACAGATGTGAACATATCTGCTTCTGTGTCTGGGACCTGTTCAAGGTGGTTAAGGGAGATGATTTGCTGTAATTTCATTCTCCACCAAGGAATTGGAGAATACCATTCGAGCACGGTCCAAATGAGGGAAGTGGACTGTTCAGGATCCATGAGATGTTTAAAAAGAGGCTTGACTGGGAAGACAAGCTTTGTAACATAAAGGGCGGTGAGGTACCAAATGTACCATAACTCATCTTCAGTGATACCTTTAAGAGGATGGAGATACAGACCTGTAAGGAATAAATCTTCGGGATGGAAATCCAAGACAGGAATGGAGTCAGTGAGGAAATAGGCCTTGAGAAAGAACCTAAAAACATATTTTCGGGCAAAGTCTTGAATAGCAAAGGCTGAGCTGAAAGTTTTGCCAGGGGGAAAATATTTTTTTGTTAAAGCCTGTGTTGGCAGGGAGGTTGCCATAAGGATGAAAGGAAAATGATATTGAGAGGCAATGCAGGATAGATGCTGGGATGGTTTGGAAAGTCTGGACAGAAGATCAGGGATGAGGTTCTGGGTTCCTTTTATATGCTTCACAGAGAAGTCATATTTGGAGAACCAGTCTTTCAGTCGTAGAAGCATCTTCTCTGGAATATTCTTTCCTTTTGAGCTAAAGATGGCTGGGAAGGATGAGCTGTCTAATCGGATAAGGAAATGATAACCGATTAAATGATATTCAAATTTTTTAATACCATTTTTCACGGCTAAGATCTCTTTGTAGATACTGTGGTAGTGGCATTGTGAGTCAGAGAAATGTCCACTAGCGTATCCGATAAGATTCTCTTTTCCATTGATTTCTTCGAGGAGTACAGCACCCCATGAGGTGTCACTTGCATCTGTCTGTAAGATCCGGTGGCCATCTGTAATGAGCTTTAATGGTGGAGGATCTTGTGCAATCTTTTTTAATTCAGTGACAGCTGTAGTATGGGTGTCATTCCATTCTGGAGGCTTCTTTTTCAATAAAGCCGAAAGTTGTCTTTGTATGTCATGTCGCGTGAGGGATGAAGTCACGGATGTAATTGATGATACCAAGAAATTGTTGGATCTGCTTTCTGGATAAGTATTGATCTGGAAAGTGAAGCAGTTCTTGGGCAATGTGCTTTCCTGGTTGGTAGTGACCGTCTTTGATGACCATGCCAAGGAATTCAATATTGGAGGTGGCTATGGTACTTTTCTTGGGAGACAGCATGATACCATGAGACTGAATGATATCAAGAAGATGATTTAACAGCTGGCGATGTTCTGCATGTGTTTCTGAGAACAACAAAATATCGTCAATGTAAATCAATGCATGATGCAAAATTGGTTGAAAGATTTTGACCATTGCTTTTTGGAAAATGGAAGGAGCAGTCTTTAAACCAAAGGGTAAAACTGTCCATTGATAATGAGCATTTGGAATGCAAAAAGCAGTTTTGTATCTTTCAGAGGGTTCAATGCCTAATTGCCAAAAACCTGATTTTAAATCAAATTTCGAAAAGATTTGGGCATTTTTCAAATATGTGAAAATGTTTTGTCTTTTTGGAAGAGGAAATTTGTCATCTTGTAAGAACATGTTTAAAGGCTGGTAATCGATGACTAATCTCTTTTTTCCCCGGACAAGTTCTGAGTGTTTTTCCACATAAAAAGCTTGACAAGCCCACTGAGAAGTTGTGGGTTCAATTAGACCTTGGGCCAAAAGTTGAGAACATTCTTTTTGGGCTAGGACCAAGTCAGAGGGACTCATTCTCGGATGGGTCGCTTTGGTAGGATTGGTGTCTTCATTTAGCTTGAAGGGTAGCTTAATGAAGAAGGACTTGTTTTTCCATAATGGATTTGGATGGGTGAATTCAGCATGAGACTCAGGGCAAAACTGGAGTAGTTTGTCTGAGATGTCTTGGTAGGACTGAGGTGAATTGGAAAGACTGTAGAGTCTGAGGATGTTTATGAAGGGTTTGAACATGGATTTGACTCGAATACCGGTTGGAAGGATTTGGAGATGAGGAACTTTGGAGATGGTATCGAAACCTAATAAGATGTCTTTATCAGGTAGGTTCGAACCAATGACATGTGTCCAAATGACACAATTTGGGAAGATCCGAATACCAATGGGATGTTTGGTAATCAAATCTGTAGTGAAAACTTTTCCATCGGCTGCTTTGAAATGTTCTGTATGAGGCTTCCAGTGTTGGAGTGGAAGGATATCAGGATTGAGCATAGTCTTTTGAGCGCCAGTGTCAAAAAATCCAATGACAGGAAGTGGCCTGTGAAACTTGGAGGGTAAAACCTGGATTTTGACTGATGGAATAGGAATGGAGGAATCCAATGACAAAGATTGTTGGTTGTAGACAGTGAGTAATCCATCTGTATCAGAATCATCAGATGAATTTTCGGTCGAACAACTTTGTGTCTTCATTAGGAGCTTAACATTACGAGAAACAAGATTCAACTTCTTCTTGCGGAGAATAATGCAGTAACGACTGTAAATGCTTGATGAGACGAACGACTTTGTCTCGCTTGTTAGGGCAGTTTAAGGTAATGTCCTTTCTGTTTGCATATGAAGCATCTCTTTGGACTTTTGTCGTTGTCTTTCTGAGAGGAAGGAGACTTTTACGTAGAATGTGAATGGTGCAGTATGAACTGGGAAGAAGATTTACTGTTTAAGCTTTAAAATGTTTCTTCTTGTGAGGACCGATCACATTTCTTTGGATCTTTGCACTTGATTTTGAGATAAGGCTTTTTACAAGCGCTTACGAATGGTTCTTTGTCTTTGATCGATTCTTTGAAGAAGCTGTTTACATTCCTCAAAAGTTTATCAAGGCGGGACTTTGCAATCTGGAAGATCTTGCCTAAGGAGATATTTTCAAGGGTGAGGTGATAAGCAATGCAAGTTGTCGTTGAATTTACGTTGCAACTCATCGTGGTAAGGAAGCAAGGAAGACATGCTTGAGTAGGATCATTAAAGCCATTCGGTTTGTAAAACAAGATTGACATCCTTTTGTAGTGGAAGTCAAGATCTTTGGCTTTGAGAAAAACGACATTTCATGTTGAGATAATCTCGTCTAGGCAAAAGTGTGCGGTTTGGTTCGCCAATGAACTGTTCATGAAATCTTGCTAAAATTGAGGAAACATCGAGGCAAGCTGGACAAATTGGGTTATGCAGTATGAGCCTAAGGTGTCAAACCAATCTCGAGGATCAATGAAACGGGTGGTTAGTTCATTAGCGATTCCAGCATTGTTCGTAGGGTTTAAGCATTTGGAGGTCTACCCAGTGAAATCTCGGATAGTTTGTCGCGCCATTTACTTGTTGGAATATCATCAAAAGTAAACCATGGACCATTGGATGACTTTGAGGTTTCTTTGTTCGGGAAGAGGTGCGGTCTGTAGATTGATGGGATCATCAATATCGATGGAATCTCAAAGTAAGATTACTGGTTGAGAAATCATGCATGCTCTGTTTCTTCTGGCTGAGCCATGAGGAGCTTAGTAATGTCAGCATAAGACTTTTCTGAATCGGTAGTAGAAACCGAAGAGAGTGAAGGTTCTGAACTGGTTGTAGAGTTTGAGTCTGATGATTGAAATGGTGTATCAACAGGTTTGTGATCGAGTTGTTGATCCGAGGATGAGGGCGGTTCTTACGTGGAGGTTTTACGTGGAGGATGTTGACTCTGTAACAGGATGAGGATAGGATGCATACTGGTGCATAGGAGCTTTATCCTTAGATTGAGGTTGGGTTGTGTGAGGTGGAGGAACAGAGGTATACTCTGGTGATTCCTGTTCTTGAGGTTCAGACTGTTGAGACTGTGGTTGAACTGGTTGAGTAGGTTAATGTATTTTCAACGGTTTAGGTTGAGGTTTGGACCTTGGTTTGGGCTTTGAAGGTGGAGCAGGTTGTGATTGTGGTTTGAAGAGTGTATGGGTCATACCAAACAATTTAGAAGGGTCATATTGTTTGATCGGAGCCAGCATAGGAGTGAACGGATGGTAGGTAGGACCAATAGAAGGTATTGGTGGACTCTGTGTGAAGAGTGTAGGTCTCTGCTTTTCAGATTCAATCCGGTTCAATTCTGCTTGCAGCTTTCTAATTTCTCGTTCTTTGCTATCAAACTCAGGACCATAGTAGCGATGCCTGAGCATTTCTTTTAGTTCAGCATCTAGTTGAGCAACTCTGTTCTTTAAATCCTGGTGGATTTGCTGCAGTTGTGAGGTGATGGAATCAACTTTAGTTTCAATCTTATCAGTTAAATAAAGGCGATTCGATCGACTTGTTGATGGATATCTTTGTAGAGCATCATTACGAGCTCGGCATTACGGTTTGCCCGATTGAGGGCGATTGAAAGGTTTTGGTTCTTGAGATGACCAACGAGTGTCGGTGAAGGGACAAAGGTTTTGACACAATCTTTCTTTGAGTGTCGGTTTGTGGTTGAGGGTGGAAAGTTTGAGGAATAGTCTCGGAGAACATCATACATGGGATTGGTTGTGGTTGTAGAGGTGGTTGTGCAGTGGTGAAGGGACTTGTTTTGCAATGTTTAGCAATCCATTTAAGTTCCTTGTGGTAAAGGGTAATGGTGTAGGTGCGGATGGAGGTGAAGGAGGGTTTTGTGGCTTGTTATGGTCGACCTTACAAGAAGTAAGATACTTAACAGGTTTTCTTTTAGGCACAAATTCATCATCTTCGCCATCTTGCCCGGCTTGTGACGATCTGGATCACACATGTCGGATCCGGGGCATCCCCAAAAATGCTTTCCAATTTTAGCGAGGGTAAATTGGATAGCCTTACGAAGTGAAGCCGGTGATTGGGAGCTTCTCTTGACCGATTTGGGTGGTGATCATTGAAGAATAGGTGAAAGATAGTCTTGGAGACTCTGGTGGAGCTGTAGGGAGAACAGCTGGAAGGGGCTGTGAAGCCGTCTGAGGTGGTTTGAAAGTCATTTTGACAGATCCATCTTGTCTGCGTTCAAACATGCTTTCAGATGTCTGAATAGGAGCATCGTTCTGATGGAACTTTTCATAGTTGGAAATCCATTCTAAGGGCATGAGCTTGACAAGTTCTTGTTGAGGAATTTGTCGAGGAATCTGAATGATTGTTGGAGTTTGATCGGTTACTGCTAGTACCATTAGAGCATCAGGTGACTTTGCAGTTGGAAGATCTAAGGCATGATTAAAGCCTATAGACCAATTGATGATGGAGGGTTGCGATCTTTGCTGAGGAGATCTGGTCAGCACCTTGAATTTGAACTTGGACTTTCAAGGCGGTGGAAAGGTTGATATCTTGTAGGGACAAGTTGAAATTTGGGTAGAAGGTGAGAAAAACCTTTGCTGCGTGTAGGGTAGTCAAAAGCTGTACCAATAACGGCGTGTTGATACTATTTGAACACAGGTGTCTACAGCATAGCAATTGACGATGTGAGTAATCCTTTTCTTCCATGAAGGGTCAGGATTAGTCTTACTCCTCCGAGATGGAGATGAGTATAACCTTCTCGTTTCCAGTTTGCAACGAGTTCTGGAGGGATCTCGAGGGTAACATATTGTTCAGCAGTAGTAGCTTGAAGAGTACACTGATCTAGTCTAGAGGACTGGATGTATTCTTTAGGAAGAGGACGCTTTGTACTGATAAGAGATTTAATACTACGAGTAAGAGAAGTAGATCTTTTATACAAATGATAAGGACTAATAAGAGGAAAAGTAGACTCTGTAATTTGAGCAGACTCTGGAATATAGGAGTATTCTACGAGGTTTTCTATTTTATTTGCAGTATGTTTAGTGCAAGACTTTGGTAAAGACAAGCTAGAAGAAAGGGAAACAGTGCTTGAAGATTCTGAAGAAGTAGATGTAGAAGCCATGATATTGCAATCTCTCTCTCTGTGTCCTGAAGTCTAGGATTCTTTCAAAAACTTAAAAACATTTATCATACCACTTTCATTTAGAAATCAAAACATGATATTAACTCAAAAAACTTGAGAGACAAGGCTCTGATACAGAGTTAATATCATGTTTTGATTTCTAAATGAAAGTGGTATGATAAATGTTTTTCAGTTTTTGAAAGAATCCTAGACTTCAGGACACAGAGAGAGAGATTGCAATATCATGGCTTCTACATCTACTTCTTCAGAATCTTCAAGCATTGTTTCCCTTTCTTCTAGCTTGTCTTTACCAAAGTCTTGCACTAAACATACTGCAAATAAAATAGAAAACCTCGTAGAATACTCCTATATTCCAGAGTCTGCTCAAATTACAGAGTCTACTTTTCCTCTTATTAGTCCTTATCATTTGTATAAAAGATCTACTTCTCTTACTCGTAGTATTAAATCTCTTATCAGTACAAAGCGTCCTCTTCCTAAAGAATACATCCAAATTCTCTGTAGACTAGATCAAACAGTACTCTTCAAGCTACTACTGCTGAACAATATGTTACCCTCGAGATCCCTCCAGAACTCGTTGCAAACTGGAAACGAGAAGGTTATACTCATCTCCATCTCGGAGGAGTAAGACTAATCCTGACCCTTCATGGAAGAAAAGGATTACCTGTCACTGCTCGAATTGCTATGCTAGACACTGGTTCAAATAAAGATCAACACGCCGTATTGGTACGCTTTGACTACCCTACACGCAGCAAAGGTTTTCCTCACCTTCTACCCAAATTTCAACTTGTCCCTACAAGATATCAACCTTTCCACCGCCTTGAAAGTCCAAGTTCAAATTCAAGGTGCTGACCAGATCTCCTCAGCAAAGATCGCAACCCTCCATCATCAATTGGTCTATAGGCTTCAGAATCATGCCTTAGATCTTCCAACTCCAGAAAGTCACTCGGATGCTCTAATGGTACTAGCAGAATCTGATCAAACTCCAACAATCATTCAGATTCCTCGACAAATTCCTCAACAAGAACTTGTCAAGCTCATGCCCTTAGAATGGATTTCCAACTATGAAAAGTTCCATCAGAACGATGCTCCTATTCAGACATCTGAAAGCATGTTTGAACGCAGACAAGATGGATCTGTCAAAATGACTTTCAAACCACCTCAGACGGCTTCACAGCCCCTTCCAGCTGTTCTCCCTACAGCTCCACCAGAGTCTCCAAGACTATCTTTCACCTATTCTTCAATGATCACTCCAGTCCAAACTGGTCAAGAGAAGCTCCCAATCACTGGCTTCACTTCAGAAGGCTATCCAATTTACCCTGCTAAAATTGGAAAGCATTTCCTTTGGGATGCTCCTGGATCTGACATGTGTGATCCAGACTGTCCGTGCTGGCAAGATGGCGAAGATGATGAATTTGTGCCTAAAAGAAAACCTAAAAAGAAGTATCTTACTTCTTGTAAGGTTGACCATAACAAGCCACAAAACCCTCCTTCACCTCCATCTGCACCTACACCATTACCCCTTTACCACAAGGAACTTAAATGGATTGCTAAACATTGCAAAACAGAAGTCCCTTCACCAGTCGTACAACCACCTCTACAACCACAACCAATCCCATGTATGATGTTCTCCAGAGACTATTCCTCAAACTTTCCACCTCTTGAACCACAAACTGACACTCAAAGAAAGATTGTGTCAAAACCTTTTGTCCCTTCACCGATTACCTCTGTTGGTCATCTTGAAGAACCAAAACCCTTTGAATCTGTCCTCAACTGGCAAACTCAGAATGCCAGAGCTCAGAATGATGCTCTACAGCATATCCATCAACAAGTCGATCGAATCAGTTTACGAACTGATAAGATTGAAACTAAAGTTGATTCCATCACCTCACAACTGCAGCAAATCCACCAGGATTTAAAGAACAGAGTTGCTCAACTAGATGCTGAACTAAAAGAAATGCTCAGGCATCGCTACTATGGTCCTGAGTTTGATAAAGAAAGAACGAGAAATTAGAAAGTCGCAAAGCAAATCAACCGGATTGAATCTGAAAAGCAGAGACCTACACTCTTCACACAGAGTCCACCAATACCTTCTATTGGTCCTACCTACCATCCGTTCACTCCTATGCTGGCTCCGATCAAACAATATGACCCTTCTAAATTGTTTGGTATGACCCATACACTCTTCAAACCACAATCACAACCTGCTCCACCTTCAAAGCCCAAACCAAGGTCCAAACCTCAACCTAAACCGTTGAAAATACATCAACCTACTCAACCAGTTCAACCACACCTCAACAAAACAACCTCAAGAACAGGAATCACCAGAGTATACCTCTGTTCCTCCACCTCACACAACCCAACCTCAATCTAAGGATAAAGCTCCTATGCACCAGTATGCATCCTATCCTCATCCTGTTACAGAGTCAACATCCTCCACAGAAACCTCCACAGAAGAACCGTCCTCATCCTCAGAATCTGAACCTGATCACAAACCTGTTGATACACCATTTCAATCATCAGACTCAAACTCTACAACCAGTTCAGAACCTTCACTCTCTTCGGTTTCTACTACCGATTCAGAAAAGTCTTATGCTGACATTACTAAGCTCCTCATGGCTCAGCCAGAAGAAACAGAGCATGCACAGACTTCTCAACCAGAATCTTACTTTGAGATTCCATCAGATATTGATGATCCTACTGAATCTACATCTGCACCTCTTCCTGAACAGCAAACCTCAAAGTCATCCAATGGTCCATGGTTTACTTTTGATGATATTCCAACAAGTAAATGGCGCGACAAACTATCCGAGATTTCAGCTTGGGTAGACCTCCAAATGCTTAAACCCTACAAGAAAAAGGAATCGCCCCTTGAACTAACCACCCGTTTCATTGATCCCCGTAGATTGGTTTGACAGCTTAGGCTCATACAGACAACTCCAATTTGTCCAGTTGCCTGATGTTTCCTCAGCCTTAGCAGTACTTCATGAACAGTTCATTGGCGAACCAGCTGCACACTTTGAAGCAGCTAGACGAGATTATCTCAACATGAAATGCTGTTCTCTCAAAGCCAAAGATCTTGACTTCCACTACAAAAGGATGTCAATCTTGTTTTACAAACTGAATGGCTTTAATGATCCTACTCTGAAGCATGTCTTCCTTGCTTCCTTACCTGATGAGTTGCAACCAGAAATTCAACGACAACTTGCTGTTTATCACCTCACCCTTGAAAATATCTCCTTAGGCAAGATCTTCCAGATTGCAAAGTCCTGCCTTGATAAACTTTGTGAACAGAAACAGTTCTTCAAAGAACTGATCAAAGACAAAGAACCATTCAGAAGCGCTTGTAAAAAGCCTTATCTGAAAATCAAGTGCAAAGATCCAAAGAAATGTGACTGCGGTCCTCACAAGAAGAAACATTTCAGAAAGCTTAAACAGAAATCTTCTTCCAGAGTTCATACTGCACCATTCACATTCTACGTAAAAAGTCTCCTTCCTCTCAGGAAAGACAACGACAAAAGTCCAGTAGATGCTTTCATATGCAAAAGAAAAGGACATTACTCCAGAAACTGTCCTAACAAGCGAGACAAAGCTGTTCGTCTCATCAAGCATTTACAGTCACATGCATTATTCTCCGCATGTTAAGAGAAGTTGAATCTTGTTTCTCGTAATGCTAAGCTCCTAATGAAGACACAAAGTGTTCGACCGAAAATTCATCTCGATGATTCTCGATACGATGGATTACTCACCGCCTACAACCAACAATCTTTGTCATTGATTCTCCATTCCTATTCCATCACCAAAATCCAGGTTTTACCCTCCAAGTTTCACAGCCACTTCCTCGTCATTGGATTTTTGACACCGCGCCAAAAGACTATGCTCAATCCTCGATATCCTTCCACTCCAACACCTAAGCCTCATACGTAACATTTCAAAGTAAACCGATGGAAAAGTTTTCACTACAGATTTGATTACCAAACATCCCATCGGTATTCGGATCTTCCCAAATTGTGTCATTTGACACATGTCATTGGTTCGAACCTACCGATAAAGACATCTTATTAGGTTTCGATACCATCTCCAAAGTTCCTCATCTCCAAATCCTTCCAACCTAGATTCGAGTCAAATCCATGTTCAAACCCTTCATAAACATCCTCGCACTCTGCGCCTTTTCCAATTCACCTCAGTCCTACCAAGACATCTCAGACAAACTACTCCAGTTTTGCCCTGAGTCTCATGCTGAATTCACCCATCCAAATCCATTATGGAAAAACAAGTCCTTCTTCATTAAGCTACCCTTCAAGCTAAATGAAGACACCAATCCTACCAAAGCGACCCATCCGGGAATGAGTCCCTCTGACTTGGTCCTAGCCCAAAAAGAATGTTCTCAACTTTTGGCCCAAGGTCTAATTGAACCCACAACTTCTCAGTGGGCTTGTCAAGCTTTTTATGTGGAAAACACTTTAACTTGTCCGGGGAAAAAAGAGATTAGTCATCGATTACCAGCCTTTAAACATGTTCTTACAAGATGACAAATTTCCTCTTCCAAAAAGACAAAACATTTTCACATATTTGAAAAATGCCCAAATCTTTTCGAAATTTGATTTAAAATCAGGTTTTTGGCAATTAGGCATTGAACCCTCTGAAAGATACAAAACTGCTTTTTGCATTCCAAATGCTCATTATCAATGGACAGTTTTACCCTTTGGTTTAAAGACTGCTCCTTCCATTTTCCAAAAAGCAATGGTCAAAATCTTTCAACCAATTTTGCATCATGCATTGATTTACATTGACGATATTTTGTTGTTCTCAGAAACACATGCAGAACATCGCCAGCTGTTAAATCATCTTCTTGATATCATTCAGTCTCATGGTATAATGCTGTCTCCCAAGAAAAGTACCATAGCCACCTCCAATATTGAATTCCTTGGCATGGTCATCAAAGACGTCACTACTACCAACCAGGAAAGCACATTGCCCAAGAACTGCTTCACTTTCCAGATCAATACTTATCCAGAAAGCAGATCCAACAATTTCTTGGTATCATCAATTACATCCGTGACTTCATCCCTCACGTGGACAAACATACAGCACAACTTTCGGCTTTATTGAAAAAGAAGCCTCCAGAATGGAATGACACCCATACTACAGCTGTCACTGAGTTAAAAAAGATTGCACAAGATCCTCCACCATTAAAGCTCATTACAGATGGCAACCGGATCTTACAGACAGATGCAAGTGACACCTCATGGGGTGCTGTACTCCTCGAAGAACTCAATGGAAAAGAGAATCTTATCGGATACGCTAGTGGACATTTCTCTGACTCACAATGCCACTACCACAGTATCTACAAAGAGATCTTAGCCGTGAAAAATGGTATTAAAAAATTTGAATATCATTTAATCGGTTATCATTTCCTTATCCGATTAGACAGCTCATCCTTCCCAACCATCTTCAGCTCAAAAGGAAAGAATATTCCAGAGAATATGCTTCTACGACTGAAAGGCTGGTTCTCCAAATATGACTTCTCCGTGAAGCATATAAAAGGAACCCAGAACCTCATCCCTGATCTTCTATCCAGACATATCAGGTCTACCAAATCAAGTACCTCCTCTAACCTATTGTCAAACATCACCATGGCTTCACCTCCAGCCTCATCCTCTTCAGTCTTACACTTTCCAGGCCAAAACTTCATCACTTCCTTGCCTGAAGAACTTCAATCCCTTATTTTCCAGAAGGTAATTGATCATAAAACTTTCTTGGGAAATCCAGACTTAACAGACAGACTATGGTCTCTCATGGCCATACAAGAATTTCTCCCTCCAGAGAATGGGTTATCTCATCGACCTTTTAACCCACATCCTAATCCGGACCAAATGCACCATACTATCTTCCGACTTTCAACCATCTTCCATCCAACAGTTGATAACCACACTACTTGGGGTCACTATGTCATAAAGAATATCACAGTCCAGGCCTATTATGTTTTTTGGTACTGGTTAAATCTTTACCCAGTTGCCATTCTCTACGACCCAAGACTCGTTCATATAAGCAGACAATACGGATACGGTCAATGGTTTGACAGGATACTTACTCCTATCTTCAAGGATCTCCAGACCCTTGAACTCATTAATGGATTCCAGATCCAACAGACTGTTATTATCATTGTCAAGCTTACGGACATTTGGGGCAGATACACTACTCCCCTTCTCAAGGTTATTGACCACACTCATCACTGTGAGTCCTTCTGTCCTATGTGGAACGAATGTCTTACAGCCCGGCTTGCCCTAGCTGAAGAATATGGAGTTCCTCCATCCTACAACACTCACAGCCCTCTGTCTCCAAACATCACCTCTACTCCAAGGCTTTTCTACAGAGAACGCCTCCACAACTATGCTCTTGATAAAGATCATGCTTTTGATCTAGAGTGCCTCAACCACATCATCCAGATCCCTTCATTCCTAACATAGGAGATTCATTCTTCACTTCTCTCCTACCTGCTATTCCGGATCAACACTCACCTACTGACTCAGACACTGATGCCATCTCACTCTGAGACACATCAGCTTGCCGACACTTTGTATTTGTCGTGTTGTAATAATTATATTTTGTTTGAGTGTGTTTATGCTTTTGCTTTATTAAAGTTGCTTTAGAAAAGAGATAGGGACGTGTCCTATCCTTTTATCTTTTGCTTTTTATCTTGTCTCCTACTTTTAAAAAAGTAGATGTTTTATTTTATTCTTGCTTTTGTAAAAGCAGGGGTCCTGTCCTGCTCAGCTCACCTATAAAAGGCAGCTCCCTCTTCATTGTAAAGAATAACAATAAGAAGAAAAAATAGAACAAGAAATAAAAAGAAAAGAAAGAAGTTGGTTTTAAGCTATGAATCTCTAAACTCTCTCTTCTCTCTCTGTTAACGAAGTTCTTAGGATTTTTGAAAAGGTTTGAAAAACGATTTATCGAGTTCATTTTCACAAAAAGAAAACCTGAGATAGTATGCTCTGCACTTGCCTTATTCAAGGACCCTGTGCATCAGAAAACTCATGCTTGTTTCCTAGACGGTCTGGTGCCCTGTTGAAGAAGACCAGGAGTGTCTTGAGTTATGGGCTGTACGACCAGTGGAAACTGTTTTGATGTTTTCATGATAAACTAAACCTTGAGTAGATGGCGATCTTGTATTCCGCTGCCCGACTCCCCAGTTGGTATCAGAGCAATAAAACTGCACCATTAATGGATTACAAAATGAGATGAGAGTAAGCTTCAACTCACAAAAGTAGTCTACTTAAAACCTTGAGAAGATGGTGGGCCAACTTGCCTTTTCAGTTCAAACTTTACTAATGACTGTTGAGAAAGGTTAATTCCTAAGTCAACTAGTGCTTGACTCTAAAGGAGTCCATAAAGTAAGTACTAATTTACCCTAACTGTATGAAGAGATCAAAATCGTCGCGACCTTATGAAAAGAAAAAGAAGTTGACAATAAAGTAGGATGTCGATGACAAAAATAACTCAATTTGTACCTACAAATGCTGAGGACTCATCATCAGAAGAGAAAGAAGAAACCAACCCACAAGAGTATGTTCTTAAAGCTTTATTTTCCCAGAGGTTAGCCAGAGCAAAGAAAGGTAAATCCACGAGTTACATTTTTGAAATCTTCAAATAGGTAAATGTTAATATCCTTTTACTTGAAGCAATAAAATAAGTGTTATCTTATGTCAAGTTTCTTAAAGATCTTTGTACTAAAAAGAGAAATATTCATGTTTAAAAGAATGCATTTTTAACAAAAAAATATTAATTCAATACTCCAACACAAAATTCTTTTAAAATACAGACTTAGGTTTCTCCACTATCTCATGTAGTATAGGGAACTACACAATTGAGAATGCTTTGTTAGACTTAGAAGCAAGTATTAATCTATTGCTTTTTTAGTGTTTGTGAAACTTAGACTGGGAGAATTATACCCAACTCCAATGGTGTTACAACTTACAGATCCATTCATGTTTTAAAAATACCTCATAGTATTATAGAGGACGTACTTATCCAGGTAGATAAATTCTATTTTCCTATTGATTTCAGTATAATTAACATTTAACCAGTGTAAGATTCAAGGAAGTACATCTCTATTATCCTAGGCTGACCTTTCTTGGCAACTACCAGTGTTCACATTTAGTGCAGGACTAAAAATATGCAGTTGTCATTTGGCAATATGACATGGAGCTAAATATTTTCAATATTGCCAAACAACCTCACAATGCAGATGATAGAATTATTGATATGGATTTAATTATAAATTAGTTAATCATACATTTCCTTTAAACCTCAGTGATGACTCTTTACTAACATGTTTAACTCATTTAATTTAGATTTTAATATTGACAGATCAATTGATGAGGTTAATGCCTTATTGCATTCATCGCATGCATGGACATTGATAAATAGAGGACAAAGATAGGGCAATTGACACTATTAAAAGAAAATCACATCCTATCATCAGAATCACTATCCAAGATTAAGTTTAGACCTTCACCTGACTCTTTGAATTATACATTGGGAGAAGAAAACACATTGTTAGAAACCATATAATCCTTCCCTGATGACAAACAAAAGAATATAAACATCATTGACCCCATATTTGGTTAAAAAAGGAGATTACAATTAGTAAAATCAAAGAAGATTCGTAATAATAAAAATGCTAAAGGCGACAAGAAGTGAACAAAAATATTTCATGATAAGCAGAGCATGAGAAAATCTTTCACACCAGGTCAGAAAGTATTTTTAGTCAATTTCTCATAGGCACATTTCTCCAAGTAAGTTACGCTCTCGATGGTCTGGTCCATTTATTATTCATATTTTTTTTATGTGGAGCCATTTAAAAATCCAAGGAACGGTGTAATTTTTAAAGTTAATGGTTACAAAAGTAAAATCATGTCATGAATACCAATCGTATAGAGAAAACAACGTAGTAAATATAAGTAAACCACTAAATTAGACATTTTTTATTTTTTTTTGGCGATTTAACTATTTGTCATTTTATCATTATTTTACTAAAATGTGTTTGTTTAGTAGTTGTAATTACACTTATCACTTATGAGTACTTGAGTGAGACAAATCCGTTTCAACCACCTCAAACAACTTTTACGTGTAAAGTATTTCCTAAAAGGCTTGATTCAATTTTGTCAATCACATCTAATTTGAGATCTACAACTATCAGAGTTATTGTCTCATGTTAAAGATCTAGAAAGACAACTAAGGGAAATAGAAGGTGGAATCTATAAAACTCAACTAGAATGTAAGGTAAACTCATTAAGAGGACGGTAGTAAGTTAATATTTTTTTTATTGTATGTTATGTTTTTATTTTTCTTTACGTGTGATGTGTTTTTACTAGATTTTTTTCTTTTGTGTGTTATCATTTTTCATCCCAATTAAGCGACAGATAACTATACTTTGTAACAATCAACGATGGTTACTTTAGTTTCCCATAATAACTGATATTTTGAGCTGAAGGCATGGATAAAGACACGATTTTAGCAAAGCTCCACAAGCAATTTCCTTTACTTCCTCAGAATGTCTTTCTTATTATCTATAAAGCTCAGTCCGAACCCATGTGATTGCTTATGAAAAGTAACATCCTTACTGACATCCGATGGATAATCGAAGTTAAAGTGCGATTGACAAGTGAGTTACCTCTCAAATTTATTGCATACATACCGATTATAATAAAGGAAACTATTCAAGAAAATGTAGGGCTCGAAAGCTCTCTAATGTTATTCTGCAAGAATGAGATACAATAAAAACTCATATTCTTTAAGAATGATATCTGATAATAGAGAAGAAAAGATTCAATTCATTAGGGATGACTTGAATAAAAGGTTATTAGATAACATCCTTTTGTCCCTTGAAATGTATCCTAATGGATACATACAAAATGTAATACTCTAGTTATAGCCATTATTTCAGAAAGAATGTGCATAATATAATCTCAGGAATCTGATTATAAATGACTCTATTTGCCAGTTTATAAGAAACTTAGATAGGAAGCCTATCTTCAACCCATAGAGGTCGTTTAAGCTATTTCTGAAACTAAAACTAGAGGAATATGTGAGCTACAATCGCAATTACTTGTAAATATCCTTTAGTTCAACGATTGTTTTATTTCACTATTGTTTGATCATTTGTATTTTTCTTTAATAATTTCATGTTATCATTATTGGTTTTCTCTCTTTACTATTTTCTTTTTGACTCTTGAGTCATGTGCTTCAGGCATCATTTGACATAGACATACTACCTCATTTACAACTATGAACCATTATTACCAAGATCATTAAATGTGATGTTTTTAAATACTCATTGATTATTTTTTAAGTATCCTAATGGCAGCTACTCATAATAACTAATTCAAGAATATTTGTGTGTTCTTTGGATTCAATTATGGTAAATATAAATAATTTATTATTAAGGCAACCTTAGATCTTGGTCGAAGTATAGTAGCTAGAAAATTACACTTGGTTTATGGATGAGGTAATCAAGGGTTATCAAAACTAGTCTGAGAAGCCCCCTATATCAGAGGAAGCCAAGTGCTAATGCATCATCCCAACAACCCTAAAACCTTTAGGTTGTTTGTCTGACTCATCAACTAGAGAAGAGTTAGTCATCTAGGTATGCAAGAAAGAATAATTAAAATGTTGAATCATGCTGGTGTTTTTATTTTCCTACGAGGAGATCTTGTAATTCTATAGGCACTAATAACATTAGTATCTTGGGCCCATTTGAACATTCATCAGAAACCCATCGGTTTGTTAAATATTAATAACTTCTATGATGGCTTTGTCTCATTTCTTAACCATGCAATAAAAAACTATTTCATTCCTTCTATAGTGAAACAAATATTTATTTGTGCTCAGACCACTAATGAGCTACTTGATCTATTACAAGCTTATAAACTAGAGCCATATCTTAGAACCTTAGTATTGGAGTGGCCAACTAATGATGATAGCAGTAGTCGTAGTAAGAAGTACAAATTAGATTTAACTTTTAGCTTGTAAATATTTTCTTTTGTGTTGTAGCATCCAAATGATATCTTTTAATCTCTACTTTTTTCCTTTAAAACATTAATGATAATGTTTCGTTTTGGTTAGGGGGATGGAATATTTGATAATTGTGGAATGACTCAATCTTAGTGAAGTTTTTATTAATTTTTGTTATAGAAATTAACTGTGGTTAACTTTTTAGTCGAAGATGACCGAATATGAAGTGTAGTGACTCTAGAAACGCATCTCTTAGTTTCAAAGTTTAAAAAAATTTTACTTTACAGTTATTTTTTTATTTCTTTTATTATTGAGCTTTGTTTTAAGTGTGATTTTTTTAACTTTCTCTTTCTAACTTCTCTTTTATAAATATACACTTTTAAATTTTTGAGTCAAAGATGCTTGAATATGAAATGTAATGACTCTAGAAACGCACCTTTTTAGTTTTTCTAAAAGAAATTGTGATCTTGTAATATCAGATGACATGACGACTTTTAAATTTTAGTATTTGTATTATCTTTGGTCTTGAATTATGTTAACAATATTTGCTACTCTATATGTTGATGTCGAAGACAAAATATGAATTATTTGAAGGAATATACATGCCATAATAAACTTCAAGTGAGTTTTTTAACCTATTATTTTTCTTGAAGAGTAACTCTTTTTGTCCATTCTTTATATAGCTTAACAATTTATTATTTTATATACAATCTCTAAATTTATTTTTAAGTCAACCTTCTAAAAAAATTGGGTTTTGCTATATCTGAAAGTTTATCTAACTAGTAGAAATAAAAGATTATTTAGAGTCTTAAAAGATGACAAAAGGACCATCTTTGACTCGTTTGAGCCTTTCTAGCCATCTTTTTTATTAATATCCATAGTTAACCTTTTTAAGCCTTAAAAAAAAAAAACTTTTCCTTGGTAGTTTGTGTAAATCCCACATCACTCGGGTGCACTCGGTCCTAGCCAGTTTATAAGTACTGGGCAATCCTTACCTCTTGAGAGCTCTTTTGAGACTGGGTTAGGCTTTAGCCTAAACTTAGTATTAGAGCTTAACACTATCTGGTGGGTGCGTGGCAAGGTAGTTTATGTAAATCCCACATCGCTTGGGTGTACTAGGTGCTAGCCAGTTTATAAGTGTTGGGTAGTTTATGTAAATCCCACATCGCTTAGGTGTACTAGGTGCTGGCCAGTTTATAAGTGTTGGGTAGTCCTCACCTCTTAAGAGCTCTTTTGAGGCTGAGTTAGTCATCTTGACCCAACTTCAATGTGAATGTTACTCGATGTCATACAATTTCAATCACCCATTCATGTTTGAAAAAAATATAAATAATTATTTTTTTCAATAGTGTGCCATAAAAAAAAAAGAAAAAATTCAAAAAAATAGAAATATTTTAGTTCAAAACAAAATAAAAAAGAGATGTATCTTGCAATCTCTAAAAAAAAATCTATTTTTTCTCAAACATATATTTTATTTTTCTCTATTTTTCCTCTTTTGTTCGCCAGGTCATCAGCCTACGTTACGTCCTAATAAAAGTCTTTCTTGATTTTAAGGAACTATAATCTAAAGTAGAAACTAGTTATATGGGCTATAAAGATGTACCAATACATATATATATATATATAAAAGAATATATAAAAAAATAGAAAAATAAATAAATACATTAGTCTAACTAATATTTTTACTTGAAATCGTATTATATCTAAGCTATGGACATATTTATTTCATCTTGGTGAGAGTGTATGATTTTACTTTATTATTTTTTCTCAATTTACCATTTATGGGAGCGACTATTGTCATTAGATTTAATTTCTTTGTAAAAGTGTCACTACCGGTGAGATTTTGGGGTACTGACATATCATTCTTGAAAGCAACTTGATTACAATAGCTGTGACGAAGTCTACTGGATTAATTCATATGGATGGTTGATTTGGGAGTGATATTTCTTAAAGGTTGGAGATAATTCTTATACTTTTATTTGATTAATAAACATAATCGTTAAAAAAAATTTAGAGAAAATTGTCATTTTACACTTCAAGTTCCACTAACTTCCTTACATTTATGTATTCAAGTTCCTTGTGATTTTAATTATGTGTGTTTTATTATAATTAAATATTTTATGTATTTTAGAGGCACCATGATCATTTCATAATAAACGAGATATCAGATGATAAAATGGACAGTAAATCTAAACTCAGAACGGTGAAAACCTTAGGAGGAGAATAAAAGTATAAATGTCATTGTTCACATATATGGCACTGTTCACATGTACAATACTATTCATAACACTATTCATATATACTATACGATGACATGGCACTGATCGATGATATAGCACTAACCAATGATAGGGTAGCATTCAATTGGAGAAATGATGTGGTATTGACTGATTATGCGATATTAACCGATAATGTGGTTTAATTGATGAGGTGTCACAATCTTATTGGATTAAAATATTTATGTACTATTGACCGATGATGTGGCAATATGGGAATGATCAAGAAAAATATGCATACAGTACATGCATATACACGGGATGATAGTCTTAATGATGTGTGCAACCCAATTAGAATTTTTCATGCAGCGTAATCTTGTGCATCCAGATGGTTTTAATCTAATAATTATGATTTACTCATTGTATCTAGAAAGGAGACCTCCTTCCTTTAATTTGAAACCTCTGAATCCATTTTTTATAATTTCTTCTCCATCTTGTATTTTTTACATATTTTAGTAAAATTTTCATTTTACCGCTAGTTCATAAACGAGTAGCTAATTTTCTTTTAAGTTTGGATTGAAGGTGAAATCTCAATATGTCCCACGGACTAAATTTGGTAAATTTATTTTTACTTCTCCTTTAATCTCTGTGGATGTTTTTACTTTTTGTTGACAGAAAGTAATAACAAAATTATTATTGTTTGGTATGATAAGCCCTTAATACCATATTAATTAGAGCGTAGTTCAGGAGGAATGGATACCCCTTCAGATTAAATTGATACTAATAAAAAAAATTAAGTTCATAGTGCATGTTGATGCAAATCCAATACCCGAGTGTTTTAAATTAGCAGTTATCGTTTTAATTTATTTCTCACTATTCCAATTTAAATTTTGGGATAATATAAATCATTTTTACCATATTCCAACCACGCACTTAAAAAATTAATTCAACACATAATTAAAATCTACCTTCTTTGTGGGATTGACACTCGTCATTATTAGTCTATTTTACAATGATTCATACACTTGCAAGTTCAATAAAATTTACACAACATATATCATTTACAAAGAAATCCTAGTAGTAAAGTATAGTATTAAAAAATTTGAGTTTCATGTCATTGGTTACCATATCCTTGTCAGACTAGATAACTCTTATTTTCCAAAGGTGCTTGAATGAAAAATAGAACCCTGTCAAACAAACACCTCCTTCACCTAAAGACATGGTTTTCCCACTATGACTTTTTAGTTAAGCATATAAAAGGAAATCAGAACCTCATCCTTGACTTACTATATAGACCTCTAACTATTTTCTCATCACCTCCCAAATAGTTTTTCCTATCATAGCAGTTGTCACTCTGTTACCCAATACTGCCCTTATTAAAAAATCTTTTCCTTTGAATATCACCTTCACCTCCCTTCATCGATTAGAGATTTTGCTCAAAATTCCTTATTCGTTATCTTATATGGGTTTATGAACATAGTCCAGAGAGTTTCATCTTTTTTATCTTTGCTGTGCATTTCTTATAGGACTTTATCTTCATCCACATTAACGTATTACAGAAGATAAGTTATGGTATTTTTAGTGTTTTATACTCTTGTATGGAAGAACTTTAATTTTTCCATTATAAGCTATTTACCAGCATTTCCACACTCTAAAAAAATATAGATTCCTTGCTTTAGACACTCATTAAATAGTTTTCCCCCATTACTTGGTAGAGAAAAGAACTCAATTGAATAAGCAAACAGAACCATCTTTATCTCTTTGATCCAGCCAACCAAGAACAATATACTTCTGTCTTTATTATTTACCAACCCTATTTTCAGCATCTAGATACTCAGCTTTTTTGGACTCTAGACTAAGTGTATGAGTAGAAGACAGTTCCTAATCTTTTCCCTCTAAAATTTGACACAACAACTGTCTCAGCCCTCAAGAATTTTCTCCTCGCACAACCACCATTAAGCTCCATCTAGCATACCTCGTTAGGACCACAATATTAAGTACTTCTAGTACCTCTACCTAGCAACAATAATTCAACGTTAGTAAGAGAGATTATCATCAAGGAAGAAAAGCTAAATTATACGGACATCCTATTCAGGATTCCCAAGACCCATAGGAAGAATTCACCTCTCTCTTCTCCTCTACAAACCCCAAGTAGCACATGGCATCTAGCTCATCAAATACATCAAAAGAAATATCCCAGTATGTGGTATCCAGCTTTCCTACCTCAACAAAAGATTATCTAGACAGATAACCCATGTCTCTCTTTGATGAAGTTGATAGTGATGTAGACAACCTGTCTCCCTTACATAGTTTTGGATAAAGCAACACTAGAATCTTTATCTTTAAGCAAGTGACTAAAATAATGGCGTTTGCTTTTGCCTTTAATTTTTGCTTTAGTGTTTTCTTTTGCTTTAGTCCGTATGGACATGTCTCAATTTACTTCACATTAGCTTTAATTTGTCGGAGTGTTTACTTTTGTAATCATGATGAGAGTCCTGTCTCATCTAAGTAAAAGAGTTTTCCTCTATATATAAAGGATCTCTCCTCCTTTGTAATCAGAACTTGAATTTGAATAATAATTTAGTGTTCAAATACTCATGGCTTTCTAAATTTTCTTAAACTTTCTCGAGACCCTAGGTTAGCAAAAGGTCATCATAATAGTTAACCCTCGTTTATACAAGAAGAATGATCTATACTTGCCTCTCAGAAGGATTCTATGCATAAGAAAATTATGAAAAACCAATCCAAAGAAAAGACTTATTTAGTGTACTAGCCAGATCACTATATCTCAATTGTTTTAAGTGATAATTAGTGAAGGAAAAGTCTTACCCTTCTTAAGATTATTGCATATAGGTGGGAAATTAGCGATATGTATTTTGATAGTCAACCTAAATAGAGACTAGACCAGTTTATATTGCTGGTGTAACAAGCCACGTATTAGTATTCTTTACCTCATAATATCAAGACAATAACATTTAATATAAGCGGTAGCGCCGTCCATATAAAAATTAAATAAATAAAATTATAATATAGACGGCAGAGCCACCGTATAAGAAGTAAATAACGAATATCATATTTTAGGCGGTAGAGTCGACCATAGCATAATAAAATAAAAGCATCATATGTTAGGCAGTATAACTTAACGTACAAGCAAGTAGCAAAGCATCATATTATAGATGGCATAACTGACCATAGCACAATAAAATAAAAGCATCATATATTAGGCGGCATAGCTGACCATATGAAGATGATTAAGACAACGCAACATAGCCAGCCATGTAAAGATTATATGATAACCAATCGCACCATAATAATCATCCTAAGATAAAAGATTATTTAAAAATAAACTTATCATAAAAGAATTATTATTCAAATTAAGCATATTGTCCTTACATTGCAATTGAAGTGAAGTGTTACTTACCTCTTTTCCTTGATTCTCCTAAACCTTCCTCCCTAACTGAGAATTTCTTTATTAATAATGCTTTAGCTTAGAATAAGAAGAGTTTGGATTTCTCAGATTTATAGAAAATGAAAAGGCTATGAAGTATTTATAGGATTTCCTAAGGCCTATGGATGACTAGGATTTTGCCACCCTAGGACTTAATTAATTGTAGAGATTTATCTCTCTATAAATATCTTAGTAATATTTAGAATCCTAATATCTCTACGGCATCATCACTTATATCATTGCTTATGTTATCATTACTTTAAAATTAATTATTATATTTTACTATATTATTATTATATTATTATATTATAATTTTTTATTATTATTATTATTATTATTATTATTATTATATTAATGCTTAAGAAATTTTATTAGCTTAAGATTAATTATGTTATATTCGAGTAAGAAAACTGTACCTCACAGTAGCACATTTGAAATTTATTTCAGATATGCTTAGAAAATAAAGGCCGTTTGCTAATCTAAAGAGTGTACTTTTTGTATTGATAAACTTTTTTTTAGGATTTGTTTTAGTGCATACAGTATGCAAGTTAATAAGAAGAAGAGACATGCTATCCAAGAGTGTTCAAGTCTTATAAGTATAGGGTAAGAAGCTCTCACGAATTATCTAGCTTCTATTGATGATTTATGAAAGAATTTAACACATTGGCTACGTCGCTTACTGAAGTAATTAAGAAAAATGTTAGATTCAAGTGGAGCAAGAGAAGACATTTCAAATGATCAAGCAAAAACTTACTAACACGTCCTTATTTTCCTTGCCTAACTTTAATAAAACATTTAAAGTTGAATGTGATGCTTTAGGTATTGATATAGGTGCAGTTCTAATGCAAAAAAGGATGACTAATTACTTACTTTTAATGAAAAACCAAGTAAGACAGCCTAGAACTACCCTACTTGTGATAATGAGTTGTATGCATTAGTTTGGGCATTAGAAATGTGACAGCACTATCTACAGCCTAAAGAGATTGTGATTCCTTGTGTCATAACCCAACTCAGACCTCATAAAATATTGTCTACTTTGGACTTTAACAAGACCTACACGATTTTGTTCTTAGGGTACCTATACACCCCAAAACACGTCTTGCAATTAAAGTGTATATCCCCCTTATAGACCCAGCATCTGTCCCATGCTTTGTCGATATGGGATTCGCTTAGGGTGTTACATACACCCCCCTTAGGACTTAGAGTCCTTGCTGAGGTTTGTCCTACTATTGCTTAAGAGGACATGCAGAGTTGCTCCAATACCATAATGTCATGACCCTACCAGACTTAACAATAAGCAAACCTTAACAAGGCTAGCACATTTTTATTTGAGTTGCTCCAATACCATAATGTCATGACCCTACCAGACTTAACAATAAGCAAACCTTAACAAGGCTAGCACATTTTTATTTGAGTTGCTCCAATACCATAATGTCATGACCCTACCAGACTTAACAATAAGCAAACCTTAACAAGGCTAGCACATTTTTATTTTAGGGCACCTATACATCCCAAAATACTTTTTACCAATTAAGGTGTGGATCACCCATTATAAACCTAGCATCTTTCCCATGTTTTGCCAATGTATGATTCACCTAGGGTGTTACACCTTGAAACACCTTCAAGACTAACACAAGTTAATCAAGAGGCATACTCATTAGGTGGCATTCATAGAGATGTTTCCTTGTGTCATTCGTTATAAGTAAGATTAAAAGAAATAAGAAAGAAAGAAAGAAAGAAAATGAAACATTATTGCATATGCACATTTCATACAGGTACGCATTGATCTCGACATTTAACACTAAACGACTTGGTTTTGACCATGATTTTACTGTTAAATATAAAGCTTATAAAAAGTCTACAGCTAATAAGTACTTTAGTCATAATGGTTATTCTTTGAATCTATGAAGTTGTGTACTTATTAGTTAGAAAATCCCATGAAGGAGGGTTAATGGGTAAGGACATTAATAGTTTTGCAGGAACGCTTTTGTTAGCTACATATAAATGAGATGTTAAGGGACTTTGTGGTAATTATGCTACCTATAGGCAAGCCACATCGAAAGTGTAGCCTCATAGGGTTTACACGCTGTAGCCAATACCTAGTGCACTTTAGACTGATGCTTTGATGGATTTTATATTAAGTTTACTTAGGTTTAAATTAAGAAAGACTCATTTTTATAATTGTAGATAGATTTTTGAAGAAAGCACATTTTATTTCATGTTGTAAGATTGATTATGCTTCTAATGTTGCTAATTTGTTCTTTAGAAAGATTGTGATGTTGGACAGTATGCCAAAGACAATTGTTTCTGATAAAAACATGTTCATGAATTATTTTTGGAAGACTTTATGGGCTAAGACAAGTACTAAGTTTTTTTTTCAATTATTTGCCACTAAATTAATGATTAAACAAAAGCTATGAGTAGAGATTTCTCTATTTTATTATGAGCTATCATTAAAAAGAACATAAAAACTTAAGAGGATTGTTTGCCAATGTTGCATTTGCTTATAATGGTTTTATTCATTCTACTACTAAGTATTCACTGTTTGAAATTTTTTATGGTTTTGATCTTTTAACTTTATTGAATTTAATTGCATTACCAATTTCTGAGTTTGTTAACTTAAACGGAAAGAAAATGGATGAAATTATTAAGCAAATACATGAGATGGCAAAATTCAACATCAAGTGAAGAATTGAGCAATATGCTAAATAAGCCAACAAAGGCTACACAAGCCAGTCTTTAACCCTAGCAATTGGGTGTGGTTGCACATGTGCAAGAAATAGTTTCTAGAGAAAAGAAAAACGAAGTAGTTACCTCGAGGGGATAGTCCTTTCCCAGTTTTGGAATGAATCAACCATAATGCATACAAGTTGGATTTACAAGTTGGATTTGCCCAATAAGTACAATGTAAGTGTTACTTTTAATGTTTCTTATTTAAGTCTTTTTGATTTAGGGAATGATTTGAGGAGAAATCCACCTCAAAAAGAGTGGAATGATGAGATGAAGGACAAGGTTGGCATAAACATAAGGAATGAGGCATATTCAGATCTTATTCAAGTTCACATTAGACCCTTCAAAAGAGCTCTTACAAAGAAATTTTAAAAAAATTGCTTAATGTGCTAATGCAAGCAACTTGGAATCAATTACATTCCTGAAGTCCCATTAAAGTAATTCAACACGATAATCAGATAACTAAATTATGACTCAAGTTCTTGACGTCTCTGAATAATCATTTCCATGAAATTAGTTGGTTAGCTTGCATATTATAGCTAGAAAATAAACTACTTTCCCATTTTTGAGGTTGCAAGTGGCGAGACAAATCAACTATTTATCTTTCAATTGCCTAGTTTCAATTTTTATTAATAACATATGTTTTTAGAATTGATATAAGGTATTTAAACCATTTACGAGACTTTCCTTATTTGCTTTAAATTAAACATTTTCTTTGGATGAAATTCTAATTTGATTTTTTTTTAAATTTCCATTATTGGTTTAGGTTTTTTTTTTTTAAAAAAATCAAGTGATAATTATGAACTAGAAATTCATGTAGAACATATATATACAATGTACTTGAACCCAATAAAAAAGGAAGATTAGCTTTTTTCATGCAATTTGCTTGGGAGTTTAATTCTCTTTGATTTTTAAACAAATTCTTTGTACTTATCAAATTTTTATGGCATTCAAACCGCAACTTATCAGTCAAACCATCCATTACTGATTGTGGCATTTTCACATAGCAAGTTTAGCATTGGGTCGTGATTTGATTTAGTTTTAGGTTTAGAATTTGATCTTGAAGACTAATTCAATAAGGTCACATCAACCTTTCTCGTCAAGAACTGATGCGACCCTAATCAATTTAGTTTCAGGTTTAGAATTTGATCTTGAAGACTAATTCAATAAGGTCACATTAATCTTTCTCGTCAAAAACGGATGTGACCCTAATCAATTTAGTCCTCAAGGTTAAATCTAAACTTGGAATTGAATGGAGCTGCAACCCAATACTTAATAAACGTATGAACCTGGGTATGTTAGGATGCCATACTTAGTTATAGAGACCTAGTTGATAAGTCAAGGGTTTAAATACTTTATTGAGATCTAGTTAGGATGCTGTACTCAGTTATGGGGATCTAGTTGATAAGCCACGAATTACCAATAAGTTCAAAGAGTTTGCTAACGAACTAAAAAAAAAATTAACTCTATCACCAGTTGTATCAAAACTAATCTATTTCTATTTATTGAATGCGAGTACATTATATAGGGTTAGTTACAAGAATTTTTGGAAATAAATCCTAACCTAAAATCAAATTGGAATCCTAATCTGAATTAAATAAGGAAACAATCTAAATCAAATTAGAATCCTAATCTAAGCAAACAGGAAAAAATCTAAATTAAATCAGAACCCTAATCGACTTAAATCTTTACATTAATTAAAATGGAAGCTAGGCAATTAAAACAAAAAGATGATGATACAACCCTAAAATCTTATACAAACTTATGTGGCATTAACTTATTAGTTGAATAAAAATATAAAATAATTAAAATAAATTATGTGGCCCAAGAGATATCTAGTTCAACCAATTGAATCATTTCATATTAGTTTGTACAAAAAGAGTTTGTGTAAGATTTATGGCTATATTATTACTCAAAAAGAAATAACTGATTTGTTTCTTCACTAACCTCCTCAAGAAACGAGAAAGTAACTAGAAAAGAAATAAGTAAATTTTTTCAATTTGGAAAGTATCTAAAAAGAAAAATAATCCAACCATAATGTGTAAGCCAATTTCCTATTTCATGGAAATGATTATTTGGAAACTTCAAGAGCCTAAATCATGCATTTTTCATGTATGACTCCTTTAATGAGCCCAAGTTGTTTGAATCAATCCATTAAGTACATCTTTGAATTTCTTTACTTGTGCACTTGTAATGATTTAAAGGGAACTTAAATTGGATTTGAATATGCCTCATCCTATGTACTTGTGATAGCTTTGTCCTCAACCTCATTAGTTCTTATCAAAAGATCATATAGATACATTAAGATCTCTCTCGAGGTTTTCTTAGATTATACAAAAAGGTTATATTGAAATAGTTTTCAAAAGGTATGACATGCAAAATTGCAAGCCAGGTAATGCCCTAATCACTAAAGGAGAAAATTTTAGCCTCAATTAGTATTCAAGACTGATTTTAAGGAAAAGAAAATGAAAAAGATTTCTTATACATCAGTAATAAGAAGTTTGATCATAATATCAAGGAAAACTAAGCTTATCATAAAACATCAAAACAGTTTCCATTGGTCGTACAGCCCAAAACTTAAGACACTCCTGGTCTTCTTCAACAGGGCACCAGACCGTCTAGGAAACATGCATGAGTTTTTCTAATGCACAGGGTCCTTGAATAAGGCAAGTGCAGAGCATACTATCTCAAGTTTTCTTTTAGAAAATGAACTTGATAAATTGTTTTTGAAACCTTTTTAGATATCATAAGAACTTCGTTAACAGAGAGAGAAGAGAGAGTTTAGAGATTCATAGCTTAAAACAAACTTCTTAGATTTCTATTCTTTTTCCCAGTCTGTTTAAACCTTATATCATACAATGAGGAGGGAACTGCCTTATATAGGCGAGCAAAGCAGGACAGGGCCCCTGCTTTTACAAAAGCAAGAATAAAATAAAGCATCTACTTTTCAAAAGTAGGAGACAGGATAAAAAGCAAAAGCTAAAAGGATAGGACATATCCCTACTCTTTTCTAAAGCAACTTTAATAAAGTAAAAGCATAAACACACTCAAACAAAACATAATTATTACAACACGACAAAATACAAAGTGTCGGCAGGCTGATGTGTCTCAGAGTGAGATAGCATCAGTGTCTGAGTCAGTGTCATCGTCAGCAGCTATCTTGAAGACCTTTTGATGCTATCTCACTCTGACTCAGACACTGATGCCATCTCACTGACTCAGACACTGATGCTATCTCACTCTGAGACACATCAGCCTGCCGACACTTTGTATTTTGTCGTGTTGTAATAATTATGTTTTGTTTGAGTGTGTTTATGCTTTTACTTTATTAAAGTTGCTTTAGAAAAGAGTAGGGACGTGTCCTATCCTTTTAGCTTTTTCTTTTTATCCTGTCTCCTACTTTTGAAAAGTAGATGCTTTATTTTATTCTTGCTTTTGTAAAAGCAGGGGCCCTGTCCTGCTTTGCTCGCCTATATAAGGCAGTTCCCTCCTCATTGTATGATATAAGGTCTAAACAGACTGGGAAAAATAATAGAAATCTAAGAAGTTTGTTTTAAGCTATGAATCTCTAAACTCTCTCTTCTCTCTCTGTTAACGAAGTTCTTAGGATATCTGAAAAGGTTTGAAAAACAATTTATCAAGTTCATTTTCTAAAAGAAAACTTGAGATAGTATGCTCTGCACTTGCCTTATTCAAGGACCCTGTGCATCAGAAAAACTCATGCTTGTTTCCTAGGCCTGGTGCCCCGTCAAGAAGAAGACAGTGTCTTAAGTTTTGGGCATGTCAGCTGATGAACTGTTTTTTTGATGTTTTATGATAAGCTTAGTTTTCCTTGATATTATGGCGATCTTGTATTCCGCTGCCCTTACTCCCCTTTTGGTATCAGAGCCCTTAAAAACTTTCTCATGTTTTGAGTGATAATATCATGTTTTGATTTCAAAAGAAAAGTGGTATGATAAAATGTTTTTCAGTTTTTGAAAGAATCCTAGACATCAGGACACAGAGAGAGAGATTGCAAAATCATGGCTTCTACATCTTCTTCTTCAGAATCTTCAAGTACTATTTCCCTTTCTTCTACCTTGTCTCTACCAAAATCATGCACTAGGCATACTGCAAATAAAATAGAAAACCTTGTAGAATATTCCTATATTCCTGAATCTGCTCAAATCACTGAGTCTTCCTTTCCCCTTATCAGTCCTTATCATCTGTATAAACGATCTACTTCTCTTACCCGTAGTATCAAATCCCTCATCAGTACAAAAAGACCTCTTCCTAAAGAATACATCCAGTCCTCTCGACTCGATCAGTGTACTCTTCAAGCTACTACTGCTGAACAGCATGTTACTGTAGAAATTCCTCCAGAACTCGTTGTAAACTGGAAACGAGAAGGTTATACTCATCTCCATCTCGGCGGAGTAAGATTAATCCTGACTCTTCATGGGAGAAAAGGATTACCTGTCACTGCTCGAATTGCTATGCTTGACACCAGGTTCAAACAGTATCAACACACTGTTATTGGTACAGTTTTGACTACCTTACATGCAGGCAGTGCTCTTCTCACCTTCTACCCAAATTTCAACTTGTCCCTCCAAGATATCAACCTTTCCACCGCCTTGAAAGTCTAAATCCAAATTCAGGGTGCTGACCAGATCTCCTCAGCAAAGATCGCAACCCTCCATCATCAATTGGTCTATAGGCTTCAAAATCATGCCTTAGATCTTCCAACTCCAGAAAGTCACTCTGATGCTCTTATGGTATTAGTAGAATCTGATCAAACTCCAACTATCATACAGATTCCTAGACAAATTCCTCAACAGGAACTTGTAAAGCTCATGCCTTTAGAATGGATCTCCAACTATGAAAAGTTCCATCAGAACGATACTCCAATTCAGACATCTGAAAGTATGTTTGAACGCAGACAAGATGGATCTATCAAAATGACTTTCAAACCACCTCAGTCGGTTTCACAACCTCCTCCAGTTGTTCTACCTACAGCTCCACCAGAGTCTCCTAGACTATCTTTCACATATTCCTCAATGATTACTCCAGTCTAAACTGGTCAAGAGAAACTTCCAATCACTGGCTTCACTTCAGAAGGCTATCCAATTTATCCTGCTAAAATTGGAAAGCATTTCCATTGGGATGCTCCTGGATCTGATATGTGTGATCCAGATTGTCCGTGCTGGCAAGATGGCGAAGATGAATTTATTCCTAAACGAAAACCTAAAAAGAAGTATCTTACTTCTTGTAAGGTTGACCATAACAGGCCACAAAACCCTCCTTCACCTCCATCTGCACCTACACCATTACCTCTTTACCACAAGGAACTCAAATGGATTGCAAAACATTGCAAAACAGAAGTCCCTTCACCAGTCATACCATCATCTCCTTTACAACATCAACCAATCCCATGTATGATGTTCTCCAGAGATTATTCTTCAAACTTTCCACCTCTTGAACCACAAACTGACACCCAGAGAAAAATCGTATCAAAACCTTTTGTCCCTTCACCAATTACCTCTGCTGGTCATCTTGAAGAACCAAAACCTTTTGAATCAGTCCTCAATTGGCAAACCCAGAATGCCAAGGCACAGAATGATGCTCTACAGCATATCCATCAGCAAGTCGATCGAATCAGTTTACGAACTGATAAGATTGAAACTAAAGTTGATTCCATCACCTCACAACTGCAGTAAATCCACCAAGATCTAAAGAACAGAGTTGCTCAGCTTGATGCTGAATTACGAGAAATGCTCAGACTAAGATATTATGGTCCTGAGATTGATAGCAAAGAACGAGAAATCAGAAAGCTGCAAGCAGAACTAAACCGGATTGAATCTGAAAAGTAGAGACCTACCCTCTTCACTCAGACTCCACCAATACCTTCTATTGGTCCGACCTACCATCCGTTCACTCCTGTGCTAGCTCCAATCAAGCAATATGACCCTTCAAAGTTGTTTGGAATGACTCATACTCTTTTCAAACAAACACCTCAACCTACTCCACCTTCAAAGCCGAAACCAAGGTCCAAACCTCAACCTAAACCTTTGAAGATACATCAACCATCTCAACCTGCTCCACAAACTCAACAATCTGAAACTCAAGAAAAGGAATCACCAGAATACACCTCGGTACCTCCTCAGGTGTCTCCACCTATTCCTCCTTCTCACATGACTCAAACTCCACCTCATGTGCCTCAATCAAAGGATAAAGCTCCCATGCATCAATATGCTTCTTATCCTCATCCTGTCAACTCTTCCACAGATACCTCCACAGAAGAATCATCCTCAGAATCTGAACCTGCTCACAAATCTGTTGATACATCATCTCAACCTTCAGACTCAAACTCTGCAACTAGTTCAGAACCTTCACACTCTTCGGTTTCTACTACCGATTCAGAAAAGTCTTATGCAGACATCACCAAGCTCTTAATGGCTCAACCAGAAGACACAGAGCATGCACAGACTTCTCATCTAGAATCTTACTTTGAGATTCCCTCAGATGTTGATGATCCTACTGAATCTACATTTGTACCTCCATCTCAACAAACTCCAAAGTCATCCAATGGTCCATGGTTTACTTTTGATGATATTCCAACAAGTAAATGGCGCGACAAACTATCCGAGATTTCAGCTTGGGTAGACCTCCAAATGCTTAAACCCGGCGCAACAGTGGAATCAGTTCTTAAGGAACTAACCACCCGTTTCATTGGATCCCTCAGAGATTGGTTTGACAGCCTAGGCTCATACAGACAACTCCAATTTGTCTCTGATCAGTTCTTTGAAGAACTGTTTCTGTTCACAAAGTTTATCAAGACATAACTTTGCAATCTGAAAGATCTTGCCTAAGGAGATGTTTTCAAGGCTGAGGTTGGAAACAGCAAGTTGTCTTTGAATATCTAGTTACAATTCATCAGGTAAGGAAGCAAGGAAAACATGCTTCAGAGTGGGATCATTGAAACCATTCAATTTGTAAAACAAGATTGACATCCTTTTGTAGTGGAAGTCAAGATCTTTGGCTTTGAGAGAACAGCATTTCATGTTGAGATAATCTCGTCTGGCTGCTTCAAAGTGTGCAGCTGGTTCGCCAATGAACTGTTCATGAGGGAGTGCTGAGGCTGAGGAAACATCAGGCAACTGGACAAATTGGGGTTGTCTGTATAAGCCTAGGCTGTCAAACCAATCTCTGAGGGATCCAATGAAATGGGTGGTTAGTTCCTTAAGAACTGATTCCACTGTTGTGCCGGGTTTAAGCTTTTGGAGGTCTACCTAAGCTGAAATCTCGAATAGTTTGTCGCGCCATTTACTTGTTGGAATATCATCAAAAGTAAACCATGGACCATTGGATGACTTTGGAGTTTGTTGAGATGGAGGTGCAGATGTAGATTCAGTAGGATCATCAACATCTGAGGGAATCTCAAAGTAAAATTCTGGATGAGAAGTCTGTGCATGCTCTGTGTCTTCTGGTTGAGCCATTAAGAGCTTGGTGATGTCTGCATAAGACTTTTCTAAATTGGTAGTAGAAACCGAAGAATGTAAAGGTTCTGAACTAGTTGCAGAGTTTGAGTCTGAAGGTTGAGATGATGTATCAACAGATTTGTGAGCAGGTTCAGATTTTGAGGATGATTCTTCTGTGGAGGTATCTGTGGAAGAGTTGACAGGATGAGGATAAGAAGCATATTAATGCATGGGAGCTTTATCCTTTGATTGAGGCACATGAGGTGGAGTTTGAGTCATGTGAGAAGGAGGAATAGGTGGAGACACCTGAGGAGGTACCGAGGTGTATTCTGGTGATTCCTTTTCTTGAGTTTCAGATTGTTGAGTTTGTGGAGCAGGTTGAGATGGTTGATGTATCTTCAAAGGTTTAGGTTGAGGTTTGGACCTTGGTTTCGGCTTTGAAGGTGGAGTAGGTTGAGGTGTTTGTTTGAAAAGAGTATGAGTCATTCCAAACAACTTTGAAGGGTCATATTGCTTGATTGGAGCTAGCAAAGGAGTGAACGGATGGTAGTCGGACCAATAGAAGGTATTGGTGGAGTCTGAGTGAAGAGGGTAGGTCTCTGCTTTTCAAATTCAATCCGGTTTAGTTCTGCTTGCAGCTTTCTGATTTCTCGTTCTTTGCTATCAAACTCAGGACCATAATATCTTAGTCTGAGCATTTCTCGTAATTCAGCATCAAGCTGAGCAACTCTGTTCTTTAGATCCTGGTGGATTTGCTGCAGTTGTGAGGTGATGGAATCAACTTTAGTTTCAATCTTATCAGTTCATAAACTGATTCGATCGACTTGCTGATGGATATGCTGTAGAGCATCATTCTGTGCCTTGGCATTCTGGGTTTGCCAATTGAGGACTGATTCAAAAGGTTTTGGTTCTTCAAGATGACCAGCAGAGGTAATTGGTGAAGGGACAAAAGGTTTTGATACGATTTTTCTCTGGGTGTCAGTTTGTGGTTCAAGAGGTGGAAAGTTTGAAGAATAATCTCTGGAGAACATCATAGATGGGATTGGTTGATGTTGTAGAGGAGGTGATGGTATGACTGGTGAAGGGACTTCTGTTTTGCAATGTTTTGCAATCCATTTGAGTTCCTTGTGGTAAAGAGGTAATGGTGTAGGTGCAGATGGAGGTGAAGGAGGGTTTTGTGGCCTGTTATGGTCAACCTTACAAGAAGTAAGATACTTCTTTTTAGGTTTTCGTTTAGGAATAAATTCATCTTCGCCATCTTGCCAGCACGAACAATCTAGATCACACATATCAGATCCAAGAGCATCCCAAAGGAAATGCTTTCCAATTTTAGCAGGATAAATTGGATAGCCTTCTGAAGTGAAGCCAGTGATTGGAAGTTTCTCTTGACCAGTTTGGACTGGAGTAATCATTGAGGAATATGTGAAAGATAGTCTAGGAGACTCTAGTGGAGCTGTAGGTAGAACAGCTGGAGGAGGTTGTGAAACCGACTGAGGTGGTTTGAAAGTCATTTTGACAGATCCATCTTGTCTGCGTTCAAACATACTTTCAGATGTCTGAATTGGAGTATCGTTCTGATGGAACTTTTCATAGTTGGAGATCCATTCTAAAGGCATGAGCTTTACAAGTTCCTGTTGAGGAATTTGTCTGGGAATCTGTATGATAGTTGGAGTTTAATCAGATTCTGCTAATACCATAAGAGCATCAGAGTGACTTTCTGGAGTTGGAAGATCTAAGGCATGATTTTGAAGCCTATAGACCAATTGATGATGGAGGGTTGCGATCTTTGCTGAGGAGATCTGGTCAGCACCCTGAATTTGGATTTGAACTTTCAAGGTGGTGGAAAAGTTGATATCTTGTAGGGACAAGTTGAAATTTGGGTAGAAGGTGAGAAGAGCACTGCCTGCATGTAAGGTAGTCAAAACTGTACTAATAACAGCGTGCTGATACTGTTTGAACCTGGTGTCAAGCATAGCAATTCGAAAGAAGGATGGAGTAATCCTTTTCTCCCATGAAGAGTCAGGATTAATCTTACTCCGCCGAGATGGAGATGAGTATAACCTTCTCGTTTCCAGTTTACAACGAGTTCTGGAGGAATTTCTAAAGTAACATACTGTTCAGCAGTAGTAGCTTGAATAGTACACTGATCGAGTCGAGAGGACTGGATGTATTCTTTAGGAAGAGGTCTTTTTGTACTGATGAGGGATTTGATACTACGGGTAAGAGAAGTAGATCGTTTATACAGATGATAAGGACTGATAAGGGGAAAGGAAGACTCAGTGATTTGAGCAGATTCAGGAATATAGGAATATTCTACAAGGTTTTCTATTTTATTTGCAGTATGCCTAGTGCATGATTTTGGTAGAGACAAGGTAGAAGAAAGGAAAATAGTACTTGAAGATTTTGAAGAAGAAGATGTAGAAGCCATGATTTTGCAATCTCTCTCTCTCTGTGTCCTGAAGTCTAGGATTCTTTCAAAAACTGAAAAACATTTTATCATACCACTTTTCTTTTGAAATCAAAACATGATATTATCACTCAAAACATGAGAAAGTTTTTAAGGGCTCTGATACCAAAAGGGGAGTAAGGGCAGCGGAATACAAGATCGCCATAATATCAAGGAAAACTAAGCTTATCATAAAACATCAAAATAGTTTCCACTGGACCATTGGATGACTTTGGAGTTTGTTGAGATGGAGGTGCAGATGTAGATTCAGTAGGATCATCAACATCTGAGGGAATCTTAAAGTAAGATTCTGGATGAGAAGTCTGTGCATGCTCTGTGTCTTCTGGTCCAAATGCTTAAACCCGGCGCAACAGTGGAATCAGTTCTTAAGGAACTAACCACCCGTTTCATTGGATCCCTCAGAGATTGGTTTGACAGCCTAGGCTCATACAGACAACTCCAATTTGTCCAGTTGCCTGATGTTTCCTTAGCCTTAGCACTCCTTCATGAACAGTTCATTGGCGAACCAGCTGCACACTTTGAAGCAGCCAGACGAGATTATCTCAACATGAAATGCTGTTCTCTCAAAGCCAAAGATCTTGACTAGATATTACATATGTTATTGGGATGTTTTGTATGATTAGAACAATCAAGGGAATACCATTAAAGATCTAAGTGATCCTTCGCATATTCATGGAGGCCTAATTACAAGTGCTAGAGCTAAAAAGATGCAAATTGCTTTAAATAGAGTGATTGAGAAAATGTAAACTAAAAATACAATTCAAGGTGCAAGACATCATAAATTATGCTTTGAGAAAAAACAAGGCACTGTGAACATTATTCAAGCTATTGGGCAGCTAAATACACAATTTAGGTCAAGTGCAAAAAGTACAAATTCAGAATAAAATTGATATTGATTGAGCGGGAACTAATACTCAACCTATACCATTGGAAAGACAATTAAGTTAGCTTTCCAATGTAAATCACTGAGTTGGATTTTAAGTTCTCTAGAAGAAATTATAACCAATTTATTATATCTTGCTTAGTTTGAGAATTCCAACTACTCTTTTATTTATTCAACATTTATTTGTTATGTTTCAAGTTTTTCAATGCATTAGGTAAGTCTAGCATTAATTATGGAAGGCTAACATTAAGTTTGTCAATGGCTAGCATTAATTATAGTAGGCTAACATTAAGTTTGTCAATGACTTGCATTAACAATGGTGGGTTGGTAAAGACTTTTGAAGCATCCTTTGACAAACCTATACTTGGAGTGTTGTTCCAATATTTTTAAGCGTATTTCTAGGATCTTAGGTTTTTATTAGCCTATTTAAACTCAGCAATCTTGATATATAAGACAATTAGAATTGAATTCTATTTGAATTTTGAAAGATTATTCTTTCTTTAGTTCTTTTGAGAACTAGTGAACTTATTATCAATTTGCATTTTTGTGGCATTCCAAACTAGACTTATCACTCACTTCTTATCGACCTCTTAAATATGGCATTGATATCTTTCCCTATACCTCTAGTTTATGTTTTTTAAAACTTTAGGTCAAGGGTTTTGTTTGCATAAATTTATTTTTGAACTTTCTTAGGAAGTTGAAACTTCAAATTAAGTGTGGATTTTCAAAACCTCATTATGGGGTTCCCATCACTATAGATATTTAAATAATTTAAGAGTAGACCATATAGTCCAAGTAGAAGATTGATGAATCTTTAATCTAATATTGGGCTCATATATGAATCATTATGTGTTGTGGACTGTCACAGAGGGTTAAGCCTAATTAAAAGTTATCTATTAATATTTTCAGTAATGAAGACTTTATTGTATCTAATAAAGTTAGGCTTTTAAGGTGTAGATATTTAACGTAATTTCTATTTCTATGATGGATTAAAATAGAAATATCTAAAGACAATAGGAAAAGTTATCTATAAAGTGGTTATCGTTCCCAGGTCACATATATTATTCCATTCTTTTGATGCCTCATCATTTGAGAGAATGCATAGAGAAAATTAAAGAATCCTATAGAACAACATGTCGTTTTATATGACTCTAAAAAATAATTGCACATGATGGATTTAGGTACATTTTCGCATATTTTGTTATTGATTCTTGTGATACAACATGATTATTCCTGAATTATGTGTGATGATTTTCACTAAAAGATTATTTTTCTAACACGTTACTTATAGAGACCGTTCCTTAAGTCACTATGTTATGGCCATTGTCTAATGCCAACTTACAGAAAGTATCTTGCATTAAAAGTAACAAACCAATAAATAATTACCCAATAGCCTAATTTTTCATAAAACAATTGAATAACATAAACAAAATAATAGTAAAAATATAACTATTTTAATTAGCTATTGTAAATTCTATGTTGTAGAAAACAACAAGAATTTTGCTGCTATTTTACAGAAGAACACAATGATTTTTAGTACAATATATTAGCAAAAATAACAGTAAATCAAAATTATTTTTCCTATTGTTCTGTAAGTGAAACATCATGAATTTTTCTACTTACAGAAGGCCATCTAACAAGTTCTTTCTTATGAAGAAACCAATTTGTATAATTCTGATAGATTCTATATATAATCAGGTGAGTTTGATACTTTACATTCCCACACTTCAAGTAAGGGCAACAAATGAAATACGAACCTGTTGTCTGACAAATTAACAAACTCTAAAAAGCTCTTAATGCCATCTTTATTTTCTATCAATCATCTATCTAATGAAATCCAAGACTTATCCATTAGCTAAAGTTTTAACTATTACCTTGAAACCAAATATGCTTGAATGTTCTAGTGCAAAAATTGAACCTATTTATTACCAAAAAAGGAATTAGTTTGGACATAAGAGCACATAACAAAAATAAATGAAAGAAATTGTAGGCAAAAACAACAGTTGGAAATTATAGATGGTGCTTTTAATATAAATACAATAGCAAGACAACACCAGACATTTTCTTGGGTGCTATCCAATTGCTATATTTACGTTAAGTATAGCACCTTGAATGTCTAGGTGCTATTTTTAATGACAAACAACAACATGATGGCACTTAGAAAGTTTCTTGATTGTTATTTAGTTGGTTGTTGTTATGTAAATTTTATTAAACTTGTAAATGCACGAATCTATTGTAAAATAGCTTAATGGTGACGAGTGTCGATCTCACGAGGAAGTAGATTTTAATTATGTGTCGAATTAATTTTCTAAGTGACTGGTTGAAATTATGGTAAAATTATCTTAAATTTTAAATTGGAATGGTGGGAATCATTAAAAACGATAACTATTATAATATTGCACTTGGGTAAATAGATCTATATCAACATGCAGCAAGGCTCAATATTCCTTATTAGTACTAATTAAATCATGAGAAAAAATCCACTCATCATGAACCATGCTCTAATTAATATGGTGCTAAGGGTTTATCATGCCAAACAGTAATAACTATGTTATTAATATCTATAGACGAAAAGCCAAAATATCTACAAAAATTAGAAGGGAAGAGAAAATAAATTTACCAATTAACCATATGGAACATGTTGAAACTTCACCTTCAACTCAAGTTTGAAAGAAAATTGGCTACTCATATTTAAAATAAGGATAAAATAGAAATTTTTATTAAAATTCATAGAAAATACAAGATGAAGAAAGAATTACAGGAAGTAAAGCTAAAAAATGAACTCAGGGGTGTCAAATTAAGGGGGAAAGCTCTTTTTTTATAGATATAACGAGTAAATCATGGCCATCGAATTAAAATAATTTGAACGCACATGATGGTGCCACGTGGCAAGTTTTGATTGGTTTGAACACATTATCAAGGCTATTATCTTGTATATATGTATGTACCCATACACACGTTTTTATAATCCACTAACATACTACCATGCCATCGGTCAACAGAGCATAAATATTTTGATCCAATAATATTGTGACAGCTCATAAGTCAAGCTACGTCATCAATCAAAACCACATATCAGTCAATGCCACATCATTCCCCCAATCAAATGCTATCACGTTATTAGTTAGTGCTACATCATTGGTCAATGTCACAGTATATGTGAACAGTGTCATGAATAGTATCATGAACAGTACCATATATGTGAACAGTGTCGTACATGTTAATAGTGATATTTATACTTTTATACTCCTTTTAAGGTTTTTGACTATTCTAAGTTTAGATTTGTTATCTGTTTTATTATCTGATATCCTGTTTATTGTAAAATAACCATGATGCCTCTAAAATACATAAAATACTTAATTACAATAAAACACACATGATTAAATTCACAAGAGACTTGAATATATAAAAGCAAGAAAGTTAGTGGAACTAGAAGTGTAAAATGACGATTTTCGCTTTTACAAATATATATTTTCTAGCACTCAACATACCTCCCAACTAACCTATTGTTAGTCCTTAACAAATTAAGTGAAAAAAATTTAAACCTAAAACTTTTTTTTATTTTTATAAACAATTGTGTTTATTTAATCAAACTTATGATAATAATTAAATAAAAGTAGAAGCATTATCTCCAATCTTTAAGGAATATCACTCCCAAATCAACTATCCACATGAATCAATCTAGTAGACTTTGTCACAACGATTGTAATCAAGATGCTTTCAAGAATGACATGTCAATACATTAAAATCTCACTAGTAGTGACACTCTTACAAAGAAATTAAATCTAATAATAATAGTTACTCCTATGAATGGTAAATTAAGAGAAAATATTAAAGTAATATCACACACTTTCACCAAGATAAAATAAATGCGCCCACAGCTTAGAAATAATACGATCTCAAGTCAAAATATGAGTCAGACCAATGTATTTATTATATATATATATTTTTAATGCATTACTACATTTTTATAGTCCATGTAACTAGTTTCTACTTTAGACTATAGATTCCTAAAATGAAAAAGAACTTTCATGAGGATATAACTTAAACTAGGGACATGGCAAATAAAGATGACAAAATAAAAAAAAAAACAAAATACACGTTTGAGAAAAAGTAGAGTTTTTTTTTAAAAGATTACATGGTACATCTCTTTTTTTTTAAAAACTAATATATATATATGTTTGAATTTTTACTTTTCTCTTTTTTTCTTTTTTTTAATAAGGCACAATTTTATTAAATAAAGTAATTATTTACATTTTTCTCAAACACTAATGGGTGATAGAACTTGTACGACATCGAGTAATATTTCAGATCGGAGTTGGGTTGGGATGATGAGTTAACAAAGAAAAGGATAATAATTTTTTTTAAGGCTCAAAAGGGTTCATTAAGGATATTTCACAAATGGGATGGCTAGAAAGGCTCAAACAGGTCAAAGATAGCTTTTCCATCGTCTTTCAGGGCTCTAAATAATCTTTCGTATCAACTAGTTAAATAAACTTTCAAACGTAGCAGTACATAATTCTTTTGCAAAGGTTGACTCAAAAGAAATTTAGAAATCGTGTATAAAATAATAAACTATTAAGCTCTATAAAGAATGGACAAAAATAGTTACTCTCCAAGAAAAACAGCAGGTTTAATAACTTACTTGGAATTTATTATAACACGTAATTCCTTCAGGCAACTCATATTTTTGTCTCTGACCTCAACAGGTAGAATAGCAAACATGGTGTAACAAAACTCAAGGCCAAGGATGATACAAATACTAAAATTTGAAAGTCATCATGTTAAAAAGATCACAAAATTTTCTTAACTTTTTTTGTTAAAGAAAACTAAAAATATGCATTTCTAGAATCATGACATTCGATATTCAACTATTTTTTACTCAAAAGTTTGAAAGTGTATATTTATAAAGGAGAAGTTAGAAAAATCACACTTAAAATAAAGTTTAATAATAAAAAAATAACTAAAAAGTAAAATTTTTTTTTAACTTTCAAACTAAAAAGATACGTTTCTAGAGTCACTACACTCCATATTCAGCCATCTTTGACGTAAAAAGTTAACCACAGTTAATTTCTACAATAAAAATTAGTAAAAATTTCACCAAGATTGAGACATTCCATAATTATAAACTATTTTCACCCCCCAAACAAAATAAAATATTGTCCTCAATGTTTTAAAGGAAAGAAGTAGAGATTAAAAGATATCACCTAGGTGCTACAACACAGAAGAAAATATTTACAAGTGGAGAGTTAAATCTAATTTGCACTTTGCTACTGCTACCATCATTAGTTGCCCACTCCAATGCTAATATCCTGGGATGTGGCTCTAGTCTATAAGCTTGTAATAGATCAAATAACTCATTAGGAGTGTGAGCACAAACAAAAAATTTTTTCATTGCAGAAGGAATGAAATAGTTTTTTGTTACATGATTAAGAAATGTGATAAAGCCTTCATAAAAGGTATTGACATTGAATAAACCGATGGGTTTCTGATGAATGTTCAAATGGGACCAAGATACTAATGTCATTAGTGCCTTTGGAGTTGTAAGATCTACTAGTAAGAAAATAAAGGCATCAGCATGATTTAGTATTTAAGTTAGTCTCTCTTGTATACCTAAGACAACTAACTCTTCTCCAGTTGGTGAGTCAGGCAAACAGCTAAAAGGTTTCAAGGTTGTTGGGATGATGCCTAACACTTGGCTCCCTCTACTATAAGCGGCTTCTGAAACCAGTTTTGATAACCCTCGATCATCTCTTCTATAAATCAAGTGTAGTTTCTTAGTTGTTATGCTTCGACCAAGATCTAAGACTGACTCAATAAATTTTTTATATTTGCCATAACTAGATCCAGAGAGTACATAAATATTCTTAATTTGGTTGTTGGGAGTAGCTGCCATTAGATACTTCTTAAAATAATTTCTGAGTGCCTTAAAAAAAGTCATAGTTAATGATCTTGGTGACAATAGTTCATAGCTGTAAATAAGGTAGCATGTCTATGTTAAAGAACTCGTGAAACACATGGCTCGAGAGTCAAAAAAGAAATAGTAATAAGAGAAAGCAAATAATGATAGCATGAAATTATTAAAGACAAAAGTGTAAGCAATCAAACAACAGTGAAATAAAAAGATATTTACAAGTAGTTGCGACTATGGCTTACATCTTCATTTGATTTTACGTTCAGAAACGGCTTGAACGCTTTCTATTGATCAAGATAGGCTACCCATCTAGTTTTCTTACAAACTGACAAACAGGATTTGTTAGACTAAAGGCTATAAATATTATAATTTTGATGATAACAAACATATGCATTAAAGTGTTTTATTTTGTATTTCACAAATTCACTAGTTTTGAAGGATAATGAATCAAGTGGAATTAGGTGAAATCAAGTTCAAGACACTCAACGGACAACGGCGAAGTCATGAATAGAATTTCGAGCTCAACGGAAAATTTATTGCGACAATCTCTTGTAAAGCCGGTATGATTTAATTTATTCTTAGATTAGCATTTATGGAGCTCAATTTTATGTTAATAAAATAATTATTTTTCAAACTAAATTAATTTTATGTTTATGAGATAAAATATTTTGTGAATTTAAATAATTTGGATAAAAATGAAAAACTTTTAAATTTCAGAGTTGGACTTATTTGCTAAACTCTAAAACATTTGGGCTATTTTGTAACTCATAATAGATTGGGGGTTTAAGTGAAAAGTTTTGAAAACTTTAAAGATTATAGTGATTTAGTTAAAACTCAAAGAGGATTTATTTGAAAAAATTTTATTTAGTTTGGGCCATGCTGTAATTTCAAAATGCTTTTAGGAATTAAATAATATTTAAAATTTTTGAGATTGGATCTTTTTGAAAAGTTTTATGGTATTTTGGGCCATAACATAATTTGAATAAGTTTGAGATAAAACTATAATTTTATGAACAATATTACTGTAGCAAAATTCAAAATTAACGGTAATTTCACTGTTACGAGCGGGGAGCTGATTAATTTAAGCGGCTAGCCGCTTGAGCACTGGAATTTGACAATAACGGCTAGTTTTCGAGCTTTAACTATAAAAACTCAACTCCAACTTCATTTCAAAGACTCTAGCAAGAAAAAACAAGTTTATAAAACATATATTGAGCTTCCATATTGCAAATCACAATAGATTAAATCATTTTTGTGCCATTATTTGTGAATCTACTCTTTTAGAGAGTGTCTTGCTGTAATTTCTATTTTGTATCGTATTGAGAGCATTCAAGTGAGAGAAACACTTGGGGTAAAGAGATTAGGGAGATAATCTCTTAATTATAAAGGTCCATTGACACCTTGGAAGTCAATTGTAAACATTTGAAGTCTTGGGAGGCTTAGATAGTAAAATTCTCGAGCTCAATTGGCTTGGAGGCGTGGACGTAGGAGGGGATTGCCGAGCCACGTAAAAATTACTGTGTTTGCATTCTCTTCCCTTACTCATTTATTTTGCAAGCATTGTCTAATTTATTATATTTGATTTAATTGCTGTAAAACTTATTTTTTGTTTGCATTAAGGCGTTAGATTGAATCATTTGTAAAATAACTTTTAAAAACCCAATTTACCCCCCTTGGGTTGCTCATTTTCATTTCAATTGGTATCAGAGCTTGGTTCTCTTATTAAGACTTAACCGTCTGGAGTAAAAGATCCATGGCAACCCAAAGTGATTCAACCTTTAGAAAAGGACAATCCACAACTAGACCACCGTTCTTTAACGGAAATGACTATCCATATTGGAAAACTAGGATGAGCATTTATTTACAAGCCCTAGATTACGAAATTTGGGAAGTTGTATGTGATGGTCCATTTATGCCTTTGACTAAAAATGAAGTCGGGGAAGATATTCCAAAACCTTCACGGGAATGGAATGAATTAGAAAAGAGAAAAGCTTCTCTAAATTCCAAAGCCATGAATACGTTATTTTGTTCACTAGATAAGAAAGAATTTCATAGAGTGTCAAGTTGTAAAAGTGCTTATGAAATTTGGCACAAACTTGAAGTTGTTTATGAAGGCACGAATCAAGTGAAAGAGTTTAAAATTAGTAGATACACTCGACAATATGAATTGTTTCAAATAGAACAAAATGAAAGTGTGTATTCTATGTATACTAGATTTACGGACATAGTGAACACTCTAGGAGCCCTAGGAAAGACTTTTTCAAATAGCGAGAAAGTTAAGAAAATTATTAGATCACTTCCTAAGGATTGGAGACCAAAAAGAACTGTCATTGAGGAAGCTAAAAATTTAAATGCCTTACCTATTGATGATCTAATCGGTTCTTTTATTTCTTATGAAGAAGATTTGGCAGTTGAAAGAGGCAATGAAGAGAAGAAGAAAAACATTGCTCTCAAAGTCACAAAATTTGAAAGTGATGGAGAAAGTGAGCCGGATGATGAGGAATTGGCTATGCTTGCTAGGAGGTTCAGAAAATTTTTCAAGAAAACTAGTGAGTGAAGAAAATTTAAAGACTTCAAGAACCAAAAGGAGAAAAAGGAAGCAATTAAATGTTATGAGTGCAAGAAGCCTGGTCATATAAGATCGGAATGCCCTCTTCTCAACAAGTTCAAAAAGAAAGCAATGGTGGCCACGTGGGATGATACTGATAAAGAAACAAGTGATGATGAAGACCATCAGGAAATGACAAATCTAGCTCTTATGGCGATTGGAGATGAATCGAATGATGAATTAGATGAGGTAAATGATCTTCCTACCTATGATAAATTACATGATGCTTTTAAAGAATTGTATGATGAGTTGATGAAGATAGGTAAAAAGAATATATGTCTTAAAAAGAAATTGATAGATCTCAAAAATGGAAATGAATCATTGAATCCAAAGATTACATGTTTAGAACTAGAAAATAAAATGTTGCATGATAAAGTTACATCTTCAAATGAGAAACTTAATACCTCATATGAGCATGAGAAATTACATGTCGAAGAATTGATAACAGAGAATGAAGCTCTCAAGAAGAAGAATAATGAGTTAAATGAAATTGTGATAAAATTCACAAATGGCCAAAAGATGTTGGATAATTTACTTAACTCTCAAAAATGTATTTTTGATAAAGGAGGACTTAGGTATAAGCCTAACTTGAAGCAAAAGTATTATAAGAATTATTTTGTTAAAGCTACATCTTGTATATTTCTTTGTATATTTCGATCCTGTTCTAGAAGAGCTGGATGTGGCAAAGTTTGCCATTCTCGGGCTTGGTCGACAGTCCAGAAGTTGTCAATATGAGGATGTTGAAAGTATGGCCTGTGAATGGTGAAGACAGAGGTGAACATGTCTGCTTCTGTTTCTGGGACCTTTTCAAGGTTGTTGAGGAGGATGATTTGCTGTAGTTTCATTCTCCACCAAGGAATTGGAGAATACCATTCGAGCACGGTCCAAATGAGGGAAGTGGACTGTTCAGGATCCATGAGATGTTTATATATGGGTTTAACTGGAAAGACTAACTTGGTAACATAGAGAACTGTGAGACACTAGATGTACCATAACTCATCGTCAGTGATTCCTTTGACTGGATGGAGATAAAGACTTGTGAGAAACAAGTCTTCTGGATGGAAATCCAAAATAGGGAAGGATTCTGTGACTAAATAAGCCTTAATGAAAAATCTGAAGACATATTTACGGGAAAAGTCTTGAATAGCAAAAGCTGAGTTAAAAGTTTTTCCAGGAGGAAAATATCTTTTGGTTAAGGCCTGGGTTGGCAAGGAAGTTGCCATGGTGATGAGAAGGAAATAGTAGTGGGATGAGATGCAATGTATGTGTTGAGAAGGTTTGGCAAGTCTGGATAGAAGATCTGGGATGAGGTTCTGGGTTCCTTTTATATGCTTCACAGAGAAGTCATATTTGGAGAACCAATCTTTTAATCTCAAAAGCATCTTCTTTGGAATATTCTTTCCTTTTGTGTTCAGGATGGATGGGAAGGATGAGCTGTCCAATCTGATAAGAAAATGATAACCGATTAAATGATATTCAAATTTTTTAATACCATTTTTCACGGCTAAAATCTCTTTGTAGATACTGTGGTAGTGGCATTGTGAGTCAGAGAAATGTCCACTAGCGTATCCAATGAAGCTTTCTTTTCCATTGATTTCTTCGAGGAGTACAGTACCCCATGAGGTGTCACTTGCGTCTGTTTGTAAGATCCGGTTGCCATCTGTAATGAGCTTTAATGGTGGAGGATCTTGTGCAATCTGTTTAAGTTTGGTGACAGCTGTTGTATGGGTGTCATTCCATTCTAGAGGCTTCTTTTTCAATAAAGCCGAAAGTTGTGCTGTATGTTGGTCCACGTGAGGGATGAAATCACGGATGTAATTGATAATTCCAAGGAATTACTGGATCTGCTTTCTGGATAAGTGTTGATCTGGAAAGTGAAGCAGTTCTTGAGCAATGTGCTTTCCTGGCTAGTAGTGTCCGTCTTTGATGACCATACCAAGGAATTCAATAGTGTCTGTAGCGATGATGCTTTTCTTGGGTGACAACATTATTCCATGAGAGTGAACAATGTCAAGAAATTGATTTAACAGCTGGCGATGTTCTGCATGTGTTTCTGAAAATAACAAAATATCGTCAATGTAAACCAATGCATGATGCAAAATAGGTTGAAAGATTTAAATCATTGCTTTTTGGAAAATGAAAAGAGCAGTCTTTAAACCAAAGGGTAAAACTGTCCATTGGTAATGAGCATTTGGAATGCAAAAAGTAGTTTTGTATCTTTCAGAGGGTTCAATGCCTAATTGCCAAAAATCTGATTTTAAATCAAATTTTGAAAAGATTTGGGTATTTTTCAAATATGTGAAAATGTTTTGTCGTTTTAGAAGAGGAAATTTGTCATCTTGTAAAAACATGTTTAAAGGCTGGTAATCGATGACTAATCTCTTTTTTCCACGGACAAGTTCAGATCGTTTTTCCACATAAAAAGCTTGACAAGCCCACTAAGAAGTTGTGGGTTCAATTAGACCTTGGGCCAAAAGTTGTGAGCATTCTTTTTGGGTTAGGACTAAGTCAGAGGGACTCATTCCCGGATGGGTAGCTTTGGTAGGATTGGTGTCTTCATTTAGCTTGAAGGGGAGCTTAATGAAGAAAGACTTATTTTTCCATAATGGACTTGGATGGGTGAAGTCAGAATGAGACTCAGGGCAATACTGGAGTAGTTTGGCTGAGATATCTTGGAAAGACTGAGGTGAATTGGTAAGACTGTAGAGTCTGAGAATATTGATGAAAGGTTTGAACATGGATTTGACTCGAATACCGGTAGGAAGGATTTGGAGATGTTGGACTTTGGAGATGGTATCGAAACCTAATAAGATGTCTTTGTCAGGGAGGTTCGATCCAATGACATGTGTCCAAATAACACAATTCGGGAAAATCTGAATACCAATGGGTCTTTTGGTAATCAAATCTGTTGTGAAGATTTTTCCATCGGCTGCTTTGAAATGTTCTGTGTGAGGCTTCCAATGATGTAATGGAAGGATATCTGGATTGAGCATCGTCTTTTGAGCGCCTGTGTCAAGAAATCCAATGACAGGGATTGGTCTTTGAAACTTTGAAGGTAAAATCTGGATTTTGACTGATGGAATTGGAATGGAGGAATCCAAGGACAAGGATTGTTGATTGTAGACAGTGAGGAATCCATCTGTATCAGAATCATCAGATGAATTTTCTAGTACGAACACTGTTTCTTCATTTGGTGCGTCTTGTTCCGAAAAACAAGATTCAACTTCTTCTTTGTCTGGAGAATAGTCTGTAACAGTCTGTAAATGCTTGATGAGATGAACAGCTTTGTCTCGCTTGTTAGGACAGTCTCTGGAGTAATGTCCTTTCTTTTTGCAAATGAAGCATCTACTGGACTTTTGCCGTTGTCGTTCCTTAGAGGAAGGAGACTTTTTTCTGTAGAATGTGAATGGCCTGCGAGTTTTCTGAAAATAAGGCTTGGAAGAAGATTTCTGTGTGAGCTTTCTGAAATGCTTCTTCTTGTGAGAACCGCAATCACATTTCTTTTTGTCTTTGCATTTGATTTGCAGATAAGGCTTTTTACAAGCACTTCTGAATGGTTCTTTGTCTTTGATCAATTCTTTAAAGAATTGTTTCTGTTCACAAAGTTTATCAAGACATGACTTTGCAATCTGAAAGATCTTGCCTAAGGAGATGTTTTCAAGACTGAGGTTGTAAACAGCAAGTTGTCTCTGAATGTCTGGTTGCAACTCATCAGGTAGGGAAGCAAGGAAAACGTGCTTCAGAGTTGGATCATTGAAACCATTCAATTTGTAGAACAAGATTGACATCCTTTTGTAATAGAAGTCAAGATCTTTGGTTTTGAGGGAACAGCATTTCATGTTGAGATAATCTCGTCTGGCTGCTTCAAAGTGTGCAGCTAGTTCGCCAATGAACTGTTCATGAAGGAGTGCTAAAGCTGAGGAAACATCAGGTAACTGGACAAATTGGAGTTGTTTGTAGGAGCCTAAGCTGTCAAACCAGTCTCTGAGGGAGCCAATGAAACGGGTGGTTAGTTCTTTAAGAACTGATTCCACTGTTACGCCTGGTTTGAGCATTTGGAGATCTACCCAAGCTGAAATCTCGGATAGTTTGTCTCGCCATTTACTGGTTGGAATATCATCAAAAGTAAACCATGGGCCATTTGATGATTTTGGAGGTTGTTGTTGAGGTGGAGGTGCAGATGTAGATTCAGTAGGATCATCAACATCTGATGGAATCTCAAAGTAAGATTCTTGCTGAGAAGTCTGTGCATGCTCTGTTTCTTCTGGTTGAGCCATGAGGAGTTTGGTAATGTCTGCATAAGACTTTTCTGAATCGGTTGTAGAAACCGAAAAGAGTGAAGGTTCTGAGCTGGTTACAGAGGTTGAGTCTGATGGTTGAGATGATAAATCAGTAGATTTGTGGTCTGTTTCAGATTCTGAAGCTGAAGTAGGTTCATCTGTGGAGATATCTGTGGAAGTGTTTGTGGAAGAGTCAACAGGATGAGGATAAGAAGCATATTGGTGCATGGGTGTTTTATCCTTTGATTGAGACACATAAGGTGGAGGTTGAGTCATGTGAGAGGGAGGAATAGGTTGAGACACCTGTGGTTGAGGAGGCATCGAAGTGTATTCTGGTGATTGTTGTTCCTGGGGTTTAGGTGGAACAAGTTGATGTGTTTTTACAGGTTTAGGTTGAGGTTTGGACCTTGGTTTTGGCTTTGAAGGTTGTTGAGCAGGTTGAGGTGTTTGTTTGAATAACGTATGAGTCATTCCAAACAATTTAGATGGGTCATAAGGTTTGATTGGAGCTAGCAAAGGAGTAAACGGATGGTATGTCGGACCAATAGAAGGTATGGGTGGAGTCTGAGTGAAGAGAGTAGGTCTCTGTTTTTCAGATTCAATACGGTTCAGTTCTGCTTGCAGCTTTCTGATTTCTCGTTCTTTGCTATCAAACTCAGGACCATAGTATCTGTGTCTGAGCATTTCTCATAAATCAGCATCTAATTGAGCAATTTTGTTTTTTAGATCCTGGTGGATTTGCTGCATCTGTGATGTGATGGAATCAACTTTAGTTTCAATCTTATCAGGTCGTAAACTGATTCGATCAACTTGTTGATGAATATGCTGTAAAGCATCATTCTGGGCTTTGGCATTCTGGGTTTGCCAATTTAGGACTGATTCAAAAGGTTTTGGTTCTTCAAGATGACCAGCAGAGGTGATCGGTGAAGGGACAAAAGGTTTGGAAACAATTTTTCTCTAGGTGTCAGTTTGTGGTTCAAGAGGTGGAAAGTTTGAAGAATAATCTCTGGAGAACATCATACAGGAGATGGGTTGACTTTGAGGAGGTGGTTGTATAACTGGTGAAGGGACTTCTGTTTTGCAGTGTTTTGCAATCCATTTGAGTTCCTTGTGGTAAAGGGGTAATGGTGCAGATGGAGGTGAAGGAGGGTTTTGTGTAGTCAGCCTTACAAGAAGTAAGATACTTCTTTTTAGGTTTTCTTTTAGAAACAAAATCTTCATCTTCTCCGTCTTGGTGACATGGACAATCTGGATCACACATATCAGATCCAGGAGCATCCCAAAGGAAGTGTTTTCCAATTTTTGCAGGGTAAATTGGATAGCCTTCTGAAGTGAAGCCAGTGATTGGAAGCTTCTCTTGGCCAGTTTGGACTGGGGCAATCATTGACGAGTATGTGAAGGATAGTCGTGGAGACTCTGGTGGAGTTGTGGGAAGAACAGCTGGAAGAGGCTGTGAAGCTGACTGAGGGGGTTTGAAAGTCATTTTGACAGATCCATCTTGTCTTCGTTCAAACATGCTTTCAGATGTCTGAATTGGAGCATCATTCTGATGGAACTTTTCATAGTTGGAAATCCATTCTAAAGGCATGAGCTTGACAAGTTCTTGTTGAGGAATTTGTCTGGGAATCTAAATGATCGTTGGAGTTTGATCAGATTCAGCTAATACCATAAGAGCATCAGAGTGACTTTCTGGAGTTGGAAGATCTAAGGCATGGTTTTGAAGCCTATAGACCAACTGATGATGGAGGGTTGCGATCTTTGCTGAGCAGATCTGGTCAGCACCTTGAATTTGAACTTGGACTTTCAAGGCGGTGGAAAGGTTGATATCTTGGAGGGACAAGTTGAAATTTGGGTAAAAGGTAAGGAGAGCACTGCCTGCATGTAAGGTAGTCAAAATTGTACCAATAACAGCGTGTTGATACTGTTTGAACCTGGTGTCGAGCATAGCAATTCGAGCAGTGACAGGTAATCCTTTTCTTCCATGAAGAGTCAAGATTAATCTCACTCCGCCGAGATGGAGGTGAGTATAACCTTCTCATTTCCAGTTTGCAACGAGTTCTGGAGGGATCTCAAGTGTGCATATTGTTCAGCAGTGGTTGCTTAGAGAGTACACTGATCTAGTCGAGAGGACTGGATGTATTCTTTAGGAAGAGGTCTTTTTGTACTGATGAGGGATTTGATACTTCGGGTAAGAGAAGTAGAACGTTTATACAGATGATAAGGACTGATAAGAGGAAAAGAAGACTCGGTGATTTGAGCAGATTCGGGAATATAAGAATATTCTACAAGATTTTCTATCTTATTTGCAGTATGCCTAGTGCATGATTTTGGTAGAGATAAGGTTGAAGAAAGGGAAATAGTACTTGAAGATTCTGAATAAGAAGACGTAGAAGCCATGATTTTGCAATCTCTCTCTCTGTGTCCTGAAGTCTAGGATTCTTTCAAAACTGAAAAAGCATTTATCATACCACTTTTCTTTAAAATCAAAACATGATATTATTACTCAAAATGAGATAAAAGCGCACTGATACCAAAGGCTTATGGGCCGAAGCCTAACTCAGCCCCAAAAGAGCTCTCAAAGGGTGAGGACTGCCTAGCACTTATAAACTGGACCCTTACCAGGATCCCAACCGATGTGGGACAAGGTGCTTATCTTTTACAACCTCATACACCCCTCGGTGAACACCTGGCTCTGATACCACTTATGGGCCGAAGCCTAACTCAGCCCCAAAAGAGCTCTCAAAGGGTGAGGACTGCCCAGCACTTATAAACTGGACCCTAACCAGGATCCCAACCGATGTGGGACAAGGTGCTTATCTTTCATAACCTCATACACCACCTGTAAATCCTAACGAAGCAAGCACAAGTTATCAACCAGCCAGCCAGCCACCAGATCAGTCTTATCCACCTTTCTGCTCACAAGTTCGGAACAAACCATCACCTGATCCAGATGAAGAACAAAAAGCCAAATTCTGCCCTTGGCCCTGTGTGCCAGGTTGTACTCATCCTGAAAAGGTCTTCAAAATAGTTACTGATGATGACACTGACTCAGACACTGATGCCATCTCACTCTGAGACACATCAGCCTGCCGACACTTTATAATTTGTCGTGTTGTAATAATTGTGTTTTGTTTGAGTGTGCTTATGCTTTTACTTTTGCTTTACTTTATTAAAGTTGCTTTAAAAAAGAGATAGGGACGTGTCCTATCCTTTTAGCTTTTGCTTTTTATCCTGTCTCCTACTTTTGAAAAGTAGATGTTTTATTTTATTCTTGCTTTTGTAAAAGCAGGGTCCCTGTCCTACTCAGCTCGCCTATATAAGGCAGCTCCCTCTTCATTGTAAATCAGAATGAGAATGGGAAAAGATTAGAAATCTAAGAAGTCCTTATTTTAAGCTATGAATCTCTAAACTCTCTCTCCTCTCTCGGTTAACGAAGTTCTTAGGATCTCTGAAAAGGTTTGAAAAAGGTTTTATTAGTTCATTTTTTAAAAGAAAACTTGAGATAGTATGCTCTGCACTTGCCTTATTCAAGGACCCTGTGCATCAGAAAAACTCATGCTTGTTTCCTAGATGGTCTGGTACCCTATTGAAGAAAACCAGGAGTGTCTTAAGTTTTGGGTTGTACGACCTGTGGAAATTGTTTTTGATGTTTTATGTTATGCAGAAAACCTTGATATTATGGCGATCTTGTATTCCGCTGCCCTACTCCTCCTTTGGTATCAGAGCTCTTTTGGGGCTGAGTTAGGCTTCGGCCCATAAGTGGTATCAGAGCCAGGTGTTCACCGGGGGGTGTATGAGGTTGTGAAAGATAAGCACCTTGTCCCACATCGGTTGGGATCCTGGTTAGGGTCCAGTTTATAAGTGCTGGGCAGTCCTCACCCTTTGAGAGCTCTTTTGGGGCTGAGTTAGGCTTCGGCCCATAAGTGGTATCAGAGTCAGGTGTTCACCGGGGGGTGTATGAGGTTGTGAAAGATAAGCACCTTGTCCCACATCGGTTGGGATCCTGGTTAGGGTCCAGTTTATAAGTGCTGGGCAGTCCTCACCCTCCAAACTTAAGACACTCCTGGTCTTCTTCAACAGGGTACCAGACCATCTAGGAAACAAGCATGAGTTTTTCTAATGCACAGGGTTCTTGAATAAGGCAAGTGCAGAGCATACTATCTCAATTTTTCTTTTCAAAAATGAACTGATAAAACCTTTTTCAAACCTTTTCAGAGATCCTAAGAACTTCGTTAACAGAGAGAGAAGAGACAGGAAATTATGCTTGGTTTTTAAGTTTTACCAAGATCGAAAATGGTGGAGATGTATCTTTTGGAGATAATTCAAAAGGAAAGATCATTGGTATTGGCAATGTCGGTAATGTATCTTCTACTCTCATTAAAAATGTGTGCTTGGTTGAAAACGTAAAACATAATTTACTTAGTATTAGTCAATTATATGATAAGGGTTATAAAGTAGTCTTTGATAAATCTAGATGCGATATTGAAAATGCATGTGATGGAAAAGTTTTATTTGTAGGAAATAGATGTATTAATGTTTATACCATTAATATAGATTGTGCATCTACCATTAATAAATGTTTCTCGACATTGCATGATGATGGATGGTTATGGCATAGAAGACTAGGTCATGCAAACATGGATTTAATTTCAAAAATTTTGAAAAATAATTTGGTTAAAGGACTTCCAAAAATTAGTTTTCAAAAGGATAAAATATGTGAAGCTTGTCAATTTAGAAAACAAATCAAAACTTCTTTTAAAAACAAGAATCATATCTCTACTTCAAAACCACTTCAATTACTTCACATGGTTTTATTTGGACCTTATAGACATGCTAGCCTAAGTGGAAAATATTATGCATTTGTAATTGTAGATGATTATTCTAGATACACTTGGGTACTATTCCTGGCTAATAAAGATGATGCATTTAAAGCTTTTAAAGTTTTCTATAAAAAGGTTCAAAATGAAAAAGAATACTCTATTACTTGCATTAGAAGTGATCATGGTAGAGAATTTGAGAATCATGCATTTGAAAATTTCTGCAATGATTTAAGCATTGAGCATCAATTTTCATCACCTAGAACTCCACAACAAAATAGAGTTGTTGAGAGAAAGAATAGATCTATTCAAGAAATGGCTAGGACCATGTTAAATGAAAATGCATTACCTAAATATTTTTGGGCCGAAGTCGTTAACACCGCTTATTATGTTTTAAATTGGGTGTTAATTAGATCTTATCTCAATAAAACTCCCTATGAGCTTTGGAAAGATAGAAAACCCAACATTAGTTATTTCAAAGTTTTTGGATGTAAATGTTTTATTTTAAACACAAAAGATAATCTTGGAAAATGTGATCCAAAATCTGATGTTGGTATCTTTCTTGGGTCTCAAACTCAAGCAAAGCTTATAGAGTTTATAATAAAAGAACTTTGGTTGTGGAAGAGTCTATGCATGTTACATTTGATAAGTCCAATACCTCCTTTACGGAGAAAGTTGCTGTTAGTGATTATACCGTTGAAAATATACAAGAAGATTCATCAAAGAACAACCAAAACAATGTAGAAAACCAAGTAGAGCAATATGATGAAACAAGTGCAGAATAAAATCAAGGTACTTCTCAAGCACTCTTTAAGGGATGGAGATATGTTTCTTCTCACCTAAAGGATGCCATTTTAGGAGATCCATCTAGAGGTATTACAAGTAGATCATCACTTAAGAATACATGTGAGCATACTGCATTTATTTCTCAAATTGAACCAAAATCCTTTATGGATGCGAAAAATGCTGAATCTTGGATTATGGCAATGCAAGAGGAGTTAAACCAATTTGAGAGAAATAAAGTATGGGAATTAGTTCCTAAACCAGAACATCAATCCATTATAGGAACTAAATAGGTATTTAGAAATAAGATGGATGAATCTGGTGTGGTTGTAAAGAATAAAGTTAGATTAGTGGCTTAAGGATACAATCAAGAAGAAGAAATTGATTTTGATGAGACATTTGCACCTGTAGCTAGATTAGAATCCATTAGAATGTTGCTAGCATATGCATGTTATAAAGATTTCATTTTATTTCAAATGGATGTCAAAAGTGCTTTTCTAAATGGCTATATTATGGAGGAAGTTTATGTGAAACAACCCCCTGGTTTTGAAAATAAAAAATTTTCAGATCATGTTTATAAGCTACTAAAAGCATTGTATGGATTAAAACAAGCACCTAGAGCATGGTATGATAGGCTTAAAAATTTCTTACTTAATAATGATTTTTTAATGGGAAAAGCCGATACTACACTTTTTGTTAAGCATAAGAACCAAGACATACTTGTTGTTCAAATTTATGTTGATGATATTATTTTTGGTTCTACTAATGAGTCCTTGTGCAAAGAGTTTTCATCTTGTATAAGTAAGGAGTTTGAAATGAGCATAATGGGAGAATTGAAGTATTTCCTTGGACTTCAAATCAAACAAAACAATGAGGAAATTTTCATCAACCAAGCTAAATATGTCAAAGATTTGCTCAAGAGGTTTGGAATTAAAGAATCAAACACTAAAAGCACTCCAATGAGTACAACAATCAAGCTTGACAAAGATGAAAAAGGTAAAGAAGTTGATATTAAAAAGTATCGAGGTATGATCGGCTCTTTACTTTACTTAACCGCAAGTAGACCCGATATCATGTTTAGTGTATATTTGTGTGCAAGATTTCAATCATGTCCCAAGGAATCTCATTTGCTTACTATTAAAAGAATTTTTTGTTATTTGAGTGGAATCTTAGATCTTGGCCTTTGGTATCCTAGAGGAACTCATATAGATTTGACTTGTTATTCGGATGCCGATTTTGCTGGATATAAGGTGGATAGGAAAAGTACTAGTGGAACTTGCCATTTTCTAGGTCATTCTCTTGTTTCATGGTTTAGTAAGAAACAAAACTCGGTTGCACTCTCAACCACTGAGGCGGAATATATTGCCGCAGGTAGTTGTTGTGCACAAGCCCTTTGGATGAAACAAACACTTAGAGACTATGGCATTAAACTTGAACAAATTCCTATCAAGTGTGATAATACTAGTGCTATTAATCTTTCAAAGAATCCCATTCAGCACTCTAGAACCAAGCATATAGAGATTAGACATCATTTTTTAAGAGATCATGTACAAAAGGGTGATATTGCTTTAGAATTTATCTCTACGGAAAAACAACTTGCCGATATTTTTACAAAACCCTTTTACGAAGAACAATTTTCAAAAATTCGGCATGAATTTGGGATGATGAAATTTTCATATTAACATCTCTAATTATGTTATTGAATCAATTAAAATTGTGTGCTTAATGGTTGTTAATGTTTTTGAAAGAGTTTAAGCATGATAGATAAGTAAGCTGTTATGATATACTCATTTCAAATGCTTGTGTGCTTCATGATACATGCTTGATAGATGAATTATTTGCTTGAATTAATCATGTTTTAAATGTTTAAAATCATGATTCATGCATTAAAATGGTTCTTAAGAGGTTTCAGAATCAAGAAATGATGACGAGATTGATAAAAAATGGCCGAAAAGTGAAATTGGTACAGTTAGGCAGCAACCAGGCGGCTAGCCGCCTGAACCAAGCGGCTCCCAAACCCGAGAGCAAGCGGCTAGCTGCTTGGTCACTGGTTTAGGCCCCTTCCTCTCCCTCATTTTGGCTTTCTTCCTCACTTATCTCTCTCTCTCATCAAACTGTGGATCTTCCTCCATTTTCTTTCAAAAATTCTTCATTTCTCAACCATTTTCATGTCAAAATCATTGATTCAATCCATTACCCATCCATTTAACTTCCATTAAACATCTTCCAATCATTATTTCAACTTCCTCTTCTCTTGTTCATCTCTTTCCCTTTCTCCCGCGTGAATAGTACCTCACCATCTCTCTCTCAAATTTCTTTAATTTTCAATCATTTTCTTGCTGAAATTAATCATCCAAACCATTACCCATCCACTGTTCCTTCATTTTTCATCATCCAAACACTATTTTATCACACCTCCATAAAAATCTAAAATCCAAAAAAAAACCTAACTTTGGCCGTTTCTCTATCTAGATTTTCAAGCTTTCTCTAGCCCATCTTTAATCAAATCCACATTATATCTAAACCTCATTCATCTCTAGGATTACATTTCTTGGCTCAAACTTATCCATTTTACTCAAATCCGAAATTGTTTTTTAAGCTTGTTCAACAATGATGGGTGGTGAAAAAGCCAAAAGTAAATAAATGGCCAAGAGACGCAAGGAAGATTATGAAGATAATATAGAGTTTTTGTCAACTCATTTTTGACATCTCCCGCTTCAGAAACTGTTTATCGATAATTTCATGCCAAGGTCGGTTATTCCTCCTTACTTTGTTAATCTTAAGAATTTGGCGAATTTGGAAATTTGTGGTAAATCTCTTGATAAACTTCTTATTGCTATGAGCTGGAAAAATGTCTTAGTTACTCTAGAAGCATATTATGAAAATTTAGTTAAGGTTTTCTATTCGAATATGGATATAGAAGTTTTGGATAAAATTGTTACTAGTGTTGGGGGAGTTCGTATTGAATTTGATGTTGCGAAGTTAAATCATATTCTTAGGACTCCAAATGAGGGATTAGAAATTTACAGTGTTAGAGCCAGTATAGATCATCCATGGTTTTCTCTTGAAAATGTTGTTCAAAAAATTTGTCACTGACGTGACTTGTTCGATGAATTTTGTCGATCATCATTGAAATCTTAAGCTTTGCCTCTTCAAACTACAATCCTGCATTATGCTCTTCATCATGTGATTACTCCTAGGTATGGTCATGGGGATGAAGTTAACTGATTGGATGTGGCTTTATTGGATTGTATTTTGGAGGGTAGAAAGCTCAATGTTGGGTACATTATACTCAATCATATGCTTAGCACACCTTGTATGGCTAAAAGATCCCTCCCTTATGGTAGTATCATTACCCGCATTCTCAAATATTTCCGAGTACCCATTACCAAATCAACCTTTTTAAATTCAAGAGAACTAGGAGATGATGTCATTGCTAACTTAGGATTTATTTGGGTAGAAGGTAAATGGACTAGAGACCGGAGATACTCCACCAAAGTTTCTGAACTTGCTCTTACAGATCATCGTTTCTTTAAGATCTTCGTGTCCCATAATGCCTTCATTATCCATCTTCTGCAGGTTCTTCCAAAACTTCTTCAGCCGCCTATGAGGATTCGATGCAGCAGATGTTGGCTAAAATGGATTCTCTTACGACACAGCAAAGCCGACTTCCATCTCAGTTTGAAGCCTTTTCAGCTCAATCCACTTTGGAGTACCAGCACCTCTTTGAGCAGCCGCAGTAATTATTTGATCAACAACAACGACTTTTTGCTCAACAGCAGCAAATTATTGATGGCCAGCAGCAGCTTTTTGTAGCTCTTGGGTTTCTACCTCCATCATCTTCATCATATCCATCATCTCCATAGCTCTTTTATTTTCTGTCACTCTGTACCACACATTTTTATGCATTTACATTTTCTGTATGACTTGTGGATGATCATTATGAGCTATTTGGATGTTCTGTATTTGGATGCTTTGTCTTTGGATGTCTTGTATTTGGATGTTTTGTAGTTGGATGCTATATTATGACTTCTTGATATATTGTTAGATTTTCATGTCTCTTGCCTGTATTTGGTTGATTATTACTGCCTTGGTTTAATTTTGATGATGAAGGAGGAGAAGTCATGTATTTCGGAGACAGGTATTATATTTTCTCTTTACGCATTTGTGCATTTTTTTTTGAAATATTAAAGGGGAGCTTACAAATTGTTATAGATCATATTTTCAGGGGGAGTTTATTTTAAATTTGATTATGTACGCCATGCATTAAGGGAGAGCATATATGTCAAAATATATGAGATATTTCTCATAAAAAAAAGGAGGAGATTGTTAGCCTAAAGGCTATAAATATTATAATTTTGATTGTAACAAACATATGCATTAAAGTGTTTTATTTTGTATTTCACAAATTCACTAGTTTTGAAGGATAATGAATCAAGTGGAATTAGGTGAAATCAAGTTCAAAACACTCAACGGACAACGGCGAAGTCATGAATAGAATTTCGAGCTCAATGGATAATTTATTGCGACAATCTCTTGTAAAGCCGGTATGGTTTAATTTATTCTTGGATTAGCATTTATAGAGCTCAATTTTATGTTAATAAAATAATTATTTTTCAAACTAAATTAATTTTATGTTTATGAGATAAAATATTTTGTAAATTTAAATAATTTGGATAAAAATGAAAAACTTTTAACTTTCAGAGTTGGACTTATTTGCTAAACTCTAAAACATTTGGGCTATTTTGTAACTCATAATAGATTGGGGGTTTAAGTGAAAAGTTTTGAAAACTTTAAAGATTATGGTGATTTAGTTAAAACTCAAAGATGACTTATTTGAAAAGATTTTATTTAGTTTGGGCCATGCTGTAATTTTAAAATATTTTAGGAATTAAATAATATTTAAAATTTCTGAGATTGGATCTTTTTAAAAAATTTTATGATATTTTGGGTCATAGCATAATTTGAGTAAGTTTTGAGGTAAAATTATAATTTCGTGAACAGTATTATTGTAGCAAAATTCAAAATTAACGGTAATTCACTATTACTAGCGGGGAGCCGGTTAAATTAAGCGGCTAGCCACTTGAGCACTGGAATTTGACAATAACGGCTAGTTTTCGAGCTTTAACTATAAAAACTCAACTCCAACTTCATTTCAAAGACTCTAACAAGAAAAAACAAGTTTATAAAACATATATTGACCTTCCATATTGCAAATCATAATAGATTAAATCATTTTTGTGCCATTATTTGTGAATCTACTCTTTTAGAGAGCGTCTTGCTGTAATTTCTATTTTGTATCGTATTAAGAGTATTCAAGTGAGGAAAACACTTGGGGTAAAGAGATTAGGGTGATAATCTCTTAATTGTAAAGGTCTATTGACACCTTGGAAGTCAATTGTAAACATTTGAAGCCTTGGAAGGCTTGGATAGTGAATTCCTCGAGCTCGGTTGGCTTGGAGGCGTGGACGTAGGCGGGATTGCCGAACCACGTAAAAATTACTGTGTTTGCATTCTCTTCCCTTACTCATTTATTTTGCAAGCATTGTCTAATTTATTATATTTGATTTAATTACTGTAAAACTTATTTTTTGTTTGCATTAATGCGTTAGATTGAATCATTTGTAAAATAACTTTTAAAAACCCAATTCACCCACCCTTGGGTTGCTCATTTGCATTTCAGGATTGTTTATAGCCAAATTTCCAAGACTATATTTTGCATATTCTTTCTGAAATAATGACCATAACTAGAATATTGCATTTTGTATGTATCTACTGGGATGCATTTCAAGAGACAAAAAGATATCATCTAAACTTTTTATTCAAGCCATCCATAATGAGTTGAATTATATCTTCCCTATTATCAGACACCACTCATAAAGAACATGGCTTTTTATCACATCTCATTCTAGAACATTTATGATAAACATTAGAGAGCTTTCGAGTTCTTTGTTTTCTTGAATAATTTCTTTAGGATAACCAGGCATGTATGCAATAAATTTAGGAGGTAACTCACTTGCCAATTGCACTTTGGCTTCGATTATCCATCGAATGTTAGCAGGGATATGACTCTTCATAAGCAATCGTATGTGTTTGGACCGAGCTTTATAGATGGTAAAGAAAACATTCTGAGGAAGTGAAGGAAAACGCTTGTAAAGTTTTGCTAAAATTACGTCTCTGTCCATGCCTCAAGCTTCAATTGGATTTCATAGATTCCTTTCTCAATTTCGCTGAGCTGTCATTATAAATCCTCAACATGAGAAACTAACTCTGGTGGTTATAGTTCCCAAATAGGATATGTTTTATAATATCGTATCTGACCTCTAAGATGAGATTGTATATATCTAAACTGTCTAAGAATGTTCAAGAGGAGCTGTTTAGTTGAGGCACTCATGATTACAAGTGATATAAGAAAATTTACTGGTTAAAAAGAAACACTTATATAAAAATAATCAAAATAATCACAAGAAAAATAGAAAATTAAATTAAATCACCGAAAAATTTCAATTCAAATTTGGTGGGTCACAAAAATTTATTTCGTTGTCTTCTCCACGTGATTGGTATTGGAGATATGGCTTTAATCTTTGACCATTAACTTTAAAGGTGACATCATTCTGTGGAACCTTAAGTTCAATTACTCTATGTGGGAAAACAATGTGAACAATAAAGGGACTAGACCATCAAGAGCGTAATTTACATAGGAATAGGCATAAGTGAGAATTGAATAAATGCACTTTCTGACCTGAGAGGAAAGATTTTCTCGTGATGTACTTGTCATGAAAGACTTTGATGCTCTGTTTGTAAATATTGGCATTTACGCATGCATCATTACGAATTTTTTCAAGTTCTATCAGCTGTAATCTTCGTTCTGAGATAGCTTGCTACATATCAAAATTGAATTTCTTAATGGCCCAGTACGCACGATACTCGAGTTTCACAAATAGGTGGCAAGTTTTTTCATACACTAGCCTATGGGGTGACATTCCAATTAAGTTCTTGAAAGTCATTCTGTATGCCCATAATGCATCATCAAGTCACAGTGACCAATCTTTTCTGTCTGGTCTCACTATCTTTTCTAAATGTACTTTATTTCTCGATTAGAGATCTCAACTTGACCACGGGTTTGCAGATGATATGGGGTTGCTACTTTATGAGTAATGAAATACCTCGTCAAAAGAGCTTCGAATGATTTGTTACAAAAGGAGGCACCACCATCACTGATTATCGCTTGAGGGAATCCAGAGTGTGAAACAATGTTGCTTTTTAAAAGCTCTATCACCATTTTATGATCATCGGTTCTATATGAAACTGCTTCTACCCATTTCGATATATATTCAATAGCAACCAATAAGTATTGATAGCCAAAGGAAAGGAGAAAGGGTCCCATGAAGAACAAAATCTCAACCACTAAAATTGAGTTTAATAGCATCATATTCCTCCTAGTAATGCTCTCCATTCGTTGACACATATCACATGAACAAAATGTGTAAGCATCTCGAATATAGTTGGCCAATAGAAGCTACATTATAAAATTTTAGTTGCTATTTTCTTAGCATTAAAATGGCATCCACAAGCTTGTTCATGGCAGAATGAAAAGATATTTTGAAATTCATTTTTTGGGATACATCTTCTGATAATTTGATCGGTACAATACTTGACAAATAAGGATCATTTCAAAAGAAATTATTTATTTTTGCAAAGAATTTGGCTTTGTCCTGCTTAGTCCAATGCTCTGGAAGTTGATCAATAACAAGATAGTTAACTATGTCAGCATACCATGGTAAAACTTTCATACTCATTAATTGTTCATCTAAGAATGATTCATTCAATGGTAATGGCTCTTTAATTGTGTCAAAATTGAGACGAGAAATATAGTCTGCAACAACATTTTCGATGCCTTTCTTGTCTTTAATTTTGAAGTCAAATTCCTGTAAGAATAACACGCAACGAATTAGTCTAGCTCTTGTTTCTTTCTTTGTGAGAAGATATTTAAGAGCTGCATAATCTATGAACACAATTATTTTACAACCAATGAAATAAAATTGAAATTTCTCTAATACAAATATTACTGCTAGAATTTCTTTTTCTATGGTTAAATAGTTCAACTGTGCATCATTCAATGTTATACTAGCATAGTAAATGACATGAGGAATTAAATCAACTCTTTGTCCTAATACTGCTCCTATTACATAATTAGATGCATCACACATAAGCCCAAACAATAAGTTTAGTTTGGGGGCTGAATGATAGGTGATGATGTCAACAACTACTTTAGTTTTTGAAATGCCACAGGACATAAATCATTAAAGACAAAAGATACATCCTTAGTAAGTAGATTGCATAAGGGTTTAGAAATTTTACTAAAATCTTTAATGAAACGTCTATAAAAACCAGTGTGCTCAAGGAAAGATCTTACTTCTCGGATTGTTTTAGGTAGAGGGAGATTGGAAATGAGCTCCACCTTAGCTTTATCAACCTCAATACCTTTACTCGAAATGATGTGACTGAGAATAATACCTAGTTACACCATAAAATGGCCTTCTCCTAATTTAAGACCAAATTCTTTTCTATATATCTCTACAGAACTAGTGTTAGCTGATATAAACATTGATCAAATGAGTCTCCAAAGATAGAAAAATCATCCATAAAGCCTTTAAGGAATCATTCAACCATATCAAAAAAAATTCTCAACATGTATCGTTAAAATGTAGCAAGTGCATTACATAATCCAAATGACATCCTCTTATGTATAAAAGTGCCAAAAGGACAAGTGCAAGTTGACCTCTCCATACTGCTGGGGTGAACTGGCACTTACTTTATGTACTCGTTTAGGGTTTGGTATTGGTTGACTTGGAAATTTTTCTTTCTTAACAGTCATTGTGAGGGTTTAAACTGAAGAGGTAAATTGGCCCACCATTTTCTCAAGGTTTGAAATTGACTGGGCCTGTAAGTTGAAGCCTACTCTCATCTCATTTCGTAGTCCATCAATTATGCGATTTTATTTCTCGATCGTAGAGTGGATAGAATTCTTGAAATTTTAGAATGCATCCTCTCATGGTCTAGGTTGAGAATAATTTGAGTTTTGCTTGTAAGGTCTGAATGGTGGTTGAGCGGCTTGTAGAATTTGAGGTTGGTTGCATTGGTAGAGCTGGAGGAATTGGGTCATTCTATTAGAATCCTTGAGACCACAAAAAATTGTAGTGGTCTTTTCATCCAAGGTTATATGTGAGGTATAATCTTCTTACTTAGATATAATATAATTAACCTAACAAACTCCCTTAAGCATTTATTATAAGAATAATAATAATAATACTGTATAATAATAAATGACATAAGTAATGTTGTAGAGATATTAGAAATTCTAGAAATTACTAAAGATATTTATGGAAGGATAAATTAATAATTAAAACTAATGATGACATAAGCAATGACATAAGTGATGATCCAACAAGAAATGTTGTAGAGATATTAGGAATTCTAGAAATTACTGATATATTTATGGAAAGATAAATTAATAATTTAAAAGTAATGATGTAATAAGAAATGTTGTAGAGATTTAGAAATTCTAGAAATTACTAAGATATTTATAAAGAGATAAATCTTCACCATTAATTAAGTGATAGGTGGCAAAATCTTAGTATTCTAGAAATCACTAAGATATTTATGGGGGAATAAATCTCCACCATTAATCAAATGATATGGTGGCAAAATCCTAGCCACACATAGGCCTTAGGAAACTCTATAAATACCCCTTAGCCCTTGCATTTTCAAAAAACCCTAGAAATCCCATCTTTTACCATTCTAAGCTAAAGCATCACTAGTAAAGAAATTCTCAAGTTTAGGAAGGAAGGTTTAGGGGAATCAAAGAAAACAGATAAGTAACACTTCACTTCAACTGCAATGTAACGAAAATATGTTAAATTAGCTTTAGTTAATAATTCTCTTATGCTAGGTTTAGTTCTAAATAATCTCTTGTTTTAAAATGATTGTTATTACGGTGTGATTGGTTATTATTAAATCCCACATGGCTGGCTATGCCGCCTACATTATGATATCATCCTCAGATGGCTGACTATGCCGTTTAGAATGTTATGCTTAATACTTACTTGATTAGATGGTCGGCACTGTCTCCTAAATTATGTGTTGTTATGACTCTCTACATGGTCGGCACTACCGCCTAAATTATAATGTTGTTATGACTTTCTACATGGTCGGCACTGCTCCCTACAATATGATGTTGTTATGACTCTTTACATGGTCGGACCTGCCGCCTATATTATAATTCTATTTATTTAAATTTCTGTATGGACGGCACTGCCGCCTATGTTAGACGTTGTTATCTTAAATTAGTTTCATGTTATGTTTTATTATATATATTAAAAAAATTTACATGCTGTGGTATAAGTTGCATTAGTCTCATGCATCTCACGAGTGATTTGATAAATAAGTATTTTAAAAATTTTGAAGAAAGAAAGGGTTGCTGTACTACTAGGCGACAAGCATTCATAAAGAGGGCAAGCCCTCTAAGCTAAAAAAGAAAAGAGATCCTTTGGGGACGGCGATACGTAATGCCCAACGCATCAATTAATTTAAGCCCAAAGGCATGTTATAGAATGCTAGCCTTATAGTACAACAAACCAAGGGCCCTAACATCGTTCTTTATATTTCAAAGTTCATGTAAAAGCTTTAGTACTTATTTCATAAAGTCATTCATGTGTATGAAAGGTAATACATGCATTAAGTGTTTACTTACTGGGCATTAGCTCATGTAGTCCTTACATTGCAGGAACTGAATAGGAAAAAGCTGACGCCAAGTCCCAACTAAGGCAAGGTGCATATGGACATAACAGACCTTGTGTTACATAATGGGCTCAACTGTGTTCCTATCTAAGCATAAATACCACAAGCTTGTTTATGGAATTGGTTTGTGATTTTTGTAACCAATTTTTTGGTGTGACAAACCCTTTTGTATAGTTTTTATGTAACAAATACTTTTTTGTGTACAATATTTATAAAATGCTTATTTTGAAATCATTTCCACAAATACTTAATGTTACACCTGGTTTAATCACTTTAGTTACGATCATAAAGGTAGAGTTTTACATTATATGTGTTGGAGTAAGGGGTTATTGTTTGATGGCTTTCTCATTACACATATGACATTGGATTGATCTGGGTATGAGTCATGGTCATGTGGCTCTGTTGATTTAGCAGTTGTTAAAGATGCGATTTGTCAAGTAAGTCTTTCAACCATTTCTTTGACTTATTTGATTCCAAAGCTTGACTCACCAACTTGGACCTCATTCACTCGCTTAATTCTTTTATTGTTCTTGAATGATCGACTCTGTTGTTAGAAATTATTCACTTTTCGCTGGAAGAAATACCAAATTTCTTATGCACATTTGGACATTAGTTCTCCTCCACTGAGTTAGGCTTCGGCCCAAACTTGGTATCAGAGTCCAGGTGTTCACCGGGGGTGTATGAGGTTGTGAATGATAAGCACCTTGTCCCACATCGGTTGGGATCCTGGTTAGGGTCCAGTTTATAAGTGCTGGGCAGTCCTCACCCTTTGAGAGTTCTTTTGGGGCTGAGTTAGGCTTCGGCCCAAACTTGCAATAATCCCTCCAAAAGGTATTGACTTTGGTGTCATTTTTCATATCCATGATATGGATATTTTAAGAGTAGCTCGTTGAATTACTCTCATACTTCGAAAAACTACTTATATTCTCTCTGGATGAACTCTGAAATTTCCTTACGAATAAAATTGGTTTTATATTCTCGAGACCATTTGTTCTCATGATGTAATGCTATTAGCAGGCAATGTATTAAACCATAAACAAGCCCTATTCTTTAAAGAAAATGGGAATAGTCTGAGTTTAACATCATTATCTGAAAAATTTTCTTATCTAAATGTTTGACAAACAACATGAAAATCATTCAAATGATATATATGGGTCCTCATTTTCTAGGCCATAAAATATTAGGAGACAATTTAGCACACTAAGTTTTAATTCAAAACTCGTAACAGCTACATTTGAGTATTGTATACATGATGTGCTCAAGTTACTTAAAGGACTGAAACAGTCCTTAAATGGCCTTTCATATGGTGGTTCTTATTGTTGTAAATCCATTTCAATTTTATCTTTAAAATCAATGTGTTTGTGTGTGCGAAGTATTTTTTTCAATTCTAAATCTATAGGCTCAAGATTAGGTGATTGCGACCTTCGACCATGCATATAAAAAATAATAAAAATGTAAAAAATGTGAACAAAATTAATAAAAATAAAGAAGATAGAGAATTTACAATACTAATTTTATCACGCTGTTACCACTTTACTATGAAAATAAATTCAAGTGCTAAAAAAAAGAAATAGATTAACCAAAAATAAAATAACAAGATAAATAAAAATTACAATGAAAAAAGATGTAAAAATTAAATTACAAAAATATCAAGAGAAGAAAAATTACAAGAATTTAAATCACAAAAATTGTAGATTCAATTATTTTAATTTTATTTTAATTTTTAAAATACTAGTTATGCAACCCAAGTGAGGGGTGAATTGGGTTTCCAAAATTTAATCAAAATAAACCACACAATAATTCAATCTAATGCCATAATGAAATTGAAAATAATAAATTCAATAATGTTCAAAAATAAAAGAGAGAGGGAAGAGAAATCAAACACGAGTATTTTTACATAGTTCGACAATTCTCACCTACGTCTACGCATCCAAGTAAACTAAGTATGAGAGTTTCACTAACCAAACCTCACAAGGCTTTAAGTTCTTTAGATTGACTTCAAGGCGTCAATAAATCTTTACACTCAAGAGATTATCCTCCAATCTCTCTATTCAAGTGTTTCTTACACTTAAACACTCACAAAGTTTATAATGAATTTAAAAAATATAATAAGTACTCTCTATCTAGAGTTGATATAGAAATGATAGCTCAATGGAGGTTTAATCTATGAAGATTTATAAATTGGAAGTTTAAAATATTATATATATACTTGTTTGTGTTTGCTGAAGAGTAAAGAAATGAGTTAGGTTTGATTTTATATAGTTTTGACTTAAAAAATAACCATTATAGGCAAATTCTAGTGTCGAAGCGGTTAGTCTCTATATTCTGGCCGTTGGCTGCTTGCTACAATAAAGTTACTGTTAAATTTAAATTTTGCTATAGTAATACTATTCACAAAATTATAATTTTACCTGTAACTGTTTATAATTATAGTATGACCTAAAAACTCATGAAACTTTACAAATAGATCCATTTTGAGAATAGTTTGAAGTTGCTACAATACCACTGTTCACAAGATTATAATTTTACCTAAAATATTCTATAATTATACTATAGCTCAAAATGTAAAAGTATTTACAAATAAGTCTAATTTTAGAATTTCTAAATTATATTTCTCATTCCCTCAATTTTATAAAATTATGGCATGGCCAAAAATATTTTTGCTTTTACAAATAAATCTAAATATATAATTAATAATTCTTATTAAAAACAAAGATTATAAAATTTTTTCGTTTTAATTCACATTTTGAAAAATAATTAATTTATATGAAATACTTGATTTATGATTGTAAAATTTTAAATTAATGAAAAATAATGGTCAATTGATCAAAAACTTAAGGTTCCCAAATGCAAAATCATGCATAAATTAAATCATATCAACTTTATAAGAATTTTCACAATATTGAGCTCGTTGAGTTCTGAACTTCATTTTTGATCGAGCCGCTGTCCGTTAAGTGTCTTAAACTTAATTTCACTTGATTTACTTGTATAAAAACTATCCTTCAAGAACTTAGTAAAAATATGAAATACATTAAAATAATTAAGACACATGTTTGTTATCATCAAAATTATATTATGTGTAGTCTTTAAGCTAACAATCTTCTTCTTTTTTATAATGACAAACATCTTATGTATTTTGACATTTATACTCCCCCTCAATACATGGCATACATGAATCAATAAATTAAATTAAACTTCCCCTCAATATATGATCCATAACAGTTTGTAAAACTCTTCCTCAATATCTCAAAAACATGTACAAACTCCTCAAGATCAAAATACATATTACCTTTCTTCAAGAATTCAAAATATATGGTTTCTCTCCTTTCATCATTAAAATTACCAATAACTTTCGTAAAGACCAATAAGCATAAGTGGTTAATTAAGAAATATATAAAACTCAAGCATACAATTAACCATATAGTTATAAAATCCATACTATCCAACAAACATCAACCACATATCCAAATAACAAATAAAAAGCATCCAAATATCAAAAAAATGATCTTCCTCAATCTATAATTAAAATAACAATGCATATGAAAATGTTAGTGCATAATATAATAGAGAACCAAGGTAAATTCTATAAGGATAGCACACTATAAAAGTGGTAATTTAAAACTCCAAAAATGCACAAATTTATTTTGTAAAATAATGAGTGAAATGGATGACTTTAAATTAATTATAATGATCTAAGACATGATTTAACACAATGAATGGTGTTAATTTAATCAAAGATAAACTAGAAAGAACTTATGATTGAAGAGAAAGAAATTAGTAAACTTAGATTTTAATGTTGAGATTTGGAGAACTGAGTTATGAATAATGCTTGGAAAATGTTTAATGAAGATTAAATACATAAGTAATAGTTTTAATTATTGATTTTATCATAAAAATGAATGAGAAATGAAGAAAATTTGAAAAGAAATGAGAGAGAGATGAATGGCCATGAGAAAGGTTGAAGAAAGCAAGATAAAATAGGAGACATGAAGAAAATAAGGGACAAACCCATGACCATGCGACTAACCACTTAGGGCAAGTGGCTAGCCACTTGCACTTGGGTTTAGGAGCTTGCCACTTGGTTCAGGCGGCTAGCCGGTTATCCTTGATTTTCTATACTATTTTACTATCCGGCTGAGTTTTAAGCAATCCTAAGACCACTTTATGATCCCAAAACACTTTAAAAGTCATTTTAATGCATGAAACATAATAATAAACAATCAAATGATCATGAATTCAAGCATATAACTCATCTATCATGCATATATATATATATATATCACACAATCATGAAATGTGATAAGCGCTTAAAGATTACAAATTCATGCATAACATTTATTTATCCTATTTAGACACTCCATAATGATTAACAATCATCCATCAATTGATTTTAATAGTCTCAATAACATGATTAAAGATGTTAATGCAAAAATTTCATCATCCCAAGTCAATGCCAAATTTTTTAAAATTGTTCTTTGTAAAGAGATTTTGTAAAAATATCGGCAAATTATTTTTCTATAGAGACAAACTCTAATGCAATATCACCTTTTTTAATATGATCTCTCAAGAAATAATGTCCAATCTCTATATGCTTGGTTCTAGAATGTTAAATGAGATTCTTTAATAGGTTTATAGTACTAGTATTATCACATTTGATAAGAATTTGATTAAGATTAATGCCATAATCTTTACGTATTTGTTTCATCCAAAGAGCTTATTCACAACAACTAATTGCGACAATGTATTTGGTTTCAGCAGTTGAAAGTACAACTGAGTTTTGTTTCTTACTAAACCACAAAACAAGTGCATGACCTAGGAAATGACAAGTGTCACTACTACTTTTCCTATCAACTTTATGGCCAGTAAAATCGGCATCCGAATAACAAGTTAAATCTTTATAAATTCCTCTAGGATTCCAAAGACCAAGATGTATGGTTCAACTCAAATAACAAAAAATTCTTTTCACAGCAAACAAATGAGATTTCTTGGGACATGATTGAAATCTTGCACACAAACATACATTAAACATGATATCGGGTCTACTAGGAGTTAAATAGACTAAAGAACCAATCATACCTCAATACATCTTGATATAAATTTCTTTGTCATTTTCATCTTTGTCAAGCTTAATTGTTGTGCTCATTGAAGTATTTTTTATTTTTGAGTTATCAATCTCAAAATGTGTGAGCAAATTTCTGATACACTTAACTGGATTGATGAATATTCCCTCATTGTTTTGTTTAATTTGCAGTCTAAGAAAATATTTCAACTCTATCATCACGCATATCTCAAACTCCTTACTCATACATGTTGAAAACTCCTTATACAAATATTCATTAGTAAAACCAAAGATAATATCATGCACATAAATTTGAACTATAAGAATATCTTGATTCTTACACTTAACAAAAAGAGTAGTATTTGCTTTTCCCATTGAAAAACCACTTTCCAGTAAGAAATTTTTAAACCTATCTTATCATACTCTAGGTGCTTGTTTTAATCCATATAAAGCTTTTGATAACTTGAAAATATGATTTGAAAATTTTTCATTCCCAAAACCAGGGAGTTGTTTCACATAAACTTTTTCCATAATATACCCATTCAAAAAAGCACTTTTGACATTTATTTAAAATAAGATAAAATCTTATGTATATGTTAACAACATTTTAATGGATTCTAGTTTAGCTACTGGTGCAAATGTTTCATCAAAGTCAATTCCTTCTTTTTTATTGTATCTTTGAGCTACTAATCTAACTTTATTCCTAACAACTACACCAGATTCATCTATGTTATTTCAAAATACCCATTTAGTACCTATGATTGATTGGTATTCAGGTTTAGGAACTAATTTCCACACATTATTTCTCTTAAGTTAATTTAACTCCTCTTACATTGTCATAATCCAAGATTCATCATTTTTCACATCTGTAAAGGGTTTTGGTTTAATTTAAGAAATAAATACAATATCCTCATATATATTCTTAAGTGATGATTTAATAGTTACACCTCGTGTAGGGTCTCCTAAAATTAAATCCTTAAAATAAGAAGAAACATACCTCTATTCCTTAAGGAGTGTTTGAGAAATACCTTCTTTCTACTCCATACTTGTTTTTTCTTCTTGTTTATCCTCTTAATTTTTAGGTGGTGTATCTTCTTATTTATCTTGTATGGATCCTTATAGTAATTCCCTACTTGTATCATCATCAACAACTACTTTCTCCGTGAAAGTAGGGTTAGATTCATCAAATGCAACATACATAGTCTCTTTTGCAACTAAAGTTAATTTATTATAAACTCTATAAGCTTTGCTTGTGTTAGAATAACCAAGAAAGATGCCAACATCAGATTTTAGATCAAATATACTAAGATTTTCTTTTGTATTCAAAATAAAACATTTGCATCCAAAAACTTTAAAATAATCAATATTGAGATTTCCATCTTTTCAAAACTCATAAAGAGTTTTATTGAGATAAGGTCTAATCAATACACAATTTAAAACATAACAAATGGTGTTGACGGCTTCGGCTCAAAAAATTTTAGTAAACCATTTTCATTCAATATGGTCCTAATCAATTCATAAATAGACCTGTTCTTTCTCTTAATAACTTCATTTTGCTATGAAGTCCTAGGTGATGAAAATTGATGCTCGATGCCTAAATCATTATCGAAAATTTCAATTGCATGATTTTCAAATTCTCTACCATGATCACTTCTAATGCAAGTAATAGAGTAACCTGTTTCATTTTGAACCTTTTTACAAAAAACTCTAAATGGCTCAAAGGCATCATCTTTATTAGTTAAGAATAATACCCAAGTGAATCTTGAATAATTATCTACAATTACAAATGAGTAATATTTTCTACTTAGACTAGCATTCCTAGATAGTCCAAATAAATCCATTTGAAGTAATTGAAGAGGTTTTGAAGTAGAAACTGTTGAGTGTTAGAAAGTGTATATTTATAAAGGAGAAAATCGTCATTTTACACTTTAAATCTCACTAACATTGCTACTTTTATTTATTTAAGTATTTTATTATTTAATTATATGTGTTTTATTATAATTATGTATTTTATGTATTTTATGTATTTTAGGGGCATTACGATCGTTTCACAATGAACGAGTGATCAGACAGCAAAATGGATGTCATATTTAGACTCAGGACGTTCGAAAACTTTAAGAGAAGCATTAAAGAAAAAAGTCACTGTTCATACGTACGGTATGTTCACGGTACTGTTCATGATACTGTTCACGGCACTATTCACGACACTGTCCATGTATACGGACCGATGATGTGGCAACTACCTATGACGTGGCAGTATCTGATTGGACGAATTATGTGGTATTACCTGCTTATGTGGCGTTGACCGATGACGTGGCATCGACTGATGATGTGTCACAATCTTATAGGGCTAGATTTCTTATGAACTGTGGATCGATGACGTGGCAGCATCTAAGTGGAGCAAAAATTGTGTGTACAGTACATGCACGTACATGGGATTATTTACTATTCAGGCGGCGTTACTATACAAATATTGACTGTTGACTGTTGACTGATGACGTGGCGCAATCCTGAGCATCCGAACTATTTTTAATCCGATAGTCACGATTCACTCAATGTATCTATAAAAAGGGGGCTCTCCCCCCCTAATTTGATACCCCTGAATTCATTTTTAAGCTTAGATTTCTAAAATTTCTTCTCCTTCTTATAGTTTCTTTGTATTTTAATAAAATTTTCTTTTTTATCCTTAGTTAAAATATGAGTAGCTAATTTCTTTTTGAGCTTGGGTTGAAAGTAAATTCTCAACATGTCCCATGGGCTTAATTAGGTAAATTTACTTTCTTTTCCCCTCTAATATTTGTGGTTGTTTTGACTTTTCGTCGACAAATAATAATAGTCTTGTTTAGATACAGCCCTGGTTAAACCGACACCCTAGTACAAGGTTATTATTATTTGGCACGATAAGCCCTTGGCACCATACTTATTGGAGAGTGGTTCATGAGGTGTGCAATTCCCCCTTATGATTTAATTGATATTAATATGCAATATTTAGCCCATAGAACATGTTGATGCGGATCCGGATACCCAAGTGCTTTATTATAACAGTTTCATTCTTAATTATTCCCGCCATTTTAATTCACAATTTAGGATAAAGTTACAATAATTTAATTGTTCCCATTAAAAGAAAATTAATTCAGTACATAATTAAAATCAACCTCCTCGTGGGATCGACACTCGTCACTATTAATCTATTATACAATAGATTCGTGCACTTGCGAGTTCAATAAATTTGGACAACAAGTTTTTGGCGCTGTTGCCGGGGAGGTAAGTTATTTTAATTTGTTGAATTAATTTTTTTATTTTCTTGTATTTTTTTCCTTATAAAAAAATAATTCTATAATTTAATTTTTGTAATTTAAATTTTTGCAATTTAATTTTATTCTGTGATTTCTTTAAATTTCTGTACTTTAATTTTTGCTTTATTTTTCTTTGCAATTTGTTTTGTTTATCTCGTAATCTATTTTAATTTATTCGTAGAATTAATTCATAGAATTAGTTTTTTTAGTAAATTTTTTTTTGTTATTGCTTTCTTTAAAAATTATAAAAAAATTAAAAAAAATTAAAAAAATTAAAAAAAAGTGAATCTGTAATTTAATTTTGGTAATTTAAATTTCTTTAAATTTCAATAATTTAATTTCTTTATAATTTCTTTAAATTTCTATAATTTAATTTCTGAATTATTTTTGTTTGTAATTTTTATTTATTTTGTTAATTTATTATTCTATAGAATTAAATTTTTTTTAAGTAATTTTTTTAAAATTTTTTTCTGTTATTTAATTTTGTTTCTTTTTCTTTTCTTTATATTTCTGTAATTTAATTTTTCATTTTTTGTTGTAATTTATCTTCTTATTTTATTTTTAGTTAATCTATTTCTTGTATTTTCTTCTTAGCACTTGAGTGTATGTTCATAATAAGGTTATAACAACGTCACAAGGTTAGTATCGTAATTTCTCTCTCCTCTTTATTTTTATTAGTTTTATTTTCATTTACTTTGTTCTTTGCATGCATGGTCGAAGGTCATTATCACCTAATCTTGAACCTTTAGACCTTAATTTAGAAAAAACACTTTGCACGCACAAATACACTGTTTTTCAAAAAAAACTTGAAATGGAATTGCAAAATCAGCAACCAGAACCACAAGAGAGGCCATTTAAGGATTATTTTAGTCCTTTAGCTAATTTGAGCACATCATGCATAAGGTACCCAAATGTAGCTGCTAGGAGTTTTGAATTAAAACCTAGTGTGCTAAATTGTCTCTCCACATTCTATGGCCTAGAAAATGAGGACCCATATAATCATCTGAATGATTTTCATGCTATTTGTCAAACTTTTAAATACGAGAATTTTTCAGATGATGATGTTAAACTTAGATTATTCTTATTTTCATTAAAAGATAAAGCTCGTTCATGATTTAATACATTACCTGCTAATAGCATTACATCATGGGAACAAATGGTAACTAAATTTTTAAATAAATATTTCCCAGTTCATAAAACCAATGCTATTCGCAGGAAAATTTCAGAGTTTACCCAAAGAGACGACAAGCAATTTTTTGAAGCATGGGAGCGATTTAATGGGCTACTCTTGAAGTGTCTACATCATGGGTACGAGAAATGGCACCAATGCCAATAATTTTTAGAGGGATTATTGGCACATATGCAAGAATGGCTAATGGCAACCAGTGGAGGAGAGTTAATGTCCAAAAGCACATCAGAGATTTGGGAATTTTTCCAACGGCAATCAGATAATTCTCAACAACGGAGTCGATCACTCAGAAATACTAGGAGAATTAAGGGAGTGAATGAGGTTAACATTGGCGAGTCAAGCTCTGGAATTAAAGAAGTCAAAGAAATAGTCGAAGGCCTTGCTCGACAAATAGTATCTTTGACAACTGCTAAATCAACAGAACCAGATGACCATGACTCATATTCAGATCAAGCCAATGCCATAAGTATCATGAGAAAACCACCAAACTACAACCCTTACTCCAACACATATAACCCTGGATGGAGAGATCACCCCAATTTTTCATGGTCTCAAGGATTCCAACAAAATGAACCATCAACTCCACCTCCACCAATGCAACTAGTTCCTCAAATTTCTCAAGCCTCTCAACTACCATTCAGACCATACAATCAGAATCCAAACTATTCTCAACCCAAACCATGGGAGGATACATTTCAAAATATCAAAAATCTTACTAACTCCAAGATCGAGCAATAGAACCGCACCATTGATGAGTTACGAAATGAGATGAGAGCGGGCTTCAACTCACAGGCCTAATCAATTTCTAATCTCAAGAAAATGGTAGGCCAACTTGCCTCTTCAGTTTAAACCCTAGCAATGACTGTTGAGAAAGGCAAATTCCCAAGTCAACCAGTGCCAAACCCTAAAGGAGTGCATCAGATAAGTACCAATTCACCTCAAGAACATGGAGAGGTCAAGGTAGTGATGACCTTGCGAAAAGGAAAAGAAGTCGACAACAAAGTGGAGATGCCAAAATCAACTCAAATTGTACGTGTGAACACTGAGGAATCATCATTAGAGGAGAAAGAGGAAACAAACCCACGAGAATATGTTCCTAAAGCTCCATTTCCTCAGAGGTTAGCTAAAGGGAAGAAAAGAAAACCCACGAGTGAGATTTTTGAAATCTTTAAACAGGTAAGTGTTAACATCCCTTTACTTGCAGCTATAAAACAAGTGCCATCATATGCCAATTTTTTTAAAGACCTTTGTACTAAAAAGAGAAATATTCATGTTCAGAAAAAGGCCTTTTTAACAGAAAATATTAGTTCTATACTTCAACATAAAATGCCTCTAAAATGCAAAGATCTAGGCTCCCCCACTATCTCATGTAGTATAGGGAACCACACAATTGAGAATGCTTTATTGGATTTAGGAGCTAGTGTAAATCTGTTGCCTTACTCAGTGTTTATGAAACTTGGACTGAGAGAATTACACCCAACTCCAGTGGTGTTACAGCTTGCAGATCGATCCATGAAAATACCACGTGGTATTGTGGAGGACGTGCTTATCCAAGTAGATAAGTTTTATTTTCCTGTTGATTTCATTGTAATTGACACTCAACCAGGGCAGGATTCAAGGAAGCATATCTCCATTATCTTGGGTCGTTCATTTTTGGCAACTATCGATGCTCACATTCAATGCAGGACTGGAAATATGCAGTTGTCATTTGGCAATATGACTATGGAACTAAATATTTTCAACATTGCCAAACAACCTCACAATACAGATGTTGAAATTATAGATGTGGATTTAATTGATGAATTGATTAATCATACATCTCCTTTAAACCTTAGTGATGACCCTTTACTAACATGTTTTACTCACTTTGGTTTGAATTTTAATATTGACAGGTCGATTGATGAGGTTAATACCTTATTGGATTCATTGCTATGCATGGACATTGATAAGTGGAAGATAAAGATAGAGCAATTGGCACCATTGAAAGAAAATCTCATCTCATCATCAGAATCACCACCAGAAATTGAGCTCAAACCTTCACTCAACCCTTTGAATTTTACATTCTTGGAAGAAGAAAAAATATTGTCAGAAATCATCTCATCCTCTCCTGATTACAAACAAAAGAACACAGACATCATTGACCTCATTTTTAGTTCAAAAAGGAGGATACAACTGGCAAAACTAGAGGAGATTCGTAATGACAAAAATGCTAAGGACTACAAAAAGCGAATGAAAATCCTCTGTGACAAGCGGAGCATTAGAAAATCTTTCACACCAGGTCAGAAAGTATTTTTGTTCAATTCTCAAGGGCACATTTCTCCAAGTAAGTTACGCTCTCAATGGTGTGATCTATCTACTGATCATACTGCTTTTCCACATGGAGCCATTAAATTTAAGAATCCAATAAACGGTGTAATTTTTAAAGTTAATGGTCAGAAAAGTAAAGTCATATCATGAATACCAACCATGTGGAGAAAACAACACAAAACATTGAAGTGACCTGACATTTTTTCTTTTCGTTTCCTTTCGGTGACTTAGTTTTCTTTTCTATTTTTAATTATGTTTGTGAAAGTGTGTCTATTTAACTTTTAAGCTTTTATCGTTTTCCTCACGAATATGTCAACTAAAAAGTATCTCTTCAGCATTCTTAGACAGTTTCGACATATTCAATCTCATCTGAGAGGTCAGATACGATTTTGTAAAACACATCGTATCTGGCAACTACAACCACCAGAGTTAGTAGCCCATGTTGAAGATTTGGAAAGCCAACTCTGAGAAATTGAGAGAGGCATCTACAACATCTAATTGGAGCTTGAGGTAAATTCAATAAGAGGATGATTTTAGTTTATTTTGTGTGTTTTAATTTATTTTCTTCTTTGTGTGTTTTAGTTTGCTTTGTGTGTTTAAAGTTTGTAACCCTGGTTAAGTGGCGGATAACGGTACTCCGTGACAATCAAGTCGGTTACTTCAGTTTTCCCATAATAACTGATATTCTGAGACGAGGTATGGACAGAAATGAGATTTTAGAAAAGCTTCACAAACGATTCCCTTCACTTCCTCAGAATGCCCTACTTATAATTTATAAAGCCCGGTTCGAACGCATGCGATTGCTTATGAAGAATAACATCCCTGCTGACATCCGTTGGTTAATCGAGGCAAAAGTTCGCTTAGCAGGTGAGTTACCTCCTAAATTTATTGGATACATGCCTGGTTGTGGTAAAGAAAATTATGCGAGAAAATAACGAGCTCGAAGACTTTCTGTTGCTTGTCATAAATATGCCAGAATGATATGCAATAAAAAATCATGTTCTTTAGGAATGGTGTCTGATAACAGAGAAGATAAGATTCAATTCATTAGGGATGGCTTGAATAAGGAGTCATTGGATGATATCCTTTTGTCTCTTGAAGCGCATCCCAGTGGATACGTCCAACATGCAATACTCCAGTTATGGCCATTATTCCAGAAAGAATGTGCAAACTATAGTCTCGGGAATCTGACTATAAAAGACCCTATTTGCCAGTTTGTAAGAAAACTGGATGGGAAGCCTATCCTCGACCCATAGAGGGCGTTCAAGCCATTTCTAGACGTAAAGCCAGAGGAAGATGTGAGCCACAATCACAACTATCTGTAAATATTCTTTTACCTCTCTATTCTTTTATTTCACTGTTATTTTACTATTTACATTATTGTTTTTAATAATTTCATTTATTTTTTCTTTTTACTATTTTCTTTTTGACTTTTGAGCCATGTGCCTTACACGTTAATTGACATAATATCCTATACACAGCTGTAACCAACTGTCACCAAGATCTTTAAATACAAATTATTTTTACTGAGCACTCACAAGTTGTTTTTAAGAAGTATCTTAATGGCAGCTTCTTCTAGTAAACAATTCAAGAATATTTGTGTGCTTTCTAGGTTTCATTATGGCAAACATAAAGAGTTCATGGAGGCAACTATAGATCTTAGTCTAAGAATAGCAGAGAGAAAATTACACTTGTTGTATGGAGGAGGTGACCGAGGGTTATCCAAAATGGTATTAGAAGCTGCTTTTGTCAGAGGGAGCCAAGTGTTAGGCATCATCCCTCAAATCCTAAAACCTTTCGGTTGTTTGTCTCATTCACCAACTGGAGAAGAGTTAGTCGTCTCAGGTATGCAAGAACGAATAACTGAAATGCTCAATCATGCCGATGCTTTTATTTTCCTTCCAGACGATCGTACAACTCTTGAAGCACTAATGACATTAGCATCTTGGTCTCATCTGAACATTCATCAGAAACCCATTGGTTTGTTAAATGTCAATAACTTTTATGATGGCTTTCTCGCATTTCTTAGCCATGCAATAAAAAATTATTTAATTCCTTCCTCAATGAAAAAAATCTTTATTTGTGCACACACTGCTAATGCGCTACTTGATCTGTTACAAGCTTATCAACCAGAGCCAGATCCCAAGGCTATTGTGTTGGACTGTTCAAATAATGACGGTAACAGTAGTGGCAGTAAGAAGTACAAATTAGATTTAACTCTTCGCTTGTAACTATTTTCTTCCGTGTTGCAGCACCTAGATGATGTCTTCTAAACTCTACTTCTTTCCTTTCAAATATTGAGGACAATGTTTCGTTCTGGTTGGGGGGAGGGAATAGTTGATAATTGTGAAATGTTGCACTAACCATGACTAACTTTTTGAATAGAAATGGCTGAATATGGAGTATAGTGACTCTAGAAACGCATCTTCTTAGTAAAAAAACAAAAAAAACAAAAATAAAATAAAAAATATATATTTGTGTGTTTTTTTTCTAACCTTTCATTTTTCTCCTTTATAAATATATATTTTCAAGTTTTTAAAGTCGAAGATGGTTGAATATGGAGTGTAGTAACTCTAGAAACGCATCTTCTTTAAAAAAAAATTTATTTTTCTTTAATTTTTCTGCATGTATGATTTCTTTTTATGTTTAGAATAGGTTGGGGGGAAAGAATTTTGTTAAAAAAATTTTTTTTTTTTGAGTTCTTGATATTGGATGATATGATGACTTTCGAATTTTAGTATTTGTATTATCTTTGGTCTTGAGTGATGTTACACCATGTTTACTATTCTACATGTTGATGTTGGGGACAAATATGAGTTGCTTGAAAGAATGTACATGTCATAATAAATTCCAAGTGAATTTTTAAGCCTATTAATTTTTTCTTGAAGAGTAACCTTTTTTGCCCATTCTTCATGTAGCTTAGCAGTTTATTATTTCATACATGATCTCTAGATTTTCTTTGAGTCAACCCTTAAAAAAAAAAAAGGTGTGTGTTACTGCATCTAAATGCCCACTTAATTAGTAGAGATGGAAGATTATTTAAAGTCCTAAAAGATTATGAAAGGCCATTTTTGACCCGTTTGAGCCTTTCTAGCCATCCCTATTATGTAATATCCATAGTTAGCCCTTTTAAGCCTTTTATTTTAAAAAAAAAATTTTCTTTATTAATTTATCATCCTGACCTACTCTAATTTGGAGTATTACCCGATATCATACAAGTTCCATCCACCTATTCATGTTTGAGAAAAAAATATAAATAATTATTTTGTTCAGCGAAGTTGTGCTACATAAAAAAAAATCAGAAAAAAAGAAAAAAAAGATGTACAATAGCAATAAATAAGTAAAATGCATCTTGTAATTTAAAAAAAAAATTCTTGAATTTTCTCTCAAACATATATATTTTGTTCCCTATTTTTCTTTCTTTGTTAGCCATGTCCCTACCCTACGTTACGTCCTAATAAAAGTCCTTCTTTATTTTAAGGCACGATAGTCTGAAATAAAAGTTAGTTATATAGGCAATTAAGATGTAGTGATGCATATACAAAAAAAATGAAAAAAAAAATGATGAATACATTAGGTTGACTAATACTTTATTTGAGATCGTATTATTTCTAAGCTATGGGCATATTTTTTATCTTGGTGAGAGTGTATGATATTTCTTTATTATTTTCTCTCAATTTACCATTCATTGTAGTGACAAAATTTTATTGGGATTAATTTCTTTGTGAGAGTGTCACTACAACAGGTGAGATTTTGGGGTTGGATATGTCATTCTTGAAAGTGGCCTGATTACTATTACTACAACAAAATCTGCTGGACTGATGCATATGGATGGTTGATGTAGGTGTGATATTCCTTTAGACTGGAGATAATGCTTGTACTTTTATTTGATTGCTATCATTAATCTGATTAAATAAACACATGTGTTTCCTTTCAAAAAAAAAGTTTTGAATTTTATCTTCGCTTTATTTGCTAGGGACTAGCAATAAGCTGGTTGGGGGGTGTGTTGAGTGTTAGAGAGTGTATATTTATAAAGGCGAAAATTGTAATTTTACACTTTAAATCTCACTAACATTGCTACTTTTATTTATTTAAGTATTTTATTATTTAATTATATGTGTTTTATTATAATTATTATTTTATGTATTTTAGGGGTATTACGATCGTTTCACAATGAACGAGTGATCAGACAGCAAAACGAACTTCATATTTGGACTCAAGACGGTCGCAAACCTTAAGAGGAGCATTAAAGGAAAAAGTCACTGTTCATATATACGGTACTATTCATATATATAGACCGATGATATGGCAACTACTTATGACGTGGCAGTATCTGATTGGACGAATTATGTGGTATTACCTGCTTATGTGGCGTTGACCGATGACATGGCATCGACTAATGATGTGTCACAATCTTATAGGGTTAGATTTCTTATGAACTGTGGATCGATGACGTGGCAGCATCTCAGTGGAGCAAAAATCGTATGTACAGTACATGCGTGTACATGTGATTATTTACTATTCAGGCGACTGATGACGTGGCGCAATCCTAAGCATCCGAATTGTTTTTAATCCGATGGTCACGATTCACTCAATGTATCTATAAAAAGGGGGCTCTTCCCCCCTAATTTGATATCCCTGAATTCATTTTTAAGCTTAGATTTCTAAAATTCCTTCTCCTTCTTGTAGTTTCTTTGTATTTTAATAAAATTTCCTCTTTTATCTTTAGTTAAAATATGAGTAGCTAATTTCTTTTTGAGCTTGGGTTGAAGGTGAAGTCTCAACATGTCCCATGGGCTTAATTTGGTAAATTTACTTTCTCTTCCCCTCTAATATTTGTGGTTGTTTTGACTTTTCGTCGACAAATAATAATAGTCTTGTCTAGATACAGCCCTGGTTAAACCGGCACCTTAGTACAAGGTTATTATTATTTGGCACGATAAACCCTTGGCACCATACTTATTGGAGAGTGGTTCATGAGGTGTGGAATCCCCCCTTATAATTTAATTGGTATTAATATGGATAATTTAGCCCATGGAGCATGTTGATGCGGATCCGGATACCCAAGTGCTTTATTATAACAGTTTCATTCTTAATTATTCCCACCATTTTAATTCACAATTTAGGATAAAGTTATCATAATTTAATTGTTCCCATTAAAAGAAAATTAATTCAGCACATAATTAAAATCAACCTCCTCGTGGGATCGACACTCGTCACCATTAATCTATTCTACAATAGATTCGTGCGCTTGCGAGTTCAATAAAATTTGCACAACAGATTCTTATTTTTTAATGAAGTTTTGATTTCTTTACCGAATTGACAAACTTCACAAATTCTATCATTTTGAAAACCAATTTTTGAAAGGCCTTTAACTAAATTATGTTTTAAAAATTTTAGAATCAAATCCATGCTTGCATGACCTAACCTTCTATTTCATAATTAACTATCATAATGTAATATAGAAAAATATTTATGATGAGTAGATGCATAATCTATATTAATTGTATATATATTTATATACCTACTAGCAACAAACAAAATCTTGCCATCATATACATTGTCAACAATACATCAATAAAGTACAAAAGATGCACCCATTTACTAATCATGAATCTTATAAGATCAAACTTTATCAAGTACAATGTAATTATAAAAGCACATTTTTTATCATAAAAAATTAGGTAAAGCATAAGTACATAATGACAATATATAGATCATCAAAAATCAAATAAATACATCTTGATAAGTTATATGATTTCATCGTGTATATATATATATATCCATGCATCATGATAAAGCACTCAATATTATACACAACGATAATTCAATTATATAAACATACAAGCATACTTTCACAAATTCAAGTTATCATCCATCCATCATGATCCATTCAACATAATCAATATGAAAGAATTATTACCAAAACAATTAAATCATCTTGCCTCATATTTTTCTCCTAGATCATGGTCAAGTAATTATCCTCACAAGTTTTCATCAAAGAAGGCTCTACCATCTATTGATTATGGTACCTATAAAAGAATACTAAAGTGGTTCATTTGAGTACCTAAATATTTTTGGATCCTTGAGTATTAGCAATAGTTCCTTTTGGAACCTAAACATATTCAATCTATGATATGCATTTCTTTTAACATGGCATTTATAACTCATGTGATCATTTCTATTACAATAATGACAAATAATTTTATGATCACTTGTAGAGGTAGGTTTAATAAAATTCTTATAATACTTTTGTTTCAAGTTAGGCTTATACCCAAGTCCACCTTTATCAAACACACATTTTTTAGTGCTCAGCAATTTTTTAAGTTCTTTTGACCATTTATGAACTTCAGCACAATTTCATTGAGTTCATTATTCTTTTTCTTAAGCACTTCATTTTCTTTGAACAATTCATCAAAAGGTAATTTTTCACGCTCATATGAAGTACTTGTTTATCTTTAATTGATGCAATTCTATCATGCAAACCTTTATTATCTAATTCTAACCTCTTGATCTTTTTATTTAATAAATCATTGCACTTTTGTAATGCATCATTTTCATTTGAAAGTTCTAACATTTTCTTTTTAGGGCATGCATTCTTTTTATCAATTCTCAACTAATCATCATGTAATTCTTTAAAAGCATCAGACAACTCATTATAAGTAGGAAGATGATTTACCTCATTAAGTTCATTATCCAATTCATCTCCAATTATCATAAGTGCTAAATTTGACACTTCATTAAATTCCTCTTCAATTATAGTCTGCTCATATGCAACTTCAAGTTTTCTTTAAATTTCATAAGCATTAGAACAAATTGAAACTTTATGCAATTCCTTTTTATCTAAGGCATAAAATAAAGCATTTATAACCTTATAATTTAAGGACATCTTTTTCCTATCCAGCTCACTTAAATCATTCTTTCTTGAAATGAATGAACTATCACAAATTATTTTTCATATTTCATAGTCTAAGGATTGTAAAAAGACTCACATCCTAGTTTTCCAATAAGGATAATCATTACCATAAAAAAATAGAAGTCTGGTGCTTGATTGTCCTTCCTTAAATGTGGAATCATTTTGGTTACCATGAATCTTTTACTCTAGATAGTTAAATCCTAATAAGAGAACCAAGCTTTAATACCAAATAAAATACTAGTTATGCAACCCAAGAAGGGGGTAAATTGGGTTTCTAAAATTCAATCAAAACGAACCACACAATAATTCAATCTAATGCCTTAATGAAATTGAAAATAATAAATTCAGTAATGTTGAAAAATAAAAGAGAGGAAGAGAAATTAAACATGAGTATTTTTACATAGTTCAACAATCCTCGCCTACATCCACGCCTCTAAGTAAAACAAGCTTGAGGATTTCACTAACCAAGTCTCCCAAAACTTCAAGTTCTTTACAATTTACTTCAAAATGTCAACAAATCTTTACACTCAAGAGATTATCCCCTAATCTCTTTACTCAAGTGTTTCTCACACTTAAACACTCATAAAATTTACAATGAATTTGAGAAATACAACAAATACTCTCTATCTAGAGTTTATAAATAAATGATAGCTCAATGGAGATTTAATCTATGAAAATTTACAAATTCAAAGCTTAAAATATGATGTATATACTTGTTTGTACTTGCTCAAGAGTAAAGAAATGAGTTAGATTTGAGTTTATATAGTTTTGAGTTGAAACATAACCGTGTTGAAGCAGCTAGCTTCTATATTCTAGCGGTTAATCACTTGCTACAATGAAGTTACCATTAAATTTGAATTTTGCTACAGTACACTGTTCACAAAATTATAATTTTACCCATAATTATTTATAATTATACTATGACCCAAGAACTCATAAAACTTTATAAATAAATCCATTTTTGGAATAGTTTGAAATTGCTGCAGTACCAATGTTCACCAAATGATAATTTTATCTAAAATATTCTATAATTGTACTATAGCTCAAAATGTAAAAATATTTACAAATAAGTCTAATTTCAAAATTTCAAAATTTTATTTCTCATTCACTCAACTTTATGAAATTATGGTATGGCCAAAAATATTTTTATTTTACAAATAAATCCAAATCTATAATTAACAATTCTTATTAAAAACAAAGATTATAAAAGTTTTTCATTTTAGTTTACATTTTGAAAAATAATTAATTTGTATGAAATACTTCATTTATAATTGTAAAACTTTAAATCAATGAAAAATAATGATCAATTGATTAAAAACCTGAGCTTCCTAAATGTGAAATCATGCATAAATTAAATCATACCAGTTTTACAAGAATTTTCATAATATTGAGTCCATGGAGTTCCAAACTTCGTTCTTGATCGAGCCGTTGTCCATTGAATGTCTTGAACTTGATTTTACTTGATTCACTTATATAAATACTATCCTTCAAGAACTTAATAAAAATATGAAATACATTAAAATAATTAAGAAACATGTTTTTTATCATCAAAATTACATTATGTGTAGTCTTTAGGCTAACAATTTTTTTAAAAATAATTTTAAAGGAAAACAACAAAAAATTGCTTAAAAAATTAATCTTATGGATTAATTTCATGAATAATTAAAATAAATTAACAAGATGAAATAAAAAATTACTAAGGAAAATAACTTGAAATTTGAATTAAAGAAATTTAAATTACAAAAATTAAATTACAAAATTATTTTTTTTATAAGGAAAAATTACAAGAGTACAAAGAAAACTAAAAAATAAATTCAACAAAATAAAATAACTTACCTCTCAGACAACGGCACCAAAAACTTGTTGAGCAATTTTATTAAACTTGCAAGTGCATGAATCTATCATAAAATAGATTAATAGTGATGAGTATCGATTCCACGAGAAAGTAAATTTTAATTATATGTCGAATTAATTTTCTAAGTGGGTGGTTGAAATTATGGTGAAATTATCATAAATTTTGAATTGGAATGGCGGGACTAATTAAAACTGACAACTATTATAATATTACACTTGGGTATCTGGATCTGCATTAATATGCACTAAGGCTCAATATTCCTTATTAGTATAAATTAAATCATGAAGGGAAAATCCACTCCTCATGAACCACGCTTTAATTAATATGGTGTTAAGAGTTTATCATGCCAAATAGTAATAACACAAAAAAATTAGACGGGAAGAGAAAAAAAATTTACCAATTAAGCCCATGGAACATGTTGAGACTTCACCTTCAACCCAAGTTTGAAAAAAATTAGCTACTTATATTTAAATTAGGGGTAAAATAAAAATTTTTAGTAAAATATATAGAAAATACAAGATGGAGAAAGAATTACAAAAAATAGAGCTAAAAAATGAACTCAGAGATGTCAAATTAAAGGGGAGCTCTCTTTTTATGGATACAATGAGTAAATCATGGCCATCAAATTAAAACAATTTAGACGTACAGGATTATGCCACGTGGCAAGTCCTGATTGGTTTGAATATATCATCAAGGCTATTATCCAGAGTATATGCACTTCTTTTATTTCTTCAAACTTCTCTGCCTATAAACTGAGGAGAGAATTCCTTTTATAGAGGAATTCTCCTGAGAAAGGATGAGAAAGGACCCACATCCTTTTTCTTTTTTTTAAAAGCAAATGCAAAACAAAATAATTCTAAAGGATAAGACAAGACCCTTATCCTTTTGACAAAGTAATGACTCATCACATCTTTCAAAAGCATCAATAAAGCAAAAATAAAGACAAATCTTACTTTAATTATTACATGGACATACATAAAGTAAAAGCAAACTAATTATTCTAGCTACACACATAAAGTTATGGTGACGAGAGATTCATGTAATCTTTATCAAATGAGTTGTTGGTATCTTCTTTTGAGAATATTTTCTTTAAAGGCAATGGCTCTAGATAGTCGCAATGGGGTTCATATGATAGATTTAGACAGTGTTGTGCTCGAGGGTAGTCTGAAGGAGCCGTTTGATTGGTTGACTGCTTTAGTTATGGTAACTGATTTACTGACTACTTTGGTTGTGGTGGATTTGCACTGGTACTGGCTTCAAATGGTTAAGGCTATATAGGAAGTGTTTGAAGTTGGTCGAGATGCTGGGATAAGGATATAAAGTATTCCAAAAGGTCTTGTGCATCTTGAAATAAAAAGTCAGTGTAATCTGACTTTTCTTCTTTGATGATAATCCTTGAGGACTTAGGTTATGAAATAGCAAAAGGGGTTGGAACCATAAGAATTTCATGTTAAGGTCTCAAAAAAGTATGAGAGATGTTATTATGTGATTCGGGTTGGTGGTTGAAGTGACAAAGAAAGTTATGTAAATTTCTCTGGACATTTTAGTCTTGTCCAAGGATGGCTGGGTGTGGAGTTGTGTACCATTCTCTTGCCTAATCTAAATTCTAAAAACTATCAGTGTGCAAATGTTAAAAATATGGCCTATTGATAATGAGCACAGATGTGAACATATTTGCTTCAACTTCAGGCATCTTCTCTAAATTATAGAGAGAAGATAGTTGTTCTAATTTCTTTCTCCACCATAGGATTGATGAGAACCACTTGAGAATGGTCTAGATTAAGAAATTTGACTTATCTGGATTTATGAGATCCTTTTGGAGAGGTCTGACTAGGAAGACCAGCTTTGTGACATATAAAATTGTTAGGCACCAAATGTCTATAACTCGTCTTTTGTAACTTCTCGAACTGGTTCAAGATGTAAACCTGTGAGGAAAAGGTTTTCTAAATGGAAGTCTAAGACAGGGATTGACTCGGTCAGTAAATATGCTTTCATGAAAAATTTGAAAACATATTTTCTAGCATAATCTTAAATAGCAAAGGTTGTGGGAAAAGTTTTTTCAAAAGGAAAATACTTTTTAGTTATGGCCTATTTAACTAACGAGGTAGCCATGGAGATTATGAGAAAATGGTATTTTGAGGAAATGCAGTGTATAGGTGGTGTTGGTTTTGTAAGCCTTGAGAGTAAGTCTGGGATAAGGTTCTGGGTTCCTTTTATATGCCTTACGGAGAAAGCATATTTTAAAAACTATTTTTTAATCTTAAGAGCATCTTTTCTAAAATAGTCTTTCCTTTTGAATTCATAATACTGAAAAAAGATAAATTGTCCATTTGAATAAGAAAATGATAGCCAATGAAATGATATTCAAATTTTTTAATACCATTCTTAACAGTTAAGATTTCTTTGTATATGTTGTGGTAGTAGCATTGTAAGTTAGAAAAGTGTCCATTAGCATATCTAAAGAAATTTTCCCATTGTAAGTTAGAAAAGTGTCCACTAGCATATCTAAAGAAATTTTCCTTTTCGTTGATTTCTTCAAGGAGAATAACACCCTATGAAGTGTCACTTGCATCTGTCTGTAAGATCTTATTGCCATCTGTAATGAGCTTTAATGGTAGAGGATCTTGTGGAATCTTTTTTAGAGTGGTGATAGCTAGAGTGTCATCATTACTCTATTCTGGTGGCTTCTTTTTCAATAATGCCAAGAGCTATCGGGTATGATGGTCCACATAAAGGATAAAGTCTTTGATGTAATTAACAATTCCAAGAAACTATTGTATCTGCTTTTTGGTGAGATACTGATCTGAAAAATGGAGCAATCTTGGGCCATGTGCTTTCCTAATTAGTAATGACCGTCTTTGATAATCATGCCAAGAAATTCAATATTGTCCGTGGCAATAATACTCCTTTTTGCCGACAATATTATCCTATGTGACTGGATAATGTTAAAGAATTGATCTAACAATTAGAGATGTTCTTCATGAGTTCCTAAAAATAACAAAATATCGTCAATGTAAATCAATGCATGATGCAGGATGGGTTGAAAGATTTTGACTATTGCTTTTTAAAAAATGAACGGGGCAATTTTTAAACTAAAGGGTAAAACTATCCACTAGAAATGAGCATTAAGAATGTAAAAACTTATTTTGTGTCTTTTAGAGGATTCAATATCGATTTGCCAAAAACCTGAATTAAGATTAACTTTTAAGAAGTTATAGGCATTTTTGAAATATGTAAAAGTACTTTGTCTTTTGGGAAGTGAAAATTTATCATCTTGTATCCTCATTTAGTTTAAAAGGCAATTTGACAAAGAAAGACTTATTTTTCCATAAAAGATTTGGGTGAGTGAATTCTACATAAGACTCAAACAATAATGGAGAATTTTGACTGAAATTTCTTAGTAAGACTGTAGAAAGTTTAGAAAGACTGTAAAGTCTGAAAATGTTTATAAAAGGTTTGAACATGGATTTGACACAAATTCGAGTAGGAATGATCTGAAGATGTCTTATCTGGTGAATAATGTCAAAGCCCAATAAGATATCCTTATCAGAAAGCTTTGAACCAATAATTTTTGTCCAGATAACACAATTTGGGAAAATTTTGAATACAAATAGGATTTTTGGTAATCAAATCAGTAGTGAATATCTTCCCATCTACTACTTTGAAATGTTATATATGGTGTTTCTAATTTTAAAGAGGAAGAATATCTAGATTTAACATGGTCTTTAGGTCACCAGTGTTAAGAAAACCAATTGCAGGGATTGGTCTCTAGAATTTTGATGGTAAAATCTGAATTTTGATGGAAGGGATTGGAATAGTGAAGTTTAAGGACAAAGATTGTTGGTTGAAAACTGTGTGAAACTCATCTCTTTTAGATTTATCGAATAAGTTCTCTAGTGTGAATACTATTTCTACATTTGGCTCGTCCTGCTCAGAGAAGTAAGACTCTACTTCTTCTTTGTCAAAAGAATAACCTGTAATAGTCTGTAAATATTTTATCAGTCTGACTATCTTTTCTCACTTGTTAGGGCAATCTTTTGTATAGTGCCTTTTTTTTACAAATAAGGTATCTATTGGATTTTTTCTATTATTGTTCCCTATATGAGTACGATCTCTTTCTGAAGAATTTGTATGGCCTTTTATTCTTCTAAACATGAGATTTTGAAGAAGAATTTCAATGTCTGAATTTTTTTAGATGCTTTCTCTTTTGGAGGTTACAATTATTTTTTTTATCCTTGTATTTGATCTACAAGTATCATTTTTTACAAGCGCTTCTGAAAGGCTTTCTATCTATGATAAGCTTTTTGAAGAACTGTTTCTTTTCACAGAGTTTTTCTAGGCATCCTTTCGCAATCTGAAAAATTTTTCCCAATGAGATATTTTCAAGATTAAGATTATAGATTATGAGTTGCCTTTGTATTTCTAGTTGTAACTTTTTTAGTAAGGAAGTAAAAAAAACATACTTCAAAGTGGTATCATTGAATCCATTAAGCTTGTAGAATAGAATGGACATTATTTTGTAATGGAAATCAAGATCTTTAGAATTGAGAGAACAGCACTTCATGTTGAAATAATCTCTTCTGGCAGCTTCGAACACTGCAAATCTTTAATAAATTGTTCATGGAGAATTACAAGGGTTTAAAAGACATTTGGCATTTATACAAACTGTAACTATCTGTAGGAACTGAGACTGTCAAACCAATCTCGTAAAGAACCTATGAAACAAGTGATAAGTTCTTTAAGAATAGATTCTACAGTTGCTCCTGCTCTGATCATCTGAAGGTTCACCTAAGCTAATATTTCAAATAACTTATCTCTCGATTTATTTATTAGAATATCATCAAATGTAAACCATGGACCATTTAATGGTTTTGGGTCTTAAGGCTGAGGAAGTGGAGTATTTATGGATTTAGGTTGAGAAGTCTGTACTTGTTCTGTTTCTTCTGGCTAAGCCATTAAGAGTTTGATGGTGTCTGCATATGATTTTTCTGAATCAGAAGTAAAGATTGAGGAAGAGATAGAAAAGCTCATATGAAATTCAGAATGGATTTTAAACATTGTGTAGCAGACTTTATGTCAATTTCAGATCTTGAAGATCGTGAAAACAAATTTATTCAACTTCTCATTTGTGTCGAAGTTTCAACATAATAAGAAGCATATTGGTGTATGGGTACTTTATCTTTTGATTAAAAGACATGTTGTGGAGGAATAGAGGTATATTCTAGTTATTGTTGTTCTTGAGTAATGTATCATAATGGTTGATAGATTTTTAAAAGCCTTGGCTGAGGTTTAGATTTGGATTTGGGCTTTGGTGGTTGAGAAGGTTGAGGTGTATTCTGAAATAGGGTATGTGTCATCCCAAACAATTTAGAGGGATTATAAGGCCTGACTGGGGCTTACATGGGTGTGAATGGATGATAAGTTGGGCTGATTATTAGTATTGGTGGTGACTTGGTAAAGAGTGTGGGTCTTTGCTTCTCTTATTCAATTTGGTCAAGTTCTGCTTTCAGTTGTCTGATCTCCTTTTTCCTTTTGATCAAACTCAAGACCATAATATCTTTGGTGAATCATAGCATATAACTTATAATCTAATTGGGAAATTCTAGACTATAAATTTTGATGAATTTGTTACATCTGCAAGGTTATAGAGTCAACCTTTGTTTTAATTTAATCAGTTCGTAAACTAATCTTATCCATTTATTGGTTAATATATTGTAACATGTCATTTTGAGCTTTGGCATTTTGGGTTGGCCAATTTAAGACTGATTCAAAGGGTTTTGGCTCTTCAAGGTGACCAGCAGGAGTAATGGGTGAAGGAATAAAAGGTTTTGACACAATCTTTCTCTGAGTATCGGTTTGGGTTTCTAGAGCTGAGAAGTTTGATGCATAGTCTTTTAATAATGAAGAGAACATCATACAAGCAACTGGTTGTATCGTGCGAGTTGGACTTTGAATTAGTGAAGAAACTTTTGCCTTGTAATTTCTTAGAATCTATCTGAGTTCTTTTTTATACAGGAGTAATAGTGCTGGTGGAGGTAAAGGAAGGTTTTGAGGTAGTATCCTCTGGTTATGGTTACAAGGAGAAAGATACTTCTTTTTCAGTCTCATTTTCTTTTTTGAATCAGAATCTTCATCTTTCCCATAATCCCAACAAGGGCAATCAGGGTTATACCTTCTAGATCCTGGAGCATCTCATAGGAAATGCCTGTTGAGCTTTGTAGGGTATATAGGATAGCCTACGGAGGTAAAACCAGTGATTGACAGCTTTTCTTGTCCTGTTTGCATAGCTATGATCATAAAAGAATATGTGAATGACAATCGTAGAGGCTCTGATGGAGCTGTAAAAAGAACAATTGGAGGAGAAGCCAATTGCGGTGGCTTGAATGTTATCTTGACAGATCCATCTTGCCTATGTTCAAACATACTTTCAGATGTTTGGATAGGAGTGTCATTATTATGGAATTTCTTGTAATTGGAAATCCACTCCAAAGGCATCAGCCTTATAAGTTCATTTGTGAAATCTATCTAAGAATCTGAATTATGGTAGGAATTTAATCTGACTCTACTAATACCACGAGAACATCAGAGTGATTTTTTTGTGTTGGAAGATTTAAGGCATGATTCTGAAGCCTATAGACCAATTGATGATGAAGAGTAGCAATTTTTGCATAAGAGATTTGTTCTGCTCCCTGGATTTGAATTTAAACTTTTAAGGTAGTTGACAAATTGTTATCCTGAAAGGACAGGTTAAAGTTTAGGTAGAAAGTGTAACACCCCAAATCTAACACGTGCAGAGCACGTGAGAGAAGGAGGTTACTCGCAAAACATAATCTCTACTCATAAATACCAAACTGGTATACCTCAAATTCTTATAAGAATAATCCACAAGTCACAAGTTACATAAAATAACAAAGTCTCAAAACCCAAATTACAAGTTCATGATCAAAATAAAGTAAAAGAAAAACATAAGTCTATTCTTCTTCTTCTTATTCAAATAGGGAACAAAAACGAAAATCTCTAACTTCATGGCTAGGCACACCTCTCAAAAGAACTTAATCTGTAAAAAAATAATGACGAGAGATGAGCCGTCAACTCGGTAAGTAAAACCATTCCTAACACACTCGGCCTATCGATACCCAAAAATATATTGCAAGCCTTCTTTGAGCAAAAATATATTTCATAAATCCATAAGTTTCACAAAAACTATATTCCATGATGAAGTAACGTATTTCAATTAGATAACGTAAATCCATAAGAATTCAAAATATCAAAAATAAAGTTACTTATTAAGGAAAATCATATTCACATGTACAGAAAATGAAACGTTAGCTCATGTCACATAGTATCACCTATAGTCCCAGTGACGTGGCCCAGACAGAATCAGAATCAGAATATTGTGTGCACATTCAGAACTTATACCCAGTACTGGTCCAGACAGATATATCGTGTATTACGATTAGAATCAGAATCAGAATAACTATGGACAATGAGCCAAAACATTAAGAATCTTATAATCATCAATAACTGAAATTACACATGAGTACCAAACATTCGTATCAGATTCAAAAAAGTCCATAAAAATAATTTAGGCTTGCAAATTGATTTACAAATAAAATCATAATGAGAAATCATGTCACCAAAATAATTTACATATTGAAAGACATTTATAAAATATTTTATTAAAAGAATTCATATTTGAAAACATTCTCATAAACTGATTTTGCTACGAAAATCCTTACCTCGATATGAGAATCTTGAACTACACACCTCTAAGTCCCTAAGAGTACTCAACACCTTAACAAATACAAAACATAATTATTAATAACTCATTCTAAGAATCTGCCTTTCTAATTCATTCCTGTACAGGTCTGATCTCAGAATTTTAACTCTTAATCTAAACTTCCGAATAACATAATATTCTACAAAACGATTCTGGACATCCTTGAGTATCTCATATAAAATTTTGAAGAGGAACCGAGATCAAAAACATTTTTAAAACTATTTATTTCTCGACAATTTCAAAACTGTTTTCTCATAACCTTAACCGAACAGAACCGTTTCTGAGAATTATATAAAATGAAATACTTATCAGAAAATTATGAAATTAAAACTAGAGATACTATACTCGTATCTTAACATCCACATAAAATTTCATAATTTTTCGAGTTCATTTGATAGTGAAAATAATTCTGTAAACCCAATCACACTACTGGAATCGCAGTTTTCCAGTGCAGTGGTTTCTAATTCGAAAATACATATTAAATTGAAAATGAAATCAAATTTGATTAAATAAAATTTATTAAGGAGGCTCTATATGTCTATTTTCCAGAATATGAATTTCTAATAAAAATTCATTCACAAAATATCAGTTTAAAAATCAAGATATGATGCTTTCCAGAATCATCCTATATTATGCCAAGGGTTGATTAACCAAACTCTTAATTAATCAAAACCCTAAATAAAACCTAAACACATCATATGTCATGCATCAAGATCTATACAAAACAAATCTAAAATCATGCCAAATATAAACCCTAAATAGAATGATTTACAAGAAATTCTTGAAGGGAATAACGAGGGTATACATACCGTTTGCTTTGATTGAATCCTAGGATTTGAGTGAAGAAAAATTATGAACAACTGATAAGAGAGGAAACAAGAATATCATAAGTTTTTAAGGTTATGAAAAATGGAGATAAAAGATGAATTTATAGGGAATGGAATCTTGGAAAAATAACTTTTTATTCCAAAACTATCTTCTAAATAACCCTTATTAATAACTTAATACTCTTTTCTATCCTTTTCTAATAAAAAGGTCTCCATAAATCCTAGTGAAAGCCCAAATTCCATAAGGAATTCTTTTTTTTTTGGCGTTACAGAAAGTGAGACGAACACTTTCTGCATGTAAAGTGGTCAGAACAGTACCAATGATAGCATGTTGATACTGTTTGAATCAGGTGTCCAGTATGGCTATTCTAGCTGTGATAGGTAATCCTTTCCTTCTATATAAGGTTAGGATTAATCTTACTCCTCCTAAGTGAAGGCAAGTATAACCTTCTCTTTTCCAGTTGGCAATCAACTCTAGAGGTATTTCTAAAGTGATATATTACTTAGCAGTTGTTGCTTGAAAAATGCATTGATCCAACCTAGATGATTAGATATATTCTTTTGGGTGTTGTCTTTTGGTGCTGATAAGGGTTTTTATGCTTCTGGTGAAAGAGGTTGATCTTTTATACAGTTGGTAAGGGCTAATCAAAAGGAAAGAAGACTCAATAATCTATGCAAACTCAGAAATATATGAGTAGTCAACAAAGTTTTCTATTTTACTAGCCATGTGTTTGGTATAAGATTTTGATAAAGATAAGGTAAAAGAGAGGGAAACAGTACTTGGAAGTTCAGAAGATGAAGTAGAAGCCATGATAGGAAATCTCTCTCTGTCTTTGAAACTAGTGATCCCTAAAACTTGAAAAGACTTTTATCTTACCACTTTTATGGAATGAAAACATTGTATGCAAAAAACAAGTTCAGGGCTCTAATACCAAAAGAAGGCAATAGAGTACATGGCTTGTTTATTAATAGTGCAGACTGATCTAGTCCTATTTAGGATGACCATCAGAATTCACGTTGTTGGATTCCCACTGATATACCCAGATGCATCAAAACTCAAAATAGTTTTTCATAAGGTTTTACAACCCAAAAACCTAACCTCTTGTCATCAAAACAGAGTACTAAACCGAAAGAAAAACATCATTAAGAGTTTTCTTATGCACAGGATCCTTATCTAAGGCAATTGCAGAGCATACTTTCTTAAGTTTAAAATAAACAGATAAATTCTTTTAAGATTCTTAAAACACTAGAGTTTCATTAACATACCGCCACATCATTGATCAATAGTGCATAAACATTTTAATCCAATAAGATTATGACACCTCATTAGTCAATGTCGCATAATCAGTCAATGCCACATCATTCATCCAATCAAATACTGTCATGTCACTGATTAATACCACAACATCGTATAGTATATGTGAACAGTGTCATGAACAGTAGTATACATGTGAATAGTATCATATATGTGAACAACGATATTTATACTTCTATATTCTTCCTAAGGTTTTCGATCAATCTGAGTTTAAATTGCTATCTGTTTTATCATTTGATATCTCGTTTATTGTAAAATGACCATGATGCCTCTAAAATATATAAAATACTTAGTTATAATAAACACACATAATTAAAATCATAAGAGACCTGAATACATAAAAATAAAGAAGTTAGTGATACTTGAAGTATAAAATGACGATTTTCTCCTTTATAAATTTATATTTTCTAGCACTCAACAGCTGTATTTGTGTTAATATAGCAATTGGAACTCCTAAGTGCTATGTTTAACACCAAACAACAGCATCGCAACACCTACAAAATTTTTTAGGTGCTATTCAGCTACTATATTTATGTAAACACAACATCTAAAACTTTCACATGTTTATAATAGCAAACAACAATATGACAGCAGTCAAAAAATTGTGTTTATGTTAAAACAACACTTGAAACTTCTAATTGTTATTAAAAATAGTGAACGAAAATATGATAACACTTAAAAAACTTTTTAGGTCCTATTTAATTATTGTGTTTATTTTAAAATAGCACCTGAAACTTTAGGTGCTATTTTTATCTCAAGTATGACCACCAATAGCACCTAGAAAATCTTCTTCTTGTTGCTATACTATTATTTGTTTTTTTTAACAATAGTGCAACAAAAAAACAACACCCAAAACATCTTCTAAGTATGTGCATTTCAATTTATGTTTCAATTTCCCCACAAGCAAATGATGCAATTTGCATAGCACTAATCAAACTATTATTTACTTTAAAAACATTTTTGCTAATTGCTTAAGCAAAGAAATTGTGGGCATTGGTATTGTCCTATGGTCTTAATAATTGCTTAAGCAAAGAAATTATACGCATTGGTATTGTCCCATGGTCTTAATAATCTTTGTTCATTTGTCATTCTCAAAAACGTTCAATAGCCCCTTTAAGTTAGCTAAACTAATCTCTTTTTTCAAGAATTACAGATTAGAATGCAATGACAATAACTAGAAAAGAGCAATAAACTATTTCACCATACAATATTCTAAGGTAGTTTATGTTTCAAATTTGAAACCGGATGGAATAAGATTTTTTTAAAAACTAATATGCTCATGAGCATACTTTGATTGATCAAAGTAGATGTGAGGCAAAGAGACATGGTTTTGTATCATGCTTATCAAGGAAAAAGAGAAGAAAAAAAAGTCTAATCCTGATGAAATTACACTACAAGGCATAAAAATATATTGCCATTGAAAAGCTTTTTGAGACACAAAGGTGTAAAGCAAATCACTAAAAAGACAAAAAAGTAAATTCCCTCTTTTAACCATTAAATCACTAAAAAGACAAAAAAGTAAATTCCCTCTTTTAACCATTAACATATTAAATAATTTTGCAGTTATAATCTAGCCAAAATAGAGCTTATTTCAAAGTTACAATGTCGCCATAAAAAATACCTTTAAGTTACCAGAAACTACTAATAAGATTTCTTGTTGTAATGTTAATAAGAAATATCTATATTGATGATCCTATATAAGGATACAAAGAAAACAATGTTTAGTTTCTATAGATATTATGACTTAAGCATAATAATTAATATGCTGATTAAAATAAAGATAATGAACTTACCAAGTAGAATATGTGAAGTTTCAAGAAGTTTAAACTTCTTTGTTTCCTAGTTTCTTGGGTTGTTAATAACCTCATTAATAGATTGATATTATAATCATAGAGCTTAAGAGCAACATTATTTAACCTTCATGACATAATTTTTTAGATGAAACAATAATCATTTTTCTTAAGTATGTATGCTCTTGTCCATAAAAGCTAAAGTAGTAATCAAATGCTCCCCAACATTGTATGATTAATCCTCCCACAAGTCATTGCTACTGTCCATACCATTACATAATAGATTCAAGGGGCAAGCCTATGAGCAAAATCAATAATCAAATCAAACACAAACAATAGATTCATAAACAGAAACATTAAAGTAACAGCTGATAGTTGCCTAATTCAAAGATAGTGAATATGCCAATATACATGAGATTGGCCATACTCAAGAACAAAACTCATGTTATTAATTCTAAAGTTCGATCATTTCAACAGATTAGTTCATTTAAGAGGAGAAATTTTAGAATAAAATCTTTTTTCTAACATAGTGTAATAACCATCTTTTAGAGCTTTGAATACATATTTACAGTTTAAATTTTATAAGAACAAAAAATACCAATTTTAATTTTTCAATCAGCCTTAATCAATAATTGGTTCTTAGTTATGATTTTGAAATTCAATTACGTTAACACGTGTTTGATGGTTGCTTTATATGGTTCTCAATCAAGGTCAAAATCAACGATGAAAGACAAGACAATGCCCCGCGACAGTTCCTTTCCCTATTAGGATTTCAATCAAGAAGGAAGAGTGATGAAAGAAACAGGAATGAGAGGCAAAATGATGAGTGGGAAATGGTGTCATTTCTCTTAGCTGCCATCTATTCTCTTTAAGTTATTTACTTTTATATTCTTCTTTTAAAATTTTCAATCAAAACATTATTTTAATTTTACAAAATAGCGTATTATCAATTATGGTTCTTTGATAATGGTTATTAAAAATTTTTGCTCTTATTGACTATTTTTTAGGAATTACCACTAACATCAAACTTATTTTTTAACCAGACATATAATGACCATTGTATATAAAATAATCATTACAATTTCAACTTTCAATAATGGTTTTTAACATCTGTCATTAAAATTATAGCTATTTTTAACTCCAAATATAATAAATATTATGCTTAAAAACAATCATTATTATTTGTTAGTTTCAATAGCGGTTGTTAGAAAAGAATCATCATTAAACTTTTTGCTTGATATTTAATGATGGTTATATTATATAATGGTCATCATAAGTTCTACATATTATGACTGTTTACATAATAACAGCAAGTTAAATATATTTAATGATGGTTGTTAATAAGAATCTTCATAATATATGAACCATTGTTTAAGATTTTTATAGTAGTATTACCTGAAAAAAGCACTTCGACACTCAATTTAGTATTTTATTTAAGGCCAAAAAAGAAGAAAGAAAAAATAAAAAGAAAAAAAATATTAAGCGAAGATAAGTTTCCCTTTAGAGTGGACATTTGCCTTACAATGTCCAAAGAGCACTCCTTTTGGAAATGAGCCTTTATTTTATAGAAAATGGGTGACAAAACCCTAATTCTAAGGACACGTCACAATTTCAGATCAATACGTGTGTATATGGATTTATATGGGGAAATTTTGTACATTATTATATGTATATCCTTTTTCCTTTTCCCTTGTTCTTTTGATCATGGTTTCTATAAGTGATAAATTTGAAATCGTGTTGAATTTAGTTCCTCCTACCTTATTTTTCTTTGTAATTTACTTAGAGGTCTATGTTAGATTTTTTAATCCAATATTATTAGATGTTTAATCTAACGTTAGGCTTATATGTAAATAATTATATACTGTATACTATTATATAAGGTTAAGTCCAATTAAAATGATCAATTATGATTTTTGATATTATGGGCTTTAATATATCTAATATAGTGTGAGCCTTTAATATGTAAAAACTCAATTATATTCTAATTCTATAATAAGTAAAATTAGGAATACTCAATTACAACAAGACAAAATTATCTATATAAGTGGTTATGGTTCCTAGATCTCAAGATTCTTTCTATTCTTTTTGATATCTCATCATCAAAGAAAGAGTATGCAAAGAGAATTAAATGACTCTCTAAGAGAACATGTAGATCTAAAAGGTCAATCATATAATTCTAGAAAACTATTTGGCATTATGAATTCATATATACTTCTGCATATTATGTTATTAATTATTGGTGATACAACAAGATATTCCTGGTTTATAGGTTATGATTTTCACCAAATGTTTTATTTATCCCAACAAGTGGTATCAGAACCAATTTATGTTGAATCTTGAGAATCAAATTTATTTTGATGAATGATTAAATATTTTAGTGTTCTTAAATTTAGTATTCATGAATTTGAGAACAAATTTATAGTTTTTTTCTTTGGTATTACAAAATAATATAAATCTAGAATTTCGAAATTCGAGATTAAAGAATAAAACAAAGGCTAAGGCTTGGCCTTTAGGCTACGCCTGGCAACAATGTGGTGGCCATTAGGCTGTTACTCATGGTTTAAAAAAGGCAGCCATGGCCGCTGCATAGGAAAGAAGAAAAGCAGCGGCATGGCTACTGGAGAAAATGAAAGAAAGAACAAAAAGGCTGCTAAGGTTTCAAGACTACTACCACAAAGGTCCTTGGAGCAACTTAAAATTCTTTTAAGGCTAAATAATAATAATAATAGATTGCATTTAAACCTTAAATTTGTTTGAGCTAAATGAAATTAAGTTTTGGGCCTGATATTAGGCTTAATGAAAAGAAATTAAAAGGGTTAATTTAGTATTTATAATAGCCCATTAATTTAAAATTATAATTTAGCCCATTAAAAAAAAAGAGGAATTTGGTTTCTTTTAGACCAATCTGGCCTGGTTCGATTCGCCCTGAGCTAAACTAGTTAGTAGTTTAGACTAGTCAATATTTGACCAATTAATCATTGACTGTTGACCCATTAAAGGTTGACTTTGACCCAAAATTTTTTTTATTTTGAGTAATTTTTTGTACAATTTTAAATTCAAATATTGGTTGGTTTATATATATTTTGAGATGAATTAGTTGAAGCAACAGATTATCAAATCTTGTAGAAATTAATTTATTTTGAAATATAAATAATTTTTATATATATAATTTCTGTGAATATCGATTAGTCTAAAGGAAGGTCCATATTTAATAGAATTCTATGTGAACTTGTGGTAATAAACACGTGATGATTATTTGGTTTTGTATGTGAATAATAAATCAACCCAAAGAAAGATGAATTATTTAACGTGTTCTTATTATCAGCATTTGATTACTACACTAAGATATCACTTGTAAGTTAATATTTTGGTCAAAGATGAAATATTAATGAAGTGCTAGGCATCTTGAGATGGGATCTACTTTTATTTGAATCTATTTTTGTTTAAAAGATAATATGAGCTTGTTTTATTTATTTATTGTTCTCTGTTCAGTTATGTCTGCTGTTAATTTTATTGCCAACATCAACTCAATTCCCATGCTAAATGGCTCTAATTTTAAATCATGGCATGGGAACCTTTCCATAGTTCTTGCAGTTATAGATCTTAACCTTACGTTAAAGGTTGATTCTCCCCTACTTCTTACAGATGAGAGTACTTCTGATGATAAAAGGGAAAAGGAAAGATGAGAGAGATCAAACTGCATTGTATTATGATTATGAAGAAAGTCATTTTAAAAGCATTCAGAGGTTCAATAACTGAAAAAGCAACTATGGCTAAAGAGTTTCTTGTATAAATTAAGTAAAGATTTGTCAAGAATGAAAAGGTTAAAATTAATACACTCTTAACAAGCCTAATTTCAATGAAATATATTGGTAAAGGCAATATTAAGAAGTATATCATAGAGATGTCTTATCTTCCTTCTAAGTTAAAAACACTTAAGTTTAAACTCTCTGAGGACTTCTTCATGTATTTGGTTCTAATATCCTTACCAACACATTTCAACCAGTTTAAAGTGAGATATAATTATCAAAAAGAGACTTGGTCTCTGAATGAGCTCATATCATATTGTGTTAAAAAAGAGGATTAGTTGAAGAAAGATAAGGCAGAAAGTGCTCACCTAGCCTTTACTCCTAAGGGCAAGAACAAGGGTAAGAAAAAGAAGAATGATAAAGAAGCTACAGATACAACATCCCAAAAGAAACAACAAAAGAAACCAAGTGATTCAGAAGGTGCTAATTGTTTCTTTTGTGGGGCTGAAGGGTATAAAAAGAGGCATTGCACTAATTATCATTCATGGCATGCTAAGAAACATATGCTTCTTAGTTAAGTATGTTCTGAGGTTAATTTAACTTTACTATCTAAACACACGTGGTGGATAGATTTTAGAGCAACCATTCAGATCAGTGTGCAGGGTTGCCTGAGTTACCAAAAACCAGTGATGGTGAAAGATACATCTACATGGGCGATGATAAGAAAGTTAAAGTTGAAACAATTGGAAAATTTAGATTGTTATTAAAGACTGGATTTTACTTGGATCTTAATGAAAATATTATTATTCCGTCTTTTAGATAGAATTTGATTTCTATTTCTGCTATGGATAAAGAAAATTAACTAATGAGAATTCCACTATGTTATGATATAGGAGATTGTGTTATATCTCTAAACCGAGAATAGAGAGACTTATGTCAGAAGAAATTCTTGACCTTTTATATTTCACAGATTTTGATATCTGTGTCAATTATGTCAAGGAAAAACAAACCAATAAAAGAAGATTTGAAGCCAATAGGCTTTGGATGTCTTAGATACAGACATTTGTGGGCCATTTCCTACAGTTGCTTAGAATAGTCAATAATATTTTATGACATTCATAGATGATTTTTCTAGATATAGCTATATATATATCCTCTATGAAAAGGCAAAATGTTTGGACATGTTCAAAAATTTTAAGGTTAAAGTTGAGAATAAACTTGAAAAAATAATTAAAAGTGTTGATTTAACCGTAATGGTAAATACTATTATAAATATGATAGTTCAGGTGAACAACTTCCAGGGCCATTTGCTAAGTTCCTAAAGGAATGTGGTATCATCCCACAGTACACTATGTCAGGTTCTCCCACTATGAATGTTGTTGCTGAAATATGAAATAGGATGTTTAAGAAGATGGTGTAGAGTATGATTTGTGATTCTACCTTATTAGAATCACTCTTGGGAGAAGCACTAAAGACTATAACATTATTTTTAATAGGGTTCCAAGTAAAGCGACTACCAAAACCCTTTATAAGCTTTAGATGGGTAAGAAGTCTAATTTAAAGCACTTAGATATATATAGATGTCTAGCTGAGACAATACCATATAGGCCTAATTAGAAGAAACTAGACTCAAGGACAGAGTTACTATTTTATTGGATATTCAAAATGATTCAATAGTTACAAGTTTTATGATCCTACAACTAAGTCGATTTTTAAGTCAGGAAATGCTTAGTTCTTTGAGGATGTCGAGTTTGAAGAAGAATATATTGATATTCCCATACTATTATTGGCATTGATTGAGATCTCATTTTTAACTTTGTTTAAGACACAATAAATCAAGACAATATTAGAGAACCCCTCATACATGATATTGTTCCAAAAAAACAAACTCTACTATCTCAAGAACCTATGCCATTAAGGAGATCCACTAGAAAAAAGAAGAAGTGCATTGCTAGATGATTACATTATATTTTTCTAAGAATATAAGATAGACATTGGAATAATAGAAGATGATCTAATCAATTTTTATCAAGCCATAAAAAATTCAAACTCTCAAAAGTAGATTGATGTCATGAATGAGAAGATGAAGTCCGTGAAAGACAATGACATATGAGATCTTGTCCTGTTGCCAGAAGGTGCGAAACTTATTGGTTGCAAATAGATATTTAAGACTAAGAGGGATTCGAAATGTAATGTAGATAGGTATAAGGCATATCTTATCGCAAAAGACTTTATATACAAGAAAAGCATCGACTAAAAAGAGACTTTCTTTTCAGTTTCTTCGAAAGACTCTTTTAGGATTATAATGGCATTAATGGCATATTATGATCTTTAGTTACATCAAATGGATGTAAAGACGCCATTTCTCAATGGTGACATAGATGAAACAATCTATATAGTGCAGCTAGAAAACTTTGTGTCTAAAGACCTAAAGAATATGATTTGTGTTATGCAAATTTATTGAACTTAAGAGTGTACAAATCTATTATAAAATAGATTAATGGTGACGAGTGTTGATCTCAGAAGGAGATGGATTTTAATTATGTGTTGAACTAATTTTCTAAGTGGGTGGTTGGAATTATGGTGAAAGTAATTTAATCTATTTTAAAATTAAAGTTGTAATGACAAAAATAAATTAAACTAACTTCTATTGTAATGAGGTGTTTTGGGTATCTAAATTCGTATCAACATGCACTAAGACTTAATATTCCTTATTAGTAACAATTAAATCATGAGGGGAATGTTCACTCCTTATGAAACATGGTCTATTTAATATCGTGCTAAATAGTAATAACTGTGTTATTACTGTCTATCAATAAAAAGTCAAAATATCTATAGAAATTAAAGGGGAAGAAGAAATAAATTTACCAAAATAAGCCTATAGAACATGTTGAGACTTCACTTTCAACCTAAGTTTAAAAGAAAATTAGCTACTCATATTTAAACTAAGGGTAAAATAAAAATTTTTTTAAAACACATAGAAAATATAAGATAGAGAAGGAATTAGAGAAAATGGAGCTCAAAAATAAACTCAGGAGTGTTAAATTAAGTAGGAAGCCCTCCTTTTATAGTACAACAAGTAAATCATGGCCATCAGATTAAAACAATTTGGACACACAGGATTGTGCTACGTGGTAATTTCTAATTGGTTTGAATACATCATCAAGGTTATCATCCCGTATATATGCATGTACCGTACATATATTTTTTTTAATCCACTAACATACTACCACGCCATTAGTCAACAATGCATAAATATTTTAATCCAATAAAATTGTAACACCTCATCAATTTAGTCACGTCATCAGTTAACGCCACATAATTAGTCAATGGCACATCATTCCTTCAATTAAATACTACTACATCATTGGTCAGTGCCATTTCCATGATCAATGCCATGTCATCGTATAGTATTTATGAACAGTGTCATGAACAGTATTATGAACAGTGACATTTATACTTTTACGCTCCTTTTAAGATTTTCGATTGTTCTGAGTTTAGATTTGCTATCCTTTTTGTTATCTAATGTCTCATTTATTATGAAATGACTATGATACTCCTAAAATACATAAAATATTTAATTATAATAAAATACACATAATTACAATTACAAGAAACTTAAATACATGAAAACAAGAACGTTAGTGGAACTTAAAGTGTAAAATAATAATTTTCTCCTTTATAAATATAACACTCACCAGTTTGCAAATTTAAAAAATCCATATATGGACTCAAGCAAGCATCTCGACAATGATATTTTAAATTTCATCAAGTGATCATCTCATTTGATTTTGAGATGAATTTGGTAGATAATTGCATATACTATAAGTTCTGTAAGAGCAAATATATTTTCCTGATTTTATATGTCGATGACATTTTGCTTGCCAGCAACGATATAGACTTATTGCACGATAGCAAGAGATTTGTAACTAAGAATTTTGAGATGAAAAATCTTGGCAACGCCTCTTTTACACTAGGCATACAAATACATCAAGATTGCTCTCGAGGTATTATAAGATTATTATAAAATAGCTAATCAAAATAGTTCTTAAGAGCATGACATGTAGATTTACAAACCAGGTGATACCCCTGTGATTAAGAAAGGCAAGTTTAGTCTCAATCAGTACCCCAAAAATGATTTTAAGAAAAAAGAAATATAGAAGATTCCTTATGCATCAGCAGTAGCAAGTTTGATGTATGCTCAAGTTTGTACGTGACTGGATATTATGTATGTTACTAGGATATTGGCCAGATATTTAAGTAATACAGGATTAGACCATTGGAAAGTAGTCAAAAAAGTCTTGCGGTACTTACAAAGAACAAAAGACTACATACTCACATATCGAAGGTCAGATAAGCTTGAGATCATTGGGTATACTAACTCTAATTTTGTTAGATGCCAAGATAATATGAGATCCTCTTTGGATTACATTTATCTACTAGCTAGATGTGATATCTCTTGGAAGAGTGATAAACACTCTCTTATAGCCTCTTCTACGATGACAACAAAATTTAATAGCATGTTATAAGGCATCTAATCATGGAATATGGCTATAAAATTTTGTTAGGGGCTGCATATAGTAGATGGTGTTGATAGATCACTTAAGTTCTTTTGTGACAATAAGTCAGCAGTGTTATATTCCAATAACAACAGAAGCTCGACAAAGTCAAAGTTTATAAACATTAAGTTCTTAGTTGTTAAAGAAAGAGTTCAAAGAGGATAGTTGTCTATTGAGCACATTGGCACAAACTCCACTTACTAAAGAATTGCCATCTAAGATGTTTCATGAGCACACTGCTCATATGGGTGTCATATTATTTAAGGATTTTAGTTTTAATAGAGTTTGTAATTTTTAAATACTTTTACAATATAGATATTTTCAGTTATTTTTAATTTATAGATATTTTTGAGTTATTTTTTGTACAAATAATGTTTTGATTTATTCACACTTTGAATTTGGTATGCCTTAATCTCACTATGATATAAAGTATAAGGTGGACCACTTAGAAATAGGATGTTAAGATCACATTGCATGAAATTTTCATATTACAGATCTATATCATGATCCATGTCATTCACTTGTATTGGTATAGTGATCTTTGATGGGTCGAGTTACGATAGATGTAACGAAGGTTACTTTAATCCTATGTTGATAAGATTGATAGACTGAATTGGTTATAGATACATTAGTAATATATCATGATCCATGTCATTCACTTGTATTGGTATAGTGATCTTTGATGGGTCGAGTTACGATAGATGTAACGAAGGTTGCTTTAATCCTATGTTGATAAGATTGATAGACCGAATTAGTAATAACAGTAAGGTTGAGCTCACATGATTATTTTTGTAAAATATCATTATAAGGTTACACATATAGCTCGAGTGGGAGATTGTTGGTTTTTTAATCCAATATTATTGGATGCTTAATCCAATGGGCTTATATGTGAATAATTATGTGTTCTGGTATCGTCTATTATGGCTTTAATGTATCTAACATGATATTGGTCTTTAATGTGTAGAAACCCAATAGTATTCTAATTCTATAATTGGTAAAATTAGTAATACCTAGTAACAATAATAGGAAAAGGTTATTTATATAATTGGTTATGGTCTCTAGGTCACATAAATTCTTTTTATTCTTTATGATATCCAATCATCAGAGTGAGAGAGTGTAGAGATAATTAAAGGACTCTCTAGGAGAACGTATAGATCTAAAAAGTCAATCACACAATTCTAAGTAAATATTTAGTGTTAGATTTAAGTATGTGTCCGCATATTATATTATTAATTCTTGATGATACGTGATATTCTTAAATTATAGGTGATAGTTTTTGCCAAAAGTTTTATTTATCTCAACAGTCTATTCCAAAAATCATGTTATTTGGAATAATCCTTCCTAAGTTTCTTGAGAGAGAAGCATGACAAGACATGGTTCTTTACAAAATTAGGTATCTACAGAAATAATAAAATGTGTTTAGTTGATTGTCTAAAATATTATATGATGGTTTAATTTATAAATATTATAAGACATATATTTTCATTTTTTTAATATACATGGCACCATCATTATTTTTTAAAAAAATAATATCACTTGGATGAGAATGTCTCTTTTAGTTATTGGATAAAAAAATTAATTAAATTTTAATCTTGTATTAATATACTCACACATGTAGTAAAATTATAAAGAGTGAACATAAATCAGCTCAACATTGAATTCAAATTTGTATTATGGCACTTGTGACCTTCATTATCATATAAAGTACATAATTGTACTATAATCATTTGATAAAAATCTAATAGCCATAGAAATATAAGGGTACAGAATTCTATTTTTTCCATAATCATTAGATTTTTATCAAACAGATTAAAAAACAGTTATATATCTTATATTATTATGTAAGGTAACAAGCTGTTATATATCTTATATTGTTATGCATTAGAATTATTATGCAAATGCAATCCATTCTTAGCCAAGATAGAAGATAGAAGCTACAAAATATGTTTTATCTTTTTATGTTTTTGCAAAATGAAAAATAATCAATAAAAAAATTCTAATGCATAGTAAACTCTTATTGTCACTCTCTTTTTATTCAATTTTTTACTATCTTACTAAAGCATAATCTTTATTTCATATTTTTCTATATATAATTTTTTTCTTTTATTCATTGTCTTTTATGGCTAGTAAAGATTAATTTTTTTATATTCATTAATTTTACATGTAGTAAAATTTATTGATGTTTATTTTTTAATGATGGGTTTTGCTATTTTTAGTTTATGATAACCTGTAATGAAAATCAATTATTTATAGTTAAATAAAAATATATGAAGGAATTGATTAGAATTGAGGAAATGAGAATGAAAGTGAAGAAAGGATTAATTAAGTAATTTTATCAAAAAGAGAAGAAATGTGTAGAGAGACCATTGATAGATTTAAAGAACCAGCCAAATTAGATTTAAAGACTATTATTTTGGATTTAGGTAGCTTTATATTTATAAATGAATTTGATCTTAAGTAAAATTGTATGTATCTCCTCACATGCATTATATGAACAAAAAATTATTACTACTTTTCCAATTCATGTGCATTCATTTACCCTCTATCTTTGCTAATACTTTGATAGACCAATTCTTGTGTTATTAGATGAAAATTATACTTAAATTTTTTAAAATTATTAATTATATTAGGATAATAAAATAAAAGGAATAAATTAATAAATAACAAATCATAATTTTTAGTTACCAATTATTATACACACAATATAAAATATAACAAATTTTTCACTTATAATTAAAATTTAGGATTTAAAATTCTAGGAGTTATTTACAATGTTATAAATAGACATTTATAATATTGTAAATTATGATGTTATGAAAAGACTTTTATGATACTGTAAATTATTTTGTAATATTGAGAAATTATAAAAAACGTAATTTTCATTGTCATGAATATGTTCCAGATTTTAATTCCGAACATGAAGTTGAGTATACAAAATATAATATGTAGAGAGATATTCATTCACGTGAAAGTAAATTTACTCAGATACTATCCTTTTTGGTGATTACCAAATTATTTTATAACATAACTGACCGTAATTATTCTAGAACTTATATTATTTCGAAAATTGGCTCAAAATTGAGGTCATTTTAATAATTTTACTTATTTTTTTCCGGTCCTTTCCACCTGAGCTGCACAATCACTGCGGTTAGATCTAAGTCGAACGGTAGCGATTCGACAATCCGACGCGCAAGAAATTCATCTAACAAAATAAATAACTTAATGAGCACGGAGCCCTCAACGATCCAAGCCCTCTTGCCTTGCCCATCCGCATTTCATAGGAACGGAGAGTCGGAAGGCTGCCGCTGCGTCGGGCAAATTAATGTATACCACACGGAATCGAATCGCAAGTCCAGCGCTATGGCTAATGATATTGTTAACGATCACCATGGCGATAGGGAGGGCAGAGCGTGTAAATAATTCATCTTCTGTAGGTCAATTTTGGTCGACTGCGAAGGAGGATGAGGATCTACCGCGCAAGGCTGAACGAAACGACGATTCCATGGCGGCTGCTGTCGTTAATGACCATGATGAGCTCGACGGCGGTTTTTCTTCCATCGATGGAATGTTACAGTGGGCTATAGGTGCTATTTCCGTCAATTACTTCGTAATTTAATTTTTAGTGCTAGTTTATTGTGATACAGTTCTTCATTTTTGTTTTTTTTGGAAATTTGTACTAATTTCGTTTTTCAAAATTTTTTTTCATTAATGCATTAGGTCATTCTGATCCAGCCAAGTTAAAGGAAACGGCACAAGATGTCCAGCGTCTATCTCCTAGTGAGTTGAAGAAACGTCAAATGGAAATAAAGGTCAAATATTCTCTTTCGCGCCATTTACTGCTCTGTAAGAAGTTACTATCATGTGAATGTGATGTTCGGATTTTGAAATTATGAATTAGTTGAGTTGGTCTTATGTACTCTTTTAGTTTTTCTTAAAACTAGTTCATTAATAGAGAGTGTAGTTAATGCTATGGACTTTAGTTAGGTGGTCTCACTTACTTGGTGTTCTTGCTTCTTCAAACTTTTCTAGGACATATGCATTCCTCTTTCTGGAACTTGATTGTAAATTTGTTGTTGGCATTAGTTATTGTTTAAACTGTCTGATAGTGAAAGAAATAAACTTGCATATTCGAGCAGCTTCAGTTACAATCAGAAGAATAGAGACAAGAGGGTGCATAAAGTGAAAGGGCTTATGGCTTTGAACTATTGATTTATGGGGATGCATATAAGATGATTTAATCCACTATATTTGTGCATAATCTGGGATTTCTTTTTTTTACCTTTTAAGAACATATCGGTAAAAGTTTACAAGTGCTTTTGTTTGTCATTTTCTGCCTGTTGGTAGCATATGTTTAAGATGTTTGATTATGGTTGTGGTGCTAATACAGGAACTTATGGAGAAGCTGAAAATGCCATCAGATGTGCAATTGATGCAAATTGCAATAGATGACTTGAATAATTCAACTCTGTCTTTAGAAGATAGCCAGCGTGCACTACAAGAACTTTTGATACTTGTCGAGCCCATAGATAATGCTAATGGTTTGCTTTCATTTTCTCATTTTATGCTAGTGGGACAAAAACTCTCCAATTCGCATGATGGTTTCATGGATCTGCACTTAGGCCTTTAATTTACTATTTAAGTAGTTCTGTTGCAACATATTGCTGTGGTATCCTGTGCTCTTGGGATGCTATGTTTGATGGTTCACTGCAGCATCTGAAATTTCTCTGGATCTTACTTCTTGTGGATTCCATTGATCTTTCTCTGGAAATTGGTATATGGTTTTGAAACTTAAATAGCTGCGGTCATTGGTATACCACAAACTTAGAAGATGGTATATCAGGTGTAATCATGTTAATTTTGCTTATTTGGTGGAGTAAATGGCTCACTTATCGTATCTATTTTTTTCCCCCAGATCTGGGCAAACTTGGGGGCCTTTCTGTTCTTGTAGGACAACTTAATCACCGTGATACGGATGTAAGGAAAATTTCTGCATGGATTCTTGGGAAAGCAAGTCAAAATAATCCATTAGTTCAGAAGCAGGTTCATTCTTATTTTTTATTTTATTTTCCTTCAATTTATAGAGGTGGATTTTAGTCGTCAATATTTAACATTTTGTCAATGAAGTTAATCGTTGATATTTTATTGTCTTTGCAATTAGAATATGTTTGTCTATTCGTTTTATGGAGGATTTCACGTTTTGTATTTAAGCTGGTTGTGGTTATTAAAAAGTGATTTACCACTTCCGTGTCACAGGTCTTGGAGCTTGGGGCATTGTCAAAGCTAATGAAGATGGTTAAATCCAGTTTTGTAGAGGAAGCAGTCAAAGCATTATATACTGTTTCAGCATTGATCCGAAATAATTTAGCTGGTCAGGAAATGTTTTACACAGAAGCTGGAGATTTGATGCTTCAGGTGACTGCAGAGTAGAGAATGAAACAGAGCGTTTAAATTCATATATATGTATCCCTGGCAATTTCAACTGACGACAATTGTTTTCAGGACATATTGGGTAACTCAAGCTTTGATATCAGACTCCACAGAAAAGCGGTGTCTCTGGTTGGTGATCTGGCCAAATGTCAATTGGAAAATATACATAAAGCTGAGCAGCCTTTGTTCCGCGATCGCTTCTTCTTGAAGTCTGTGGTTGATCTAACAGCATCAGCTGATCTTGATATACAGGAAAAGGTGTTTCTACACATTGTTTTCTGTGGTTTAGTGTTCTGCACTTGTCTGTCCATTGTTTATGGTGCTGTATTGTTGCTGAATACGTGTATATTAATTTCAGTGCTTTTTTTTCCCCCCTTTCAAAAAGAACTGCAAGTGGCTGCCTATAATATTAGGATATTTAGATACTGCCTATGCCAATTTTAGGCTCATGAAATATAAATCATGAGAATAGTTTCAAATTTGGCTGATAGCACACATTTCATTTTAATTGTGTTGTAGGCCCTTGCGGCAATTAAGAATATTCTGCAGCTCAGGACAACTGAAGCACTAGTTTTAAAGGACTTTTGTGGTTTGGATACTGCCTTGGAGAGGTTGAGGCTGCAGCTGCAGGAAGTAATGCTAGAGGAATATCAAAGAGATTATGCAATGGATGTGGAAGCCCTCCGTAGAGAAGTGGAGTTGATTTTCTTCAGAAAGCTGGGTAAGGTAGGAACTAGGCTTTGTTGGAATAAACTGTAAATTGACATTACATATTACTAATACTGTCAGAGTGACAGATGACGGCGGTTCCAACATGATTAGATGATTTTAGTCTTTCGCCAACACGCAACAGAACTGTTTCATGGTGCTTATGTTTCATGTATCACTTCTGAGCTTGTACCTGTACATTTTAGTAACTTTAATATCAAGTTTCTAACAAGGAGGATAATGACATGGTTTTATTCAACTCCTGAGCTTTCACTTGTATTTTGCAATTTTGGGAGTGGAATCTTACATTAGCATGTGAACTTAGTGTTTATACATGGAAAGAAGAGAGGAGTTTTATGTGTGCAGTAGTGTCAAGTTTCTTTCTTTCTTCTTATAAACATAGCACTATTGGTGATTTGTGGCCAGACGTATCTCGTCTTGTTATTTGTATAAAATTCTTATTTCAGTTGCAAATGAGGTCTCTTGCTTCCTTCCCTCGCTTATCATCTCCTTTTTCTTTTCAACCGTAGACAGTCTACAAATTTCTCGTGTTACCCGAACCGAGGCCTTCTTTGGTATTTCATGGATGGGATTGATTAATTGATTGATTGAATATCAGTCCAATTCTATGTTTGAATACTTAAGTGCATAATAATAGAATTAAATTTGACCACTTGATAAGTTATTGTTTGTTGTGGTGAATAGCATAAATAATTGAAATCAATTGTGAATTTCGCGGTGTTTATTGTTTTATTGAAAGGTAAAAAAATGGGTACTGCAAAAATATCAAAATTTTTAAAATATAATGCAAGATTAGAACAATGGGAAAATCGCTACGAACCGTCTCCTTTTTCTTTCTTCACTCTTCTTCCTCTATTTCACCCACTGATATGTGGCATGTCGTCTGTATTCGTTTCTGTAGTCCTTTTCGGCTCGAAGGCCTGATCCAATTGCATGGAGAATGCAAATCATAATTTCAAGCTAATTCCCCACAAGAATTTTATATTAGATTGAAAACCCAAAGCACAATGTGACAATGGCGGGTTGACAAGACTCGAAAGCAACAAAAATATTGGATTACATCTGTCAATTTTCTTAGGTCTGCATTAGAATCCTGATTCTTCAAACTATAAAATCAGGGCAAGTCAGATATATTGGATTACATCCGTCAATTCTCTTAGGTCTGCATTAAAATTCTCATCCTTCAAAGTATAAAATCAGGGCAAGTAAGATTTATAATAATTTGAGGGTATTCTAAAATAATTAATTTATTAGAGGCAACCAAAATAAACCTTCTAAAATAGGGTTTTCCACTTATTTTGTAAATTCACCGTGATTTCAGAAAATATTTTTAATAGATTCACATTGAAATTTAGAAATGAACAAAAAAATATATAGATCATTAATATATTTTATCCTTCTTATAATTTTTTCCACTTAATTGTATTTGATTATTAAGGTTGCATTAAGATAAGTTTTATTTGACCATTTTATTATAATAATATAAAACAACTAAACTTTGTAAAGAACATGAACTCTTGTATTTAATAGTTTAGGTATTTACTTAATTGGTCCGCCTATATTGGAACAGTTGCAACATACTATACTTTCTATCGCAGTTCTAAAAATATTGTTGGATACAAGGTATGTTCATCTAACGGTCAAGATGAGTCAATGCATAAATAAAGTATACACTAGGAACCATTGAGTCCGGTTTCGTATATATCTAATTGATGGTAGGGAACCATCCATTTGAAAAATATGATCGGGAAAAAAGAATAGTAACAATGTAGGGGAAAAAAAAGATTTAGAGTTCAACTGATTGTGCTTAAGAAATGATACAGAGGCATCGAAATTGAAATAAGACAATCACAATTTTACAAGAGGGAAAAGACTTTGATGATTTACCTATGCTTCAACTTGGGATGTAAGCCATATGAATTGGATGGCGATTTTATTAATACAGTAGGTTGAAGTGATTTTCCTTTGAGAAATAATTAGGAGACACCGAAATTGAAAGAAGACAATTGCAATTTTTTGGGAGGCGGGAAGATTCTGATGATTTGTATATGAATACTGGCTATCACAGGTATTAATCCAATGTCGAATTTCTAAATGTAGCAGTCAAATGCAACCTATATTTCATGATACTGAAAGTTTAGGAATTAGCCATATCTGAAAAGAGAGGGATTATTACGTCTATTTGATCTGTTGATATGCCATAGAAGTGGATGCAACAAGTAATTCTTAAACTTTTTTAAAAACTATTTAATTTTGTTTTAAAGATTTAATAGTCGTAATTAGATGGGGAGAGCCGATTATGTTGATTTGTTAGAATGTGAGAAGGTGAGATTGGTAACAAGGACTCAATTAATTTCTAGGAGAAAAAAAATAAAGAATGATCATTTGTTTATGGCGGTAATTGATAAGGTCTTAGTTCCACGACGTGTTGTTTTTTGCCTGTTTTTTTTTTTTTTAATTGCTCTTCTGATGTCTAATTGTGTATCAAGGATATTGGTGTATGAATTTAACTTAGTTCTGTTGTTTGACTGCACTTGGTTGATGTAAACATGACTTGCTTGCTTTTACAAGCACGCATGTTGAGAGGATTTCGGAATGATCCCCATTCAAATGATTTTATGATTGGTAAATCAGGCGGTCTGTTAATGAAAATAATTAAATTTCCTTTTAGAGCTTCATGGACCATGAGTGATTTACATCATAAACAAGTGTTTATTTGTTAGGAACAATTCTTTTTCTAGAGTCTGATATGCTTATTCCTCTTTGATGTATAGACTACAATTTTGGACATGAAGTAGTTCAGCAACAAGAATTTAAGGCAACTGAGATATGAGTTGGTCAGTGACCATCGATAAATTGATGGAGTTTATATGACGGCAATGATGTTGTGTTGTTTTTTTCATTTTTTGCTTTTATATGGTGTGGATATATCACTCCATAGAACATTATACAAGTCTTTGAATTTTTAGAAGTTCATGCAATAAGATAGCATATAAAATTAATATTATGGATTCTTAGTAAGGGTGTTTCGAGTTTGTCAGCTTGTGTGAGTATTTAATGCTTCCATCTTGCATAGGTTGGCATGGTGAGCAAAGGGAATCTAGAATTCAGAGTGTTATCCATTGAGGAGATCGACGAGCAGTTGACTGCTTGCAATTTCCACCCTACAATCAGTTGTGCAAGAGGAAATGAAGGTTTTCAAGATTAAGGTTAAAGTAATGATTTTCTTTTTTAAATTTTTTTTACGTTTATTTCAGTTGGTTGCTACAAGTGTAGATGATATGAAGGTGTCCTCTTAATTAGCTTTGCTAGCTGATGCAGCGAAAGTGCTGCCACTGAATGGGTATGATTATTATTATTGTTGTTATTGTTGTTGTTGTTTTTGTTGTTGTTGTTGTTGTTGTTGTTGCAATTATATGTCATGGCTGCATCAGTGTGCAAAACATTAATCAACTATTGCATATATTAGTACTTTAAGCAATAAAAGAGCAGATAATGTTAATATTATAAAGCCTTCATAAGCGTTTTCTGAATTTTGTCAGCTTATGTGACCATTTCATGCTTCCTTCATCTTTTACAGATTGGTGTTGTGAGCAAGCAGAATCCACAAATTAAAGCGCCATCCGTCGATGAGATTAATGAGCACTTCACTGATGTACATAGTGAGAGTAGAAGTTCGTTTAATGGCCACCCATAAAGGCTGGAATGAGAAAACTAAAAGAGCATTTATTCCCTGCGTATTTAATTCATAATTTTAAGTCCATTTGATTGTGCACACAGCCATTAGCCTCCAAAGAAGAAAACAAGACGTTGAAAAAGAGGTTAATGTTGGTGTAATACCCGTTTTAATTAAAATGATTTGAGATAAAGTACAACTTCTTGATTTATCTATTTGTCTATTTTTTTAAAAAAAGAATTTTTATAAAACCTAAACTCTTTTTCTCTCCCCTACATTAAAATCCTTTAACATAATAACCGTATCATAAGTAAAGAATTCTAGGGTTTTTTGTTTAGATATATTTGAATAAGCTTTGAGGTAATTATCTTCTCTAATACATATTTTCTAATCTCATTTGTTTGATAAAAATTACATGAATTGTTTTCTTTATATTAGCTAGGTGTTATAAGGTATAAATATTGTGATTTTATTACTATCTTCTGTTTATTTTTTATTGAATTCTGCATGAGAGTTTTTAAAATACTAAATTAGACATCCTAAGGTTTTTAATGATATATTTTACGTAAAGAGATTCTAAGAAATCAATTTATTCTAAATTTTTGAATTTAGAATAGTGGTGGTGGAAAATTCTAGTTTTCAACGGTATGTCTAATTTCGCGATTTTATTTAACTATGCAAATGATATCTGAAAATTATGTTGATTTTTACATTTAATCTTTTTTATGTCTATGTATTGCATGTTTAATTCATAATTTTTGGTTGAGTATAAAAATTATTAAAAATCATTATCTAGGGCTGCTACAGTTTTGGAAACTGCTTTCCAGAATTACGATTGCTGATACAAAAATTAGTTTAAGCTGTTAAAAGACTTTAAAATAGCCTATAAAAATTATATTCTTATAATAATATGAATTCTCTATCATTTAAATTTTTATTGGGTTGGCATTAATTTATAAATTTTTGAAATATAAAACATGAACCTGAAAGTTCCTAGATAGGTTTGGTAGTCTCTCAATATAAATTCATTTAAAATAGTTTTACATCTTTAAAAATTCTAGGAATTTGATATGCTTTTTCTTGATGTTTCCAATGTTGTAAAATCAAGTGATCTAATTTTTATGAGTTCTATTAGATATTTTATAAATTTCCAATTCAACTATCTTTGTTTTTATCATTGCTAGACAGTGTTGAGAATTACATATAAAATTCTTTTTTTACATTATATTTTGACTTTTATTCTTCTTTTTGAATTTTATGTGAAATGCTATACATGTTTATAATTTCATTTCCTTGAGTTTACAATTTTTTAACGTATGATTAGCTTAGTAAAAATCAGCTTATATAGGATGGTCAAATTTAGACTAGCTTTGATGGTTTAGTACTTATGATTAGACTTGATTATGTTAGATTTATATCAAGGTTAGAATGAGTAATGATATTGATAAAAATATGTCTTGATGCTTTAGGACGAGGTGAGCATGTGATTGAGGTTACTGCTCTTTTCTTTATTGTTGAGATCAAGATAAGTAAATTCATGCGTAATATATATATTTTAGTAATAAATTACTTTCATTTTGAAGTATTTATTATGTTGAATGAAAAGTATATAAAATTGATTTATTTAGTCTATTTCAATATTTTATTTAGTAAAATTATTCTTTAAAATTATTTATCACAAAACTTTATTTACTAAAAATCTATTTAATAAATTGTCTTTAAAATGAAAATTTTGATCAAATTTTTTTAACTCAAATACTTTGAAATAGTTATCAAATATTTAAATGTAATTTACTAAAGTTTACAAATGATTATAAGTTCAAGGATAGTTTTAAATATTTTGACTCATTGTTCATAGTAATGTTATGTCATGTTATATTATGTTACGAAATGTTAGTCAGATTATGTGCATATATGATGTGTTAATGATTCCCGCAGGGCACAGTACCCTAAATAATATTATATGACTGAGTCACCGGGTTTACAGGTAATACTATATGACATGAGCTAACTATATATATTTTATATGTTTCAAACGCTATTATTATGTTTAAGGAATTTAAATGATTTTATGATTTTATGATTTAGTTTTGCTAAAAGATGATTTACAAAGGTAATTTCTCTTATCTGTTATTATGTCTCACTAAGAAATTCAATCAATGTTATTTTTTTAGGTTTTTAGTATTATACATCAATTTACTTACTGAATTGACGGTTCACTCCTCGTTACCACATATTTTAGCAAATAAAGTTAGATGAAATGAAATCATAGTCTTAGGATGAAGAATAAGAGCATTGTTCTATTGGGGATTAATGTTATGTTGATTCCATATGAACAATTTAGTTTCCTTTAGGATGATAATTATTTAAAGATATGTTATTTCACAATTTATTTATAATCTTTTGGAGGTTTAGAATAATTATTATTGATTATTTTCTTATAAGTTTTAACAATGAGAATGATAATAAAATGCAGTTTCACTTTAATTTTACCTTGTTACCTAAATAGTAAAATTAGGGTTTTACAGTTGGTGTGCAATGCTAACCAAGGAGAAGTGGCTTGTGTTAGTAGTTACGAGTGACCTTTACTAGATTATTGCCTTGATTATTACTATTTATTTGTGCTTTTGATGGACATTGTTATGAGAATGATGAATGCAATTTTAATAAGTTTCTGCCTTGCGAGTGGCAATTTTTTCTTAGAAATTTGAAACTTGGTTCCACTTTATTATACTTGCAATTTCTTGGAATGGTCTTAGTGGATTCTTGTTAATGAATTTAATTGAGTTAAAAAAAAATCTACAATAGTAAATGGCAAATTTTCTATCAATTTGTCGAAGGCTTGGACTTATTTTGATGTGGTATAATTGGAATATGCATGTTCGATAGATAATTGTTTTTGTTACTCGGAGGATGTTAAGATTTTATCAGTTGTAAAGCATTTTTCCTGATCTGTATGTTCGAAAACATTAAATTTGCTAGAAGAAGAAAATGGATTTGAGATGTTGTCATTTGCAATTTGGCTTCAAACCGAAGTGAATAAGAAGTCGATGATGCCCTCTCAAAACATAATGAATATCGATCTACATTTGTATCTTTATATATTAACTTAGGATTTTATAGTCTCATTTAGCAACCGGCTAGTTTACTTGTCCACTATTGTGAAAAAATTTTAATATACTTGCAATCACATGAATTTAAAATAGAGTAATTGTAATAAGGTCGAACCCACATGTATTATTATAAATTGAAAATTTTAATTTAAATATAAAATTAATATCAATTCTAACCTAGTTGAGTAAATTGAGTTTTTAAGAGAAATTAAACTAATTAAACTAAGAAAATAATTAAAGTAAAGGAGAATTCAATAACATAAAAATTACTAAGGTTTCATAATTCACTACTATTCAACTAGTAATAATTTAATTATTAATTATATGTCATGATATACAAATTAAGCCTAATTAAAATTAATTTTGTGTAAGTTCTTTTTTGGTTTAGTAGTATAATATTTAAGTATTTTATGTAAACATATTGAATAATAAAAGTTAAAGTTTTTCTAAGCACTTTATGTAAATAGTTTAACGAAAGACACATAATTAGAGATAATCATATATAAATTTCATAAATCTAAATATAGATTTAGTTAAATATTAATCTTAATAATTAATAATGCATTACAAATTAATAAAAGAAAGATTTAATAATATCTAACTAATCATGTGAAACAAAAACTATAAATATTAAAACATAAATGTAAGGAATTAATTAAATAATAAAAATAACTACATATACTTAAATTGGGAGTAAAAAAATTAAAAATAAAACCAATCATGAGAATATTAAATTGCTGCAGCTTTTCTCTTTTCTTGGTCGAATGTTTCTCTCTCTCTCTCTCTCTCTCTTTTTTGTTTCTGTTTCTAGCTTATCTTTTTATAATGCCCAAAACCATGTAATTATTGACCGAATCCTATTATGAGAATATTCTAATCACTAAACCAACTCCTACAAGTTAAAGTCTAAAGCCTGCCACGTATTTGAAAATAATCAAAAGCCTCAAACTATTGATTTGTTTCCCTTATTCTATTTTGACTTTCAATTCAAAGGCTTAATTATAAGCTTTGTTTAATCTACTGCCCCCTTTAGCCATAAACTTCTTCTTTGTTTGCACAAGCTTGGGTGATTTAATTGATTAGCTTCAGTTTCTTCGGATTGAATTTCATGCACGTTTACTTAATTGCTTCCATAAATTGATTTAATCTCCAATACTATCCAATTGTTATTCCTTATGCACTTTTCCTCTATAATCTCCAATTAATTCTCTATTCAATAAAATAATTCAATTAATTAAAAATAACAAATAAAAATAGCTAACAATTATATAATTAAGAGGTAAAAGATGTATAAATTATATACTCATCATCCACTAAGTCATTTAGATCATTTGATGGAGTCGCTTTATATCCAATAGCATTTTATAATGGAGACAAAAAAAAATGTGATACATTACAATTGTTGCAACGTAGGCAAATTTTATTTCATTAAATCTTCAAACTTCTTCTTTATTCAAATAAAAAAAATTTGATTTTTTTATAATTATATCTTAGAGGGGAGTGGTTTATAAAAATGGTAGGTGGAAATATGTTACTGTTCTACTTTTGTTTTTTTTATTTTATTTCCCTTTGGTTGGACAACTCAAGAGTTCTTGAGTCCAATAAGCTAGTATAAGATTAGTATTTATATCGTTACGTTGTTATGATTTTACTTGCTAATTATTTGGTGTTCTAGTCAAGTTCTATTTGATTCTTACAGAGGCCAAGGCTCCGTTATAAGCCAAAATTTCTTCGTGGTTTATCTGTCATCATAGATTTGCAAAAACAAAAGAAAAACGCCCTTATGCCCCTTGATATGTACCACAGCGATATCAGAGACAGGGCATGGACTCTAAAGTTGAGAAGTAGGAGAATGAAGTGGGTTTTTTGTGCACTAGACAACAACAAATTATAGAAAAGCTGGAGGAACTATTTGAAAAAATTAATGAAATCTATTCAAGCTCGTGACGAAGAAGAAGTTGTGGCTCTACTCCATCGACAAGAAGAGTGGGGTAGCCATTCCAATGAAGCTTGTCAAGGTGGATTGCCACAGCCTTATCAAGCCAAATTTATCAAATTGAATTTTCCACGTTTCCAAGGTGAAGAGAATACAACAAGTTGAGCCTGTAGAGTAGAATACTTTGAATTTTATCATACCCATGAATAAGGTCGAGTCATAAGTGTATCAATTCATCTAGAGGGGAAGCTCAAGTTTGGTAGTAGACAATTAAAATGAGAGGGGAGATGTGAATTGGCATGCATTTAGAGATGTATTAGACGCATAATTGGATCCTAATTAGTTTCAAGATTTCTATAATGATTTGGCTAAGCTACAACAACTGGCAACTGGTCATATGAAAGCTGTTACCGAAAGTACGCCACCTTGATCAAGCACACCAATTCTGCTGCTTTTTTAGTGGGTTAAAGGAGTCTATAAGAGCTGCAACCTGCAACCTTTACAGACACAATTGGTGTTGTAGGTCTATATAAAGCTCAACGTTTATCGCAACAGAAGATTCCGTCAGTTGGGGAATTCTAAAGGAATGCTGGAATTAAAAAAAAAAAAAAAGTATTAGGTATTCCAAATTGTCCTATTCGACAAATTTCTACACCTGAAATCCAAGATCATCATGCAAAATAGTTATATTACAATTGCAATGAGAAGTTTATATACTTGGGCATCGATGTAAGAAACTGCTCTTGATTGAGGTTTGTAATAAGGAAAAGGACGGGGACAAAACAATAGATGATGATAAGACTCAACAAGAATCTAATAAAGCAATTCCAGAAATTTCTTTTAATGCTATTGTGGGAATAACTGCAGTTAAGACTATGGGAGTAAGGCAAAATTGATTAGACTTTTTCAAGTTTGTATTGACTCAGGAAGCACTCATAAGTTTATAAGTGAAAATCTGGTGCCGAAAGTAACCCTCCAACTAAACAACAAAGGGCGATTCGAAGTTATGGTTGCTTCAGGTGAAAAAACATCAAGCTCTAGTTTGTGCACTAAAGTCGATTTAAATTTGGTGTGCCTATTTTTGTTGATCTATATCTATCTGTTACCATTATAAGTATATGGTATTATATTTGGTACACAATGTTTACGTATACTTGATCCTGTTTTATGGGATTTTGTTAAGTTGTATATGAGTTTTAAGGTGGCCGAACAGGAAATGGTCCTTTAAAGCTTATCTACTCCTAAAAATAAATTAATTGGTAAATTTGGAAGTAATGAGCTTTGTAAAAGTAGAAAGGTGTTGATGAGATTGAGGATAAATCTGTTAAAAGCACGTGGGATGAGATATATTCAGATCCTATTCAAATCTCCATCGTATCCATCACAAGAGCTTAAGCAAAAAAATTCAAAGAAGTGCTTAATGGGTTTATTAAGCAACTTAAGCTCAATTAATGGGTTTATTTGCCTATTGCTATTTTTATAATAGCCAATAACTTTCCTAACAATACAAATTTATAATATTATCATTACTTCCAAAATCACTTTTATTCATATTTATTATAAATTAAAAAAATGCATGAACAAAAATTAAAATAAAAAATTAACTATTAAAAAAAAGAACTATATGTTTTGATGTAAAAAAATTAATAATAAAATATTTTTCTTGCACTTACGTTATAAACATTTTCTTATAATAAATATGTAAAAAATTATTATAAAATGATAAAAATTATTATAAGAAAACTTGAATGATAAATAGAATAAATTATTATAAAATAAATAATAAAATATTTATCTTGTATTACATTTAATTTTAAAGTATTATAATATTTATTATAAGAAAATGTTTACAAAATAAAAAATACAAAAGTTATTATTAATTTTTTTCACATCAAAACATATATTTTTATTTTTAATACTTAACTTTTTATTTAGTTTCTATTCATATGATTTATTTAATTTATAATAAATATAAATATTTTATGAATTTAAAAATAAGGATAATATTATAAACTTATACTATCAGGAAGATTATTAGCTATTATAAACATAACAGAGAGTAAATAGTATATATTGATAATAATAGAGAGAAAACTGACATTCTTCCTCTTTTTTTATTTTATATTATTATCAAATATGATATAATATGTTGTTAATGTAAATATATTTTAACGCATTTATTATTAGTTAGTAGTAATGTTATGTTTATAAATTTTAAATAAATTATTTTTTTTTACAGATTAGTGAATTTTTGCATATTTAAAGAAGTAAATCCATATCCAATCTATTAGCTATGGATTTTAGAATTTTTAATCCAATCTAATCCACTAATCTACGGATTGAATTTTTAGGTGCGGATTAGACAAATTAAACAAATCAGATTAGATCCCTTTACCTTCCATAGCTAATGGAGTTGGACAAATTGTCTTTGATAATGTCTTTTAAGCTTCAAGGAATGTCGAAGGCAATTGTTTGTGACAAAAACACTACACCAGTATATCTTAGTCTAAATCATTCAAGTTAAATGGTACTAATTTTAATTTCAATTTAGCAGAGCACCCTCAATCTAATGGCAAAGTGAGCGAGTAAAACGTACAACGGAGATGTAGTTATGTGTTTTGCTGGACCCAGACAAAAAAAGAGGAGTAAGTGGTGATCTTGGGCAGAGTAGTGTTATAATACAAGTGTGCACTCAACAATTAAAACAACTCATTTTAAAATTGTTTAGGATGGCCACCTCCGGCATTGTTGAGTTATATTTGAAGCGTGGATAAGGTTGATGCAGTTGGGAAAGAGTCTAGAACTCATGATCAAATTATCAGTAATTTGTGTGCAATATATAAAGAAGCCCAATCACCTATAAAGAGGGTGTATGATTTCCACCACAAAGATAGTGAATTTAAAGAAGGGGATTGGGTTTATTTAACGCTTTAGCCATACCTACAAGCATCAATTCAACTAGATAAAACATGAAGTTAGCTTCTCTATACAATGGCCCGTTTCAGGTCCTTAAAAGAATTGGAAATGTGGCATACAAGTTAGATCTACCAAATGAATCTCAAATTCATCTTGTTTTCCATGTTTCTAAGTTGCCAATAAGGATTAGAGAAAAGCTATTGGTGCAAACTTAGTTGCCAATCATTGTGGTTGATGTTGAATCATTGTGCCGAATGCCATAAACAATTTTTGATGCTTGATCGTAGAAGGAAGAGGAAAATTGTTATTGGTTCAAACTTAGTTGCCAATCACTGTTGTTGATGTTGAGTCATTGTGCCCAATGCCAAAACTAATTTTTGATACTTGAACCAGTAGAAGGAAGAGGAAAATTCTCATCCATTGGCAAGGGTTGTCGCGAGGCTACGTGGGAAAATATAAAAGTAATTCAAAAGCAATTTTCAGAATTTGGCTTAAGGACAAGGGTCCTTTTAAGACGGAGGAGTTGTTGCATGTCTACTTTTGTGTCTTTTATTTTATTTCTCTTTAGTTGAGAGTAAGTCGAGTGGTTGAGTCCAATAAGCTAGTATTGGATTAGAATTTATATCATTCTGTTGTTACAATTATACTTGCTAATTATTTAGTTTTCTAGTTGTAACTCCCTTATTCAATAGTGATGGAAGTAATGTGAAAGGATATTAGAAAATTTTCAAGTTCTGTCAGGTTATTGCAAAAACCAAGACAATTGAATAAGCCAAACTTTCTCTCTCTGTGGTTTATCTGTCATCATAGATTCACAAAAATAAGAGAGAAATACCCTTCAATAAATACCAAAATATCAACGTCCTTAATATATTATTTATTAATACAAATTAGTGGTATTATAGTACATCAAAATAGGATTCGACATTTTGATTAATCTTGAACCAAACTACACTGAATTGAAATCTTGAGCTGTTTTAGTTTTATCTTTTTCATGGTTTTGAATTTCTATGTGGTTTAAGTTAGTCAAAACCAAATGATTTAATAATGTGGTTTGGTTTGACAGTTTTAATAACAAATAAATATTAAAATTTTAAAATCCAAATATTAAAAATCATAATCTATCCAAAATGCTGTAGTTGGCATGACCAAATTAGATCCAGATCCTGGTGCACCTATAATTGAGTATGTATTTGTATTGATGTTTTTAAATACTTAAATTGTAAATTACATGTTGATTTTTGAATATCTAAATCCGGATGGAGCGAAACAAAATGTGGGATTTTGTGATTAGGCGATGGAAACAAATAACAATGTTGCCAGTAATCATTAGATTCAATGTTGTTGCCCTTATGCATATCGTACTTCAACTAGCACTGGACTTCATGAAGCTAAATGAAACAACCTACCCTGAACTTTGAGGGTAAGTCTTTTTAATTTCATCTAACATTATTAGATAACCTTATCAATAAGGATTTTGTTGAAATTTCGATATTTTCCCCCATATTTTTTACATTTCTAACCTACAAATCTGTAAAATAGGCACTCCCAAAATAATTAATATATAACCAACTTCATTTATTAATCTCCTCAATCAAAATGTCACTCATCATAGTAAATAATAGACTTACATGATCTTATCCAAATTTCAACTAACATCTTAAAAGTATATGAAAAGTATACTACATATGATGCCAACATATATTAAAAATTCATAATAATTAAATCATAATATAGTTATACAGTCCAAAATGAGATAATCAAAACCCACTAATAATATAATACATTTCTCCTAGCACCATCACGTGCCAAAACACAATAACTATAATTGTTAGGTTAATTGATGTACCTACAATCTTTTGGGAGGGGAGAAAAGGGGAATATAGTAAAATAGGGTAAATATAAAATTCAATGAGTCAATAAGAGATTTTGAAAATAAATTTACTTAAAAATAATCAAATTATTACAATATATAGTTTCATCAAACTATATATAAAAAGATGTAAAATATTTTAACTTTAAACCAAGCAAGTAGCTCTAACAATGAATACATGATGTTGTACATAACAATCATGAAAATCATACGAAAGAAGATCATGCATATATGATTCTATACTGTCAATAAATAAGTACCTACAGTAATAATCTTATCATGTCTGAATCTTACACAAGCGATGGAATGACAAATTGAAAGTGTACTGTCATACCAAGAGATAGAATGGGTAAACTAATCACATATATCTCATATATCTCATCATATCGATAACATGTATAAAGTAATCTACAGATGACAAAAGCATCGAAGCACATAACCCAAAGTCTATGTCTCCTCGGTGGACCCCAAATTCCTTTATCTCAATTTTATCTCTATACTACATTTGTACAACTAAATATCTATAGCTATATTTTTATACTCATCTCCATATCTAGAGATGGCATTTTAAACAAATATTTTAAACATCCTTTAAATTTATACTTCTTTTCACTAAAATATGCTCATGCACTTATAGTCAAAGATAAATAAAAATCATTTATCATATCCTTTAACAATGCATCCATACAAAAATAAATATATTTCTAGAAAACTTAACTGAAGCATCAAACATTAGTTTCTAATATAGTGTGCATATGTGTGTGTATATTTATGAGAAATTATCTCTACATCGCTTTTGTTTTTGAGATTATATCAATAAATCACTTTAAAATTAAAAATAACTATTGTACCTCTAAATAAAAAAAAATTTATTTCATTGTACAAAATTTTAAAAAATAATTACATGAATACCCTAAATTTAATAAAATAAATAAATCTTAAATCTAATATGTTAATTTTTTATAATTATAATTTCTTTTAAAAATTATCATGTTAATTTTTTGTAATCATAATTCCATTTAATTTGTACAAGGAAGTTTCATAATATTAACTATAAGGAAGTTTACAACAATTATAGGGAGTTTTTCTCTCCATGCTAATTTTTGTAAACTTTGTTGTACTTGATTTAATAACAAAAATTATATGAAATTATAATTACAAGTGTTTAATTTTTTTATAATTATAATTTCATTTAAATATTATCATCTTAGATTTAGAGATTTATTTGTTTTATTGATTAGGGGTATTATGTAAATATAATTTTTTATTTTTCAAAATTTTATAGAATGAAGTAATCTTTTAATTTATATAGGGGTAAAATGGTTATTTTTAGTACCAAAGTGATTGATTAATAGAAGTTTAAATCTAAAAAATATGTTAAAATTTTGTAGTAATTAAATATATATATAACAGAATAAAAATAGTGTTGAGATAATTTCCTTATATTTATATATAAAGCTTTTTGATGAATGGAATTTTTTAATAAAGAAAATCGGGCTTTTAAATGTTTAGCCCAAGAACAAAAACAAAAGATCGTAGAAAAAGGAGCATACGTTACGTTAATCTTAAAGAATTGTGATTGCGAATTTGGCTTGCAATTGAGGGGTTTCAGCTTGATGTTGTGAGAAGAGCCATCATAATAACTTTGACTTTGATTCCGCTTTCACAAATGCATTAAATGTGACTTGAAGATAGAAGGACAAGATAGAGTAATAATATAGATATAAATTCTTATATAATTTTTTTTAATAAATTAATGTGACATAATTTAATTGGTTAAACTAGATATTCTTGACCCACGTGATTTGTTTTAATTATTTTATATTTTTATTCAACTAATGAATGAATACTACATCAATTTATATAAAATAAATTTATACAATAATTTATACTTGTATTATCACTTACAAGATATGATTACACAGGTTGTTGATCATTTGTTTGTAAATATGATGCGAATTCGTATATCAGCCAGCTTTGGATGTGCCAAATCTTTATGGATTCGAGTTAGATTTAGAATTTTTTCCACTTATTTCGAACTACAAACTAAATCAAACCAAGCTAAAATCTAAATTATACTCGAGCAATTCTAATTATTAACTTGGTTTATATTGAATTAGTTCAAGTCTTGCTAGATTGATTAGCTTAGACTCAAAATGGATTTTTAAAAGTTCAATTGGCTTTTTCTTTATAGTGTTAATTACCCCTCTCATAAAGTGACGATTTTCATTGCCCCTTATTTTAAAAACATCATGTTATCTCCAAAAAAACACACACACTCTCTCTTTTATTTTCGATGGCCAAAAGATTAAATAGGATTTGTAAATTACCCTAATACTCAATTAATAAAAAAGATTAAAACTTTGTGTGGACTAAATTTTTAGTAGCCAATTCTTTCTAAGTTTTTCAAAACACACATATATATTTAAAATATTTATAGTATGCAAACAAATTCTTTTAAAAAAATTATTTTCTACCCATCAATACCAAACCCTCGGCCGTGCATGGCCATGGCACCAAATTGTTGGTTGTGAGTGGCCATGGTAGCCAAAACCATGGTCGCATGCAACCGTGGGAACCAAATCAATGGAATAAGTACATCTACAGATTGGCTCACATTTAAAACGATGATTTAAAGATGAAATTACAGAACAACTTGCAAGGTTTTTTAATCGAGATGCAGCTGGTGAAGAAAATCTCTTTGAAAATAATTTATTTTAGGTTGTTGCAGCATAATGGCTTACAAACTTGCATGGAGGTTAATAAATATTTTCAAGAAATTTATTGAAAAGGATGGAAGTTGAAGGAATCATTTTTTAGAGACAAAGTATGTTGGGTTTGTATAAGGCTCCTTACTTGGCAATGTAAGATAAGGACACTATTTCAAGCTAATGAATTAACAAGAATTGAACTCACAGAGTCAGGTTTCATTTGGTACATCTCTTTAAGTAAAGCTTATTCAAGTAGAGTTTTTGTTAGTAGAGTTTTTATAACTAGAGATTTTGTTAAAAAAATTTAGTTATTTGGTTGTCAATAAGAAATTTTATTAAACATTTATGAAATTATTTTAATATATAAACTTTTTAAAGTTATGTTATAAAAAAGAATAAAATAAGATTGTTAAATAAGTGAAGAATATTTTAGATATTTTAATTTTTTAAAAAGCTTTTCAACTTATACTTCTAAAAGCTCAAAATTTTAGTTTTTGCAAGTAAAGACAAAATAGCTTATTTAAGCTTTAAAAGCTCTATTAGAAGAATAACCAACAATAACAAAAATTATAATAAAAAATTATCAAAGTAAATAAGTCTTTATGACTATTAAATAAGTTATACTAAATAGACACTCAATATCACTCATGGATTCACTCAATTTGTAGATTGTCATGGGAACCCATACCTTCACATGGCCAACGCACCCATATGGTTAAGGCAACCAATGTCATTGAAATACAAATAAGTAACCTAAGAGGGGGGTGAATTGGGTTATTAAAATTTATTTTACAAATAATTCAATCTAATGCCTTAATACAAACAAAAAATTAAGTTTTACAGGAATTAAATCAAATATAATAAATTAGGTAATGCTTGCAAAATAAATGAGTAAGGGAAGAGAATGCAAACACATCAATTTTTTACGTGGTTCGGCAATCCCCGCCTACGTCCACGCCTTCAAGCCAACCGAACTTGAGGATTTCACTATCCAAACCTCCCAAGGCTTCAAATGTTTACAATTGACTTCCAAAGTGTCAATGGACCTTTACAATCAAGAGATTATCACTCTAATCTCTTTACCCCAAGTGTTTCCCTCACTTGAACACTCTTAATACAATACAAAATAGAAATTATAACAAGACACTCTCTATAAGAGTAGATTAACAAATAATGCCTCAAGAATGATTTAATCTATTGTGATTTGCAATATGGAAGCTCAATATATGTTTTACAAACTTGTTTTTGCTTGTCAGAAATTTTGAAATGAAGTTGGAGTTGAGTTTTTATAGTTAAAGCATGAAAACTAGTCGTTATTATCAAATTTAGTCTTTCGGACTACCGCTTAATTTAACCTTTTCTCCGCCGTAATTGAAGTTCACCGTTAATTTTGAATTTTCTTCTGATAATATTGTTAAAATTACTGTTTTACCTCAAAATTTATTCAAATTATGCTATGACTCAAAACGTTATAAAACTTTTTAAAAGACCCAATTTCAGAAATTTTAATTATTATTTAATTCCTAAAAACATTCTGAAATTATAGTATAGCCCAAATTAAAGAAAATCTTTTCAAATAAATCCTTTTTGAGTTTTAACTAAATCACCATCATCTTTAAAGTTTTTAAAACTTTTCACTTAAGCCCACAATCTATTATAAGTTACAATAAAGCCCAAATGTTTTAAATTTTAGCAAATAAGTCCAACTCTAAAATTTAAAATATTTTTATTTTTATCCAAATTACTTTAATTCACAAAATATTTTATCTCATAAACATAAAAGTATTTAACTTGAAAAATAATTATTTTATTAACATAAAATTGAGCTTCACAAATGCTAATCCAAGCATAAATTAAACCATACCGGCTTTACAAGAAATTATCGCAATAAATTATCCGTTGAGCCGCCGTTGTCCGTTGAGTGTCTTGAACTTGATTTCACTTGATTCCACTTGATTTATTATCCTTCAAAACTAATGAACTTGTGAAATACAAAATAAAATACTTTAATGCATATGTTTGTTATCATCAAAATCATAATATTTATAACCTATTAGGCTAACAGTCATGCTTGCCATAGCCATGACAATGATGTGATCAAAAGTGTTCAGAGCATTAAAAATTTGTTGCTTGTTTCGAAAGGGCTAATTATGAGAGCACGAGCAAAGAAGATCAAGAAAGCAATGCAAGGATTCATTTAAGCTACTTTGAACAATTCAATTTAAATTTAATTCGTAAGAGACCAATATTCAAGATGGGCTTGAAAAAGAAAGAACCATCCTTCGTATACTTGATTCGAGCTAACGAGATGGTGAACATTATAAAAAAAATGATTTTGGAAGTAGAAGAAGAGCTAGAAAAGCAATTCTAAAACTATAGTTGTATTCTTTACTCAAGAGCTTTGAAACCATATATTGTGTGCCTAAATTTGACATCATATGCCCAAGTTATAGATCTATTTAAGATCAAGTGGTTGTGTAGGCTAAGGCCTATGTAATTCCAGATTTTAAATTAAAATTAGTCACCTTATATAAATACTCTTTTATATTCTTTGAACATATCTTTTGACATCTTTGAGTTAATATCATCAGAAAGGATTTTCTCAACTTGTTTTTGAAAAGAACTTTCGACTTATCAAAGGAGTAGCTAACCTTTGTGGCATTCTATTTAGCAATCCAGATTCTTGATAGTGTAACACCTCATGTTTATAATTGCAATTAGAGTGAATAAAAATATGTAGAACATTCAACACTTGTAGTGTAGATAAAAATTTCAAAATAAGCATTTATAAATATAGAACATTAAAGGTTTGTTACACAAAAACTTTATTACAAAATGTAAAAATTCCTTTGTAACATATCTTAAAATCAACTCTATAGCTAAATTAACTATAATATTGATGCTTGGATAGAAACACAATTAAGCCCATTTTATAACCTAAGGTCTGGTTATTTTCATGTGTACTTCGCCTGATTGAGACTTGGCATTAGCTTGTCCTACTCCTTAATTGATTTGTTAGCCAATCTCTTGGGTATTACATATCACTTTGTCCCTAAAAACTCTTCTTTACTTAGCTTAGAGGGCTTGCCTTCTTTGTAAACTTTGTCATCTGGTAGTATAATAACCTATTTGAAAAAAATCCTTAAAAAATATTCTTTATGAAATAATTCATGAAATGCATGTGCCTAATGCAACTTATATCATAACAAGTAAATTTTCTAGATGCATAATAAAGGAAAAACATAAAACTATTTTAAAACAACAATATTTAACATAGGCAGCAGTGCCGTTTATATAGAAATTAAAGAAATAGAATTATAATATAAGCGGTAGGGGTGATCATGTAAGGAATAAACAACAAATATTATATTTTAGGTGACAGAGCCGGCCATGGCATAATAAAAGTATCATCTATTAGACGACATAACTAAATATACAATCAAGTGAGTAGCAAAGTATCACATTATAGGCAGCATAGTTAACCATACAATTAAGTAAATAGTAAAATATCACATTATGGGTGGCATAGTCAACCATATGAGGATGATTAAGATGAAATCATAATATAGACGATATAGCCAGTCATGTAGAGATTAGATAATAACCAATTACACTGTAACATCCCAAATCAAACACGTGAAAGACGTGAGAAAATGAGGTTACTCACAAAATATAATCTCTACTCATAAAATTCCAAACTGAAATACCTCAAATGCTTATAAGAATAATTCCCGAGTTCATACATCCAACGCTAAATGATCTCTCTAAAGACATAAAAATAACAAGTCTCAAAATCTAAATTACAAATTTATGGTCGAAATAAACTAAAAAGAAACATGAGTTATTCTTCTTCTTATTTAAATAACGATCAGAAATAAAAATCTCTAACTCCAAGGCTAGGCATACCTTTCAATAGAACTTAATCTGCAAAAAGTAATAATAAGGGGTGGGTTGTCAACACGGTAAGTAAGGCCATTCCTAACACACTAGGCCTATCGATACCCAAAAATATTACAAGTCTTCTTTGAGCAAAACATATTTACTAAATTCATAAATTTCATAAAAACTATATATCATGATAAAATAACATATTTCAATTAGTTAACGCAAATCTGTAAGAATTCAAAACATCAAAAATAGAATTTTTTATGAAGATAAATCATATTTACTTGTAAAGAAAACGAAAAGTTAGCTCATGTCACATAATGTCACATATAGTCCCGGTGACTAGGTCTAGACAGAATCAAAATATTGTGTGCACATTCAGAACATATACCCAATACTGATTCAGACAGATATATCGTATATTACGATCAGAATCAGAATCAAAATGACTATGGACAATGAGCCAAAACATTAAGAATCTTATAATCATCAATAACTAAAATCATACATGAATACCAAACATTCGACGATTCGTAAAAAGTCCATAAAAATAATTTAGGCTTGCAAAACCGATTTACGATAAAATTATAATAAGTCATGTCACCAAAATAATTTACATATTAAAAGACGTTTATAAAATATTTTATTAAAAGAATTCATATTTGGAAACATTTTTATAAATTGATTTTGCTACGAAAATTCTTTAATTTCTAAATAGTATAAAAATTCTTATAATAATATCAAAATACTTAAACATATCCAGTATACTAGGAATGAAGTTACTTACCTCAATAAAAGAATTCGAATTAATAATCTCTAAGTTTTAAGAGGCTCAAGCACCTCCAACACCTTAAACAAATACCAAGTATGACTATCAATAACTTATTCTAGGAATATGGTTTTCCACTTCATTTTAACTCTTAATCTAAAACTTGGAATGATATAATATTCTACAAAGATATTCTAGACATCCATAGGTACCTCATATAAAATTTTCAAAAGAATCCGTAATCGAAAATATTTTCAAAACTATTTATTTCTCAACAAGTTCAAAACTATCTTTGCATAACCTTAACCGAACAGAACATGTTCGAAGAATTTTAACTGATGACATAATATTATGATTTTCCACTTCATTCCAAGTTTTAGATTAAAAGTTAAACCGATGATGTAATATTCTACAAACATTTTTATAAACTGAAAAAAGGGAATAAAAGATAAATTTATAGGGAATGAGATTAAGGAGAAATAACCCTTTTTGTAAAAACTAACTTATAATTAACCCTTAATAATAACTTAATATCTCTTTCTAATAAGGATTAAAAAACCTTTATAAAATTTAGTAAAAGTTCAAATTCTATAATGGATCTTCTTTTTTTTTTTGGCGTTACAAATTACACTATAGTAATAATAATAATAATAATAATAATAATAATAATTATTATTATTATAATCATAAGATAAAAGATTATTTAAAACTAAACTTAGCATACAAGAATTATTATTTTGATCTAATTTAAGTATATTGTCCTTACATTGCAGTTAAAGTGAAGTGTTACTTTTTTTTCTTGATTTCTTCAAATCTTTCTTCCTGACTTGAAAATTTCTCTATTAATGATGCTTTCGTTTAGAATGAAAAGAAATTGAATTTTTTGGATTTTTGGAAAATGAAAGGGTTAGGGGTTTTTATAGGATTTCCTAAGACCTATGGATGGTTAAGATTTTACTACCATAGCACTTGATTAATAGTAAAAATTTATCTCTCTATAAATATCTTAGTAATTTCTAGAATGCTAGGATTTTATCACCATAGCACTTGACAAGTGATGGAAATTTATTTTTTTATAAATATCTTATAAATTTTTAGAATTTCTAATATCTCTATAACATCTCTTATTAAATTATCACTTAGTCATGCTTATGTCATCATTATTTTAAAATTAATTATTATATTTTACTATATTATTATTATGTTATTATATTATTGTACTTTATTATTATTATTATAAATACTTAAAAGAGCTTGTTAGCTTAAGGTTAATTACGCTATATCTAAGTAAGAAAATTGTACCTCACAGATAACCTTAGCACACACAGTTGTGCCAACTAAAACTATATTTTTATTTTATTATTTATACATTTAAATAGAGTTTTTTGGAAGTTAATATCATTAGTTAACAAAATTGTTAAAAAATGATAATTCTGTACGTTAGCAAGTTAATGTTAGTCAATCATCAAAGTTAATAATTATTGGGGCAACTTAATATTTTTAATAGTAGAGGATAATTTAAAAACTATCATTTTATGAGGGGTACATCAAAATTGTCCTTATTTAAAAAAAATCAAATTGAATTAAAGTGCTTATCATTATATTTTGAAATTAATGTTAGCCAATAATTAAATCTAATAGAAATAAAGATTAGGTTAAAGTTCATATTGAGTTAGGTTGAAATTTATCAAAACATCTAAAAAAAATAATTGATGCTTCAAAAGGAAAGTGACAGTTATGAAAAATAATCTTATATCCTCATTTACTAATAAGATAGATAAAATAATTATTCTTCTTCATTATAAGTTTAATTTGACTATAAAAATTAAAAAAATTGGTTTAAAATTAAAAATTAAAAATTAAAAGAAATTTACAATTTAAAGTTAAAAAACAAATCAAACCAAAATTGAGGTTATGATTAATGAAAACCAATTGGTTTAGTCCGAATCTAAATTGAACCGAATCGAAACGTTGGGGATTTTGCCAACCCATGCCAAACATCCAAAAAGGCAAAAATTGCCAATTACGTCATCAATCATTTCTACTTAAAAAAACACGTCATACTCAAGGGAGATATAAATAAAAGCTACCCATCTTAGAATTGAGTGGGTAGGTGTGTGTAGGTCCAAAATTTGAGTTGGTACAGCAGTACAGCTGTTAAAACAATTGCAGCGGCACAAGAGCGGGGACGGAGGCAGCAAATCCAGTATCATGGCATGGTTGATCAACGCAGCTGCTGCTACGGCGGCTACTAATTTGTTTGTTCCAAAATCATCATGTGCGTTTTGGTATTGGCGCAGTAGCAATTACAATAATGAGTTGAGACTCAGCCGGAGAACCGGATCCGTCGGCCTTGTGTATTGCAGTAGCCACAGCAGTAACACTGCAAATAATAATGATAAGAATAAGGGAGTGCCGAATTCAAATTATGTGGTGCCGCTGGAGAAGTCATTTTCTTCGGCAAACTCATCTTACATGACTCGCCCACTGGTTGAGATCCTTCGTGATCTCAACAAGAGGATTCCCGATAACATCATAAATCCTTCTGATAATACTTCCTCCACTTTCATTTCCTGGTAATTTTATTTTCAGTTCTATTTATCTTTTCAGTCTGTTCGTTAATTTGATGATCTGATCTGATCCGATCCTCTTTCTTCGTAGGTATAATGCCAACAGGATGTTGAGTTTCTATGCCCCTGGTCTGTTGGCTTTCTCTTAACCTAACTAATTAATTAATTATTGTTAATTTTTTTAGTGAAATTAATTCTTTTATTAATTTGATTTCTTTTTTTTTTTTTTTGGCAGGTTGGTGTGGGGAAGTACGTGATGTGATATTCTCTGAGAACGGAAATGTCACTGTAGTTTACCGAGTCACCTTAAGAGGATCCGATGGAGAGGTGATTTTCTTTGTTTCTTTTATAATTTATCAATTTAGTTGCAATCTTCAAATTTTTTTGTTCATTATTTTTTTTTATAGGCTGTCTTGCGTTTGGAAATCATAGATAGTATTCCTCATGCCTTTTCTCGTAGTTGATTATGTCCAACCATTAATATTCATTTGGTGTTAATCACAATGAAATATTTCAAAACAGTTTCAATGTGGCTGCTATTTGAAGTCTACACTCTGGAAGCTAGTTATCTGACATGTTAAGGGTTTTAAAATTTAGTGATTTTGGGAGAAGATTTGTTGGACCCAAATGCAAGGATTGACATTGTTTCATGAAACTCATCCTATCATCTCCATTCCCATGTTTTCTAAAACAGATAGAACATGTCAGTTCAAACATTCATATTTCCATGTAAAAATTTTGAGCTCATAGTTTTTTTTTTTTTTAAATCCTTTTTCTGTCATGCATTCTTTTAGCAGCTGTGTGGACATTCCTTTGTTGATAGATAATATCCAATTCTAGCATCAAACCCCGAGAATTAGTTGATTCTAGTCCATGGCAACTTTCAAACTTCAGATTTCTTTTCCCTTAGTTCAGTCCCTGCAACATTACAATTTTTTTGAAGTAAAATATGTTTACGACCTTATCTGACTTTGTAATTCTAAGCAAACAACCCAAGAAGTGGTGAATTGGGGTTTCTAAAAGTTTCTTCGATAATAATCACATACCTACCACTCCAACCACCAAAAACCAACAATAATAGTTACAGCAATTGGTATAAAGAGATAGGGGTAGAGAAAATGAAGACAATGAGTTTTACGTGGTTTGGCAAACCTACTTACGTCTATATTTCCAGGTGGTTCAAGCTTGAGAATTCTAATAACCAAGCCTTATATCCTAAGGCTTCAAAATGCATACAATTGACTTTAATGGTGTCATTGAGCCTTTACAATTTTGAGATGATCCCACCTCTTTACCTAATTATTTCCCACACAACTTTTCACTCTTGCAAATAGAAATGATTCTTACAGGATCAAACTACTCAGAAGAGTGTATTTGCAAGTTATAGTTCAATAATGAATCAATGTATGTAATAGCTAGTGAAAGCTCAAGTATGCTTAGAATGATATGTTTTAGCTTGGCAAAAGTTATGAAATCGATTTTAATGGATCAAGCAACTAGCCATTGCTCTCTCAAAATAGGACATTCTGTGTGCAATTGGATTGCCAATAACTTTGAAGTGGATAGTTGCTTGCTGACATGGCATCTTACTGTTGAAGGGATTTGGAAGCCTAAATGGATCACTGCTAAAAAAAATAAGCAGATAGCCATTTCAAAGATAGAATGTAATACATCGTTAACAGATGACTGCTAATTGGGAGGCGGATGATCACTAATTCTGATTTTTCAATTTTTAAGATTTTACAATTTGGCCCTCCACTTTATAAAAGATCTTTTCGGAATTTCAGCAATACTTGTATGATTTCATGATTTCACTCTTCTAATTAGCCCATAGAGAAAGCAAATGTTTTGGTGGAAACACTTAATTTCTCTTTTTCTTCTGGTGTAGAAACTTTATAATTATGAAAACAATGGTAGATTTAAATGCCATAATCATGATAATAAGTTGAGCTTTTGCATATTTACTCATGTTCACATTTACTCATACTACCTTATAAGAAAAATGACGAAAGATCACCTAAGCTACTATAAGCTTTATAAGAAATGTGACTAGAAAGATCACATATCTTTGACGCATATCCATGAATGCGTTGAACTTAATCTCACATGGATGATTTCTGTCCTTCAATGGCTAGTTAGATTGAAAGAATATGTTTTTTTTTTTTTTTTTTATTTTACTCTTGACATGTGGTTTGTTATCATCAAAATCAAGGTTTCTATAACCTTTAGGTTAACAATCTTGTTGCTACTTTATTGCGTTGTCAATTTGGAATCTAATCTTTAATCTCCCTACTAGGTACTATTCACCCTTATGACCCCAACTAAGACAAGGGGCCATAATATCCACCCTACTTAGATTTTCTTACTAACAACCTACATGCTAATCCAATCTCAAAATTTATGTATTCCCCCGAGTTGAAATTGCCGTTGTAATTGTTTCAAATTCTAGATAATTCACCAGACTTCCATTGTCACTGAGTGTATATCCAATGCTCTGCCATCTATGGCAAATTTGGGTTAAAGCAGATGAATTTTACATTTTTCTCTCCAAAAAGACTATTCTCGAGATTTTATTTTTTATTCTGTCTCTATCCAGTTAGGAACAGAACAAAGATTATTATTGTTATTATTTTTGTGTAAATATATTTCTACTCATTTATCGCGTTATGGGTTAAATGTATGTTTATTTTATTTTATTTTATTTATTTTTTTAATGTTCTTAAGTTAAAATGTGCATATAAATGATATGTGGTCGTAAATCTGGGATGGACTATTTATCGCATTGCAATCTCATTATCTGATTGAGTATATGAAATAATCATTACAAGTAACAAATTAACTGTTTTTCTTCTACAACAGTGTAATTTTTGAAGTTATTTTATCATCTGCCCAACTAAAAGATACTTGGCAGGTGGATGCTATTGTCTCATAAGAAACTGCTGCTCTATGTGAATCACACCACCATCTATATTTGTTAATGCATCTGGTACCGTTTTAATATCAACCTGACAGCAAAGCCTTTTTGACTCTGGAGTGAAATATCTGCATGATGTGCACTCTTTGAGAAGTCTTGTCTGATATTTCAGCTCTATAACTGCTCTTCTTTGATAATGTGTCTCTTTGAGTTGTAAGAGTTTGATGTCATCAGAAATGACATGAGAAACTGATTTTTCAAGCAAATAAAATGTGAGGTCGCCAAATGTGAAAATATGAACTTTTCTGTTTTAGTTTGGTGTAGATTTATAATGTATTGAATAATATGAAGTAATCACGTGAGTGCATCATATTGGTGCATGTAATTATATTCATATTGTTTATTACTGTAAAAATGAGTTTATTACTGAAGGAAAAAGAGATTTGAAAAGAAAAAGCTAAGCTTTGCTTATTATAATAAGCTATAATTTTTGGTATCATGTCACTGTTGTAGGCACACCGCGAGGCAACTGGAACAGTATCATCCACTGACAGCCACATCATAGATCCAGTTGCTGCTGCTGAGGAAATAGCTTTCTGCAAAGCATGTGCTCGGTTTGGTCTCGGCCTGTATCTCTATCATGAAGAATAGATGCTAAAGAAATCAAGGAGGTTGACCTTCCGTAATATGTGGAGTATATTTACTTTGTTGAGGAATAAGATCATTCTAAATGTGTCTTAGTGTAAATAGTATTCCCAAATTATGGAGTTTGGTTTGTAGAAAGCTAAGCAAATAGTTTGATCCTTATGTGAAATTGAGGAAAATCGAACCATAGTTTGATCCTTTAATGGAACAAATTTATCAATTCATTAAACCAACTCAATTCGTATATGGCTAAGTTGCGAGAAGAATTACAATGCATGTGGCAGGCAGAATCTGTCTTGTGTGCATCTTTGTTGGTGTAAAAGCCAATGGGGTACTTTTTTATACGGTAGGCATGAGAGTAATTCCAGCCGTGCAAAGGGGGAGCAATAGATTGTGCGCAACAAAACATACGGGCAAGGCGAGTTTTTGTTGCTTGATTATGCATAATTAAATATTGCTCGTGTTAAACCTGGCCTATCCCCTTGTTTCTTCCCCTTGTTAGAAACCGGCACTTTTGCACTATGGTGACCACTTGTAGTTAACAGTTGATAACGTCGGTCTGTTTAGATGGTACGTACGTCTATCGGCCATATAATATGCCATTCTAATGTGCAAACAGAAAGTAATAAAGAAAGGCCCTCGAAAAAATAAATGGAATTGATGGGAAATGTAAACTCAGACGCCTACGGTGCTTTCCAAGCGTTATTCAGCACGACTCGGAAAAATGAGCCTACAGCTATTTTAAATTTTGTGAAAAGGAGATAATAAAGACCTTTGACAAAGGCTCGAACATGGGGTCTCAATATGGTCATTGTACAAACATCCAGTAATTTCCCAGTGATAGGATTCATATTAGGTAAGATTCATCATTAGTAATAGGCTTTATAAAATATACTTCTATTATTTAAATCATCCATTAAAGGCCCATAACAATAATCAATTTCTTTTCAGGTTAATTTTAATATAGGTCTTCATTCTTTTGCCTCTGTCAAATTAACTATTCAAGACCCATCACTATAATGAGTTTTATTTTTGGTTTGTTTTTTAAACTAGGCTTCATAGAGTACTTTGCCACTTAAGAACCACGACTATAATTAGCTTATTTTCAGATAGTTTTTCATGCTAGGCTTCATAGAATACTTTTACTTCAGTTTAAATTATTCATTCAAGTTTCGTGACTATGATCAGTCTATTGTCAGGTTGTTTTTCATACTAGGTTTAATAGTTTACTTTTCCTTTAGTTTAAATCATTCATTCAAATCGGATGACTATAATTAGCCTATTTTCAGGTTGTTTTTTATACTAGGCTTCAAAGAATACCTTTACTTATCTTCAAATAATTCATCCAAGACTTATGACTATAGTCAATTTACTTTGATGCAGATTTTAGTACTAAGCTTAAAGAGTACTTTTGATTCTGTTCATATTATCCATTCAAGATATATATGACTGTAATAAGTATATTTTCATGTTCATTTTACTACACCTTAGCTTCTGTTCAAATAGTACATTCAAGATATGTGACTAAATTAGTATAATTTCATGTTCATTTTAATGCTATTTATCATAGAGTACTTTTGCTTCTCTTCAAATTATCCATTTCGGATCCATGACTATAGTTAGTCTATTTTCAGGTTGCTATTGATACTATGCTTCATAAAGTGCGTTTGCTGCTATTCAAATCATCCACATTGAAGACCAATGATTATAATCAATTGTTTTTCAAGTCCATTTTATTTCTGGGCATTAGAGAGTACTTCGGCCTTTGTTCATATCATCAATTCAAGACCCATCACTATAACCAATATATTTTCAAGTAGTTTTTATATGCTAGTCTTTATAGAGTAATTTTGCCAATATTCAAATTATCTTTTCAAGACGATGTCTATAATTAGTTTGTTTTCATGTTCATTTTAGTTCTATGCATCATAGATGCAGGACTCGTGACCATGTTAACATATATGTTCTTTTATAATGTTAACTTTAATGATAACAAACACATTTTAATTGATTTAGTTTGAAGAAGTCTAGAACCAAATTAAAATACTTAAATCATATAATGCTTTTAAGCGTAGAATACCTTTTTGAGAATAAACTAATAGCCGTTAATAACTCAATAACAAACCGATTATTTAAGGATAAATGGAAAACTGGTCCTAAAAGAAAATAGTGAACTGTTTCTTAGAAAATAGTAAACCAATAACATTATAGAGAATTATAATAAAATCAACTAGAAAATAGAATTTATCTACTTGGATAAGCACGTTCTCTACAATACCAATAGATATTTTTATGGATTGATCTGCAAGTTGTAACACCACTGGAATTGGGTGTAATTCTCCCAGTCCAAGTTCCATAAATACTGAGTTAGAAAATAGATTAACACTAGCTCCTAAGTCTAACAAAATATTCTCAATTGTGTGGTTTTCTATATTACATGAGATTGTGGAGAAACCTGAGTTTTTGCATTTTAGAGAAATTTTATGTTGGACTATATAATTAAATTTTCTATTAAAAATGGCTTCTTTTGAACATGATGTTTCTTTTTTTAGTACAAATATATTTAAGAAACTTGGTGTAAGATGACACTTGTTTAATAGCATTAAGCAAAGGAATGTTAACACTTACCTATTTGAAAATTAAAAAAATCTCACTTGTGGATTTTTCCTTTTTTGCTTTAGCTAACCTCTAGGGAAATAGAGTTTTAAGAACATACTTTTATGGGTTAGTTTCTTCTTTTTTCTTCTGATGATGGGCCCTTAGCATTTGCAGGTACAATTTCAATTCTCTTTGTCATTAGCATCTCCACTTTATTGTTAACTTCTTTTTCTTTTCATAGGGCCATGACGACTTTAACCTCTCTATACTGTTGGGGTGAAATAGAACTCGCTTCATGGACTTCTTTAGGGTTCGACACTGGTTAATTGGGGAATTTACCTTTCTCAATAGTCATTGCCAAAGTTTAAACTGAAGAGGCAAGTTAGCCCACCATTTTCTCGAGGTTTGAAACCAATTAAGTCTGTGAGTTAAAACTTGCTTTCATCTCATTTGGTAGTCTATCAATGGTGTGGTTTGTTGCTTGATTATAAAGTGAATAGAATTCTTAAAATTCTAAAATGCATCCCCGATCGTCTGGGTTGAGAATAGTTTGAGTTTTAATTGTAAGGTCTAAATAGTAGCTGAGAGGCTTGAGAATTTGAGAAATTGGTTGCGTTGGTGGAGATGGAGTTACTGGTCCTTTCTGTTGGAGTCCTTAAGACCATGAAAAATTGAGATGGTCTTTTTATCCAGGATTATAAGTATTGGAGTAAGGATTATAATTTGATGGCTTTCTCATAACACATATGGTATTGGCTTGATCTGGGTATGAGTTATGGTCATGTGGCTTTATTGATTTAACAGTTGTTAAAAATGTTATTTATCGGGAAAGTCCTTCAATCATTTCTTTGACTTCTTTGATTTTTAGACTTAACTCGTCAATGTGCACCTCATTCACACCTTTAATTCTTCTATTGTTCTTAAGTGACTGACTCCGTTGTTGGAAATTATTCGCTTGTTACTGAAAGAAATCCCAAATCTCTGATGCACTTTTTGACATTAGCTCTCTCTACTTGTTGCCATTAGTCATTCTTTCATATTTAGCAATAATTCCTCCAAAAAGTATTAGCACTGGTATCATTTCTCCTACCTATGATATGGACACTTCAAGAGTAACCTGTTGAATTGCTCCATGTTTTGAAAAACTACTCATCCTCTCTCTAGGTAAACTATAAAATTTTTCTATGAATAGAATTAGTTTTATACACTAGGATGTATTTATTCAAAAATTTTAGTACTATTTGTTCCACTAGTATAATGTTATTAGTAGACAATGTATTGAACTATAAACAAGCTCTATCCTTTAATAAAATGGGAATAATTTAAGTTTAATATCATCATCTAAAAAATTCTCATATTTAAAAGTTTGACAAATAGCATAAAAATCATTTAGATAATTATATGGATCCTCATTTTCTAGGTCATAAAATATTTAAAGACAATTTAGCATACTAAGTTTTAATTTAAAACTCTTAGCAGCTACATTTAAGTATCGTATACACGATATGCTTAAGTTAGTTAAAGGACTGAAGTAGTCGTTAAATGGCATCTCCTGTGGTGATTTTTGTTGTAAATCCATTTCAATTTTTTCTTTAATTATAATGTGTTTGTGTGTATAAAGTGTTTTTTTTTCAATTCTAAATCTATAGGCTTAGGATTAGGTAATTGTGACCTTATTACGCTGTTACCACTTTACTATGAAAATAAACTTAAGTGTTAAAAAATACAAGAAATGGATTAAATAAAATAACAAGATAATTGAAAAATTACAATAAAAAATAATGTAAAAATTAAATTACAGAAATATAAAGAAGAGAAAAAGAAAATAAATTAATTATAGGAATTGCAGATTTATTTTTTAATATTTTTTAATATTTTTAATATTTTAATTATAATTTAAAAGAAAATAAATAAAAAAATTACTAAAAAAATTACTAAAAAAATTAATTTTATGAATTAATTCCACGAATAAATTAGCAAGATAAAATGAAAAAGAATTACCAAGGAAAATAACTTAAAAATTAAGTTTCAGAAATTTAAAGAAATTACAAAAAAATTGAATTATAAAAATTTAAATTACAAAAATTAAATGATAGAATTATTTTTTATAAGGAAAACAAGATACAAGAACACAAAAAAAATTAATTTAACAAATTAAAATAACTTATCTCTCCAACAACAACGTAAAAAACTTGTGCAAATTTTATTGAACTTACAAGTGCACGAATTTATTGTAAAATAAATTAATAGTGATTGATGTCGATCTCACGAGTAAGTAGATTTTAATTATGTATTGAATTAATTTTCTAAATGAGTGGTTGAATTGTGGTGAAATTAACTTAAATAATCTTAACATTAAAAATATTACGAATAAATTAAAGCAAAGAACTTATAATGAGACACTTTAGGTATCCTGGATCTGCATTAAAATACACTGGACTTAATATTCCTTATTAGTATTAATTAAATCATGAGAGGGATATCCACTCCTCATGAATCGCTTTCTAATTAATATGGTACTAAGGGCTTATCGTACAAAACAGTAATAACTATATTATTATTGTCTGTCAATAAAAAGTCTAAACATCCATATAAATTAGAGGGGAAGAGAAAATAAATCTATTAAAATAAGTCCATAAAATAGGTTGAGACTTCACCTTCAACCCAAGTTTGAAAGAAAATTAGCTACTCATATTTGAATTAGAGGTAAAATAAGAATTTTATCAAAATATGTAAAAAATACAAGATGGAGAAAGAATTAGAAAAAATAGAGCTAAAAAATAAACTTAGGGGTGTCAGATTAGCGGGGGAGCCCTCCTTTTATAAATACAAGGAATAAATCATGGCCATCAGATTAAAATAATTTGGACGCACAATATTGTGCCACATGGTAAGTTTTGATTGGATTGAACACATCATCAAGGCTATCATCCCGTGTATATACATGTACCAAACGCACGTTTTTCTTATCCACTAACATATTACCTCGTCATTAGTCAATAGTACATACACATTTTAGTCTAATAGGATTGTGACACATCTCCAGTCAATGCCACATCATCAATCAACGCCACATAAATAGTCAAAGTCACATCATCCATCCAATCAAATACAGCCATGTCATTGGTCGGTGCCACATCATCGTACAATATTTATGAACAATATCATGAACAATCGTAAATGATTATATATGTGAACAAACAATCATCCAAACAAGATTACTATGTATGTGAACATTAAAAAAAGTAAGAAAGTTAGTGGAACTTGAAGTGTAAAATGATAATTTTCTCTTTTATAAATATACATTTTCTAGCACTCAACATTAGCCTTGTAATACAATAAACCTAGGGCCCTGACATAGTTCTTTATATTTCTAAGTTTCATTTAAAAGATTTAACACTCATTTCATTTAGTCATTCGTGTGCATAGTAGGTAATATTTGCATCAAGTGTTAACTTATGGGGCATTAGCTCATATAGTTCTTAATTATAAGAATCAAGGAGTAAGGCAAGCTGACGCTAAGTCCTAACCAAGACGAAGTGCATATGAACGCAATAGATAGTGGGTTACAGAATTGACTCAACTGTATTTATATCTAAACATAAATACTATAAGTTATTGGTTATAAGATATGTTACTAAACAATCTCTGCATTTTATAATGAAGTTGTAATACCCTATGTTTATAATTGTAACTAAAGTGATTAAAACAGATGGGACATTCAACACTTTTAGTATAGATATAAATTTTTAAATAAACATTTCATAAATATAGAAAATAAAAGGTTTGTTACACAAAAAATTTTATTACACAAAAAATTTTGAAAATATAGAGATTTCTTAGTAACATATCTTAAAACTAACTCTGTAGCTAAATAAACTTATAGTATTTATACTTAGATAGAAATACCATTGAGCTTGTTCTATAACCTAAGGTCGATTATGTCCATATACAGTTTGCCTTGGCTGGGACTTGGCGTTAACTTGCTCTACTCCTCAATTTCTTGTAATGCAAGGACTACATGAACTAATGCCCAGTAAGTTAACACTTGATGCATGTATTACCTACTATGCACATAGATGACTAAATGAAATGAGTGCTAAATCTTTTAAATGAAAGTTACAAATGTAAAGAACTGTATTAGGGCCCTAAGTTTGTTGTAATATAAAGCTAGCACTCAACAACATGTCTTGGGCCTAATTAATTGATCTCTTAGGTATTGCGTATCACCGTCCCTAAAAGATCTTTTTTTGTTGGCTTAGAGGGCTTGCTATCTTTGTAAACTTTTACCACCTAGTACTACAACAACCTTTTTTTATCAAAATTCATTAAACATTTTCTTTATGAAATCATCTATAAAATACATGTGCCCAATGCAACTTATGTCATAATATGTAAATTTTCTAGATACATGATAAAGGCAAAATACGAAATTATTTTAAGATAACAACATTTAATGCAAGCGACAACACCATCCATATGAAAATTAAATAAATAGAATTATAATATAGGTGGTAAGACCAATCATGTAAAGCGTAAATAATGAACATTATATCTTAGATGAGAGCCAAACATGGCATAAAAAAAATAGAAGCATCCCATATTAGATAGCATAACCAACCATACCATCAAGTAAGTAAGAAAAGATCACAATATAGGTAGCATAGCCAACCATGGCATAATAAAATAAAAGTATCACATATGAGGCGGTATAGCTAACCATACAATTAAGTAAGTAGCAAAGCATCACATTATAAGCGGCATAGTTGTCCATATGAGGATGATTAAGACAATATCATAATGTAGGTAGCATAGTTAGCCATGTAAAAGTTAGATAATAATCAGTTGCACCATAATAATAATCATCAGATAAAAGATTACTTAAAACTAAACTTAGCATAAAAGAATTATCATTCAAAGCTAATTTAAGTATATTGTCCTTACATTGCAGTTGATGTGAAGTGTTACTTACCTTTTTTCATTGATTCCCCTAAACCTTTCTTTCTAACTTGAGAATTTCTCTATTAATGATACTTTGGCTTAGAATAGAAAGGGATTGGATTTCTAGGGCTTATGAAAAATGAAAGGGTTAGGGGGTATTTATAGGATTTTCTAAGGCCAATGGATGGCTAGAATTTTGCTACCATAACATTTGATTAATAGTGGAGATTTATTTCTCTATTAAATTTTAGTAACTTTTAGAATCCTAATATCTCTACAACATCTCTTATTACGTTATCTTTTATGTCATTGCTTATTGTTGAGTGTTAGAAAGTGTATATTTATAAAGGAGAAAATCGTCATTTTACACTTTAAGTCTCACTAACATTGTTACTTTTATTTATTTAAATATTTTGTTATTTAATTATATGTGTTTTATTATAATTATGTATTTTATGTATTTTAGGGGCATCATGATCGTTTCACAATGAACGAGTGATCAGACAGTAAAATGGACATCATATTTGGATTCAGGACGGTCGAAAACCTTAAGGGGAGCATTAAAGGAAAAAACTAACTGTTCACATATACGGCACTGTTCAAACATACGGTACTGTTCACAGTACTGTTTATGACACTGTTCATATATACAGACCGATGATGTGACAACTACCTATGACGTGGTAATATTTGATTGGACGAATTATGTGGCATTGACCGATGACATGACATCGACCAATGATGTGTCATGATCTTATTGGACTAAATTTTTTATGTACTGTGGATTGATGACGTGACAGCATTTTAGTGGAGCAAAAATCGTGTGTACGGTATATGCGCATACATGGGATTATTTACTATTCAAACGATGTTACTGTACAAATAGTGTTACTGTACAAATAATGGCGTTACTGTTTAAACGTTGACTGTTGAATGTTGACTGATGACGTGGCGCAATCCTGAGTGTCCGAACTGTTTTTAATCCAATGATCACGATTTACTCAATGTATCTGTAAAAAAAGGGCTCTCTCCCTCTAATTTGACACCCCCTAAATTCATTTTTAAGCTTAGATTTCTGAAATTCCTTCTTCTTCTTGTAGTTTCTTTGTATTTTAATAAAATTTCCTTTTTATCCCTAGTTAAAATATGAGTAACTAATTTCTTTTTAAGCTTGGGTTGAAGGTGAAGTCTCAACATGTCCTATGGGCTTAATTTGGTAAATTTACTTTCTCTGCCCCTATAATATTTGTGGTTGTTTTGATTTTTTGTCGACAAATAATAATAGTCTTCTCCAGATACCGCCCTGATTAAACCGGCACCTTAGTATAAGGTTATTATTATTTGGCAAGATAAGCCCTTGACACCATATCTATTGGAGCGTGGTTCATGAGGTGTGGAATCCCCCTTATGATTTAATTGGTATTAATATGGAATATTTAGCCCATGAACCATGTTAATGTAGATCCGGATACCCAAGCACGTCATTTTAATAGATTTCAGTTTAATTTAATTCCTGCCATTGTAATTTAAATTTAAGCATAGTTTATATCAATTTCATCACAAATTCATTCACCCATTAAAAGAAAATTAATTCTGCACATAATTAAAATTAACCTCATTGTGGGATCGACACTCGTCACCATTAATCTATTCTACAATAGATTCGTGCGCTTGCGAGTTCAATAAAATTTACACAACAAGTTTTTGGCGCCGCTACCGAAGAGGTAAGTATTTTAATTCGTAGAATTAGTTTTTTTCCTTAATATTTATTTTTCGTTATTTTTTTGTAATTTATTTTTTTCTTCTCAAAAAAAAAATTAGATTAGAATTTTATTTCTTTCTCTCTTCTTTAATTTTGTATAATTTAATTTCCATATTATTTTTTTCTTTGTAATTTTTTTAATTTATCTTGTTATCTTTCTTTGTTATTTATTTTAATTTTAGTTAATATTTATTTCACGTAATTTCTTTTTATTATAGTTATTGAGTGTATTTTCATTATAACAACGTCTAAGTTAGTATCATAATTTCTCTCTCTATTTATTTTTATTTGTTTTATTTTCATTTATTTTATTCTTTACATGCTGGTCGAAGGTCATTATCACCTAATCTTGAACTTTTAGACCTTGAATTAGAAAAAAACACTTCGCATGCACAAACACACTGTTTTTTTTTCAAAAGAAATTTAAAATGGATTTGCAAAATTAATAACCAGAACCACAAGAAAGGCCATTTAAGGATTATTTTAGTCCTTTAGCTAATTTGAGTACATCATGCATAAGGTACCTAAATGTAGTTGTTAGGAGTTTTAAATTAAAACCTAGTGTGCTAAATTGTCTCCCTACATTCTATGGCCTAGAAAATGAGGACACATATAATCATCTGAATAATTTTCATGCTATTTGTCAAACTTTTAAATACGAGAATTTTTCAGATGATGATGTTAAACTTAGATTATTCTCATTTTTATTAAAAGATAGAGCTCGTTCATGGTTTAATACATTGCCTGCTAATAACATTATATCATGGGAATAAATGGTAACTAAATTTTTAAATAAATATTTTTCAGTTCATAAAATCAATGCTATTAACAGGGAAATTTCAGAGTTTACTCAAAGAGACGACGAACAGTTTTACGAAGCATAGGAGTGATTTAATGGGCTACTCTTGAAGTGTTCACATCATGGATACGAAAAATGGCACCAATGCCAATACTTTTTGGAGGGATTATTGCCACATATGCAAGAATGGCTAATGGCAACCAGTGGAGGAGAGTTAATGTCTAAAAGCGTATCAGAGATTTGAAAATTTTTCCAGCGACAATCGAATAATTCTCAACAACGGAGTCGATCACTCAGAAATACCAGAAAAATTAAGGGAGTGAATGAGGTTAACATTGGCGAGTCAAGCTCAGAAATTAAAGAAGTCAAAGAAATGGTCGAAGGCCTTGCTCGACAAATAGCATCTTTGACGACTGCTAAATCAACAGAGCCACATGGCCATGACTCATATTCAAATCAAGCCAATACCATAGGTGTCATGAGAAAACCACTAAACTACAATCCTTACTCCAACACATATAACCCTGGATGGAGAGACCACCCCAATTTTTCATGGTTTCAAGGATTCCAACAACATGGATCATCAGTTCCACCTCCACCAATGCAACCAGTTCCTTAAATGTCTCAAGCCTTTTAACCACCATTTAGACCATACAATCAGAATCCAAACCATTCTCAACCCAAACCATGGGAGGAGACATTCCAAAATGTCAGAAATCTTACTAACTCTAAGATGAAGCAGCAAAACCACACCATTGATGAATTACGAAATGAGATGAGAGCGAGCTTCAACTCCCAAGCTCAATCTGTTTCGAGCCTTAAGAAAATGGTGGGACAACTTGCCTCTTCAGTTCAAACTTTGGCCATAACCGTTGAAAAAAGTAAATTCTTAAGTCAACCAGTGCCCAACCCTAAAGCAGTAAATGAAGTAAGTTCTAGTTCACCACAAAGAGCATGAGATGGAGAAAGTCAAAGCAGTGATGACCTTGCAAAAAGGAAAAGAAGTCGACAACAAAGTGGAGATGCCAAAATCAACTCAGATTGTACCTGTGAACACTGAGGAATCATCATCAGAGGAGAGAGAGGAAACCAACCCACAAGAATATATTCCTAAAGCTCCATTGCCTCAGAGGTGAGCTAAAGGGAAGAAAGGAAAATCCACAGGTGAGATTTTTGAAATCTTCAAACAAGTAAGTGTTAACATCCCTTTACTTGAAGCCATAAAACAAGTGCCATCATATGCCAAGTTTCTTAAAGACCTTTGTACTAAAAAGAGAAATATTCATGTTCAGAAAAGGTCTTTTTAACAAAAAATATTAGGTCTATGCTCCAACATAAAATGCCTCTAAAATGCAAAGATTCAGAGGCTCCCCCACTATCTCATGTAGTATAGGGAACCATACAATTAAGAATACTTTGTTGGATTTAGGAGCTAGTGTAAATTTATTGCCTTATTCTCAGTATTTGTGAAACTTGGGTGGGCGAATTACATCCAACTCAAGTGGTGTTACACTTGCAAATCGGTCCCACAAAAATACCTCGTGGTATTGTGGAGGATGTGCTTATCCAGGTAGACAAGTTTTATTTTCCTGTTGATTTTATTGTAATTGACACTCAATCAAAGTGCGAGATTCAAAAAGCACATTCCTATTATTCTCGGGCCGACCTTTCTTGGCAAATCGCCGATGCACATATTTAATGCAGAACTGAAAATATGCAGTTGTCTTTTGGCAATATGACCATGGAACTCAATATCTTTAATATTGCCAAACAACCTCATAGTGCAGATGATGGAATTCTTGATGTGGATTTAATAGAAACACTAGTTGATAACAATTTTATTTCAAACCTTAGTGATGACCCTTTGTAAACTTGTTTAACTCACTTTGGTTTGAATTTTGATATTGACAGATCAATTGATGAAGTCAACGCCTTACTTGACTCAACACCATTCATGGACACTAATAAATGAAAGTCAAGAGTTGAATAACTAGTGCCATCAGAAAAGAAACTCAGCCCATTATCAGAATCACCACCAAAACTCGAGCTCAAGCCATTACCCAACACTTTGGAATACGCATTCCTGGGAGAAGAAAGCACTTTGTCAGTAATCATCTTTTCCTCTCTCAATGACGAACAAAAAGGTAAGTTGTTGGATGCTTTAAAAGAGCATAAAGGAGCATTAGGATGGACCATAGCAGACATAAAAGGTATAAACCCAGTGGATTGCATGCATTACATTCACCTCGATGAAAATACTAAACCTACTAGGGAAATGCAACATCGGTTAAATTCTAACATGAAAGAGGTTGTTCGCACTGAAGTCCTTAAGCTATTAGACGCAGGTATCATTTACCCCATTTCTGATAGTTCATGGGTCAGTCCTGTGCAAGTTGTTCCTAATAAGTCAGGAGTTACAGTAGTTATCAATGCTGATAATGAATTAGTACCCATTAGAGTAGCTACAGGATGGCGTGTATGTATTGATTATAGAAAGTTAAATTCTGTCACACGTAAAGACCATTTTCCTTTACCATTTATCGATCAAGTGCTTGATAGATTAGCAGGTCATGGGTTTTATTGCTTTATATATGGCTATTCAGGATACAATAAGATTCTCATAGCACCAAAAGATCAAGAGAAGACTACCTTCATTTGTCCTTTTGGTATTTTTGCATATAGGAAAATGCCATTTAGATTATGTAATACACCTGCTACATTTCAACGATGCATGTTGAGCATTTTTTATGATATGGTTGAATAATTCCTTGAGGTTTTTATGGATGACTTTTCTATTTTTTGAGATTCGTTTGATCAATGTTTATATCATGTAACACTAGTTCTGCAGAGATGTATCGAGAAGAATTTAGTCTTGAATTGGGAGAAATGCCATTTTATGGTTAAACAAGGTATCGTTCTCGATCACATCATTTCAAGCAAAGGTATTGAGGTTGATAAAGCCAAGGTGGATCTCATTTCCAATCTTCCTCCACCTAAAACAGTCAGAGAAGTAAGATCTTTCCTTGGGCATGTTGGTTTTTATAGACGTTTTATTAAAGGTTTTAGCAAAGTTTTTAGACCCTTATGCAATTTACTTGCTAAAGATGTACATTTTGTCTTTGATGATTCATGTCTTGTGGCATTTGAAAAACTAAAGCAGTTGTTGACATTATCACTTATCATTCAAATTTCCAAATTAGAACTTACCGTTTGAGCTTATGTGTGATGCATCCGACTAAGTAGTAGGAGCAGATTAGGACAAAGAGTTGATCAATTTCCCATGTGATTTACTATGCTAATATGACATTGAATGATGCACGTTTGAATTATTCAACCACCGAAAAAGAAATGCTAGCGATTGTATTTGCATTAGAAAAATTTCAATCTTATCTCATTGGTTGTAAAATAATTATATTTACAGCTCATCTGCTCTCTTAAATATCTTCTCACAAAGAAAGATGCAAAAACTAAACTAATTCGTTGGGTGCTACTTTTGTAGGAATTTGACTTAGAATTCAAAGACAAGAATATAATAGAAAATGTTGTGGCTGATCATCTTTCCCGTCTCCATTTTGACACAACAATAGAACATTTACCTTTGAATGAGTCATTTCCAAATGAACAATTAATGAGTGTGGAAGTAATACCATGGCGTGCTGATATAGTTAATTATCTTGTTATAGGTCAACTTCCAGAGCATTGGACTAAGCAGGACAAGGCCAAATTCTTTGCAGAAATAAAGAATTTCTTTTGAGATGATCCTTATCTATTTAAGTACTGTGCAGACCAAATTATTAGACGATGTGTCCCAGAGAATGAATTTCAGAATATCCTGTCTTTCTACTATGAACAAGCTTGTGGAGGCCACTTTAGTGCTAAAAAAATAGCTACTAAAATTTTACAATGTGGTTTCTATTGGTCAATTATATTTCGAGATGCTTACACCTTTTGTTCTTCATGTGATAGGTGTCAACAAATGGGGAGCATTACACGAAGGAATATGATGCCACTAAACCCAATTCTAGTGGTTGAAATTTTTGACGTATGGGGTATCGATTTCATTGGACCCTTTTCCCCATCTTTTGGCCATCAATACATATTGGTCGTTGTTGACTATGTTTCGAAATGGGTAGAGGCAATTCCATGTAAGAACAATGATCATAAAGTGGTAATAGAATTTTTGAAAAGCAATATTGTTTCCCGCTTTAGATTCCTTCGGGCAATAATTAGTGATGGTGGTGCCCACTTTTGCAATAAATTTTTCAAAGCACTTTTGACAAAGTACTCCATCACTCATAAAGTGGTGACCCCATATCACCCATAGACCAGCGGTCAAGTTGAGTTCTCCAATCGAGAAATAAAGCACATTTTAGAAAAAATAGTGAAGCCCGACAGAAAAGGTTGGTCGTTGTCACCCTATAGGCTAGTGTATGGAAAAGCATGCCACTTACTTGTTGAACTCGAGCATCGTGCGTACTGCGCCATCAAGAAATTCAATTTTGACATACAACAAGTTAGCTCAGAAAGAAGATTACAGTTGGCAGAACTTGAAGAAATTTGAAATGACGCGTATGAGAATGCCAAAATTTACAAGCAACGAATGAAAGTCTTTCACGACAAGCAAATTATGCGAAAATCTTTCACTCCAGGTCAGAAAGTACTTTTATTCCATTCTCGCTTGCACTTATTCTCAGGTAAGTTACACTCTCGATGGTCTGGCCCATTTATTGTTCACACTGTTTTCCACGTGGGGCAATTGAAATTAAAGATCCAACAAATGGTGTCACTTTCAAAGTTAATGGTCAAAGATTAAAGCCATATCTAGAATACTAACCACATGAAGAGGACAGCGAAATAAATTTGAGTGACCCACCTATTTAAATTGAGACTTTTCTTTTCACTGATTTGATTGTTTATTTTCTTTATTTTGTAGTTTTTATCATTCTTTTGCTGATTGAAATTATTTTTGTTTAAGTGTGTTTATTTAACCGTTAAGATTTTTCTTATCATTTTAATCATGAGATAGTTCCTCTTAAACATTCTTAGATAGTTTCGACGTGTACAATCTCATCTAAGAGGTCAGATACGATTTTGTAAAATACATTGTATCTGGCAGCTACAACCACCAGAGTTAGTGGCCCATGTTGAGGATTTAGAAAGAGATCTTAGAGAAATTGAGAGAGGATTCTACAACATCCAATTGGAGCTTGAGGTAAATTCAATAAGAGGATGATTTTAGTTTGTTTTGTGTGTTTTAATTTATTTTCTTGTTTGTGTGTTTTAGTTTGCTTTGTGTGTTTAAAGTTTGTAACCCCGGTCAAGTGGCGGATAATGGTACTCCGTGACAATTAAGTCAGTTACTTCAGCTTCCCATAATAATTGATATTCTAAGACGAAGGCATGGAAAGAGATAAGATCTTAGCAAAACTTCACAAGCGATTTCCTTCACTTTCTCAGAATGGTCTCCTCACCATTTATAAAGCTCGGTCCGAACGCATGCGATTACTTATGAAGAATAACATCCCTGCTAACATCCGTTGGTTAATCGAGGCAAAAGTTCGCTTAGCAGGTGAGTTACCTTCTAAATTTATTGCATACATGCCTGGTTGTGGTAAAGGAAATTATGCGCGAAAACTATGAGCTCGAAGACTTTTTATTGCTTGTCATAAATGTGCCAGAATGATATGCAATAAAAAATCATGTTCTTTAGGAATGGTGTCTGATAACAGAGAAGATAAGATTCAATTCATTAGGGATGGCTTGAATAAGGAGTCATTGGATGATATCCTTTTGTCTCTTGAAACGCATCCCAGTGGATACATCCAAATGCAATACTCTAGTTATGGCCATTATTCTGGAAAGAATGTGCAAACTATAGTCTCAAGAATCTGACTATAAAAGACCATGTTTGTCAGTTTGTAAGAAAATTGGATGGGAAGCCTATACTCGACCCATAGAGGGCGTTCAAGCCGTTTTTGGACGTAAAACCAGAGGAAGATGTAAGCCACAATCACAACTATCTGTAAATATCCTTTTACCTTTTTGTTCTTTTATTTCACTGTTATTTTATTATTTGTATTATTGTTTTTAATAATTTCATTTGCTTTTTTTTTATTATTTTCTTTTTGACTTTTGAGCCATGTGCCTTACACGTTAATTGACGCTGACATGATACCTCATACACAGCTGTAACCAAGGTCTTTAAATATGATTTTTTTTACTGAGCACTCACAAGTTGTTTTTGAGCAGTATCTTAATGGCAGCTACTTCCAGTAAACAATTCAAGAATATTTGTGTGCTTTCTGGATTTCATTATGGCAAACATAAAGAGTTTATGGAGGCAGCCATAGATCTTGGTCTAAGAATAGCATAGAGAAAATTGCATTTAGTGTATGGAGAAGGTGACCGAGGGTTATGCAAAATGGTATCAGAAGCTACTTTTGTCAGAGGGAGCCAAATGTTAGGCATCATCCCTCAAATCCTAAAACCTTTGGGTTGTTTGTCTCATTCACCAACTGAGAAGAGTTAGTCGTCTCAGGTATGCAAGAATGAATAACTAAAATGCTCAATCATGCTGATACTTTTATTTTTCTTCCAGGCGACCTTACAACTCTTGAGGTACTAATGACATTAGCATCTTGGCCCCATCTGAACATTCATAAAAAACCCATTGGTTTGTTAAATGTCAATAACTTTTATGATGGCTTTCTCGCATTTCTTAACCATGCAATAAAAAATTATTTCATTCATTCCTCATTGAAAAAAATCTTTATTTGTGCACACACTGTTAATGCGCTACTTGATCTATTATAAGCTTATCAACCAGAGCCAGATCCCAGGGCTATTGTGTTGGAATGTTCAAATAATAATGGTAACAGTAGCTGCAATAAGAAGTACAAATTAGATTTAATTCTCCGCTTGTAAATATTTTCTTCTGTGTTGCAGCACCCAGGTGATGTCTTCTAAACTCTACTTCTTTCCTTCCAAACATTGAGGACAATGTTTCATTCTGGTTGGGGGGAGGGAATAGTTGACAATTGTGGAATGTTGAACTAATCATGACTAATTTTTGAGTAAAAGATGACTGAATATAGAGTGTAGTGACTCTAGAAACGCATCTTCTTAGTAAAAAAAATTAAAAAAAAATTTTTGTGTGTTTTTTTTAACCTTTCGTTGTTCTCCTTTATAAATATATGTTTTCAAGTTTTTAAAGTCAAAGATGGCTGAATATGGAGTGTAGTGACTCTAGAAACGCATCTTCTTTTTTAAAAAATTCATTTTTCTTTAATGTTTCTGTATGTATGTTTTCTTTTTATGTTTAGAATAGGTTGGGGGGAAAAATTCAATTAAAAAAAATTTGTGTGAGTTTTTTTATATTGGATGATATGATGACTTTCTAATTTTAGTATTTGTATTATCTTTGGTCTTGAATGATGTTACACCATATTTGCTATTCTACATGTTGATATTAGGGACAAATATGAGTTACTTGAAAGAATGCACTTGTCATAATACATTCTAAGTGAGTTTTTAAGCCTATTAATTTTTCCTGGAGAGTAACCATTTTTGCCCATTCCTCATGTAGCTTAGCAGTTTATTATTTCATACATGATCTCTAGATTTTCTTTGAGTCAACTCTTTAAAAAAAAAAGAGAAAAAAAGTGTGTGTTACTGCATCTAAATGTCTATTTAATTAGTAGATATGGAAGATTATTTAGATTTCTAAAAGACGATGGAAGGCCATTTTTGACCCGTTTGAACCTTTCTAGCCATCCATATTATGTAATATCTATAGTTAGCCCTTTTGAGCCTTTTATTTAAAAAAAAAACCTTTTCTTTATTAACTTATCATCCTGACCCACTCTAATTTAGAGTATTACCCGATATCATACAAGTTCCATCCACCTATTCATGTTTGAAAAAAAGGATAAATAATTATTTTGCTCAGTGAAGTTGTACTGTATAAAAAAAATTTAAAAAAAACAAGAAAAAAAAAAGAAAAAAATATACAATAGCAATAAATAAGCAAAATGCATCTTGTAATTTTTAAAAAATTCTTGAATTTTTTCTCAAACATATATATTTTGTTTCCCTATTTCCCTTTCTTTGTTAGCCATGTCCCTAGCTTACGTTATGTCCTAATAAAAGTCCTTCTTGATTTTGGAGAACTATAGTCTGAAATAAAAGGTAGTTATATGAACAATTAAGATGTAGTGATGCATAAAAAAAAAGAAAAAAAGAGAAAAAAATGAATACATTGGGTTGACTAATGATTATTAATGCTTAAGAGACCTCATTATGCTATATTCAAATAAGAAAACTGTACCTCATAATCTCCTTTATTCTAAAAAATTTCATCCTCGAAATTTACTTACTGAAGAGCTCAGGATATTTATTTTTCATTCTTTCTCACGCTCCCACGTTGCCTCCTCTATTAAGCTATTCTGCTATAGTGTTTTAACTAAAGGGATCTTCTTACTCTTTAACTTCTTTATCCTTCTATCAAGTACTTGAATTGGACACTCTTTGTAGGTTAAGTCTTCTTCTAATTGAAGTGGCTTATAGTCTAACACGTGAGAGAGGTCTGGAACATATTTCTTTAATATAGAGATATGAAAGACATTACGTATTCTTGATAATGATGGTGGAATCGCAAGTCGATAATAGACATTTTTAACATGTTCGAGTATTTCAAACGGCCCAATAAACTTTGGGCTTAATTTTCCTTTATTTCCAAATCTAATCGATCTTTTCTCTACGGCAACTTTTAGAAATACTTTCTCATCAACTTGAAATTCCAAGGACCTAATCTTTTGTCTGCATAAATTTTCTGTTAACTTTGGGCTACTTGCATTCTTTGGTGTATTTTCTAGATTGTTTCAGATGAGGCAGCAACTAAGTCTGGTTTAAGATATCTTTGATCACCCATCTCATCCTAATAAATAGGTGATATGTATTTCCTACCATATAAAGCTTTGTATGGTACCATGTTGATTGTTGCTTGGTAGCTATTAGTGTAGGCAAATTCAACCAATGCTAAATATTTGCTCCATAATCCTTGAATGCTATGTTAAATTGTAATCATCGCAACATATCTTCGAGTGTTTGAATTATCCTTTCTAACTGGCCATCTATTTAAAGGTGTGTTATGCCAAATTGTAATCTTATCCTTATAACACTATGTAGCTTCTCCTAGCATGTCGAGGTGAAACTTGTATTTCGATCAGAAATAATAAAGATAGTATACCATATAGTCTGACTATCTCCTTTATGTATATTTCTATAAAATGGTCTATGGTGTACGTCAACCAAATAGGCAAGAAGTGGACAAACTTTGCGAGTTGATCAACTATCATCCAAATGGCATCATGCATTTTTGTAGTCCTTGGAAAACCAATGACGAAGTCCATGGCGATTTTCTCCCACTTTCATTAAGGGATTTTATTAGGTTCCAAAAGTACTGTTGGCCTCTGATACTCTGCATTGATTTGTTGACAGGTAAGGCATTAAGCCATGAACTTGACTATATTCTTCTTCATACCAGGCCACCAATAATGATTCTTTAAGTTTTTGTACATTTTTATTGTGCTAGGATGAAGAGAGTAGAGGGCTGTATGAGCTTCAAGTAGAATTTCCTTCTTTAGATCTTTATTATCACACATATCCTGTCTCTGAATAAGATGATTCCTTTTTCTGACTTCTTAAATGACATCTCCTTCTTTACATTAGTCTCTATCTTTAAATTCATTAAGTAGGGTTAAGCAAAATGTCATGTGGGCTAGTTCTCTTATCATTAGCTCGAACTTTGCCTTGTATATCTTATTTTGTAATGATTTAGGTAGAATCCTTAAAAGCTAATAAGCTTGACTTTCAGATTAGAGCATATGCTACCACGTTTACTTTTTCAAGATGATAGTTTATTTCATAGTCATAGTCCTTAATGAGCTTCAGCCAACGTCATTGTTGCATGTTTAAGGTTGTATAAATTGCACTAAACTCGCAAGTGTACGAATATATTGTAGGATAAATTAATAGAGACGAGTGTCAATCTCACGAGGAGGTGGATTTTAATTGTGTTTTGAATTAATTTTCTAAATGAGTGTTGGAATTTATGATTAAAGTGATTTATATTATTCTAAAATTTAAATTGGAATGGCAAGAAATAAATTAAATTGATAACTATCAAAATTGAAGCATTCAAGTATCTGGATCCACATTAACATGCACTATGGACTTAATTTTCCTTATTAGTATCAATTTAATCATGAGGGAAATATCTATTCCTCATTAACTATGCTCTAATTAATATGGTGCTAAGAGCTTATCATGCCAAACAGTAATAACTTTGTTATTACTATCTATCAATAAAAAGTCAAAACATCTATAGAAATTAGAGAGAAAGTGAAAATAAATTTATCAAATTTAGCCTGTGGAATATGTTAAGACTTCACCTTTAACCCAAGCTTGAAAGAAAATTAACTACTCATATTTGAACTATAGGTAAATTGAAAATTTTACTGAATTGAAAATTTTACTGAAGTACATAGAAAATATAAGATAAAGAAGGAATTACGAAAAATAAAGCTAGAAAATGAATTTAGGGGTGTCAAATTAATGGAGAGCACCTCTTTCATAGATACAATGAGTAAATTATGGGCATCGAATTGAAACAACTTGGATGCTCAGGACTACACCACATGACAAGTTTTGATTAGTTTGAATACATCATTAGGGCTATCATTCCATGTATATATATGTACCATATACATATTTTTCTGATCCACTAACATGCAACCACATCATTAGTCAAAAATCTCATAAATATTTTAGTCCAATAGGATCATGACATATCATCGGTCAAACCCATATAAGCAGTCAACGCCACATCATTCATCCAATCAAATACCGCCACATCATCAACTCAGTGCCACGTCATCAGTCAATGCCATATCATTGGTCAATATATATGAATAATATCATGAATAGTACCATGAATAATACCGTACATAGAACATGTCGATTATTCTTTTATACTCCTCCTAGAATTTTCAACTGTTTTGAGTTTAGATTTGCTATTTATTTTGTTATCCGATATCTTGTTTATTGTGAAATAACCATGGTGCTCCTAAAATAAATAAAATATTTAATTATAATAAAATATAAATAATTATAATCACAAGAAACTTAATTACATAAAAGCAAGAATATTAGTGGAACTTATAGTGTAAAATGACAATTTTCTTCTTTATAAATATATATTTTCTAACACTCAACACACTCCCGAACTAGCTTATTGCTAGTCTTTAGCAAATTAAGTGAAAGCTAATTCAAACCCAAAATTTTTTTTTTAAACAATCGTGTTTATTTAATCAAAATAATGATAACAATCAAATAAAAGTATAAGTATTATCTCTAGTCATTAAAAAATATCACTCTCAAATCAACTATCCACATGAATCAATCTAGTAAACTTTATCACAACTATTGTAATCAAGTTGCTTTTAAGAATGACATGTCAATACTCTAAAATCTCACCGGTAGTGACACTTTCGCAAAGAAATTAAACCCAATAATAATAGTTACTCTCATGAATGGTAAATTGAGAGAAAATAATAAAACAATATCACACACTCTCATGAAGATGAAATAAATATTTCCATAACTTAGAAATAATACGATCTCAAGTCAAATTGTGAGTCAAACTAATGTATTTTTTCTCTTTCTTTTTTTTATATTTTCTTTTTTTTATGCATCACTATATATTTATAACTCATATAACTAGTTTTTACTTGAGACTATAGTTTTCTAAAATCAATAAAGACTTTTATTAGGACATAATGTAGGCTAGGGACATGGTGAACAAAAAAAGAGAAAATAGGGAAAAAAATATATGTTTGAGAAAAAGTAGAGGATTTTTTTTTTGGAGATTGCAAGATACCTCTTGCTTTTATTTTATTTTGAATTAATATATATATATATATATTTCTTATTCTTTTGGCACAAATTTATTGAACAAAATAACTATTTACATTTTTCTCAAATATTAATAGGTGATGGAACTTGTACAATATCAAGTAACATTTTGAATCAAAGTTGGGTCAAGACGATAAGTTAATAAAGAAAAGATTTTTTTTTAAGATCAAAATGGTTTACTATGGATATTAACAAAAGAGATCACTAGAAACGCTTAAATAAGTCAAAGATGCTCTTTTTGTCATCTTTTAAGACTCTAAATAATCTTCTATATCTACTAGTTAGATAAACTTTTAGATGTCGTAACACATATTTTTTTTCTTTTATTTTAAAAGGTTGATTAAAAAAGAAACTTAAAGATCGTGTATAAGATAATAAACAGGTAAGCTGTGTGAAGAATGGATAAAAATGGTTACTTTTAAAAAAAAATGATAGGTTCAAGAACTCACTTGCAATTTATTATGACATATATATTCCTTCAAACAATTCATATTTATCTCTAACATCAACATGTGGAGTAGCAAATGTAGTGTAACATAATTCAAGATCAAAGATAATACAAATATTAAAATTTAAAAGCGTCATGCATTTAATGTTAGAAGATCACAATTCTTTTTAAACAAGAACTAAAAATGTGCATTTCTAGAGTCACACCACTACATAATCAGCCCTTTCAATGTAAAAATTTAAAAGTGTATATTTGTATTAGAATAAATTAAAAGTTAAAAAGATAACACTTAAAATGAAGCTTAATAATAAGAAAATATCTGAATTTTTTCTAAAAGAAATTACGAAGATGCGTTTTTAGAATTACTACACTCCATATTCAACTATCTTGGGCTAAAAAGTTATCCAGGTTAGTTTCTACAATGAAAATTAATAAAAACTTCACCAAGATTAAAAATATTTCACAATTATTAATTATTCCCTCCCCCTAACTAGAACGAAACACTGTCTCAATATTTTAAAGAAAAGAAGTAGAATATATCACCTGGATGCTGCAATACAGACAAAAATTATTTACAAGCGGAGAGTGTTGTATGTTAAAAAATATATATTTATAAAAGAGAAATTTATTATTTTACACTCCAAGTTCTATTAACATTACTGCTTTTATGTATTAAAATTTCTTGTGACTTTAATTATGTGTGTTTATTATAATTAAATATTTTATGTATCTTAGGGGCATGTGGTCATTTCATAATAAACGAGGCATCAGATGATAAAACAGACAGTAAATCTGAACTCCGAATAGTAAAAAATCTTAAGAGAAGTATAAAATTATAAACATCATTGTTCATATATACAAGATCGCTTTTATATGTACGATACCATTTATGGTACTGTTCATGACATTGTTAATATATACTGTACGATGACATAGCATTGACCAATGATATGGCAATATTTGATTGGATCAATGATATGACTTTGACTACTTATGTGGCATTGACCGATGATGTGTCATTGGTCGATGATGCGTCGCAATCCTATTGAACTAAAATGTGTATGTATTATTAATCAATAATATGGCAGTATGTTAGTAGAGTAGAAAAACATGGGTATGGTACATACATTTACACGAGATGATAGCCTTAGTGATGTGTTCAATTCAATTAAAACTTGCTTGGGTGGCGCGATCTTGCGCATCTAAATTGATTTAATCCGCTGGTCATAATTTACTTATTCTATTTATAAAAAGGGTTCTTCCCCCAATTTAACACTCCTGAATCCATTTTTATCTTAATTTTTTGTAATTCTCTCTTCATCTTGTATTTTCTACGTATTTACTACGTATTTTAACAAAATTTTCACTTTACTCTTAGTTTAACTATGAGTAGTTAATTTTCTTTCAAGCTTGGGTTAAACATAAAGCCTCAACATGTTTTATGAGCTTAATTTAGTAAATTTATTTTCTCTTCCCCTCTAATTAATGTTTTGACTTTTCATTGACAGATAGTAATAACAAAATTATTACTATTTGGCACGATAAGTTTTAGTACCATATTAATTATAGCATGATTCATTAGGAGTGGACGTCTCCCTCATTATTTAATTGGTACTAATAAAGAATATTAAGCCCTGGTGTATATTGATGCTGATCTAAATACTTTAATTGATTCCCGCCATTTCATTTTAAATTTTAAGATCATTTAAATTAGTTTCACCATAATTCAACCACCATTTAGAAATTTAGTTCAACACATAATTAAAACCCACTTTCTCGTGGGATCGATGCCTATCACTATAAATCTATTCTATAATAGATTCATATACTTGTGAATTTAATAAAATTTATACAATAAGTTTTTGGCGCCGTTCCTAGGAAGGTAAATTATTTTAATTCATTGAATTAATTTTGTAATTTTTTTTTCTTGTATTTTTTCCTTGATAGAAAAATAATTTTGTAATTTAATTTTTGTAATTTAGTTTTCAAGTTATTTTTCTTGGTACTTTTTTCATTTTATCTTGATAATTTATTTTAATTATTTGTACAATTAATTTGTAGAATTAAAATTTTAAGTAATTATTTTTAGTTGTTTTCTTTCAAAATTATTGTTAAAAAATTAAAAATTTACAAAAAGTGTATCCGTAATTCCTGTAATTTAATTTTTTTCTTTTTTTCTTCTTTATATTTCTATAATTTAATTTTTATGTCATTTTTTTTGTAATTTTGTAAAACATTTATATACACCAAATTGCTTAAGAACACTTTGTAAAGCATTAGGATGACCAAATAGGGCCAACGCTGAGGGACAACTATGTAAACATATAGGTGAAAGTGTATCTTCAGTTGGTTTTATCATTATTTCATCATGGTTTGAACCCTTAAGCCTAACATCAATTTTGAATATGGAAATCTCTCTTTAATTTGTTAATCATTCAGTCAATGATTCTATATTCTTAATTGAAAAACCCAAAATAAAAATGTTCAGATCCTTGTCACTAACACCAATGAGTTTAGTTATGGCCATAGAAAGTGGAAGGATAAAGCAGAAGCAGTGAGCAGGACTTTTAGTGATGCACCTACTTACACCACTACCTTTGGTGGAATAATTGCCCTTAAATTTGACTATCTTATGGTGGAGAGAGAAAACCAGAAAAGTGATAGACTATCTTATGTTAGACAAAGAAAACCAAAAAAATGAGAGATTATCTTATAAAGGACAAAGAAAACTAGAAAAGTAAGAGACACGAGCATGTCAATGTAAAATTAAAAAGATGAGAGCAAAAAGAATAGAGTCGTGGTTGTGAGATAAAAAGGATTTAAGCTCAAATTGACATAAAATACAAGCAATTTCAAAATTTAAAATCTTGGCCTAGATAAAAGCCAATATAGAAATGGATTAACAACTTAGTTCACAAAAATAGATTTTTAAAATTTGAAAAATCTCTTTATAAACAAGCAATATGTGTTAAATAAAATATCGCATCCTATTTCAAGAAAGAATATATTTACCTCTGAGGATTGAAATAGTCAAAGGATAACAAGCCACAAGCTCAAAATCTGAAGAAGGCAATCAAGATGATAAAGCCAGCTTCAAGCATGAATACTGCAATTGAAAAGCTAAGGCATGAAAAGGCATGAAGTCTTTTATAACTAAAAACATCGAAGTATGATCCCTACACCCGTTAAAAGACACCTCGCAACTGCCAATCCAAATGCGTAAGATAAAAAGGGTGAAACAATCAAGGTAAACATACAATGTCATAAAAAGCCTCATCAAATCTACTTATTGACTTAAGAATTGGAGTGGCATTATCAGAAAACTCTATTTTTTTGTTTATTTGTCTGCAAATACAACATCCATTTATTATTTTTATTTGAGCTAGTATTGAAAAGTATTAACAATAATCTTTTAAACAGTATTATCAAACAATTTTACGAAACTTCAACTTTTATCCTCTTAAAATCTTCTTTGTAGAATCATTTTTGAGCTCAAGGAAACTACATCTATTGAATTGAATATTAATCGAGAGAGGAAAATTTTTTAGTTCCCAAATCTAAATGGGGACTTTAAAATTGTTATTTTTACAATATTGTGATAAGAGTGATGATACAAAGAAAATAAACTCTTGTACAAATTTATTTTGTACAAACTGATATGACATTCACTTATTGGTTAAAAAATATAAAATAATTAAAACAAATCATGTAGGTCAAAAGATATTTAGTCGAACCAATTAAATCATGCCATATTAGTTTGTACAAAAAACGTTTGTAAAAGAGTTTGTAGCTATATCATTACTTTTGTGATAAAAAAGGTCATTGACACTCAAAAGTGTACTTTTAATAGGTCTAAAATTATAAATTTGTCTCTTACATTGTCAATTAATGCGTTCATTATTCCTAAATTATCTCAACGCTTTCCTAATAAATTTTTATGGTAAAATTAATTTGTAATATGTTAATTTTTATATTGTATATATTTCAAGAATAAAGAGAGAATTAGAACTATGATGACTATATGCATATTTATAGAAGGTGAAATTATCATTTAAATCTTTTAAACATTTATTATGTGTGTTTTATTATAATTTAAGTATTTTAGGTATTTTAAGAATATTTTGGTGGCCTCACAAGTAACAAGAAATTAAACAGTGAAAAAAATGACATTTTTAAACTTAGGACGGTTAAAAATCGTAGGAGGAGTACATGATAATATTAATGTACAATACTATTCACAAGTATAATACTATTTATATATACAATACGATAATGTGGTAGGCAGTATCCATTAGACCAATGTTATGGCATTAACTAATTATGTAGCATTAATTAATAAAATGACATTAACCAATTACATGAAAGGATGCTATTAGACCAAAATACTGATGTGGCATTGACCAATGACATGACATTATCTTATTCAATCAAAATTCTTAATGGAATATTGTCAAAATCCATTGCAAGGAATTGACAATCCATTAATTAAGGCAACAACAAGGAGGATGAATGAAGCTTTACAAGGCTTAATTGTGGAAGTGGATTACGAAGAGGCTAAGCTAGACGAGTATTTCAAAGCTTCACCAAGGATAGTAAATTATCTTTTTTGTACAAGACATAGATTTAGAGGAACATGAGGGGTGCATGGTTTAATTAAAAATTTAATTTAATTTTTATTTAGTTGTGGGCTTTTATGTCTTAATTGTTATGTTACTATAGTCTTTTAATTAAGGTCAATTAAGCCCATTATATAAAGACAATAGCTTGTTATGTTAAAAGGAGTGAAATTCTAACTAGACAACCCGAGGGGGTGAATTGAGTTTTTTAAAAAAAATACGGAAATAAATCACTCAATCAATGCAAACAAATTCGAAATAACTGAATAAATAAACAAACAATGATAAATAAATTAAGAGATAGGGAAGAGAAAGTAAATACAATGATTTTTACGTGGTTCGGCTATCCCCGCTATGTCCACGCCTCCAAGCACACCAGGTTTGAGGATTCCGCTATGCAAGCCTCCAAGGCTTCAACAACTTACAATTGACTTCTCAGGTGTCAATGGACCTTTACAACAAGAGATTATTCCCAATCTCTTAACCCAAATGTATCCCCACAATTGCAGTCACTCAAGACAAAAGAATACAAATTAATTTATCTCTCACACAATTTTTCAAGGTTACAAATTAATGCACAATGTGTGAATGAATGAAGTACAAATGTGTTTAAAGCTTTCTGTAGATGGTAAACTCGTATATAAGCTCAGTAGCCATGTTGTCGTCAGTACTTGATTTGAATTGGATGAACATATTTATAGTTGAAGCTGAAAACTAGTCGTTATTCTTCCATCTGGTAGAAAACGGTTTACCGTATCCATTAACGGCTAGCCGTTTCCTTTGGTCAATTTTACCGTTAGGTATGATTTCAAATAATCGATTGACTGTTAAGAATTGCCTTTTCGCCGTTAATATCTAGAAACCTGCACAACAAAAACACTTGATCCATTTTCTCTAAACTGTTGAAGGTTGACAAAGGATGTCAATTCTGAAACTTATCGGTTAGCTGTTATCTATTAACGGTTTGCCATTAAAGTCCAGTATCCTTATAATTCAAAACTCTAGAACCAATTTCTTTTAAGGTAAAGGATTTGAAGAGTTGAAGATATCGGTTAGCCGTTATCTATTAATGGTTCGCCGAGTACTTCCAGTATCTCACAAAACACAAACCTTGAACCATTTCCTTTAAACGGTAATGGATTAACAAAAGTATGATAATATCGGTTAGCCGTTATATATTAACGATTTGCCAGTTACTTCCAGTAGCTCGCAAAATGCTTATCAGTTATAGCTTAAGCTGTTAACCTTTTATCGAGCTAAGTCTTTTCACTAATGGTTAGCCGTTTAATATAATCGGTTAGTCGTTTATACTTAGAACTTCATTTTACTTACAAATTATTCTAGTTTCTCTAAGAAATGTTAAACACATACCTAGTTTTGACTCTTAAGAGAATACTTGAATTTATGTGAGTCTTAACCACATTTATCAACTTAAATTCATTATTTGTTATCATCAAAATCAATTAACAAAACATGTATATGTTAACATTCTCCCCCTTTTTGATGATGACAAACACATTCAGAATTTTGCTCCCCCTAAGTATATGCTCCCCCTGCATATATGACTTAAAACAATTTTATTTTTCAAAAACAAATGCAAATTTTAGTTCATTCATTTCTCCCCCTTCATCATAAAATAAAATGTTAATCTTAAAAGCAAATTGAAAGTGGAGAATCGTGACTTTATCTTCCTCCATCAATATCAGTAAAGTTTCCCCTTAAAATTTGAGAAAATCATAGATACATCATTAGAAGAAAAACACTCCCAAAATCAGATATTCACATCCAACAACTCCAAAATGATCCAAAACAGCAATGTAATCGGATAGAACACAGACAAATAAGCATAGAACCACGATTAACATGAAGTTAATGCCAAATGTCAATACAAATTACATCCATCAACACAACACACTAAACAGATCATTAAATCATAAAATATGCATAATGTCAAAATAATAGAAACTAAAAAGCGCGTCGTCAAGGAGGAGGTCGTATAGAAGAGGGTCGCCGAGAAAAAGGTCTCGCAGTGGATGGTTTGTATAAGATGAGAAGAGGTAGATTGTGGAGGAGAAGCTACTACAAAGGTGCTTCCAGGTTCATACCCAAAATACCCCAGAAGTTGTCGATGTCCAGCAATGATCTCATATTGATGATCGAAGCTCACCTCTTGAAGGGTCTGAAGTTGAGTCTGGAGCTGCTGTTGATCCTGAGAAATAGCACCTAAGCGATCTAGGATCGTCTGCTGGGTCTTAGAAATCTGACGAACATCAACAACCAGCTGATGCAAAATGTCGGTGATAGGGGATTGTGCTGGAGCTGGAGGCTGCTAAGGAGCATAGCACTGCTCAGGAGCTGAAGGTACTGCGGAGACAGAGGGATGATCAGAATCCATCTCAGGCATGCCAGGATCAAAGGGGGCTGACGATTGAGGAACACGATGAGGAGGAGGTGGAAAACGAGCTCCAAGTCAGAAATAAGGAAGTTGATTGAGAGGATAAATATCATTAAGCATTCTATCATCCTCAGGAGCAATTAAAGTGTCCTGATTCTTAGCATTGGCAGTCTTGTGCCATTGGCCATTCTTCCTAGTAAATCATATGCTACTCATAACATCCCGACCAATTCTCTTAGGTTCTTTACACACTGCCTCTCTTAGTGGTACATGAAAATGTCTTAGAATCTAAGTGATAAGACTACCTTATGGAAGCAACCTATGGGTGACTGCAGGGGTAGTTAACATATGGCGTACAATAATATACCCTAGGTTGACAGGTCTCCCACTGAGTAAACTATCTAATAATCCAACATCCATCCATGTTACCTCATCTGAATGACCCTTCCTAGGTGTGATTATATATTGCAGAATGTTATGAACAATGCCAACCTGAAGGGGCAGCAGCTGAGCCCGAAAAGATAAGCTACAAATACCATCACTAAGGTCCCTACGACGTCATATGTTTCTCACACCTTTATTGTGAAGAAAATCACCAAAAGACAGGGTTTTTCTAGAGGTATAGAATGAATCACCTTCATCCAAAATTCCAAGTATGACAGTACTCAAAAAATGTACATAAAAGTCAATTGCTATACCACCAACTAGGGTAACTATCCTTTCTAAACGGGTAGCGAAAAGTTCTCATATTGTAATAAAACACCCGAACTATATTAGGGTAAGTCTTATTATCAATATTAACAATTGATTCCCAGGGTCTAAGCATTTGATAACACTTCTACCACATACAATCAAATCCTCAAAATCACCTATGTCCACAAAGTATGAGTCCAGTACCTGTCTACCCATAAAACGATCCTCGAATCATTTTCGCAATGTAGCTGTCAGGAAGTGTAGCCTTTCAAATTTAGAACTTTTCCGTGGTCATGTTGGGTTGACAGCAGGCATATGTTTTCTCCTAGGTCTCCGTGAGGACTCAGCCATTGAATAAGGGCAAGTAGGTTTTTGGAATATGGATGTTAAAAGAAATGGACCGATTATGATGTTGAAGGGAAGTAGAGGAAGAGAGATTTTACTTCAAAGTGTCAAGAATTTGTGAGAAATTTAATCAGATTTCTCAGACTCCAGTCAGCTGCTCTTAGGGTTTGGATTCAGGATTTTTTTGATTTTGATCACAATTTGGTGTTTTGAATTGGTGGAATTACTCAGAAAGTGATGAAGAAGCTTTCTATTAGTGTAATATATTGTGAAAAGAAGAGAATCTGAGAGAAAATTGAGATAAAAGGCTTAGGTTTCGCAATAATAGCTGAAACGGTGAAAGGGCAAGTGAGAAGAAAGAGATAAAATCGTGACCAGTTATATACTTTGTGAAATCAATTAATCGTTTTATGTAAATGGTGAGAGGCTAAATTTCTGAGAGTTTTGTGATGAGTAAACGGTTAAGGATTAAGGCTTATCGGTGAAGGGGCAGCATCAAGATAACTTTCTATTTTTAATCAGTATACCGTTAATCATAAACGGTGAGGGGGTAACGTTTGAGAGACTTCTAGTTTTGAAACGGCTGACCGTTTAATTCAAATGGTGAGGGAGTAGAGTGCAAACTAAACAACATCCATTTTTTGGAAATAAACGGTGAACCGTTTATATGAAAACGGTTATTCGTTTATTACATGACTTTTCATAATACATTCAATAAAAGAAAATTACACCAATCAACTAATCAAAAGCCTTATAAAATTAAACCTCATCCAGTACAATTTAATCAAGAAAGCACAATCTTTAGCATCAAAACTTAAGTAAGACATAGGCATATAATCACAATACATCATCAAACTCAAATAAATGTGTCATGATAATTACTACCTGGAAAAATGACTGGTTAGATAAGTGGCTTGTTTACCAACAAAGGCAGACTTACTAGTGCCCATTCGGGTTCACCTTTGGAACTTACGTCGTTGGATTCCAGCTAATATACTTTAACTAGAATCTTTTTCTCTATTCATTTCAAGATTCTATTGAACTCATTAATCAAGACTTCATTGAACTCATTCATAGATTGACAAATCAAGTGTATCACTTAAAAAAAATATCAATACTCATCGAACATCAAATGATAATAGTCTCAATAATATGCTTAATGATGTTAATGCGAAAAACATCATCATCCCAAGTTCATGTCGAATTTTCAAAAATTATTCTTCACAAAGGGTTTTGTAAAAATATCAGCAAGTTTTTTTTCTGTAAAAACAACCTCTAACACAATATCACCCTTTTGAACATGATCTCTTAAGAAGTGATGCCTAATCTTTATATGCTTGGTTCTGAAATGTTGAATGGGATTCTTTGATAGGTTTATAGCACTGGTGTTATCACATTTTATAGGAATGTGATCAAGGTTAATTCCATAATCTTTAAGAGTTTGTTTCATACATAAGGCTTGAGCACAACAACTACCTGCGGCAATATATTCAGCTTCAGTGGTTGAAAGTGCTACTGAGTTTTGCTTCTTACTAAACCATGAAACAATTACATGACCTAGAAAATGGCAAGTACCATTGGTACTTTTCCTATCAACTTTATGACCAGTGAAATCAGCATTCGAATAACAGGTTAAGTCTGTATGAGTTTCCTTAGGATACCAAAGACCAAGATCTATTGTTCCATTCAAATAACAAAAACTTCTTTTCACAGCAAGCAAATGAGATTCCTTGGGATTTGATTGAAATCGTGCACATAAACATACCCTAAACATGATATTGGGTCTACTAGCAGTTAAATAGAGTAGAGAACCAATCATAACTCAATACATCTTGATATCAACCTCTTTGCCTTTTTCATCTTTGTCTAGCTTGATTGTTGAGCTCATTGGTGTGCATTTGGCCTTTGAGTTCTCAATTCCAAAACGTTTGAGCAGATCTCTTATGTACTTAGCTTGATTTATTAATATTCCCTCATCATTTTATTTTATTTACAGTCCAAGGAAATATTTCAGCTCTCCCATTATACTCATTTCAAACTCTTTGCTCATACATGTAGAAAATCTTTACACAAACACTCATTAGTAGAACCAAAAATAATATCATCTACATAAATTTGAACTATAAGAATATCTTGGTTCTTATGTTTAATAAAAAGAGTAGTGTTAGCTTTTCCCATTGAAAAACCATTTTTCAGCAAGAAATTTTTAAGTCTACATACCATGCTCTAGGTGCTTGTTTTAAACCATATAGGGCTTTCGATAATTTAAAAACATGATCTAAAAATTCTTTATTTTCAAAACTAGAGGGTTGTTTTACATAGACTTCTTCTATAATATAACCATTTAAGAAGGCACTTTTGACATCCATTTGGAATAAAGTAAACTTTTTATGGCATGCATATGCTAACAGCATCCGAATGGATTCTAATCTAGCTACAGGTGCAAATGTTTCATCAAAATCAATTCCTTCTTCTTAATTATATCCTTGAGCTATTAACCTAACTTTATTTCTAACAACTGCACCAGATTGATCCATTTTGTTTCTAAATACCCATTTAGTTCCTATAATAGATTGATGTTCTCGTTTAGGAACTCACTTCCACACATTATTTCTCTCAAATTGATTTAATTCTTCTTGCATGGCCATAATCCAAAATTCATCATTTTCGGCATCAGCAAAAGATTTCGGTTCTATTTAAGAAATAAATACAGTATGCTCATATGTGTTCCTAAGTACTGATCTAGTTGTAACACCTCTAGATGGATCTCCTAAAATAACATTCTTAGGGTGAGAGAAAACATACCTCCACTCCTTGGGGAGTGTTTGCATCATACCTTCTTGTTGCTCTATATTTCTTTGTTCTCCTTGATCATCCTCTTGATTTTCTTGTGATATATTCTCTTTATTTCCTTGTGATGTTCCTTCTTGTAACTCTTCATCTATATTATCACTAATAATTCCTTTCTCCGCAGAGGAGGAGTTAGATTCATAAAAAGAAATATGCATATATTCTTCCACAACTAAGGTTCTTTTATTATAAACTCTATAGGCTTTGCTTGAGGAAGAGTATCTAAGAAAAATGCCAACATCAGATTTTGAATCAAATTTTTCAATATTATTTTTTGTGTTTAAAATAAAACATTTACAACCGAAGACTTTAAAATAACCAATGTTGGGTTTTCTACCTTTCCAAATCTCATATAGAGTCTTGTCAAGAAGAGATCTAATCAACACCCGATTTAAAACATAACAAGCAGTGTTGACAGCTTCGGCCCAAAAATATTTAGGTAATGCATTTTCATTCAACATGGTCCTAGCCATTTCTTGAATAGACCTATTCTTTCTTTCAACAACTCCATTTTGTTGAGGAGTCCTAGGTCATGAGAATTGATGCTCAATGCCTAAATCATTGCAGAAATTTTCAAATACATGATTCTTAAATTTTTTACCATGATCTCTAATGCAAGTAATAGAATATCCTTTTTCATTTTGAACCTTTTTACAAAAAACTTTAAAAGCCTCAAATGTATCATCTTTATTAGTTAGGAACAGTACCCAAGTGTATCTAGAATAATCATCTACAATTACAAATGCATAATATTTTCCACTTAGACTAACATGTCTAGAAGGTCCAAATAAATCCATATGAAGTAGCTGTAATGGCTTTGAAGTAGAAACATCATTCTTGTTTTTTAATGAAGTTTTAATTTGTTTACCAAATTGACAGGCTTCACAAATTTTATCTTCTTAAAAACTAATTTTTGGAAGACCTCTAACTAAATCCTTTTTCAAAATTTTTGATATTAAATCCATGCTTCCATGTCCTAATCTTCTATGCCACAACCAACACTCATCATGTAATGCAGAAAGACATTTAATATGAGTAGATGCAACTTCTATGTTAATTATATAGACATTACCACATCTACTTCCAATGAATAAAGTTTTTCCATCACAAGCATCTTCAATATTACATCTAGATTTGTCAAAAATTACTTTATAACTTTTGTCACACAATTGACTAATGCTAATCAAGTTGTGTTTTAAATTTTCAACCAAGCAAACGTTTTCAATTAAGGTTGATGAACTCTTACTAACATTACCAATTCCTAGAATTTCCCCTTTTGAATTGTCTCCAAAAGAAACATCTCCGTCATTTTCAATTTTGGTGAAACTTGAGAACCAAGAATAATTTCCGGTCATGTGTCTTGAACAACCACTGTCCAAGTACAATTATTATTCTTCTTCTTTGAGCTCTAAAAAAAAATCTCAAGTCTTAGGTACCCAAGCCTTTTTGGGTCCTTGAGTGTTAGCAATGGTCCCTTTTGGAACCCAAACACATTTAGCTCCATGATATGCATTTCTTCTAACATGGCATTTATTTTTCATATGACCATCTTGATTACAATAATGACATACAATCTTAGGATTGTTTGTATAGGTAGATTTAACAAGATAGTTCTTATAATATTTTTGCTTAATGCTAGGTTTATAACCTATTCCACCTTTATCAAATACACATTTTTGAGTGCTCAGCAATTTTTCTAAGTTATTTTGACCATTTGTGAATTTTAACACAATTTCATTAAGTTCAATACTCTTTTTCTTCAACACTTCATTTTCTCTCAATAATTCATCAACATAAAATTTGTCATGTTCATATGAAATACTAGGTTTCTCATTTGATAATGCAATCCTATCATGCAATGTTTTATTCTCTGATTCTAGACATGTTATCTTTGCATTTAATAAGTCATTACATTTTTGTAATGCATCTTTTTTATTTGAAATTTCTACCATCTTCTTTTTAAGGTAAACATTCTTTTTACCAATTTTCATCAATTCATCATGTAATTCTTTAAAGGCATCATACAACTTATCATAAGTGAGATCACTCACCTCATCAATTTCATCATCAGATTCATCTCTAATAGCCATAAGTGTCAAATTTGACATTTCCTGAGATTCCTTTTCATCACTTGATTCTTCTTTACTGTCATTCCAAGTAGCCACCATGGCTTTCTTCTTAAGCTTACTAAGAAGTGGGCATTCCGATCTTATATGTCTTGGCTTCTTGCACTCACAGCATTTGATTGCTTCCTTCTTCTCCTTTTGATTGTTGAAGTCTCTGAATTTTCTTCGATCATTGGTTTTCTTGAAGAATTTTCTGAACCTCCTTGCCAGCATAACTAATTCTTCATCATCTGGCTCACTTTGCTCATCACTCTCAAGTTTTGAAGCTTTAGGAGCATTGTTTTTCTTCTTTTCTTCAGTTTCTCTTTCGGCTGCTAAATCTTCCTCATAAGAAATAAGAGAACCGATTAAATCATCAATAGGCAATGTATTTAGGTCTTTAGCCTCCTCAAATGGCAGTCCTTTTTTGTCTTTATTCCTTAGGTAAGGATCTAATAATTTTCTTAACTTTCTCGCTGTTAGAGAAAGTTTTTCCTAGAGCTCCTAAAGTGTTTATTATATCTGTAAATCTTGTATACATAGAATAAACACTTTCATTTTGTTCTATTTGGAATAATTCATATTGTCTAGTAAATCTACTGATTTTAGACTCTTTTACCTGATTAGTTCCTTCATAAATGACTTCAAGTTTGTGCCAAATTTCATAGGCACTTTCACAACTAGAGACTCTATAGAATTCTTTCTTATCTAATGCACAGAATAAAACATTCATAACTTTAGAATTCAGAGAAGCTTTTCTCTTTTCCAAATCATTCCACTCCCTTGAGGGTTTTGGAATGTCATCTCCTAATTCATTTTTGGTTATTGGCATAATTAGTCTATCACACACAATTTCCCAAATTTCATAATCTAAGGATTGTAAATAAATTCTCATCCTAGTTTTCCAATAAGGATAATCATTACCATAAAAAATAATGGACGCGTTATAGATTGTCCTTCCCTAAATGTGGATTCATACTTTGGTTGCCATTGATCTTTTACTCTAGAAGATTAAATCTTACTAAGAGAACCTCGCTCGATACCAATTGAAATCTTACTTTGTTAACCATTTCCTTTGGTCAATGTTACAGTTGGGCATGATTTCAAATAATCGGTTGATCGTTAAGAATTACTTTTCACCGTTAACATCCGAAACCCATACAATAAAAATGCTTGATCCATTTTCTCTTAACGTTGAAGGTTGACAAAGAATGTCAATTCTGAAACTTATCGGTTAGTCGTTATCTATTAACGATTTACCGTTAAAGTTCAGTATCCTTATAATTTAAAACTCTGTAACCAGTTTCTTTTAACGGTAAAGGATTTGAAGAGTTGAAGATATCGATTAGATGTTATCTATTAACGGTTCGTCGAGTACTCCCAGTATCTCACAAAACACAACCTTGAACCGTTTCCTTTAAACGGTAATGGATTAACAAAAGTATGATAATATCGGTTAGCTGTTATATATTAACGGTTTGCCGATTACTTCCAGTAGCTCACAAAATGCTTATCGGTTATGGCTTCTATTTCTTTAATTTCTATAAGGCACTGCCATCTATCCCTTTATTATACATATAGAAAATTTACATGCTATAACATAAGTTACATTAAGCACATACATTTCATGGATGATTGCATAAAAATGATGTTTTAATAAATTATGATAAAAGGGTTATTGTACTACTAGGTTGCAAAAGTGCATAAAAAAAGGCAAGCCCTCTACATGCAGAAAAGAGTTCCCTTGGGGAAGGTGATGCGTAATGCCTAATGGATTAATTAATTAGACTCAGGGCATGTTGTTGAGTGCTAGCCTCGTAGTACAACAAACCTAGAGCCTTAACACGGTTCTTTACATTCCTAAGTTTCATTGAAAGATTTAGCACTCATTTCAATTAGTCATCAATGTGCACAGTAGGCAACACATGTATAAAGTGTTAACTTACTAGGCTTTAGCTAATGTAGTCCTTATATTGTAGGACTCAAGGAGTAGGGTAATCTGACGCCAAGTCCTAACTAAGACAAAGTGTGTATGGACATCACAGACCTTGGGTTACACAACAGGCTCAAATGCATTTCTATTTAAGCATAAATATCATAAGTTAGTTTTGTGATGTGTTACTAAGGGATCTTTGTCTTTTGTAAAAAAGTTTTTGTGTAACCAACCTTTTATGTTGATATTTATAAAATCTACGCTGAAAGTCTGAAATGCTCCATATATTTTAATCACTTTAGCTGCAATTATAAATGTTGGGTGTTACAAAGTTAAAAGAAATGAATGTTCTTAAACAATAAACAATGCCAGAACTAAATTTAGAAGATTAAATCCACCTATATTAGAAGGATGTGTGGATTCTATTATAGCAGACTAATGGTTACAAATCATGAAAAGAATGATCGAAGTAGCTAAAGTAACAGAAGAAGAAAAGATCACTTGTGTTTTCTTTATGCTACGAGGAGTAGCAGAATATTAGTGAGATTCTATCAAGTGGTGCCATAACGAAACAACAATGCAATGGAAGGAATTTAAAGAACACCAAGTTTGCATAGACGCTAGAATACAAGAAAAGTTTTAAGAACTAAAATGATGACTGGTCATTGCGCCGATCTTAGCCATCTCTAATAGCTCTGAGGAATTTTTTATCTATAGCGATGCCTCCAAAAATGGTATAATATGAGTTCTCATGCATAATGAGAAGGTCATTATATATGCCTCTAGACAATTAAAGAAATATGAGAAAAACTATCCAATACATGATTTGGAGTTCGCAGCAGTTCTGCATACATTAAAAATATGGTGTCACTACTTCATGGGAGCACATTTTAAGATTTATACTGATCACAAGAGCCCTAAATACATTTTTATGCAAAATGAATTAAACATGTGACAGTGACGTTGGCTAGAGCTCATCAGGGACTATGATTGTGAAATAAATTATCATTTTGTAAAAGCAAATATGGTAGCAGATGCATTAAGTCGAAAGTCAAGCTTATCAACTTTAAGGATTCTATGACAAAATGAGATCTATAAGACAGAGACCGAGCTAATAATAAAAGAACCAGCACACATAACACTTTACTTGACCTTATTAAAAAAGATTAAGGATAGGTAGGAAGCTAATTCTTACTTAAAGAATTTAAATAGAGACTAATTTAAAGAAGGAGATGGCATTCAAGAAGTCAGAAAAAGGAAATCATAAAGACAGGATATGCATACTAGATAATAAAGATTAAAGAAAGAAATTCTACTTGAAGCTCATACAACTCTATATTAGCTTCATCCTGGCACAATAAAAATGTATAAGGATTTAAAGAGGCATTATTGTTGTATAACACTTCATCTTGTTATTGTAACTAAAGTGGTTAAAATAGGTGAAATATTAAGTACTTATAGAAATGAATTTCAAAATAAGTGTTTTATAAATATAGAACATAAAATGTTTGTTACACAAAAACTATACAAAAGCTTTGTTACATAAAAATTTGGTTACAAAAGTCAAGAATCTCTTAGTAACATATCACAAACCAGCTCCATAAACAAATTTGTTGTATTTATGCTTAGATAGGAACGCAGTTGAGCTCGTTGTGTTACCCAAGGTCTATTATGTTCATATACACTTTGCCTTAGTTGGGACTTAGCGTCAGCTTTCCCTACTTCTCAGTTCCTGCAATGTAATGACTACATGAGCTGATGCCCAATAAGTAAACACTTGATGCATGTATTACCTACCACACACATGAATGACTTTATGAAATAAATGCTAAATCTTTTAAATGAAACTTAGAAATATAAATAATCGTGTTATGGCTGTAAGTTTGTTGTACACTAAGGCTAGCATTCCATAACATGCCCTTAAGTCTAATTAATTGATCGATTGAGCATTACGACGCGTCCCCAAAAGATCTCTTTTCTTAACTTAGAGGGCTTGCCCTCTTTATGAATTCTTGCCACCTAGTAATACAACAACCCCCTTTATCAAAATTCATTAAAATATCTCTTTATCAAATCATCTATGAAATGCATGAGGCCAAAGCAATTTATGTCATAATATGTAAATTTTCTAGATATATAATAAAGCAAAACACAAAACTAATTTAAGACAACAACATCTAACATAGGCGGCACCACCATTTATACAGAAATTAAAGAAATAGATTCCTTGAAACCTTGATTCTTTCCTTTCTAACTTGAGAATTTCTCTACTAATGATCCCTTGGCTTAGAAAGGAAAAAGATAAGATTTTTAAGGTTTTTAAAAAATACAAGTGTTAGGGGGTATTTATAGGATTTTTAAGGCCAATAAGTGATTAGAATTTTGCCACCATATTATTTGATTAATGGTGAAGATTTATTTTTCCATAAATATCTTAGAAATTTCTAGAATGCTAAGATTTTGCCATCTAGCACTTAATTAATGGTGGAGATTTATCTTTCCATAAATATCTTAGTAATTTATAGAATTTCTAATATCCCTACAATATTTCTTGTTACATTATTACTTATGTCATTCCTTATGTCATCATTACTTTTTAATTATTATGTTTTACTATTTTATTATTATGTTATTATATTATTATACTTTATTATTATCATTATTATTATTATTATTATTATAAATACTTAAGAGAGCTTGTTAGCTTAAGGTTAATTATGTTATATATGAGTAAGAAGATTGTACCTCACATATTGGCCTAGTATGAAGAAGAATATAGTCAAGTTCGTGACTCAATGCCTTACCTGTCAACAAATCAAGGCGGAGCATCAGAGACTAGCAAGACTTTTGGAACCTAATCAAGTCCCTCAATCTAAGTGAAAGGAAATCACAATGGATTTCGTCGTTAGCCTCCCAAGGACTATAAAAATGCATGATGCCATCTGGGTGATAGTTGATCGACTCAAAAAGTCTGCCCACTTCTTGCCTATTCAGATGACGTACACTTGCAGAACTATACATAAAAGAGATAATCGAACTATATGATGTTCCCATCTCTATTATTTTTTACCAAAATACAAGATTCAGTTCGACATTCTAGGAGAACCTATACAATACTATAGGAACAAGATTAAAATTTAGCAAGCATTTCATCCTCAAACAAATGGCTAGTCAGAAAGGACACTTAAAGATATGTTGAAAGGATGTGTCATCGATTGGATCATGGAGTAAATATTTAGAATTGGCCGAATTTGCCTATAACAATAGCTACCAAGCAATTATCGACATGGCACCATATAATTTTGCCTATAACTTTTCATAACTATATTATAACCTAAAAACTCATAAAACTTTATAAACAGGTCCATTTTGAACTATATTGAAGTTGCTATAGTACTACTATTCATAAAATTATAATTTTAACGAAAATATTTTATAATTATACTATAGCTCAAAAGGCCAAAAATATTTACAAATAAGTCTAATTTCAGAATTTTTAAATAATACTTCTCATTTCCTCAACTTTTTAAAATTATGATATGGCAATAATACTTATTAAATTCAAAGATTGTATGAAATACTTATCAATTAATTTGAATGAAATACTTAATTTATGATTGTAACACTTTAAATTAATGAAAAATAATGATCAATTGATTAAAAACTTGAGCTTCACAAATACAAAATCATGCATAAATTAAATCCTACCAGCTTTATAAGAATTTTTGCAATATTGAGTCTGTTGAGTTCCAAACTTCATTCTTGATCAAGCCGTTGTTTGTTGAGTGTCTTGAATTTGATTTCACTTGATTCACTTTTATAAATACTATCTTTCAAGAACTTAGTGAAAATGTAAAATATAATATTATTTAAAATAATTAAGACACATATTCATTATCATTAAAATTACATTATGTGTAGTCTTTTAAGCTAGTACAATGTCACGTGCTCAACTATAAGCCTTTTCAACTAGAGGAAACTTAGCCTACGAAGAATATCCAATTCAAGTACTTGATAGAAGGATAAAAAAGTTAAGGAACAAGAAGATCCATCTAGTTAAAAGAACGTGAGGAAGAAATGAATAATAAGTATCTCAAACTATTCATGAAAATTCTTTAAAGTGGGAAGGAGATTGTAAGGTACAATTTTCTTACTCAAATATAGCATAATCAACCTTAAGCTAACAAGCTCTCTTAAGTAGCAATAATAATAATAGTAATAACATAATAATAATAATATAAGTAATAACATAAGTGATGATATAATAAAAGATACTATAGAGAAATTTGGATTCTAAAAATTACTAAGATATTTATGGATAGTTAAATCTCTACCATTAATCAAGTGCTATGGTGGCAAAATCCTAGCCATCCATGGCCATAGAAATCCTATAAATATCCTCTAGCCTTTCCATTTTTCTTTAACCCCAGAAATTCAATCTCTTTCTATTATAAGCCAAAGCATCATTAATAAAGAAATTCTCAAATTAAGAAGGAAGATTTAGAGTAATTAAGGAAAAGAGACGAGTAACACTTTACTTCAACTACAATATAAGGACAATATGCTTAATTTAGCTTTTAATTGAATAATAATTTTTTTATACTAAGTTTAGTTTTAAATAATCTTCTATCTTATTATTATTATTATCAATTGGTTATTATCTAATCTCTACATGACTAGTTATGCTGCCTATGTTATGATATCATCTTAATCATCCTAATATAGTCGACTATGCCACTTATAATGTGATGTTTTGCCATTTCCTTGATTGTATGGTCAGCTATACTGCCTATAATGTGATGCTTTGTTACTTACTTAATTGTATGGTCGGTTAAGCCCCCTAATATGTGATGCTTTTATTTTATTATGCCATGGTCAGCTTTGTTGCCTAAAATATGATATTTGTTATTTACTCTTTACATGGTCGGCCCTATCGCTTATATTATAATTCTATTTCTTTAATTTTGATATGGATGGCGCTACCGCCTATGTTAAATGTTGCAGACTTGAAATAGTTTCATATTTTGTCTTTAATATATATCTAGAAAATTTACATACTATGACATAAGTTGCATTAGGCACATTCATTTTATAGATGATTTCATAAAAAAGATGTTTTAACGGATTTTGATAAAAGGGTTGTAATACTAATAGGTGGCAAAAGTCCACAAAGAAGGCAAGCCCAAAAGAGATCTTTTGGGGACGGCGATACATAATGCCTAATGGATCAATTAATTAGATTCAAGGGCATGTTCTATTACGCTAGCCTTATAGTACAACAAACCTAGGGCCCTAATATAGTTCTTTACATTTCTCAGTTTTGTTTAAATGATTTAGCACTCATTTCAATTAGTTATTTATGTCTACAATAGGTAATACATGCATCAAGTATTAATTTATTGAGCATTAGCTTATGTAGTCCTTACATTACAGAGTTAAGGAGTAGGTCAAGTATATGCCAAGTCCCAACCAAGGCAAATGTGTATGGACATAATCTAAGAATAAATATTATAATTTTATTTAGCCACATTTATAAATACTATAAGTTTTAAGATATGTTACTAACAAATCTTTGCATTTTGTAACAAAGTTTTTGTGTAACAAACCTTTTATGTTCTATATTTATAAAACGCTATTTTGAAATTTATATCTACATTAAAGGTGCTAAATGTTCCACGTGATTTTAATGACTTTAATTACAATTATAAATGTGAGGTGTTACACTAAGTGAAAGTGTTTATTCTTATTTAATTTTTTTTTCTCTTTTTTCTTTTTTTTTGGTATAATAACTACTGCCTTTAGTTGTTGCTCACAAATGAAACAAAAGATTAAGTATTATAAAATCTCAACTTGCCACCACCATCACTTGCCATGTGTGTGTGTCTAGATTGGTTTGTTAAATCTCTCAAGATGACTAAATAGACAAAAAAGATTAGTCAATAATATTATAAAAAATTCACACAATTTTTTATTTTTATTTTTTTTAACACTTAGACTAGAAAGATACATTTCTAGAGTAATTCAACCTCATATTCAGCCATATTTGATTAAAAAATTTAGAAAAGGTAAGTAGCTACACAAGAAAACAATTATTATTGATTCCACAATTGTCAATTATTTCTTTTCCCTAGCTAAAATGAGACATTGTCCTCAATGTCTTGAAGGGAAGAAGTATAGTTTAGAAGGCATCACCTGACTGTTATAATAGAAAAAATTTACACAGTTGTAAGTAGGTTGGATTTGTCAAATGACGTGTAAAACTTGTTGCTTAATTATTCAAAAGCAAGCAATATGTGAGGTACAATTTTCTTACTTAGATATAGAATAATTAATCTTAAACTAACAAGCTCTCTTAAACATTTATAATAATAATAATAAAGTGTAATAATATAAAATATAATAATTAATTTTAAAATGATGATGACATAAGTGATGATGTAATAAGAGATATTGTAGAGATATTAGGAATTCTAGAAATTTCTAAGATATTTATGGAGAGATAAATCCCTACTGTTAATCAGGTGCTATGGCAGCAAAATCTTAGAATTCTAAAAATTATTAAGATATTTATAAAGAGATAAATTTCCACCATTAATCAAGTGCTATAGTGGTAAAATGCTAGCCACTTAGTAGTACAACATTCTTTTTAATAAGATTCATTAAAACATCTTCTTTATGGAATTATCCATGAAATGAATATGCCCAGAGCAACTTATGTTATAGTATATAAATTTTCTAGATATATAATAAAGGTAAAATATGAAACTATTTTAAGACAGTAATATTTAACATATGCGGCAGCATCGTCTATATACAAACAAAGAAATAGAATTATAATATAGGCAGCAAAGTCGACCATGTAAGGAGTAAATAACAAATATTATATTTTGGGTAGTAAAGTCTACCACACAATCAACTAAGTAACAAAACATTACATTATAGGCGGCATAGCTAACTATATGAGGATGATGAAGACAGTATCATAATATAGGCAGCATAGCCAGCCATGCAGAGATTAGATAATAATTAATTGCACTATAATAATCATCATAACTTTAAGCTAAGTTTATCAATAAAAAATTATTATTCAAAGATAATTTAAGCATATTGTCCTTATATTGCAATTGATGTGAAGTATTACTTACCTCTTTTCCTTGATTCCTCTAATCTCCGTTCCTAACTTGAGAATTTCTCTATTAATGATGCTTTGGCTTATAATAGAAAGAGAATAAATTTCTAGAATTTTTGAAAAATTAAAGGGCTACAGAAGATCTTGTAGGAACTTGCGAAGCCATACAACTTTTTTTGCAGCTTCAGATGTAACCACATATGCAGTTTTAGTTGTAGAATCTGCGATACAAAATTGTTTCACACTCCTCTAACCACTAGCCCCATTTCCTAATGTAAACACATAGTCAGAAGTTGATTTTCTAGAATCTTTATTTGACATAAGGTCAGAATCAGTATAACTTACTAGAATAGTTCATCACAAGAATACAAAAGCATATAATTTTTACTTTTTATATATTTCGTTATATACTTGACTGCAGTCTAGTGTTCAAGCCAAAGTTATTTAGAATGACTCACACACTATTTCAAAATACACCCCAACCATCTCAACAACCAAAGCCCAAATCCAAGTCCAAACCTCAGCCGAAGCCTCTGAAAATCCATCAACCATCTCAGACTGAGACTCAAGAACAACAGTCTCTAGAATATACCTTTGTTCCTCTACTACATGTGTCCCAAGCAAAAAGACAAAGAACCAATGCATCAGTATGCTTCTCATTCTCTTTATGTTGAAACTTCTGATTCAACAGAAGTAGACATGTCTGCTTCAGGATCTAAAACTGATAACAAATCTGCCAAACAGTCCTCAAAATCATCAAAATCCAACTCTAAATCCAGCTTAGAATCCTTAGTCTCTTTAGCCTCTACGACTGATTCTGAAAGGTCATATACAAACATTACTAAACTTCTGATGGCACAGCTAGAAGAAACAGAACACACTCAGACATCTCAACTAGAGTCTTACTTCGAGATACCTTCTGATATGGATGACCCTGCTGAATCCACATATGCTCCACCTTCTCAACCACAAGCTCCAAAACTATCAAATGGCCCATGGTTCACTTTTGATGACATACCCACCAACAAATTGATGAGAACTATCAAGAGAATACCATTAAAGCTTCAAGTGATCCTTTGCACATTTATGAAGACCCAATTACAAGAGCTAGAGCCAAAAAGCTACAAGCTGCTTTAAATGGATTAATTGAGAAAATATGGATTGAAACTACAATTTAAGATGCAAGACATCATGAATTGGGCTTGAAGAGATATGTGGATTGGGCTAACCGTTAGTGAAAAGACTCTGTTCGGTAAAAGGTTAACAGCTTAAGCCTTAACCGATAAGCACTTTGTGAGTTACTGAAAGAAATCAACGAACCGTTAATATATAACGGCTAATCGATATTATCATACTTTTGTTAATCCATTACCGGTTAAAGAAAACGGTTCAAGGTTTGTGTTGTGTGAGATACTGGACTTTAACGGTGAACCATTAACATATAACGGCTAACCGATATCTTCGACTCTTCAAATCCTTTGCTATTAAAATGAATCGGTTACAGAGCTTTGTATTATGAGGATGCCAGACTTTAACGGCAAACCGTTAATATATATAACGGCTAATCGATAAGTTTCAGAATTGACATTCTTTGTCAACCTTTAATCGTTTAGAGAAAATAGATCAAGTGTTTTTATTGTGCAGGTTTTTGGATGTTAACAGTGAAAGGGTAATTATTAATGGTCAACCGATTATTTGAAATCATGTCCAATGGTAACATTGACCAAAGGAAACGGCTAACCATTAACGACTAACGGCAAACCATTTTCTGCCAGATGGAAGAATAGCGGCTAGTTTTCAGCTCCAAGTATAAATATGTTCATCCAATTCACCATCTACAGAAAGATTTAAACAGATTTGTACTTCATTCATTCACACATTGTGCATTAACTTGTAACCTTGAAAAATTGTGTGAGAGATAAATCAATTTGTATTCCTTTATTTTGAGTGACTGCAAGTGTGAGGATACATTTGGGTTAAGAGATTGGGAATAATCTCTTGTTGTAAAGGTCCATTAACACCTGGGAAGTCAATTATAAGTTGTTGAAGCCTTGAAGGCTTGCATAGTGGAATCCTCAAGCTCGGTGTGCTTGGAGGCGTGGACGTAGGCGGGGATAACCGAACCACGTAAAAATCATTGTGTTTGCTTTCCCTTCCCTATCTCTTAATTTATTTATCATTGTTTGTTTATTTATTGATCCGTTGGGCGTTACGTATCGCTGTCCCTAAAGGATCTCTTTTCTTGGCTTAAAGGGCTTGCCCTCTTTATGAACCCTTGTCACTTAGTAGTACAGCAACCATTTTTTTTCAAAATTTATCAAAATACCTTTTTATCAAATCACCCATGAAATGCATGAGCCCAATACAACTTATATTATAGTATGTAAATTTTCTATATATATAATAAAACAAAAAATGAAACTAATTTAAGACAATAATATCTAACATAAGCGGTAGCACCGTTCATATAGAAATTAAAGAAATAGAATTATAATATAGGCGGTAGGGCCGACCATAACAACATCATATTTTAGGAGGTAGTGCCGACCATAGCATGATAAAATAAAAGCATCACATATTAGGTGGCATAATTGACCATCTAATCAAGTAAGTGGTAAGTATCACATCTTAGGCAGCATATACGGCCATTTGAGGATGATATCATGATGTAAGCGGCATAGTCAGCCATGTGGGGATTTAATAATAACCAATCATACCATAATAATAACCATTATAAGATAAGAGATTATTTAAAACTAAACCTAGCATAAGATAATTATTATTCAAAGTTAATTTTAACATATTGTCCATACATTGCAGTTGAAGTGAAGTGTTACTTACCTTTTTTTTTAATTCCCCTAAGCCTTCCTTCCTAAACTTGAGAATTTCTCCACTAATGATGTTTTAGCTTATAATGGAAAAAGATAGGATTTCTAGGGTTTATGGAAAAATGCAAGGGCTAGTGCTGTACAAATTTTATTGAACTCGCAAGCGCACGAATCTATTGTAGAATAGATTAATGGTGACGAGTGTCGATCCCACGAGGAGGTTGATTTTAATTATATGCAAAATTAATTTGCTAAGTGACAATTAAATTATGGTAAATTTTCCTAAATTGTGAATTAAAATAGTGGGAGTAAATAAAAATAAAATTGAAATAATAAAGCACTTGGGTAAATAAAAATAATGGTAAATTTTTCATATTAATGGTAATTAAATCATAAGGGGGGATTCCACACCTCATGAATCACGCTCTAATAAATATGGTGCCAAGGGCTTATCGTGCCAAATAATAATAACCTTGTACTAGGATGCCGATTTAACCTGGGCGGTATCTAGACAAGACTATTATTATTTGTCGACGAAAAATGAAAACAACCACAAATATTAGAGGGGAAGAGAAAGTAAATTTATCAAATTAAGCCCATGGGACATGTTGAGATTTCACCTTCAACCTAAGCTTAAAAGGAAATTAGCTACTAATATTTTAATTAGGGATAAAAAGAAAATTTTATTAAAATACAAAGAAACTACAAGAAGGAGAATGAATTTCAGAAATCTAAGCTTAAAAATGAATTTAAGGATGTCAAATTAGGAGAGGAGAGCCCCTTTTTATAGATACATTGAGTGAATCGTGACCATCGGATTAAAAATAATTTAGACACTCAGGATTGCACCACGTCATCATCAGCGATCAACAATCAACAATTAACGTTTGAACGATAGAATGTCTGAATAGTAAATAATTCCATGTATGCGCGTATCTTTGTATACACGATTATTGCTCCACCATGAGATGTTGCTACGTCATCGATCTACGATCATAAGAAATTTAGCTCAATAAGATCATGACACATCATCGGTCGATGCCACGTCATCGGTCGATGCCACATAAGCAGTCAATACTACATAATTCGTCTAATCAGATACTGCCAAGTCATAGGTAGTTGCCACATCATTGGTCCGTATATATGAGCGATTAAAGGTGAGCGAATTATCATGAACAATACCGTACGTATGAACAGTACCATATATGTGAACAGTGACTTTTTCTTTTAATGCTCTTTTTAAGGTTTTCGATCGTCCTGAGTTTAAATATGACGTCCGTTTTGCTGTCTGATCACTCGTTCATTGTGAAACGATCATGATGCCCCTAAAATACATAAAATATATAATTATAATAAAACACATATAATTAAATAACAAAATACTTAAATAAATAAAAGTAGCAATGTTAGTGAGACTTAAAGTGTAAAAAGACGATTTTTTCCTTTATAAATATATACTTTCTATCACTCAACACACCCTCTAACCAGCAAATAAAGCGAAGAGAAAATTCAAAACTTTTTTTTAAAGGAAACACATGTGTTTATTCAATCAGATTAATGATAGCAATCAAATAAAAGTACAAGCATTATCTCCAGTTTAAAGGAATATCACACCCACATCAACCATCTATATGCATCAGTCTAGCAGACTTTGTTGTAGTAATAGTAATCAGGCCACTTTCAAGAATGACATATCAAACCCCAAAATCTCACCGGTTGTAGTGACACTCTCATAAAGAAATTAATTCCAATAAAAATTGTCATTACAATGAATGGTAAATTGAGAGAAAATAATAAAGAAATATCATACACTCTCATCAAGATGAAAAAATATTCCCATATCTTAGAAATAATACAATCTCAAATAAAGTATTAGTCAACCCAATGTATTTATTTTTTTCTTTTTTTTTATATATGCATCACTATATCTTAATTGCCCATATAACTAGCTTTTATTTCAGATTATAGTGCCCTAAAATCAAGAATGACTTTTATTAGGACGTAACGTAGGTTAGGAATGTGGGTAACAAAGAAAGGAAAATAGGGAAACAAAATATATATGTTTGAGAGAAAGTTCAAGAACTTTTGAAAATTAAAAAATGTATTTTACTTATTTATTGCTATTGTATATCTTTTTTTTCTTGTTTTTTCTTTTTTTTGAATTTTTTTTATGTAGCACAACTTCGTTGAACAAAATAATTACTTATTCTTTTTCTCAAACATGAATAGGTGGATGAAACTTGTATAATATCGAGTAATACTCTAAATTGGAATGGGTCAGAACAATAAGTTAATAAAAAAAAGGTTTTTTTTATATATAAAAGGCTCAAATGGGCTAACTACAGATATTACATAATAGGGATGGCTAGAAAGGCTCAAACGGGTTAAAAATGGCCTTCCATCGTCTTTTAGGACTCTAAATAATATTTCATATCTACTAATTAGGTGGGCATTTAGATGCAGTAACATGCGCGCACACACACACACACACATATATATATATATATTTTTTTTTTTTTTACGGGTTGATTCAAAGAAAATCTAGAGATCATGTATGAAATAATAAACTGCTAAGCTACATAAAAAATGGGCAAAAAGGATTACTGTATAAGAAAAATTAAAGGCTCAAAAACTCAATTGGAATTTATTATGACATGTGCATTCTTTCAAGCAACTCATATTTATCCTCAACATCAACATGTGAAATAGTAAACATAATGTAACATCATTCAAGACCAAAGATAATACAAATACTAAAATTTGAAAGTCATCATATCATCCAATATAAAAAAAATTCACACAAAATAATTTTTTTAATAGAATTCTTTCCCCCCAACCTATTCTAAACATAAAAAGAAAACATACATGCAGAAAAATTAAAGAAAAATGAATTTTTATTCTTTTTTTTAGAGAAGATGCGTTTCTAGAGTCACTATACTCCATATTCAGCCAGCTTTGACTTAAAAACTTGAAAACATATATTTATAAAGGAGAAAAATGAAAGGTTAAAAAAAAACACACAAAAATTTTTTTTTTTTACTAAGAAGATTCGTTTCTAGAGTCACTACACTCCATATTCAGCCATCTTCTACTCAAAAAGTTAGTCATGGTTAGTTCAACATTCCACAATTGTCAATTATTCCCTCCCCCCAACCAAAACGAAACATTGTCTTCAATGTTTGAAAGGAAAGAAGTACAGTTTAGAAGACATCACATGGGTATTGCAACACAGAAGAAAATATTTACAAGCGAAGAGTTAAATCTAATTTGTACTTCTTATTGCCGCTATTGTTACCATCATTATTTGAACAGTCCAACACAATAGCCTTGGGATCTGGCTTTGGTTGATAAGCTTGTAACAGATCAAGAAGCACATTAGCAGTGTGTGCACAAATAAAGATTTTTTTCACTGAGGAAGGAATGAAATAATTTTTTATTACATGGTTAAGAAATGCGAGAATGTCATCATAAAAGTTATTGACATTTAACAAACCAATGGGTTTCTGATGAATGTTCAGATGGGACCAAGATGTTAATGTCATTAGTGCCTTAAGAGTTGTAAGATCGCCTGGAAGGAAAATAAAAGTATCGGCATGATTGAGCATTCAGTTATTCATTCTTGCATACCTGAGAGGACTAACTCTTCTCCAGTTGGTGAATGAGACAAACAACTCAATGGTTTTAGGATTTGAGGGATGATGCCTAACACTTGGCTCCCTCTGACAAAAGCAACTTCTGATACCATTTTGGATAACCCTCGGTCACCTCCTCCATACACCAAGTGCAATTTTCTCTCTGCTATTCTTAGATCAAGAACTATGGCTGCCTCCATGAACTCCTTATGTTTGCCATAATGAAACCCAAAAAGCACACAAATGTTCTTGAATTGTTTACTAGAAATAGCTGTCATTAAGATACTACTCAAAAACAACTTATGAGTGCTCAATAAAAAAAAAATCGTATTTAAAGACCTTGGTGATAGTTGGTTACAGCTGTGTATAGGACATTATGTCAATTAACGTGTAAGGCACATGGCTTAAAAGTAAAAAAAAAAATAGTAAAAAGAAAAAAAAAATGAAATTATTAAAAACAATAATGTAAATAGTAAAATAACAGTAAAATAAAAGAACAGAGAGGCAAAAGGATATTTACAGATAATTGTGATTGTGGCTCACATCTTCCTCTGGTTTTACGTCTAGAAACGGCTTGAACGCCCTCTATGGGTCGAGGATGGGCTTCCCATCCAGTTTTCTTACAAACTAGCAAACATGGTCTTTTATAGTCAGATTTCCGAGACTATAGTTTGCACATTCTTTCTGAAATAATGGCCATAACTGAAGTATTGCATTTTAGACGTATCCACTGGGATGCATTTCAAGAGACAAAAGGATATCATCCAATGACTCCTTATTCAAGCCATCCCTAATGAATTGAATCTTATCTTTTCTGTTATCAGACACCATTCTTAAAGAACATGATTTTTTATTGCATATCATTTTGGCACATTTACGACAAGCAACAGAAAGCTTCGAGGTCGTCGATTTCTCCCATAATTTCATTTACCACAACCAGACATGTATGCAATAAATTTAGGAGGTAACTCACCTGCTAAGCGAACTTTTGCCTCGATTAACCAATAGATGTCAGTAGGGATGTTATTCTTCATAAGAAATTGCATGTGTTTGGGTCAAGCTTTATAAATGGTGAGGAGAGCATTTTGAGGAAGTGAAAGAAATCGCTTGTGAAGTTTTGCTAAGATCTCGTCTCTTTCCATGCCTTCGTCTCAGAATATCAGTTATTATGGGAAACTGAAGTGACCGACTTAATTGTCACGGAGTACCATTATTCACCACTTGACTGGGGTTATAAACTTTAAACACACAAAGCAAACTAAAACACATAAACAATAAATTAAAACACACAAAACAAACTAAAATCATCCTCTTATTGAATTTACTTCAAGCTCCAATTGGATGTTGTAGATGCCTCTCTCAATTTCTCTGAGATCTCTTTCTAAATCCTTAACATGGGCTACTAACTCTGGTGGTTGTAGCTACCATATACGATGTGTTTTACAAAATCGTATTTGACCTCTGAGATGAGATTGTATACGTCGAAACTGTCTAAGAATGTTTAAGAGGAAATGTCTCATGATTAAAATGATAAGAAAAAAACTTAACGGTTAAACAAACACATTTGAACAAAAATAATTTCAATCAGCAAAAGAATGATAAAAACTAAAAAATAAAGAAAATAAACAATTAAATCAGTGAAAAGAAAAGTCTCAATTTAAATAGGTGGGTCACTCAAATTTATTTCGCTGTCCGCTTCAAGTGGTTGGTATTCTAGATATGGCTTTAATCTTTGACCATTAACTTTGAAAGTGACACCATTAGTTGGATCCTTAATTTCAATTGCCCCATTGGAAAAACAGTGTGAACAATAAATGGGCTAGACCATCGAGAGCGTAACTTACCTGGGAATAAGTGCATGCGAGAATTGAATAAAAGTACTTTCTGACCTGGAGTGAAAGGTTTTCGCATAATTTGCTTGTTGTGAAAGACTTTCATTCGTTGCTTGTAAATTTTGGCACTCTCGTATGCGTCATTTCGAATTTCTTCAAGTTCTGCCAACTATAATCTTCTTTTTGAGCCAGCTTGCTGTATGTGAAAATTGAATTTCTTGATGGCCCAGTACGCACGATGCTCGAGTTCCATAGGTAGGTGGCATGCTTTTCCATACACTAGCTTGTAGGGTGACATCCCAATCGGAGTCTTAAAAGCCGTTCTATATGCCCATAATGCATCATAAAGCCGCAACGACCAATCTTTTCTGTCGGGCGTCACTGTTTTTTCTAAAATGTGCTTTATTTCTCGATTGGAGATCTCAACTTGGCCGCTAGTCTGTGAGTGATATAGGGTCGCCAATTTATGAGTGATGAAGTACTTTGTCAAAAGTTTTTTGAAAAATTTATTAAGAAAGTGGGCACCACCATCACTAATTATTGCTCGAGGGAATCCAAAGAGGGAAACAATATTGCTTTTCAAAAATCCTATTACCACTTTATGATTATTATTCCTACATGGAATTGCCTCTACCTATTTTGAAACATAGTCAACAGCGACCAATATGTATTGATGGCCAAAAGATGGAGGAAAGGGTCCCATGAAATCGATACCCCATACGTCAAAAATTTCAACCACTAGAATTGGGTTTAGTGGCATCATATTCCTTCGTGTAATGATCCTCATTCGTTGACACCTATCACATGAAGAGCAAAAGGTATAAGCATCTCGAAATATAGTTGGCCAATAGAAACCATATTGTAAAATTTTAGTAGCTGTTTTCTTAGTACTGAAATGGGCCCCACAAGCTTGTTCATGGTAGAAAGAGAGGATATTCTGAAATTCATTCTTTGGAACACATCGTCTAACAATTTGGTCTGTATAGTATTTAAATAGATAAGGATCATCCCAAAAGAAATTCTTTATTTCTGCAAAGAATTTGGCCTTGTCCTGCTTAGTCCAATGCTCTACAAAGTTGACCTGTAACAAGATAATTAACTATATCAGCATACCATGGTACTACTTCCACACTCATTAATTGTTCATCTGGAAATAACTCATTCAAAGGTAAATGTTTTATTATTGTGTCAAAATAGAGACGGGAAAAATGATCAGCCACAACATTTTCTGTTCCTTTCTTGTCTTTAAATTCTAAGTCAAATTCCTGCAAAAGTAGTACCCAACGAATTAGTCTAACTTTTACATTTTTCTTTGTTAGAAGATATTTAAGAGCAAGATGATCTAAATATAATTATTTTACAACTAATGAGATAAGATCGACATTTTTCTAATGCAAACACAACTGCTAGCGTTTCTTTTTCAGTGGTTGAATAATTTAACTATGCATCATTCAATGTCATACTAGCATAGTAAATTACATGGGGAATTCGATTAACTCTTTCCTAATACTGCTCCTACTGTATAGTCAGATGCATTACACATAAGCTCAAATGGTAAGTTCCAATTTGGAGGCTGAATGATAGGTGATGATGTCAACAACTGCTTTAGTTTTTCAAATGCCACAAGACATGAATCATCAAAGACAAAAGATACATCTTTAGCAAGTAAATTGCATAAGGGTCTAGAAACTTTGCTAAAATCTTTAATGAAACGTCTATAAAAATCAGCATGCCCAAGGAAAGATCTTACTTCTTTGACTGTTTTAGGTGGAGGAAGATTGGAAATGAGATCCACCTTGGCTTTATCAACCCCAATACCTTTGCTTGAAATGATGTGACCGAGAACGATACCTTGTTTAACCATAAAATGGCATTTCTCCCAATTCAAGACTAAATTCTTTTCGATACATCTCTGCAGAACTAATGTTAGATGATGTAAACATTGATCAAACGAATCTCCAAAAAGAGAAAAGTCATCCATAAAAACCTCAAGGAATCATTCAACCATATCAGAAAAAATGCTCAACATGCATCGTTGAAATATAGTAGGTGCATTACATAATCCAAATGGCATTCTCCTATAGGCAAAAGTGCCAAAAGGACAAGTGAAGGTAGTCTTCTCTTGATCTTTTGGTGCTATGGGAATTTGATTGTGTCCTGAATAGCCATCTAGAAAACAATAAAACTCATGACCTGCTAATCTATCAAGCATTTGATCGATAAATGGTAAAAGAAAATGGTCTTTACGTGTGACAGAATTTAACTTTCTGTAATCAATGCATACACGCCATCCTGTAGTTACTCTAGTGGGTACTAATTCATTATCAGCATTGATAACTACTGTAACTCTTGACTTTTTAGGAACAAATTACACAGGACTGACTCATGAACTATCAGAAATGGGGTAAATGATACCTGCATCTAATAGTTTAAGGACTTTAGTGGGAACAACCTTTTTCATGTTAGGATTTAACTAACATTGCATTTCCCTAGTAGGTTTAGCATTTTCATCAAGGTGAATGTAATGCATGCAATCCACTGGGTTTATACCTTTTGAAATACAAATAACCAACCCAAGAGGGGGGGTGAATTGGGTTATTAAAAATTATTTTACAAATGATTCAATCTAATGCCTTCATCAAACAAAATTAAGTTTCACAAAGAATATAATAAATTAGATAATGCTTGTAAAATAAATGAGTAAGGAAGAGAATGCAAACACAAGAATTTTTTACGTGGTTCGGCAATCCCCGCCACGTCCACGCCTCCAAGCCAACCAAGCTTGAGGATTTCACTATCCAAGCCTCCCAAGGCTTCAAACGTTTACAATTGACTTCAAGGTGTCAATGGACCTTTACAATCAAGAGATTATCACCCTAATCTCTTTACCCCAAGTGTTTCCACTCAACACTCTCAATATAATGCAAAATAAAAAATACAAAGACACTCTATAAGAGTAGATTCACAAATAATAGCACAAAAATGATTTAATTTCTTGTGATTTGCAATATGGAAGCTCAATATATGTTTTACAAACTTATTTTTTATTGCTAGAGTTGTTAAAATGAAGTTGGAAATGAGTTTTTATGTTTAAAGCTCGAAAACTAGCCGTTATTGTCAAATTCCATCTTTCAACCCGCTTAATTTAACCAAGATTGGAAATGACAATCCAATTGGCTTATTCAACCTTAATTTTGAATTTTCTTCTGAACAATACTGTTCACGAAATTACAGTTTTGCCTCAAAATTTACTCAAATTATGTTATGGCCCAAAACATCATAAAACTTTTTTAAAAAGATCCAAACTCATAAATTTTAATTATTATTTAATTCTAAAAACTTTCTGAAATTATAGTATGGCCCAAACTGAAGAATATCTTTTCAAATAAGTCCTTTTCGAGTTTTAGCTAAATCACCATAGTCTTCAAAGTTTTCAAAACTTTTCACTTAAGCCCCCAATCTATCATAAGTTACAATATAGCCCAAATGTTTTAGAGCTTAGCAAATAAGTCCAACTCCGAAAATTAAAGCTATTTCATTTTTATCCAAATAACTTAAAATCACAAAATGTTTTATCTCATAAAAATAAAATTAATTTAGTTTGAAAAACAATTATTTTATTAACATAAAATTGAGCTTCACAAATGCTAATCCAAGCATAATTTAAATCATACCGGCTTTTACAAGAAATTGTCGCAATAAATTATCCGTTAAGCTCGAAATTGTATTCTTGACTTCGCCGTTGTCCGTTGAGTGTCTTGAACTTGATTTCACTTGTTCCACTTGATTCATTATCCTTCAAAACTAGTGAACTTGTGAAATACAAAATAAAACACTTTAATGCATATGTTTGTTATCATCAAATTCATATTATTTATAGCCTATTAGGCTAACACCTTTTATGTTGCTATGGTCCATCCTAATGCTCCTTTATGCTCTTTTAAAACATACAACAACTTACCTTTTTATTCGTCATTGAGAGAGGAAGAGATGATTACTGGCAAAGTGCTTTCTTCTCCCAAGAATGCGTATTCCAAAGTGTTGGGTAATGGCTTGAGCTTGAGTTTTGGTGGTGATTCTGATGATGGGCTGAGTTTCTTTTTTGATGGCACTAGTTGTTTAACTCCTGACTTCCATTTATTAGTGTCCATGGATGGTGCTGAGTAAAGTAGGGCGTTGACTTCATCGATTGATCTGTCAATATCAAAATTCAAACCAAAGTGAGTTAAACAAGTTTGCAAAGGGTCATCACTAAGATTTGAAAAAAAATTGTTATTAACTAGTGTTTCTATTAAATCCACATCAACAATTCCATCATCTGCACTGTGAGGTTGTTTAGCAATGTTAAAATATTAAATTCCATGGTCATATTGCCAAAAGACAACTGTATATTTTCGGTTCTGTATTGAATATGTGCATCGGCAGTTGCCAAGAAAGGTCGGCCCAGAATAATGGGAATGTGCTTTTTTGAATCCTGCACTGGTTGAGTGTCAATTATAATGAAATCAAAAGGAAAATAAAACTTGTCTACCTGGATAGCACGTCCTCCACAATACCACGAGGTATTTTTGTGGACCGATCTGCAAGTTGTAAAACCACTGGAGTTGGATGCAATTCGCCCAGTTCAAGTTTTACAAATACAAAGTAAGGCAACAGATTTACACTAGCTCCTAAATCCAACAAAGCATTCTCAATTGTGTGGTTCCCTATACTACATGAGATAGTGAGGGAGCCTAGGTCTTTACATTTTAGAGGCATTTTATGTTGGAGTATAGAACTAATATTTTCTGTTAGAAAGACCTTTTTCTGAACATGAATATTTCTCTTTTTAATACAAAGGTCTTTAAGAAACTTGGCATATGATGGTACTTGTTTTATAGCTTCAGGTAAAGGGATGTTAACATTTACCTGTTTGAAGATTTCAAGCATCTCACCTGTGGATTTTCCTTTCTTCTCTTTAGCTAACCTCTGAGGAAATAAAGCTTTAGAAAAATATTCTCGTGGGTTGGTTTCCTTTTTCTCCTCTGATGATGATTCTTCAGTGTTCACAAGTACAATCTGAGTTGATTTTGGCATCTCCACTTTGTTGTCGACTTCTTTTCCTTTTCGCAAGGTCATCACTGCTTTGACCTCTCCATGCTGCTGTGGTGAATTAGAACTTATTTTATTCACTGCTTTAGGGTTAGGCACTGGTTGACTTGGAAATTTACCTTTTTCAACGGTCATGGCCAAAGTTTGAACTAAAGAGGCAAGTTGTCCTACCATTTTCTCAAGGCTCGAAACAGATTGAGCTTATGAGTTGAAGCTCGCTCTCATCTTATTTCATAATTTATCAATGGTGCGGTTCTGCTACTCGATGTTGGAGTTAGTAAGATTTCTGACATTTTGGAATGTCTCCTCCTATGGTTTGGGTTGAGAATGGTTTGGATTCTGATTGTATGGTCTAAATGGTGGTTGAGAGGCTTGAGACATTTGAGGAACTGGTTGCATCGGTGGAGGTGAAACTGATGGTCCATTTTGTTAGAATCCTTGAGACCATGAAAAATTGGAGTGATCTCTCCATCCAGGGTTATATGTGTTGGAGTAAGGGTTGTAGTTTGGTGGTTTTCTCATGACACATATGGCATTGGCTTGATCTGAATATGAGTCATGGTCATGTGGCTTTATGGATTTAGCAGTCGTTAAGGATGCTATTTGTCGAGCAACTCCTTCGAACATTTTTTTGACTTCTTTAATTTCTGAGCTTGACTCACTAATGTTAACCTCATTCACTCCCTTAATTCTCCTAGTATTTCTAAGTGATCAACTTCGTTGTTGGGAATTATCCGGTTGTCGCTGGAAGAATTCCCAAATCTCTTATGTGCTTTTGGACATTGGTTCTCCTCCACTGGTTGCCATTAGCCATTCTTACATATGTGGCAATAATCCCTCTAAAAAGTATTGGCATTGGTTTGATTTCTCATACCTATGATGTGGACACTACAAAAGTAGCCCATTAAATTGCTCTCATGATTCAAAAAATTGATCGTCATCTATTAGGTTAAACTCTGAAATTTTCCTACGAATAGCATTGGTTTTATGAACTAAAAAATATTTATTTAAAAATTTAGTTACCATTTGTTCCCATGATGTAATGCTATTAGCAGGCAATGTATTAAACCATGAACGAGCTCTATCTTTTAATGAAAATAGGAATAATCTAAGTTTAACATCATCATCTGCAAAATTCTCGTATTTAAAAGTTTGACAAATAGCATGAAAATGATTCAGATGATTATATGGGTCCTCATTTTCTAGGCCATAGAATGTGGAGAGACAGTTTAGTACACTAGGTTTTAATTTAAAACTCCTAGTAACTACATTTGGGTACCTTATGCATGATGTGCTCAAATTAGCTAAAGGACTAAAATAATCCTTAAACGGCCTCTCTTGTGATTTGGTTGCTGATTTTGCAATTCCATTTCAAGTTTCTTTTGAAAAACAGTGTGTTTGTGCATGCAAAGTGTTTTTTCCAAATCAAGGTCTAAAGGTTCAAGATTAGGTGATAATGACCTTCGACCATGTATGCAAAGAACAAAATAAAATAAATAAAAATAAAGAGGCGAAAGAAATTACGATACTAACCTTGTGACGTTGTTACAATGAAAATACACTTAATAGCTATAAAAAGAAATTACGTGAAATAAATATTAACTAAAATAAATAACAAAGAAAGATAACAAGATAAATTAAAAAAATTACTAAGAAAAATAATATGAAAATTAAATTATACAAATTTAAAGAAGAGAGAAAAAATAAAATTCTAATCTAATTTTTTTTAGAAGAAAAAAATAAATATTAACGAAAAAAAACTAATTCTACGAATTAAAATACTTACCTTCCCGGCAACGGCGCCAAAAACTTGTTGTGTAAATTTTATTGAACTCGCAAGCGCACGAATCTATTGTAGAATAGATTAATGGTGACGAGTGTCGATCCCACGAGGAGGTTTATTTTAATTATGTGCAGAATTAATTTTCTAAGTGACAATTAAATTATGGTAAATTTTTTCTAAATTGTGAATTAAAATGGCGGGAGTAAATAAAAATGAAACTGCAATAATGAAACACTTAGGTATCTGGATCTGTATCAACATGCTCCATGGGCTAAATATTTCATATTAATGCTAATTAAATCATAAGAGAGGATTCCACACCTCATGAACCACGCTCCAATAAATATGGTGCCAAAGGCTTATTGTGCCAAATAAAAATAACCTTATACTATGGTGCCTTAACTGGGCGGTATCTAGATAAGACTATTATTTTTTGTCGAAATTAAAAAGTCAAAACAACCACAAATATTATAGGGAAAAGAAAGTAAATTTACCAAATTAAGCCCATGGGACATGTTGAGATTTCACCTTCAACCTAAGTTTAAAAGCAAATTAGTTACTAATATTTTAACTAGGGATAAAAAGGAAATTTTATTAAAATACAAAGAAACTACAAGAAGGAGAAGGAATTTCAGAAATTTAAGCTTAAAAATGAATTCGGGGTGTCAAATTAGTGGGGAGAGCCCTCTTTTTATAGATACATTGAGTGAATCGTGACCATCGATTAAAAACAGTTGATTCGACACTCGAGTTGCACTCGCACGTCACCACGCATCAGCCAATCAACAACAACAATTAACGTTTGAACAGTAATGCCGTCTGAATAGTAAATAATCCCATGTATGCGCATGTACTGTACACATGATTATTGCTCCACTGAGATGTTGCTATGTCATCGATCTACAGTACATAACAAATTTAGTCCAATAAGATCATGACACATCATTGGTCGATGTCACATCATCGGTCAACACCACATAAGCAGTCAATACTACAAAATTCGTCCAATCAGATATTGCCACTTCATATGTAGTTGCCACATTATCGGTCCGTATATATGAACAGTGACTTTTTCTTTTAATGCTCCTTTTAAGGTTTTCGACCGTCCTGAGTCCAAATATGACGTCCGTTTTGCTGTCTGATCACTTGTTCATTGTGAAACGATCGTGATGCTCCTAAAATACATAAAATACATAATTATAATAAAACACATATAATTAAATAACAAAATACTTAAATAAATAAAAATAGCAATGTTAGTGAGACTTAAAGTGTAAAATGATGATTTTCTCTTTTATAAATATACACTTTCTAACACTCAACAGTTAGGAGTATTTATAGGATTTCCTAAGGCCCATGAGTGGTTAGGATTTTGCCACCTTATCATTTGATTAATAGTGGAGATTTATTTTTCCATAAATATCTTAGTAATTTTTAAAATGCTAAGATTTGGTCACCTAGCACTTAATTAATAGTGGAGATTTGTCTTTCCATAAATATTTTAGTAATTTCTAGAATTTTCAATATCTCTACATTATTTCTTATTATACCATTACTTATGTCATTGCTTATGTCATCATTACTTTTAATTATTAATTTATCTCTCCATAAATATCTTAGTAATTTTTAGAATTTTAATATCTCTACAATATTTCTAATTACATTATTACTTATATCATTATTTATGTCGTCATTAATTTTAATTATTAATTTATTTCTCCATAAATATCTTAGTAATTTCTAGAATTTCTAATATCTCTACAACATTTCTTGTTATATCATTACTTATGTTATTGCTTATGTCATCATTACCTTTTAATTATTAATTATTTTATTATTATGTTATTATATTATTATACTTGATTATTATTATTACTATTATTATCATCATCATTATAATAATAAATGCTTAAGAGAGCTTGTTAGGTTAATTATATTATATCTGAGTAAGAAAATTGTACCTCACAGGCATATTGAGAGATAATTTATATCATTTAAGTCCTATGATCCGTTCTATGCGTGACATAGTAATTAATAATGATGAGCATACACATATATCTAAGAAAAGAAATATTTCTTTTAACCAATGTTACCTTTGGCATTTGTACTTGGGTTACATAAATTAAAATAGGATACAAAGAATTATTAAAGATGGCTCTTGGGTCTATTGAAAAATGAATCATTACCACTCTATTAATCCTGTTTAGAAGGCAAAATGACCAAAAGGCCATTTTCGACCAAAGGAGTGTGTATAATAATACCACTTGAATTGGTACATACAGATGTATGTGGACCAATCAATATACAAATAAGAAAAGGTTAAGTGTATTTCATCACTTTCATAGATGATTACTCGAGATATGATTATATTTATCTAATTCATCATAATTTTGAAGATCTTGAGAAATTCAAAGAGTATAAGGCTGAGACAGAAAAGCAATTAGATAAGAGCATAAAGAAACTTTGATCTGATCGAGGTGATGAATTTTTCTCTAGAGATTTCAAAGAGTATCTAATTGAAAGTGAGATTATATCTCAGATGACTGCCTTAGGGACACCACAACAAAATGAGGTAGCTGAAAGAAGAAATAGAGCTCTTTTGAACATGGTGAGATCAATGCTTACTTATTTGTTATTACTAATCTCTTTTTGGGGACTAGCACTGGAAACTGCAGTTTACCTCTTGAACTTAGTTCCATCTAAATCAGTGCCTAAAACCCCAATAGAATTATGGTCAAGTCGCAAACCAAGTTTACAACATATCTGTATTTGAGGATCACCAGTCCATATGCTGAAACCAAAGGCAGATCAAATGGATTCACGTTCTGAGATTTATATATTTATGGGGTATCCCAAATGAATAAGAGGAGGTTTATTTTATAGTCCTCAAGATAGAAAAATGTTGTGAGCACACATTTCACTTCCTTCGAGGAAGACTCTATGAATAACTTCAAACTTAAGAGCAAGATAATACTTGAAGAATTATCAAGTAATCAGGTTGATGCTCTACTTTTCACATCTGCTATAGAGTAGGAAGAACAACAATAACCAGATGATCAACACAAGATTATCCCTGAGCAACAATCTCTTTTAGAACTTGTCGTAGTGGGGGGGGTAACTAAGTTACTTGCGAGATACATGTTATTAGGAGAAACCTATAAGGCTATCTCAGATGAACATGTACAAGATCCCACTAGCTACAACCAAGCTCTAATAGATAGAGATGTTGAATTTTGAAAAAAGGCCATGAATTAAGAAATGGAATCTATGTATTTGAATAAAGTCTGGGAACTTGTAGAGGTACCAAATGGGGTAAAACTTATAGGGTGTAAATAGATCTACAAGAGAAAAAGAGGAGTAGATAGAATGGTAGAGACATTTAAAGCTAGATTAATAGCCAAAAGGGTTTACTCAGAAAGAGGGAATAGATTATGAGGAAACATTTTCTCTAGTTGCTATACTTAAATCAATTAGGATTCTACTCTCTATTGCTGCAGTGCTAGATTATAAAATTTGACAAAAAAATATTAAGATTGCTTTTCTTAATGAGCATCTTAAAGAAAACATCTGTATGTAGCAACCAAATGGATTCATACAAAAAGGCCAGGAACACGTGGTATGTAAGTTACAGAGATCTATTTATGGATTGAAGCAATCATCTAGATTATGGAACATTAGATTTGATCAATCAATTAAATCATTTGGATTCATTCAGAAAATTGATAAACCATGTGTGTAAAAGAAAATCCAGGGAAAGTTTGTATCTTTCCTAGTTCTTTATATAGACGATATTCTCCTAATTGAAAATAATATAGGAGTGTTGATTATGATAAAGAGTTGGTTAGCAAAATAGTTTGATATGAAGACCTAGGAGAGGCAAATTATATTGTTGGTATCAAATTACTGTGAGACCGAAATAATAAAACTTTAGTCTTATCTCAATCGGTCTATATCAACAAGATATTGGCTAGATTTATCATGGAAAATTCCAAGACTGGTTTATTACCATTCAGGCATGGAATTGCATTCTCTAAAGATCAATCACTCAAAACATTTGAAGAGAGAGAGAAAATAAGACGAGTTCCTTATATAGACGCTGTGGGAAGTCTTATGTATGCCAAGCTTTGCACTTGGCCAGACATTTATTTTACAGTAAAGATGGTTAGCAGATATCAATCAATGTTAAAGGCCTGACTGGAGCCAATAATGATGTAAATGGATGGTATGTTGGGCTAATTATTGGAATTAGTGGAGTCTCAGTGAAGAGTGTAGGTCTTTGCTTCTCTGATTCGATTCGATCTAAGTCTGCTTTTAAGTGCCTGATTTCTTTTTCTTTTTTATCAAACTCTGGACCATAATAATTCAATATCCAGTTGAGCAACTCTGGACTGTAAATTCTGATGGATTTGTTGCATTTGTAAGGTTATTGAATCAACCTTGGTTTCAATCCTGTCAGTTCGTAAACTGATCTTGTCAACTTGTTGGTGGATGTGTTGTAAAGCATCATTCTGAACTTTGGCATTTTGAGTTTGCCAATTTAAAACCGATTCAAATGGTTTTGGCTCGAGTGATAAGTGAAAGGACAAAGGGTTTTGACACAATATTCCTTTGGGTATCTGTTTGAGTTTCTAATGGTTTCAATCTTGTCAGTTCGTAATATACCAACTTTACATATATTACCTACCTTGAGTTGTGTTATGGCTCTAGATTTGTTGTACTACAAGGTTAGCATTTCACAACATGCCCTTGGGCTTGATTAATTGAATCGTTGGGCATTACGTATTGCAGTCCTCAAAGGATCTCTTTTCTTAGCTTAGAGGGCTTGCCCTCTTTATGAACGCTTGCCACCTAGTAGTACAACAACCTTTTTTTTTTTCAAAATTTGTTAAAATATCTCTTTATCAAATCACCCATGAAATGTATGAGCCCAATGCAATTTATTTATAGTATGTAAATTTTCTAGATATATAATAAAGTAAAACATGAAACTAATTTAAGATAACAACATCTAACATAAGCGGCAACGCTGTCCATACAAAAATTAAAGAAATAGAATTATAATATAGGCGGTAGGGCCGACCATATAAGGAGTAATAATAACATCATATTTTAGGCAGTAGTGTCAACCATGGCAAGATAAAATAAAACCATCACATATTAGGCGGCATATTAATCATCACATCCTAGGTAGCATATTAATCATCACATCCTAGGCAGCATAGCCTGCCATATGAGGATGTTATAAGAGATTATTTAAAACTAAACCTAGCATAAGAAAATTACTATTCAAAGTTAATTTTAATATATTGTCCCTACATTGCAGTTGAAGTGAAGTGTTACTTACCTATTTTCTTTTATTCCCCTAAACCTTCATTCCTAAACTTGAGAATTTCTCCACTAATGATGCTTTGGCTTAGAATGAAAAAAGATGAGATTTCTAGGGTTTATGGGAAAATGCAAGGGCTAGGGATATTTATAGGATTTCCTAAGGCCCATGAGTGGTTACGATTTTACCACCATATCATTTGATTAATTGTGGAGATTTATTTTTCCATAAATATCTTAGTAATTTCTATAATGCTAATATTTTACCATCTAACACTTAATTAATGGTGGAGATTTATCTCTCCATAAATATCTTAGTAATTTTTAGAGTTTTAATATCTCTATAAGCTTATATTATATCCCTAGATGTTATAGAAACATTCGTTACTTCAGACGAAAGAATCCATTTGAACTTCTTGACAATAAATAAAAGAAGAGTAGATGTTTTATTTGTAAGAAGTATGAACATTTTGCAAAAGATTATGCTGAACTTTTGGGCTTGTCAAGCTTTTTATGTCAATAAAAGATCTGAAATTTTATGTGGGAAAAAACGTTTAGTGATTGATTATCAACCCTTGAATCAAATCTTGCAAGATAACAAGTTCCCTCTTCCTCGCAGAAACTTTCTGTTTACATATCTCTAAAATGCCTCCATCTTTTCTAAGTTTGATTTAAAGTCCAGATTTTGGCAGTTGGGTATTGTCTCTTCTAAAAGATACAAAACAACTTTCTACATTCCAAATGCTCATTACCAGTGTCCCTTTATTTTTCAAAAAACCATGACCTAGATTTTCCAACCCATCCTACACTATACCTTTGTTTACATTAATGATATTTTGTTGTTTTCAAGTACAATAGAAGAATACCATGCATTACTCCAATAGTTTCATGATATCCTACAAAAATATAGTATTATGCTTTCAAATAGAAAAAATACTATTTTTACAAATACGATTGAGTATCTCGGTATGAACATCAAAGATGGGCATTATCAATCTAGTCTCCATAATGCACAGGAGTTGCTGTATTTCCCTGATAAAGACTTTACTAAAAAGTAAGTTCAATGGGTTTTGGGTATAGTCAACTATATCAAAGATTTTCTTCCACATGTGGACCAACACACCAGTGCTTTATCTACTTTGTTAAAGAGACATCCCTCTTTGTGGGATAAGCATCACTCTCATGCAGTTCAATAGTTAAAGCAGATTGCTCAGAATCCTCTACTGTTGAAAATCATTTTTGATGGTCTTCGCATCCTGCAAACTGATGCTTCTGACATATCATGGGGTGCTGTTCTCCTTGAAAAGACAAATCAGAAAGAACACCTGATCGGATATATTAGTGGATATTTCAATCCAGCTCAATAGCATTACCATACAGTGTTCAAAGAAATCCTTGCCATTAAACATGGGATAAAAAAGTTTGAATATCATTTACTTGGCCACAGATTCCTCATCGATTAAATAATTCAGCTTTTTCAAAAGTCTTACAGTTTAAAGGCAAAATGATCCCTAGCAATTAGTTGCTTCGTCTTCAGGAATGGTTTTCTGCCTAGCACTTATAAGTAGTAACAGACACCTATAGCTACCCATTGTGGATGGTGCTTATCATTCACAACCCATATACTCCCCCCAGGCGAACTTGGGCTCTGATACCAACTTAGGACAATGGAGTACGTGGCGTTGTTACACTAGAGCAATAATGAAACATGTTCATCCTTTGGACCGGTAGCCCATGCTCAGGTTTCCAGCCTATATACCTAAATGTATCAAACTCAAAACAGTTTTTGATAAGGCTATATAACCCAAAACTTGACACCTTTTGTCATTAAACAAGGCACCAAACCCAGAAGAAACACTATCAAGAGTTTTCTGATGCACAGAATCCTTGTTCAAGGCAAGTGTAGAGCATACTTTCTTGAGTTTAAAATGAACGGATAAAATTCCCTTTCAGATTTTTAGAATACTAGAGTTTCATTAATAGAGAAAAGAGAGTGAGTTTAGGGAATCATGGTTTTCAAAGCACACTTTCAAAGTGAGGAGTGCATCCTTATATAAGAGGAATCCTCGAGACAAGATAAGAAAGGATCCACTTAAAGTAAAAGACATCATAATTAAAGGATAAGACAGGACCCTTATCCTTTCATTACACTTTTTGCAAAAGTAAAAGAAATGACAACCTTTACTTTAATTATTACACTCTTAAAGCAAAAGCAAAATAAAGACAAGCCATTCATAAAGCACACTAATTAATGGGGACACGTCATAAAGTTATTAGAACGATAGATTCATGTAATCTTTGTCTGATGAGCTGTTAGTATCTTCTTTTAAGAAGATTTTTGCTAAAGGCAAAGGCTCCGGATGATCGCAGTGCGGTCCACATGTTGGATTTGGACAATATTCTTTTCTGGGCCATTGCTGAGGTGGATCTTTTTGGCTGTCTGGCTAACTTGTTGAGATTGCTTGGTTGCCTGCATGGTTGTGCTGAGATAGATTTGTACTAGTGTTAGCCTCATTTGGTGAGGGTTCTGTGAAAGGTGTCTGGAGTTGATCAAGGTGCTGGGATAGTGACATCAAATCTTTCCAGGGGTCTTGAGCATCCTGAAACAAAAATTCAGTGTAGATGTTCTTGTGTGGACTTTGATGTAGAAATGGCTGAAGGAGTTAGAACCATTAGAATGTCATGATGAGGGCCTAAAGAGGTGTGGTAGATGTTCTTGTGTGATTCTAGTTTATGGTTGAGCTGACAAAGGAAATTATACAAATTACTTTGAACATCCTGGTCTTGTTCAAGAATGGCTGGGTGTGGCATGGTGTACCATTCTCTTGCCTGGTCTATAGTTCAAAAACGCTTGGTGTGTGAGGTGTTGAAAATATGGCCTATGGATTGTAAAAATAAATGGCATCCTTTCGAGGTTGTAGAGGGAGGATAGTTGTTCTAGTTTCATTCTCCACCAAGGAATTGGTGAGTACCATTCAAGTAGAGTCTAGATTAGGAAAGTTGACTTATCTGGATCCATGAGATGCTTCTATAGTAGCCTTACTAAGAAAACCAGTTTTGTTACATAGAACGTTAGGCACTTTAGATGTATCAAACTCGTCTTTTATGATTCCTTTTACTAGATGGAGGTATAAACCTGTGAGGAAAAGTTCTTCTGGATTGAAATCCAGGACAGGAATTGAGTCTGAGAGTAAATATACCTTCATGAGGTAAATATTTTTCCAAGAGGAAAATACTTTTCGGTTATGACTTGCTTTGGCAGTAAAGTGGCCATGGAGATTATAGATTGTAAAGAGATGTAGTGTATGAGCTGTGTTTTGAGAGTAAGTCTGGGATGAGGTTCTGGGTTCCTTTTATATGCTTCACGGAAAAGTCATATTTTGAGAACCAATCTTTTAGTCTCAAGAGCATCTTTTCTAGAATATTCTTCTTTTTTGAATTCTTAATACCTGGGAAAGATGAGTTGTCCATCATGATAAGAAAATTATAGCCAATTAAATAATATTCAAACTTTTTAATACCATTTTTTATGGCTAAAATTTCTTTGTAGATGCTGTGGTAGTGGCATTGTGAGTTAGAAAAGTGTCCACTAGCGTATCCAATGAAGTTTTCTTTTCCATTAATTTCTTCGAGGAGAACAGCACCCCATGAGATGTCACTTACATCTATTTGTAAGATCCTGTTGCCATCTATGATGCGCTTTAATGGTGGAGGATCTTGTGCAATCTTTTTTAAAGTGCTGACAGCTAAAGTGTGATTATTGCTACATTCTAGTGGCTTCTTTTTCAATAAAGTCGAGAGGTGTCTCGTGTATTAGTCTACGTGAGGGATAAAGTCACGGATGTAACTAACAATTTTGAGAAATTACTGGATCTGCTTTTTAGTGAGATATTGATCTGGAAAGTGAAGCAGTTCCTGGGCAATGTATTTTTCTAGCTGGTAGTGTCTTTCTTTCATACCAAGAAACTCAATGTTATTTGTGGCAATAGTGTTTTTCTTTGCCGACAGCATTATCCCATGTGATTGGATAATATCAAAAAATTAATTTAGCAGTTGGCGATGTTCTTCATGAGTTCCTGAAAACAACAAAATATCATCAATGTAAATCAATGCATGATCTAGTATGGGTTGACAGATTTTGACCATTGCTTTTTGAAAGATAGAAGGAGCAGTTTTTAAACCAAAAGGTAAAACTGTCCATTGGTAATAAGCATTAAGAATGTAAAAAGCTATTTTATATCTTTCAGATGGTTCAATCTCGAGTTGCCAAAAACCTAATTTTAAATCAAAATTTAAAAAGATATGGGCATTTTTTAGATATGTGAAAATGTTCTGTCGTTTAGGAAGTGGAAAATTGTCATCTTGTAAAAACATGTTTAAAGGATGGTAATCAATGACTAATCTCTTTTTCCCTCGGACAAGCTTAGAACGTTTTTCCACATAAAATGCTTGACAAGCCTATTGAGAATTTGTGGGCTCAATAAGGCCTTGGGCCAAAAGTTGAGAACATTTCTTTTAGGTTAGGGTTAAGGCAGATGGACTCATCTCTAGATGGGTTGCCTTAGTAGGATTGGTGTCTTCATTTAATTTGAAGGGCAGTTTGACAAAGAAAGACTTATTTTTCCATAATGGACTTGAATAGGTAAAATTTGCAGAGACTCAGGACAATAATCGAGAATTTTTGTTGAAATGTCTTGATGAGATTGTGGAGAATCAATGGACTGTAAAGCCTGAGGATGTTGGTGAATGGTTTGAACATAGACTTGACACGAATTCTAGTGGGAATGATTTAAAGGTGTTTGATCTGGTGGATTATATCAAAGCCTAATAAGATATCGTTATCAGGGGGTTTTGATCCAATGATTTTGGTCCAGATAACACAATTTGGGAAAATTTGAATACTAGTGGGATTTTTGGTAATCAACTATGTGGTAAAGATCTTTCCATCTCGCGCTGAAATGTTCTGTATGAGGTTTCCAGTGTTGAGGTGGAAGAATGTCTGAGTTCAACATTGTTTTATGGGCACTTGTATCAAGAAAACCAATGGTCGAGATTGGTCTTTAGAACTTTGATGGTAAAATCTGAATTTTGATGGATGGGATTGGAATTGTGGAGTTTAGGGACAAAGATTGTTGATTAAAAATTGTGTGAAACTCATCTGTTTCAGGGTCATCAGATGAGTTTTCTTTTGCAAACACTGTTTCTTCATTTGGTTCATCTTACTCAGAGAAATAGGATTCTACTTCTTCTTTATCAGTGGAATAATCTGTAACAGTCTACAAATGCTTGATTAATCTGATTGCCTTGTCTCGCTTGTTCAGGCAATGTTTTGCATAATGTCTTTTTTTCGTACAGATAAAATATTTGCTGGATTTTCTTCTTTGTTGATCCTTGGATGAGGATGACCTTCTTCTGAAAAGCTTGTATGGCCTTCGGGTTTTTTGAAAATGGGACTTTGAAGAGGATTTTAAGTGTCTGAATTTTTTAGGATGCTTTCTCTTTTGAGGACTGCAATCACATTTCTTTCTATCCTTGCATTTAATCTGCAAGTATGACTTTTTGCAAGAACTTCTGAAAGGCTCTCTGTCTTTGATCAGTTATTTGAAGAACTGTTTTTTCTCACAAAGTTTGTCAAGACATCCTTTGGCAATCTAAAAGATTTTTCCTAAGGAAATATTTTCAAGGTTGAGATTATAGATTGTAAGTTGCCTTTGTATCTTTGAGTTCTTCTGGTAGAAAGGCAAGAAAGACATGCTTTAAAGTGGGATCATTGAATCTATTAAGTTTGTAGAATGTTGTGCAAATTTTATTGAATTCGCAAGCGCACGAATCTATTGTAGAATAGATTAACAGTGACGAGTGTTGATCCCACGAGGAGGTTGATTTTAATTATGTGTAGAATTAATTTTCTAAGTGAGAAATTAAATTATGGTAAATTTATCCTAAATTTTGAATTAAAATGGCAGGAATAAATAAAAATGCAACTTAATAATAAAGCATTTGGGTATCTAGATTTGCATCAACATACTCCATAGGCTAAATATTTCATATTAATATTAATTAAATCGTAAGGGGGATTCCATACCTCATAAACCACGCTCAAATAAATATGGTGCTAAGGGCTTATCGTGCCAAATAATAATAACCTTGTACTAGGGTGTCGGTTTCTCCAAATGAAACCCATGGGACATATTGAGACTTCACCTTCATCCCAAGCTTAAAAGAAAATTAGCTACTCATTTTTAAACTAGGGGTAAAATGGGAATTTATTAAAAATACGTAGAAAATATAAGAAGAAGAAGGAATTACAAAAATTTAAACTTAGAAATGAATTCAGGGATGTCCAATTAGGGGAGAGAGTCCCCTTTTTATAGATACATTGAGTGAATCGTGACCATCAGATTAAAAATAGTTCAGACGCTCAGGATTGCACCACGTCATCATCAACAAATTATTTGAATAGTAACACTATTTGGCCACTGTTTGCACCATCAATTATTATACTACATACCTTATCTTTGATGTGGCATCTAGTATGAAATATGTTATCACGTTGTACCTCCGCATCCTTTTTTACTTGCATGTTAAGAGCACGTCTAACAGGATACTCTACACCATCATTAGCATCCTCAAAAGGTGGCATAGGATCATCATCTGACTCACTCTCGGTTTCAACATCACCATCTTCCCTCAAGATCATTACTCTCTTATTTGGGCATTGAGATGCAATATGACTTGTCCCCAAACATTTAAAACACTTAATATCTCTATTTCTGGAGTGTTGGGAATCAGATTTACCTTTGCTTTGGTTGCCTCCCTCTTTATGATCCTTGATTGGCTCACTCTTAGGCTTTGAAACAACCTTTTCATCTTTGCTCCATTTTAACTTCCATGAGGAAGATGAACCTAAATGGGGTCTAGTGGAACCCTTTCTTTTTAGTTGTTGTTCCACTTTTATGGCCATGTGAACCATGTCTTCCAATTCAACATAATGCTGCAAGTCAACCACATTAGCAATATCTTGATTTAAACCATGTAAAAATCTAGCCATAGTGGCCTTTCGTTCTTCTTCAATGTTGGCTCGAATCATGATTTTCCATCTCCTTGTGGTAGTCTTCCACACTTCTAGAGCCTTGTGTAAGACTTTGAAGCCTTTGATGTAACTCCCTATAATAATGACTAGGAACAAATCTCCTCCTCATGATGGCCTTCATCTCCTCCCAAGTGTTTATAGGCCTTTCACGGTTTCTTCTCCTACTCAAAACAAGTTGATCCCACCAAATAATAGCATAATTAGTAAATTCAATAGCATCTAGTTTTACCTTTTTCTCCTTAGAGTAATTATGGCAATCAAATACTAGCTCCACCTTTTTTTCCCACTCCAAATAAGCTTTCGGATCATTTTTACTTGAAAGGAAGGAATTTTTAATTTGATACTCCCCAAATAACGATCTATGCATCTTGCCCTTCTATCATCTCTTCCACGCATGTCAATGGTGGCCTGGTCATCAAAATTATCTAGGTCATCACCATCTCGATCTCCCATAGTAGCACACCATTGATTATCTCTTACATTAGGAGCTATTGGTTGTTGCCCCTTTTGTAGATTGGCTATGGCAGTGTCTTGCCTTTCCAATTGGTCACGGATCTCTCCAAACATCAGATTCATGGGCTCAAATTATTGTTGCATGGCTTTGAGCATGATCGATTGATCTATAGCTTCTTGATACCAACGAAGGGATTAGGGCAGCGGAATACAAGATCGCCATAATCTCAAGGTTTTCTGCATAACATAAAACTTCAAAACAGTTTCCACTGGTCGTACAACCGAAAACTAAGACACTTCTGGTCTTTTCAATAGGGTACCAGACCGTCTAGGAAACAAGCATGAGTTTTTCTGATGCACAGGGTCCTTGAAGAAGGCAAGTGCAGAGCATACTATCTCAAGTTTTCTTTTCAAAAAATGAACTGATAAAAATCTTTTTCAAACCTTTTCAGAGATCCTAAGAACTTCGTTAACAGAGAGAGAAGAGAGAGTTTAGAGATTCATAGCTTAAAACAAAGACTTCTTAGATTTCTAATATTTTCCCATTCTGATTGACAATGAAGAGGGAGCTGCCTTATATAGGCGAGCTGAGCAGGACAGGGCCCTTGCTTTTACAAAAGCAAGAATAAAATAAAGCATTTACTTTTTAAAAAGTAGAAAACAGGATAAAAAGCAAAAGATAAAAGGATAGGACACGTCCCTATCTCTTTTCTAAAGCAACTTTAATAAAGTAAAGCAAAAGCAAAAGCATAAGCACACTCAAACACACAATTATTACAACACGACAAAATGTAAAAGTGTCGGCAGGCTGATGTGTCTCAGAGCGAGATAGCATCAGTGTCCGAGTCAGTGTCATCTGAATAGGGCTGATCGGCTGGTTGAGCTGGAACAGCAGGTAGTAGTGAAGTAGAGGATGATTCTCCTATGTCCGGAATGAAGGGCTCTGGATGGTGTGGCTGTGGCCATTCGAGATCAAAGGCATGATCTCCATCGAGGGCATAGTTGTGGAGCCGTTCGCTGTAGAAGAGTTGAGGAGTAGAAGTGATATCCGAAGGTAAAGGGCTGTGAGTGTTGTAGGATGAAGGAACTCCATATTCTTCAGCTAAGGCTAGCCTAGCTGTAAGACATTCGTTCCATATAGGACTAAAAGACTCACAGTGATGAGTGTGGTCAATAACTTGGAGAAGGGGATCAGAGTATCTTCCCCATATGTCTGTAAGCTTGATGATGATGATGACAGTCTGGTGGATCTGGAATCCATTGATGAGTTCAAGGGTCAAGGGATCCTCAAAGATAGGAGCGAGCATTCTGTCAAACCATTGACCTTTTCCATATCGTCTGCTAGTATGAACTAGATTCGGATAAAAAAGGATAGCAACTGGGTAGAGGTTTAACCAGTACCAAAAAACATAGTAAGCTTGCAGAGTGATGTTCTTGATAACATAGTGACCCCAGGCTGTGTAGTTATCAACTACGAGATGAAAAACAGTTGAAAGCCTGAAGATTGTATGGTGCATTTGATCCGGATTAGGATGTGCATTAAAAGGTCTGTGAGATAACCCATTCTCTGGAGGGAGAAATTCTTGCATGGCTATTAGAGACCATAGTCTGTCTGTAGGCTCTAGGTTGTCCAAAAAAGATTTATGATCAATGACCTTTTGGAAGATAAGGTATCGGAGATCCTCTGGTAATGAGAAAATAAAGGCTTTGTCTGAAGATGATGAAGCCATTGCTATGAGTGGAAGTTGACTGAAAAAATTACTGAGTTTAGAAGATCTTGCAAGTCTGGATAGGAGATCAGGGATGAGGTTCTGGGTTCCCTTTATATGCTTCACGGAGAAGTCATATGTTGAAAACCAATCTTTTAATCTCAAAAGCATCTTCTTTGGAATATTCTTTCCTTTCGTGTTCAGGATGGATGAGAAGGATGAGCTGTCCAATCTGATAAGAAAATGATAACCGATTAAATGATACTCAAATTTTTTAATACCATTTTTCACGGCTAAAATCTCTTTGTAGATATTGTGGTAGTGGCATTGTGAGTCAGAGAAATGTCCACTAGCGTATCCAATGAAGCTTTCTTTTCCATTGATTTCTTCGAGGAGTACAGCACCCCATGAGGTGTCACTTGCATCGGTTTGTAAGATTCGGTTGCCATCTGTAATGAGCTTTAATAGTGGAGGATCTCGTGCAATCTGTTTAAGTTTGGTGACAGCTGTTGTATGGGTGTCATTCCATTCTGGAGGCTTCTTTTTCAATAAAGCCGAAAGTTGTGTTGTATGTTGGTCCACATGTGGAATGAAATCACGGATGTAATTGATGATACCAAGAAATTGCTGGATCTGCTTTCTGGATAAATGTTGAGCTGGAAAGTGAAGCAGTTCTTGGGCAATGTGCTTTCCTGGCTAGTAGTGTCCGTCTTTGATGACCAAACTAAGGAATTCAATAGTATCTGTAGCGATGGTGCTTTTCTTGGGTGACAGCATTATTCCATGAGAGTGAACAATGTCAAGAAATTGATTTAACAGCTGGCGATGTTCTGCATGTGTTTCTGAAAACAACAAAATATCGTCAATGTAAATCAATGCATGATGCAAAATCGGTTGGAAGATTTGAACCATTGCTTTTTGGAAAATGGAAGGAGCAGTTTTTAAACCAAAGGGTAAAACTGTCCATTGGTAATGAGCATTTGGAATGCAAAAAGCAGTTTTGTGTCTTTCAGAGGGTTCAATGCCTAATTGCCAAAAACCTGATTTTAAATCAAATTTTGAAAGGATTTGGGCATTTTTTAAATATGTGAAAATGTTTTATCTTTTTGGAAGAGGAAATTTGTCATCTTGTAAAAACATGTTTAAAGGCTGATAATCGATGACTAATCTCTTTTTTCCACGGACAAGTTCAGATCGTTTTTCCACATAAAAGCTTGACAAGCCCACTGAGAAGTTATGGGTTCAATAAGACCTTGGGCCAAAAGTTGTGAGCATTCTTTTTGGGCTAGGATTAAGTCAGAAGGACTCATTCCCGGATGGGTAGCTTTAGTTGGATTAGTGTCTTCATTTAGCTTGAAGGGGAGCTTAATGAAGAAGGACTTATTTTTCCATAAGGGACTTGGATGGGTGAATTCAGCATGAGACTCAGGGCAATACTGGAGTAGTTTGACTGAGATGTCTTGGTAAGACTGAGGAGAATTGGTAAGACTGTAGAGTCTGAGAATATTGATGAAAGGTTTGAACATGGATTTGACGCGAATACCAGATGGGAGGATTTGGAGATGTGGGACTTTAGAGATGGTATCGAAACCTAATAAGATGTCTTTGTCAGGAAGGTTCGATCCAATGACATGTGTCCAAATAACACAATTTGGGAAAATCTGAATACCAATGGGTCTTTTGGTAATAAAATCTGTTGTGAAGATTTTTCCATCGGCTGCTTTGAAATGTTCTGTGTGAGGCTTCTAGTGGTGTAATGGAAGGATATCTGGATTGAGCATGGTCTTTTGAGCGCCTGTGTCAAGAAATCCAATGACAGGAATTGGTCTTTGAAACTTTGAAGGTAAAATCTGGATTTTGACTGATGGAATTGGAATGGAGGAATCCAAGGACAAGGATTGTTCATTGTAGACAGTGAGAAATCCATCTGTATCAGAATCATCAGATGAATTTTCCAGTGCGAATACTTTTTTCTTCATTTGGTGCGTCTTGTTCTGAGAAACAAGATTCAACTTCTTCTTTGTCCGTGAATAGTCCGTAATATCAGAAATGCTTAATGAGACGAAAACGCTTTGTCTCGCTTGTTAGATAGTCCGAGTAATGTCCTTTCTTTTTGCAAATGAAGCATCTACTGGACTTTTACCGTTGTCGTTCCTTAGAGGAAGGAGACTTTTTTCTGTAGAATGTGAATGGTTTGCGAGCTTTCTGAAAATAAGGCTTGGAAGAAGATTTCTGTGTGAGCTTTCTGAAATGCTTCTTCTTGTGAGGACCGCAATCACATTGCTTTTTGTCTTTGCACTTGATTTGCAGATAAGGCTTTTTACAAGCACTTCTGAATGGTTCTTTGTCTTTGATCAATTCTTTGAAGAATTGTTTCTGTTCACAAAGTTTGTCAAGACATAGCTTTGCAATCTGAAAGATCTTGCCTAAGGAGATGTTTTCAAGGCTGAGATTGGAAACAGCAAGTTGTCTTTGAATATCTGGTTGCAGTTCTTCAGGTAGGGAAGCAAGGAAAACATGCTTCAGAGTGGGATCATTAAAGCCATTCAATTTGTAGAACAAGATTGACATCCTTTTGTAGTGGAAGTCAAGATCTTTGGCTTTGAGGGAACAGCATTTCATGTTGAGGTAATCCTGTCTGGCTGCTTCAAAGTGTGCAGCTGGTTCGCCAAAGAACTGTTCATGAAGGAAGGCTAAGGCTGAGGAAACATCAGGTAACTGGATAAATTGGAGTTGTCTGTAGGAGCCTAAGCTGTCAAACCAGTCTCTGAGGGAGCCAATGAAACGGGTGGTTAGTTCCTTAAGAACTGATTCCACTGTTACGCCTGGTTTGAGCATTTGGAGGTCTACCCAAGCTAAAATCTCGGATAGTTTGTCTCGCCATTTACTGGTTGGAATATCATCAAAAGTAAACCATGGGCCATTTGATGATTTTGGAGGTTGTTGTTGAGGTGGAGGTGCAGATGTAGATTCAGTAGGATCATCAACATCTGATGGAATCTCAAAGTAAGATTCTGGTTGAGAAGTCTGTGCATGCTCTGGTTCTTCTAGTTGAGCCATGAGGAGCTTGGTAATGTCTGCATAAGACTATTCTGAATCGGTGGTAGAAACCGAAGAGAGTGAAGGTTTTGAACTAGTTACAGAGGTTGAGTCTGATGGTTGAGATGATAAATCAGCTGATTTGTAGTCTGTTTCAGATTCTGAGGCTGAAGTATCTGTGGAAGTGTTTGTGGAAGAGTCAGCATGATGAGGATAAGAAGCATATTGATGCATGGGTGCTTTATCCTTTGATTGAGACACATGAGGTGGAGGTTGAGGAGGCACTGAAGTGTATTCTGGTGATTGCTGTTCCTGAGGTTCAGGTGGAACAGGTTGGTGTATTTTTACAAGTTTAGGTTGAGGTTTAGGCCGTGGTTTTGGTTTTGAAGGTGGTTGAGGTTGAGGTGTTTGTTTGAATAGCGTATGAGTCATTCCAAACAACTTAGAGAGGTCATAAGGTTTGATTGAAGCTAGCAAAAGGGTAAACGGATGGTATGTAGGACCAATAGAAGGTATTGGTGGAGTCTGGGTGAATAGAGTAGGTCTCTGTTTTTCAGATTCAATCCGGTTCGATTCTCGCTGCAGCTTTTCTCGATTTCTCGTTCTTTGCTATCAAACTCAGGACCATAGTATCTGTGTCTGAGCATTTCTCGTAAGTCAACATCTAATTGAGCAACTCTGTTTTTTAGATCTCGGTGGATTTGCTGCAGTTGTGAGGTGCTGGAATCAACTTTAGTTTCAATCTTGTCAGTTCGTAAACTGATTCGATTAACTTGTTGATTGATATGCTGTAAAGCATCATTCTGAGCTTTGGCATTCTGGGTTTGCCAGTTTAGGACTGATTCAAAGGGTTTTGGTTCTTCAAGATGACCAGCAGAGGTAATTGGTGAAGGGACAAAAGGTTTTGACACGATTTTTCTCTGGGTGTCAGTTTGTGGTTCAAGAGGTGGAAAGTTTGAAGAATAATCTCTGGAGAACATCATACAGGAGATGGGTTGACTTTGTAGAGGTGAACTGATGACTGGTGAAGGGACTTCTGTTTTGCAGTGTTTTGCAATCCATTTAAGTTCCTTTCGATAAAAGGGTAAAGGTGCAGGTGGAGGTGAAAGAGGATTTTGTGGTCTTTTGTGGTCAACCTTACAAGAAGTAAGATACTTCTTTTTAGGTTTTCTTTTAGGAACAAAATCTTCATCTTCTCCGTCTTGTTGGCAAGTGTAAAACGAGAAGGTTACACTCACCTCTCGTAAGTGATGAAGTGGAAGGATATCTGGATTGAGCAATCACAATGCTTTTTCGCTTTTGAAAGAATCCTAGACTTCGTGACATGAGAGAGATTGCAAAATCATGGCTTCTACATCTTCTTGTTTAGAATCTTCAAGTACTATTTCCCTTTCTTCAACCTTATCTCTACCAAAATCATGCACTAGGCATACTGCAAATAAGATAGAAAATCTTATAGAATATTCTTATATTCCCGAGTCTGCTCAAATTACTGAGTCTTCCTTTCCTCTTATCACCCTTATCATCTGTATAAACGTTCTACTTCTTTCACCCGTAGTATCAAATCCCTCATCGACAAAAAGACCTCTTCCTAAAGAATACATCAAATCCTCACGACTGACCAAAGTGTACTCTACAAGCTACTATCACGAACAATATGTCACACTTGAGATCCTCCGTCCAACTCGTTGCCAACTGGAAACGAGAAGGTTACACTCACCTCCATCTCGGCGGAGTGAGATTAATCTTGACTCTTCATGGAAGAAAAGGATTACCTGTCACTGCTCGAATTGCTATGCTCGACACCATATTCAAACAGTATCAACTCGCTGTTATTGGTACAGTTTTGACTACCTTACATGCAGGCAGTGCTCTTCTCACCTTTTACCCAAATTTCAACTTGTCCCTACAAGACATCAACCTTTCCACCGCCTTGAAAGTCCAAGTCCAAATTCAAGGTGCTGACCAGATCTCCTCAGCAAAGATCGCAACCCTCCATCATCAATTGGTCTATAGGCTTCAAAACCATGCCTTAGATCTTCCAACTCTAGAAAGTCACTCTGATGCTCTTATGGTATTAGTTGAATCTGATCAAACCCCAACGATCATTCAGATTCCCAGACAAATTCCTCAACAAGAACTTGTCAAACTCATGCCTTTAGAATGGATTTCCAACTATGAAAAGTTCCATCAGAATGATACTCCAATTCAGACATCTGAAAGCATGTTTGAACGCAGACAAGATGGATCTGTCAAAATGACTTTCAAACCCCTCCTCGCCGCTTTTACAAATTCCCTCCAAATTGCTCTACCCACAGCTCCACCAGAGTCTCCTAGACTATCCTTCACATATTCCTCAATGATTGCTCCAGTCTAAACTGGCCAAGAGAAGCTACCAATCACTGGCTTCACCTCAGACGGCTATCCAATTTATCTGCAAAAATTGGAAAACACTTCCTTTGGGATGCTCCTGGATCTGATATGTGTGATCCAGATTGCCCTTGCCAACAAGACGGAGAAGATGAAGATTTTGTTCCTAAAAGAAAACCTAAAAAGAAGTATCTTACTTCTTGTAAGGTTGACCACAAAAGACCACAAAATCCTCCTTCACCTCCACCTGCACCTTTACCCCTTTACCACAAGGAACTTAAATGGATTGCAAAACACTGCAAAACAAAAGTCCCTTCACCAGTCATCAGTTCACCTCCACAAAGTCAACCCATCTCCTGTATGATGTTCTCCAGAGATTATTCTTCAAACTTTCCACCTCTTGAACCACAAACTGACACCCAGAGAAAAATCGTGTCAAAACCTTTTGTCCCTTCACCAATTACCTCTGCTGGTCATCTTGAAGAACCAAAACCCTTTGAATCAGTCCTAAACTGGCAAACCCAGAATGCCAAAGCTCAGAATGATGCTTTACAGCATATCAATCAACAAGTTAATCGAATCAGTTTACGAACTGATAAGATTGAAACTAAAGTTGATTCCATCACATCACAGATGCAGCAAATCCACCAGGATCTAAAAAACAGAGTTGCTCAATTAGATGCTGACTTACGAGAGATGCTCAGACACAGATATTATGGTCCTGAGTTTGATAGCGAAGAACGAGAAATCAGAAAGCTGCAAGCAGAACTGAACCGGATTGAATCTGAAAAATAGAGACCTTCCCTCTTCACTCAGACTCCACCAATACCTTCTATTAGTCCTACCTACCATCCGTTACTCAACCACCTCAACCTTTAAAGCCTAAACCAAGGTCCAAACCTCAACCCAAACCTTTCAAGATCAATCAACCCTCTCAATCTGCTCCACCATCTCAACCACCTGAAACTCAAGAGCAACAATCACCAGAATAGACCTCTGTTCCTCCACATGTATCTCACATGACTCAACCTCCACCTCATGTGTCTCAATCGAAGGATAAAGCACCTATGCATCAATATGCTTCCTATCCTCATCCTGTAAACTCTTCCACAGATATCTCCACAAAATTAACCTACCTCGGGGATCCGACATGCACGGATCCGCGATACATCGTCTCAACCATCAGACTCAACCTCTGCAACCAGTTCAGAACCTTCACTCTCTTCGGTTTCCACAACCGATTCAGAAAAGTCTTATGCAGACATTACCAAGCTCCTCATGGCTCAACTAGAAGAACCAGAGCATGCACAGACTTCTCAACCAGAATCTTACTTTGAGATTCCTTTCGATGTTGATGATCCTACTGAATCTACATCTGCACCTCCACCTCAACAACAGGCTCCAAAATCATCAAATGGTCCATGGTCCAGTAGATGCTTTATTTGCAAAAGAAAAGGACACTACTCCAGAGATTGTCCAAACAAGCGAGACAAAGCTGTTCGTCTCATCAAGCATTTACAGACTGTTACAGACTATTCTCCAGACAAAGAAGAAGTTGAATCTTGTTTCTCAGAACAAGACGCACTGAATGAAGATACAGTGTTCGCACTGGAAAATTCATCTAATGATTCTGATATAGATGAATTCCTCACTGTCTACAACCAACAATCTTTGTCCTTGGATTCCTCCATTCCAATTCCATCAGTCAAAATCCAGATTTTACCCTCAAAATTTCAAAGACCAATCCCTGTCATTGGATTTCTTGACACAGGCGCCCAAAAGACTATGCTCAATCCAGATATCCTTCCACTTCATCATTGGAAGCCCCACATAGAACATTTCAAAGCAGCCGATGGAAAAATCTTCACAACAGATTTGATTACCAAAAAACCCATTGGTATTCAGATTTTCCCAAACCATGTCATTTGGACACATGTCATTGGTTCAAACTTACCTGATAAAGATATCTTATTAGGTTTCGATACCATCTCCAAAGTCCCACATCTCCAAATCCTTCCTACCGGTATTCGAGTCAAATCCATGTTTAAACCTTTCATAAACATTCTCAGACTCTACAGCCTTTCCAATTCTCCTCAGTCTTACCAGGACATCTCAGCCAAACTACTCCAGTTTTGCCCTGAGTCTCATGTTGAATTCACCCATCCAAATCCCTTATGGAAAAATAAGTCTTTCTTCATTAAGCTCCCCTTCAAGCTAAATAAAGACACCAATCCTACCAAAGCTACCCATCCAGGAATGAGTCCTTCTGACTTAGTCCTAGCCTAGAAAGAGTGCTCACAACTTTTGGCCCAAGGTCTAATTAAACCCTCTGAAAGATACAAAACTGCTTTTTGCATTCCGAATGCTCATTATCAATGGACAGTTTTACCCTTTGGTTTAAAGACTGCTCCTTCCATTTTCCAAAAAGCAATAGTTCAAATCTTTCAACCTATTTTACATCACGCATTGGTTTACATTGACGATATTTTGTTGTTTTCAGAAACACATACAGAACATCACCAGCTATTAAATCAATTCCTTGACATTGTTCAATCTCATGGCATCATGCTGTCACCCAAGAAAAGTACCATCGCTACAGACAACATTGAATTTCTTGGCATGATCATCAAAGATGGACACTACCAACCAGGAAAGCACATTGCCCAAGAACTGCTTCACTTTCCAGATCAACACTTATCCAGAAAGCAGATCCAGTAATTTCTTGCTATTGTCAATTACATCCGTGATTTCATCCCACACGTGGACCAACATATAGCACAACTTTCGGCTTTATTAAAAAAGAAGCCTCCAGAATGGAATGACAACCATACAACAGCTGTCACCAAGCTAAAACAGATTGCACAAGATCCTCCACCATTAAAGCTCATTACAGATGGCAACCGGATCTTACAAACAGATGCAAGTGACACCTCATGGGGTGCCGTACTCCTTGAAGAAATCAATGGAAAAGAAAACTTCATTGGATACGCTAGTGGACATTTCTCTGACTCACAATGCCACTACCACAGTATCTACAAAGAGATTTTAGCCATGAAAAATGGTATTAAAAAATTTGAATATCATTTAATCGGTTATCATTTTCTTATCCGATTGGACAGCTCATCCTTCCCAGCCATCCTGAACTCGAAAGGAAAGAATATTCTAGAGAAGATGCTTTCGAGATTAAAAGATTGGTTCTCGAAATATGACTTCTCCGTGAAGCATATAAAAGGAACCCAGAACCTCATCCCTGATCTTCTATCCAGACTTGCTAAACCTTCTCAGCTCATACACTGCTTTTCATCTCAATCTCATTTTCCTTTAATGACCATGGCAACCTCCCTTCCAAAACAGGCCCTCAACAAAAGATATTTTCCTCCTGGAAAAACCTTTAACTCAGCTTTTGCTATTCAAGACTTTGCCTGTAAATATGTTTTTAGGTTTTTCATCCGAGCCTACCTACTCACTGAAAACATCCCTGTTTTAGACTTCCATCCAGAAGGCTTGTTCCTTACAGGTCTATACCTTCATCCTGTTAAGGGAATCACTGAAGATGAATTATGGTACATCTGGTGCCTAACAGTCCTCTATGTTACAAAGTTGGTCTTCCCAGTGAAACCCGTGTATAAAGACCTCATAGATCCTGGACAATCCAATTCTCTCATCTGGACCGTGCTTGAATGGTATTCTCCCATTCCTTGGTGGAGAATGAAATTACAGCAAATAATCCTCCTCCATAACCTCGAAAGGATACCAGACACAGAAGCAGATATGTTCACCTCTGTCTTCACCGTTCACAGACCATACTTCCAACATCCTCATATTGACAACTTCTGGACTGTCGACCAAGCACGAGAATGGCAAACTCTGCCACATCCAGCTCTTCTCGAACAGGATCAAAATATTCAAAGAAATCTGACCAACTTTCTTTGCCAACTCAATCATAGGTCAGATCCACCAAAGAACATCCTCCACACCTCCTTAGGTCCTTGACATGACGTTCTCATAGTCCTTACTCCTTCACCTATATCCACACCAAATACTTCAGGGATTATCCTCAAGGAAGAAAAGCCAGATTACACTGACTTTTTATTCCAAGATGCTCAAGACCCTTGGGAAGAATTCATGTCCTTAACCCAACACTTAGCACAACTTCAGACACCACCTATGAACCCTAACGAAGCAAGCACAAGCTATCAACCAGCCGGCCAGCCGCCAGATCACTCTTATCCATCTTTTTGTTCTCAAGTCCGGAACAAACCAACCCCTGATCCAAACAACGAACAAAGAGCCAAATTTTGCCCTTGCCCTGTGTGCCAGGTTGTACTCATCCTGAAAAGGCCTTCAAGATAGCTGCTAACGATGATACTGACTCAGACACTGATGCCATCTCACTCTGAGACACATCAGCCTGCCGACACTTTACATTTTGTCGTGTTGTAATAATTATGTTTGAGTGTGTTTATGCTTTTGTTTTTGCTTTACTTTATTAAAGTTGCTTTAGAAAAGAGATAGGGACGTGTCCTATCCTTTTAGCTTTTGCTTTTTATCCTGTCTCCTACTTTTGAAAAGTAGATGTTTTATTTTATTCTTGCTTTTGTAAAAGTAGGGGCCCTGTCCTGCTCAGCTCGCCTATATAAGGCAGCTCCCTCTTTATTGTAAATCAGAATGGGAAAGTATTAGAAATATAAGAAGAGTGTTTTATAAACCATGAATCTCTAAACTCTCTCTTCTCTCTCTGTTAACGAAGTTTTTAGGATCTGAAAAGGTTTGAAAAAGGTTTTTATCAATTCATTTTCTAAAGAAAACTTGAGATAATATGCTCTGCACTTGCCTTGTTCAAGGACCCTGTGCATCAGAAAAACATATGCTTGTTTCCTAGACGGTCTGGTACCCTGTTGAAAAGACCAGGAGAGTTTTAGTTTTGGGTTGTACGACCAGTGGAAATTGTTTTGAAGTTTTATGTTATGCAGAAAACCTTGATATTATGGCGATCCCATTCCGCTGCCCTACTCCTCTTTTGGTATCAATGGCATAAACACACTCAAACATAATTATTACAACACGATAAAATGTAAAGTGTCGGCAGGCTGATGTGTCTCAGAGTGAGATGGCATCAGTGTCTGAGTCAGTGTTAGTGTCAGTGTCATCCTCATCTAAATAGAGCTGATCAACTGGTTGAACAGCTGTAGGAGGCTGTGAAGCCGACTGAGGGGGTTTGAAAGTCATTTTGACAGATCCATCTTGTCTGCATTCAAACATACTTTCAGATGTCTGAATTGGAGCATCATTCTGATGGAACTTTTCATAGTTGGAAATCCATTCTAAAGCCATGAGCTTGACAAGTTCTTGTTGAGGAATTTGTCTGGGAATCTGAATGATCGTTGGGGTTTGATTAGATTTAGGATATGTGGCCAGTGTTTAACCCTCTTCGCAAACATCAGGATACCAAAATCATGCACTAGGCATTTGTGTCTGAGCATCTCCCGTAAGTCAACATCTAATTGAGCAACTCTATTTTTTAGATCCTGGTGGATTTGCTGCATCTGTGATGTGATGGAATCAACTTTAGTTTCAATCTTATCAGTTCGTAAACTGATTCGATCAACTTGTTGATGGATATGCTGTAAAGCATCATTCTGAGCTTTGGCATTCTGGGTTTGCCAGTTTAGGACTGATTCAAAGGGTTTTGGTTTTTCAAGATGACCAGCAGAGGTAATTGGTGAAGGGACAAAAGGTTTTGACATGATTTTTCTCTGGGTGTCAATTTATGGTTCAAGAGGTGAAAAGTTTGAAGAATAATCTCTGGAGAACATCATACAGGAGATGGGTTGACTTTGTGGAGGTGAACTGATGACTGGTGAAGGGACTTCTGTTTTGCAGTGTTTTGCAATCCATTTAAGTTCCTTTCGGTAAAGGGATAAAGGTGCAGGTGGAGGTGAAGGAGGATTTTGTGGTTCAAGTGTGACATATTGTTCAGGGATCTCTTGGCCAATTTGGACTGGAGTAATCATTGGGGAATATGTGAAGGATAGTCTAGGAGACTCTGGTAGAGCTGTGGGTAGAACAACTAGAGGAGGTTGTGAAGCCAACTGAGGGGGTTTGAAAGTCATTTTGACAGATCCATCTTGTCTGCCTTCAAACATACTTTCAGATGTCTGAATTGGAGCATCATTCTGATGGAACTTTTCATAGTTGGAAATCCATTCTAAAGGCATGAGCTTGACAAGTTCTTGTTGAGGAATTTGTCTGGGAATCTGAATGATCGTTGGGGTTTGATCAGATTCAGGATTTTGACTGATGGAATTGGAATGGAGGAATCCAAGGACAAAGATTGTTGATTGTAGACAGTGAGGAATTCATCTGTATCAGAATCATTAGATGAATTTTCCAGTGCGAACACTGTATCTTCATTTGGGAGCCCAAAAGACTATGCTCAATCCCACTTCATCACTGGAAGCCCCACACAGAACATTTCAAAGCAGCCGATGGAAAAATCTTCACAACAGATTTGATTACCAAAAAACCCATTGGTATTCAGATTTTCCCAAACCATGTCATTTGGACACATGTCATTGGTTCGAACTTACCTGATAAAGATAAGAGCACTGCCTCAAAATTTCAAAATCTGTTGCTCAGACACTGATCTCAAGTGTTGTCTGTAGAATGTGAATGGTCTGCGAGTTTTCTGAAAATAAGGCTTGGAAGAAGATTTTGGTATCCTGATGTTTACCCAAATTTCAAAGACCAAGATTCAGTTACCATAAGAACTGATCTCAAGTGTTGTTTGTAGGAACCTAGGCTGTCAAACCAGTCTCTGAGGGATCCAATAAAGCGAGTGGTTAGTTCCTTAAGAACTGATTCCACTATTGCGCCGGTTTTGAGCATTTGGAGGTCTACCCAAGCTGAAATCTCGGATAGTTTGTCGCGCCATTTACTAGTTGGAATATCATCAAAAGTGAACCATGGACCATTTGATGATTTTGGAGCCTTTTGTTGAGGTGGAGGTGCAGATGTAGATTCAGTAGGATCATCAACATCAGAAGGAATCTCAAAGTAAGATTCTGGTTGAGAAGTCTGTGCATGCTTTGGTTCTTCTGGTTGAGCCATGAGGAGCTTGGTAATGTCTACATAAGACTTTTCTGAATCAGTTGTGAAAACCGAAGAGAGTGAAGGTTCTGAACTGGTTGCAGAGGTTGAGTCTGATGGTTGAGACGATGTATCAGCAGATCTGTGGTCTGTGTCAGATTCTGAGGTAGGTTCAGCTGTGGAGATATCTGTGGAAGAGTTTACAGGATGAGGATAGGAAGCATATTGATGCATAGGTGCTTTATCCTTTGATTGAGACACATGAGGTGGAGGTTGAGTCATGTGAGATACATGTGGAGGAACAGAGGTGTATTCTGGTGATTGTTGCTCTTGAGTTTCAGGTGGTTGAGATGGTGGAGAAGATTGAGAGGGTTGATTGATCTTTAAAGGTTTGGGTTGAGGTTTGGACCTTGGTTTAGGCTTTGAAGGTTGAGGTGGTTGAGTAGGTTGAGATGTTTGTTTGAAGGTTTGATTGGAGCTAGCAAAGGCGTGAACGGATGGTAGGTAGGACCAATAGAAGGTATTGGTGGAGTCTGAGTGAAGAGGGAAGGTCTCTGTTTTTTAGATTCAACTGCCCGCCTTCTACTTGCAGCTTTCTGATTTCTCGTTCTTTGCTATCAAACTCAGGACCATAATATCTGTGTCTGAGCATCTTTCGTAAGTCAGCATCTAATTGAGCAACTCTATTTTTTAGATCCTGGTGGATTTCTTTGCATCATGATGTGATGGAAATCAACTTTAGTTTCAATCTTATCGTTAGAATCGATTCGATCAACTTGTTGATGGATATGCTGTAAAGCATCATTCTAAGCTTTGGCATTCTGGGTTTGCCAGTTTAGGACTGATTCAAAGGGTTTTGGTTCTTCAAGATGACCAGCAGAGGTAATTGGTGAAGGGACAAAAGGTTTTGACACGATTTTTCTCTGGGTGTCAGTTTGTGGTTCAAGAGGTGGAAAGTTTGAAGAATAATCTCTGGAGAACATCATACAAGAGATGGGTTGACTTTGTGGAGGTGAACTGATGACTGGTGAAGGGACTTCTGTTTTGCAGTGTTTTGCAATCCATTTAAGTTCCTTTCGGTAAAGGGGTAAAGGTGCAGGTGGAGGTGAAGGAGACACCTCATTTTCCAAAAGGTCATTGATCATAAATCTTTTTTAGAAAACCCAGAGCTCACAGATAGACTATGGTCTCTAATGGCCATGCAAGAGTTTCTCCCTCAAGAGAATGGGTTATCTCAACGACCTTTCAATCCACATCCTAATCCAGATCAGATGCACCATACAATTTTTAGGCTGTCAACCATCTTCCATCCAGTAGTTGATAACTACACTGCATGGGGTCATTATGTCATAAAGAATATCACTCTACAAGCTTACTATATCTTCTGGTACTGGTTGAACCTTTACCTAGTTGCTATTCTCTACGACCCACATTTAGTCCGTACTAGTCGAAAATATGAAAAAGGTCAATGGTTTGACAGGATACTCGCTCCTATCTTCAAGGATCCCTTGACCCTTGAACTCATCAATGGATACCAGATCCAACAGACTGTTATCATCATTATAGACATTTGGGGAAGATATTCTGATCCCCTCATCAAAGTTATTGACCACACTCATCACTGTGAGTCCTTCAGTCCTATGTGGAACGAATGTCTTACAGATAGGCTTGCCTTAGCTGAAGAATACGGAGTTCCTTCCTCACTCATCATTGTGAGTCATTCTAGACATAGGAGAATCATCCTCTACTTCACTCCTACCTGCTGTTCAACCAACTGATCAGCCCTATTCAGACGAGGATGACACTGACACTGACTCAGACACTGATGCCATCTCACTCTGAGACACATCAGCCTGCCGACACTTTACATTTTGTCGTGTTGTAATAATTATGTTTGAGTGTGTTTATGCTTTTGCTTTTGCTTTACTTTATTAAAGTTGCTTTAGAAAAGAGATAGGGACGTGTCCTATCCTTTTAGCTTTTGCTTTTTATCCTGTCTCCTACTTTTGAAAAGTAGATGTTTTATTTTATTCTTGCTTTTGTAAAAGCAGGGGCCCTGTCCTACTCAGCTCGCCTATATAAGGCAGCTCACTCTTTATTGTAAATCAGAATGGGAAAGTATTAGAAATATAAGAAGAGTGTTTTATAAACCAGGAATCTCTAAACTCTCTCTCCTCTCTCTGTTAACGAAGTTCTTAGGATATGAAAAGGTTTGAAAAAGGTTTTTATCAGTTCATTTTCTAAAGAAAACTTGAGATAGTATGCTCTGCACTTGCCTTGTTCAAGGACCCTGTGCATCAGAAAAACTCATGCTTGTTTCCTAGATGGTCTGGTACCCTATTGAAAAGACCAGGAGAGTCTTAGTTTTGGGTTGTACGACCAGTGGAAACTGTTTTGAAGTTTTATGTTATGCAGAAAACCTTGATATTATGGCGATCCTATCTTCAAGGATCCCTTGACCCTTGAACTCATCAATGGATACCAGATCCAACAGACTGTCATCATCATCATCAAACTTACAGACATTTGGGAAGATATTCGATCCCCATCAAAGTTATTGACCACACTCATCACATGCAGTCCTTCATCCCCATGTGGAACGAATGTCTTACAGCTAGGCTTGCCTGAGCTGAAGAATACGGAGTTCCTCCCTCCTACAACACTCACAGCCCATTATCTCCGGATATCACATCTACTCCGAGACTCTTCTACAGAGAAAGACTCCACAAAAACAAAATCCTTTCCCCTTTTTGACCTAGGTAAACCCAAAACAAAGTCTATAGAAATATCAACCCAAGGTTCGCTAGGTATAGGTAAAGGTTTATACAATCCATGGGGTAAAACTCTAGACTTAGCATGTTTACAAGTGATACACTTCTCACATATTCTTTCAACATCACGTTTCATATGTGGCAAAAAAAAATGTTCTTTTAAAACATCTAAAGTCTTTGCAATGCCGAAATGTCCCATTAAACCTCCCCCATGAGCTTCACGCACAAGCAATTCACGCAAAGAACTATATGGCACACGCAATTTATTCTCTCTAAATAAGAACCCATCGTGCCTATAGAACTTTCCAAATGCAGCTTTCTCACAACCATTAAACACATTAGCAAAATCAGGATCATTAACATATAATTCTTTAATGTACTCAAATCCTAATAACTTTGTATTTAATGTAGAGATAAGTGCATACCTTATCAATAATGCATCAGCCACCACATTCTCCTTACCTTGTTTGTATTTGATCACATAAGGAAATGGCTCAATGAATTCAACCCATTTGACATGTCTCTTATGCAACTTACCTTGCCCTTTCAAATGCTTTAAGGACTCATGATCAGTGTGTATGACAAACTCTTTAAGTAGAAGATAATGTTGCCAAGTTTCCAATGCTCTTACCAATGCATACATCTCCTTGTCATAAGTAGGATAGTTTAGGGCTGTGCCACTCAATTTCTCACTAAAATAAGCAATTGGACCCCCTTTTGCATCAAAACAGCTCCAATACCTATACCTGAGGCATCACACTCAATTTCAAAAGTTTTAGCAAAATCGGGTAAAGTAAGTTGTGGTGCAGAAACCACAAGAATGCAAATTCTTGATAAGTTCACTAGGTCTCAAAAGAACAAAAGAAAGAATAATTCTCTCAAATTCAAATAACATTAATCTCTCAATTGTCTTATATAGCAAGGTTGCTGAGTTTAAATAGGCCAACAGAGACCCAAAAAATCCAAAAAAGATTAAATCCTAGTTCAAGTCAGATTAGTTCTCCTAACTAGTTAAGGAGTCGTTGAATTTTCCAATTCTGCGCATGCTGTAATGAATTGGTCATAACTCCTTCTAGAGAACTCCATTGTGGAAGGGAGGAAGATCACGAAGATCATAATGCATATGAATTCAAAACAGTTTTCCTGAGGTTATAAACCTAAAACTAGACACTTGTCGTCTTTTAAATAGGGTACCAAACCCAGAAGGAAACAATCAAGAGTTTTCTGATGCACAGGATCCTTGATTAAGGCAAGTGCAGAGCATACTATCTCAAGTTTTAAAAATGAACTGATAAATTTCTTTTTAGAATTTTAGAACCCTAAGATTTCATTGACAGAGAGAAGTGAAAGGGTTTAGAAAGTCATGGTTTTTTAGGCACACTTGTTTATTTCTTCAGAATTCAAGTCTGATTACAAAGTGAGGAGTAGATCCCTTAAATAAGAGAATTCCTCAGGGAAAAGATAAGAACGGACCTACTGATGGTCCTACACACTCAATAATTTAAAGATGGATAAGATAGGAGCCTTATCCTCTTTTACAAAAGTAAAGTGCATAAATGACAACAGATCTTTTAAAAGCAAAAGCAAACAAAACACATTTATTATAGTGGGGACACATTATAAAGCTCATGGAGATGTGGACAGGTTCATGTAGTCTTCTTCTGATGAGCTGTTCGTGTCGTCTTTTGACCAAAGCTTAGCTAGAGGGACTGGCTCTGGGTGGTCAAGTGGGGACCACATGTTGGATATCAGCATCCTTCTTTTCTGGGCCACACAGGAGGTGGACTTTTTTATCTTTCTGACTGGCTGGCTGGCTGTTTGGCTGGTTGGTTAGTTGGCTGATGGCTTGTGCTTGCTTTATTGGATGTGGTGGCTACTGGTGGTGTTTGAAGTTGCTCTAAGTGTTGAGTGAGTGACATGAAATCTTCCTAAGGGTCTTGGGCATCTTGGAACAAAAAGTCAATATAGTTTGGCTTTTCTTCCTTAAGAATGATCCCCGAGGATTTAGGTTTGGATATGGCTGAGGGAGTTGGGACCATGAGAATATCGTGCTGAGGACCTAGAGAGGTATTGAGGATGTTCTTTGGTGGGTCTGGCTTATGGTTGAGTTGGCAAAGGAAGTTGTGCAGGTTCCTTTGAATATCTTGATCCTGTTCTAAGAGGGCTGGATGTGGCATGGTATACCATTCACGTGCCTGATCCATGGTCTAGAAGTTATCAGTATATGGATGTTGAAAATATGGCCTGTGAATTGTGAAGACAGATGTAAACATATCTGCTTCTGGTTCTGGTATCTTCTCTAAATTATGGAGAAAGATTAATTATTACAATTTCATTCTTTACCAAGGAATTGGAGAATACCATTCTAGCACAATCCAGATGAGAGAAGTGGATCGTTCAGGATCCATGAGGTGTTTATACACGGGTTTCACTAGAGAAACTAATTTTGTAACATAGAGAACAGTTAGGCACTAGATGTACGATAACTCATCCTTAGTGATTCTCTTGGCTGGGTAGAGATACAGACCTGTAAGGAACAAGTCTTCTAGATGAAAATCCAGGACAGGAATGGTTTCGGTGAGTAGATAGGCTCGGATGAAAAACCTAAAAACATATTTTCTGGCAAAGTCCTGAATAGCAAAAGCTGAATTAAAGGTTTGGCTAGGGGGAAATATCTTTTGTTCAGGGCCTGTTTTGGTAGGGAGGTTGTCATGGTGATTAGAGGAAAATGGTATTGTGATGAAATACAGTGTATGAGCTGAGAAGGTTTGGCAAGTCTGGATAGTAAGTCTGGGATGAGGTTCTGGGTTCCTTTTATATGCTTTACTGAGAAATCATATTTCGAGAACCAATCCTTTAATCGCAAGAGCATCTTCTCTGTAATATTCTTTTCTTTTGAATTTATAATGGTTGGAAATGATGAGCTGTCCATCCTGATAAGAAAGTGATAACCGATTAGATGATATTCAAACTTTTTGATACCATTTTTTACGGCTAAGATTTCTTTGTAGATACTGTGGTAGTGGCATTGTGAGTCAGAAAAGTGTCCACTAGCATATCCGATAAAGCTTTCTTTTCTGTTGATTTCTTCGAGGAGTACAGCACCCCATGAGTTGTCACTTGCGTCGGTTTGCAATATCCGGTTGCCATCTGTGATGATCTTTAATGGTGGAGGATCTTGCGCAATCTGCTTTAGCTTGGTGATAGCTAAAGTGTGGTTGTCATTCCTTTGTGAAATGGGTCTATATGGGATAAAATCATGGATGTAATTAACAATTCCAATAAATTATCGATCTCGCTTTACTTTCGAGATGGTGATCTGGAAAATAAAGCAGTTCTTGGGCAATGTGCTTTCCTGGTTGGTAGTGACCGTCTTTGATGATCATGCCAAGAAACTCGATGTTATCAGTAGCAATAGTGCTTTTCTTTGCTAACAGCATTATTCCATGAGATTGAATAATATCAAGAAATTGATTTAACAACTGGCGATATTCTTCTTGAGTTCCTGAAAATAGTAAGATATTGTCAATGTAAACCAATGCATGATGCAATATGGGTCGAAAGATTTTAACCATTGCTTTTTGAAAAATGGAAGGAGCAGTTTTTAATCCAAATGGTAAAACTGTCCATTGATAATGAGCATTCGGAATGCAAAAAGCTGGTTTGTATCTTTCAGAGGGATCAATGCCTAATTGCCAAAAACCTGATTTTAAATCAAATTTTGAAAAGATTTGGGCATTTTTCAAATATGTGAAAATGTTTTATCGTTTAGGAAGTGGAAATTTGTCATCTTGTAAAAACATATTTAAAGATTTATATTCAATGACTAATCTCTTTTTCCCGCGAACAAGTTCAGATCGTTTTTCCACATAAAAGGCTTGACAAGCCCATTGAGAATTTGTGGGCTCAATAAGGCCTTAGGCCAAGAGTTGGGAGCACTCATTTTGGGCTAGGATTAAGTCAAAATGACTAATTCCTGGATGGGTGGCTTTGGTAGGGTTCGTGTCTTCATTCAGCTTAAAAGGTAGTTTAATGAAGAAGGACTCATTTTTCCATAATGGTTTTAGATGGGTGAATTCAGCATGAGATTCGGGACAGTGGTGGAGTAATTTGGCTTAAATGTATTGGTAAGACTGTAGGGAATTTGTAAGACTATAAAGTCTGAGAATGTTGATAAATGGTTTGAACATGGACTTGATTCAGATTCCAGTGGGAAGGATTTGAAGGTGTTTGATTTTGGTGATGACATCAAAACCTAACAAGATATCCTTATCAGGTAATTTTGAGCCAATGATGTTGGTCCAAATGACACAATTGGGGAAAACCTGAATACTAATGGGGTTTTTGGTAATCAAATCTGTGGTGAAAATTTTTCCATCTGCTGCTTTGAAATGTTCCGTGTGAGGCTTCCAGTGCTGTGGTGGAAGAATATCTGGATTCAACATTGTTTTTTGAGCCCTTGTATCAAAGAAACCGATGGAAGGAATTGGTCTTTGGAATTTTGAGGGTAAAATCTGGATTTTGACGGATGGAATTGGAATAATAGAATTTAGGGACAAAGACTGTTGGTTGTAGATGGTGTGGAATTCATCTACTTCAGATTCGTTAGATGAATTGTCTAGTGCGAACACTGTTTCTTCATTTGGTTCATCTTGTTCAGAGAAATAGGATTCTACTTCTTCTTTGTCAGGAGAATAGTCTGTAACAGTCTGCAAATGCTTGATGAGTCTAATAGCCTTGTCTCGCTTGTTTGGACAATCTTTGGCATAATGTCCTTTCTTTTTGCAAATAAAACATCTGCTGGATTTTTTCCTTTGCTGGTCTTTGAAGGAAGAAGATCTTTTTCTGAAAAATTTGTACGGCCTTCGAGTTTTCTGAAAATAAGGCTTGGTGTCTGATCTTTTTGAGATGTTTTTTCTTGTGAGGACCACAATCACATTGCTTCTTATCCTTACATTTGATCTGCAAATATGGCTTTTTGCAAGCGCTTCAAAATGGTTCTTTGTCTTTGATCAATTCTTTAAAGAATTGTTTCTGTTCGCAAAGTTTGTCAACACATCCTTTGGCAATTTGAAAGATTTTGCCTAAAGAAATGTTCTCAAGATTGAGATTGTAAATAATGAGTTGTCTTCAAGGTGGGGTCATTGAAACCATTCAATTTGTAAAACAGAATAGACATCCTTTTGTAGTAGAAGTCAAGATCTTTGGATTTGAGTGAACAGCATTTCATGTTAAGATAATCTCGTCTTGCTGCTTCAAAGAGTGCAGCTGGTTCTCCAATAAATTGTTCATGGAGGATTGCCAGAGCCGAGGAAACATTTGGCATTTGAACAAATTGGAGTTGTCTGTACGGACCTAGACTGTCAAACCAGTCTTTTAAAGATCTTGTAAATCGAGTAACAAGTTCTTTGAGAACTGATTCTACTGTTGCTCCTGCTTTGATCATTTAGAGGTCTACCTAGGTTAAGATCTCAGATAATTTTTCTCTCCACTTACTGGTGGGTATATCATCAAAAGTAAACCATGGGCCGTTTGATGGTTTTGGAGCCTGTTGTTGTTGAGGAGGGGGTACAGATGTGGATTCAGCTAGATCATCAACATCAAAGATGGTATCTCAAAATAAGATTCTGGTTGAGATGTCTGGGCATGCTCTGTTTCTTCTGGTTAAGCCATCAAGAGTCAGGTAATATCAAAGATATGACCTTTTTAAATTAGTCGTGAAGTTTGAAGAGACTAAAGATTCCGAACTGGATTCAGAGTTGGGTTCCGATGATTGTGAGGATTTCTTGGCAGATCTGTGATTAGATTCAGATTCGGAGGCAGAGGTATTTACTTCTGCAGAAGTTTCAACATAATGAGAATAGAAAGCATATTGGTGCATGGGTTCTTTGTTTTTGGATTGGGACATATATGAAGAAACAGAAGTATATTCTGGAGATTGTTGCTCTTGGGTTTTAGATTGAGATGGTTGATTTATCTTCAAAGGTTTAGGTTGAGGTTTGGATCTTAGTTTTGGCTTTGGTGGTTGAGAAGGTCGGGGTGTATTTTAGAATAGTGTGTGAGTTATTCCAACGGTATATGGCTTGCAAGTTAATTCTAGCTCAATCAATACCAGTTTTATTCCAAAATTGACCTTTCTGCATTTGATCCGAATTGTGTATTTGGCTGCCCAATAGCTTGAATAAAGCCCACAATGCCTTGACATCTCTTCAAGCCTAATTCATGATGTCTTGCATCTTGAATTGTAGTTTCAATCCATATTTTCTCAATTAATCCACTTAAAGCAGCTTGTATCTTTTTGGCTCTATCTCTTGTAATTAGGCCTTCATGAATGTGCAAACGATCACTTGAAACTTTAATGGTATTCTCTTGATAGTTCTCATCATTCCCCCTCTCCTCAAAAGGATTCGTTCTCGAATCTTTACCTACATCAAAAGGAGAAAGATCAGAAACATTAAAAGTAGCACTCATATTATACTCACCAGGAAGGTCCAATTTGTAGGCATTGTCATTGATTCGTGCAACTTGAAATGGACCATCTCCCCTTAGAGGCAACTTTGAACGCCTTTGTGCTGGGAATCTCTCCTTTCTCATATGCACCCAAACCCAATCTCCAGGCTGAAAAACCACTTCCTTTCGTCCTTTGTTGGCTTGAGTAGCATATTGTTCAGTCCTCTTTTCTATGTTGTGCCGCACTTTCTCATGCAATTGCTTAACAAATTCAGCTTTCTTTTTACCATCCAAACTAGCACGCTCATCAACAGGTAACGACAATAAATCCAAAGGAGTTAATAGATTAAAACCATATACAATCTCAAATGGTGAAAATTTAGTAGCTGAATGGATAGTTCTATTGTAAGCAAATTCAACATGTGGCAAACATTCTTTCCAAGTTTTCAAATTCTTTTAAATAATGGCACGCAAGATCGTGGACAATGTTCTATTTACAACCTCAGTTTGTCCATCAGTTTGTGGATGACAAGTAGTAGAAAACAAAAGTTTAGTACCCACCTTACCCCACAAAGTTTTCTAAAAGTGGCTCAAGAACTTAGCATCTCGATCTGAAACTATGCCACTTGGTACTCCATGCAATCTGACTATTTCCTTGAAAAACAAATTAGCTGTGTTTGTTGCATCATCAGTTTTGTGACATGGAATGAAATGTGCCATCTTTAAAAACCTATCAACAATAACAAAAATAGAATCCTTTCCCTTTTTTTACCTAGGTAAACCCAAAACAAAGTCCATAGAAATATCAACCCAAGGTTCGCTAGGTATAGGAAAAGGTTTATACAATCCATGAGGTAAAGCTCTAGACTTAGCATGTTTACAAGTGATACACTTCTCACATATTCTTTCAACATCACGTTTCATATGTGGCAAAAAAAAAATGTTCTTTTAAAACATCTAAAGTCTTTGCAATGCCGAAATGTCCCATTAAACCTCCCCCATGAGCTTCACGCACAAGCAATTCACGCAAAGAACTATATGACACACATAATTTATTCTCTCTAAATAAGAACCCATCGTGCTTATAGAACTTTCCAAATGCAGCTTCCTCACAAGCATTAAACACATTAGCAAAATCAAGATCATTAACATATAATTCTTTAATGTACTCAAATCCTAATAACTTTGTATTTAATGCAGAGATAAGTGCATACCTTCTCGATAATACATCAGCCACCACATTCTCCTTACCTTGTTTGTATTTGATCACATAAGGAAATGGCTCAATGAATTCAACCCATTTGGCATGTCTCTTATGCAACTTACCTTACCCTTTCAAATGCTTTAAGGACTCATGATCAGTGTGTATGACAAACTCTTTAGGTAGAAGATAATGTTGCCAAGTTTCCAATGCTCTCACTAATGCATACATCTCCTTGTCATAAGTAGGATAGTTTAGGGCTGCGCCACTCAATTTCTCACTAAAATAAGTAATTGGACGCCCCTCTTGAATCAAAACAGCTCCAATACCTATACCTGAGGCATCACACTCAATTTCAAAAGTTTTAGCAAAATCGGGTAACGTAAGTAGTGGTGCAAAAACCAATTTCTCCTTGATTAGATTAAATAATGCCCTTTCTTGTTCACTACCCCACTTAAATCCCACGTGTTTCTTAATAATTTCAGTTAAAGGTGCAGCAAGGGTGCTAAAATCTTTCACAAATCTTCTATAAAAACTAGCCAAACCATGAAAACTTCTTACCTCACTTACGCTTTTAGGTGTAGGCCATTCCTTAATAGCCTTTACCTTCTCTTCATCAACCTCAATTCCTTTAGCACTTATAACATAACCAAGAAAAATAATATGATTTGTGCAAAAAGAACACTTCTTCAAATTAGCATACAACTTTTCCTTCCTTAAAACAGTCAATACACTTTGCAAATGCTCAACGTGTTCTTCTAGACTTTTGCTGTAGATCAAAATATCATCAAAGTAGACAACTACAAACTTACCAAGAAAAGCATGCAAAACATGGTTTATTAACCTCATAAAAGTACTGGGTGCATTAGATAACCCAAATGGTATTATTAACCACTCATATAAACCATATTTTGTTTTAAAAGCAGTTTTCCACTCATCTCCTCTCTCTAATCCTAATTTGATGATATCCACTTTTAAGATCTATTTTTCTAAACACACAAGAACCATACGATTCATCAAGCATGTCATCAAGTCTAGGAATAGGATGTCGATACATTACAGTGATTTTATTAATCGCACGACAATCAACACACATCCTCCATGTTCCATCCTTTTTGGGCACTAGTAGAACTGGTACCGCACATGGACTCATGCTCTCCTTCACATATCCCTTTGCCAAGAGTTCTTCAACCTGCCTTTGAAGCTCCTTTGTCTCTTCGGGGTTACTTCTATAAGCTGGTCTATTAGGAATGGTAGCTCCAGGAAGAAAGTCTATTTGATGCTCAATTCCCCTAGTAGGTGGCAAACCATTAAGGACTTTATTTGGAAACACATCATCAAAGTCCTGCAAAAGAGTCACAATAACACTAGGCAAAAAAGAGTTAAGCTCATTAGTATGCAAACAAGCCTCTTTGCACAAAAGTACAATGATAGGCTGTTTTGAAAAGAATGCCCTCTTAACCTCTCTCTCTTTTACAAATAAGTTTACATGTTGCCTCTCTTTTCTCTCAACAATATTTTTTTTATCTTTCCACTTTCTTTTCTCTCATTCTCTCTTTCTTTTGTGCTCTTATTTTCTTTTTTTGTATCACTCTCTTTTTGTATTGTCATTTGATCTTCATACACCTGCTTAGGTGTTAAAGGTACAAGAGTGATTTGTCTTTTATTCATTACAAAAGAATATCTATTTAAATAACCATCATGTGTCACTCTCCTATCATATTGCCAAGGTCGCCCCAAAAGAATATGTCCAGCATGCATGGGTACTACATCACATACAACCTCATCCTTATGTCTCCCAATAGAGAATGAAACTAGCACTTGTTTATTTACTTTAACCTTTCCACAATCATTCAGCCATTGTAACTGATGCGAATACGACATTGAAACTTTAAGGAGAACACTTAATTTGAAGTTTTAACTACCCAAGAAAGTTCTAAACAGATTTAAGACACACAAAACCTTAACCCAATGCTTAATCAAACATGAACCAAAGATTTAGATGAGAAAGTGAGTGATAAGTCTTGATTTGGAACGCCACAATAATGCAAATTCTTGATAAGTTCACTAAAGGAATAATTCTCTCAAATTCAAATAACATTAATCTCTGAATTGTCTTATATAGCAAGGTTGCTGAGTTTAAATAGGCCAATAGAGACCCAAAAAATCCGAAAAAGATTAAATCCTAGTTCAAGTCGGACTAGTTCTCTTAACTAGTTAAGGAGTCGTTGAAATTCCCAATTCTGCGCATGCTGTAATGAATTGGTCATAACTCCTTCTAAAGAACTCCAAATCCAACTCCGTAAAATTCTTTGGAAAGCTATCTTAATTATCTTTCCAACGGTATATGGGTTGTAAGTCAATTCCAGCTCAATCAATACCAGTATTATTCCGAAATTGACCTTTCTGCATTTGATGCGAATTGTGTATTTGGCTGCCCAATAGCTTGAATAAAGCCCGCAATGCCTTGACATCTCTTCAAGCCCAATTCATGATGTCCTGCATCTTGACTTATAGTTTCAATCCATATTTTCTCAATTAATCCATTTAAAGCAGCTTGTATCTTTTTGGCTCTAGCTCTTGTAATTAGGCCTTCATGAATGTGCAAAGGATCACTTGAAGCTTTAATGGTATTCTCTTGATAGTTCTCATCAGTAGTCTTCTATACTTCTGGAGCCTTGTGTAAGACTTTGAAGCCTTTGATGTAGCTCCCTACAATAATGACTAGGAATAAATCTCCTCCTCATGATGGCCTTCATCTCCTCCCAAGCGTTTGTAGGCCTTTCACAGTTTCTTCTCCTACTCAAAACAAGTTGATCCCACTAAATAATAGCATAATCAATAAATTTAACAGCAGCTAGTTTTATCATTTTCTCCTCGGAGTAATTATGGCAATCAAATACTAGCTCCACCTTTTCTTCCCACTCCAAATAAGCTTCTGGATCATTTTTACCTTGAAAAGAAGGAATTTTCAGTTTGATACTCCCCAAATCACGATCTATGCGTCTTGGCCTTCTATCATCTCTTCCACGCATGTCAACGATGGCCTGGTCATCAAAATTATCTAGGTTATCACCATCTTGATCTCCCATGGCAGCACGCCATTGATTATCTCTTACATTAGGAGCTATTAGTTGTTGCCCCTTTTGTAGATTGGCTATGGCAGTGTCTTGCCTTTCCAATTGGTCACGGATCTCTCCAAACATCAGATTCATGCGCTCAAATTGTTGCTGCATGGCTTTGAGCATGATCGATTAATCTATAGCTTCTTGTTCTTTTGACATATTTTGTGATATGAAAAATTAAAGTTAGCAAAAAAAACCTCACAACACTCCCTCACGTGTTTCACTCAATTTGATTCACTTAACTCTCGTGTTTAACACACAAATTGGCTTTTTTCCTCTAATGATCTCACAAACTATTACCTTTTACCACACTTAATTCTCTCTTTTAGTTCTTTATTGAACTAAAAACAAAACCAAGAAAAACAAAACAAATGGCACACCAAATATGATATTCCAGCACACTAATAAAGAAAAAGAATTAAAAGAACACAAAGAATAAAAAAGAAATTGAAGGAAGGAAAACAAGCAAGTAAAGGAACACAATTGATATTGATGAAAGTAGGAATACTTGAATCCTTTTGCAATTTTTTTTTTGGCTGTACGCTTTTTTTTTATAATCAAAATAAATAAGACATTCAAACCTGATTAGATGATTGCTCTGATACCAAATGGTGTGGTTCCAAAATTGAAACTTTAAGGAGAACACTTAATTTGAAGTTTCAATTACCCAAGAAAGGTTTAAACAGATTTAAGACACACAAAACCTTGACCCAATGCTTAAGCAAACATGAACCAAAGGTATAGAGAAGGATATTGACGCCACACTCAAGATTTAGATGAGAAGTGAGTGATAAGTCTAGATTTGGAATGCCACAAGAATGCAAATTCTTGATAAGTTCACTAGTTCTCAAAAGAACCAAAGAAAGAATAATTCTCTCAAATTCAAATAACATTGATCTCTGAATTGTCTTACATAACAAGGTTGCTGAGTTTAAATAGGTCAATAGAGACCCAAAAAATCCGAAAAAGATTAAATCCTTGCTCAAGTCGGACTAGTTCTCCTAACTAGTTAAAGAGTCGTTGAAATTCCCAATTCTGCGCATGCTGTAATGAATTGGTCATAACTCCTAGAGAACTCCAAATCTAACTCCGTAAAATTCTTTGGAAAGCTATCTTAATTATCTTTCCAACGGTATATGGGTTGTAAGTTAATTCCATCTCAATCAATACCAGTTTTATTCTGAAATTGACCTTTCTGCATTTGATGCGAATTGTGTATTTGGCTGCCCAATAGCTTGAATAAAGCCCACAATGCCTTGACATCTCTTTAAACCCAATTCATGATGTCTTGCATCTTGAATTGTAGTTTCAATCCATATTTTCTCAATTAATTCATTTAAAGCAGCTTGTATCTTTTTGGCTCTAGCTCTTGTAATTGGGCCTTCATGAATGTGCAAAGGATCACTTGAAGCTTTAATGGTATTCTCTTGATAGTTCTCATCATCTTATCCAAATGAGATCGTGTCAGCATCTGAGTCGGTCTCATCCTCATCATCCTTTTTGAAGATTTTTTATGGATGAGTTCAACCTGGCACACAGGGCCAAGGGTAATTTCGAGCTTTGCTTTCTTCTTCTGGATCTGGTGAAGGTTGAGTTCAAACCTATGAACAATATGGTGGGAAAATATCTGACGACTGTGCTGAATGCTGCTGTATTGAATGTGACTGGTCTGGAATGGCAGGTAAGATTGAAGTAAAGAATGATCCTTCTATGTCTGGTGTAGAATAGAACGATGGCGTAGGCATCATAACAATGTTATGTTTTGGTCCAAGTGATGTGTGGAGGATAGCCAGTGGAGCTAGAGGAACATGGTTGTATTCCATGAGGAAATTATGGAGAGGCTCTTTGATTGTTCTTTCTTCGAGTTTAGCCACATGTGGGACCATGATCTATTTATATGCAATGTCTTGAGTCTAGAAATCACTAGTTTGTGGGTGCTGGAAGTATGGGTGGTGGACAATAAAGACTGCAGTGAACTATTTACCTTCTAGTTCTGGAAGTCTTCTGAGGTTGTGGAATTCTATGAGCTGTTTGAGCTTCTGATGCCACCATGGTAGTGATGAGAACCATTCTAGTAGTGTCCATGTCAAGGTGGAGGCACAGTCTGGATCATTCAGCCTGTCAAGATGGGTAAAATAGGGAAAATAATCTCGTAGCATACAGGACTGTAAGACACCATAAATACCACAGTTCATCTTCTATGATGTCCCTATGGGGCAGAAACTATAACCCTAAGAGAAATAGGTTATTAGGATGAAAGGTAGGGAAAAACATAGGTTCATGACGCGAACGATATAGATACATATTATGAAAGAACCTAAAAAGAAATCTTCTAGCAAAATCTTGGATTTGATGGAGAGAAGTAAAAGACATCCTAAGAGGAAAATATTTTTTAGTGAGGGCTTGATTTGGTAAAGAAAATGCCATGGTTATGACTGGAATTTGACCGAAAGAACTTATGAGTGAGATATTCTTGGAAGGTTTGGAGAGGAGGTCAGGGATGAGGTTTTTATCTCCCTTGATGTGTTGAACTGTGAAATCATAACGGGAGAACCAGGTTTTAAGGCGGAGGAGGTGCTTGTCCGGTAGCACTTTATTTTTTAAATCCATTATCGTTGGGAAAGATGAATTGTCTAATATGACAATAAAGTTATGGCTAATGAGGTGGAATTCAAACTTTTGGATCCCGTATTTGACTGCTAGGATCTCTTTATAGATCACATGATAATGCTTTTCAGCATCTTTGAATTGTCCACTGGCATACACACAGTAGTGATCTTTTCCGTCGACATTTTTTAAAACCACGGCTCCCCAGAATTCATCGCTGGAATCTGTCTAGAGAATGCGCTGTCCATTGGATGGAATCCTCAAAGGCAGTGGATTCTGAGTCATCTGCTTTAATTGTTAGACGGCTGTGGTCTGCTCTGGTCCCAAAGGTGGGCATTCTTTTTTAACATTTTTGACAGCTGTGATGTTTGCTCCGCAATATGTGGGAAAAAGTCTCTGAGATAATTGACTATTGATGCGAATCCCACATTGAAACTTTAAGGAGAATACTTAATTTGAAGTTTCAACTACCTAAGAAAGTTCTAAACAGATTTAAGACACACAAAGCTTGACCCAATGCTTAATCAAACATGAACCAAAGGTATGGAGAAGGATATTGATGCCACACTCAAGATTTAGATGAGAAGGTGAGTGATAAGCCTTGATTTGGAACGCCACAAGAATACAAATTCTTGATAAGTTCACTAGTTCTCAAAAGAACCAAAGAAAGAATAATTCTCTCAAATTCAAATAACATTGATCTCTGAATTGTCTTACATAGCAAGGTTGCTGAGTTTAAATAGGCCATAGAGACCCAAAAAATCCAAAAAAGATTAAATCCTAGTTCAAGTCGGACTAGTTGTCCTAACTAGTTAAGGAGTCGTTGAAATTTCCAATTCTGCACATGCTGTAATGAATTGGTCATAACGTTTTCTAGAGAACTCCAAATCTAACTCCGTAAAATTCTTTGGAAAGCTATCTTAATTATCTTTCCAATGGTATATGGGTTGTAAGTCAATTCCAGCTCAATCAATACCAGTTTTATTCTGAAATTGAACTTCCTGCATTTGATCCGAATTGTGTATTTGGCTACCCAATAACTTGAATAAAGCCCACAATACCTTGACATCTCTTTAAACCCAATTCATGATGTCTTGCATCTTGAATTGTAGTTTCAATCCTTATTTTCTCAATTAATCCATTTAAATCAGCTTTTATCTTTTTGGCTCTAGCTCTTGTAATTGGACCTTCATGAATGTGCAAAGGATCACTTGTAGCTTTAATGGTATTCTCTTGATAGTTCTCATCATTCCCCCTCTCCTCAAAAGGATTCGTCCTCGAATCTTCACCTACATCAAAAGGAGAAAGATCAGAAACATTAAAAGTAGCACTCACATTATACTCACCAGGAAGGTCCAATTTGTAGGCATTGTCATTGATTCGTGCAACCACTTGAAATGGACCATCTCCCCTTAGAAGCAACTTTGAACGCCTTTGTGCTGGGAATTTCTCCTTTCTCATATGCACCCAAACCCAATCTCCAGGCTGAAAAACCACTTCCTTTTGTCCTTTGTTGGCTTGAGTAGCATATTGTTCAGTCTTCTTTTCTATGTTGTGCCGCACTTTCTCATGCAATTGCTTAACAAATTCAGCTTTCTTTTTACCATCCAAACTAGCACGCTCATCAACAGGTAACGACAATAAATCCAAAGGAGTTAATGGATTAAAACCACATACAATCTCAAATGGTGAAAATTTAGTAGCTGAATGGACAGTTCTATTGTAAGCAAATTTAACATGTGGTAAACATTCTTCCCAAGTTTTCAAATTCTTTTGAATAATGGCACGCAATATCATGGACAGTGTTCTATTTACAACCTCAGTTTGTCCATCATTTTGTGGATGACAAGTAGTAGAAAACAAAAGTTTAGTACCCAACTTACCCCACAAAGTTTTCCAAAAGTGGCTTAAGAACTTAGCATCTCGATCTGAAACTATGCTCCTTGGTACTCCATGCAATCTGACTATTTCTTTGAAAAACAAATTAGCTGTGTTTGTTGCATCATCAGTTTTGTGACATGGAATGAAATGTGCCATCTTTGAAAACTTATCAACAATAACAAAAACAGAATCCTTTTCCCTTTTTAACCTAGGTAAACTCAAAACAAATTCCATAGAAATATCAACCCAAGGTTCGCTAGGTATAGGTAAAGGTTTATACAATCCATGGGGTAAAGCTCTAGACTTAGCATGTTTACAAGTGATACACTTCTCACATATTCTTTCAACATCACGTTTCATATGTGGCCAAAAAAAGTGTTATTTTAAAACATTTAAAATCTTTTCAATGCCGAAATGGCCCATTAAACCTCCCCTATGAGCTTCACGCACAAGCAATTCACGCAAAGAACTATATGGCACACACAATTTATTCTCTCTAAATAAGAACCCATCGTGCCTATAGAACTTTCCAAATGCAGCTTTCTCACAAGCATTAAACACATTAGCAAAATCAGGATCATTAACATATAATTCTTTAATGTACTTAAATCCTAATAACTTTGTATTTAATGCAGAGATAAGTGCATACCTTCTCGATAATGCATCAGCTACCACATTCTCCTTACCTTGTTTGTATTTGATCACATAAGGAAATGGCTCAATGAATTTAACCCATTTGGCATGTCTCTTATGCAACTTACCTTGCCCTTTCAAATGCTTTAAGGACTCATGATCAGTGTGTATGACAAACTCTTTAGGTAGAAGATAATGTTGCCAAGTTTTCAATGCTCTCACTAATGCATACATCTCCTTGTAATAAGTAGGATAGTTTAGGGCTGCGCCACTCAATTTCTCACTAAAATAAGTAATTAGACGCCCCTCTTGAATCAAAACAGCTACAATACCTATACCTGAGGCATCACACTCAATTTCAAAAGTTTTAGCAAAATCGGATAACGTAAGTAGTGGTGCAGAAACTAATTTCTCCTTGATTAGATTAAATGCACTTTTTTGTTCACTACCCCACTTAAATCTCACGTGTTTCTTAATAATTTCAGTTAAAGGTGCAACAAGGGTGCTAAAATCTTTCACAAATCTTCTATAAAACTAGCCAAACCATGAAAATTTCTTACCTCACTTACGCTTTTAGGTGTAGGCCATTCCTTAATAGCCTTTACCTTCTTTTCATCAACCTCAATTCCTTTAGCACTTATAACATAACCAAGAAAAATAATCTGATTTGTACAAAAAGCACACTTCTTCAAATTAGCATACAACTTTTCCTTTCTTAAAATAGTCAATACACTTTGCAAATGCTCAATGTGTTCTTCTAGACTTTTGCTATAGATCAAAATATCATCAAAGTAGACAACTACAAACTTACTCAGAAAAGCACGCAAAACATGGTTCATTAACCTCATAAAAGTGCTGGGTGCATTAGATAACCCAAATGGCATTACTAACCACTCATATAAACCATATTTTGTTTTAAAAGCAGTTTTTCACTCATCTCCCTCTCTAATCCTAATTTAATGATATCCACTTTTAAGATCTATTTTGCTAAACACACAAGAACTTACAATTCATCAAGCATGTCATCAAGTCTAGGAATAGGATGTCGATACTTTATAGTGATTTTATTAATCGCACGACAATCAACACACATCCTCCATGTTCCATCCTTTTTGGGCACTAGTAGAACTGGTACCGCACATGGACTCATGCTCTCCTTCACATATCCTTTTGCCAAGAGTTCTTTAACCTGCCTTTGAAGCTCCTTTGTCTCTTCGGGGTTACTTCTATAAGCTGGTCTATTAGGAATGGTAGCTTCAGGAAGAAAGTCTATTTGATGCTCAATTCCCCTAATAGGTGACAAACCATTAGGGACTTCATTTGGAAACACATCATCAAAGTCCTGCAAAAGAGTCACAATAACACTATGTAAAAAAGAGTTCAGCTCATTAGTATGCAAACAAGCGTCTTTGCACAAAAGTACAATGATAGGCTGTTTTGAAAAGAATGCCCTCTTAACCTCTATCTCTTTTGCAAACAAGTTTACATGTTGCCTCTCTTTTCCCTCAACAATATTTTTTTCTATCTTTCCACTTTCTTTTCTCTCATTCTCTCTTTCTTTTGTGCTCTCATTTTCTTTTTTTGTATCACTCTCTTTTTGTATTGTCATTTGATCCTCATACATTTGCCTAAGTGTTAAGGGTACAAGAGTGATTTGCCTTTTATTCATTACAAAAGAATATCTATTTAAGTAACCATCATGTGTCACTCGCCTATCATATTGCCAAGGTCGCCCCAAAAGAATGTGCCCAGCATGCATGGGTACTACATCACATACAACCTCATCCTTATATCTCCTAATAGAGAATGAAACCAGCACTTGTTTATTTATTTTAACCTCTCCACAATCATTCAACCATTGTAACTTATATGGCCTAGGATGTTTCAGAGTTTTCAAATTCAATTTTTCAACTAAACTGGTGCTAGCTACATTAGTACAACTTCCACCATCAATTATCATACTACATACCTTATCTTTGATGTGGCATCTAGTATGAAATATGTTATCACGTTGTACCTCCGTATCCTCTTTTACTTGCATGTTAAGAGCACGTCTAACAACTATCAATTTACCATCAACAGGATACTCTACACCATCATTAGCATCCTCCAAATGTGGCATAGGATCATCATCTGGTTCACACTCGGTTTTAACATCACCATCTTCCCTCAAGATCATTACTTTCTTATTTGGGCATTGAGATGCAATATGACCTGTCCCCAAACATTTAAAACACTTAATATCTCTATTTCTAGAGTGTTGGGAATCATATTTACCTTTGCTTTGGTTGCCTCCCTCTTTATGATCCTTGATTGGCTCAATCTTAGGCTTTGAAACAACCTTTTAATCTTTGCTCTATTTTGACTTCCATGAGGAAGATGAACCTAAATTGGGTCTAGTGGAACCCTTTCTTTTTAGTTGTCGTTCCACTTTTATGGCCATGTGAACCATGTCTTCCAATTCAACATAATGCTGCAAGTCAACCACATTAGCAATATCTTGATTTAAACCATGTAAAAATTCGGCCATAGTGGCCTCTCGTTCTTCTTAAATGTTGGCTCGAATCATGATTATTTCCATCTCCTTGTGGTAGTCTTCCACACTTCTAGAGCCTTGTTTAGGACTTTGAAGTCTTTGATGTAGCTCCCTATAATAATGACTAGGAACAAATCTCCTCCTCATGATGGCCTTCATCTCCTCCCAAGTGTTTATAGGCCTTTCACGATTTCTTCTTTTACTCAAAACAAGTTGATCCCAAGAAATAATAGCATAATCAGTAAATTCAACAGCAGCTAGTTTTACCTTTTTCTCCTCAGAGTAATTATGACAATCAAATACTAGCTCTACCTTTTCTTCCCACTCCAAATAAGCTTCTGGATCATTTTTACCTTGAAAAGAAGGAATTTTCAGTTTGATACTCCCCAAATCACGATCTATGCATCTTGCCCTTCTATCATCTTTTCTACTCATGTCAACGGTGGCCTGGTCATCAAAATTATCTAGGTCATCACCATCTTGATCTCCCATGGCAGCACACCATTGATTATCTCTTACATTAAGAGCTATTGGTTGTTGCCCCTTTTGTAGATTGGCTATGGCAGTGTCTTGCCTTTCCAATTGGTCACAGATCTCTCCAAACATCAGATTCATGCGCTCAAATTATTGCTGCATGGCTTTGAGCATGATCGATTGATCTATAGCTTGTTGTTCTTTTGACATATTTTGTGATATGAAAAATTAAAGTTAGCAAAAGAAACCTCACAACACTCCCTCACATGTTTCACTCAAATTGATTCACTTAACTCTCGTGTTTAACATACAAATTGGCTTTTTCCCTCTAATGATCTCACAAACTATTACCTTTTACCACACTTAATTCTCTCTTTCAGTTCTTTATTGAACTAAAAACAAAACCAAGAAAAACAAAACAAGTGGCACACCAAATATGCTATTCCAGCACACTAATAAAGAAAAAGAATTAAGAGAACACAAAGAACAAAAAAGAAATTGAAGAAAGGAAAACAAGCAAGTAAAGGACACAATTGATATTGATGAAAGTAGGAATACTTGAATCCTTTTGCAATCTTTTTTTTTTTTGCTGTAATTTTTTTTTATAATCAAAATAAATAAGACATTCAAACCTGATTAGAAACTTGCTCTGGTACCAAATTGATGCGAATCCCACATTGAAACTTTAAGAAGAACACTTAATTTGAAGTTTCAACTACCCAAAAAAGTTCTAAACAGATTTAAGACACACAAAACTTGACCCAATGCTTAATCAAACATGAACCAAAGGTATGGAGAAGGATATTGACGCCACACTCAAGATTTAGATGAAAAGGTGAGTGATAAGTCTTGATTTGGAACGCCACAAGAATGCAAATTCTTGATAAGTTCACTAGTTCTCAAAAGAACCAAAGAAAGAATAATTCTCTCAAATTCAAATAACATTAATCTCTGAATTGTCTTACATAGCAAGGTTGCTGAGTTTAAATAGGCCAATAGAGACCCAAAAAATCCGAAAAAGATTAAATCCTAGTTCAAGTCGGACTAGTTCTTCTAACTAGTTAAGGAGTCGTTGAAATTCCCAATTCTGCGCATGCTGTAATGAATTGGTCATAACTCCTTCTAGAGAACTCAAAATCTAACTCCGTAAAATTCCTTGGAAAGCTATCTTAATTATCTTTCCAACGGTATATGGCTTGCAAGTTAATTCTAGATCAATCAATACCAGTTTTATTCCGAAATTGACCTTTCTGTATTTGATCCGAATTGTGTATTTGGCTGCCCAATAGCTTGAATAAAGCCCACAATGCCTTGACATCTCTTCAAGCCCAATTCATGATGTCTTGCATCTTGAATTGTAGTTTCAATCCATATTTTCTCAATTAATCCATTTAAAGCAACTTGTATCTTTTTGGCTCTAGCTCTTGTAATTGGGCCTTCATGAATGTGCAAAGGATCACTTGAAGCTTTAATGGTATTCTCTTGATAGTTCTCATCAACTATCCCAAGAAACTGTTGAATCTACTTTCTAGATAAGTGTTGATCTAGAAAGTGCATCAATTCTTGTGCAATATGTGGTCCTAGATGGTAACAACCATCTTGAATCATCATTCCTAAGAATTCAATGCAATCTTGACCCATCTGACTTTTCTTTTCTGCAACCATAATCCCATGTGACTCAATGACGGATAAGAACTGATTCAAAAGTTGCTAGTGGGACTCATTGTCTTTTGAGAAAAGCAAGATATCATCAATATAGATAAGAGCATTATTGATGATGGGCTCGAAGATCTTTACCATGGTCTTCTGGAATAGTGATGGAGCAACCTTTAGTCCAAATGGCATAACGGTCCATTGATAATGGGCATTAGGAATACAGAATGCTGTTTTTGGCCGATCATCTGGATGGATGCCAATTTGCCAAAAGCCTGATTTGAGATCAAATTTAGAGAATACCTTTGCACCCTGGAGATGGATCAACAGGGACTAGATCTTGGGCAAAGGAAACTCGTCATCTTTCAAGAAACAGTTAAGGTGCTGATAATCAATCACCAATCTTTTCTTACCCCAAACTATTTTTGATCTTTTTTCAACATAAAAAGCCTGGCAAGCCCAATCAGAATTTGTAGGCTCAATGAGACTTTAGGCCATAAGCTGTAGGCATTCAACTTGTGCTAGCTTTAGGTCTGAAGGAGTCATTCAGGAGTGAGTGGCTTTTGTTTGGGTTGATGTATTCATTAAGTTTAAATGGTAACTTAACAAAGAACTTGGAATTTTTCCATAGAGGAAATGAATGAGAAAACTGGACATGACTTTTTGGATAGAAATGAAGGAATTGTTTTTTGAGGTTGTCATATGAAGGAGGAGCATTAGAAATTGAATATAATTTCAAGGTATCCGTATAAGGTAGAAACCTTTGTTTGTACCGAATACCATTAAAAGATATATGCAATTTCTTGATTAACTGGAGAACATCAAAACCTAATAGTAAGTCCTTATCAGGAAGGGAAGAACCTACTATTGTTACCCAGAGAATATAATCTGGAAAGAATTGAATACCTATAGGTTTTTTGGTGATGAGGTCTATTTTAAACAATTCCCCATTGGCTGCTTTGAAGTACTTAGTGTGATGTTTCCAATACTCAGGAGGAAGGATGGAAGGATTGAGCATAGTTCTTTGTGCTCCTGTGTCAATGAAAGCAATGACAGAAATTGGTTTAGAAAACTTAGAAGGAAGAACACTGATCTTGACTGAGGGCCTGTTTTCCTAAACAAGATTAATGGAATCGACATTGTGAATTACAGGAATTCGCTCTGAATCTGAATCAGAACTTTGGTCAGCAAGTATAAAGACTGTGTCATCATCATACTCTTGCTGTTCTGAGAATACAGACTCGACATCTTCACTATTAGAAAGTGGAGACACTTTTTGCAGGTGTTTAGGCAGTCTAACTGATTTAGTAGGATTGTTTGGACAAGATTTTGCAAAATAACCTTTCTTCTTGCAAATGAAACATCGAGCATCTTTCTATCTTTTGGTTGGAAAGGGTTTTTTATGGAAATACTTGTAAGGTTGTTTAGGCTTTTTGGGACTGTGTTTCTTGGATTGCTTGGAAGGATAATATTTCTAGAAATGAGATTTTTTCTTGGTGGGGTAGTGACAGGATTTCTCATCCTTGCATTTGATGATAAGGTGAGGTTTCTTGCAGGCACTCTTGAAAGGCTCCTTGTGTTTCATAAGATCCTTGAAAAACTCTTTCGAGACAGAAGACAGTCAATTGGTAAATCTTTCTTAATGAAAGGGTATCAATGTTGAGCTGATGAACATGAAGTTGTCTTTGTAACTCTGGTAGAATCTCCTTAGGTAAAGAGGCAACAAAGACATGCTTGAGAGAAGCATCGTTGAAGCCATTGAGCTTGTAATACAGAGCTGTCATTCTCTTGTAATGAAAATCTAAATCTTTAATCTTCAGAGAACAACATTTCATCTGGTGAAATTCCTTTCTGGCTGCTTCTTGAGCAACTATTGGTTCCCCTAGGAACTGTTTATAGATGAGTCCTAGGACTTAAGGAATTGTGGAGTTATGCAGATCGGCCAAGACTTTCGAACCAATCTCTTAGAACCAAGGAATCTAGAACAAAACTCTCTAAGAACGATTCTGATTAGTATTAGGTTTCGGATCTGCACGTCCCATCCATGCTTTGAAAACTCTTAAAATCTCTAGAACCATTTGAACTTTGGAATATCATCAAAAGTGAACCAAGGTCCATGAGATGATTTTAGAACTGAATTAGTTCGATGCAGTGGAGCATCTTCTAGATCCTCAACAATAGGAGGTTCTTGTGAGGTTGAGGGTTCATCTTCTCCGGGGAGAAGGAAGAGCATTGGAACCTATTGAGAGAGGCATGAGTAGAACAGGAATATCTATAAAATTTTCTTCTGAATCTGAAATAGAGATGAATTCTGTTGAAGAATAAGATTCTTCAGAAGAAGATTTTGAGCTTGCTACTGGAGTACTGGTTTCAAGAGAAGGAAAACCAGTTTCATATTCCTGGGAATAGAGTTGATGCATGGGTGCTTTATCTTTTGCTGAAGTTTGTGTGGGTTCTGGTGTAGCCTGTGGAGATGTAAGCTGCTGTGTTGAAGTCGAAGGTTGTTGTGTTGAGGTTGAAGGTTGAGCTGAGGCTAAAGGTTTAGAAGCTGTAGGCTTGGGAGGTGGTTTTGGTTTTGGTGCGGGTTTAGATATGGAGAGATGGGATAACCCAAAGAATTTTGCATAATCCATGGGTTGTTGACTTATTGGTCTGTAGAAAGGTTGGTATGTTTTAAAGGAAGGTGTGTATGCGGGTAAGGTTTGTGTTTGTCCAAAAAGTGATGGTTGCTTTTTCTCAGCATCAATTCTCGCAAGTTTGCTTTTAAGCTGTCTGATCTCAGCTTCTTTTTTATTGAACTCTCGACCCCAATACTTGTTCTAGATCATCGTTCTAAGCTCAATATCCAGTTTAGTAATTTGCTAGTGCATATTGAGATACATTTGTTCCAGTTGAGTTGTAATACTATCAACCTTCTTGTCTATGGTTTGGACTTGAGTTTGAACATGGTTGAGCCTAGTATCAAGAGATTCCAGGACTGTATTCTGAACTCTGACATTCTGAGTTTGCCAAATAAGAATTGCTTCATACTGCTTTGCTTCCTCGAGTTGTCCAGTAGGAGTGACAGGGGACTGGATAAATGGTTTTGAAACCACTTTAGTTTGTGAATCCGTCTGCTTTTCCAGAGGAGGAAATTGTTCATGGTAAGAACTGGAGGAGAACATCATGCATGGTTGTGAGCTTGATGAGGTCAGCAACGGATCATTTGCTTCTTGTCTGCACGTGGTTGGCTGTTGAGGAATATCAATTACCTTAACTTCTGTTGATTCTTCTGGCCAAGGAGTGTAATCTAGATCGTCATCATCTTCAAACATCCAGATTGTTGGAGCTTTACAGACTTTTGGTTCTTTTTTCTTTTTTGGTCATCTATTAGCATACCAATCATCATCTAATTCACCATCTTTGAGACAAGGACAGTTGTCATCACACATGTGTGATCCTGGTGCATCTTATAGGAAGTGTCCTTGGATTTTTGCTGGATAGATGGGATATCCATCATAATCAAATCCTTCAATGGGCAACCTTTCTTGTCCTGTCTTTACTGCCGTGATCATAGCAGTATATGAGAGCTTGGGAGGCTGAGGCTGTTTGCTGCACTCTGGAGGCTAGAAAGTCAGTCAAGCCGATCTTATCCGGTCTTTTTTCAAACTGGTCTTCAGAGGTTTGAATTGATTGGGAATTTTGGTGGAATTTCTCATAGTTGGATAACCATTCCAAAGGCATGAGCTTGATAAGTTCTTATTTTTGGATCTGTTTAGGGATCTGGACAATTGTAGGAACAGACTCATTATTCGCAAGGATCATGAGTGTATTTAAGGTAGTTTGTGGTGAGGGTAAGTCAAGGGCATGGTTCTGGAGGCGATACACCAACTGATGGTGCGAGTAGCCATCTTGGAAGTGACTACCCTGCTGTTCTCCTTGAGTTGGATCTAAACCTTCAAGGTTGTGGGTAAGTTTGGATCTTGAGGAAAGGTTGAAGTTTGGGTAACAATTGAAAAGAACGCTCCCAAAGATGTAAGGTTGTTAGGGACAAGACCAATAACTACATGTTGGTACTCTTTGAACCTTGTATCCATTAGAGCAATTCGCGATCCACCGGTAGACCTTTTCTGCCATGTAAGGTAAAGATTATACAGATCCTCCCAAGATGGAGGTGTGTATAACCTTCTCCTTTCCATTGGGTAACGAGCTCTTTTGGAATCTCTAAGGGTTAATATTATTCTACCTATGTTGCTTGCAAAGCACACTGATTCAGTCTAGAAGACTGAATATATTCTTTTGGAGTTGGCCTTTTTGTGGAGATAAAGGTACGAATGGTTCTAGTAAAGGAACTAGATCTCTGGTAGAGTTTGTACGGACTTATCAGAGGTAAAGAAGACTCAGAGATTTGTGCAGAATCTGGGACTTAGGAATATTCTACAAGTTTCTCTATTTTAGAAGCTAGGTGTTTTGTACAAGACTTAGGAAGAGAAGAGTAGACAAAAGAGATACAGGAGACTCAGTAGACTGGGAAGTTAAGAGGAAGCTGAAGTCATGGCTTTTAAGTTTCTATTCTTCTATTTCAGGAATTATTTCCAGTATTCTTCTATTCTTCTAACTTAATCCTACTGCCGCTCCCTATAATATCAAGGAATACAAAGCATTAGATTTTCAAAACAGTTTCCAAAAGTTATAAACCCAAAACCAGACACTCTTTGTCTTTCAAATAGGGTACCAAACCCGGAAGGAAACAATCAAGAGTTTTCTGATGCACAGGATCCTTGATTAACCTTTGGAAACTTGATATTATGCAGGCAGTGCTCTCTCACCTTCTACCCAAATTTCAACCTGTCCCTACAAGATGCCAACCTTTCTACCGCCTTGAAAGTCCAAGTCCAAATTCAAGGAGCTGACCAGATCTCCTCAGTAAAAATAGCAACCTTTCACCATTAATTGGTCTATAGGTATTAGCAACTCCAGAAAGTCACTCTGATGCTCTTATGGTATTAGCTGAATCTTATCAAATTCCAACCATTATTCAGATTCCGAGACAAATTCCTCAACATGAACTTGTAAAGCTCATGCCATTAGAATGGAACTCCAATTACGAAAAATTCCATCAGAATGATACCCAATTCAGACATCTGAAAGCATGTTTGAACGCAGACAAGATGGATCTGTCAAGATGACTTTCAAACCACCTCAATCGGCCTCTCAGCCTCCTCCAGCTATTCTACCAACAGCTCCACCAGAGTCTCCAAGACTATCCTTCACATATTCTTCCATGATAACTCCAGTCCACACTGGCCAAGAGAAGCTACCTATCACTGGCTTCACTTCAGAAGGCTACCTGATGAGAACTATCAAGAGAATACCATTAAAGCGTCAAGTGGTCCTTTGCACATTCATGAAGGCCTAATTACAAGAGCTAGAGCCAAAAAGATACAAGCTGCTTTAAATGGATTAATTGAGAGATTAATGTTATTTGAATTTGAGAGAATTATTCTTTCTTTGGTTCTTTTGAGAACTAGTGAACTTATCAAGAATTTGCATTCTTGTGGCGTTCCAAATCAAGACTTATCACTCACCTTATCATCTAAATCTTGAGTGTGGCGTCAATATCCTTCTCCATACCTTTGGTTCATGTTTGATTAAGCATTGGGTCAAGGTTTTGTGTGTCTTAAATCTGTTTAAAACTTTCTTGGGTAGTTGAAACTTCAAATTAAGTGTTCTCCTTAAAATTTCAATTTGGGATTCACATCAGAGGCCAATATCGAAGTCCATTATGATTTCCTCCCACTTCCATTAAGGGATTTGATTGGGTTCCAAAAGTTTTGCCAGTCTCTGATGCTCTATCTTGATTTATTGACAGGTGAGGCATTGAGCCACGAACTTAACTATATCCTTCTTTATCCCAGGCCACCAATAGTGCCTTTTTAAATCTTTATACATTTTTGTTGTGCCAAGATGAAGCGAATATGGGGCTGTATAAGCTTCGAGTAGAATTTTCTTCTTTAGATCTTCATTTTTTAGTAAGCATATCCTATCTCTAAATAAAATGATTCCTTTCTCTTACTTTTTAATCCTTTGTAATAAAGTCGAGCAAAGTGTTATGTGAGTGAGTTTTCCTATCATGAGCTCGATCTTTGCCTTGCATATCTCATCTTGTAATGGCTTAGGTAGCATCTTTAAAGCTAACAAACTTAACTTTCGACTTAGTGCATTTCCTATCATATTTGCTTTTTGAGGATGATAGTTTATTTCACAATCATAGTCCTTGACAAGTTCCAGCCAACGTTGTTGTCGCATGTTCAGCTCCTTTTGTGTAATAATGACATCATATTTTTAATGCATGCATTACCGCGGCCAAGTCTAAGTCATGTGTGGGATAGTTCTTCTCGTATTCCTTTAATTGTCTGGAGGCATAAGCAATGACCTTTCCATTCTACATGAGAACGCATCCTATGCCATTTTTGGAGGCATCGCTATATATAATGAATTCCTCAGAGCTATTAGGAATGGCTAAGATCGGGGCAGTGATCAACCGTCGTTTTTGCTCTTCGAAGCTTTTCTCACATTCTGGTGTCTACACAAGCTTGGTGTTTTTCTTTATTAATTGGGTTAATGGCATTGTGATCTTAGAGAAGCCTTCCATAAATTTTTGGTAATAGCCTACTAATCCTAAGAAGTTTCTAACTTCTTTAGCATTAGTTGGCCTAGTCCATTGGCTTAGAACTTCCACCTTTAAGGGATCGACTGATATTCCATCCTTAGACACAACGTGCCCCATGAATATAACGCTTTCTAGCCAAAATTCGCACTTCTTGAATTTTGCATAAAGTTGCTTCTCCTTCAAAGTTTGAAGAGTGATTCTCAGATGTTCGACATGTTCTTTCTTCGTTTGTGAGTAGATCAAGATGTCACCACTATGAATTTATCTAAATGGTCTTTAAATACTCTATTCATGAGATCCTTGAAAGTTGCTGGGGCATTAGTTATACCAAATGGTATGACGACAAATTCATAGTGTCCATAACGTGTTTTGAATGTAGTCTTTGGAATGTCCTCCTCTCTGACTTTTAGCTGGTGATATCCTGACCGTAGATCAATCTTTGAAAATACTGCTGCTCCTTGTAGTTGATCAAACAGATCTTCGATACGTGGAAGTGGTATTCTTGATGGTGACCTTATTTAGTTCTCGATAGTCTATGCACATCCGTATGGATCCATCCTTTTTCTTTACGAATAGCGTTGGTGCTCCTCAAAGTGAATGGCTTGGATGTATGTAGCCTTTGTCTAATAGTTCTTGTAGTTGATTCTTTAACTGCTTTAATTCCGATAGGGCCATCCTGTGGGGTGCTTTTAAGATTGGGGCCGTTCCTAGTAACAAGTCAATCCAGGGAATTCTTTAAGAAAGACTTCAGGAAATTCAATCACCACTGGGATTTCTTCTAGCTTTGGCTTTCGCTCTTCAACTTTGATAATGCTTGCCAAGTATCCCACACATCCTCCCTTACAGGTATTCTATTCTCCTTACATCCCCCCTTTAATATAAATGATTCCTTTTATGGTGGTTGGAATGTTACCTCTTTTTTCTCACAATCTATATTGGCATGGTACTTTGATAACCAATCCATACCAAGAATCACATCATAGTCATGCATCTCAAGGATTATTGTAACACTTCACCTTTATAATTGTAACTAAAGAAGTTAAACCAGGTGTAACATTAAGTATTTGTAGAAACGATTTCAAAATAAGCATTTTATAAATATAAAACATAAGAAGTTTGTTACACAAAAACCTATATAAAAGGTCTGTTAAAAAAAAAAACATAGTTACAAAGTTAATGATTCTCTTAGTAACATGTCACCAACCAATTCCATAAACAAGCTTGTTGGATTTATGCTTAGATAGGAACACAGTTGAGCCCGTTGTGTAACCCAAGGTCTGTTATGTCTATATGCACCTTGCCTTGGTTGGGACTTGGCATCAGCTTTTTCCTACTCAGTTCCTATAATGTAAGGACTAAATGAGCTAATGCCCAGTAAGTAAACACTTGATGCATGTATTACCTACCATGCACATGAATGACTTTATGAAATAAGTGTTAAATCTTTTACATGAAACTTCAAAATGTAAAGAATAGTGTTAGGGCCCTAGGTTTGTTGTACTATAAGGCTAACATTCCATAACTTGCCCTTGGGCTTAAATTAATTAATTCGATGGGCGTTACGTAAGGCCGTCTCCAAAGGATCTCTTTTCTTAACTTAGAGGGCTTGCACTCTTTATGAATGGTACCTTCTCGTTTCTAGTTGGCAACGAGTTCTGGAGGAATTTCTAGGGTAACATATTGTTTAGCAGTAGTAGCTTAGAGAGTACACTGATCCAACCGAGAAGATTGGATGTATTCTTTTGGAAGTGGTCGTTTTGTATTGATCAAGGATTTAATGCTACGGGTGAAGGAAGTAGAACGTTTGTACAAATGATAAGGACTGATAAGAGGGAAGGAAGACTTAGTGATTTGAGCAGATTCGGGAATATAAGAATATTCAACAAGATTTTCTATTTTATTTGCAGTATGTTTAGAGCAAGATTTTGGCAAAGACAAGGTTGAAGAAAGAGAAACAGTACTTGAAGAATATGAGCAAGAGGATGTAGAAGCCATGATTTTGAAATCTTTCTCTCTGTTTTTTGAAGTCTGGAAAAGCATTTTATCTTACCACTTTTCTGAAATAAAAAACATGATATTATCATTCATTATCATTCATACCAATGAGATGAATGCAAGGCTCTGATACCAAATTATCAGCGGGGGAGTGGAAGGATCGCCATAATATCAAGGAATACAAAGCATTAGATTTTCAAAATAGTTTTCAAAGGTTATAAACCCAAAACCAGACACTCATTGTCTTTTAAATAGGGTACCAAACCCGGAAGGAAACAATCAAGAGTTTTCTGAGCAACCCTTTAAAATACCTCTTTATTAAATTACTCATAAAATGCAAGAGATCAATGCAATTTATGTCACAACATATAAATTTTTAAATATATAATAAAGCAAAACATAAAACTAATTTAAGACAACAACATCTAACATAGGTGGCAGTGCCGTCCATATAGAAATTAAACAAATAGAATTATAATATAAGCGGCAGGGCCGACCATATAAGGAGTAATAACAACATCATATTTTAGGCAGCAGTGCCAATTAGGGCATGATAAAATAAGAGCGTCACATATTAGGCAGCATAGTCGACCATCTAATCAAGTAAGTAGTAAGCATAACATCATAGGTGGCATAGCCGGTCATATGAGGATGATATCATGATGTAGGCAATATAGCCTAATGAGCACTATCAAGAGAATACCATTAAAGCTTCAAGTGAACCTTTGCACATTCATGAAGGCCCAATTATAAGAGCTAGAGCCAAAAAGATACAAGCTACTTTAAATGGATTAATTGAGAAAATATGGATTGAAACTACAATTCAAGATGCAAGACATCATGAATTGGGCTTGAAGAGATGTCAAGGCGTTGTGGGCTTTATTCAAGCTATTGGGCAGCCAAATACTGTTAGAAAGATAATTAAGATAGCTTTCCAAAGAATTTTACGGAGTTAGATTTGGAGTTCTCTAGAAGGAGTTATGACCAATTCATTACAGTATGCGCAGAGTTGGAAATTTCAACGACTCCTTAACTAGTTAGGAGAACTAGTCCGACTTGAACTAGAATTTAATCTTTTTCGGATTTTTTGGGTCTCTATTGGCTTATTTAAACTCAGCAACCTTGTTATGTAAGACAATTGAGAGATTAATGTTATTTAAATTTGAGAGAATTATTCTTTCTTTGGTTCTTTTGAGAACTAGTGAACTTATCAAGAATTTGCATTCTTGTGATCCTTTGCACATTCATGAAGGCCCAATTACAAGAGCTAGAGCCAAAAAGATAAAAGCTGATTTAAATGGATTAATTGAGAAAATAAGGATTGAAACTACAATTCAAGATGCAAGACATCATGAATTGGGTTTAAAGAGATGTCAAGGTATTGTGGGCTTTATTCAAGTTATTGGGCAGCCAAATACACAATTCGGATCAAATGCAGGAAGTTCAATTTCAGAATAAAACTGGTATTGATTGAGCTGGAATTGACTTACAACCCATATACCATTGGAAAGATAATTAAGATAGCTTTCCAAAGAATTTTACGGAGTTAGATTTGGAGTTCTCTAGAAAACGTTATGACCAATTCATTACAGCATGTGCAGAATTGGAAATTTCAACGACTCCTTAACTAGTTAGGAGAACTAGTCCGACTTGAACTAGGATTTAATCTTTTTTGGATTTTTTGGGTCTCTATGGCCTATTTAAACTCAGTAACCTTGCTATGTAAGACAATTCAGAGATCAATGTTATTTGAATTTGAGAGAATTATTCTTTCTTTGGTTCTTTTGAGAACTAGTGAACTTATCAAGAATTTGCATTCTTGTGGCGTTCCAAATCAAGACTTATCACTCATCTTCTCATCTAAATCTTGAGTGTGGCGTCAATATCCTTCTCCATACCTTTGGTTCATGTTTGATTAAGCATTGGGTCAAGGTTTTGTGTGTCTTAAATCTGTTTAGAACTTTCTTGGGTAGTTGAAACTTCGAATTAAGTGTTCTCCTTAAAGTTTCAATGTGGGATTCGCATCAATTGAGGTTGATGAAGAGAAGGTAAAGGCTATTAAGGAATGGCCTACACCTAAAAGCGTAAGTGAGGTAAGAAGTTTTCATGGTTTGGCTAGTTTTTATAGAAGATTTGTGAAAGATTTTAGCACCCTTGCTGTACCTTTAACTGAAATTATTAAGAAACACGTGGGATTTAAGTAGGGTAGTGAACAAGAACTGGCATTTAATCTAATCAAGGAGTTGTTTTGATGCAAGAGGGGCGTCCAATTGCTTATTTTAGTGAGAAATTAAGTGGCGCAGCCCTAAACTATTCTACTTATGACAAGAAGATGTATGCATTGGTGAGAGCATTCGAAACTTGACAACATTATCTTCTACCTAAAGAGTTTGTCATACACACAGATCATGAGTCCTTAAAGCATTTGAAAGGGCAAGATAAGTTGCATAAGAGACATGTCAAATGGGTTGAATTCATTGAGCCATTTCCTTATGTGATCAAATACAAACAAGGTAAGGAGAATGTGGTGGCTGATGCATTATCGAGAAGGTATGCACTTCTCTCTGCATTAAATACAAAGTTATTAGGATTTGAGTACATTAAAGAATTATATGTTAATGATCCCGATTTTGCTAATGTGTTTAATTCTTGTGAGAAAGCTGCATTTGGAAAGTTCTATAGGCACAATGGGTTCTTATTTAGAGAGAATAAATTATGTGTACCATATAGTTCTTTGCGTGAATTGCTTGTGCGTGAAGCTCATGGGGGAGGTTTAATGGGACATTTCGGCATTGCAAAGACTTTAGATGTTTTAAAAGAACATTTTTTTTGCCACATATGAAACGTGATGTTGAAAGAATATGTGAGAAGTGTATCACTTGTAAACATGCAAAGTCTAGAGCTTTTTCAGATTTTTTAGGTCTCTATTGGCCTATTTACCGGGGGTGTATGAGGTTGTGAATGATAAGCACCTTATCCCACATCGGTTGGGATCCTGGTTAGGGTCCAGTTTATAACTGCTGGGCAGTCTTCACCCTTCGAGAGATCTTTTGGGGCTAAGTTAGGCTTCGGCCCAAACTTGGTATCAGAGCCCAGGTGTTCACCGAGGGTGTATGAGGTTGTGAATGATAAGCACCTTATCCCTCATCGGTTTGGATCCTGGTTAGGGTCCAGTTTATAACTGCTGGGCAGTCTTCACCCTTCGAGAGCTCTTTTGGGGCTGAGTTAGGCTTCGGCCCAAACTTGGTATCAGAGTCCAGTTGTTCACCGGGGGTGTATAAGGTTGTGAATGATAAGCACCTTATCCCACATCGGTTGGGATCCTGGTTAGGGTCCAGTTTATAACTGCTGGGCAATCCTCACCCTTCGAGAGCTCTTTTGGGGCTGAGTTAGGCTTCGGCCCAAACATGGTAAGACAATTGAGAGATTAATGTTATTTGAATTTGAGAGAATTATTCTTTCTTTGGTTCTTCTGAGAACTAGTGAACTTATCAAGAATTTGCATTCTTGTGGCGTTCCAAATCGAGACTTATCACTTACCTTCTCATCTAAATCTTGAGTGTGGCGTCAATATCCTTCTCCATACTTTTGGTTCATGTTTGCTTAAGCATTGGGTCAAGGTTTTGTGTTAAATCTATTTAGAACTTTCTTAGGCAGTATTAGAGCAAGTTTCTAATCAGGTTTGAATGTCTTATTTATTTTTATTAAAAAAAACGAACAGCAAAAAAAAAATTTCAGCAAAAAAAAAGAAACGTACAAAAAAAAAAAGATTGCAAAAGGATTCAAGTATTCCTACTTTCATCAATAGCAATTGTGTCCTTTACTTGCTTGTTTTCCTTTCTTCAATTTCTTTTTTGTTCTTTGTGTTCTCTTAATTATTTTTCTTTGTTTGTGTGCTGGAATAGTATATTTGGTGCACCACTTGTTTTGTTTTTCTTGGTTTTGTTTTTAGTTTAATAAAGAACTGAAAGAGAGAATTAAGTGTGGTAAAAGGCAATAGTTTGTGAGATCATTAGAGGAAAAAAGCCAATTTGTGTGTTAAACACGAGAGTTAAGTGAATCAAATTGAGTGAAACACGTGAGGGAGTGTTGTGAGGTTTTTTTTGCTAACTTTAATTTTTCATATCACAAAATATGTCAAAAGAACAAGAAGCTATAGATCAATCGATCATGCTCAAAGCCATGCAGCAACAATTTGAGCGCATGAATCTGATGTTTGGAGAGATCCGTGACCAATTGGAAAGGCAAGACACTACCATAGCCAATCTACAAAAGGGGCAACAACCAATAGCTCCTAATGTAAGAGATAATCAATGGCGTGCTGCCATGGGAGATCAAGATGGTGATAACCTAGATAATTTTAATGACCAGGCCACCGTTGACATGCGTGGAAGAGATGATAGAAGGGTAAGACGCATAGATCGTGATTTGAGGAGTATCAAACTGAAAATTTCTTCTTTTCAAGGTAAAAATGATTCGGAAGCTTATTTGGAGTGGGAAGAAAAGGTGGAGCTAGTATTTGATTGCCATAATTACTTTGAGGAGAAAAAGGTAAAACTAGGTGCTGTTGAATTTACTGATTATGCTATTATTTGGTGGGATCAACTTGTTTTGAGTAGGAGAAGAAATCGTGAAAGGCCATAAACACTTGGGAGGAGACGAAGGCCATCATAAGGAGGAGATTTGTTCCTAGTCATTATTATAGAGAGCTACATCAAAGGCTTCAAAGTCTTACACAAGGCTCCAGAAGTGTGGAAGACTACCACAAGGAGATGGAAATAATCATGATTCAAGCCAACATTGATGAAGAACGAGAGGCCACTATGGCTAGATTTTCACATGGTTTAAATCAAGATATTACTAATGTGGTTGACTTGCAACATTATGTTGAATTGGAAGACATGGTTCACATGGCCATAAAAGTGGAACGACAACTAAAAAGAAAGGGTTCCACTAGACCCCATTTAGGTTCATCTTCCTCATGGAAGTCAAAATGCAGCAAAGATGAAAAGGTTGTTTCAAAGCCTAAGATTGAGCCAATCAATGATCATAAAGAGGGAGGCAACCAAAGCAAAGGTAAATCTAATTCCCAACACTCTAGAAATAGAGATATTAAGTGTTTTAAATGTTTAGGGATAGGTCATATTACATCTCAATGCCCAAATAAGAGAGTAATGATCTTGAGGGAAGATGGTGATGTTGAAACCGAGAGTTAATCAGATGATGATCCTATGCCACATTTGGAGGATGCTAATGATGGTGTAGAGTATCCTGTTGATGGTAAATTGATAGTTGTTAGACGTGCTCTTAACATGCAAGTAAAAGAGGATACGGAGGTACAACGTGATAACATATTTCATACTAGATGCCACATCAAAGATAAGGTATGTAGTATGATAATTGATGGTGGAAGTTGTACTAATGTAGCTAGCACCAGTTTAGTTGAAAAATTGAATTTGAAAACTCTGAAACATCCTAAGCCATATAAGTTACAATGGCTGAATGATTCTAGAGAGGTTAAAGTAAATAAACAAGTGTTGGTTTCATTCTCTATTGGGAGATATAAGGATGAGGTTGTATGTGATGTAGTACCCATGCATGCTGGACACATTCTTTTGGGGCAACCTTGGCAATATGATAGGCGAGTGACACATGATGGTTACTTAAATAGATATTCTTTTATAATGAATAAAAGGCAAATCACTCTTGTACCCTTAACACCTAAGCAGGTGTATGAAGATCAAATGACAATACAAAAAGAGAGTGATATAAAAAAAGAAAATGAGAGCACAAAAGAAAGAGAGAATGAGAGAAAAGAAAGTGGAAAGATAGAAAAAAATATTGTTGAGAGAAAAGAGAGGCAACATGTAAACTTGTTTGCAAGAGAGAGAGAGGTTAAGAGAGCCTTCTTTTCAAAACAGCCTATCATTGTACTTTTATGCAAAGAGGCTTGTTTGCATACTAATGAGCTTAACTCTTTTTTGCCTAGTGTTATTGTGACTCTTTTGCAGGACTTTGATGATGTGTTTCCAAATGAAATCCCTAATGGTTTGCCACCTATTAGGGGAATTGAGCATCAAATAGACTTTCTTCCTGGAGCTACCATTCCTAATAGACCCGCTTATAGAAGTAACCCCGAAGAGACAAAAGAGCTTCAAAGGCAGGTTGAAGAACTCTTGGCAAAAGGATATGTGAAGGAGAGCATGAGTCCGTGTGCTGTACCAGTTCTACTAGTGCCCAAAAAGGATAGAACATGGAGGATGTGTCTTGATTATCGTGCGATTAATAAAATCACTGTAAAGTATCGACATCCTATTCTTAGACTTGATGACATGCTTGATGAATTGTATGGTTCTTGTGTGTTTAGCAAAATAGATCTTAAAAGTGGATATCATCAAATTAGGATTAGAGAGGGAGATGAGTGGAAAACTGCTTTTAAAACAAAATATGGTTTATATGAGTGGTTAGTAATGCCATTTGGATTATCTAATGCACCCAGCACTTTTATGAGGTTAATGAACCATGTTTTGCGTGCTTTTCTTGGTAAGTTTGTAGTTGTCTACTTTGATGATATTTTGATCTATAGCAAAAGTCTAGAAGAACACGTTGAGCATTTGCAAAGTGTATTGACTGTTTTAAGGGAGGAAAAGTTGGATGCTAATTTGAAGAAGTGTGCTTTTTGTACAAATCAGATTGTTTTTCTTGGTTATGTTATAAGTGCTAAAGGAATTGAGGTTGATGAAGAGAAGATAAAGGCTATTCAGGAATGGCCTACACCTAAAAGCATAAGTGAGGTAAGAAGTTTTCATGGTTTGACTAGTTTTTATAGAAGATTTGTAAAAGATTTTAGCACCCTTGCTGTACCTTTAACTGAAATTATTAAGAAACACGTGGGATTTAAGTGGGGTAGTGAACAAGAAAGTGCATTTAATCTAATCAAGGAGAAATTGGTTTCTGCACCACTACTTACTTTACCCGATTTTGCTAAAACTTTTGAAATTGAGTGTGATGCCTCAGGTATAGGTATTGGAGCTGTTTTGATGCAAGAGGGGCATTCAATTGCTTATTTTAGTGAGAAATTGAGTGGCGCAGCCCTAAACTATCCTACTTATGACAAGGAGATGTATGCATTGGTGAGAGCGTTGGAAACTTAGCAACATTATCTTCTACCTAAAGAGTTTGTCATACACACTGATCATGAGTCCTTAAAACATTTGAAAGGGCAAGGTAAGTTGCATAAGAGACATGCCAAATGGGTTGAATTCATTGAGCCATTTCCTATGTGATCAAATACAAACAAGGTAAGGAGAATGTGGTGGCTGATGCATTATCGAGAAGGTATGCACTTATCTCTGCATTAAATACAAAGTTATTACGATTTGAGTACATTAAAGAATTATATGTTAATGATCCTGATTTTGCTAATGTGTTTAATGCTTGTGAGAAAGCTGCATTTGGAAAGTTCTATAGGCATGATGGGTTCTTATTTAGAGAGAATAAATTGTGTGTGCCCTATAGTTCTTTGCGTGAATTGCTTGTGCGTGGAGCTCATGGGGGAGGTTTAATGGGACATTTCGGCATTGCAAAGACTTTAGATGTTTTAAAAGAATATTTTTTTTTGCCACATATGAAACGTGATGTTGAAAGAATATGTGAGAAGTGTATCACTTGTAAACATGCTAAGTCTAGAGCTTTACCCCATGGATTGTATAAACCTTTACCTATACCTAGCGAACCTTGGGTTGATATTTCTATGGACTTTGTTTTGGGTTTACCTAGGTCAAAAAGGGGAAAGGATTCTATTTTTGTTATTGTTGATAGGTTTTCAAAGATGGCACATTTAATTCCACGTCACAAAACTGATGATGCAACAAATATAGCTAATTTATTTTTCAAGGAAATAGTCAAATTGCATGGAGTACCAAGGAGCATAGTTTCAGATCGAGATGCTAAGTTCTTAAGCCACTTTTGGAAAACTTTGTGGGGTAAGTTGGGTACTAAACTTTTGTTTTCTACTACTTGTCATCCACAAATTGATGGACAAACTGAGGTTGTAAATAGAACATTGTCCATGATGTTGCGTGCCATTATTCAAAAGAATTTGAAAACTTGGGAAGAATGTTTGCCACATGTTGAATTTGCTTACAATAGAACTGTCCATTCAGCTACTAAATTTTCACCATTTGAGATTGTATATGGTTTTAATCCATTAACTCCTTTGGATTTATTACCGTTACCTGTTGATGAGCGTGCTAGTTTGGATGGTAAAAAGAAAGCTGAATTTGTTAAGCAATTGCATGAGAAAGTGCGGCACAACATAAAAAAGAGGACTGAACAATATGCTACTCAAGCCAAGAAAGAACGAAAGGAAGTGGTTTTTCAGCCTAGAGATTGGGTTTGGGTGCATATAAGAAAGGAGAGATTCCCAGCACAAAGGCGTTCAAAGTTGCTTCTAAGGGGAGATGGTCCATTTCAAGTGGTTGCATGAATCAATGACAATGCCTACAAATTGGACCTTGCTAGTGAGTATAATGTGAGTGCTACTTTTAATGTTTTTGATCTTTCTCCTTTTGATGTAGGTGAAGATTCGACGACGAATTCTTTTCAAGAGAGGGGAAATGATGAGAACTATCAAGAGAATACCATTAAAGCTTCAAGTGATCCTTTGCACATTCATGAAGGCCCAATTACAAGAGCTAGAGCCAAAAAGATAGAAACTGCTTTAAATGGATTAATTGAGAAAATATGGATTGAAACTACAATTCAAGATGCAAGACATCTTGAATTGGGCTTGAAGAGATGTCAAGGCATTGTGGGCTTTATTCAAGCTATTGGGCAGCCAAATACACAATTCGGATCAAATGCAAAAAGGTCAATTTCGGAATAAAACTAGTATTGATTGAGCTGGAATTAACTTGCTAGCCATATACCGTTGGCAAGATAATTAAGATAGCTTTCCAAAGAATTTTACGGAGTTAGATTTGGAGTTCTCTAGAAGGAGTTATGACCAATTCATTACAGCATGCGCAGAATTGGAAATTTCAACGACTCCTTAACTAGTTAGGAAAACTACTCCGACTTGAACTAGGATTTAATCTTTTTCGGATTTTTTGGGTCTCTATTGGCCTATTTAAACTAAGCAACCTTGCTATGTAAGACAATTGAGAGATTAATGTTATTTGAATTTGAGAGAATTATTCTTTCTTTGGTTCTTTTGAGAACTAGTGAACTTATCAAGAATTTGCATTCTTGTGGCGTTCCAAATCAAGACTTATCATCACCTTCTCATCTAAATCTTGAGTGTGGCGTCAAAATCCTTCTCCATACCTTTGGTTCATGTTTGATTAAGCATTGGATCAAGGTTTTGTGTGTCTTAAATCTGTTTAGAACTTTCTTGGGTAGTTGAAACTTCAAATTAAGTGTTCTCCTTAAAGTTTCAATGTGGGATTCGCATCATGAAGCCTATAGACCAATTGATGATGAAGGGTGGCTATCTTTGCTGAAGAGATCTATTCAGCTCCTTGAATTTGAACTTAGACTTTCAAGGCTGTTGATAGGTTGGCATCTTGTAGGGACAAATTAAAGTTTAGATAGAAAGTGAGAAGAACATTTCCTACATATAGTATTGCCAAAACAGTACCGATGACAGTGTGTTGATACTGTTTAAATCTGGTGTCCACCATGGCAATTTTGACAGTGGCAGGCAATCCTTTCCTTCCGTGTAAGGTCAGGATTAATCTTACTCCTCCCAAGTAGAGATGAGTATAGCCTTCTTGTTTCACTCTAGAGGGATCTCTAGAGTGACATATTGTTCAGCAGTGGTGGCCTGAAGGGTACACTGATCCAACCGAGAAGATTGGATATATTCTTTTGGAAGTGGTCTTTTGGTAGTGATCAGGGACTTAATACTTCTAGTGAAGGAACTTGATCTTTTGTATAGATTGTAAGGGCTGATGAGGGGGAAGGAAGATTCAGTGATTTGGCAGATTTAGGAATATAGGAATATTCGACAAGGTTTTCAATTTTACTAGCTGTATGTTTAGTACAAGATTTTGGTAAATACAAGTAGAAGAAAGGGAAACAGTATTTAAAGGTTCTGAAGATGAAGATGAAGTTGAAGCCATGATAGAGAAGCTCTCTCTGTCTCTGAAATCTAGTGATTTTTAAAACTTAAAAGACTTTTATCTTACCACTTTTAATAATCAAAACAATTTTACTAGTGAACAATGTTTTAGTGGCTTTGATACCAATGCGTAGCTCATTAGATGAAAACTACATGGACAAATGAATGTGTAGCTCCTGAATCTATCAATACATATACAGGAGTTTGAAATATAGATTGTTCACTTGATATTACCAAGAGGTTTTCCTCTGCATCAGCCTTGATAAGTGCGAATACTCGTGCGTTAGTCCTTTCTCACTGCGTACCATTCTCTGGCTAGTCTTGATGAAGTGTCCTTCTTTCCCACATTTGAAACATGTTCTAATGTTGGCTTAGCATTCCTCAAGGTGAGTTCTACACATTGATTGCATTTAGGCCTTGATAGGTCTTTTTGGTGATTCTTTATACACTTGTTCTTATCTTGCTCCTGGGTAGTTTGTGTTCTCTTCCTCTTATTGTTTAAGAGTTGTCTTCCACGATTAGCTACACAACTCCCTTGATCTATGCTCCCTTTATTCTTTCATTTTTCTTTCTTCTTTTCTTCATCTGCTTGTTCAATTACTAAGGCTCGATCCATGAGCTAATTGAAGGAAGTATCCCAAATTCCAACCACCTTTAAGGCTTTTGCTAAATCTTTACACAATCCTCACATAAAAAGATCCTTTTTCAAGTCTTCTGTGGCAACCATGTGTGGGACATAACGAGAGACTCATCAAATTTTTTAATATACTCTAGTACTGTCATTTTTCCTTGTTGCAAATAAATGACTTCTTTTCTTTTGGTAGACCGCACCGTCTCTGAAAAATAGTTATTGTAAAAGTGTTCTTTAAATTCCTTCTATTGCATTGTTGCTTCGTTATGGCATCGTCTGATGCAATCCCACTAATATTCAACTACCCCTCGTAGCATAAAGGAAACATAAGTGACCTTTTCCTCTTTTGGCACCTTGGCTACTTTAGTTATTCTTTCCATGGTTCACAACCATTAGTCTGTTGCCATAGGATCCGCGCCTCATTCAAATCTAGGTGGGTTTAATCTTCAAATCTAGGTGAGATGAATGAGCACATTCATCTCTTCTGATTTCTCTTTGTAAGAGTCATGTGACAATGTCTATAAGTCGATCAATTGCATAAGATTGCTCCCTTGAAGTTCCTCCCACTCTTCTACCTCTATTACCCCTAGCACTTGACATCTTTACAATCTTTGAACAAGCTTCTATGGGTCAAACAAATTAAATGTAAGATATTTAATTATCTTAGTTCCTAATTCATACTAAGGGTTGAGCTGTGCCCTCTCCCTTTGCTATGCTTTAAACCTTGGGCTCTGATACCAAATTGTAACACTCTACCTTTATGATTGTAATTAAAGTGGTTAAATCAAGTATAACATTAAGTATTTATAGAAACAATTTCAAAATAAGTATTTTATAAATATAGAACATAAGAAGTTTGTTACACAAAAGAAACTATATAAAAGGTCTGTAAAAAAAAAAAAACTTGTTGACGATTCATGTCACCAACCAATTCCATAAATAAGCTTGTTGATTTATGCTTAAATAAGAACATAGTTGAGCCCGTTGTGTAACCTAAGGTCTGTTAGGTCTATATGCACTTTGCCTTGACTTGGCGTCAGCTTTTTCCTACTCAGTTCCTACAATGTAAGGACTAGTGAGCATATGCCTAGTAAGTAAACACTTGATGCATGTATTACCTACCAAGTACATTACTGACTTTATGAAATAAGTGCTAATGCGAATCCCATATTGAAACTTTAAGGAGAACACTTAATTTAAAGTTTCAACTACCCAAGAAAGTTTTAAATAGATTTAAGACACACAAAACCTTGACCCAATGCTTAATCAAACATGAACCAAAGGTATGGAGAAGGATATTGACGCCACACTCAAGATTTAGATGAGAAGGTGAGTGATAAGTCTTGATTTGGAACGCCACAAGAATGCAAAAACAAAATCCTTTTCCCTTTTTGACCTAGGTAAACCCAAAACAAAGTCTATAGAAATATCAACCCAAGGTTTGCTAGGTATAGGTAAAGGTTTATACAATCCATGGGGTAAAGCTCTAGACTTAGCATGTTTACAAGTGATACACTTCTCACATATTCTTTCAACATCACGTTTCATATGTGGCCAAAAAAATGTTCTTTTAAAACATCTAAAGTCTTTGCAATGCCAAAATGTCCCATTAAACCTCACCCATGAGCTTCACGCAAAGAACTATATGGCACACACAATTTATTCTCTCTAAATAAGAACCAATCGTGCCTATAGAACTTTTCAACTGCAGCTTTCTCACAAGCATTAAACTCATTAGCAAAATCAGGATCATTAACATATAATTCTTTAATGTACTCAAATCCTAATAACTTTGTATTTAATGTAGAGATAAGTGCATACCTTCTCGATAATTCATCAGCCACCATATTCTCCTTACCTTGTTTGTATTTGATCACATAAGGAAATGGCTCAATGAATTCAACCCATTTGGCATGTCTCTTTGCAACTTACCTTGCCCTTTCAAATGCTTTAAGGACTCATGATCAGTGTGTATGACAAACTCTTTAGGTAAAAGATAATGTTGCCAAGTTTCCAATGCTCTCACCAATGCATACATCTCCTTGTCATAAGTAGAATAGTTTAGGGCTGCGCCACTCAATTTCTCACTAAAATAAGCAATTGGACGCCCCTCTTACATCAAAAGAACTCCAATACCTATACCTGAGGCATCACACTCAATTTCAAAAGTTTTAGCAAAATCGGGTAACGTAAGTAGTGGTGCAGAAACTGATTTCTCCTTGATTAGATTAAATGCCCTTTCTTGTTCACTACCCCACTTAAATCCGATGTGTTTCTTAATAATTTCAGTTAAAGGTGCAGCAAGGGTGCTAAAATCTTTCATAAATCTTCTATAAAAACTAGCCAAACCATGAAAACTTCTTACCTCACTTACGCTTTTAGGTGTAGGCCATTCCTTAATAGCCTTTACCTTCTCTTTATCAACTTTAATTCCTTTCGCACTTATAACATAACCAAGAAAAACAATCTGATTTGTACAAAAAGCACACTTCTTCAAATTAGCATACAACTTTTCCTTTCTTAAAACAGTCAATACACTTTGCAAATGCTCAACGTGTTCTTCTAGACTTTTGCTATAGATCAAAATATCATCAAAGTAGACAACTACAAACTTACCAATAAAAGCACGCAAAACATGGTTCATTAACCTTATAAAAGTGCTGGGTGCATTAGATAACCCAAATGGCATTACTAACCACTCATATAAACCATATTTTGTTTTAAAAGCAGTTTTCCACTCATCTCCCTCTCTAATCCTGATTTGATGATATCCACTTTTAAGATCTATTTTGCTAAAAACACAAGAACCATACAATTCATCAAGTATGTCATCAAGTCTAGGAATAGGATGTCGATACTTTACAACGATTTTATTAATCGCACGATAATAAACACACTTCCTTCATGTTCCATCCTTTTTGGGCACTAGTAGAACTGGTACCGCACATGGACTCATGCTCTCCTTCACATATCCCTTTTGCAAGAGTTCTTCAACCTGCCTTTGAAGCTTCTTTGTCTCTTCGGGATTACTTCTATATGATGTTCTATTAGGAATGGTAGCTCCAGGAAGAAAGTCTATTTGATGCTCAATTCCCTTAATAGGTTGCAAACCATTAGGGACTTCATTTGGAAACACATCATCAAAGAGTCATTTGGAAACAAGTTTACATGTTGCCTCTCTTTTCTCTCAACAATATTTTTTTCAATCTTTCCACTTTCTTTTCTCTCATTCTCTCTTTCTTTTGTGCTCTCATTTTCTTTTTTTGTATCACTCTCTTTTTGTATTGTCATTTGATCCTCATACACTTAATTTAAAGTTTAAGGAGAACACTTAATTTAAAGTTTCAACTACCGAAGAAAGTTCTAAACAGATTTAAGACACACAAAACCTTAACCCAATGCTTAATCAAACATGAACCAAAGGTATGGAGAAGGATATTGACGCCACACTCAAGATTTAGATGAGAAGGTGAGTGATAAGTCTTGATTTGGAACGCCGCAAGAATGCAAATTCTTGATAAGTTCACTAGTTCTCAAAAGAACCAAAGAAAGAATAATTCTCTCAAATTCAAATAACATTAATCTCTCAATTGTCTTACATAGCAAGGTTACTGAGTTTAAATAGGCCAATAGAGACCCAAAAAATTCGAAAAAGATTAAATCCTAGTTCAAGTCGGACTAGTTCTCCTAACTAGTTAAGGAGTCGTTGAAATTCCCAATTCTGCGCATGCTGTAATGAATTGGTCATAACTCCTTCTAGAGAACTCAAAATCTAACTCCGTAAAATTTTTTGGAAAGCTATCTTAATTATCTTTCCAACGGTATATGGCTTGCAAGTTAGTTCTAGATCAATCAATACCAGTTTTATTCCGAAATTGACCTTTCTGTATTTGATCCGAATTGTGTATTTGGCTGCCCAATAGCTTGAATAAAGCCCACAATGCCTTGACATCTCTTCAAGCCCAATTCATGATGTCTTGCATCTTGAATTGTAGTTTCAATCCATATTTTCTCAATTAATCCATTTAAAGCAACTTGTATCTTTTTGGCTCTAGCTCTTGTAATTGGGCCTTCATGAATGTGCAAAGGATCACTTGAAGCTTTAATGATATTCTCTTGATAGTTCTCATCAACTATCCCAAGAAACTGTTGAATCTACTTTCTAGATAAGTGTTGATCTAGAAAGTGCATCAATTCTTGTGCAATATGTGGTCCTAGATGGTAACAACCATCTTGAATCATCATTCCTAAGAATTCAATGCAATCTTGACCCATCTGACTTTTCTTTTCTGCAACCATAATCCCATGCGACTCAATGATGGATAAGAACTTATTCAAAAGTTGCTAGTGGGACTCATGGTCTTTTGAGAAAAGCAAGATATCATCAATAGATAAGAGCATTATTGATGATGGGCTCGAAGATCTTTACCATGGTCTTCTGGAATAGTGATGGAGCAACCTTTAGTCCAAATGGCATAACGGTCCATTGATAATGGGCATTAGGAATACAGAATGCTGTTTTGGGCCGATCATCTGGATGGATGCCAATCTGCCAAAAGCCTGATTTGAGATCAAATTTAGAGAATACCTTTGCACCCTGGAGATGGATCAACAGGGACTAGATCTTGGGCAAAGGAAACTCGTCATCTTTCAAGAAACAGTTAAGGTGCTGATAATCAATCACCAATCTTTTCTTACCCCAAACTATTTTTGATCTTTTTTCAACATAAAAAGCCTGGCAAGCCCAATCAGAATTTGTAGGCTCAATGAGACTTTGGGCCATAAGCTGTAGGCATTCAACTTGTGCTAGCTTTAGGTCTGAAGGAGTCATTCAGGAGTGAGTGGCTTTTGTTGGGTTGATGTATTCATTAAGTTTAAATGGTAACTTAACAAAGAACTTGGAATTTTTCCACAGAGGAAATGAATGAGAAAACTGGACATGACTTTTTGGATAGAAATGAAGGAATTGTTTTTTGAGGTTGTCATATGAAGGAGGAGCATTAGAAATTGAATATAATTTCAAGGTATCCGTATAAGGTAGAAACCTTTGTTTGTACCGAATACCATTAAAAGATATATGCAATTTCTTGATTAACTGGAGAACATCAAAACCTAATAGTAAGTCCTTATCAGGAAGGGAAGAACCTACTATTGTTACCCAGAGAATATAATCTGGAAAGAATTGAATACCTATAGGTTTTTTGGTGATGAGGTCTATTTTAAACAATTCCCCATTGGCTGCTTTGAAGTACTCAGTGTGATGTTTCCAATACTCAGGAGGAAGGATGGAAGGATTGAGCATAGTTCTTTGTGCTCCTATGTCAATGAAAGCAATGACAGAAATTGGTTTAGAAAACTTAGAAGGAAGAACACTGATCTTGACTGAGGGCCTGTTTTCCTAAACAAGATTAATGGAATCGACATTGTGAATTACAGGAATTCGCTCTAAATCTGAATCAGAACTTTGGTCAGCAAGTATAAAGACTGTGTCATCATCATACTCTTGCTGTTCTGAGAATACAGACTCGACATCTTCACTATTAGAAAGTGGAGACACTTTTTGCAGGTGTTTAGGCAGTCTAACTGATTTAGTAGGATTGTTTGGACAAGATTTTGCAAAATAACCTTTCTTCTTGCAAATGAAACATCGAGCATCTTTCTATCTTTTGGTTGGAAAGGGTTTTTTGTGGAAATACTTGTAAGGTTGTTTAGGCTTTTTGGGACTGTGTTTCTTGGATTGCTTGGAAGGATAATATTTCTAGAAATGGGATTTTTTCTTGGTGGGGTAGTGACAGGATTTCTCATCCTTGCGTTTGATGATAAGGTGAGGTTTCTTGCAGGCACTCTTGAAAGGCTCCTTGTGTTTCATAAGATCCTTGAAAAACTCTTTCGAGACAGAAGACAGTCAATTGGTAAATCTTTCTTAATGAAAGGGTATCAATGTTGAGCTGATGAACATGAAGTTGTCTTTGTAACTCTGGTAGAATCTCCTTAGGTAAAGAGGCAACAAAGACATGCTTGAGAGAAGCATCGTTGAAGCCATTGAGCTTGTAATACAGAGCTGTCATTCTCTTGTAATGAAAATCTAAATCTTTAATCTTCAGAGAACAACATTTCATCTGGTGAAATTCCTTTCTGGCTGCTTCTTGAGCAACTATTGGTTCCCAGAATCTGGCTTTTATAGATGAGTCCTAGGACTTAAGGAATTGTGGAGTTATGCATGACGCCCAAGACTTTCGAACCAATCTCTTAGAGAACCAAGGAATCTAGAACAAAACTCTCTAAGAACTGATTCTGGATTAGTATTAGGTTTCAGGATCTGCACGTCTGTCCATGCTGAAAACTCTTAAAATCTCTAGAACCATTTGAACTTTGGAATATCATCAAAAGTGAACCAAGGTCCATGAGATGATTTTAGAACTGAATTAGTTCGATGCAGTGGAGCATCTTCTAGATCCTCAACAATAGGAGGTTCTTGTGAGGTTGAGGGTTCATCTTCTCCAGGAGAAGGAAGAGCATTGGAACCTATTGAGAGCTGAGGCATGAGTAGAACAGGAATATCTACAAAATTTTCTTCTGAATCTGAAATAGAGATGAATTCTGTTGAAGAATAAGATTCTTCAGAAGAAGATTTTGAGCTTGCTACTGGAGTACTGGTTTCAAGAGAAGGAAAACCAGTTTCATATTCCTGGGAATAGAGTTGATGCATGGGTGCTTTATCTTTTGCTGAAGTTTGTGTGGGTTCTGGTGTAGCCTGTGGAGATGTAAGCTGCTGTGTTGAAGTCGAAGGTTGTTGTGTTGAGGTTGAAGGTTGAGCTGAGGCTAAAGGTTTAGAAGCTGTAGGCTTGGGAGGTGGTTTTGGTTTTAGTGCGGGTTTAGATATGGAGAGATGGGATAACCCAAAGAATTTTGCATAATCCATGGGTTGTTGACTTATTGGTCTGTAGAAAGGTTGGTATGTGTTAAAGGAAGGTGTGTATGCGGGTAAGGTTTGTGTTTGTCCAAAAAGTGATGGTTGCTTTTTCTCAGCATCAATTCTCGCAAGTTTGCTTTTAAGCTGTCTGATCTCAGCTTCTTTTTTATTGAACTCTCGACCCCAATACTTGTTCTAGATCATCGTTCTAAGCTCAATATCCAGTTTAGTAATTTGCTAGTGCATATTGAGATACATTTGTTCCAGTTGAGTTGTAATACTATCAACCTTCTTGTCTATGGTTTGGACTTGAGTTTGAACATGGTTGAGCCTAGTATCAAGAGATTCCAGGACTGTATTCTGAACTCTGACATTCTGAGTTTGCCAAATAAGAATTGCTTCATACTGCTTTGGTTCCTCGAGCTGTCCAGTAGGAGTGACAGGGGACTGGATAAATGGTTTTGAAACCACTTTAGTTTGTGAATCCGTCTGCTTTTCTAGAGGAGGAAATTGTTCATGGTAAGAACTGGAGGAGAACATCATGCATGGTTGTGAGCTTGATGAGGTCAGCAACGGATCATTTGCTTCTTGTCTGCACGTGGTTGGCTGTTGAGGAATATCAATTACCTTAACTTCTGTTGATTCTTCTGGCCAAGGAGTGTAATCTAGATCGTCATCATCTTCAAACATCCAGATTGTTGGAGCTTTACAGACTTTTGGTTCTTTTTTCTTTTTTGGTCATCTATTAGCATACCAATCATCATCTAATTCACCATCTTCGAGACAAGGACAGTTGTCATCACACATGTGTGATCCTGGTGCATCTTATAGGAAGTGTCCTTGGATTTTTGCTAGATAGATGGGATATCCATCATAATCAAATCCTTCAATGGGCAACCTTTCTTGTCCTGTCTTTTTTCGTGATCATAGCAAGAGATATGAGAGCTTGGGAGGCCGAGGTCATTTCTTTGCACTCTGAGGGCTAGAAAGTCGGTCAAAAGGTGCCATCTGGTCTCTTTTCACACTGCGCTTCAGAGGTTTGAATTGATTGGGAATTTTGGTGGAATTTCTCATAGTTGGATAACCATTCCAAAGGCATGAGCTTGATAAGTTCTTATTTTTGGATCTGTTTAGGGATCTGGACAATTGTAGGAACAGACTCATTATTCGCAAGGATCATGAGTGTATTTAAGGTAGTTTGTGGTGAGGGTAAGTCAAGGGCATGGTTCTGGAGGCGATACACCAACTGATGGTGCAGAGTAGCCATCTTGGAAGTGACTACCTGTTCAGCTCCTTGGAGTTGGATCTAAACCTTCAAGGTTGTGGGTAAGTTTGGATCTTCAAGGGAAAGGTTGAAGTTTGGGTAACAGGTGAAAAGAACGCTCCCAGCATGTAAGGTTGTTAGGACAGTACCAATAACTACATGTTGGTACTCTTTGAACCTTGTATCCATTAGAGCAATTCTGGCAGTCACTGGTAGACCTTTTCTGCCATGTAAGGTAAAGATTATACAGATCCTCCCAAGATGGAGGTGTGTATAACCTTCTCTTTTCCATTGGGTAACGAGCTCTTTTGGAATCTCTAAAGGTTAATATTATTCTACCTATGTTGCTTGCAAAGCACACTGATTCAGTCTAGAAGACTGAATATATTCTTTTGGAGTTGGCCTTTTTGTGGAGATAAAGGTACGAATGGTTCTAGTAAAGGAACTAGATCTCTGGTAGAGTTTGTACGGACTTATCAGAGGTAAAGAAGACTCAGAGATTTGTGCAGAATCTGGGACATAGGAATATTCTACAAGTTTCTCTATTTTAGAAGCTAAGTGTTTTGTACAAGACTTAGGAAGAGAAGAGTAGACAAAAGAGATACAGGAGACTCAGTAAACTGGGAAGTTAAGAAGAAGCTGAAGTCATGGCTTTTAAGTTTCTATTCTTCTATTTCAGGAATTATTTCCAGTATTCTTCTATTCTTCTAACTTAATCCTACTGCCGCTCCCTATAATATCAAGGAATACAAAGCATTAGATTTTCAAAACAGTTTCCAAAAGTTATAAACCCAAAACCAGACACTCTTTGTCTTTCAAATAGGGTACCAAACCCGGAAGGAAACAATCAAGAGTTTTCTGATGCACAGGATCCTTGATTAACCTTTGGAAACTTGATATTATGTAGGCAGTGCTCTCTCACCTTCTACCCAAATTTCAACCTGTCCCTACAAGATGCCAACCTTTCTACCGCCTTGAAAGTCCAAGTCCAAATTCAAGGAGCTGACCAGATCTCCTCAGTAAAAATAGCAGCCTTTCACCATTAATTGGTCTATAGGTATTAGCAACTCCAGAAAGTCACTCTGATGCTCTTATGGTATTAGCTGAATCTTATCAAATTCCAACCATTATTCAGATTCCAAGACAAATTCCTCAACATGAACTTGTAAAGCTCATGCCATTAGAATGGATCTCCAACTACGAAAAATTCCATCAGAATGATACCCCAATTCAGACATCTGAAAGCATGTTTGAACGCAGACAAGATGGATCTGTCAAGATGACTTTCAAACCACCTCAATCGGCCTCTCAGCCTCCTCTAGCTATTCTACCAACAGCTCCACCAGAGTCTCCAAGACTATCCTTCACATATTCTTCCATGATAACTCCAGTCCACACTGGCCAAGAGAAGCTACCTATCACTGGCTTCACTTCAGAAGGCTACCTGATGAGAACTATCAAGAGAATACCATTAAAGCGTCAAGTGGTCCTTTGCACATTCATGAAGGCCTAATTACAAGAGCTAGAGCCAAAAAGATACAAGCTGCTTTCAATGGATTAATTGAGAGATTAATGTTATTTGAATTTGAGAGAATTATTCTTTCTTTGGTTCTTTTGAGAACTAGTGAACTTATCAAGAATTTGCATTCTTGTGGCGTTCCAAATCAAGACTTATCACTCACCTTATCATCTAAATCTTGAGTGTGGCGTTAATATCCTTCTCCATACCTTTGGTTCATGTTTGATTAAGCATTGGGTCAAGGTTTTGTGTGTCTTAAATCTGTTTAGAACTTTCTTGGGTAGTTGAAACTTCAAATTAAGTGTTCTCCTTAAAATTTCAATTTGGGATTCACATCAGAGGCCAATATCGAAGTCCATTATGATTTCCTCCCACTTCCATTAAGGGATTTGATTGGGTTCCAAAAGTTTTGCCAGTCTCTGATGCTCTATCTTGATTTATTGACAGGTGAGGCATTGAGCCACGAACTTAACTATATCCTTCTTTATCCCAGGCCACCAATAGTGCCTCTTTAAATCTTTATACATTTTTGTTGTGCCAAGATGAAGCGAATATGGGGCTGTATAAGCTTCGAGTAGAATTTTCTTCTTTAGATCTTCATTTTTTAGTAAGCATATCCTATCTCTAAATAAAATGATTCCTTTCTCTTACTTTTTAATCCTTTGTAATAAAGTCGAGCAAAGTGTTATGTGAGTGAGTTTTCCTATCATGAGCTCGATCTTTGCCTTGCATATCTCATCTTGTAATGGCTTAGGTAGCATCTTTAAAGCTAACAAACTTAACTTTCGACTTAGTGCATTTGCTATCATATTTGCTTTTTGAGGATGATAGTTTATTTCACAATCATAGTCCTTGACAAGTTCCAGCCAACGTTGTTGTCGCATGTTCAGCTCCTTTTGTGTAATAATGACATCATATTTTTAATGCATGCATTACCGCGGCCAAGTCTAAGTCATGTGTGGGATAGTTCTTCTCGTATTCCTTTAATTGTCTGGAGGCATAAGCAATGACCTTTCCATTCTACATGAGAACGCATCCTATGCCATTTTTGGAGGCATCGCTATATATAATGAATTCCTCAGAGCTATTAGGAATGGCTAAGATCGGGGCAGTGATCAACCATCGTTTTTGCTCTTCGAAGCTTTTCTCACATTCTGGTGTCTACACAAGCTTGGTGTTTTTCTTTATTAATTGGGTTAATGGCATTGTGATCTTAGAGAAGCCTTCCATAAATTTTTGGTAATAGCCTACTAATCCTAAGAAGTTTCTAACTTCTTTAGCATTAGTTGGCCTAGTCCATTGGCTCAGAACTTCCACCTTTGAGGGATCGACTGATATTCCATCCTTAGACACAACGTGCCCCATGAATATAACGCTTTCTAGCCAAAATTCGCACTTCTTGAATTTTGCATAAAGTTGCTTCTCCTTCAAAGTTTGAAGAGTGATTCTCAGATGTTCGACATGTTCTTTCTTCGTTTGTGAGTAGATCAAGATGTCACCACTATGAATTTATCTAAATGGTCTTTAAATACTCTATTCATGAGATCCATGAAAGTTGCTGGGGCATTAGTTATACCAAATGGTATGACGACAAATTCATAGTGTCCATAACGTGTTTTGAATGTAGTCTTTGGAATATCCTCCTCTCTGACTTTTAGCTGGTGATATCCTGACCGTAGATCAATCTAAATACTGCTGCTCCTTGTAGTTGATCAAACAGATCTTCGATACGTGGAAGTGGGTACTTATTCTTGATGGTGACCTTATTTAGTTCTCGATAGTCTATGCACATCCGTATGGATCCATCCTTTTTCTTTACGAATAGCGTTGGTGCTCCTCAAAGTGAATGGCTTAGATGTATGTAGCCTTTGTCTAATAGTTCTTGCAGTTGATTCTTTAACTGTTTTAATTCCGATAGGGCCATCCCAGTAGGTGCTTTTAAGATTGGGGCCGTTCTAGTAACAAGTCAATCCAGGGAATTCTTTAAGAAATAATTAAGGAAATTCAATCACAACTGGTATTTATTCTAGCTTTGGATTTTGCTCTTCAACTTTTATAATGCTTGCCAAGTATCCCACACATCCTCCCTTACAGGTATTCTATTCTCCTTTTATAAATGATTCCTTTTATGGTGGTTGGAATGTTACCTCTTTTTTCTCACAATCTATATTGGCATGGTACTTTGATAACCAATCCATACCAAGAATCACATCATAGTCATGCATCTCAAGGATTATTGTAACACTTCACCTTTATAATTGTAACTAAAGAAGTTAAACCAGGTGTAACATTAAGTATTTATAGAAACGATTTCAAAATAAGCATTTTATAAATATAAAACATAAGAAGTTTGTTACACAAAAACCTATATAAAAGGTCTGTTAAAAAAAAAAAACATAGTTACAAAGTTAATGATTCTCTTAGTAACATGTCACCAACCAATTCCATAAACAAGCTTGTTGGATTTATGCTTAGATAGGAACACAGTTGAGCCCGTTGTGTAACCCAAGGTCTGTTATGTCTATATGCACCTTGCCTTGGTTGGGACTTGGCGTCAGCTTTTTCCTACTCAGTTCCTATAATGTAAGGACTAAATGAGCTAATGCCCAGTAAGTAAACACTTGATGCATGTATTACCTACTATGCACATGAATGACTTTATGAAATAAGTGTTAAATCTTTTACATGAAACTTCAAAATGCAAAGAATAGTGTTAGGGCCCTAGGTTTGTTGTACTATAAGGCTAACATTCCATAACTTGCCCTTGGGCTTAAATTAATTAATTTGATGGGCGTTACGTAAGGCCGTCTCCAAAGGATCTCTTTTCTTAACTTAGAGGGCATGCACTCTTTATGAATGGTGCCTTCTCGTTTCTAGTTGGCAACAAGTTCTGGAGGAATTTCTAGGGTAACATATTGTTCAGCAGTAGTAGCTTAGAGAGTACACTGATCCAACCGAGAAGATTGGATGTATTCTTTTGGAAGTGGTCGTTTTGTATTGATCAAGGATTTAATGCTACGGGTGAAGGAAGTAGAACGTTTGTACAAATGATAAGGACTGATAAGAGGGAAGGAAGACTTAGTGATTTGAGCAGATTCGGGAATATAAGAATATTCAACAAGATTTTCTATTTTATTTGCAGTATGTTTAGAGCAAGATTTTGGCAAAGACAAGGTTGAAGAAAGAGAAACAGTACTTGAAGAATATGAGCAAGAGGATGTAGAAGCCATGATTTTGAAATCTTTCTCTCTATTTTCTAAAGTCTGGAAAAGCATTTTATCTTACCACTTTTCTGAAATAAAAAACATGATATTATCATTCATTATCATTCATACCAATGAGATGAATGCAAGGCTCTGATACCAAATTATCAGCGGGGGAGTGGAAGGATCGCCATAATATCAAGGAATACAAAGTATTAGATTTTCAAAATAGTTTTCAAAGGTTATAAACCCAAAACCAGACACTCATTGTCTTTTAAATAGGGTACCAAACCCTAAGAAGAAACAATCAAGAGTTTTACGAGCAACCCTTTAAAATACCTCTTTATTAAATTACTCATAAAATGCAAGAGATCAATGCAATTTATGTCACAACATATAAATTTTAAATATATAATAAAGCAAAACATAAAACTAATTTAAGACAACAACATCTAACATAGGTGGCGATCACGTCCATATATAGAAATTAAACAAATAGAATTATAATATAAGCGGCAGGGCCGACCATATAAGGAGTAATAACAACATCATATTTTAGGCAGCAGTGCCAATTAGGGCATGATAAAATAAGAGCGTCACATATTAGGCAGCATAGTCGACCATCTAATCAAGTAAGTAGTAAGCATAACATCGTAGGTGGCATAGCCGGTCATATGAGGATGATATCATGATGTAGGCAACATAGCCTAATGAGCACTATCAAGAGAATACCATTAAAGCTTGAAGTGAACCTTTGCACATTCATGAAGGCCCAATTACAAGAGCTAGAGCCAAAAAGATACAAGCTACTTTAAATGGATTAATTGAGAAAATATGGATTGAAACTACAATTCAAGATGCAAGACATCATGAATTGGGCTTGAAGAGATGTCAAGGCGTTGTGGGCTTTATTCAAGCTATTGGGCAGCCAAATACTGTTAGAAAGATAATTAAGATAGCTTTCCAAAGAATTTTACGGAGTTAGATTTGGAGTTCTCTAGAAGGAGTTATGACCAATTCATTACAAAGATGCGCAGAGTTGGAAATTTCAACGACTCCTTAACTAGTTAGGAGAACTAGTCCGACTTGAACTAGAATTTAATCTTTTTCGGATTTTTTGGGTCTCTATTGGCTTATTTAAACTCAGCAACCTTGCTATGTAAGACAATTGAGAGATTAATGTAATTTAAATTTGAGAGAATTATTCTTTCTTTGGTTCTTTTGAGAACTAGTGAACTTATCAAGAATTTGCATTCTTGTGATCCTTTGCACATTCATGAAGGCCCAATTACAAGAGCTAGAGCCAAAAAGATAAAAGCTGATTTAAATGGATTAATTGAGAAAATAAGGATTGAAACTACAATTCAAGATGCAAGACATCATGAATTGGGTTTAAAGAGATGTCAAGGTATTGTGGGCTTTATTCAAGTTATTGGGCAGCCAAATACACAATTCGGATCAAATGCAGGAAGTTCAATTTCAGAATAAAACTGGTATTGATTGAGCTGGAATTGACTTACAACCCATATACCATTGGAAAGATAATTAAGATAGCTTTCCAAAGAATTTTACGGAGTTAGATTTGGAGTTCTCTAGAAAACGTTATGACCAATTCATTACAGCATGTGCAGAATTGGAAATTTCAACGACTCCTTAACTAGTTAGGAGAACTAGTCCGACTTGAACTAGGATTTAATCTTTTTTGGATTTTTTGGGTCTCTACGGCCTATTTAAACTCAGTAACCTTGCTATGTAAGACAATTCAGAGATCAATGTTATTTGAATTTGAGAGAATTATTCTTTCTTTGGTTCTTTTGAGAACTAGTGAACTTATCAAGAATTTGCATTCTTGTGGCGTTCCAAATCAAGACTTATCACTCACCTTCTCATCTAAATCTTGAGTGTGGCGTTAATATCCTTCTCCATACCTTCGGTTCATGTTTGATTAAGCATTGGGTCAAGGTTTTGTGTGTCTTAAATCTGTTTAGAACTTTCTTGGGTAGTTGAAACTTCGAATTAAGTGTTCTCCTTAAAGTTTCAATGTGGGATTCGCATCAATTGAGGTTGATGAAGAGAAGGTAAAGGCTATTAAGGAATGGCCTACACCTAAAAGCGTAAGTGAGGTAAGAAGTTTTCATGGTTTAGCTAGTTTTTATAGAAGATTTGTGAAAGATTTTAGCACCCTTGCTGCACCTTTAACTGAAATTATTAAGAAACACATGGGATTTAAGTAGGGTAGTGAACAAGAACTGGCATTTAATCTAATCAAGGAGAAATTGGTTTCTGCACCACTACTTACTTTACCCGATTTTGCTAAAACTTTTGAAATTGAGTATGATGCCTCAGGTATAGGTATTGGAGTTGTTTTGATGCAAGAGGGGCGTCCAATTGCTTATTTTAGTGAGAAATTAAGTGGCGCAGCCCTAAACTATCCTACTTATGACAAGAAGATGTATGCATTGGTGAGAGCATTCGAAACTTGACAACATTATCTTCTACCTAAAGAGTTTGTCATACACACAGATCATGAGTCGTTAAAGCATTTGAAAGGGCAAGATAAGTTGCGTAAGAGACATGTCAAATGGGTTGAATTCATTGAGCCATTTCCTTATGTGATCAAATACAAACAAGGTAAGGAGAATGTGGTGGCTGATGCATTATCGAGAAGGTATGCACTTCTCTCTGCATTAAATACAAAGTTATTAGGATTTGAGTACATTAAAGAATTATATGTTAATGATCCCGATTTTGCTAATGTGTTTAATTCTTGTGAGAAAGCTGCATTTGGAAAGTTCTATAGGCACAATGGGTTCTTATTTAGAGAGAATAAATTATGTGTGCCATATAGTTCTTTGCATGAATTGCTTGTGCGTGAAGCTCATGGGGGAGGTTTAATGGGACATTTCGGCATTGCAAAGACTTTAGATGTTTTAAAAGAACATTTTTTTTGCCACATATGAAACGTGATGTTGAAAGAATATGTGAGAAGTGTATCACTTGTAAACATGCAAAGTCTAGAGCTTTTTTAGATTTTTTGGGTCTCTATTGGCCTATTTACCGGGGGTGTATGAGGTTGTGAATGATAAGCACCTTATCCCACATCGGTTGGGATCCTGGTTAGGGTCCAGTTTATAATCTATTTGGCGATCTTCACCCTTCGAGAGCTTTTGGGGCTAAGTTAGGCTTCGCCCAAACTTGGTATCGAGCCAGGTGTTCACCAGGGGTGTATGAGGTTGTGAATGATAAGCACCTTATCCCACATCGGTTTGGATCCTGGTTAGGGTCCAGTTTATAACTGCTGGGCAGTCCTCACCCTTCGAGAGCTCTTTTGGGGCTGAGTTAGGCTTCGGCCCAAACTTGGTATCAGAGTCCAGTTGTTCACCGGGGGTGTATAAGGTTGTGAATGATAAGCACCTTATCCCACATCGGTTGGGATCCTGGTTAGGGTCCAGTTTATAACTGCTGGGCAATCCTCACCCTTCGAGAGCTCTTTTGGGGCTGAGTTAGGCTTCGGCCCAAACTTAGTAAGACAATTGAGAGATTAATGTTATTTGAATTTGAGAGAATTATTCTTTCTTTGGTTCTTCTGAGAACTAGTGAACTTATCAAGAATTTGCATTCTTGTGGCGTTCCAAATCGAGACTTATCACTTACTTTCTCATCTAAATCTTGAGTGTGGCGTCAATATCCTTCTCCATACCTTTGGTTCATGTTTGCTTAAGCATTGGGTCAAGGTTTTGTGTTAAATCTATTTAGAACTTTCTTAGGCAGTATTAGAGCAAGTTTCTAATCAGGTTTGAATGTCTTATTTATTTTTATTAAAAAAAAACGAACAGCAAAAAAAACATTTCAGCAAAAAAAAAGAAACGTACAAAAAAAAAAAGATTGCAAAAGGATTCAAGTATTCCTACTTTCATCAATAGCAATTGTGTCCTTTACTTGCTTGTTTTCCTTTCTTCAATTTCTTTTTTGTTTTTTGTGTTCTCTTAATTATTTTTCTTTGTTTGTGTGCTGGAATAGTATATTTGGTGCACCACTTGTTTTGTTTTTCTTGGTTTTGTTTTTAGTTCAATAAAGAACTGAAAGAGAGAATTAAGTGTGGTAAAAGGCAATAGTTTGTGAGATCATTAGAGGAAAAAAGACAATTTGTGTGTTAAACACGAGAGTTAAGTGAATCAAATTGAGTGAAACACGTGAGGGAGTATTGTGAGGTTTTTTTTGCTAACTTTAATTTTTCATATCACAAAATATGTCAAAAGAACAAGAAGCTATAGATCAATCAATCATGCTCAAAGCCATGCAGCAACAATTTGAGCGCATGAATCTGATGTTTGGAGAGATCCGTGACCAATTGGAAAGGCAAGACACTACCATAGCCAATCTACAAAAGGGGCAACAACCAATAGCTCCTAATGTAAGAGAAAATCAATGGCGTGCTGCCATGGGAGATCAAGATGGTGATAACCTAGATAATTTTGATGACCAGGCCACCGTTGACATGCGTGGAAGAGATGATAGAAGGGTAAGACGCATAGATCGTGATTTGAGGAGTATCAAACTGAAAATTTCTTCTTTTCAAGGTAAAAATGATTCGGAACCTTATTTGGAGTGGGAAGAAAAGATGGAGCTAGTATTTGATTGCCATAATTACTTTGAGGAGAAAAAGGTAAAACTAGGTGCTGTTGAATTTACTGATTATGCTATTATTTGGTGGGATCAACTTGTTTTGAGTAGGAGAAGAAATCGTGAAAGGCCATAAACACTTGGGAGGAGAGGAAGGCCATCATGAGGAGGAGATTCGTTCCTAGTCATTATTATAGGGAGCTACATCAAAGGCTTCAAAGTCTTACACAAGGCTCCAGAAGTATGGAAGACTACCACAAGGAGATGGAAATAATCATGATTCGAGCAAACATTGAAGAAGAACGAGAGGCCACTATGGCTAGATTTTTACATGGTTTAAATCAAGATATTGCTAATGCGGTTGACTTGCAGCATTATGTTGAATTGGAAGACATGGTTCACATGGCCATAAAAGTGGAACGACAACTAAAAAGAAAGGGTTCCACTAGACCCCATTTAGGTTCATCTTCCTCATGGAAGTCAAAATGCAGCAAAGATGAAAAGGTTGTTTCAAAGCCTAAGATTGAGCCAATCAATGATCATAAAGAGGGAGGCAACCAAAGCAAAGGTAAATCTGATTCCCAACACTCTAGAAATAGAGATATTAAGTGTTTTAAATGTTTGGGGATAGGTCATATTACATCTCAATGCCCAAATAAGAGAGTAATGATCTTGAGGGAAGATGGTGATGTTGAAACCGAGAGTGAATCAGATGATGATCCTATGCCACATTTGGAGGATGCTAATGATGGTGTAGAGTATCCTGTTGATGGTAAATTGATAGTTGTTAGACGTGCTCTTAACATGCAAGTAAAAGAGGATACGGAGATACAACGTGATAACATATTTCATACTAGATGCCACATCAAAGATAAGGTATGTAGTATGATAATTGATGGTGGAAGTTGTACTAATGTAGCTAGCACCAGTTTAGTTGAAAAATTGAATTTGAAAACTCTGAAACATCCTAAGCCATATAAGTTACAATGGCTGAATGATTCTAGAGAGGTTAAAGTAAATAAACAAGTGCTGGTTTCATTCTCTATTGGGAGATATAAGGATGAGGTTGTATGTGATGTAGTACCCATGCATGCTGGACACATTCTTTTGGGGTAACCTTAGCAATATGATAGGCGAGTGACACATGATTTTTACTTAAATAGATATTCTTTTATAATGAATAAAAGGCAAATCACTCTTGCACCCTTAACACCTAAGCAGGTGTATGAAGATCAAATGACAATACAAAAAGAGAGTGATACAAAAAAAGAAAATGAGAGCACAAAAGAAAGAGAGAATGAGAGAAAAGAAAGTAGAAAGATAGAAAAAAATATTGTTGAGAGAAAAGAGAGGCAACATGTAAACTTGTTTGCAAGAGAGAGAGAGGTTAAGAGAGCCTGCTTTTCAAAGCAGCCTATCATTGTACTTTTATGCAAAGAGGCTTGTTTGCATACTAATGAGCTTAACTCTTTTTTGCCTAGTGTTATTATGACTCTTTTGCAGGACTTTGATGATGTGTTTCCAAATGAAATCCCTAATGGTTTGCCACCTATTAGGGGAATTGAGCATCAAATAGACTTTCTTCCTGGAGCTACCATTCCTAATAGACCCGCTTATAGAAGTAACCCCGAAGAGACAAAGGAGCTTCAAAGGCAGGTTGAAGAACTCTTGGCAAAAGGATATGTGAAGGAGAGCATGAGTCCGTGTGCTGTACCAGTTCTACTAGTGCCCAAAAAAGATAGAACCTGGAGGATGTGTCTTGATTGTCGTGCGATTAATAAAATCACTGTAAAGTATCGACATCCTATTCTTAGACTTGATGACATGCTTGATGAATTGTATGGTTCTTGTGTGTTTAGCAAAATAGATCTTAAAAGTGGATATCATCAAATTAGGATTAGAGAGGGAGATGAGTGGAAAACTGCTTTTAAAACAAAATATGGTTTATATGAGTGGTTAGTAATGCCATTTGGATTATCTAATGCACCCAGCACTTTTATGAGGTTAATGAACCATGTTTTGCGTGCTTTTCTTGGTAAGTTTGTAGTTGTCTACTTTGATGATATTTTGATCTATAGCAAAAGTCTAGAAGAACACGTTGAGCATTTGCAAAGTGTATTGACTGTTTTAAGGGAGGAAAAGTTAGATGCTAATTTGAAGAAGTGTGCTTTTTGTACAAATCAGATTGTTTTTCTTGGTTATGTTATAAGTGCTAAAGGAATTGAGGTTGATGAAGAGAAGATAAAGGCTATTAAGGAATGGCCTACACCTAAAAGCATAAGTGAGGTAAGAAGTTTTCATGGTTTGGCTAGTTTTTATAGAAGATTTGTAAAAGATTTTAGCACCCTTGCTGTACCTTTAACTGAAATTATTAAGAAACAAGTGGGATTTAAGTGGGGTAGTGAACAAGAAAGTGCATTTAATCTAATCAAGGAGAAATTGGTTTCTGCACCACTACTTACTTTACCCGATTTTGCTAAAACTTTTGAAATTGAGTGTGATGCCTCAGGTATAGGTATTGGAGCTGTTTTGATGCAAGAGGGGCATCCAATTGCTTATTTTAGTGAGAAAATGAGTGGCGCAGCCCTAAACTATCCTACTTATGACAAGGAGATGTATGCATTGGTGAGAGCGTTGGAAACTTGGCAACATTATCTTCTACCTAAAGAGTTTGTCATACACACTGATCATGAGTCCTTAAAACATTTGAAAGGGCAAGGTAAGTTGCATAAGAGACATGCCAAATGGGTTGAATTTATTGAGCCATTTCCTATGTGATCAAATACAAACAAGGTAAGGAGAATGTGGTGGCTGATGCATTATCGAGAAGGTATGCACTTATCTCTGCATTAAATACAAAGTTATTAGGATTTAAGTACATTAAAGAATTATATGTTAATGATCCTGATTTTGCTAATGTGTTTAATGCTTGTGAGAAAGCTGCATTTGGAAAGTTCTATAGGCACGATGGGTTCTTATTTAGAGAGAATAAATTGTGTGTGCCATATAGTTCTTTGCGTGAATTGCTTGTGCGTGAAGCTCATGGGGGAGGTTTAATGGGACATTTCGGCATTGAAAAGATTTTAAATGTTTTAAAATAACACTTTTTTTGGCCACATATGAAACGTGATGTTGAAAGAATATGTGAGAAGTGTATCACTTGTAAACATGCTAAGTCTAGAGCTTTACCCCATGGATTGTATAAACCTTTACCTATACCTAGCGAACCTTGGGTTGATATTTCTATGGACTTTGTTTTGGGTTTACCTAGGTCAAAAAGGGGAAAGGATTCTGTTTTTGTTATTGTTGATAGGTTTTCAAAGATGGCACATTTAATTCCACGTCACAAAACTGATGATGCAATAAATATAGCTAATTTATTTTTCAAGGAAATAGTCAAATTGCATGGAGTACCAAGGAGCATAGTTTCAGATCGAGATGCTAAGTTCTTAAGCAACTTTTGGAAAACTTTGTGGGGTAAGTTGGGTACTAAACTTTTGTTTTCTACTACTTGTCATCCACAAATTGATGGACAAACTGAGGTTGTAAATAGAACATTGTCCACGATGTTGCGTGCCATTATTCAAAAGAATTTGAAAACTTGGGAAGAATGTTTGCCACATGTTGAATTTGCTTACAATAGAACTGTCCATTCAGCTACTAAATTTTCACCACTTGAGATTGTATATGGTTTTAATCCATTAACTCCTTTGGATTTATTGCCGTTACCTGTTGATGAGCGTGCTAGTTTGGATGGTAAAAAGAAAGCTGAATTTGTTAAGCAATGGCATGAGAAAGTGCGGCACAATATAAAAAAGAGGACTGAACAATATGCTACTCAAGCCAAGAAAGAACGAAAGGAAGTGGTTTTTCAGCCTAGAGATTGGGTTTGGGTGCATATAAGAAAGGAGAGATTCCCAGTACAAAGGCGTTCAAAGTTGCTACCAAGGGGAGATGGTCCATTTCAAGTGGTTGCATGAATCAATGACAATGCCTACAAATTGGACCTTGCTAGTGAGTATAATGTGAGTGCTACTTTTAATGTTTTTGATCTTTCTCCTTTTGATGTAGGTGAAGATTCGAGGACGAATTCTTTTCAGAAGAGGGGGAATGATGAGAACTATCAAGAGAATACCATTAAAGCTTCAAGTGATCCTTTGCACATTCATGAAGGCCCAATTACAAGAGCTAGAGCCAAAAAGATACAAGCTGCTTTAAATGGATTAATTGAGAAAATATGGATTGAAACTACAATTCAAGATGCAAGACATCTTGAATTGGGCTTGAAGAGATGTCAAGGCATTGTGGGCTTTATTCAAGCTATTGGGCAGCCAAATACACAATTCGGATCAAATGCAGAAAGGTCAATTTCGGAATAAAACTAGTATTGATTGAGCTGGAATTAACTTGCTAGCCATATACCGTTGGCAAGATAATTAAGATAGCTTTCCAAAGAATTTTACGGAGTTAGATTTGGAGTTCTCTAGAAGGAGTTATGACCAATTCATTACAGCATGCGCAGAATTGGAAATTTCAACGACTCCTTAACTAGTTAGGAAAACTACTCCGACTTGAACTAGGATTTAATCTTTTTCGGATTTGTTGGGTCTCTATTGGCCTATTTAAACTCAGCAACCTTGCTATGTAAGACAATTGAGAGATTAATGTTATTTGAATTTGAGAGAATTATTCTTTCTTTGGTTCTTTTGAGAACTAGTGAACTTATCAAGAATTTGCATTCTTGTGGCGTTCCAAATCAAGACTTATCATCACCTTCTCATCTAAATCTTGAGTGTGGCGTCAAAATCCTTCTCCATACCTTTGGTTCATGTTTGATTAAGCATTGGGTCAAGGTTTTGTGTGTCTTAAATCTGTTTAGAACTTTCTAGGGTAGTTGAAACTTCAAATTAAGTGTTCTCCTTAAAGTTTCAATGTGGGATTCGCATCATGAAGCCTATAGACCAATTGATGATGAAGGGTGGCTATCTTTGCTGAAGAGATCTATTCAGCTTCTTGAATTTGAACTTAGACTTTCAAGGTTGTTGATAGGTTGGCATCTTGTAGGGACAAATTAAAGTTTAGATAGAAAGTGAGAAGAACATTTCCTACATATAGTATTGCCAAAACAGTACCGATGACAGTGTGTTGATACTGTTTAAATCTGGTGTCCACCATGGCAATTTTAACAGTGGCAGGCAATCCTTTCCTTCCGTGTAAGGTCAGGATTAATCTTACTCCTCCCAAGTAGAGATGAGTATAGCCTTCTTGTTTCACTCTAGAGGGATCTCTAGAGTGACATATTGTTCAGCAGTGGTGGCCTGAAGGGTACACTGATCCAACCGAGAAGATTGGATATATTCTTTTGGAAGTGGTCTTTTGGTAGTGATCAGGGACTTAATACTTCTAGTGAAGGAACTTGATCTTTTGTATAGATTGTAAGGGCTGATGAGGGGGAAGGAAGATTCAGTGATTTGGCAGATTTAGGAATATAAGAATATTCGACAAGGTTTTCAATTTTACTAGCTGTATGTTTAGTACAAGATTTTGGTAAATACAAGTAGAAGAAAGGGAAACAGTATTTAAAGGTTCTGAAGATGAAGATGAAGTTGAAGCCATGATAGAAAAGCTCTCTCTGTCTCTGAAATCTAGTGATTTTTAAAACTTAAAAGACTTTTATCTTACCACTTTTAATAATCAAAACAATTTTACTAGTGCACAATGTTTTAGTGGCTTTGATACCAATGTGTAGCTCATTAGATGAAAACTACATGGACAAATGAATGTGTAGCTCCTGAATCTATCAATACATATGCAGGAGTTTGAAATATAGATTGTTCACTTGATATTACCAAGAGGTTTTCCTCTGCATCAGCCTTGATAAGTGCGAATACTCGTGCGTTAGTCCTTTCTTACTGCGTACTATTCTCTGGCTAGTCTTGATGAAGTGTCCTTCTTTCCCACATTTGAAACATGTTCTAATGTTGGCTTAGCATTCCTCAAGGTGAGTTCTACACATTGATTGCATTTAGGCCTTGATAGGTCTTTTTGGTGATTCTTTATACACTTGTTCTTATCTTGCTCCTAGGTAGTTGGTGCTCTCTTCCTCTTATTGTTTAAGAGTTGTCTTCCACGATTAGCTACACAACTCCCTTGATCTATGCTCCCTTTATTCTTTCATTTTTCTTTCTTCTTTTCTTCATCTGCTTGTTCAATTACTAAGGCTCGATCCATGAGCTAATTGAAGGAAGTATCCCAAATTCCAACCACCTTTAAGGCTTTTGCTAAATCTTTACACAATCCTCACATAAAAAGATCCTTTTTCAAGTCTTCTGTGGCAACCATGTGTGGGACATAACGAGAGACTCATCAAATTTTTTGATATACTCTAGTACTGTCATTTTTCCTTGTTGCAAATAAATGACTTCTTTTCTTTTGGTAGACCGCACCGTCTCTGAAAAATAGTTATTGTAAAAGTGTTCTTTAAATTCCTTCTATTGCATTGTTGCTTCGTTATGGCATCGTCTGATGCAATCCCACTAATATTCAACTACCCCTCGTAGCATAAAGGAAACATAAGTGACCTTTTCCTCTTTTGGCACCTTGGCTACTTTAGTTATTCTTTCCATGGTTCACAACCATTAGTCTGTTGCCATAGGATCCGCGCCTCATTCAAATCTAGGTGGGTTTAATCTTCAAATCTAGGTGAGATGAATGAGCACATTCATCTCTTCTGATTTCTCTTTGTAAGAGTCATGTGACAATGTCTATAAGTCGATCAATTGCATAAGATTGCTCCCTTGAAGTTCCTCCCACTCTTCTACCTCTATTACCCCTAGCACTTGACATCTTTACAATCTTTGAACAAGCTTCTATGGGTCAAACAAATTAAATGTAAGATATTTAATTATCTTAGTTCCTAATTCATACTAAGGGTTGAGCTGTGCCCTCTCCCTTTGCTATGCTTTAAACCTTGGGCTCTGATACCAAATTGTAACACTCTACCTTTATGATTGTAATTAAAGTGGTTAAATCAAGTATAACATTAAGTATTTATAGAAACAATTTCAAAATAAGTATTTTATAAATATAGAACATAAGAAGTTTGTTACACAAAAAAAACTATATAAAAGGTCTGTAAAAAAAAAAAAAACTTGTTGACGATTCATGTCACCAACCAATTCCATAAATAAGCTTGTTGATTTATGCTTAAATAAGAACATAGTTGAGTCCGTTGTGTAACCTCAGGTCTGTTAGGTCTATATGCACTTTGCCTTGACTTGGCGTCAGCTTTTTCCTACTCAGTTCCTGCAATGTAAGGACTAGTGAGCATATGCCTAGTAAGTAAACACTTGATGCATGTATTACCTACCAAGTACATTACTGACTTTATGAAATAAGTGCTAATGCGAATCCCATATTGAAACTTTAAGGAGAACACTTAATTTAAAGTTTCAACTACCCAAGAAAGTTTTAAATAGATTTAAGACACACAAAACCTTGACCCAATGCTTAATCAAACATGAACCAAAGGTATGGAGAAGGATATTGACGCCACACTCAAGATTTAGATGAGAAGGTGAGTGATAAGTCTTGATTTGGAACGCCACAAGAATGCAAAAACAAAATCCTTTCCCCTTTTTGACCTAGGTAAACCCAAAACAAAGTCTATAGAAATATCAACCCAAGGTTTGCTAGGTATAGGTAAAGGTTTATACAATCCATGGGGTAAAGCTCTAGACTTAGCATGTTTGCAAGTGATTCACTTCTCACATAGTCTTTCAACATCACGTTTCATATGTGGCCAAAAAAATGTTCTTTTAAAACATCTAAAGTCTTTGCAATGCCAAAATGTCCCATTAAACCTCACCCATGAGCTTCACGCAAAGAACTATATGGCACACACAATTTATTCTCTCTAAATAAGAACCAATCGTGCCTATAGAACTTTTCAACTGCAGCTTTCTCACAAGCATTAAACTCATTAGCAAAATCAGGATCATTAACATATAATTCTTTAATGTACTCAAATCCTAATAACTTTGTATTTAATGTAGAGATAAGTGCATACCTTCTCGATAATTCATCAGCCACCATATTCTCCTTACCTTGTTTGTATTTGATCACATAAGGAAATGGCTCAATGAATTCAACCCATTTGGCATGTCTCTTTGCAACTTACCTTGCCCTTTCAAATGCTTTAAGGACTCATGATCAGTGTGTATGACAAACTCTTTAGGTAAAAGATAATGTTGCCAAGTTTCCAATGCTCTCACCAATGCATACATCTCCTTGTCATAAGTAGAATAGTTTAGGGCTGCGCCACTCAATTTCTCACTAAAATAAGCAATTGGACGCCCCTCTTACATCAAAAGAACTCCAATACCTATACCTGAGGCATCACACTCAATTTCAAAAGTTTTAGCAAAATCGGGTAACGTAAGTAGTGGTGCAGAAACCGATTTCTCCTTGATTAGATTAAATGCCCTTTTTTGTTCACTACCCCACTTAAATCCGACGTGTTTTTTAATAATTTCAGTTAAAGGTGCAGCAAGGGTGCTAAAATCTTTCATAAATCTTCTATAAAAACTAGCCAAACCATGAAAACTTCTTACCTCACTTACGCTTTTAGGTGTAGGCCATTCCTTAATAGCCTTTACCTTCTCTTTATCAACTTTAATTCCTTTCGCACTTATAACATAACCAAGAAAAACAATCTGATTTGTACAAAAAGCACACTTCTTCAAATTAGCATACAACTTTTCCTTTCTTAAAACAGTCAATACAATTTGCAAATGCTCAACGTGTTCTTCTAGACTTTTGCTATAGATCAAAATATCATTAAAGTAGACAACTACAAACTTACCAAGAAAAGCACGCAAAACATGGTTCATTAACCTTATAAAAGTGCTGGGAGCATTAGATAACCCAAATGGCATTACTAACCACTCATATAAACCATATTTTGTTTTAAAAGCAGTTTTCCACTCATCTCCCTCTCTAATCCTGATTTGATGATATCCACTTTTAAGATCTATTTTGGTAAAAACACAAGAACCATACAATTCATCAAGCATGTCATCAAGTCTAGGAATAGGATGTCGATACTTTACAACGATTTTATTAATCGCACGATAATAAACACACTTCCTTCATGTTCCATCCTTTTTGGGCACTAGTAGAACTGCACCGCATACATGGACTCATGCTCTCCTTTACATATCCCTTTGCCAAGAGTTCTTCAACCTGCCTTTGAAGCTTCTTTGTCTCTTCGGGATTACTTCTATATGATGTTCTATTAGGAATGGTAGCTCCAGGAAGAAAGTCTATTTGATGCTCAATTCCTTTAATAGGTTGCAAACCATTAGGGACTTCATTTGGAAACACATCATCAAAGAGTCATTTGGAAACAAGTTTACATGTTGCCTCTCTTTTCTCTCAACAATATTTTTTTCTATCTTTCCACTTTCTTTTCTCTCATTCTCTCTTTCTTTTGTGCTCTCATTTTCTTTTTTTGTATCACTCTCTTTTTGTATTGTCATTTGATCCTCATACACTTGCCTAGGTGTTAAGGGTACAAGAGTGATTTGCCTTTTATTCATTACAAAAGAATATCTATTTAAGTAACCATCATGTGTCACTCGCCTATCATATTGCCAAGGTCGCCCCAAAAGAATGTGTCCAGCATGCATGGGTACTACATCACATACAACCTCATCCTTATATCTCCCAATAGAGAATGAAACCAGCACTTGTTTATTTACTTTAACCTTTCCACAATCATTCAGCCATTGTAACTTATATGGCCTAGGATGTTTCAGAGTTTTCAAATTCAATTTTTCAACTAAACTGGTGCTAGCTACATTAGTACAACTTCCACCATCAATTATCATACTACATACCTTATCTTTGATGTGGCATCTAGTATGAAATATGTTATCACGTTGTACCTCCGCATCCTCTTTTACTTGCATGTTAAGAGCACGTCTAACAACCACCAATTTACCATAAACAAGATACTCTACACCATCATTAGCATCCTCCAAAGGTGGCATAGGATCATCATCTGATTCACTCTCGGTTTCTACATCACCATCTTCCCTCAAGATCATTACTCTCTTATTTGGGCATTGAGATGCAATATGACCTATCCCCAAACATTTAAAAGACTTAATATCTCTATTTCTAGAGTGTTGGAAATCAGATTTACCTTTGCTTTGGTTGCTTCCCTCTTTATGATCCTTGATTGGCTCAATCTTAGGCTTTGAAACAACCTTTTCATCTTTGCTCCATTTTGACTTCCATGAGGAAGATGAACCTAAATTGGGTCTAGTGGAACCCTTTCTTTTTAGTTTTCGTTCCACTTTTATGGCCATGTGAACCATGTCTTCCAATTCAACATAATGCTGCAAGTCAACCACATTAGCAATATCTTGATTTAAACCATGTAAAAATCTAGCCATAGTGGCCTCTCGTTCTTCTTCAATGTTGGCTTGAATCATGATTATTTCCATCTCTTTGTGGTAGTCTTCCACACTTCTGGAGCCTTGTGTAAGACTTTGAAACCTTTGATGTAGCTCCCTATAATAATGACTATGAACAAATCTCCTCCTCATGATGGCCTTCATCTCCTCCCAAGTGTTTATATGCCTTCCACAGTTTCATCTCCTACTCAAAACAAGTTGATCCCACCAAATAATAGCATAATCAGTAAATTCAATAGCAGCTAGTTTTACCTTTTTCTCCTCGGAGTAATTATGGCAATCAAATACTAGCTCCACCTTTTTTTCCCACTCTAAATAAGCTTCCGGATTATTTTTACCTTGAAAAGAAGGAATTTTCAGTTTAATACTCCCAAATCACAATCTATGCGTCTTGCCCTTCTATTATCTCTTCCACGCATGTCAACAAAGTGGCATGGTCATCAAAATTATCTAGGTCATCACCATCTTGATCTCCCATGGCAGCACGCCATTGATTATCTCTTACATTAGGAGCTATTGGTTGTTTCCCCTTTTGTAGATTGGCTATGGCAGTGTCTTGCCCTTCCAATTGGTCACGGATCTCTCCAAACATCAGATTCATGCGCTCAAATTGTTGCTGCATGGCTTTGAGCATGATCGATTTATCTATAGCTTCTTGTTCTTTTGACATATTTTGTGATCTGAAAAATTAAAGTTAGCAAGAAAAACACCTCACAACACTCCCTTACGTGTTTCACTCAATTTGATTCACTTAACTCTCGTGTTTAACACACAAATTGGCTTTTTCCCTCTAATGATCTCACAAACTATTGCCTTTTACCACACTTAATTCTCTCTTTCAGTTCTTTATTGAACTAAAAACAAAACAAGTGGCACACCAAATATGCTATTCCAGTACACTAATAAAGAAAAAGAATTAAGAGAACACAAAGAACAAAAAAGAAATTGAAGAAAGGAAAACAAGCAAGTAAAGGACACAATTGATGTTGATGAAAGTAGGAATACTTGAATCCTTTTGCAATCTTTTTTTTTTGGCTGTACGTTTCTTTTTTTTTTTACTGTAAGTTTTTTTTTTGCTGTTCATTTTTTTTTTATAATCAAAATAAATAAGACATTCAAACCTGATTAGAAACTTGCTCTGATACCAAATTGATGCGAATCCCACATTGAAACTTTAAGGAGAACACTTAATTTAAAGTTTCAACTACCGAAGAAAGTTCTAAACAGATTTAAGACACACAAAACCTTGACCCAATGCTTAATCAAACATGAACCAAAGGTATGGAGAAGGATATTGACGCCACACTCAAGATTTAGATGAGAAGGTGAGTGATAAGTCTTGATTTGGAACGCCGCAAGAATGCAAATTCTTGATAAGTTCACTAGTTCTCAAAAGAACCAAAGAAATAATAATTCTCTCAAATTCAAATAACATTAATCTCTCAATTGTCTTACATAGCAAGGTTACTGAGTTTAAATAGGCCAATAGAGACCTAAAAAACTGAAAAAGATTAAATCCTAATTCAAGTCGGACTAGTTCTCCTAACTAGTTAAGGAGTCGTTGAAATTCCCAATTCTGCGCATGCTGTAATGAATTGGTCATAACTCCTTCTAGAGAACTCCAAATCTAACTCTGTAAAATTCTTTGGAAAGCTATCTTAATTATCTTTCCAACGGTATATGGCTTGTAAATTAATTCCAGCTCAACCAATACCAGTTTTATTCCGAAATTGACCATTCTGTATTTGATCCGAATTGTGTATTTGGCTGCCTAATAGCTTGAATAAAGCCCTCAATGCCTTGACATCTCTTCAAGCCCAATTCATGATGTCTTGCATCTTGAATTGTAGTTTCAATCCATATTTTCTCAATTAATCCATTTAAAGCAGCTTGTATCTTTTTGGCTCTAACTCTTGTAATTGGGCCTTCATGAATGTGCAAAGGATCACTTGAAGCTTTAATGGTATTCTCTTGATAGTTCTCATCAGTATGTTTAGTACAGGACTTTGGTAAAGACAACATAGAAGAAAGGAAAACAGTATTAGTAGGTTTGGAAGATGAAGATGAGGTCGAAATCATGATAGGAAAGCACTCTCTGTCTCTGAAACCTAGTGATTTTCAAAACTTAAAAGACTTTTATCTTACCACTTTAAGAAATCAAAACAATTTTACCAGTGAACAACGTTTAATGGCTTTGATACCAAAATGGGACAATAGAGTACGTGGCGTTGTTACATGAGAGCAATGATGAAACAAGTTCATCCTTTGGACCACTAGCCCGCATGCTCCGGTTTCTAGCTTATATACCTAGATGCATCAAAACTCAAAATAGTTTTTCATAAGGTTATATAACCCAAAACTTGACACCTTTTGTCATTAAATAGGGTACCAGACCCGGAAGAAACACTATTAAGAGTTTTCTGATGCACAGGATCCTTGTTCAAGGCAAGTGCAGAGTATACTTTCTTGAGTTTAAAACGAACGGATAAAATTTTTTCTTTAAACTTCTCTACATCCCTTATATAAGAGAAATCCTCAAGACAAGATAAGAAAGGACCCACTTAAAGTAAAAGATATCATAACTAAAGCATAAGATAAGACCCTTATCCTTTCATTCCACTTTTTACAAAAGTAAAAGAAATGACAACCTTTACTTTAATTATTACACTCTTAAAGCAAAAGTAAAATAAAGACAAGTCATTCATAAAGCCCACTTATTATTGTGGAGACACATCATAAAGTTATGGGGACGACAGATTCATGTAATCTTCATCTGATGAGCTGTCGGTATCTTCTTTTAAGAAGATTTTTGATAAAGGCAAAGGCTCTAGATGATCGCAGTGTAGTCCATATGTTGGGGCAATTAAGTGTGGTAAAAGGCAATAGTTTATTAGATCATTAGAGGAAAAAAGACAATTTATGTGTTAAACACGAGAGTTAAGTGAATCAAAAGGGGCAACAACCAATAGCTCTTAATGTAAGAGATAATCAATGGCGTGCTGCCATGGGAGATCAGGGTGGTGATGACCTAGATAATTTACCTAGATAATTTTGATGACCAGGCCACCGTTGACATGCGTGGAAGAGATGATAGAAGGGTAAGACGTATAGATCGTGATTTGGGGAGTATCAAACTGAAAATTCCTTCTTTTCAAGGTAAAAATGATCCGGAAACTTATTTGGAGTGGGAAAAAAAGGTAGAGCTAGTATTTGATTGCCATAATTACTCCGAGGAGAAAAAAAGGTAAAACTAGCTGCTGTTGAATTTACTGATTATGCTATTATTTGGTGGGATCAACTTGTTTTGAGTAGGAAAAGAAATCGTGAAAGGCCTATAAACACTTAGGAGAAGATGAAGGCCATCATGAGGAAGAGATTTGTTCCTAGTCCTTATTATAGGGAGCTACATCAAAGGCTTCAAAGTCTTACACAAGGCTCCAGAAGTGTGGAAGACTACCACAAGGAGATGGAAATAATCATGATTCGAGTCAACATTGAAGAAGAACGAGAGGCCACTATGGCTAGATTTTTACACGGTTTAAATCAAGATATTGCTAATGTGGTTGACTTGCAGCATTATGTTGAATTGGAAGACATGGTTCACATGGCCATAAAAATGGAACGACAACTAAAAAGAAAGGGTTCCACTAGACCCAACTTAGGTTCATCTTCCTCATGGAAGTCAAAATGGAGCAAAGATGAAAAGGTTGTTTCAAAGCCTAAGATTGAGCCAATCAAGGATCATAAAGAGTTGGGCAGCCAAAGCAAAGGTAAATCGATTCCCAACACTCTAGAAATAGAGATATTAAGTGTTTTAAATGTTTGGGGACAGGTCATATTGCATCTCAATGCCCAAATAAGAGAGTAATAATCTTGAGGGAAGATGGTGATGTTGAAACCGAGAGTGAATCAGATGATGATCCTATACCACCTTTGGAGGATGCTAATGATGGTGTAGAGTATCCTGTTGATGGTAAATTGATGGTTGTTAGACATGCTCTTAACATGTAAGTAAAAGAGGATGCAGAGGTACAACATGATAACATATTTCATACTAGATGCCACATCAAAGATAAGGTATGTAGTATGATAATTGATGGTGGAAGTTGTACTATTGTAGCTAGCACTAGTTTGGTTGACAAATTGAACTTGAAAGCTCTAAAACATCCTAGGCCATATAAGTTACAATGACTGAATGATTGTGGGGAGGTTAAAGTAAATAAACAAATGCTGGTTTCATTCTCTATTGGGAGATATAAGGATGAGGTTGTATGTGATGTAGTACCCATGCATACTGGACACATTCTTTTGGGGTGACTTTGGCAATATGATAGGCGAGTGACACATGATTGTTACTTAAATAGATATTCTTTTGTAATGAATAAAAGACAAATCACTCTTGTACCCTTAACACTTAGGCAAATGTATGAGGATCAAATGACAATACAAAAGGAGAGTGATACAAAAAAAGAAAATGAGAGCACAAAAGAAAGAGAGAGAATGAGAAAAGAAAGTAGACAGATAGAAAAAAATATTGTTGAGAGAAAAGAGAGGCAACATGTAAACTTGTTTGCAAAAAAGAGAGAGGTTAAGAGGGCCTTCTTTTCAAAACAGCCTATCATTGTACTTTTATGCAAAGAGGCTTGTTTGCATACTAATGAGCTTAACTCTTTTTTGCCTAGTGTTATTGTGACTCTTTTGCAGGACTTTGATGATGTGTTTCCAAATGAAGTCCCTAATGGTTTGCCACCTATTAGGGGAATTGAGCATCAAATAGACTTTCTTCCTGGAGCTACCATTCCTAATAGACCCGCTTATAGAAGTAACCCCGAAGAGACAAAGGAGCTTCAAAGGCAGGTTGAAGAACTCTTGGCAAAAGGATATGTGAAGGAGAGTATGAGTCCGTGTGCTGTACCAGTTCTACTAGTGCCCAAAAAGGATGGAACGTGGAGGATGTGTCTTGATTGTCGTGCGATTAATAAAATCACTGTAAAGTATCGACATCCTATTCCTAGACTTGATGGCATGCTTGATGAATTGTATGGTTCTTGTGTGTTTAGCAAAATAGATCTTAAAAGTGGATATCATTAAATTAGGATTAGAGAGGGAGATGAGTGGAAAACTGCTTTTAAAACAAAATATGGTTTATATGAGTGGTTAGTAATGTCATTTGGATTATCTAATGCACCCAGCACTTTTATGAGGTTAATGAACCATGTTTTGCGGGCTTTTTTTGGTAAGTTTGTAGTTGTCTACTTTGATGATATTTTGATCTATAGCAAAAGTCTAGAAGAACACGTTGAGCATTTGCAAAGTGTATTGACTGTTTTAAGGAATGAAAAGTTGGATGCTAATTTGAAGAAGTGTGCTTTTTGTACAAATCAGGTTGTTTTTCTTGGTTATGTTATAAGTGCTAAAGGAATTGAGGTTGATGAAGAGAAGATAAAGGCTATTAAGGAATGGCCTACACCTAAAAGCATAAGTGAGGTAAGAAGTTTTCATGGTTTGGCTAGTTTTTATAGAAGATTTGTAAAAGATTTTAGCACCCTTGCTGTACCTTTAACTGAAATTATTAAGAAACAAGTGGGATTTAAGTGGGGTAGTGAACAAGAAAGTGCATTTAATCTAATCAAGGAGACATTGGTGAGAGCGTTGGAAACTTGGCACCATTATCTTCTACCTAAAGAGTTTGTCATACACACTGATCATGAGTCCTTAAAGCATTTGAAAGGGCAAGGTAAGTTGCATAAGAGACATGCCAAATGGGTTGAATTCATTGAGCCATTTCCTTATGTATTCAAATACAAACAAGGTAAGGAGAACGTGGTGGCTGATGCATTATCGAGAAGGTATGCACTTATCTCTACATTAAATACAAAGTTATTAGGATTTGAGTACATTAAAGAATTATATGTTAATGATCCTGATTTTGCTAATGTGTTTAATGCTTGTGAGAAAGCTACATTTGGAAAGTTCTACAGGCACGATGGGTTCTTATTTAGAGAGAATAAATTGTGTGTGCCATATAGTTCTTTGCGTGAATTGCTTGTGCGTGAAGCTCATGGGGACTTTTAATGGGACATTTCGGCATAGCAAAGACTTTAGATCTTTTAAAAGAACATTTTTTTTAGCCACATATGAAACGTGATGTTGAAGGAATATGTGAGAAGTGTATCACTTGTAAACATGCTAAGTCTAAAGCTTTACCCCATGGATTGTATAAACCTTTACCTATACCTAGCGAACCTTGGGTTGATATTTCTATGGACTTTGTTTTGGGTTTACCTAGGTCAAAAAGAGGAAAGGATTCTGTTTTTGTTATTGTTGATAGGTTTTCAAAGATGGCACATTTAATTCCATGTCACAAAACTGATGATGCAACAAACATAGCTAATTTGTTTTTCAAGGAAATAGTCAAATTGCATGGAGTACCAAGGAGCATAGTTTCAGATCGAGATGCTAAGTTCTTAAGCCACTTTTGGAAAACTTTGTGGGGTAAGTTGGGTACTAAACTTTTGTTTTCTACTACTTGTCATCCACAAATTGATGGACAAACTGAGGTTGTAAATAGAACATTGTCCACGATGTTGCGTGCCATTATTCAAAAGAATTTGAAAACTTGGGAAGAATGTTTGCCACATGTTGAATTTGCTTACAATAGAACTATCCATTCAGCTACTAAATTTTCACCATTTGAGATTGTATATGGTTTTAATCCATTAACTCCTTTGGATTTATTACCGTTACCTGTTGATGAGCGTGCTAGTTTGGATGGTAAAAAGAAAGCTGAATTTGTTAAGCAATTGAATGAGAAAGTGCGGCACAACATAGAAAAGAGGACTGAACAATATGCTACTCAAGCCAACAAAGGACGAAAGGAAGTGGTTTTTCAGCCTGGAGATTGGGTTTGGGTGCATATGAGAAAGGAGAGATTCCCAGCACAAGGGCGTTCAAAGTTGCTTCCAATGAGAAATGGTCCATTTCAAGTGGTTGCACGAATCAATGACAATACCTACAAATTGGACCTTCCTGGTGAGTATAATGTGAATGCTACTTTTAATGTTTATGATCTTTCTCCTTTTGATGTAGGTGAAGATTCGAGGACGAATCCTTTTGAGGAGAGGGGGAATGATGAAAACTATCAAGAGAATACCACTAAAACTTCAAGTGACCCTTTGCACATTCATGAAGGCCCAATTACAAGAGCTAGAGCTAAAAAGATACAAGCTACTTTAAATGGATTAATTGAGAGATTAATGTTATTTGAATTTGAGAGAATTATTCTTTTTTTGGTTCTTTTGAGAACTAGTGAACTTATCAAGAATTTGCATTCTTGTGGCGTTCTAAATCGAGACTTATCACTCACCTTCTCATCTAAATCTTGAGTGTGGCTTCAATATCTTTCTCCATACCTTTGGTTCATGTTTGCTTAAGCATTGGGTCAAGATTTTGTGTTAAATTTGTTTAGAACTTTCTTCGGTCGTTGAAACTTCAAAATTAAGTGTTCTCCTTAATGTTTCAATGTGGGATTCGCACCAACACTACATGCAGGAAGTGTTTTGTTTCTTCTGCTTGTGCCATCAGAAGTTTTGTAATGTCCGCATATGATCGTTTAGAATCAGATGTAGAGGCTGAAGAGACTAAGGACCTTGAGCTAGATTCAAAAATGGATTTTGATGATTTTGAAGACTGTGTGGCAAACTTGTTGTCAGTTTTAGATCCTGAAACAGATGTTTCATTTTCTATTGAATTAGAAGGTTCAATATATGGAGAAGCATATTGGTGTATTGGTTCTTTGTCTTTTGATTGAGATGTATGCAGTAGAGGAATAGAGGTATATTCTAGAGACTATTGCTCTTGGGTTTTAGTTTGAGATGGTTGATGGATTTTTAAAGGCCTGGGCTGAGGTTTGGATTTAGATTTGGGCTTTGGTGGTTGAGTAAGTTGAGGTGTATTTTGGAATAAGCTATGGGTCATTCCAAATAATTTGGACGAGTCATAGAGTCTGACTGGAGCTAACATGGGTGTGAATGGATGATAAGTTGGGCTGATTGTTGGTATTAGTGGAGACTCAGTAAAGAGTATGGGTCTTTGCTTCTCTGATTCAATTTGGCCTAGCTCTACTTTTAATTGTCTGATCTCTCTTTCTTTTTTATCAAACTCAGGACCATAATATGTTTACTGGAGCATGGTACGCAATTTAGAATCTAGTTGGAAAACTCTAGACTATAAATTTTGATGGATTTATTGTGAAGACAGATGTGAACATATCTGCTTCTGTTTCAGGTATCTTCTCGAGGTTGTTGAGGAAGATTATTTGCTGCAATTTCATTCTCCACCAAGGAATTGGAGAATACCACTCAAGCACGGTCCAGATGAGAGAAGTGGATTGTGCAGGATCCATGAGGTGTTTATACATGGGTTTTACTGGGAAGACCAATTTTGTTTACCAATCTTTGTAGGATAAACTGGGTAGCCTTCTGAAGTGAAGCTAGTGATTGGGAGCTTCTCTTGGCCAGTTTGGACTGGAGTTATCATGGAGGAATATGTGAAGGATAGTCTTAGAGACTGTGGTGGAGATGTTGGTAGAATAGCTGGGGGAGGCTGAGAGGCCGATTGAGGTGGTTTGAATGTCATTTTGACAGATCCATCTTGTCTGCGTTCAAACATGCTTTCAAATGTCTGAATCAGGGTATCATTCTGATGAAACTTTTCATAGTTGGAGATCCATTCTAAAGGCATGAGCTTTACAAGTTCCTATGGAGGAATTTGTTGGGGAATCTGAATGATGGTTGGAATTTGATCAGATTCAGCTAGTACCATAAGAGCATCAGAGTGACTTTCTAGAGTTGGTAGATCTAAGGCATGATTTTGAAGCCTATAGACCAATTGATGATGGAGGGTGGCTATCTTGGCTGAGGAGATCTGGTCAGCACCTTGAATTTGGACTTGAACTTTCAAGGCTGTGGAAAGGTTGGCATCTTGTAGAGACAAGTTGAAATTTGGATAGAAAGTGAGAAGAGCACTGCCTGCATGTAAGGTGGTTAAAACTGTACCAATAACAGCGTGTTGATACTGTTTGAACCTGGTGTCGAGCATAGCAATTCGAGCTGTGACAGGTAATCCTTTTCTTCCATGAAGAGTCAAGATTAATCTCACTCCTCCCAGATGGAGGTGAGTATAACCTTCTCGTTTCCAGTTGGCAACGAGTTCTGGAGGAATCTCTAGAGTAACATATTGTTCAAATAGTAGAGCTTGAGAAATGCGCTGATCCAACCATGAGGATTGGATGTATTCTTTAGGAAGTGGTCTTTTTGTACTGATCAAGGATTTGATGCTACAGGTGAAAGAAGTAGAACGTTTATACAAATGATAAGGGCTGATAAGAGGGAAGGAAGATTCATGATTTGAAATTCGAATATAAGAATATTCAACAAGGTTTTCTATTTTATTGGCTGTATGTTTAGTACATGATTTTGGTAAAGACAGGGTTGAAGAAAGAGAAACAGTACTTGAAGATTCTGAGCAAGAGGACGTAGAAGCCATGATTTTGAAATGACATGTAATCCTTTCCTTCCATATAAGGTTAGGATTAATCTCACTCCTCCCAAGTGGAGGTGAGTATAGCCTTCTCTTTTCTAGTTTTTGGTAATCAAATCTGTGGTAAAGATCTTTCCATCTACTGCTTTGAAATATTCTGGATGAGGTTTCCAGTGTTGAGGTGGAAGAATGTCTGGGTTCAACATTGTTTTCTGGGCACCTATATCAAGAAAACCAATGGTTGGGATTATATGGCTAGTAATCAAGGTAGGCCTACACTACCTATAGGCTAACAAGATTATTGATTTTCTATTAGTTCGCATCACAATGCATTCCCATGCAATTATGTATTGTTAAGAATACTACTTCAATGAAATTTAAGTCTTACTTTGATGGATCAATGCCTTTCCACACTACGACACATACTAGTTGACCCTACTACTAGCTTAACTCCATTAACCAAATACATCCTTTGGTATGAAGCCCTAGTCAATGGGCCTATTTTAAACTTTTAGACAGCAACTTGATTCCAACTTGTATTAGTCGGTCATCAAAGTAAAGCCCATGCGTGCTTCTACTCATGCCTACCATGTGTTTTATGCCGTGCCATCTAGTATCCTTTTTTTCTTTTTAGCTTAAGCCCAACTTAGCACAAATGTTGTGCCTAATTGTGCCACACTTATAGGTGTCGTGTCATGGGCTATGTCATGTGGTGCCTAAGAAAAAAAAGTGTAATAAGCTTTTTAAGAGGGAATGCTAAGTTATTGACGTACTTTTTTTTTAGCCTATATATTTTTTGAGTCTATATGCCGTTAGTTGAATTCAATAGAATTAAAAATTCAAAACTTAATTCCATATTCAATAATAATAAACTAATAATAGTATGAGAATGTAATACTAATTACTAAGCTAGATCCTATAGTATTAGAAATTTTTTTTAATACTTAGCAGTAGCAACAACAATAATAATAATAATAACATTTTTCTTGAGAGTTAGTTTAATTGTTAATTTCGACTTAAATAAAGTCATAGATCATCATCCATAATAACATTAAAACTTATTTATAAAATTATGATGTTTATAATTTTATTTATTAAAATCATGATATTAATTGTTCGTCTAATAAACTATAAAAATAAATCTATTAGAGTTTTTCTTTGAAACTGAGAATTAAATGAATTTGAAAAACTTGCGCTAAAAAATACGTAAAATATTCAATTTCAAATTATTTGTAAAATCATAAAATTTTAACTTTACTTTCGTTAGAGAGTGAAATGTGCTTATGCCTGTTTTCACTTATCTTTAATCGTTCTGTGCTTTTTAGACCCTTATGCTTAAAAATTCTAACCTGGCTTAGCTTGCATTCATGCCTTGTCATGACACATGTCACGCCCGTGCTGCGCCACATATCTAACTTGTATGAATAAAACACAATGGATTGTGAATGTTTTGAGATAAAAATTTGGTGATTTAGTATACTTCTTATTGTTACACTCTTCCTTACAACATTGACAATTACATCTTTTATAACTGTAAATTATTTACTTAGGAAAAGTAAAATATTACAGCATAAATTTTGTTGTGTAGATGTCAAATATTTCAGATGAGCACAGTTGAGGCTCCTGCACATGACAAAATAAAAGGATTGTGACTTTTCCTCCTAAGAATTAAAAAATTACAAATATACAATGAGTAAAAATTACACTAAAGTTTTGAGATTCTTGGTGATTGACTGCAGTTTAATTATAGATAAATGTTCATTTAGATACTATATTTTAACTTAAGTATCTATTTAATTCTTACATTTAAATAAAAGTAAGCTATCTTAATTTTTAGATATGCTAGACTCTTACCTTTATTTTTTCTCTGCTTTTACAATAATATCTCTACAGCAATATTTCTGACATCAATATTTTAATCTATAAAAAAGTTAATTAGCAAATTAAGCATTAGCAAATTTAGAAATAAATGTCAATATGAAACAATTGGTCTTTTACATTCCTTTTCATCAATGTTGTGAATTATTATTTATAAATAAATTAATACTAGCTAACTTAAAACAATGTTTAAGATCCTTATAATAATCTTATTTGTGAATATTGTAAATATTGATGCCTTAGATAGAAGATCTAGATAGCTGTTAATCCCTAATTTGTAGGATTTGATCTAGTCTAATTTAGTTTCCTTTTGTGTTGTTCTCTACATGAATATATTGAACTGGAATTGTATTGTTTGAGATATCAAAAAAACCAATAACAAATTTCTTAATATGGTATTCGAGTTGTGTTAGGCTCCTTCAGGATTTCTTTTTAAGCCTTCATTGCTGAATTTTTTTAACATTTTTCCTCTATTGACAACTAGACCCAAACTAAGGGATCCCAGATTTGATGCTTAGGATGAAGCAAACTCTACAGTTATGTCCTAACTGTGGAGTTCAATGACCCTAGAGATCAGTGACACATGTATGTTTCTTACCACAGCCAAGGAAATATAGGAGGCTGTTGACAAAACCTCTTCCAAGGTGGGATCAAAACCAAGATATTTGTAACTAAACAAGGAGGTTGTTCTGTTACTGAATATGCTAATTTGTTGAAAATTTTATGGCAAGAGATGGATTATTGTCAATGTTTTCATATGAAGTACAATATTGATATTGCCATAATTAAAAGGTTTGTTGAAAAAGAGAAGATTTATGAATTTTTAGCTGGACTAAATGGGGTGTTTGATCCTGTTCGAGTATAAGTATTGGGGAAGAAAGATTTATCATCATTGGATGAGACTATTGTGTAATTTGGGGCGAAGAAAGTAGAAGAGGAGTCATGGTTGAATCCTAATCTGTGGAAAGTTCAACCATGGTCACAAGAAATGTCACAATGAGGAACTCTGGCCAAAATCAATAACTTCTTAGTGAAACTAAAAAAATTAATGCATCCAAGGTGACAAATAACAATCTTTGTGGTGTACATATTGCAAGAAGCATCAACACACTCAAGAACGATGCTGGAAACTACATGGAAAGCCACCAATGTCCAATAAAAATTCAACTATACAGAATGGACAGCTAAAAGGACAAGGACAAGCTCATATGACCTCTATACAATCTAGTGATGAAGTTAAATCTCACGAACTTGACAAGCTCAACAGAAAAGAAATTAACAAAATTCAAGTCACTAGAGACAGGTACTTGTTCTTTGACATTCAAAAGTAATTTTCCTTCTTTATATGCACTAAATGCCTCATGTAAGACTTTTTCCAACTCTTGGGTTATAGACTCAGGTGCCATAAACCATATGACACACTCCTTACACAAATTCATCACCTATGACCCTTGTCCAATCAATAGGAAGATATCTAAGGAAATATTTTAATAAATCAAGTCCTCACACTTAAAAATGTCCTTCATGCACTAAATTTATCTTCTAACCTTTTGTTCTTTCATAAACTCAAAAGATTTAAATTGTAATGCTATTTTTTTATCTTTCATACTGTATATTTCAAGACCATGGTATTGGAAAGATGATTGGACATGCTAGAAAGAAAAATGGGCTTTACTATCTTGAAGAATCAAGTAGGTAAACTAGAAATAGAACTGAAAATTATTTACCTCTGTCAAATTTTTCTCTGTCTTCTATTTCCTATAAAGAAAAATCTGGCTTCAACATTTCTGTCTTGGGCATTTGTCATTTAGCATTCTTAAAGCAATGTTTCTATTATTATTTAAAGGAATTGATGTTGAAAACCTTCATTGTCACATCTATGAACTTGCGAAACATAAATGTGCTTATTTTTCTATTAGTAATAAAAGAATATCTGCTCCTTTTGCACTCATTCATAGTGATATTTGGGATCCTTCCACAGTTCTAATGTCTCGGGAGCTTGTGAGTTTGTTTTATTTATTGATAATTATAGTCATATGTCATGGATATTTCTTTTAAAACATAAATGTGGTGCGAGTTTCATTTTTCCTATTTTTCACAACATGGTAAAAAACTAATTTGGAGTTGGAATAAAAAGGTTTAAATCAGATAATGCTAAAGACTATTTCAACCAAAACCTATCACCATATTTCCAAAAGGAGTGTATAATTCATGAGCCATCATACATTAACACTCCCAACAAAATAAGGGGTTGTGTCACCTTTTAGCCATCACTAGAGCTTGTTTGTTTCAAAGAAATATTCCTAAAAACTATTGGAGAGAAGTTGTTCTAACCGGAGCCCATCTCATAAATAGGCTTCCTTTTGGGTTCTTGGGTTCAAAAGTTCTGTGCAAGTTTTTTCAAAATATTTTCTGAACTTCTACACTACCAATAATGTTGCTTCTAAAATTTTTATGTGTATTTGTTAGTTATTCCCAACTAAAAAGGGATACAAATATTTTCAACCTCCAACAAAAAATTTCTTTATGTCTGCTGATGTTACATTTGCTAAAAAATAAAGTTATTTCACTCAACCTTATTTGATAAGGACAAAGACTTATTTTTGCTAGAACTTAACGCTCAAATATAGAAAATCCTCTAGCTCTTAGCCCTATTGATTCTCAAGGTTCTCCAAATCCTAATTAAAGCCTTTGTACTCTTAATTCTAAGTTTTTTGGACAGGATACAAAGTTCTAGTCACCTAATACTAACTTATTCAAGGAGAAAAGCACCCATTGTTCAACCTCTACAAGTCCAAGAATTGGAACCAACCCCTGGTAATGAGGTAATTAATGACGTTGTATATTCTCAAGAAAATATTTCTAGTTCTAATGAAGATAATGACAATGATCTTCCTATTGCTATTAGAAAAGGCACCCGAAAATGTACCCAACATCTTTTATATCCATAATCTGACACTCCCACAGAGTCTTTCTCACACGCATAAACACCATAACCATTCCTAAGGCAATATCTGAGGCATTAACTCATATAGAGTAGAGAAATGCCAAGAAAATAGAAATTGATGCCCTAAAAAAAATAAGACATGGGATCTGGTAGAGTCACCAAAAGGAAAGAGTCAGTAGGCTGCAAATGGGTGTTCACTATTAAATATAAGGCAGATGAGTCCTTAGAAAGATATAAGGTTAGGTTTGTAGCCAAAGGGTGTACTCAAATTTATGGGATTGATTATTTGGGAACGCTTGTTCTAGTTGCCAAAATGAACACTGTGAGAGTATTATTATCTCTAGCTGCTAATCTTGGGTGGAGTATGCAACAAGTTAATATCAAGAATGCCTTCTTACATAGTGGAAATTCCTCCTAGTGTTGGTTTGAATTTAAAAGAAACAAAATGTGCAAACTTAGAAAGGCTTGTATGGTCTGAAACAATCGCCTAGAGCTTGGTTTAGACAATTTGCTAAGGTCATGACAACCATTGTATATAAACAGAGTCAAGCTGACCATATTAGTGTATATAGATGACATTGTGGTAATAGGAAATGCTTTAGAAGGAAGGGAAGTGTTAAGGAGAAGCTTAATTAAGGAATTTGTAGATTGAAGCTGTCCACTCAAAGCATGGAATCTTCATATCATAACGTAAAGACAGTCTTATAGAATAGTGGATAAAGGAACATATTAAAGGCTTGTAGGAAAACTAATTAATCTTTCTCACACTAGACCTAACATAGCCTATGCAATTAATATTGTGAGTCAATTTATGCATAATTCCAAAGAAGTTCACCTTTAAGCTCTATACAGGATCTTGCAATATTTGAAAGGAAAACCAGGGAAGGAAATCTTGTTCAAGAAAAAAGCCTATATTGATCTATTATTGACAGAAGGGCAACATCAGGTTGTTGTACCTTCCTTGGTGGCAACCTTATGGCTTGGAGAAGTAAGAAGCAAAACATAGTTGCCAAATCAAGTGCAAAAGCTGAGTTTAGGGCCATGACAATGGGGATTTGTGAGCTATTATGGCTGAAAATTATACTACAAGACTTGAAGATTCAATGGGAAGTACCCATGATACTTTATTGTGACAACAAATTAGCTATTAGTATAGCACACAATCCAATTCAGCACGATCGCACTAAGCATAAAGGAAAAGCTGGTTAGTGGCCTAATTTTGGTGACTAGCTAGTAGATATGTTAACTAAAGGTTTAAGTAACAAGGTGTTTCAAAGTATAATCGGCAAGCAGGGAATGGGCAATATCCATTGCCAGCTTGAAAGGGAGTGTGAGAAAACACCTAAATAGTTTTCACTATAAATATTGATACCTTTGATAGAAGATCTTGATAGCCGTCAATCCCTAATTTGGTAGGGATTTGATTTAGTTTCCTTTTTTGTTGTTCTCTATGTGTATATATTGACATAGAATTGTAATGTTTGAGATTTCAAAAAAACCGATAACAAATTTCTCAACATTATTAATTTTGATAAATTTACATTTTTTTTCTTTTTGTTAATATATCTAGGAGTAGTGTTCTAAAGGTATTATTATAAATGCAGAGAAAAAAGTAAGTTAGGATTATAATATAATTAACAAAAAAGATGTCTTCAAGTATTTTTTAAAGTATAAGAACTAAATGAATATTTAACTCAAAATATGAGAACTAAACAAATATTCCTTTTTCATTACTACAGGCCTCTTGTTAAGATCACTTTTTCATATACATACGAAAAAGAAACTTTGATTAAGAAACTTGATGACATTTTTTTTAAAAAAAGATAAAATGTAAATAATTTTTAAAACATCAATTATTATATTTATTTTGATAATAAATTTTATATTTAGTAAATTTTATATTTGTTATAAAATTTATAAATAAATTACTGGGTTAAATAGATTTCACCATCAACTAAATATATTGCATGTATTAATGATATTAAAATTAGTTTATATTTTATTGATGATAATTTAAATTTTTATATATTTTTTTAATATTATGTTTCATATTATTATATGATTTATTTTAATATAATATAATATTAGAAAGTATTAAAATATTAAAATCATGGATTGTTACATTTATTTTGATATTTTATTTCAACTTATTACAAAGCACAGAAGTCAATTTTTTTGAGTTAATAGAACTTGAGGGATTATAATCAAAAGAGAGTCTTGTCATCTCTTACTAACACTTTTAAAGTCGACATACCATTTACTCAAAATTTAGAGATGTTGGTGTCCTTTTCCCTAATTAAACATTCCCTTTGAGGTTTGAAGTGTTAGGAAAATAGCATATAGTAGCTATTTGGAGGCTAATTTTCAGCAAGATAAATATTGAAAATATTTACTTATATAAATGAAGTGCTCAAATAAATGAGAAATTCAAACTCAAAAAGCACCATTGGCTTGATAATATAAAGAGAAAAATGCCACATGAGATTTTAATTTACTATCCTTCCTTGAAACCTATAAATTGGAACACCAAAATTTAAGTAATTTTCTATTCTTCTCTCTAAAGCAAATATTCAGTGGCTTTAGACTTCAGTATGATAGAGTTCAAACATTGGTTTGATATTCAATGGAATAATAAGGTTATGCTATCAATACTATTCAAATTTGTTGTATCATGGGAGACAGACACCAATATAGTTCAAGTACTGTTGTGAACTTGGCAATTTTGTTCTAAGAACACTTTATCTTTTTGAGTCTAGTTAGTGGTTTTTGTTTATTACAAATTGTTGAACGAAATGTTATATCTTTGCAGCTTCAATTTATTTATTTATTTATTATTATTATTATTATTATTATTATTATTATTATTATATAATTGTGATAAGTATATAAGAGGCTTATTAGTAAGCTTAAGCAGTGCACTAGAAAAGTTTTGTTACAACGACTATACACATTTGCCTAAGAGTTTAGATTTTAAGCGGGATTGTTATGATCTTTCCAATACTTTTTAGGAAGCTATCTAATGTATTTTTACACACAAAATAGGCATTCTTATATTAGTTGCTAATTTATAATGATATACCGAAAAGAAGAAATAAAAAAATGGAGATTAACTGTTAAACAAGAGATAATTAATTAAGAATCTGAATACCTGTAATTTATCTGTTTCATCATAAGGAACCAGAGATGGAATAAAATAGTGCATGACATTAAGCAACCGGCCATAAGTCAAGCCTGGTTCATTTTGCACAGCTTGTATGAAGCTCGAAGTCATGACACCCGTCACTTTGCTTTTAAAAGCCTGCGTACACAGTAATTCCAACCACTCGGTTAAATTACTAATGTTACTTCACTTATTTTCTTTTCCACCATGAGTTTTGGTTAGTAAACTGGTTTGAAACAATTAAAATAAAAAAAATAGCACGGATTCTTTTTTTTTTTAAAACAATTATCGTTAGTTATGATAGTCGAAATTGAAATATAACATCTCCAGCATAATATCTATTATCTTCAAAGTGATAAAATTAGAAAAGAAAAATTATTTTTTTATTTCGTTGTATTTTTTGCCATAATATAAAAGAAAATTTTATCAAAACTGAATAAGTGACAAAGTTACATCGGAGTCTGATAAAATGGACTCCCCTCAGACCTAAAATGGGAGGTAGGATGTAATAAACCGGCCATATACTTTGGCGATTAGATCACACGACCATTGAAATGGTGAGTTCATAAACGATTTGTACCAACATGTTCTATTGGCCAGAAAACAGAGATGGTCTAATACGAACCTTTTTAGAATACGATACACACCGGTGATTAATTAGTTGATAGAGAATATAGTAACAATTAATGAATCTCTACTACATAATGATACTACTGAAATGAAGTCGTGGCACAAGAACTTTAAGAACTTAATTAGGATACGAAAGTGATCATCACAAGGATCCTTATTCGGCAAATGACAAATAGCGTACGAAAGTGATCATCAGCAAGCAGCACCTGTTCTGCTAGAATAATTTATCAAATGCAATCGTTGATTAAAGAAAAAAAATGAGCCATTTATTTCAATTAATAAAACTGATAGAAATACAAACTCTTAAACAAATTAATGCATCAACAAATTATTGTTGGATTGATTTTACATGAATTAACTTTACTAACTATAGATATTAAATTTTAGATTATAACTAAATATTAGTGTATTGACACATCCATTTGCATATATAATTTATACAGGAATTTGTGTCCTTATGATTGCTCAATTAAATATTTAAGGAAAAGAAGGGTGTAAAATTCATGGCCCTTACCGAAGTACTTGCTGAGGTTTGATGATCATCACAAGCACTAAAAGATATGGCTATCCCGCCGCTTGTTCCTTTTCTATGAACAGCTGCTGGAGACCTCTGATATTCCCATAGATAGTGTCCCTCCCTACGCGCTTACATTTAAAGATTTACTCGAATGCTAGGAAAAACAATAAATTAATAAAACATTAATCATAAAGTGAAGGATAATTAACCTGCTAATTATCCTGCATATAAAGGGTTGATCAAGTACAGTTCCACTGAAACAAGTATCAATAACGGCATGAAGTTTCACTCCATGGAGCAGCGGCCTCACAATTGTGGCGTTAATTTCATCATCAATTATAGGGCCCTCGGTTTCAAAATCAATCGGACAAATCGCTTCATCGAACCCATCAATCTCATCGTGGTTATAATCTTTTTGCCTTAATCCATGTCCCGAGTAATGAAAAAATAATGAGTCTCCTGGTTGGCAATCCTGGACTAGCCATTTCATTGCCGATCTCATGTTCTGTTTCGTGGGGATCCTTCTTTGATTTCTCTCTTGTTCTGCGTAATCAAATAAACTATGACCATGTTTCAAAAACTGACTTTTGTTTATTTCATCCGAATTCCAAGCATTAGTCAAAAGTACGTTTAATTTATTTATTCTTAAAAATAATTTTAGGAGGGAAGGATAAGGTTTAAATAAAGTAGTATTATCGTTTTTCATGAAAATAATCTTAAATGCATTCATGATAAAGGACTACTTTGAAATTGTAGTCACTGATAAAATAACATATTTTTAGCTTAATGTTTGATCAATTGTATTTGTTATGATTGCTTCGAGCTTGAAAAGCAAAGCATATATGGAACTTGAATATTGTCGTACAATCCTAAATAGGGCCTAGATTTGTATTAAGATGTTTTTAGTAATATTTCACCTTAAACTAAAAAACACGCATGCTTAAAATAACTTATGCCATGTTCCATAATGAGGAGATATATATGTCTTTTGAGACACAACTGGTCAATTGCTATAGGAAAAAGATATAAATATGAAATAAGAATTGATTCTGTATGATAATAAGTTGATAGCATATGGTAAAAATGACTTTCAAATAATAATTTTGACTAAAAATAACAATCTTATTATATAAAAAGAAATAAAATTAGCTTCCAAACCACAACAATAAGCATTTGTCAAACATTTTAATGTTATAATTTAAAAATTACTGTTGACGAATCATAATATTAAGACCTTAATGAGTGAAGCTAAATCAGATTTAGTGTTCACTCAAACAACAACATGACTTTTAGTAAATGTATTTTGGATCCAATGTATTCCCAAGTTTTAATCATTTCTAAGTCTTTGTGCCACGTTTGTATTTTTAAGGTTTACAATTTTAATGAGGTGTAGCTAAGATTCAATTTCATAGCATATATAATTACCGATGGCAAGTTATAAAAGGATGGAGAACGAAAATCTAAGATCGCAACTTCAGAATCTAAAATGTTTGAATAACAATAAATGTACCTGAGAGTATAAGTACGGAGTCACTTGGAAACCCTAAAATATCAACCAAAAGTAGCCGCATACGCTTAACATCATTTACGCATCCAGAAAGCTTGTAAGATGTTCCATTGTAGTTCACTCCGCACAGCAGAGCCTTTTTCCTCCCGTGAGCCGGAAGAAGTGGCATCACCGGCCATGGTCGGGGTTGATCCACAAAATTATTGAAGCTATTACGAAGTAAAACCATACTGGGGTTTATTTCTGCTGACACCCTATTGAACCGGCGTGGACCTGTTGCATGGACTCGAGGTTCAAATGGCTGCAAACCATTAAAGCTATTATTATCTAAACCTTCAGCAGCAAGCATATTAGGGATTATATTATTTGACGCTATACTGAACCGGTGTGACCCCGCTACTAATGGACCACGGACTTGCCGCTCAAATGGCCGAAACCTGGTAACAGCTTGGCAATCAGGACACTGGCCGGTCAGTGCCTGATGACCACATCTGCTGCACCGTTCTCTTCTACTTGCCATTGGTTTGATTGACGAGTTATGCTTGAGTTTGCGAATTATGATTGGATAGCTGTTCTATCATTTATAGTTAATACTTGATAAATAAGAATAAGCAGAAGCGAATCAGATTCACTTGCTTTTTGGTTTGGTCCGTTGAAGTTTCTTTGAATCTGATTCTGCTCAATTTTCTAATGAAGTCGGTCCTGATAAGAGGAAGATAACTTTTTTTGGGATGAAATAATTAGTGCCTGTCTTCAGAAAGATATATCGCAGGGAATTGCAAATATTTTTTTAATCCAAAAAGGGCATGGCACAAGTTTGGGATTGCAAATATAAGGTACTTTCTAAAACTCAATTAATCATTTAACGAATTTTTTTGTATTACTTTTATGGTGTGTTTTCTAATTAGTAATCAGACTAATGAGATGGATTAAGAATGAATTGGAATTAAAATAAAGAATGAAAATTACAATAAATTATTAACTTTAACATAAGGTATCAGAATCGAAATGAGTTGTATAATATCTCTATTAATGTGTGCACTTTATATTAGAATTAGAATGATTGTTTGAGAGTTACTAAAATACCCTTCATTAATTTTGTACTTTGTAGTATTTGCAATAAGAATAAAAAATTATAAAACTAAAAGTACCAATAATTTACTAAAACAATCAAATTAATAATTTTAATAATAACAATGAAATTAATGACATAAAATTAATGAACTTTAATAAAAGTAATATTAATAAAAATAATGTAAGTAAAATAATAAATTTAATATATTTTTGAAGATGTCGATGATGATAATAATCAAAATTTTTAATAAGGATATTTGACGCGACTCAAAAGTATTAATTACTTTCAAGTAGAAGAGTATTTAGTTATAATATAAATCAATGACTCTGAAGTCAAATTAATTACAGAAAAAATTATTTGTTTGAAAAGTGCTAATTATTATGGGATCAACACTTAATATTCAAATTATGGTCATAATATTCTCTCATAGTATATTCGAAAAAGGATATTTACACCCCCAATATTTAGGGAAATGGTCGTCAGTACTTGTAAATCCTCAGAAAGAGACAGTAAGGCCCCCTTTTACCAAAATACCCTTTACCTCTATTATTCCAAGAAAAATTAACTTTAAAATAAATATTTTATAAATAATGTAATCTATTTAGTAGACTAACAATATTAAATAAATTTAAATATGTAAATTATTGTATATATTGTAATAATATATTTGTATTTATTATAGAGATTTTAAATAAATATTTGCATTAAATGCATTTTAAGATAAAAAAATCTCACACATTAACAACATTAAAATTATTATTTACAATATATTCAAATTATAATTTAAATTTTAATATATTTATTGTAATATTATATTTCTATTTATCGTGAATTTTACTTTAATATAATAAAATATATCCAATAGATAACAAAATTTTAAATTTTTTTAATATGAAAATTATTTCTAAATGTATATACCATTAAGGTTATTGTGGTTAAAAAAAAGTGTTGATGTTCCTTTGAAAAACCTAAGAGTATTGGTAATAATATTTTCAAACATTGGGAGAAAATGTCCTTTTCTCCTACTATATTTTTATATTTGTTTAATTATGGTACAACTTAATTATTAATTAACCTCTTATGGATAAATATGGTGATAAAGCACATAATGTACCACACCAATATGGCATGTTGACATTATATCTAAGAACTATATGAATTCAAAGTGGATCTAGATTTACACATTAAAAAAAATGAAAAAAATGAAAAAAATTATAGCATATAAATAATAAAATATAAACTTACTTGAGAATGTAATTAATTCAATAATTTAAAACCTTTACCAAGAAAATTAGCCATTTATATTGACAAATAAAGCAATCATTTTATTTCACAAATTTCTAAATTATATTATAAGAAAATTAATTGTACACAAAAAAATAAGAAATTGTTTTCTAAGCTTCTATCTTCTTTTTCTTCTCTCTAATTCTCTTTTCTTCTTCCCTTCTCCTCCTTTTATAGGCAGCCAAATCTTCTCATTCTTCTTTTATTTAATTTTTAATTTGTTTTATTATTATAAGGAAAGAAAGAAAGATATAAGTGACAATTAAAACACTTTATTAATTGGATGCACTTTTTTTCTTCCTCTTTTAATCAATATAATCCATCATTTTTGTTTTTCCGCTTTTGGCTTGGATTTCCTCTTTATTTCTTAAATATATCTACAATATAAAATTAACATGATACAAATTAATTTAATGTAAAATGATACTAAGGGAGTATTAAGATAATTTAGAGGTTATGAGTGAATAAATCAAAACTGTAAGTAAAAAGTAGATAATTTTAATCATTATTAAATGTATACTTTATAGTGTTAATCGCACTCTAACTAGCTAGCCCACAGAAAATTAAGTGATAATATGTAGCCAAATTGAAATCCTTTTTTTTTTAGGAAGATTTTGTTTATTTCTTTAATTAGATGAATGATAATAATTAAATAAAAATATAAGCATTATCTCCAGCCTAAAAAAAAACACTCTTACATCTATCATTAATACCAATTACTCAAGTAAAATAACTAATAGTCAAAACTAAATTAATTAATCAATGCCACTTCTAAGAATAACAAGTCAAACTCCAAAATCTCATAGGTAAGAATTACACTCTCAAAAGAAAATAGAAAAATAATATCATAGAGTCTTACCAAGATGAAAAAATAATGTTTACACCTTAAAAAAGAATATGATCCTAAGTCAATTGAATTATTAGTCAAACCAATAATATTATTTGTATTCATTTTTATGGCTTCTACTTTGTATTATAGTTCCTTAAAATCAAGGACTTTTAACAGGATATAACATAAACTAAGAAAATGGCCAATAAAAAGAGATAGTAAGAAAAAAACAAAATATATATTTGAGGCAAAAATAGAGATTATTTGGTAATTGCAAGGTGCATTTCACTTTCTTTCATTTATTTTTAATTTTATTATCTATATTATAACTTTTTTTGTGATGCATCACTTTTTTTAAAAATCATACATATTTTTCTAAATCAGAAATAAATGATAGAAAACATAAAATATAACGTGATACTCCAAATCAGTGTGCGATAGGATGATGATAGGTTAACAAAGAAAAATAATAGAGATCATATATAAAACTAAAAAACTCACTTGGAACCTATTATAAGATGTACACATAACTTAGTGTCACTTATCAAATCTTTCAATTCACATTTGCAGCCTGAACATGCTAAGAGGCAAACATGATGTAGCATAACTCAGAGACAAAGATAATGCAATCACCAAATTTAGAAGTGACCATGTCATCCAATATCAAAACATCACATGAAATGACTTAAATTTTTTTTCCCTTTTTTTAAAGCACCTCACTCAGAAATCTATTGTCCTTAACATTTCATACTCTAAAGTATACATGCAAAAAGGTGAAAAAGATAAAGAAAACATAATTAATAAAAGAAGAATTTGAAGAGACCACACATGAAGTAGCTGTAAAAGTTTAAAAGAAAATGACAAAGAACAAGAAAACATTATAAAATAACCTTTTCTTTTTTTTTCTTTTTTGTTTTTCATAACAAATAAAACATTATTAATACTAAGAAGATATATTCCTAGAAGTCATTACACTCCATTTCCAATCATCTTTAATTCAAATTATCCAAGGCTAGTACAAACATCACTAGGACTAACAATCTAATAAGAATACAAACAGACACAACTATCAATTATTCAATAACTATTAACTAATCCCTCCCTAACCAGAACAAGAGATTGTCCTCAATATCTTAAACGAAAGAAATAAAGTCTAGAAGTGATAGATATCTATAAATAGAGAGTTAAATATAATTTGGGCTTCTCATAAGAACTACTGCCATTATCAATCTTCCATTCCAACATTTGGGTCTTAAGATCTAGTTGCAGTCAGTAAACTTGATCAGCGATCAGAGCACAAATAAAGAGTTTTTTTACTAGTACTTGAAATGAAATGATTCTCAATTGCATACTTAAGAAATACTATCAACTCATCATAAAAGTTGTTAACATTTAGTAGATCGATAGATTGTTTATAAATGTTCAAACGGGGCCTAAGATGTAAATATAATTAGTACCTCAAATTTGCAAGATCTCCTTGAAAGAAAATGAACACATCAATGTTGAGTGTTAGAAAGTGTATATTTATAAAGGAGAAAATCATCATTTTACACTTTAAGTCTCATTGCTACTTTTATTTATTTAAGTATTTTGTTATTTAATTATATGTGTTTTATTATAATTATGTATTTTATGTATTTTAGGGGCATCACAATCGTTTCACAATGAACAAGTGATCAGACAGCAAAACGGATGTCATATTTGGACTCAGGGCGGTCAAAAACCTTAAAAGGAGCATTAAAGGAAAAAAGTCACTGTTCAAATATATGATACTATTCACGGTACTGTTTATATATACGGACCGATGATGTGGCAACTACCTATGACGTGGCAGTATCTAATTGAACGAAGTATGTGGTGTTGACTGCTTATGTGGCGTTGACCGATGATATGGCATCGACCGATGATGTATCACGATCTTATTGGGCTAAATTTCTTATGTACTATAGATCGATGACGTGGCAGCATCTTAGTGGAGCAAATATCGTGTGTATAGTACATGCGCATACATGGGATTATTTACTATTCAGACGGCGTTACTGTGTAAATGTTGACTGTTGACTGTTGACTGATGATGTGGCGCAATCCTGAGCAGTCGAACTGTTTTTAATCCGATGGTCACGATTCACTTAATGTATTTATAAAAAGGGGGCTCTCCCCCCCTAATTTGGGACCCCTGAATTCATTTTTAAGCTTAGATTTCTGAAATTCCTTCTCCTTCTTGTAGTTTCTTTGTATTTTAATAAAATTTCTTTTTTTATCCTTAGTTAAAATATGAGTGACTAATTTTTTTTTAAGCTTGGGTTGAAGATGAAGTCTCAACATGTTCTATGGGCTTAATTTGGTAAATTTACTTTCTCTTCCCCTCTAATATTTCTGGTTGTTTTGACTTTTCGTCGATAAATAATAATAGTCTTGTCTAGATACAGCTCTAGTTAAACCGACACCTTAGTAAAAGGTTATTATTATTTGGCACGATAAGCCCTTGGCACCATATGTATTTGAGCGTGGTTCGCGAGGTGTGGAATCTCCTCTCATGATTTAATTGACATTAATACAGAATATTTAGCCCATAGAACATGTTGATGCAAATCCAGATACCCAAGTGCTTTATTATAACAGTTTCATTTTTAATTATTCCCACCATTTTAATTCACAATTTAGGATAAAATTACCATAATTTAATTGTTCCCATTAAAAGAAAATTAATTCTGCACATAATTAAAATCAACCTCCTCGTGGGATCGATACTTGTCACCATTAATCTATTCTACAATAGATTCGTGTGCTTGCGAGTTCAATAAAATTTGCACAACAATCAACATGATTTAGCATTTTAGATATTGTGCTTTAGATGAAATCACTTTGACTCAACAGGAGGTCATAGAAACATTTCTTAATGACAAATTGTTAATACTACAGGATTCTTAGAATGTTTCAATAATTACAGTTCCTATAGTATGCAAATTTTACTAACTAGTTGGTGAGTGGATTATTGGCACCCAACCTGAGTTACCAATAAAAAAAAAAAAGGTTTCTTCATAATGTCAAGAGTTATCAATGGGATGAGCCATACTTGTATAAAATTTGTTTAGACCATGTGATAACAAGATGTGCATTGGATAAAGAAATTTCAGACATCCTGTAGTCTTGTCATGCTATAGCATATAGAGGATATTGTTTTCAAAAGTAAAAGACTGTAATAAAAGTTCTTCGATCAGGTTATTACTTGCCCTCTATTTTCAAAGATGTTTATGAGTTTGTTAAATGTTGTGATAGGTGTCAAAGTTAGAGGAAAATGGTACTGGGGATGAGATACGATTGTATAAGTTGTGGTGGTTTGGCAAGTCTGGATAGTAAGTCCGAGATGAGGTTCTGAGTTCATTTTATATGTTTCACTAAGAAATCATATTTCAAGAACCAATCCTTTAACCTTAAGAGCATCTTTTCTGGTATTCAAATTTTCCCCAATTGTGTTATTTGGACTAAAATCATTGGATCAAAACTACCTGATAAGGACACCTTATTAGGTTTTGATATCATTACCCAAATCAAACACCTTTAAATCATTCCCCTTTTAGCAACTTATACATCTTATTGGCTCTAGATTATGTCTCCAAATAGGTTGAAGCTGCAGCACTAGGAAAGTTCCTTCAAAAAAATATCTTCTCAAGATTTGACACATCAAGAGTTATTGTTAAAGAAGGAACTCGTTTTTGCAACAAATCATTTACTGCAACATTGGCTAATATGGACAAGTGGAGTATCTAATAAAGAGATAAAAAAGATTTTTGAGAAAGTTGTGAGTTTTGGAGAAAGTCGTGAGTCCTAACTAAAAAGATTGGTCACTTAGATTAAATGACTCTTTCTGGGCTTATAGAACAACCTATAAAACTATGAAAAAAAATGTTTCACTTGTCATTAGAACTAGAGCTCAAAGCATATTAGGCAGTCAAGCAATTGAATATGGACATAATATGAAAATGAAAGGATTTATAAGAAACAGACTAAGCAATGGCATGACCAAAAAATCCAGCAAATGTAACTCATTCTAGTTACTCAAGTTTTACTTTATAAATCAAGATTAAGGCTTTTTCTTGGAAAATTAAAATTTAAATGGTTTGGACCTTTTCAAGCTTATCAAGTCAAGAATTCTAGTAAATAGGCATAGATTGAAGCATTACATAGGACCTATTGTGAATAACCCAAGGAAAGATGTAACACTCCACCATTATGGTTGTAACTAAAGTGGTTAAAATAGGTGAAACATTAAGCACTTGTAGAAATGAATTTCAAAATAAATATTTTAGAAATATAGAACATAAAACGTTTGTTACACAAAAACTATATAAAAGGTTTGTTACACTAAAAACTTTGTTATAAAAGTTAGGGATCTCTTAGTAACTTGTCACAAACCAACGCTATAAATAAACCTATCAGTTTTATGCTTGGATAGGAATATAGTTGAGCCCGTTGTGTAACCTAATGTCCATTATGTCCATATGCACTCTGCCTTGGTTGGGACATAGTGTTAGCTTTCCTTACTCCTTAGTTCCTGCAATGTAGGAACTATATGGCTCTTCAAGGTGATCGGTAAGAGTGATAAGTGAAGGGACAAAGGGTTTTGACACAATTTTCCTTTGGGTATCTGTCTGAGTTTCTAATGGTGGAAAGTTGGAAACATAATCCTTGGATGATGAGGAGAACATCATATAAGAAACTAGTTGGCTTTGTGGTATTGGACTTAAGATTGGCGAAGGGACTTCTGTCTTACAATTTTTTACAATCCATTTAAGCTCTCTTTGGTAGAGGGGTAATGGTGTTGTGGAGGTGAAGGAGGATTTGGTGGTTTCCTGTGATGATGATGACAAGAAGTAAGAAATTTCTTTTTTGGTCTCTTTTTCCTTTTTGAATCAAAATCTTCGTCTTCTCCGTCTTCCCAACAAGGGCAATCTGGATCACACATTCCAGATCCAGGCGCATCCAATAAGAAATGTCCATTGAGATTTGCAGGGTACAAAGGATAACCTGTAGAGGTAAAGCCAGTGATTGGCAGGTTTTCTTGTCTGGTTTGCACGGCAAAGATCATAGAAAAATAAGTGCATGATAATCTTGGAGACTCTGGTGGAGCTGTTGGTAATACAGCTGGAGGAGGTTGGGAAGCTGATTGAGGAGGCTTAAAGGTCATTTTGACAGATCCATCCTATCTTTATTCAAATAGGCTTTCAGATGTTTGAATTAGGGCATCATTTTGATGGAATTTCTCATAATTAGAAATCCATTCTAAAGGCATAAGCTTTACTAGTTCTTATTGAGGAATTTGCCTTGGGATTTGAATGATGATTGGAATTTGATCTGACTCAGCTAACACCATTAGGGCATCAGAGTGTTTTTCTGGTGTAGGAAGATCTAAGGCATGATTTTGAAGCCTATAGACCAATTGATGATGGAGAGTAGTTATTTTGGCTGAAGAGATTTGTTCAGCTCCTTGAATTTGAACTTGGACTTTTAAGCCTGTTGGTAGGTTAGCATCCTGTAGGGACAGGTTGAAATTCGAATAGAAAGTGAAGAGAACACTTCCTGCATGCAGAGTAGTCAAAACAATACCGATGATAGCATGTTGATACTGTTTAAATCTGGTATCCAGCATGGCAATTCGTGCTGTGACGGTTAAGCCTTTCCTTCCATGTAGGGTAAGGATTAATCTCACGCCTCTTAGGTGGAGGTGGGTATAGCCTTCTGTTTCCAATTGGCAACTAACTCTGGAGGAATTTCTAGAGTAACATATTGTTCAGCTGTGGTAGCTTGGAGGGTACACTGATCTAACCGGGAAGATTGGATGTATTCTTTGGGAAGTGGTCTTTTGGTACACATCAAGGATTTGATACTTCTGGTTAAAGAAGTTGATCTTTTGTACAGATGGTAAGGACTGATGAGTGGAAAAGAGGATTCAGTGATTTGAGCATATTCAGGAAAATAGGAATATTCTACGAGGTTTTCTATTTTACTTACTATATGTTTAGTATAGGACTTAGGTAAAGACAGTGTTGAAGAAAGGGAAACAGTATTTGAAGGTTCTGAAGAAGATGAAGTTGAAGCCATGATTTGAAAACTCTCCCTGTCCATGAAATCTATTGTTCTTTCAAAACTTTAAAGACTTTTTATCTTACCAGTTTTAAATAAATTAAATCAATTTTCTAGTGAACAATGATTTAATGGCTCTGATACTAAATGGGGGGCAACAGAGTACGTGGCGTTGTTACACCAGAGCAATGATGCCTCAAAGTGCATCCTTTGGACCAGTAGCCCGCATGCTCGGGTTTCCAGCTTATATACCCAGATGCATCAAAACTCAAAATAGTTTTTCAGAAGGTTATAAACCCAAAACTTGACACTGTTTGTCATTTAAATACAGTGGGGACCATATGTTGGATATCACCATCCTTCTTTCTTGGGCCATTGTAAAGGTGGACTTTCCTGTCTTTCTGGTTGGCTGACTGGTTGGTTGTGCTAGCTGGCGATTTAATGGCTCTGATACTAAATGGGGGGCAACAGAGTACGTGGCATTGTTACACCAGAGCAATGATGCCTCAAAGTGCATCCTTTGGACCAGTAGCCCGCATGCTCGGGTTTCCAGCCTATATACCCAGATGCATCAAAACTCAAAATAGTTTTTCAGAAGGTTATAAACCCAAAACTTGACATTGTTTGTCATTTAAATACAGTAGGGACCACATGTTGGATATCACCATCCTTCTTTCTTGGGCTATTGTAAAGGTGGACTTTCCTGTCTTTCTGGTTGGCTGACTGGTTGGTTGTGCTGGCTGGCTGGCTGGCTGGCTAACTGGCTAGTTGCTAGTGCTGGCTTCGTTGAGTGAGGGTGGTGTCTGGAGTTGATCGAGGTGGTGGGAAGTGACATGAAGTCTTCCCAAGGGTCTTGCGCATCTTGAAATAAAAAGCCAGACTACCTGAGAACTTTGGTGTGGAAATGGCTAAAGGAGTTAGAACCATTAGAATGTCATGTTGAGGGCCTAGAGAGGTGTGGGAGATGTTCTTATGTAGTTCTGGCTTGTGATTGAGTTGGTAAAGGAAATTATGCAAATTCCTTTGGATATCCTAATCTTGTTCCAGAAAGGCTGGATGTGGCATGGTGTACCATTCACGTGCCTGGTCAACAGTCCAAAAATTATCGACGTGGGGATGTTGGAAGTATGGCCTGTGAATTGTAAAGACAGATGTGAACATATCTGCTTCAGTTTCTGGCATCCTCTGAAGGTTGTAGAGGGATGATAATTGTTGCAACTTCATTCTCCACCAAGGAATAGGTGAATACCATTCAAGCACGATCTAGATGAGAGAAGTTGACTTTTATAGATCCATAAGATGTTTGTACAGGGGTTTGACTGGGAAAACTAATTTTGTGACATAAAGGACAGTTAGGCACCAGATGTACCATAACTCATCTTCGGTGATTCCTTTGACTGGATAGAGATACAGACTTGTGAGGAATAGTTCTTTTGGATGGAAATCCATGATGGGGATGGTGTTTGTGAGTAGATAAGCTTTGATAAAAAACCTAAAAACATATTTTCTGACATAGACTTGGATGGCAAAAGCTGAGTTGAACGTTTTTCCAAGAGGAAAATATCTTTTAGTTAAGGCTTGCTTTAGGAGTGAGGTAGCCATGTTGATTATAGGGAAATGGTATTACTGCATGAGTTGTGATGGTTTGGCAAGTCTGGATAGTAAGTCTGGGATGAGGTTCTGGGTCTCTTTTATATGCTTTACTAAGAAGTCGTATTTCAAGAACCAATCTTTTAACCTTAAGAGCATCTTCTCTGGAATATTCTTCCCTTTTGAATTCACAATGGCCGGGAACGATGAGCTATCCATCATGATAAGAAAGTGATAACTGATTAAATGATATTCAAACTTTTTAATACCATTTTTCACGGCTAGGATCTATTTGTAGATACTGTGGTAGTGGCACTGTGAGTTAGAAAAGTGTTTACTAGCATATCCGATAAAGTTTTCTTTTCCATCAATCTCTTCGAGGAGTACAGCACCCCATGAGGTGTCACTTGCTTTAGTCTGGAATATTCGATTGCCATCTGTGATGATCTTTAATGGTGGAGGATCTTGTGCAATCTTCTTTAATGTAGTGACAGCTAATGTGTGGTTATTGCTCCATTTTGGTGGCTTCTTTTTTAATAAAGTCGAAGCTGCTTTGTGTGCTGGTCCACGTGAGGGATAAAATCACGGATGTAATTAACAATTCTGAGAAATTGCTGGATCTACCTTTTGGTCAGATACTGATCTGGAAAGTAAAATAGTTCCTGGGCAATGTGTTTTCCTAGTTGGTAGTGACCATCTTTGATGACCATTCTAAGAAACTCGATGTTATCTGTGGCAATAGTGCTTTTCTTTGCAAATAGCATTATCCCATGAGATTGGATAATATCAAAGAATTGATTTAACAGGCGATGTTCTTATGAGTTCCTGAAAACAACAAGATGTCGTCAATGTAAATCAATGCATGATGTAGTATAGGTTGAAAGATTTTAACCATTGCCTTTTGAAAGATGGAAGGGGTAGTTTTTAATCCAAATGGTAAAACTGTCCATTGATAATGGGCATTTGGAAAGCAAAAAGCTATTTTGTATCTCTCAGATGGTTGAATGCCTAATTGCCGAATGCCTAATTGCCAAAAACCTAATTTCAAATCAAATTTGGAAAAGATGTGGGCATTTTTCAAATATATGAAAATATTTTGTCGTGTAGGAAGCGAAAATTTGTCATCTTGTCTCTTTTTCCCTCGGACAAGTTCAGAACGTTTTTTCACATAAAAGGCTTGACAAGCCCATTAAGAATCTGTGGGCTCGATGACGCTTTAGGCTAAGAGTTGGAAACACTCCTTTTGGACTAGGACTAAGTCAAAAGGACTCATTCCAAGATGGGTTGCCTTAGTAGGGTTGGTGTCTTCATTTAGCTTGAAAGGCAGTTCAAAGAAAGACTCATTTTTCCATAATGGATTTGGATGGGTGAACTCGGCATGAGACTCTGGATAATAATGGAGGAGTTTGGCTGAAATGTCTTGGTAAGACTGTGGAGAATCTATAAGACTATAAAGTCTGAAAACATTGATAAAGGGTTTAAACATGGACTTGACTTGAATTCTAGTGGGAATGATTTGAAGTGTTTAATTTGGGTGATGATGTCAAAACTTAACAAGATATCCTTATCAGGTAGTTTTGATCCAATGATTTTGGTCCAAATCACGCAATTGGGGAAAATTTGAATAATAATGGGATTTTTGGTAATCAAATCTGTAGTGAAGATTTTTCCATCTGCTTTGAAATGTTCTATGTGAGGCTTCCAATGTTAAGGTGGAAGAATGTCTGGATTCAGCATTGTTTTCTGAGCACCTGTATCAAGAAAACAATGGCAGGGATTGGTCTTTGGAATTTTGAGGGTAAAATCTGGATTTTAACTGATGGAATTGGAATTGAGGAATTTAGGGACAAAGATTGCTGATTGTAGATTGTGTGGAACTCATCTATTTTAGACTCATCAGATGAGTTTTCCAGTGTGAACACTGTTTCTTCATTTGGTTCATCCTGTTTAGAGAAATAAGATTCTACTTCTTCTTTGTCAGGAGAATAATCCGTGACAGACTGCAAATGCTTGATTAGCCTGATAGCCTTGTCTCGCTTATGATGAGAACTATCAAGAGAATACCATTAAAGTTTCAAGTAACCCTTTGCACATTCATGAAGGCCCAATTACAAGAGCTAGAGCCAGATCTAAAAGGCAAACAATTCACTGCAGTCTTTATTGTCCATTGTCCATACTTCTAGCACCCACAAACTGGTGATTTTTTGACACAAGACATAGCATATGAATGGATCATGGTTCCGCATCCAGCTCAACTCAAAGAAAGAACAGTCAAAGAACCTCTCCACAATTTTCTCATAGAATACAATCATGTCCCTCTAGATCTACTATCCATCCTCCATACATCACTTGGACCTAAACATGACATTGTCATGATCCCTACACCATCATCCCGTTCTCAACCAAACAACAGAGGGATTATGATCAAGGAAGAAAGACCAAACTATACAGAGTTCCTGTTCCAAGACTCACAAGACCTGTACGAGGAATTCTCTTTTATTCCACCTCTCACTCCATTTGAATTAGGTTCGTCTTCCACATCAGTTCCATCAAACATTGGAGGAACCTCCTCCACTTCAATCTTGCCTGCTATTCTAGACCAGTCACATTCAATCCAGCAGCATTCAGCTCAGCCGTTAGAGATTTTTCCACCATATTGTTCACAAGTTCGGATTCAGCCTCCACCAGATCTGAAAGAAGAAAGGAGAGCCCGAAATTACCCTTAGCCCTGTGTGCCAGGCTGTACTCAAAAGAAAAAGCTTTAAAAAAAGATTGGGTTCTAGGCTAAGATCCAGATGAGACTGAATCTTCATCAATAAGAACCATATCTCTTTAGAAAAGTTATTTGTCCCAATGTAATAATTGTCTCTGTTGAGTGTGTTTTACTTTTTGAGCGCTTTAAAAAAGAGATAGAAATGTGTCCTATCCTATTTTCTTTTTATCTTGTTGTTCTACTTTTCAAAAGTAGATGCTTTACTTTAATGATGTTGTCTAAAAAGCAGGGGTCCTGTCCTACTTTTAAAAGTTACTTTTGAGAGAGCTCTCGCCTATATAAGGCAACTCTCACTCCTTTGTAAGTTAAGTTGGATTTCATAAATAAAGAATATTTTCAGAATATCCATGGCTAGCTAAATCTCTTTCTCTATTCTTCTATAAAGGATCACAGTTCATCTTAGGTTGTTCACCCCTCCTTTGGCTTATCGACGAGTATGCTCTATACTTGCCTCATATAGAGGATCTTGTGTATCAGAAAGTCAAATACACCAAGTTTAGATCATAGATCTTAGTTTCCTACCCCTATATCAAAGTCCAGAGACAGTCTCTAAAAACACTATTCATCCTCGTTAATGCCCAGGATGTGGCTCTAGTTTAGGGTGGTATGTGAAATGGTTACTCCTCTAGTATCGAGTATATAGGCTAGAAACCCGAGCATGCAAGATCTCGATCTGTTCTAAGTCAGATCGGATCCCAAAGTGGCAGGTTAAGTTCCTGTAGTACTCCAGACTAACAACGCCACGTACTCTACTACCCTGAGTGGTATCAAAGCCTAACGTCGTTCTTCCTGAGAGGGGTGGTATATTATAGATAGATCTGTGATTCCTGAAATAGAAGAATAGAAACCTAAATCTTATGGCCTCCACTTCAACTTCCCAGTCTTCCAAGTCTCCTGTATCCCTTTCGTCTATTCTTTCTCTTCCTAAGTCTTGTACAAAACACCTTACGTAAAAAATTGAGAATCTTGTAGAATATTCCTATGTCTTAGATTCTGCTCAGATTTTTGAATTTCCTTACCTCTGATCAGTCCGTAAAAACTCTACCAAAGACCCAATTCCTTTACCAGAACCATCCGAACCCTTATCTCCACAAAAGACCAACTTCAAAAGAATATATTCAGTCTTTCAGGCTGGACCAGTGTGCTTTGCAAGCAACACAAGTAGAGTAATATGTTACCTTAGAGATTCAAACAGAGCTGGTTACTCAATGGAAATGGGAAGGTTATACGCACCTCCATCTTGGAGGGATCTGCATCATCCTTACCCTACATAATAGAAAAGGCTTGCTAGTGACGGCTAGAATAGCTCTAATAGATACACAATTTAAAGAGTGCCAACTTGCTATTATTGGTACTGTCCTGACAACACTCCATGCTGGGAGCGTCATCCTAACCTTTCACTTAAATTTCAACCTTTCCCTTGAAGATCCTAACCTACCCACAACCTTAAAAGTGTAGATCCAACTCCAAGGAGCAGAATAAGTAGTCACGGCAAAGATGGTTACCCTACACCACCAGTTGGTGCACCGAAACCAAAACAACTGCTCAGCCTATAACTGTTAAAACTGTAACCTCAACTAAACCATCAACCTCAACACGGACTTATTTTATAAAGTCATTCATAGGCATGATAGGTAATACATGCATCAAATGTTTACTTACTGGGCATTAGCTCACGTAGTCCTTACATTGCAGGAACTGAGTAGGAAAAGCTGACGCCATGTCTCCACCAAGGCGACGTACATATGGACATAACAGACCTTGGGTTGCACAACGGGCTTAAGTATGTTCCTACCTAAGCATAAAAACAATAAGCTTGTTTATGGAATTAGTTGTGACTTTTGTAACAAGTTTTTTTTGTGTAACAAACCCTTTTATATAGTTTTATGTAACAAACCTTTTTTGTTAAATATTTATAAAATGCTGATTTTGAAATTGTTTCTTCAAAATACTTAATATTACTTTAGGTACAAACATAAAAGGTGGAGCGTTACACTACATCTCCTCAAGCTACACCTAAACCTACTCAAACACTAGCAAAGGACAAGGGACCCGTGCATCAACTCTTTTCTCAAGAATTTGAAATTGGTTTTCCACACTCTGAAGCCAGTACTCCTATAGCAAGTTCTAAATCTTCTGCTGAAGAATCCTATTCTTCAACAGAATCAGTGTTTATTCTAGATTCAGAAGAACATTATGTTGATATCCCTGATCTATTCATGGTTCAGCCATCAACAGGTTCCAATGAACCTCAGTCCCCTGTTGAGGATGAGCCCTTTACCTCACAGGGACCTCCAATAGTCGAGGATCCAGAAGATGCTCCTCCATATCAAAACAATTATATTCCAAAATCATCTCATGGACCTTGGTTCACCTTTGATGATATATCAAAATATTAGTGGTTCCAGAGTTTCAAGAATTTTCTACATGGATAGACGTGTAGATGCTCAAACCTGATGTTACTCCAGAACCAATTCTGAGAGAATTCTGTTCCGATTCCTTGGTTCATTAAAAGACTGGTTCAAAAGTCTTGGCCAGTACAGACAACTCCAACTGTATCAGGCCACTATCCCTAAAGTCCTAGGACTCATCTATAAACAGTTCCTAAGGGAACCAACAGTGGCTCAACAAGCAGCCAGAAAGGAATTTCACCAATGAAATGTTGTTCTCTGAAAATCAAAGATCTAGATTTTCATTATAAGAGATGACAGTTCTATACTACAAGCTCAATGGCTTCAATGATGCTTCTCTCAAGCATGTTTTCGCTACATCTCTTCCTAAGAAGATTCTGCCAGAATTACAAAGACAGCTCCATGTTCATCAGCTTAACATTGATACCCTATCATTTGAGAAGATTTATCAATTAGCTGTCTCCTTCCTCGAAAAGTTCTGTGAACAAAAAGAGTTTTTCAAGGACCTGATAAAACACAAAGAGCCCTTCAAGAGTGCCTGCAAGAAACCTCACCTTGCCATCAAATGCAAGGATGAGAAATCCTATCACTGTTCGACTAAGAAAAAATCCCATTTTAAAAAATACCCTCCTTCCAAACATTCTAAGAAATACAGTTCCATAAAGCCTAAACAACCCTATAGGTATTTCCGCAAAAAACCTTTCCAGTCCAGAGGTCAAAAGAATGCCAGATGTTTCATTTGTAAAAAGAAAGGTCATTTTGCAAAGTCCTGCCCTAACAACCCAGCCAAATCAACCAGGCTACTTGAACATCTTCAAAATGTCTCACCACTCTCAGACAGTGAAGTTGTTGAGTCAGTATTCTCATAACAACAAGAATATGATGATGAAATAATTTTTATCCTTGCTGATCAAAGTTCTGATTCAGATTCAGAGGACATTCCTGCCATTCATAATGTCGATTCTATTAACCTTGCCCAGGAAACAAGGCTATCAATCAAAATCAGTGTTCTTCTTTCTAAATTCTCTAAACCCATTTCTGTCTTTGCTTTTATTAACACAAGAGCACAAAAGAGTATGTTAAATCCTTCCATTCTTCCTCTTGAGTATTGAAAACCTCACAATAAATACTTCAAAGCTGCCAATGGGAAAATAAAGAAGTATTTTCAAAATATCCATGGCTAGCTAAATCTCTCTCTTTCTATTCTTCTGTTAAGGGTCACAGTTCGTCGTAGGTTGTTCACCCCTCCTTTGGCTTATCGACGAGTATGCTCTACACTTGCCTCGTACAGAGGATCCTGTGTATCAGAAATTCAAATACACTAGGTTTAGATCATAGTCTTAGTTTCCTCCCGTATATCAAATTCCAGAGTCAGTTTCCAAAGACATTGTTCATCCTCGTTAATACCCAGGGTGTGGCTCCAGTTTAGGGTGGTATGTGTAATGGTTACTCCTCTAGTATCAAGTATATAGGGTAGAAACCCGAGCATGCAAGATCTTGATCTATTCTAAGTTAGATCGGATCCCAAAGTGGCAGGTTAAGTTCCTGCAATGCTCTGGTGTAACAGGATTCCATTGAATTCTTAGGCATGATCATCAAAGATGGTCACTACCATCTAGGTCCACATATTACACAAGAACTCATGCACTTTACAGATCAACACTTATCCAAAAGCAGATTCAGTAGTTTCTCGGGATAATCAATTATCTCAGAGATTTTTTTCCTCATATAGTGGTCCACACTTCACAGCTGTCAAAAATGCTAAAAAAGAATGCCCCACTTTGGGGACCAGAGCAGACCACAGCAGTTTAGAAGCTAAAGCAGATGACATAGCATCTACTACCTCTAAGGATTCCAACTGTCAGACAATGCCTATTGCAGACAGATGCTGGTGTGAATCCCACATTGAAACATTAAGGAGGAAACTTAATTTTGAAGTTTCAACTACCCAAGAAAGTTCTAATGTGAGGTACAAGCTTCTAACTTGGATATAATATAATCAACCTAACAAACTCGCTTAAGCATTTATCATAAGAATAATAATAAGAATAAGGTATAATAATATAATGACATAAAATAATATTGTAGAGATATTAGAAATTTTAGAAATTACTAAAGATAATTATGAAAGGATAAATCAATAATTAGAGCTAATAGTGACATAAGTGATGATGCAATAAGAAATGTTGTAGAGATTTAGAATTCTAGAAATTTCTAAGATATTTATAAAGAAATAAATCTTTATCATTAATTAAGTGCTAGGTGGCAAAATCCTAAGCATTCTAGAAATCACCAAGATATTTGTAGAGAAATAAATCTCCACCATTAATCAAATGATGTGGTGGTAAAATCCTAACCACTCATGGGTCTTAGGAAACTCTATAAATACCCCTTAGCCCTTACATTTCTCCATAAACCCTAGAAATCCCATATTGTCCCATTCTAAGCCAAAGCATCCCTAGTAAAGAAATTCTCAATTTAGGAAGGAAGGTTTAGGGGAACCAAAGAAAAACAGGTAAGTAACACTTCACTTCAACTACAATGTAAGGGAAATATATTTAATTAGCTTAAAGTAATAATTCTCTTATGTTAGGTTTAGTCCTAAATAATCTCTTGTCTTATAATGACTATTATTGTGGTTTGATTAATTATTATTAAATCCCAATGGCTGGCTCTGCCGCCTACATCATGATATCATCCTCATATGACTGGCTATGCTGCCTAGGATGTGATTGGATGGTCGGTAATGCGGCCTAACATGTGATGCTCTTATTTTATTATGCCATGGTTGGCACTGCCGCCTAAATTATGATGTTGGTATAACTCTGTACATGGTCGGCACTGCCGCCTATGTTATATGTTATAGTTTCATGTTGTGCTTTATTATATATTTAGAGGATTTATATGCTGTGACATAAGTTGCATTGATCTCATGCATTTCACGAGTGATTTGTTAAATAGGCATTTTAATGATTTTAAAGAAAAGGGGTTGCTGTACTACTAGGTGGCAAGCATTCATAAAGAAGGCAAACCCTCTAAGCTAAGAAAAGAGATCCTTTGGGGACGGCAATACGTAACGCCCAACTAATCAATTAATTTAAGACTAAGGGCATGTTATAGAATGCTAGTCTTGTAGTACAATAAACCTAGGGCCCTAACATTGTTCTTTATATTTTAAAGTTTCATGTAAAAGGTTTAGCACTTATTTTATAAAGTCATTCATAGGCATGATACATAATACATGCATTCAAGTGTTTGCTTACTGGGCATTTGCTCAGGTAGTCCTTACATTGCAGGAACTGAGTAGCAAAAGCTGACGCTAAGTCTCTACTAAGGCGAGGTGCATATGGAAATAACAGACCTTGGGTTGCACAACGGGCTTAACTATGTTCCTACCTAAGCATAAATACAATAAGCGTGTTTATGGAAATAGTTGTGACTTTTGTAACAAGTTTTTTTTGTGTGACAAACCCTTTTATATAGTTTTATGTAACAAATCTTTTTGTTCAATATTTATAAAATGCTTATTTTGAAATTGTTTCTTCAAAATACTTAATGTTACTTTAGGCACAAACATAAAAGTGGGGTGTTACATCTAAACAGATTTAAGACACACAACCTTGACCCAACGCTTAAGTAAACATGAACCAAAGGTATAGAGAAGGATATTGACGCCACACTCAAGATTTAGATGAGAAGGTGAGTGATAAGTCTAAATTCTTGATAAGTTCACTAGTTCTCAAAAGAACCAAAGAAAGAATAATTCTTTCAAATTCAAATAACATTAATCTCTAATTATCTTACATAGCAAGGTTGCTGAGTTTAAATAGGCCAATAGAGACCTAAAAATTTGAAAAAGATTAAATGTCTAGTTGTTGTGGAACTTATCAATTTAAAAGAGATTAAATGTATAGTTCAAGTCGAACTAGTTCTCTTTAACTAGTTAAAGAGATTAAAGGAGTCGTTGAAATTCCCAAGTCTGAGCATGCTATAATGAATTGGTCATAACTCCTTCGAGAGAACTCCAAATCTAACTCTGTAAAATTCTTTCGAATGATATCTTAATTATATTTCCAACGGTATATAGCTTGCAAATTAATTCCAGCTCAATCAATACCAGTTTTATTCCAAAATTGACCTTTCTGCATTTGATCCGAATTGTGTATTTGGCTGCCTAATAGCTTGAATAAAGCCCACAACGCCTTGACATCTCTTCAAGCCCAATTCATGATGTCTTACATCTTGAATTGCAGTTTCAATCCATATTTTCTCAATTAATCCATTTAAAGTAGCTTGCATCTTTTTGGCTTTAGCTCTTGTAATTGGGACTTCATGAATGTGCAAAGGGTCACTTGAAACTTTAATGGTATTCTCTTGATAGTTCTCATCATTTCGCCTCTCCTCAAAAGGATTCGTCCCCGAATCTTCACCTACATCAAAAGGAGAAGATCAGAAACATTAAAAGTAGCACTCATATTATACTCACCAGGAAGGTCCAATTTGTAGGCATTGTCATTGATTCGTGCAACCACTTGAAATAGACCATCTCCCCTTCGATGCAACTTTGAATGCCTTTGTGCTTGGAATCTCTCCTTTCTCATATGCACCCAAACCCAATCTCCAGGCTGAAAAACCATTTGCTTACGTCCTTTGTTGGCTTGAGTAGCATATTGTTCAGTCCTCTTTTCTATGTTGTGTCGTACTTTCTCCTGCAATTGCTTAACAAATTCAGCTTTCTTTTTACCATCCAAACTAGAAAGCTTATCAACAGGTAACGACAATAAATCCAAAAGAGTTAATGGATTAAAACCATATACAATCTCAAATGGTGAAAATTTAGTAGCTGAATGGACAATTCTATTGTAAGCAAATTCAACATGTGGCAAACATTCTTCCTAAGTTTTCAAATTCTTTTGAATAATGGCACGCAACATCGTGGACAATGTTCTATTTACAACCTCAATTTGTCCATCAGTTTGTGGATGACAAGTAGTAGAAAACAAAAGTTTAGTACCCACTTACCCTACATAGTTTTCCAAAAGTGGCTCAAGAACTTAGCATCTCGATTTGAAGCTATGCTCCTTGGTACTCCATACAATCTGACTATTTCCTTGAAAAACAAATTAGCTATGTTTGTTGCATCATTAGTTTTGTGACATGGAATGAAATGTGCCATCTTTGAAAACCTATCAACAATAACAAAAACAGCATCCTTTCCCTTTTTTGACCTAGGTAAACCCAAAATAAAGTCCATAGAAATGTCAACCCAAGGTTCGCTAGGTATAGGTAAAGATTTATACAATCCATGGGGTAAAGCTCTAGACTTAGCATGTTTACAAGTGATACACTTCTCACATATTCTTTCAACATCACGTTTCATATGTGGCCAAAAAAAGTGTTCTTTTAAAACATCTAAAGTTTTTGCAATGCCGAAATGTCCCATTAAACCTCCCCAATGAGCTTCATGCACAAGCAATTCACGCAAAGAACTATATGGCACACACAATTTGTTCTCTCTAAACAAGAACCCATCGTGCCTATAGAACTTTCCAAATGCAGCTTTTTCACAAGCATTAAACACATTAGCAAAATCAAGATCATTAACATATAATTCTTTAATGTACTCAAATCCTAACAACTTTGTATTTAATGCAGAGATAAGTGCATACCTTCTCGATAATGCATCAGCCACCACATTCTCCTTACCTTGTTTGTATTTGATCACATAAGGAAATGGCTTAATGAATTCAACCCATTTGGCATGTCTCTTATGCAACTTACCTTGTCCTTTCAAATGCTTTAAGGACTCATGATCAGTGTGTATGACAAACCCTTTAGGTAGAAGATAATATTGCCAAGTTTCCAATGCTCTCACTAATACATACATTTCCTTATCGTAAGTAGGATAGTTTAGGGCTGCGCCACTCAATTTCTCACTAAAATAAGCAATTGGACGACACTCTTACATCAAAACAGCTCCAATACCTATACCTGAGGCATCACACTCAATTTCAAAAGTTTTAGTAAAATTGGGTAAATTGCAGAAACCAATTTCTCCTTAATTAGATTAAATGCCCTTTTTTGTTCACTACCCCACTTAAATCCCACGTGTTTCTTAACAATTTCAGTTAAAGGTGCAGCAAGGGTGCTAAAATCCTTCACAAATCTTCTATAAAAACTAGTCAAACCATGAAAACTTCTTACCTCACTTACGCTTTTAGGTGTAGGCCATTCCTTAATAGCCTTTACCTTTTCTTCATCAACCTCAATTCCTTTAGCACTTACAACATAACTAAGAAAAACAATCTGATTTGTACAAAAAGCACACTTCTTCAAATTAACATACAACTTTTCCTTCCTTGAAACAATCAATACACTTTGCAAATGCTCAACGTATTCTTCTAGACTTTTGCTATAGATCAAAATATCATCAAAATAGACAACTACAAACTTACCAAGAAAAGCATGCAAAACATGGTTCATTAATCTCATAAAAGTGCTAGGTGCATTAGATAACCCAAATGGCATTACTAACCACTCATATAAACCATATTTTGTTTTAAAAGCAGTTTTTCACTAATCTCCCTCTCTAATCCTAATTTAATGATATCAACTTTTAAGATCTATTTTGCTAAACACACAAGAACCATACAATTCATCAAGCATGTCATCAAGTCTAGGAATGGATGTCGATACTTTACAGTGATTTTATTAATCGCACGACATTCAACATACATCCTCCATGTTTCATCTTTTTTGGGCACTAGTAGAATTGGTATCGCATATGGACTTATGCTCTCCTTCACATATCCCTTTGCCAAGAGTTCTTCAACCTGCCTTTGAAGCTCCTTTGTCTTTTCGGGGTTACTTCTATAAGCGGGTCTATTAGGAATGGTAGCTCCAGAAAGAAAGTCGATTTGATGCTCAATTCCCCTAATAGGTGGCAAACCATTAGGGACTTCATTTGGAAACACATCATCAAAGTCCTGCAAAAGAGTCACAATAGCACTAGGCAAAAAATAGTTAAGCTCATTAGTATGCAAACAAACCCCTTTGCACAAAAGTACAATGATTAATTGTTTTAAAAAGAAGGCCCTCTTAACCTCTCTCTCTTTTGCAAACAAGTTTACATGTTGCCTTTCTTTTCTCTCAACAATATTTTTTTCTATCTTTCCACTTCCTTTTCTCTCATTCTCTCTTTCTTTTGTGCTCTCATTTTCTTTTTTTGTATCAGTCTCTTTTTGTATTGTCATTTGATCCTTATACACTTGCGTAGGTGTTAAGGGTACAAGAGTGATTTGCCTTTTATTCATTACAAAAGAATATCTATTTAAGTAACCATCATGTGTCACTCGCCTATCATATTGCCAAGGTCGCCCTAAAAGAATGTGTTCAGCATGCATGGGTACTACATCACATACAACCTCATCCTTATATCTCCTAATAGAGAATGAAACCAGCACTTGTTTATTTACTTTAACCTCTCCACGATCATTCAGCCATTGTAACTTATATGGCCTAGGATGTTTCAGAGTTTTCAAATTCAATTTTTCAACTAAACTGGTGCTAGCTACATTAGTACAAATTCCACCATCAATTATCATACTACATACCTTGTCTTTGATATGGCATCTAGTATGAAATATGTTATCACGTTGTACCTCCGCGTCCTCTTTTACTTGCATGTTAAGAGCACGTCTAACAACCATCAATTTACCATCAACAGACATCATCTGATTCACTCTCAGTTTCAACATCACCATCATCCTTCAAGATCATTACTCTCTTATTTGGGCATTGAGATGCAATATGACCTGTCCCTAAACATTTAAAACACTTAATATCTCTATTTCTAGAGCGTTGGGAATTAGATTTACCTTTCCTTTGGTTGCCTCCCTCTTTATGATCCTTGATTGGCTCAATCTTAGGCTTTGAAATAACCTTTTCATCTTTGCTCCATTTTGACTTCCATGAGGAAGATGAACCTAAATTGGGTCTACTGGAGCCCTTTTTTTTAAGTTGTCGTTCCACTTTTATGGCCATGTGAACCATGTCTTCTAATTCAACATAATATTGCAAGTCAACCACATTAGCAATATTTGATTTAAACCATGTAAAAATCTAGCCATAATGGCCTCTCGTTCTTCTTTAATGTTGCCTCGAATCATGATTATTTCCATCTCCTTGTGGTAGTCTTCCACACTTCTGAAGCCTTGTGTAAGACTTTGAAGCCTTTGGTGTAGCTCTCTATAATAATGACTAGGAACAAATCTCCTCCTCATGATGGCCTTCATCTTCTCGTAAGTGTTTATAGGCCTTTCACGGTTTCTTCTCCGACTCAAAACAAGTTGATCCCACCAAATAATAGCATAATTAGTAAATTCAATACCAGCTAGTTTTACCTTTTTCTCCTCAGAGTAATTATGGCAATCCAATACTAGCTCCACCTTTTTTTCCCACTCCAAATAAGCTTCTCGATCATTTTTACCTTGAAAAGAAGGAATTTTCAGTTTGATACTCACCAAATAATGATCTATGCGTCTTGCCCTTCTATCATCTCTTTCACGCATGTCAACGGTGGCCTGATCATCAAAATTATCTAGGTCATCACCATTTTGATCTCCCATGGCAGCACGCCATTGATTATCTCTTATATTAGGAGCTATTGGTTGTTGCCCCTTTTGTAGATTAGCTATGGCAGTGTCTTGCCTTTCCAATTGATCATGGATCTCTCCAAACATCAGATTCATGTGCTCAAATTGTTGTTGCATGGCTCTGAGCATGATCGATTGATCTATAGCTTCTTGTTCTTTTGTGATCTGCAAATTAAAGTTAGCAAAAAGACCTCACAACACTCCCTCACGTGTTTCACTTAATTTGATTCACTTAACTCTCGTGTTTAACACGCAAATTGCCTTTTTTTTCCTCTAAGGTTCTCACAAACTATTGCCTTTTACCATACTTAATTCTCTCTTTCAGTTCTTTATTGAACTAAAAACAAAATCAAGAAAAACAAAACAAGTGGCATACCAAACATGCTATTCCAGCACATTAACAAAGAATTAAGAGGACACAAAGAACAAAAAAGAAATTGAAGAAAGGAAAACAAGCAAGTAAAGGAACACAATTGATATTGATGAAAGTAGGAATACTTGAATCTTTTTGCAATCTTTTTTTTTTGCTGTAAGTTTTTTTTTTTTGCTGTACATTTTTTTTATAATCAAAATAAATAAGACATTCAAACCTGATTAGAAACTTGCTTTGATACCAAATGGTGTGATTCCCACATTGAAACTTTAAGGAGAACACTTAATTTTAAAGTTTCAACTGTCCAAGAAAGTTTTAAATAGATTTAACACAAAACCTTGACCCAATGCTTAAGCAAAAATAAACCAAAGGTATCGAGAAGGATATTGACGCCACAAGAATGCAAATTCTTGATAAGTTCACTAGTTCTCAAAAGAACCAAAGAAAGAATAATTCTTTCAAATTCAAATAACATTAATCTCTCAATTGTCTTACATAGCAAGGTTGCTGAGTTTAAATAGGCCAATAGAGACCTAAAATTCCAAAAAGATTAAATTCTAGTTCAAGTCGAACTAGTTCTCCTAATTAGTTAAGGAGCCATTGAAATTCCTAAGTCTAAACATGCTGTAACGAATTGGTCATAACTTCTTCTAGAGAACTCCAAATCTAACTCTGTAAAATTCTTTGGAAAGCTATCTTAATTATCTTTCCAACGGGATATGGCTTGGAAATTAATTCCAAATTAATCAATACCAGTTTTATTCCGAAATTGACCTTTCTGCATTTGATCCGAATTGTGTATTTGGCTGCCCAATAGCTTGAATAAAGCCCACAACGCCTTGACATCTTTTCAAGCCCAATTCATGATGTCTTGCATCTTAAATTGTAGTTTCAATCCATATTTTCTCCATTAATCCATTTAAAGCATCTTGCATATTTTAAGCTCTATCTCTTGTAAGTTCTCATCACTACTATCGGCATTGTCCTTACTACTCTCCATGTTGGTAGCATTTTCCTCACTATCTACCCAAATTTCAATCTTTCACTAGATGATCCAAATTTTTCCAATTTCCCAAAAATTCAAGTTCAAATCCAAGGAGCTGAACAACTTGCAAGTGCAAAGATTGCTACCGTTCATCACCAGTTGATCTATAAACTTCAAGATCATTCACTTGATCTTCTTTCATCCAATGAAGTGAATTTAGATACCCTTCTGATCCTTGCTGAATCTCTAGATATCCCTATTATCATTCAAATCCCTAAACAGATTTGAAGAGCCAATCTTCTCAAGCTTATGCTGCTTAAGTGGATAACAAACTATGAAAACTTTCACTAAAATGCCACTCCCATCCAAACTTCTGAACCCATTTATGAGAAAAAACCTAATAATACTATTCGCCTTCAGTTCAAACCTCCTCCATTAGCCCCCACAGGACCAGCCAGACTATCTTTACCTATTCTATGATTGAACCTATTAATCACCACTCTGAAATTCTTCCTAATGGTAACCCTTTACCTATCTTGTATTTCTCCTCCTAAAGTCTTCCTGTTTATCTAGATAAACTTCATGGCCACTTTATGTGGGATGTTCCCGGCTCAAGCATGTGTGATCCATGTGAAAATGATAATGATGAGTTTGATGACTATTCTTCTAGAAAGAAAAAGAAGGAGGTTATCTTTCCTGGTTGTAAATATTATCGTCCTTATCTCCTTGAGGATGATGATGAACCAGATTATCCACCTTCTTTGCCCCTGTATCACAAAGGACTCAAGTGGATCCTGAAACATCAACCCACTCTTTGTAAGCTACCACCATCAAACCTTCTTGGTTTGTTACCAGCACTTGTACCAGTGTCTTACATGATGTTTTCATCTACCTCTCCACCTGATTACAATAGTGATTTTCCTTCTTTTGAAAAGAGATCAGATCCCGCATATTAAGTGTGCTTTAGACCATTTGTCAACTTTACAATCACCTTAGAGGGCATTTAGAAGAACCAAAACTTTTTGAGGCTGTTCTTAATTGGTAGACTCAAAATGCTAGAGTATAGAATACTTCTCTGACTTCTCTATATACAAAGGTTGACCAGATTGCTCACAGATCTACTGTGGCTGAGAACAAAGTCACATCCATCTCAGATCAGCAAATCTCTACAATGGTCTTCATGGAAAAGTCGATCAACTTGATAGTAATCTTTGAGAAATGATTGCTCAAGGTCAAATGTCTTCTGACTTTGATAAAAAAGAAAGAGAGATTCATTATTTAAAGGCTGAGATTGCTATGATTGATGCTGAAAATCTCCAAAAACAACAGTCTACTCCTACTTTTATTCCAACTATGTCTTTCTTCCCTACAGAACCATATCATCCTCTCAGTTCTATCTATCCTCAACCTCTCAGATCATATAAACCGGGAAAGGTTTTCCCAATGACTCATACTCTGTTTCCTCCTACTAGAAAACCCAAACCTAGACCTCCCAAATGACCTTCACCTCTTCCTGTCTCAATTCCTCCTCTTACTCCTATCTATCCTGAACCCAGACAAACTTCTATTAAGATTCATGAACCAGTTAACCTAGAAATTCTTTCTACTTCAGCGTTACCTCCTTTTATAGAATCACCTTCTCAAGCTGATCAAAAGAAATTTGCTGAAAATTACTTACTGTCAGACCCACCAAATCTAAATAATGATCCTTCAGCAGATGAGTCTCTTTTAATAGATTCTTCAATCTCTTCTATCGAGACTTCTGAGCTCAATTACGGTTCAGATGATTCAGAAAAGAATTTAATAGATATTACTCTCCTTTCTATAGCTGATCATCCTGTTGAGTCTGAAACTATAGACAGAACCTCTAGACGTCCTTTCAGGGAATCTTATATTGATATTTCTTTAGATATTGAAGAAGAATTTGAAAGAGAAAGCTCTCACCCCCTCCTAGGGTTTGAGCTAAGATTGCTTCTGGAAATAGACTATGGTTTACATTTGATGATGTCTCGCCTACTAAATGGCGTGAAAGACTTCAAGAGCTTTCTACTTGGCTAGATTTGCAAATGGTTAAGCCTGGTGCAAAACTCATTATAGTCTTGAAGGAATTCCATGCCTCTGGTAACATTTTTAAACCTAAACTTTTTAGAAATCTTCTCGAGATTGGTTTGATAGTCTTGGGATGAATATAGACAAATTTTCTGTAGTTCATTTAAAGCAACGATGATCTCTCTTACGGACATCAAGTTAATGGATATTCATATGTAATTCCTGTGATTTTAAACATATTCAAACTTCCAAACTTCACAGCATGAAGTCACCACTTACAAGTATCATTAACTCTTTTTCTTCTCCGCCTCAAAATTTTTCCTTAAAGCTTCCACAAAGATTTTTGCACTTTTTTCTACTTGGCTAGATTTGCAAATGGTTAAGTGTTATTCTCTTTTTATAGGCTCTCTCCGAATAGTCTTGGGAATATAGAATGTAGAAGCCAAGTATCTTTTTTCCATAATTCCTTGGTGAACGTACAACTCTTTTTGCCTCTGCTCACAAAGATTACCTCGCAATGAAGTGTTATTCTCTTCAAAAGAATGTCAGCTTTTTTCCATAAGCTTGGTGGAATCAATGATAATACTATGAGCATGTTTTTATTTCCTCTCTCTCTGAGGAACTTCAACCAGAACTCCACAGGTAGATTACAACTGCTCAGCTTAATATCAATACCATGAGTATTGCTAGAATTTTTCAGTTTGCTCTACCTTCACTTAACCATCTGTGTGAACAGAAGAAGTTTTTCATAAATCTAATAAAAGAGAAACCTTCATTCAAAGCTGCTTGTCGAAAGCCTTATCTAGAAATCAAATGTAAAGATAAAAAGTAGTATAACTGTCCTCCCAAAAAGAAGCACCATAGATCTCGCTTCCATAGGAAATCTTAATTTCTATCTTTTTCTCGACGTCATTTCCCTAGACGTTCCAAAAAAATTCATTACTTCAGAAGAAAGAATCCCTCTGAACTTCTTGACAAAAAATAGAAAAAGAGTAGATGTTTTATTTGCAAGAAGTATGGACATTTTACAAAAGATTGTCCACCAAATCCTAAACGTCCTATGCATTTAGTTCAACAACTTCAGTCTCTTCATCATTTTTCTCTTGAAACAGATCAGATTGAACATCTTTACACTGAACAAGAATCTCCTGACCAAGATACAGTTTTTGCTCTTGGTTCATCTGATTCTGAGTTTGAGTCTAGAGAATCTTATGATTTTTCTCTTGAATATTCCTCTATGTTTCAAGTACAGTCTCATCCTTAGTCATTCTCAGTTCAACCTGTTCCCTCAGTGAAAATCCAAATTCTCATGTCAAAATACAGTCGTCCTATATCCCTCATTGCTTTTGTTGATACTGGGGCCGGCACAGTATTTTGAATCTAGCTATTCTCCCTCTAGAAGCTTAGATTGTCTTTGAAACTCATTTTCGTGTAGCTAGTGGTAAAGTCTTTTCTACCCAACTTCGTACAAAAGAACATATCAGAATTCAATTGTTGTGAGGTACAATCTTTTTACTTGGATATAATATAATTAACCTAATAAGCTCTCTTAAGCATTTATAATGATAATAATAATAATAAAGTATAATAATATAATGACATAAGTAATAATGTAACAAGAATTGTAGAGATATTAGGAATTCTAGAAATTACTAAGATATTTATGGAAAGACAAATTAATAATTAAAAGTAATGATGACATAAGCAATGACATAAGTAATGATGTAACAGGAAATGTTGTAGAGATATTATGAATTCTAAAAATTACTAAGATATTTATGAAAAGATAAATTAATAATTAAAAGTAATGATGACATAAGCAATGACATAAGTGATGATGAAATAAGAAATGTTGTAGAGATTTAGAAATTCTATAAATTACTAAGATATTTATAAAGAGATAAATCTTCATCATTAATTAAGTGCCAGGTGACAAAATCTTAGCATTCTAGAAATCACTAAAATATTTATAGAGAAATAAATCTCCACCATTAATCAAATGATATGATTGCAAAATCCTAGCCACTTATGGGCCTTAGAAAATACCCCTTAGCCCTTGCATTTTCCATAGACCTTAGAAATCCCATCTTTTTCCATTCTAAGCCAAAGCATCACTAGTGAAGAAATTCTCAAGTTTAGGAAGGACGGTTTAGGGGAATCAAAGAAAATAGGTAAGTAACAATTCACTTCAACTAGAATGTAAGGACAATATGTTAAAATTAACTTTAAGTAATAATTCTCTTATGCTAGATTTAGTTTTAAATAATCTCTTATTTTATAATGATTATTATTGTGGTGTGATTGTATAACACTCCATCTTTATGATTGTAACTAAAGTGGTTAATCCAAGTGTAACATTAAGTATTTGTAGAAACAATTTCAAAATAAGCATTTTATAAATATTGAACAAAAGGTTTGTTACATAAAACTATATAAAAGAGGTTTGTCACACTAAAAACTTTATTACAAAAGTCACAAACCAATTCCATAAACAAGCTTGTTGTATTTATGCTTAGGTAGGAACACAATTGAGCCCGTTGTGTAACCTAAAGTCTGTTATGTCCATATGCACCTCACCTTGGTTGGGACATGGCGTTAGCTTTTTCCTACTCATTTCTTGCAATTTAAGGACTACGTGAGCTAATGCCCAGTAAGTAAACACTTTATACATATATTACCTATCATGTACATGAATGACTTTATGAAATAAGTGCTAAATCTTTTACATGAAACTTTAAAATATAAAGAACGATGTTAGGGCCCTAGGTTTGTTGTACTGCAAGGCTAGCATTCTATAACATGTCCTTGGGCTTAAATTAATTGATTCGTTGGGCATTACATATCACCGTCCCCAAAGGATCTCTTTTTTTAACTTAGAGGGCTTGCCCTCTTTATGAATGCTTGCCACCTAGTAGTACACCAACCCTTTTTTTTTAATTATTAAAATGCCTATTTATCAAATCACTCGTGGAATGCATGGAACCAATGCAACTTATGCCACAGCATGTAAATTTTCTAAATGTTTAATAAAACATAACATGAAACTAATTTAAGATAACAACATCTAACATAGGCGGCAGTGCCGTCCATACAGAAATTTAAAGAAATAAAATTATAATATAGGCGACAGGGCCGACCATGTAAAGAGTCATAACCACATCATATTTTAAGTGGCAGTGCCGACTATGTAGAGAGTTATACCAACATCATAATTTAGGCGGCAGTGCCGATCATGACATGATAAAATAAGAGCATCACATATTAGGCGGCATAGCCGACCATCCAATTAAGAAAGTATTAAGCATAACATCCTAGGTGGCATAGCCGGCCATATGAGGATGATATCATGATGCAGGCAGCATAGCCAACCATGTGGGATTTAATAATAACCAATCACACCACAATAATAATCATTATAAGATAAGAGATTATTTAGAAATAAACCTAGCATGAGAGAATTATTACTTAAAGCTAATTTAATATATTATCCTTACGCAGTTGAAGTGAAGTGTTACTTACCTGTTTTCTTTGATTCCACTAAATCTTCCTTCCTAAACTTGAGAATTTATTCACTAGTAATGCTTTGGCTTAGAATGGAAAAAGATGAGATTTCTAAGGTTTATTGAAAATACAAGGTTTAAGGGGTATTTATAGAGTTTCCTAAGGTCTATGTGTGGCTAGGATTTTGCCACCATATCATTTGATTAATGGTGGAGATTAATTTTTTCATAAATATCTTGGTGATTTCTAGAATATTAAGATTTTGCCACTTAGCACTTAATTAATGGTGAAGATTTATCTCTTTATAAATATCTTAGTAATTTCTAGAATTTCTAAATCTCTACAACATTTCTTATAACATCATCACTTATGTCATTGCTTATGTTATCATTATTAATTTATCTTTCCATAAATATCTTAGTAATTTCTAGAATTCCTAATATCTCTACAACATTTCTTGTTGCATCATCACTTATGTCATTGCTTATGTCATCATTAGCTTTAATTATTAATTTATCCCTTTATAAATATCTTTAGAAATTTCTAGAATTTTTGATATCTCTACAACATTATTTATGTCATTATATTATTATACATTATTATTATGATAAATGCTTAAGGGAGTTTGTTAGGTTAATTATATTATATTCAAGTAAGAAGATTGTACCTCACAGATTGGCGATTATTAAATCCCACATAGCTGGCTATGTCGCCTACATCATGATATCATCCTCATATAGCTGGCTATGCTGCCTAAGATATTATGCTTATTACTTACTTGATTGGATGGTCGGCTATGCCGCCTAATATGTGATGCTCTTATTTTATCATGCCATGGAATGCTACCTAAAATATGATGTTGTTATTACTCTTCACATGTTATTACTCTTTACATGGTTGGCCCTGCCGTCTATATTATAATTCTATTTCTTTAATTTTTGTATGGACGGTGCTGCTGCCTATGTTAGATGTTGTTGTCTTAAATTACTTTTATGCTTTGCTTTATTATATATTTGGAAAATTTATATGCTATGGCATAAGTTGCATTGGTCTCATGCATTCATGAGTGATTTGATAAAAAGGTATTTTAAAGAATTTGAAGAAAGAAAGGGTTGTTGTACTATTCGATGGTAAGCATTTATAAAAAGGGCAAGCCCTCTAAGCTAAGAAAAGAGATCCTTTGGGGACGGTGATCTGTAACGCCCAACAGATCAATTAATTTAAGCCCAATGGCATGTTATGGAATGTTAGCCTTATAGTACAACAAACCTAGAGCCTTAACATCGTTCTTTGCATTTAGAAGTTTCGTGTAAAAGATTTAGCACTTATTGTAACACCCCAAATCTAACACGTGCAGAGCACATGAGAGAAGGAGGTTACTCGCAAAACATAATCTCTACTCATAAATACCAAACTGGTATACCTCAAATTCTTATAAGAATAATCCACAAGTCACAAGTCACATAAAATAACAAAGTCTCAAAACCCAAATTACAAGTTCATCATCGAAATAAACTTAAAAAAAACATAAGTCTATGCTTCTTCTTCTAATTCAAATAGGGAACAAAAATGAAAATCTCTAACTTCATGGCTAGGCACACCTCTCAAAGGAATTTAATCTGCAAAAAAAATGACGAGGGGTGAGCTGTCAACTCAGTAAGTAAAACTATTCCTAACACACTAGGACTATCGATACCCAAAAAAATAAATTGCAAGCCTTCTTTGAGCAAAGTATATTTCATAAATCCATAAGTTTCACAAAAACTATATTTCATGATGAAGTAACGTATTTCAATTAGATAATGTAAATCGATAAGAATTCAGAATATCAAAAACTAAGTTACTTATTAAGGCAAATCATATTCACATGTACAGAAAATGAAACGTTAGCTCATGTCATATAGTATCACCTGTAGTCCCGGTGACTCGGCCTAGATAGAATAAGAATCAGAATATTGTGTGCACATTCAAAACTTATACCCAGTATTGGTCTAGATAGATATATCGTGTATTACGATCAGAATCAGAATCAAAATAACTATGGACAATGAGCCAAAACATTAAGAATCTTATAATCATCAATAACTGAAATCACACATGAGTACCAAACATTCGTATCAGAATCATAAAAGTCTATAAAAATAATTTAGGCTTGCAAATTGATTTACAAATAAAATCATAATGAGAAGTCATGTCACCAAAATAATTTACATATTGAAAGACATTTATAAAATATTTTATTGCTACCAAAATCCTTTAATTTCTAAATAGTATAAAATTCTTATAATAATATCAAAATACTTATACCTATCTAGTATATTAGGAATGAAGTTACTTACCTCAATATGAGAATCTTGAACTACACACCTCTAAATCCCTAAGAGTCCTCAACACCTTAACAAATACAAAACATAATTATTAATAACTCACTCTAAGAATCTGCCTTTATAATTCATTCCTGTACAGGTCTGATCTCAGAATTTTAACTCTTAATCTAAACTTCAGAATGACATAATATTCTACAAAACTATTCTGAACATCCATCCGTATCTCATATAAAATTTTGAAGAGGATCCGAGATCAAAAACATTTTTAAAACTATTTATTTCTCAACAATTTCAAAACTGTTTTCTCATAACCTTAACTGAACAGAACCGTTTCAGAGAATTTTATAAAATGAAATAGTTATTAGAAAATTATGACATTAAAACTGCAAATACTATACACGTATCTTAACATCCATATAAAATTTCATAATTTTCCGAGTTCATTTGATAGTGAAAATAATTCTGTAAACCCAATCGCACTGCTGGAATCGCAGTTTTCCAGTGCAGTGGTTTCTAATTCGAAAATACATATTAAATTGAAAATGAAATCAAATTTGATTAAATAAAATTTATTAAGGAGGCTCTATATGTCTCTTTTCCAGAATATGAATTTATAATAAAAATTCGTTCACAAAACATCAGTTTAAAAATAAAGATATCATGCTGTCCTGAATCATCCTATATTATGCCAAGGGTTGATTAACCAAACTCCTAATTAATCAAAACACTAAATAAAACCTAAACACATCATATGTCATGCATCAAGATCTATAAAAAAAAAATCTAAAATCATGCCAAATATAACCCCTAAATAGAATGATTTATAAGAGATTCTTGAAGGAAATAAGGAGGGTATACATACTGTTTGCTTTGATTGAATCCTACGATTTGAGTGAAGAAAAATTATGAACAATTGATAAGAGAGGAAACAAGAATATCATAAGCTTTTAGGGTTATGAAAAAGGGAGATAAAAGATGAATTTATAGGGAATGGAATCTTGAAAAAATAACCTTTTATTCTAAAACTATCTTCTAAATAACCCCTATTAATAACTTAATACTCTTTTCTACCATTTTCTAATAAAAAGGCCTCCATAAATCTTAGTGAAAGCCCAAATTCCATAAGGAATTCTTTTTTTTTTTTTGGCGTTACAAATCCTCCCCTCCTAATAAAAATTTTGTCCTCGAAATTAGAAGATTACCTTATACAAAAATGAGTTGAGGATACTTTTCTAACATTTCTGCTTCTCTCTCCCATGTGGTTTCTTCAATGGCATGGTTTATTCATCGTACCTTCACTAGAGGAATAACTCTATTCCTTAATACTTGTTTTTTTCGATCAACAATCTCAATAGGCTGCTCCTCATATGACATGTCTTTAGATATCTGAATTGGTTGATAGTCTACCACATGTGAAGGGTCTGTGATGTACTTTCTTAACACAGACACATGGAATACACTGTGAAGTCTAGATAGACTTGGTGGTAAAGCCATACGATAGGCCACTGGACCAATTAAAAATGTCTTTTGACTAAGCTTCCCTTTCTTCCCAAATCTAAACACCCCTTTCCATGGCGATACCTTCAAGAAAACAAAGTCTCCTTTTTCAAATTCTAACTCTCGTCTTTTATTTATATCTTCACGAATTTTAATCAACTTGACCTTGTCAGTTCTACCAATGTCGCTTTCTTTCACCAATCTGATCCCAACAAATTAGGGACCTTTCTTCCAATTTTGGTGCCATGCTAATACTCGAATGGAAGCTATTGTTATAAGCAAATTGATCAACATAACTAACAAGCTAATCAAGTTTGTTCCTTTCAGATTGTCCATCCGTCTATGGATGGAAGTAGTGCAAATCTCAATTTCGTCCCCAACTCTTTATCTAGCCCAAAATCTTGAAGTGAACAGTGGATCTCTATCTCACTATTGACACTCCATGAAGCCTTACTATCTCCTTAATAAATAATTTAGCAAATGAGTTTTTATGGTCCCCTCCTAGAACGAGGTAATCTAGAGATGAAATCTATGGTAATGTGTTCCCATTTCCATTAAGGAATTGGTAGCATTTGTAAAGTTCCTGCTGGTCTTTGATGTTCGATTTTCACTTGTTGACAAACTAAACATCGAGACACAAAATCAACAATATCTCCCTTCATATTCCTCCACCAAAAAGTCTACTTTAGATCATGATACATCTTAGTACTACCAGGATGTATACTATAAGATGCTTCATATGTTTCTTTTAAGATTTCTACCCTTAACTCTTAGTTTGCTAGCACACATAACCTTTGCCCCAACCATAATACATCTCTATTGTCAAGTCTGAATCCGGGTTTATGTCTTTTATTTACATCTTCACGAATTTTATTGAGTTCTATGTCGTTCCCTTAGGCTACCTTAATTTTATCAGTTAAAGTAGGTTGGACTATTAACTAAGCTAACAAGTTTGTTTGCCCATGGGTAACAACCTCAATCCTATATCTCCTCAAGTCCTCTACCAAATGAGTTTGTATGGTGATAAGATGAGCCATGCACCCAGACGATTTCCTACTCAAGGGATCTGCTACCACGTTTGCCTTACCTGGATGGTAATTAATAGAGCAGTCGAAATCCTTCACCAACTCTAACCATCTTCTCTGCCTCAAATTCAATTCCTTTTGAGTAAATAAGTACTTCAAACTCTTATGATCAGTAAAGATCTCACAAGTCTCCCCATACAAGTAGTGTCTCCAGATCTTTAAGGCAAACACTATAGCAAGACCCAAATTTCCAAATTTGGATAATTTCATTCGTGACTCTTTAACTGCCTAGAGGCATATGCTATAACCTGACCATGCTGCATTAAAATGCAACCCAAGCCCTTTCTAGAAGCATCATTGTAAATCACAAAACCTCCACCTTCAGATGGGAGAGTTAAAATAGGGGCAGATACCAAAAGACTCTTGAGCTCTTGAAAGCTCTTTTCACATGCCTCATCCCGAGTGAACTTCACGTCCTTCTTAGTCAAATTAGTCAATGGTGCTGCTATACTAGAAAATCCTTTCACAAAGTGCCTATAATAACCTGCCAATCCCAAGAAACTTCTTACTTCAGTCACACTAGAAGGTCTTTCCCAATTCACAATTACCTCCACTTTCGCTGGATCTACCGAAATACCATTTTTTGTCACTATATGCCCCAGAAACGTCACACAATCAAGCCAAAACTCATATTTCTTAAACTTTGCAAACAATTTCTTTTCCCGTAATATATCCAACACAATCCTCAGGTGTGTCTCGTGCTCCTCCTTACTCCTAGAGTAAACCAATATGTCATCAATAAAGACAATAACAAATTGGTCAAGATATGGTTGGAAGATCCTATTCATTAAGTCCATGAATGCTGTGGGAGCATTAGTTAACCCAAAAGGCATAACTAAGAACTCGTAGTGTTCATAACGAGTTCAAAAAGTTGTCTTCAATACATCCTCACTTCTGATTTTCAATTGATGATAACCAGATCGTAAATCAATTTTTGAAAACACAGCTGCACCCCGTAATTGATAAAAAAGATCATCAATTCGAGGAGGGGGTATTTATTCTTGACAGTAACCATATTCAGTTGTCGGTAATCGATACACAATCTCATTGAACCATCTTTCTTCTTTACAAACAAAATAGGAGCACCCCAAGGTGACACACTAGGACGGATAAAACCCTTATCAAGTAACTCTTGTAGCTAAACCTTCAGTTCTTTCAACTCAAGAGGTGCCATCCGATATGGTGCCTTAGAAATAGGGGTAGTACCAGGAACTAGTTTTATAGTAAACTCAACCTCTCGATCTGGGGGTAATCCAGGAAGATCTTCAGAAAAAACATCAATAAATTCCCTTACAACAGGTATGTCTTCAATGCATACCCCTTCAAAATGATCAACAATTACAAATGCTAAAAATCCTCCCCACCCATTCTTTAGCATTTTTGCTGCCTTAACCATAGAAATCAAACCCCTATAATTTCTATGATTCCCTTGAAAATGAAATTCTTCTTCGCCAAGTAGGCGAAAAATAATTTCCTTAGCAAAATAATTTATTGAGACATGGTAGGGCCCTGACCAATCCATTCCCAAGATCAAATCAAAATCATGAATTGCTATGGGTAGGAGATCAACAAGAAATTCCTTATCACACAATCTGATTACACATGACTTATAGACATGATCTATTAACTGACAATCTCCCATAGGGGTACTAATTGTCACGTGAATTTCTAGTGGTGTACTAGGCACATTAGCATAACCAGCAAACACACAAGACACAAAAGAATGTGTAGCACCAGGATCAAAAAGAACTTTGGCTTCTTTAGAGAATAAAGACAATGTATCTGACACTACGTCATTTGACACCTCAGCATCTTTCTCTGTCAGCGCAAAGACACGCCCTTGCACCTTTGGTTTCTTCCTCTGCCCTTTATTAGAGGGGGCATTCGCAGTCTTGTTTCGTCTCTTTGGGCAATCCATAATCCTATGCCCAGTTTCTCCACAAGCAAAACAGGCTTTAGTTTTCCAATTGCATTCACCAGGATGCCTTCTTTTACAATGTCGACAAATGGGGTAGTTCTTCCAAGTGGTGTCATCATGAACACCCTTATTATTCCATTTGTTTCCTCCACTAATATGTTTCTGGGACTGAGTGCTTGCCTATAAGAATTTCCATTTCGTGGTCCACCTTGTCGATCCTTTTTATTTCTTGGTCCTTTAAAACTTGTGCCTCAAGAATATCCTTCTTCGCAAGAATTGCTCGGTCCACTAAATTAGCATAGTTATTAATCTTAAGTATGGTTAATCGCCCTTTAGTATTAGGACATAACCCTTCCAAAAACTTCTTACACTTACTACCCTCATTAGCAACCAAGGTGAGAGCAAAACGAGAGAGGGTAGTAAATTATTCCTCCTACTCCGCAACAGACTTTGCTCCTTGAGTCAGTTTTAAGAAGTCAGCCTCCATTTGATGTTGAACTCGTTCAGGAAAATACTTTTCATGGAAGGCCTCTAGAAATAACTCCCAATGAATGGGTGCATCTTGAACTCATCCCTCAAGAGACGGGATTTGGCATCCCACCAGTGGTCTGCCTCACCTTGAAGGATAAATGAGGCCAATATCACCCTCTGATCATCATTACAACCCATAGCCATAAATATCTTCTCCATCTGCTTTAGCCATACCTCTGCAATCATGGGATCAGCACTTCCCTAAAAGGTAGGTGGTCCCAACTTCTTAAATCGTTCTAAGTTCATAACTCCTTGATCTTTTGGGCCACCTTGCCTTTCAACTGGCCCATTCTCCTGTGCTCCAACTCTACCTCTAGCCATATCTTGTATCAGCCTACTCTGCTGTTCCATCAACCTAATCATAGTACGCATGATAGGATTTCCTTCATTAACCATCTCGCGCAAGCTTGGGTCAACGTCATCAGGGACGCCTAACACATTCCTCGAGCTAGAGGCATTCCTAACACTTCCCCTACGTGACATCTCTTGACTATAATGCAAAGAATGAAAATGAATCAATAACTAAAACGGTAAATAATTTATAGCTAAGGGTCGTACTGGCGCGCAAAGTACTATCTAAGTGGTATAACCAAAAACAAAATTAGTGATTGACAACAAAAACAAACAAATATTTCATTCCACGACAATACCAAAAATTCTATATCAAGAGTCATTATAAAGTTATAAACCACCAGAAAGGAAATAAATAAAAGAAATGACCAATATAGAATCACTAATTATAACCGATTACTCATCGATTTAGAGATCATTTCTCTTTATTAAACGCAACAAAATCTATAAAGTCTCATGCTTTCCTTCTACAGCCCCAAGGTTCATAAGCTCACTTAATCGATTGGGGAAAGGATCTAACTCTACTTTTCTTTCTTTAGTCGTGACTCTAACTGTCTCAATTTCCTTAGGAGTTCCATCAGGTAGTTTATCTAGACCTGGAGATACTCGTCTTTTATTATAGCAAGGCTTAAATCGAGACCCTGTCTAATATAGACGACGTATTACAAGCCTATTTTTGTTAGCTCCCTTGCCATAAACACTTAGTCCCCGTATAGCCTCATTGAGCCTTTTTCTTGAAGCTCCAGGTCCTGGAGGAGTATCGACATAGACCTCTTTTCTCTTTTTCAGTCTATCATCCATTCGCTCCTTATGAAGTCTTCTAAGGTCTTTAACAAAAACTCTACCTAAGATAAATTGTTCGGTCCTGTCAATTTCTGTCCATCTCTTATTCTTAGCACTTTTCATACCCATACTGTTCCTCATCGTGTCTATAAAATAAAAGTGATCAATTCTATTAGACGATTTGATTAAACCTTAAAAGAAAGTCTACAGAATCCTAACCTAGGCTCTGATACCACAATTGTAACACCCCAAATCTAACACGTGCAGAGCACGTGATAAAAGGAGGTTACTCACAAAACATAATCTCTACTCATAAATACCAAACTGGTATACCTCAAATTCTTATAAGAATAATCCACAAGTCACAAGTCACATAAAATAACAAAGTCTCAAAACCCGAACTACAAGTTCATCGTCGAAATAAACTAAAAAAAAACATAAGTCTATTTTTCTTCTTCTTATTCAAATAGGGAACAAAAATGAAAATCTCTAACTTCATGGCTAGGCACACCTCTCAAAGGAACTTAATCTGCAAAAAAATAATGACGAGGGGTGATCCGTCAACTTGGTAAGTAAAACCATTCCTAACACATTAGGTCTATCGATACCAAAAAAAATATATTGCAAGCCTTCTTTGAGCAAAGTATATTTCATAAATTCATAAGTTTCACAAAAATTATATTTCATGATGAAGTAACATATTTCAATTAGATAATGTAAATCGATAAGGATTCAGAATATGAAAAACAAAGTTACTTATTAAGGCAAATCATATTCACATGTACAAAAAATGATAAGTTAGCTCATGTCACATAGTGTCACCTATAGTCTTGGTGACCCTACCCAGACAGAATTAGAATCAGAATATTGTGTGCACATTCAGAACTTATACCCAGTATTGTTCCAGACAGATATATCGTGTATTACGATCAGAATCAGAATCGGAATAACTATGGACAATGAGCCAAAACATTAAGAATCTTATAATCATCAATAGCTGAAATCCCACATGAGTACCAAACATTCGTATCAGATTCAGAAAAGTCCATAAAAATAATTTAGGCTTGCAAACTGATTTACAAATAAAATCATAATGAGAAGTCATGTCACCAAAATAATTTACATATTGAAAGACATTTATAAAATATTTTATTAAAAGAATTCATATTTAAAAACATTCTCATAAACTGATTTTGCTACGAAAATCCTTTAATTTCTAAATAGTATAAAATTCTTATAATAATATCAAAATACTTATACCTATCCAATATACTAGAAATGAAGTTACTTACCTCGATATGAGAATTTTGAACTACACACCTCTAAGTCCCTAAGAGTCCTCAACACCTTAACAAATACAAAACATAATTATTAATAACTCACTCTAAGAATCTGCCTTTATAATTCATTCCTGTACAGGTCTGATCTCAGAATTTTAACTCTTAATCTAAACTTCAGAATGACATAATATTCTACAAAACTATTCTGGACATCCATACGTATCTCATATAAAATTGTGAAGAGGATCCGAGATCAAAAACATTTTTAAAACTATTTATTTCTCAACAATTTCAAAACTGTTTTCTCATAACCTTAACCGAACAGAACCGTTTCAGAGAATTTTATAAAATGAAATACTTATTAGAAAATTATGACATTAAAACTGCAGATACTATACACGTATCTTAACATTCATATAAAATTTCATAATTTTCCGAGTTCATTTGATAGTGAAAATAATTCTGTAAACCCGATCGCACTGCTGGAATCGCAGTTTTCCAGTGCAGTGGTTTCTAATTCGAAAATACATATTAAATTGAAAATGAAATCAAATTTGATTAAATAAAATTTATTAAGGAGGCTCTATATGTCTATTTTCCAGAATATGAATTTCTAATAAAAATTCGTTCACAAAACATCAGTTTAAAAATCAAGATATCATGCTGTCTAGAATTATCCTATATTATGCCAAGGGTTGATTAACCAAACTCCTAATTAATCAAAACACTAAATAAAACCTAAACACATCATATGTCATGCATCAAGATCTATAAAAAAAAATCTAAAATCATGCCAAACATAAATCCTAAATAGAATGATTTACAAGAAATTCTTAAAAGGAATAAGGAGGGTACACATACTGTTTAATTTGATTGAATCCTAGGATTTGAGTGAAGAAAAATTATGAACAATTGATAAGAGAGGAAACAAGAATATCATAAGCTTTTAGGGTTATGAAAAAGGGAGATAAAAGATGAATTTATAGGGAATGGAATCTTGGAAAAATAACCTTTTATTCCAAAACTATCTTCTAAATAACCTTTATTAATAATTTAATACTCTTTTCTACCCTTTTCTAATAAAAAGGCCTCCATAAATCCTAGTGAAAGCCCAAATTTCATAAGGAATTCTTTTTTTTTTTTGGCGTTACACTTATTTCATAAAGTCATTCATGTGCATGGTAAGTAATACATGGATCAAGTGCTTACTTACTGGGCATTAGCTCACGTAGTCCTTACATTGCATAAACTTAGTAGGAAAAAACTGATGCCAAGTCCCAACCAAGGCAAAGGGCATATGGACATAACAGACCTTGGGTTATGTAACAGGCTCAACTGTGTTCTTATCTAAGCATAAATCCAACAAGCTTGTTTATGGAATTGGTTGGTGACATGTTACTAAGAGAATCATTAACTTTTGAATTTAACAGACCTTTTATATAGATTTGTTTATTTAACAAACTTCTTATGTTCTATATTTATAAAATACTTATTTTGAAATTGTTTCTACAAATACTTAATGTTACACTTGGTTTAACCACTTTAGTTACAATCATAAAGGTAGAATATTCCAATTGTTCCTAAAACTTATTGTTTAGATCCAGTCTTCCAGACAGAGATCTACTTTTGGGCTTTAATATCCTATTTAAGGTAGAAAAAGTCCAAATCCTTCCTACTGGACTTAGGTTCCAGTCCATGTTTCAGCCTTATACAAATAAGCTTAAACTATACTATTTGGTCCATTCTCTTCCTGATTACCAAGATATTATGACCCAATTACTTCGATTTTGTTTAACCAATCATTTGACTTTTGACCATCTCAGTCCATTATGGAAAAATCTAGCTCACTTCATAAAGGTTCCTTTCAAGCTCAATGAAAATGTGAATCCTACAAAATCCACCCATCCGGGTATTCCACCCTTAGAACTTCTTTTGGCCCAAACAGAATATGCTGAACTTTTGGCCCAAGACCTGATTGAACCTACCTCTTCCCAATAGGCTTGTCAAGCTTTTTATGTCAATAAAAGATCTGAAACTTTATATGGGAAAAAGCATTTAGTAATTGATTATCAACCCTTGAATCAATTCTTACAAGATGACAAGTTCCTTCTTGCTAGCAGAAACTCTCTGTTTACACGTCTCTAAAATGCCTCTATCTTTTCTAAGTTTGATTTAAAGTCTGGATTTTGATAGTTGGGTCTTGCCCTTCTAAGAGATATAAAACATCTTTCTGCATTCCAAATGCTCATTACTAGTGGAAAGTCCTTCCCTTTGGTTTGAAAACCACTCTCTCCATCTTTCAAAAAACCATGACCTAAATTTTCCAACCCATCTTGCACCATACCCTTATTTACATTGATGATATTTTATTATTTTCAAGTATAGTAGAAGAACACCATGCATTACTCCAACAGTTTCATGATATCGTACAAAAATATAGTATTATGCTTTTAGATAAAAAAAAGCACTATTGCTACAAATACGATTGAGTATCTCGGTATGAACATCAAAGATAGGTATTATCAACCTGGTCCCTATATTTCAGAAGAATTAATGCATTTCCCTGATCAAGATTTACCAAAAAGCAAGTTCAACAGTTTTTGGGTATAGTCAACTATATCAGAGATTTTCTTTCGTATGTGGACCAACATACCAGTGTTTTATTTTTTTGTTAAAGAGACATCCCTCTCTGTGGGATAAGCATCACACGCATGTGGTTCAACAGTTGAAGTAGATTGTTCAGAATCCTCCACCGTTGAAAATTATTTCTGATGGTCTTTGCATCTTGGAAACTGATGCTTCTGACATATCATGGGGTACTGTTCTCCTTGAAAAGATAAATCAGAAAGAACACCTGATCAGATATGTTAGTAGACATTTCAGTCCAGCTCAACAACATTACTATACAGTGTTTAAAGAAATCCTTACCATTAAACATGGGATAAAAAAGTTCGAATATCATCTACTTGGCCATAGATTCCTCATCAGATTAGATAATTCAGCTTTTCCTCAAGTCTTATAATTTAAAGGCAAAACGATCCCTAATAATCAGTTGCTTCATCTTCAAGAATAGTTTTTTCTATATGAGTTTGAAGTCTAGCATATAAAAAGAGATGCAAACCTAATTCCTGATTTTCTATCCAGAGCTCATAAACCTCCTCAACTTGTATTTCATACTTCTTCTGTTTTTCCTGTCATATTCATGGCTTCTCATTCTCACAGAGATGTTCGTTCTACAGCTTCTTTTCTTTCTTTTCAAGCCCTCACTTAAAAAACTTTCCCTCTTGAAAAATCTTTCTCTACTCTCTACCAGCTCCAACAGTATGTAAAAAAATATATCTTTAGGTATTATATGAGAGTTTACCTCCTTAAAGGTCCAAATGTTTTCACCACTTTTGATCCAGAACATCTGTTTCTCACTGGGTTGTATGTTTCTCCTACGAGAGATATCTTTGTTATGGACTCTTCTTAAATGGTTCTCCCATATTCCTTAGTGGAGACATAGATTAGGACAATTAGCTCATGACCATAATCTTAACTCCATTCCTCCTCATGAAGCAGATTAGTTTACATCTGTTTTTACAGTTCATCAACTTTACTTCCAGTGTCCAGAAACCCGTGCTTTCTTCACACAAACCCAGTGTTCTCATTATCACACTACACCACATCCTTCAACTTCAAGAAAACCCTCACTAATTTCCTGTTACAACTCAACCATGTCAAACCATGTGTCACTAATATTGTCTCTAATTTTCTTGGTCCCCACCACGAAATAATTATGGTTCCTAACCCTTCGGGTTCCAGCAAAGGCATCATAATTAAAGAAGAGCGACCTAACACTCCTCTTTAGTTATATTATCAAGATGCCCAAGATCCACATGATGAGTTTCTACCTCTCAGTCAGCATCTCAGACAATTGGAAACACCTCTTTCCAATTTTCACGTTGAAGTCACTACTCTGGAATAAGGCCAATCTTCTACTTCCAGAGTTATCTCTATCTTCGAACCAGTCATTATTCACTTTTCCTGTGTAAAGAATTGTATCCTTGGTATTGTGCATGCCCGGGGTTGTCCTCTTTACAATGGCCCCGTATACTTAGATTACTGCACCATGTTCTGCGATCTATTTGGCACTATGTGTGTCAAGACGTGTCCAAATTACAGACGTGACTGACAAGAAGAAACAGACTCCAGCTCGATGATCCAGAATAGATGAACTTGTCCTCTCCTTAGTAATGTTGTTTTGTCTTATTGTGCGGTTGTAATAGTATAAAGTAAGGAAAATAATTAACCTACTTTATCCTTTCGTATTATTAGCTTGCTTTATGCTTTTGTCATTTTTGCTTTAAGAAAAGCATGGGGGTCCTGTCCTAACTTTATCAAAAGTATGTTTTACTTTAATAATTATGTTTACTTTTAGAAAAGTGATGGGTCCTGTCTTACTTTTCTAGTTTATCTTATATACCTTTATCTCTATATAAAGGCATCTCTCCTCTTTGTAAAATAACTTCAAAAACTAAAAATAAAAACTCAAAATATATTCAGTATTTTCTATGACTTTCTAATTCTCTCTCTTCTTAAGTTTGATGAAGCTCTGAAATAAATAAAGAATAGATATAAGTAAGGAAAAGGAAATCTATTCAAATTAAAAACTATTTTAGAAAGCTTGAGACTTTTTGGTTGTTTTCTTATCTGGTTTGATACCTGTTTTAAGCTAACAAAAAACTGTTTTAGGGTTTATAAACTTGGAAAAAAAAAGATTCTAGTTTTTAGTTTTCTGGTTAAGGTATATCGACAAGAATCCAACGACGTAAGCTCCAGAGGTGAACTCAAATGGACACTAGTCTGGTCTGCACTGTTGGTAACAAGCCACGTACCTAACTGATCGTTTTTTAGATTGGTATCAAGGCTAGCATTCTATAACATGCCCTTGAGCTTAATTAATTGATCCATTGGGCGTTACGTATTGTCGTCCTTAAAGGATCTCTTTTCTTAGCTTAGAGAGCTTGCCCTCTTTATGAACTCTTGCCACCTAGTAGTATAACAACCCTTTTTTAAAAAAAAAATTCATTAAAATACCTCTTTATCAAATCATCTATAAAATGCATGAGCCCAATGCAACTAATGCCATAGGACATAAACTTTCTAAATATATAATAAAGCAAAACAAGAAACTAATTTAAGACAACAACATCTAACATAGGCGGCAGCGTCGTCCATACAGAAATTAAGGAAATAGAATTATAATATAGGTGGCAGGGCTGATCATGTAAAGAGTAATAAACATCATATTTTACACGGCAATGCTGACCATGGCATGATAAAATAAAAGTATCACATATTAGGCGGTATAGTTGATTATCCAATCAAGTAAGTAGTAAGCATCATATTCTAGGCGGCATAGCCGACCGTATGAGGATGATATCATGATGTAGGTGACATGGCCAGCCATGTGGGGATTTAATAATAACCAATCACACCATAATGATAATCATTATAAGATAAGAGATTATTTAAACTAGACCTAGCATAAGAGAATTATTAATCAAAGCTAGTTTTAACATATTGTCCTTACATTGCAATTGAAGTGTAGTGTTACTTACATGTTTTCTTTAATTCCCCTAAAGCTTCTTTCCTAAACTTGAGAATTTCTTCACTAATGATGCTTTGGCTTAGAATGGAAAAGGATAAGATTTCTAGGGTTCATGGAAAATGCAAGGGCTATGGGGTATTTATAAGATTTCCTAAGGTCCATGAGTGGCTAGGATTTTGCCAGCATATTATTTGATTAATGGTGGAATTTATTTCTGCATAAATATCTTAGTAATTTCTAGAATGCTAAGACTTTGCCACCTAGCAGTTAATTAATGATGGAGATTTATCTCTTTATAAATATCTTAGTAATTTTTAAAATTTCTAATATCTCTACAACATTTCTTATTACATCATTACTTATGTTATCTTAGTAATTATTAATTTATCTCTCCATAAATATCTTAATAATTTCTAGAATTCCTAATTCTCCATAAATCCTAGTAATTTTTTAGAATTTCTAATATCTCTACAACATTTCTTATTACATCATTACTTATGTCATCATTACTTTTAATTATTAATTTATCTCTCCATAAATATCTTAGTAATTTCTAGAATTCCTAATTCTCCATAAATCCTAGTAATTTTTTAGAATTTCTAATATCTCTACAACATTTCTTATTACATCATTACTTATGTCATCATTACTTTTAATTATTAATTTATTTCTCCATAAATATCCAAGTAATTTTTTTGAATTTCTAATATCTCTACAACATTACTTATGTCATTATATTATTATACTTTATTATTATTATTATTATTATAAATGCTTAAGAGACCTTGTTAGATTAATTATATTATATCCAAGTAAGAAGATTGTCCCTCCCATATACAACTAAAGTCTGTTATACCCATATGTACTTCGCTTCGGTTGGGACTTACCAACAGCTTGCCCTAAATATTATTTCTTACAATATAAGGACTACGTGAGCTAGTGCTCAGTAAGATAATACTTTGATGACTTGACGAACACTAAATCCTTAAAAGAGACATAAAACCATGTTGGGGACTTAAGTGTGCTATACTACAATGTTGGCACTTTTTCATCTTTCAATGGTTGATCTTTTAGGCATTACATATCATCATCTCTAAAAGACTGGCCATATTTAATAGTTGACCTTTATAGGTATTATGTATTGCCATTTCCAAAAGACTACTCTTTTCTTAGCTTAAAGGCTTGCCCTCCTTAGGAACTTTGCAAATGTTTGTAGTAATAACCACCTATGAAATGCATAGATGATGCAAGATTAATCACATCATAGTAGTCATAATAAGATAAAGGATTATTTAATGATGAATTTAAGTATAAAAATAACTTTGTCTTTACATTGCAATTGGAGTATTACTTACCTCTTTGACTTCTATGAACCTCTCTAACTTGAGGATTTCTTTACGATTGATGTTTTGACTTAGAGTAGAAAAGGATTGAATTTGTAGGGATAATGGAAAATGAAAAGGTTAGAGGATATTTATAGAATTTTTTAAAGCTAATAGATGGCTAGCAATTTGCCACTATAGCTCTTAATTAATAGTGGAGATTTATCTCTTCATAAAGTTCCTAGCAATTTTTAGAATTATAAAATATCTCTACAACATCTCTTATTGCATCATTACTTATGTCATTGCTTATGTCATCATAATTCTAGAATTTCTAAATATTTTTACAAATATATCTTATTACATCATCATTTATGTCGTGCCTCATGTCATCATAATTCTAGAATTTCTAAAATTTCTATAAGCATCTCTTATTACATCATCGCTTATGTTATCCTCATGTCATTATTACTCTAGAATATATAATATGAATATTTTTATATTATTGTTATTATTATTTTAATACTCAGGAAGATTTGTTAATTAAAATCAATTTTATTATATTCTAGTGTGAAAGTTGGACCTCATAGTAGTACAACAACCTTTTATCAAAATTCATTAAAATAACTTCTTTATGAAATCATCAATGAATTGTATGTGCTTAATGTAACTTATGTCATAGTATGGCAAAATATGACACTATTTTAAAACAATAATATTTAACATAGGCGACAGCGCCATCCATATATAAATTAAAAAATAGAATTATAATATAAGTGGTAGGGCTAAACATGTAAGGAATAAATAGCAAACATCATATTTTAGGCGACAGAGCCGACATGATATGATAAGATAAAAGTATCACATATTAGGCGGCATAGCCAACCATACAATTAAGCAGTAAAGTATCGCATTTTAGGTGGAACAGGCAATCATATAAGGATGATTAGGATAATTTCATAATATAGGTAACACAGCCAGCCATATAGAGATTAGATAATAACTAAGCCCACCATAATAATCATCATAAGATAGAAGATTATTTAAACTAAACTTAGTATAAAAAAATTATTATTCAAAGCTAATTTAAGCATATTGTTTTTACATTGCAGTTGAAGTGAAGTATCACTTACCTCTTTTCCTTAATTCTTCTAAACCTTCCTTCCCAACTTGAGAATTTCTCTATTAATGATGCTTTGGCTTCGAATAGAAAAATATTAGATTTTTAGGATTTATGAAAAATAAAAAGACTAAGGTTATATTTATAGGATTGCTTAGGGCCCATAGATAGCTAAGATTTTGCCACCATAGCACTTAATTAATGGTTGAAATTTATCTTTCCCTAAATATCTTAGTAATTTCTAGAATGTTAGGATTTCACCACAATGGCACTTGATTAATGGTGAAAATTTATCTCTTTATAAATATCTTAGTAATTTCTAGAATCCTAAAATATCTCTACAACATTTCGAATTACATTATCATTTATATCATTACTTATGTCATCAATTAATTATTTGATTATTATATTATTATACTATTATATATTGTTATTTTATTATTATTGTTAATGCTTAGGAGAGCTTGTTAGCTCAAGGTGTAACAAGCTCTCTTAAGCATTTATTATTATTATTATTATAATAGTAATAATAAAGTATAATAATATAATAACATAACAATAAAATGATTAATAATTAAAAAGTAATGATGACATCAGCAATGAGATAAGTAGTGATGTAATAAGAAATATTGTATTGATATTAGAAATTCTAAAAATTACAAAGATATTTATGGAGAGATAAATCTCCACCATTATTAGGTGCTAGGTGGCAAAATCTTAGCATTCTAGAAATTACCAAGATATTTATGGAGAAATAAATCTCCACCATTAATCAAATGATATGGTGGAAAAATCCTAGCCACTCATGGGCCTTAAGAAATCCTATAAATACCCCTTAGCCCTTGCATTTTCCATAGACCCTAGAAATCCCATCTTTTTTCATTCTAAGCCAAAGCATTATTAGTAAAGAAATTCTCAAGTTTAGGAAGGAAGGTTTAGGGGAATCAAAGAAAATAGGTAAGTAACACTTTACTTCAACTGCAATGTAAAGACAATATGTTAAAATTAGCTTTGAATAATAATTCTCTTATGCTAAGTTTAGTTTTAAATAATCTCTTATCTTATAATGATTATTTTTATGGTGTGATTGCTTATTATTAAATCCCTACATGGTTGGGTATGCCGCCTACATCATTATATCATCCTCATATAGCTAGCTATGTCGCCTAATATGTGATACTTTTATTTTGTCATGCTATGATTGGCATTGCCGCCTAAAATATGATATTGTTATTATTCCTTACATGGTCGGCCTTGTCGCCTATATTATAATTCTATTTCTTTAATTTCTGTATGGATGACGCTACTGCCTATGTTAGATGTTGTTGTCTTAAATTAGCTTCATGTTTTACTTTATTATATATCTGGAAAATTTACATACTGTGACATAAGTTGCATTGGGCTTACGCATTTCATGGGTGATTTGATAAAAAGGTATTTTAACGAATTTAAAAAAAATGGTTGCTGTACTACTAGGTGGCAAACGTTCATAAAGAAAGTAAGCTCTCTAAGCTAATAAAAGAGATCCTTTAGGGACGGTGATACATAATGCCCAACGGATCAATTAATTAAGTCCAAGGGCATGTTGTGGAATGCTAACTTTATAGTATAATAAACCAAGGGCCCTAACATAGTTCTTTACATTTCTAAGTTTTATTTAAAAGTCTTAATACTCATTTCATGAAATCATTCATGTGTATGGTAGGTAATACTTGCAGCAAGTGTTTACTTATTGGGCATCAGCTCATATAGTTCTTACATTGTAGGAATTGAGAAGTAGGAAATGCTGACTTCAAGTGCCAAATAAGGCAAAGTTCATATGGACATAATAGACCTTGGGTCATACAACAGGCTCAACTATGTTCCTATTCAAGCATAAAATCATAAACTATAGTCGAGAGGATCTAAACCTAGATAACCTCTAGGCACCATTTTGGTATCAGAGCCCAACCAACTCCCAAAAGGTGGTATGATTTATGATTCTAGACTTAGAACTCTTTATTCTGAATGATTTAGAGAAAACCTTGTCATCATGTCAACAACCTCTTCTACAATTGTGTCTTCATCGTCTAATACTCCTGTTTCTCTATCTTCCACTTTATCCTTACCCAAGAATTATTCATCTCGTACAACCAGTAAGATGGAAAACCTTGTTGAGTATTCCTATGTCCCTGAGTCTACTCAAATAAGTGAGTCATCTTTTCCCTTTGTAGTCCTTACCAGTTGTATAAAAGAGAAAATACCTTTACTCGTAGCATTCGATCCCTCATTTCTACCAGACGTCCCCATCTAAAAGAATACATTCAATCTTCTAAGTTAGACCAGTGTGCACTCTAGTCTACCAATGCTGAATAATATGTCACTTTGGAGATTCTAACTAAACTCATTACTATTTGGAAGAGAGAAGGTTACACCCATCTTCATCTCGGTGGTGTTCGATTGATTTTAACCCTCCATGGAAGAAAAGGGCTCTCAGTTACAGCTCCGATTACCTTATTGGATATCAGATTCAAAAAATATCATCACGCTATTATTGGCACTGTTTTGACCACTCTCCATGTTGGTAGTGTTTTACTTACTTTCTACCCCAATTTCGACTTTTCTCTGTAAGATCCAAATCTCCCGACTACCCCTAAAGTCCAAATCCAACTTCAGGGTACTGAGCAAATCACCTCTGCCAAAATTGCTATTTTACACCATCAACTTGTGTACAGGTTGCAAAACCATGCTCTTAATCTTCCAAGCCCACAAACCTCTTATGAAGCCTTGATGATTCTTGTTGAGCTGTAAGAAATTCTTACCATCATTCAGATCCCTAGACAGATTCCCAAAAGTGAATTGATCCAACTAATGCCTCTGGAATGGATCTCAAATGAGCTTTTTTATCAAAACACTGAACCCATTCAAACATCAGAATCTTTGTTCCAAAAATGACCAGATGGATATGTCGGTCTAACCTTTAAGCCAACTCTTTCTGAGTCTCACCTAGTCTACTATGATCACTCCTGTCAAAACTCTCCAAGAAAAACGTATTCCTATTGTTGCCTTCAACAGTAATAGATATCCAATTTATCCAAACAAAATTGATGGACCGTTTCTATGGGATGTCCCTAGATCTGGAAACTGTGATCTAGACTGTTCTTGTTGGGATGATGAAGATGATGAGCTTGACTTACGCCCTAAAAGGAAACCAAAGAAGAAATCTCCATCCCTTATCGTCATAAAAAGTCTTAAGCTCTTTTTCTCATTTATGCCAAATCCCTTTGATGGATTAAGAAATATGAATCAGCCTAATGAGAACTGTCAAGAGAATACCAATATCATTAAAGTTTCAAGTGACCCTTTGCACATTCATGAAGACCCAATTAGGATGCAAGCTGCTTTAAATTGATTAATTGAGAAAATATGGATTGAAACTACAATTCAAGATGCAAGACATCATGAATTGGGCTTGAAGAGATGTCAAGGCATTGTGGGCTTTATTCAAGCTATTGGGCAGCCAAATACACAATTCGGATCAAATATAGAAAGGTCAATTTCAGAATAAAACTGGTATTGATTGAGTTGGAATTAATTTTCAAGCCATATACCATTGGAAAGATAATTAAGATAACTTTTCAAAGAATTTTACAGAGTTAGATTTGGAGTTCTCTAGAAGGAGTTATGACCAATTCATTACAACATGTGCAAAGTTGGGAATTTCAACGGCTCCTTAACTAGTTAGGAGAACTAGTTCGACTTGAACTAGAATTTAATCTTTTTTGGATTTTTGGGTCTCTATTGGCCTATTTAAACTCAGCAACTATGCTATGTAAGATAATTGAGAGATTAATGTTATTTGAATTTGAGAGAATTATTCTTTCTTTGGTTCTTTTGAGAACTAGTGAACTTATCAAGAATTTGCATTCTTGTGACGTTCCAAATCGAGACTTATCGCTCACCTTCTCATATAAATCTTGAGTGTGGCATCAATATCCTTCTCTATACCTTTGGTTCATGTTTGCATGAGCATTGGGTCAAGGTTTTGTGTGTCTTAAATTTGTTTAGAACTTTCTTGGGTAGTTGAAACTTCAAATTAAGTGTTCTTTTTAAAGTTTCAATGTGGGAATCACACCACAGCCTCTATTTCCAAGCCTTGCCATACTCAAGCTTTCCAACCTTTATGTCCAGCTCCTGTACCTCAACTGTGTATGATGTTTTCACTAGCCTCCCAAGATTACGCTAAACAATTCTTATCTTTAGAAAAATAGATAAACTTTCAAAGAAATTTTATTTCCCAACTGTTTATTCAATCTCCTGTAACCTCTACAGGGCAACTTGAAAAACCAAAATAATTTGAAGCTGTTCTGAACTAGCAAACCCAAAATGCCAAAGCACAAAACTAGAGCCTTTCATCTCTACATACAAAGGTGGATCATGTTCATCAATTAACCTCTCAGTTTGAGAAAAAAGTTAATGATATCTCTGTTCAACTATAGCAACTCTATCAAGACATTCAAAACAAAATCACACAACTTGATATTGAGCTCAGACAAATTATTACACAGCATTATTAAGGTCCTGAATTTGACCAAAAGGAACGAGAAATTAGAATTCTGAAAGCTGAGATCTCTCAAATTGATGCTGAGAAAAATAAACCCAGCCTTTTTACTCTATCACCTCCTTTACCGAGATTCACTCCTTCTTATCATCTATTTTTATTGCTTAGTTCAATGTCATCCGATGATATTTCAAAACATTATGGTTTTGGAATGACTCATACCCTTTTCAAGCAACCTCCAACTCCCAAAAACCCCACAAAACCTACTATTAAACCTACAGCTATGCCTCAAAGACCTCAGCGACCATATATGCCTCCACACCAATCGGTATCTACACCATCCTCTCCAGCATTTTCCATCTCAACCACCTTTAACCATTCATGAACTAATTCCAACCGTCTCTGCTCCCTCTCAGTTCCATCCCCCTAACTCCTCAAAATAACCAATGCACCAATATGCCTCCTTTTTTGTTCCACAGCATCTCCCTGTTAAATCTTCATCAACAGATGACTTAGCTACTCCTGAATCTAAAAGTTCGACTGGATATTCTTCCACTGAATATTCCACTATTTTTGAAGCTCAACTTGCTGACATCTCTCGCTTACAAATGGTTGAACCTCAAGATCAAACTGATACTGGTGCTGGAACAATGACTGAACCTTTTGTTGTTGAAGAAGAAACTGATGATGAGCCCACAACTGAATCAGCTCCTCATGCTATCCCTCAACATGATCACAACAAAACTTCATCCAATGGCCCATGGTTTACTTTTAATGATCTCCCTCCATATAAATGGAGAGACAGATTAACTAAAATATATGTATGGACAAATTTGTTGATGACTAAACTTAGAGCAACAACGCAGGCTATAGACCAATACTGTCAACTCTAGTTCGTCCAACTACCTGAAGTTTATGCAACTCTTGCTGTTCTTCATGATTAATTCCTCAGTGAACCAGCAATTCTTTTTCAAGCTGGTAAAAAAGAATATCTCAACATGAAATGTTGTTCTCTAAAATATCAAGATCTCGATTTTCATTACAAAAGGATGTCCATCCCTTATTATAAGTTGAATGGAGTCAATGATCCAACTCTTCACCATGTTTTTATGGCCTCCTTACTAGAAGAATTGTAGCCAAAGATTCAACACCAAATTTCTCAACACAATTTAGACATTAATAATTTGTCCTTGGGAAAGATATTCCAATTAGCTATGGGATGTCTTGACACATTGTGTGAACAAAAGAAGTTCTTCAAGGAATTCATCCAAGACAAACCTCCTTTTAGAGAAGCGTGCAAAAAACCTTATCTTTAGATCAAATGCAAAGGGAGAAAAGAATGTGCTTGTCCAACCAAGAAGAAATCCCATTTCAAGAAATTCAAAAAGCCTGATTACTATACAAAACGACATCGCAAAAGAAGATCAGAAAAGCCTTATTGCTTATTCAGAAAGCGCACTACTTCTTTCTGAGATACCAAAGCCCAAAATCATTCCAGATGTTTTATTTGCAAAAAGAAAGGCCATTTTGTAAAAAACTATCCAAACAAGCCCAACAAAGCAATTCGCTTTATCCAACATCTCTAAAACTCCACACCTTTTTCCCCAAACACTGATCAAATTGAAAATCTATTTCTGAACAAGATGAGCCTAATGATGATACAGTATTCAATCTTGAGAATACTAATTATGATTCCCCATCCATAAACTTTGATGAGATTGATGATATTTTTATCATTAATTCCCTCAATCTATAATCACAAAGCCCACGAAGCCCAGAACAACTCTACCTTCAAGGTCCATTCCCATTTCTTCAATAAAATCCCAAATTCTTCCATCAAAATATCACAGACCTGTCCCAATCATAGCTTTTATTAATACAGGTGCATAAAAAAGCATGATCAATCCAGCCATTCTCCCTCCTGACTGTTGTAAAAACCATGATGAGTATTTTCAAGCCGCTGATAGTGGTGCGAATCCCACATTGAAACTTTAAGGAGAACACTCAATTTTTGAAGTTTCAACTGCCCAAGAAAGATCTAAACAGATTTAACACAAAACCTTGACCCAATGCTTAAGCAAACATGAACCAAAGGTATGGAGAAGGATATTGACGCGCCACTCAAGATTTAGATGAGAAGGTGAGTGATAAATCTCGATTTGGAACGCCAGAAGAATGTAAATTCTTGATAAGTTCACTAGTTCTCAAAATAACCAAAGAAAGAATAATTCTCTCAAATTCAATAACTTTAATCTTTGAATTATCTTACATAGCAAGGTTGCTGAGTTTAAATAGGCCAATAGAGACCCCAAAAATCCAAAAAAGATTAAATTCTAGTTCAAGTCGAACTAGTTCTCCTAACTAGTTAAGGAGTCGTTAAAATTCCCAACTCTGCGCATGTTGTAATGCATTGGTCATAACTCCATCTAGAGAACTCCAAATCTAACTCTGTAAAATTCTTTGGAAAGCTATCTTAATTATCTTTCCAACGGTATATGGCTTGCAAATTAATTCTAACTCAATCAATACCAGTTTTATTCCGAAATTGACCTTTTTGCATTTGATCTAAATTGTGTATTTGGCTGCTCAATAGCTTGAATAAAGCCCACAATGCCTTGACATCTCTTCAAGCGCAATTCATGATGTCTTGCATCTTGAATTATAGTTTCAATCCATATTTTCTCAATTAATCCATTTAAAGCAGCTTGTATCTTTTTGGCTCTAGCTCTTGTAATTGGGCCTTCATGAATGTGCAAAGGGTCACTTGAAGCTTTAATGGTATTCTCTTGATAGTTTTCATCAGATAGAAAATTCTTTTCTACTGGTCTCATTACCAAACATCCTGTTGGTATTCAACTGTTCGTAAATTATGTCATCTAGACTAAGTTAATTGGTTCAGATCTCCTAGACAAAGATCTCTTTGTTGGTTTTGATGTTTTAAGCCAAGCCAGTCAAATCCATATCCTCTTTTCGATCTCAAGTTCAAATCCATGTTCAAAGCCTATACCAATACTCTCAAACTCTACATTCTAACAAACTCTGCTGAACCTTATGCACACATCATAGCCAAGTTTCTAAAGTTTTGCCCAGAATCTCATGATCCAAGTTCTTCATTAGTTTACCCTTTAAACTCAATGAGGATTCCAATCCTACCAAAGTAACCCATCCAGGTATGACACTCTCAGATCTCTCCTTAGTCCAAGTAGAATGTTCATAGTTACTGGCCCAAGGCCTTATTGGGCCCACAACTTCTCAATGGACTTGCCAAGCCTTTTATATTAAGAAAAAAGATCAGAAACTCTTTGTGGAAAGAATCAACTTGTCATTGACTATCAACCACTTAATATCTTTTTACAAGATATAAAGTTCTTCTTACCTAAACAACAATCAATGGTTGTCTAATTAAAAAACACCAGGGTTTTTTCAAAGTTTGATTTAAAATTGGTTTTTGGCAGCTTGGTATCAAACTAGAAGAACGGTACAAAATCGCTTTCTAGATTCTGAATGCCCATTTCTAATAGATTGTCCTCCCTTTCGGTCTCAAAATCGCTCTTTTCTTATTTTAGCGATCTATGATCACCATCTTTCAACCTATCCTCTATCATGCTCTTCTTTATATTGATGATATCCTCCTTTTCTTTGAAACCTAGACATAGCACCTTGCATTACTTAATCAATTTTTTGAGATTGTGTAAGAATATGAAATTATTCTCTCAGAAAAGAAGAGTACTCTTGGAACAACTATTGAGTACTAGAAAATGTATATTTATAAAAGAGAAAATCATTATTTTTCATTTCAAGTTCTACTAACTTCTTTACTTTTATGTATTCAAGTTTCTTGTGAATTTAATTATGCGTGTTTTATTATAATTAAGTATTTTACGTATTTTAGGGACATCATGGTTATTTCACAATAAACGAGACATCAAATGACAAAACAGACGATAAATTTGAACTCAAAATGGTCAAAAACCTTAAGAGGAGCATAAAAGTAAAAATATTACTGTTCATATATACGATATTGTTCACATGTATAATATTGTTCATGACACTATTCATATATACTATACGATGACGTGGCATTGACCGATGATATAGCGTTGATAGATAATGCGGCACCGACTAATGGCGTGGCAATATTTGATTGAAGGAATAATGTGGCATTGACTGATTATGTGGCGTTGACTAATGACGTGGCTTGACTAATGAGGTGTCACAATCTTATTGGACAAAAATGTTTATGCACTGTTAATTGATGGCATGGTATTATGTTAGTGGATAAAAAAAAAAGTGCATACGATACATGCATATACACAGGATAATAGCTCTGATGATGTGTTTAAACCAATCAGAATTTGCCATGTGGCGCCATCCTGTGCATCTAAATTGTTTTAATTCGATGGCCATGATTTACTCATTGTATCTATAAAAGGACGGTTCCCCCCTAATTTGACACCTCTTAGTTCATTTTTTAACTCTATTTTAGTAGCTACTCATATTTGAACTAGGAAAAAAAGAGAATTTTACTAAAATACAAAGAAAATACAAGATAGAGAAGGAATTTCAGAAAATAGAGCTTAAAAATGAACTTAGGGGTGTCAAATTAGGGAGGCAACCGTCCTTTTATAGATACAATGAGTAAATCATGACCATCAAATTAAAATAATTTAGATGCATAGGATTACGCCACGTGGCAAATTTTAACTGATTTGAACACATCATCACGGCTATTATCCCGTGTATATGCATGTACCGTACATACATTTTTTCTAATTCATTAACATACTACCACGTCATCAGTCAATAGTGCATAAACATTTTTGTCCAATAAGATTGTGACACCTCATCAGTCAAGTCGCGTCATGAGTTAATGCCACATCATTCCTCCAATCAAATGCTGCTACATCATTAGTCGACGCCACATCATCGATCAACGCTACATCATTGTACAATACATATGAACAGTGTAATAAATAGTATCATGAACAGTACCATATATGTGAATAGTGACATTTTTACTTTTATGCTCCTCCTAAGGTTTTTGACCGTTCTGAGTTTAAATTTGCCGTTTGTTTTGTTATTCGATATCTCATTTATTGGGAAATGACAATGATGCACCTAAAATACGTAAAATACTTAATTATAATAAAACACGCATAATTAAATTCAAAAGAAACTTAAATATATAAAAGTAAAGAAGTTAGTAGAACTTGAAATGAAAATTGATGATTTTCTCCTTTATAAATATATATTTTCTAGTATTCAACAACAAGCAACATCAAATTCCTTGGGATGATTATCAATAATTGCCATTATCAACCAGGTGGCCATATTGCACAGTAACTTGTCCATTTTCCAGATAGCAACCTGACAAAATGTCAAGTTCAATAGTTTCTTGGAATAGTAAATTATATTCATGACTTTTTACCACGTGTAAATGACTATACTTCTGTCTTGTCCTCCTTTCTAAAAAAGAAGCCTCCTAAGTCGAACACAGCACATATTGCCACCCTAGAGTCGACACACAACTCGTAACGGAAGCGGGATCCAAGTACGTGGCATTGTTATACCAAAGCATTGACGATCAAATCGTTCTTAGGGCCAATAGCTCGCATGCTTGGGTTTCTAACCGATATACCCAATACTAGAGAAGAAATCGTAGCACCTACCACCCTCTGACTTTGATGCCAGTCCTTAGCTTATGGTCCTTAGTGAACATTGTTTCTGATAACCGTCGATCTAGATTTTGGGTTAGGTGAAAACAGCAATGGTATAAAGGTTTATACTAGCTTTGGTACAACAGAATAAGACTTTCTAATGCACAGGATCCTACAAGAGGAAAGTGTAGAGCATATTTGTCATTATGCCATGTATTTAAGTCGATATGTGATCTTTATTAGAAGAATAGAAAAGGAAGAGTTTAGTCACTCATGTTTTAAGTAAACTTTAAACTTTTATCGATCAAGTGATAAAGATTATCAAGATGTTTAAGCTTATCTTACAAGGAGGAGAAGCTTGCCTTTTATAGATAAGGGCTTGCTCTAAAGTGGGACAGGACCCCTACTAGCATTAAAGCAAAAGATAGGACACATATCCTATCTTTAATAAGGTCATAAATACAAGATGACTTTATTACAATAAGATGAACAACTTTTAAAAAGCAAACCATAAAAGACAAACAACTTTAATAAAGTAAATTACTTTATTAAAGCACAAAAGATAAACTACTAAAGACATTGAAATGCAAATGAGCAACCCAATAGGGGGTGAATTGAGTTTTTAAAATTTATTTTACAAATGATTCAATCTAATGCCTTAATGCAAACAAAAAAAATAAGTTTTACAGCAATTAAATTAAATATAGTAAATTAGACAATGCTTGCAAAATAAATGAGTAAGGGAAGAGAATGCAAACACAGCAATTTTTACGTGGTTCAATAATCCCCGCCTACGTCCACACCTCCAAGCCAACCGAGCTCGAGGATTTCATTATCCAAGCCTCCCAAGGCTTCAAATGTTTACACTTGACTTCTAAGGTATCAATGAACCTTTACAATTTAGAGATTATCATCCTAATCTCATTACCCTAAGTGTTTCCCTTACTAAAATATTCTCAATATAACAACCTAAGAGAGGGGGTGAATTTGGTTTTTAAAATTTATTTTACAAATGATTCAATCTAACGCCTTAATGTAAACAAAAAAAATAAGTTTTACAGCAATTAAATCAAATATAGTAAATTAGACAATGCTTGCAAAATAAATGAGTAAGGGAAGAGAATGCAAACACAGTAATTTTTACGTGGTTCGACAATCCCCACCTACGTCCACTCCTCCAAGCCAACCGAGCTCGAGGATTTCACTATCCAAGCCTCCCAAGGCTTCAAATGTTTACACTTGACTTCTAAGGTGTCAATGAATCTTTACAATTTAGAGATTATCATTCTAATCTCTTTACCCTAAGTGTTTCCCTCACTAGAATATTCTCAATATAATACAAAATACAAATTACAGCAAGAAACTCTCTATAAGAGTAGATTCACAAATAATGACACAAGAATGATTTAATCTATTATGATTTGTAATATAGAAGCTCAATATATGTTTGATAAACTTGTTTTTGCTTGCCAGAGAGCTTGAAATGAAGTTGGAGTTGAGTTTTTATAGTTAAAGCTCGAAAACTAGCCCTTATTGTCAAATTTCAGTACTCAAGCGATTAGCCGTTTAATTTAATCGGCTCCCTGCTCGTAACAGTGAAGTTACCGTTAATTTTGAATTTTGCTACCGTTCCACTGTTCACAAAATTACAATTTTGCCTCAAAACTTATTCAAATTATGCTATGGCCTAAAACGTTATAAAACTTTTCAAAAAGACCCAATATCAGAAATTTTAATTATTATTTAATTCCTAAAAATATTATGAAATTACAGTGTGACCCAAACTAAAGAAAATCTTTTCAAATAAGTTCTTTTTAAGTTTTAGCTAAATCACCATAATCTTTAAATTTTTCAAAACTTTTCACTTAAACCCCCAATCTATTATAAGTTACAATATAGCACAAATGTTTTAGAGCTTAACAAATAAGTCTAACTCTGAAATTTAAAACTTTTTCATTTTTACCCAAATTACTTAAATTCATAAAATATTTTATCTCATAAACATAAAATTAATTTAGTTTGAAAATAATTATTTTATTAACATAAAATTGAGCTTCACAAATGTTAATCCAAGTATAAATTAAATCATACCGGCTTTACAAAAAATTGTTGCAATAAATTATCCGTTGAGCCGCCGTTGTCCGTTGAGTGTCTTGAATTTGATTTCACTTGATTTCACTTGATTAATTATCCTTCAAAACTAGTGAACTTGTGAAATACAAAATAAAACACTTTAATGCAAATGTTTGTTATCATCAAAATCATAATATTTATAGCCTTTTAGGCTAACAATCTCCCCTTTTTTGATGATGACAAACATCTCATGTATTTTGACATATATGCTCCCCCTTAATACATGACGTACATAATCAAATTTAAAATAAACTCCCCTTGAAAATATGATCTATAACAATTTATAAGTTCCCTCTTAATATTTTAAAAAATATGCACAAATGCGTAAAAAGAAAATATAAAACCTGTCTTCGAAATAATGACTTCTCCCCCGTCATCATCAAAATTAAACTAAGGCAATAATAATCAACCAAATATAGGCAAGAGACATAAAAATCTAACAATATATCAAGAAGGCATAATATAGCATCCAAATACAAAACATCCAAATATAAGACATCCAAAGACAAAGCATCCAAATACAGAAAATCCAAATAGCTCATAATGATAATCCACAATTCATACAGAAAATGTAAAGGCATAAAAATGTGTGGTATAGAGTGACAGAAAAGAAAATAGCTATGGAGATGGTGGATGTGATGAAGATGATGGTGGTAGAAACCCAAGAGCTGCAAAAAGATGCTGCTGGTCATCAAGAATCTGCTGCTGTTGAGCAAAAAGTCACTGTTGTTGATCAAATAATTACTGCTGGTGCTCAAAGAGGCGCTGGTGCTCCAAAGTGGATTGAGCTGAAAAAGCTTCAAACTGAGATTGAAGTCGGCTTTGCTGTGTCGAAAGAGAATCCATTTTAGCCAACATCTGCTACATCGGATCCTCATGGGCAGTTGAAGGAGTTTTGGAAGAACCCGCAGAAGATGGATAATGAGAGCGCTGTGGGACACTAAGATTAGGAAGTTGCTCTGGTGGAAGAACATCGTTAAAGAAACGATGATCTGTAGGAGCAAGTTCAGAAACTTTGGTGGAGTATCTCCGGTCTCTAGTCCATTTACCTTCTACCCAAATAAATCCTAAGTTGGCAATGGCATCATCTCCTAGTTCTCTTGAATTTAAAAAGGTTGGTTCAGTAATGGGTACTCAGAAATGTTTAAGGATGCGGGTAATGATACTACCATAAGGGAGGGATCTTTTAGCCATACAAGGTGTGCTAATCATATGATTGAGTATAATGCACCCAACATTGAGCTTTCTACCCTCCAAAATATAATCCAATAAAGCCACATCCAATCGGTTAACTTCATCCCCATGACTATACCTAGGAGTAATCACATGATGAAGAACATAATGTAGGATTCTAGTTTGAAGAGGCAAAGCTTGAGATTTCAATGATGATCGATAAAATTCATCGGACAAGTCACGTCGGCGATAAATTTTTCGAACAACATTTTCAAGAGAAAACCATGGATGATCTATTCTAGCTCTAGCACTGTAAATCTCTAATCCCTCATTTGGAGTCCCAAGAATATGATTTAATTCCGCAATATCAAATTCAATACGAACTCCCCCAACACTAGTAACAATTTTATCCGAAACTTCTATATCCATATTCGAATAAAAAACCTTAACTAAATTCTCATAATATGCTTCTTGAATAACTAAGACATTTTTTCAACCTATAGCAATAAGAAATTTGTCACGAGATTTACCACAAATTTTCAAATTCACCAAATTCTTAAGATTAACAAAGTAAGGAGGAATAACCGACCTTGGCATGAAATTATCGATAAACCGTTTCCGAAGCGGGAGATGTCGAAAATGAGTTGACAAAAACTCCGTATTATCTTCATAATCTTCCTTGCGTCTCTTGGCCATTTGTTTGCTCTTGGCTTTTTCTCCACCCACCATTGTTGAACAAGCTTAAAGAACAATTTTGGATTTGAGTAAAATGGATAAGTTTGAGCCAAGAAATGTAATCCTAGAGATGAATGAGGTTTAGATATAATGTGGATTTGATTAAAGATGGACTAGAGAAAGCTTGAAAATCTTGAGAGAGAAACGACCAAGGTTAGGTTTTTGGATTTCGATTTTTATGGAGATGTGATCAAATGGTGTTTGGATGATGAAAAATAAAGGAGTAGTGGATGGGTAATGGTTTGGATGATTAATTTTAGCAAGAAAATGAGTGAGAATTGAAGAAATTTGAGAGAGAGACGGTGAGGTACTATTCACGCAGGAGAGAGAGAAAGAGATCAACAAGAGAAGAGGAAGTTGAAATGATGATTGAAAGATGTTTAATGGAAGTTAAATGGATAGGTAATGGATTGAATCAATGATTTTGACATGAAAATGATTGAGAAATGAAGAATTTTTGAAAGAAAATGGAGGAAGATTGATGGTTTAGTGAGAGAGAGAGTTAAGTGAGGAAGAAAGCCAAAAAGAGAGAGAGGAAGGGACTAAAACTCGTGACCAAGCGGCTAGCCGCTTGCTCTCGGGTTTGGGAACAATTCCAAGCGGCTAGCCGCCTGGTTGCTGCCCAACAGTACCAAAGTCACTTTCCGGCCATTTTTGATCAATCTCGTCATCATTTCTTGATTCCGAAACCTCTCAAGAACCATTTCAATGCATGAATCATGATTTTAAACATTTAAAACATGATTAATTCAAGTAAATAATTCATCTATCAAGCATGTATCATGAAGCATACAAGCATTTGAAATGAATATATCATAACACCTTACTTATCTATCATGCTCAAACTCTTTCAAAAACATTAACAACCATTAAGCACACAATTTTAATAGATTCAATAACATAATTAGAGATGTTAATGTGAAAATTTCATCATCCTAAATTCATGTCGAATTTTTGAAAATTGTTCTTTGCAAAGGGGTTTTGTAAAAATATCGGCAAGTTGTTTTTCCGTAGAGATAAATTCTAAAGCAATATCACCCTTTTGTACATGATCTCTTAAAAAATGATGTCTAATCTCTATATGCTTGGTTCTAAAGTGCTGAATGGGATTCTTTGAAAGATTAATAGCACTAGTATTATCACACTTGATAGGAATTTGTTCAAGTTTAATGCCATAGTCTCTAATTGTTTGTTTCATCCAAAGGGCTTGTGCACAACAACTACCTGCGGCAATATATTCCGCCTCAGTGGTTGAGAGTGCAACTGAATTTTGTTTCTTACTAAACCATGAAACAAGAGAATGACCTAGAAAATGGCAAGTTTCACTAGTACTTTTTCTATCCACCTTATAACCAGCAAAATCGGCATCCGAGTAACAAGTTAAATCTATATGAGTTCCTTTAGGATACCAAAGGCCAAGATCTATGGTTCCACTCAAATAACAAAAAATTCTTTTAACAGCAAGCAAATGAGATTCTTTGGGACATGATTGAAATCTTGCACATAAACATACACTAAACATGATATTAGGTCTACTTGCAGTTAAGTAAAGTAAAGAGCCTATCATACCTCGATACCTTTTAATATCAACTTCTTTACCTTTTTCATCCTTATCAAGCTTGATTGTTGTACTCATTGGAGTGCTTTTAGTGTTTGATTCTTCAATTCCAAACCTCTTGAGCAGATTTTTGACATATTTAGCTTGGTTGATGAAAATTCCCTCATTGTTTTGTTTGATTTGAAGTCCAAGGAAATATTTCAATTCTCCCTCCATGCTCCTTACTCATACAAGATGAAAACTCTTTGCACAATGACTCATTAGTAGAACCAAAAATAATATCATCAACATATATTTGAACAACAAGTATGTCTTAGTTCTTATTCTTAACAAAAAGTGTAGTATCGACTTTTCCTATTGAAAAATCGTTATCAAGCAAGAAATTTTTAAGTCTATCATACCATGCTCCAGGTGCTTGTTTTAATCCATACAATGCTTTTGATAACTTATAAACATGATTTGGAAATTTTTTATTTTCAAAACCAGGGGTTGTTTCACATAAACTTCCTTCATAATATAACCATTTAGAAAAGCACTTTTGACATCCATTTAAAATAAAATGAAATCTTTATAACATGCATATGCTAGCAATATTCTAATGGATTCTAATCTAGCTACAGGTGTAAATGTCTCATCAAAATCAATTCCTTCTTCTTGGTTGTATCCTTGAGCCACTAATCTAGCTTTATTCCTTACAACCACACCGGATTCATCCATCTTATTTCTAAATACCCATTTAGTTCCTATGATGGATTGATGTTCTGGTTTAGAAACTAATTCCCACACTTTATTTCTCTCAAATTGATTTAACTCCTCTTGCATTACCATAATCCAAGATTCATCATTTTTCGCATCCACAAAGGATTTTGGTTCAATTTGAGAAATAAATGTAGCATGCTCACATGTATTCTTAAGTGATGATCTAGTTATAACACCTCTAGATAGATCTCCTAAAATGGCATCCTTTGGGTGAGAAGAAACATACCTCCACTCCTTGGGGAGTGCTTGAGAAGTACCTTGATTTTGTTCTGTGCTTGTTTCTTCAAGTTGCTCCACTTGATTTTCTGCATTATTTTGGTTGTTCTTTGATGAATCTTCTTGTATATTTTCATCTGCATCATCACTAACAATGACTTTCTTCATAGAGGAGGTATTAGACTCATCAAAAGTAACATGTATAGACTTTTCCACAACCAAAGTTCTTTTATTATACACTCTATAAGCTTTGCTTGAGTTTGAATACCCAAGAAAGATACCAACATCAGATTTTGGATTAAATTTTCTAAGATTATCTTTTGTGTTCAAAATAAAACATTTACATCTAAAAACTTTGAAATAACCAATGTTGGGTTTTCTATCTTTCCAAAGCTCATAGGGAGTTTTATTGAGATAAGATCTAATCAACACCTGATTTAAAATATAACAAGCAGTGTTGACGGCTTCGGCTCAAAAATATTTAGGTAGTGCATTTTCATTTAACATGGTCCTAGCCATTTCTTAAATAGATCTATTCTTTCTCTCAACAACTCCATTTTTTTGTGGAGTTCTAGGTGATGAAAATTGATGTTCAATGCCTAAATCATTGCAGAAATTTTCAAATGCATAATTCTCAAATTCTCTACCATGATCACTTCTAATGCAAGTAATAGAGTATCCTTTTTCATTTTGAACCTTTTTACAGAAAACTTTAAAAGCTTCAAATGCATCATCTTTATTAGCCAAGAACAGTACCCAAGTGTATCTAGAATAATCATCTACAATTACAAATGCATAATATTTTCCACTTAGGCTAGCATGTCTAGAAGGTCCAAATAAATCCATGTGAAGTAATTGAAGTGGTTTTGAAGTAGAGACATGATTCTTGTTTTTAAAAGAAGTTTTGATTTATTTTCCAAATTGACAAGCTTCACAGATTTTATCCTTTTGAAAACTAATTTTTGGAAGTCCTTTAACCAAATTATTTTTCAAAATTTTTTAAATTAAATCAATGTTTGCATGACCTAGTCTTCTATGCCATAACCATCCATCATCATGCAATGCCGAGAAACATTTATTAATGGTAGATGCACAATCTATATTAATGATATAGACATTAATACATCTATTTCCTACAAACAAAACTTTTCCATCACATGCATTTTCAATAATGCATCTAGATTTATCAAAGACTACTTTATAACCCTTATCACATAATTGACTAATACTAAGTAAATTATGTTTTAAGTTTTCAACCAAGCACACATTTTCAATAAGAGTAGAAGATACATTACTGACATTGCCAATACCAATGATTTTTCCTTTTGAATTATCTCCAAAAGATACATCTCCACCATTTTCGATCTTAGTAAAACTTGAAAACCAAGCATAATTTCCTGTCATGTGTCTTGAACACCCACTATCCAAGTACCATTTATTCTTCATCTTCTTTAAGCCCTGCAGAGAAAATTTCAAGTCTTAGGTACCTAAATCTTTTTGGGTCCTTGGATGTCAGCAATGGTTCCTTTTGGAACCCAAACATATTTTACACCATAATAAGCATTTCTTTTCACAGGACATCTATTTTTCATGTGACAATTTCTATTACAATAGTGACAAGTAATTTTATGATGACTTGTGGATGTAGCTTTAACAAAATAATTCTTATAATACTTTTACTTCAAGTAAGGTTTATACCCAAGTCCTCCTTTATCAAAAACACATTTTTGAGAGTTAAGTAAATTATCTAACATCTTTTGGCCATTTGTGAATTTTATGACAATTTCATTTAACTCATTATTCTTTTTCTTGAGAGCTTCATTCTCCGTTATTAATTCTTTAACATGTAATTTCTCATGCTCATATGAAGTATTAAGTTTCTTATTTGAAGATGTGACTTTATCATGCAACATTTTATTTTCTAGTTCTAAACATGTGATCTTTGCATTCAATGATTCATTTCTATTTTTGAGATCTATCAATTTCTTTTTAAGACATATATTCTTTTTACCTATCTTCATTAACTCATCATGCAATTCTTTAAAAGCATCATGTAATTCATCGTAGGTAGGAAGATCATTTACCTCATCTAATTCGTCATTCGATTCATCCCCAATTGCCATAAGGGCTAGATTTGTCATTTCTTGATGCTCTTCATCATCACTTGTTTCTTCATCAGTATCATCCCACGTGGCCACCATTGCTTTCTTCTTGAACTTGTTGAGAAGAGGGCATTCTGATCTTATATGACCAGGCTTCTTGCACTTATAACATTTAATTGCTTCCTTTTTTATGAGAACTATCAAGAGAATACCATTAAAGCTTCAAGTGATCCTTTGCACATTCATGAAGGCCCAATTACAAGAGCTAGAGCCAAAAAGATAAAAGCTGCTTTAAATGGATTAATTGAGAAAATATAGATTGAAACTACAATTCAAGATGCAAGACATCATGAATTGGGCTTGAAGAGATGTCAAGGCATTGTGGGCTTTATTCAAGCTATTGGGAAGCCAAATACACAATTCGGATCAAATGCAGAAAGGTCAATTTCGGAATAAAACTGGTATTGATTGAGCTGGAATTAACTTGCAAGCCATATACCGTTGGAAAGATAATTAAGATAACTTTCCAAAGAATTTTACGGAGTTAGATTTGGAGTTCTCTAGAAGGAGTTATGACCAATTTATTACAGCATGCGCAGAATTGGAAATTTCAACGACTCCTTAACTAGTTAGGAAAACTACTCCGACTTGAACTAGAATTTAATCTTTTTCGGATTTTTTGGGTCTCTATTGGCCTATTTAAACTCAGCAACCTTGCTATGTAAGACAATTGAGAGATTAGTGTTATTTGAATTTGAGAGAATTATTCTTTCTTTGGTTCTTTTGAGAACTAGTGAACTTATCAAGAATTTGCATTCTTGTGGCGTTCCAAATCAAGACTTATCACTCACCTTCTCATCTAAATCTTGAGTGTGGCGTCAATATCCTTCTCCATACCTTTGGTTCATTTTTGATTAAGTATTGGGTCAAGGTTTTGTGTGTCTTAAATCTGTTTAGAACTTTCTTGGGTAGTTGAAACTTCAAATTAAGTGTTCTCCTTAAAGTTTCAATGTGGGATTCGCATCACTTTTTCTCCTTTTGGTTCTTGAAGTCTTTAAATTTTCTTCGCTCACCAATTTTCTTGAAAATTTTTCTGAACCTCCTAGCAAACATAGCCAATTCCTCATCATCCGGCTCACTTTCTCCATCACTTTTAACTTTTGTGACTTTAAGAGCAATGTTTTTCTTCTTCTCTTCATTGCCTCTTTCAGCTGCCAAATCTTCCTCATAAGAAATAAGAGAACCAATTAGATCATCAATAGGTAAGACATTTAAAACTTTAGCTTCCTTAATGGCAGTTTTTTTTTGTCTCCAATCCTTAGGAAGTGATCTAATGATTTTCTTAACTTTCTCGCTATTTGAAAAAGTCTTTCCTAGGGCTCCTAGAGTGTTCACTATGTCCGTAAATCTAGTGTACATAGAATATACACTCTTATTTTGTTCCATTTGAAATAATTCATATTGTCGAGTGTATCTACTAATTTTAGACTCTTTCACTTGATTCATGCCTTCATAAACAACTTCAAGTTTGTGCCAAATTTCATAAGCACTTTCACAACTTGATAATCTATGAAATTCTTTCTTATCTAGTGCACAAAATAAGGCATTCATGGCTTTGGAATTGAGAGAAGCTTTTCTCTTTTCTAATTCATTCCATTCCCGTGAAAGTTTTGGAATATCTTCCCCAACTTCATTTTTAGTTAAAGGCATAAATGGACCATCACATACAACTTCCCAAATTTCATAATCTAGTGCTTGTAAGTAAATTCTCATTCTAGTTTTCTAATATGGATAGTCATTTCCGTCAAAGAACGGTGGTTTAGTTGTGGATTGTCCTTCCCTAAAGGTTGAATCACTTTGGATTGCCATGGATCTTTTACTCTAGATGGTTAAGTCTTAATAAGAGAACCAAGCTCTGATACCAATTGAAATGCAAATGAGCAACCCAAGAGGGGAGGTGAATTGGGTTTTTAAAATTTATTTTACAAATGATTCAATCTAACGCCTTAATGCAAATAAAAAAATAAGTTTTACAGCAATTAAATCAAATATAGTAAATTAGACAATGCTTGTAAAATAAATGAGTAAGGGAAGAGAATGCAAACACAGTAATTTTTACGTGGTTCGACAATCCTCGCCTACGTCCACGCCTCCAAGCCAATCGAGCTCGAAGATTTCATGATCCAAGCCTCCCAAGGCTTCAAATGTTTGCACTTGACTTTTAAGGCGTCAATGGACCTTTACAATTTAGAGATTATCACCCTAATCTCTTTACCCTAAGTGTTTCCCTCACTAGAATATTCTCAATATAATACAAAATACAAATTACAGTAAGAAACTCTCTATAAGAGTAGATTCAGAAATAATTACACAAGAATGATTTAATCTATTATGATTTGTAATATGGAAGCTTAATATATGTTTGATAAACTTGTTTTTGCTTGCTAGAGAGCTTGAAATGAAGTTGGAGTTGAGTTTTTATAGTTAAAGCTCGAAAACTAGTTGTTATTGTCAAATTCCAGTGCTCAAGCGGCTAACCGCTTAATTTAACCGGCTCCCCGCTCGTAACAGTGAAGTTACCGTTAATTTTAAATTTTGCTACAGTACACTGTTCATGAAATTATAATTTTACCTCAAAACTTATTCAAATTATGCTATGGCCCAAAACGTTATAAAACTTTTTAAAAAGACCCAATCTCAAAAATTTTAATTATTATTTAATTCTTAAAAATATTCTAAAATTACAATGTGGCCCAAACTAAAGAAAATCTTTTCAAATAAGTTCTTTTTGAGTTTTAGTTAAATCACCATAATCTTTAAAGTTTTCAAAATTTTTCACTTAAACCCCCAATCTATTATAAGTTACAATATAGCCCAAATGTTTTAGAGCTTAGCAAATAAGTCCAACTCCGAAATTTAAAACTTTTTCATTTTTACCCAAATTACTTAAATTCATAAAATATTTTATCTCATAAACATAAAATTAATTTAGTTTGAAAATAATTATTTTATTAACATAAAATTGAGCTTCACAAATGCTAATCCAAGTATAAATTAAATCATACCGGCTTTACAAGAAATTGTCGTAATAAATTATCCGTTGAGCCGCCGTTGTCCGTTGAGTGTCTTGAATTTGATTTCACTTGATTCATTATCCTTCAAAACTAGTGAACTTGTGAAATACAAAATAAAACACTTTAATGTAAATGTTTGTTATCATCAAAATCATAATATTTATAGCCTTTTAAGCTAACAGACACTAAAGACAAACCACTTTAATAAAGCATATAAGATGAACTACTTTATTTAAGTCACTTTATTAAAGTGAAAATAGTTCCTTTTTAGGTGGATGAGTCATCTGTCGCATCTAGGTCTGCAGTTGGATCCCATTTTTTAAGTTTTTTCTTTCAAAAGTCTGGAGGAGATTCGGGTTATGATGAAAAAGGTGTATAAGGATCTGGTGGACAATGAGTAGAGGAAGATCCTGGATCATACTAGGAAGATATGGGAGTGACGTCTTCATATGGGTCTTGGGAGTCTTAAAAGAGGTAGTTAGTATAGTTTGGCTTTTTTTCTTTGAGAATGATCATCTGCTGGTTAGTTGGGAATGCAAGGATGGTGTAGGCACCATAATCATTTCATGTCTTGGCCGAAGAGATGTCTGGAGGATAGTAGGTTGATCAGAAGGGATATGATTAAGCTTCATAAGGAAATTCTTTAGGGAGACCTTGATTTTGAAGTCTTATTCAAGGTAGGCAATATGAGCGACGGTGTTCCATTCATACGCTTGGTCCTATTTCCAAAAATCATTAGTTTGAGGATGTTGAAAGTAAGGACGGTGGATGATAAAAACAGAAGTGAACTGTTTTCCTTCTTGATCTAGAAGAGCTCTTAGATAGTATGTCTGAGCAATTTGTTGAAGCTTTCTACACTACCAAGGAAGTGGTGAAAACCACTGGAAGAGTGTCCAAGTGAGACTTGTTGAGTATGTTGGATGATTCAACCTATCTAGAAGAGAAAGAATAGGAAAAACCATTTTTGTGGCATATAGCACTATAAGGCACCAAGTGTACCAAAGCTCATCTTTAGTGATGTCTCTATTTGGCATGATTACTAATATTGTGAGGAAAAGATGATCTGGATGCATACTTGGAAGGAGTAGGGGTTCTGGACTGTTAGCATAGACATTCATAAAGAACTTGAAATGGAACTTTCTAGCAAAGTCTTAGATTTGATGGAGAGAGGTGAAAGTCCTATTGAAGGGAAATGACTTTTGAGTAAGAGCATGGTTAGGTAAGGAGTTTATCATGGCTATTAGAGGAATGAAACCAAAGGTATGGATAAGAAAGGCTTTTTTAGATGACCTAGAGAGGAGATCATGGCCTGGACGGTAATGACCGTCTTGGATTATCATACCAAGAAATTCAATGGATGTCTGGCCCACCTGTGACTTTTTCTCAGATAACGTGACTCCTTGTGATTCAATTATCGACAAAAACTATTCAAGGAGCCAGTGATGTGATTTATGATCCTTAGAAAACAACAAGATATCATTAATATAGATGAGGGTGTTTTCAAGGATAGGTTCAAAGACTTTGACCATAGCTTTATGAAAAAGAGATGGTGTCACTTTTAGACCAAAAGGCACAATTGTCCACTGATAGTGGGCATGAGGAATACAGAAGGTTGTTTTGGGTCTATCATCGGATGAATATCAATTTTCCAAAAACCTGACTTAAAGTCAAATTTAGAAAATACCTTTGCACCTTGGAGATGGATAAACAAGGACTGGATTTTTGGCAAAGGAAACTTGTCGTCTTTGAGAAAACAGTTGACAGGTTGATAATCAATAACTAGGCATTTCTTACCCAAACAATTTCAGAACGTTTCTCAACATAGAAAGTGTGACAAGCATGAGGCCTTGTACCATAAGCTGTTGACATTCAGCTTGAGCAAGTCTGAGATCTGATGGTGTCATACCCGAATGTGTGGCTTTTGTAGGGTTGACATCTTCATTAAGCTTGAAGGGTAGCTTAACAAAGAACTAAGAGATTTTCCACAGAGGAAAAGGATGAGAAAACTGAACATGATTTTCAGGACAAAAATTTAGGAATTTGGATGTTAAGGACTCATAGGGAGAGGGTATATCTGAAATTGAATACAACCTTAAAGTTTCAGTATAAGGAAGGAATCTCTGCTTATACCGAATACCTTTAGCAGATATATGCAACTTCTTGATTAACTGAAGTACATTAAATCCTATGAGGAAGTCCTTATCAAGAAGAGAAGACCCGATAAGATTAATTCATAGAACACAGTCTGGAAAGAACTGAATACCAATGAGTTTTTTGATAATCAGATCTGTGTAAAAAAATTCACCATAAACTACTCTAAAGTATTCAGTATGGTGTTTCCAATAGTCAGGAGGGAGAATGGATGGATTGAGCATGCTGAGTTGTGCACCAGTATCAATGAAACCTATGATGGAAATAGGCTTGGCATATTTGGATGGAAGGATACTGATTTTTATGAATGGAAGAGGATGTTGAACGAGATTAACTTGTTGGTGTATGGTTGGAATGTCCTCGAAATCAAAGGTATCACTTTATTCAGCTAAAGCAAAGACCGTATTGTCATCACAAGATTCCTATTATGAAAATAGGGATCTAACATCATCATCCTCAGAGAGAAAAGAGAGACTTGGTCAAAGTGTTAGAGAAGCCAAGCTGACTTGGCTGGGTTAATAGGGCAGGATCTAGCAAAGTGCCCTTTTTTTTTACAGATGAAACACCTGGAATCTTTCTGTTGCCCAGTGTTAGTTGTTTTCTATCTAAAAAATTGAAAAGGTTTTTTAGGCTTTGGTTGACGGTGTTTCGAAAAGTGTTTAGGTTTGGAGAACTTCTGGCAATGGGATTTTTTCTTTGTAGGACAAGTGCAGGTTGTAACGCCAAAAAAAGAAAAAAAGAATTCCTTATGGAATTTGGGCTTTCACTAGGATTTATGGAGGTCTTTTTATTAGAAAAGGGTAGAAAAGAGTATTAAGTTATTAATAAGGGTTATTTAGAAGATAGTTTTGGAATAAAACGTTATTTTTTCAAGATTCCATTCCTTATAAATTCATCTTTTATCTCCTTTTTCATAACCCTAAAAACTTATGATACTCTTGTTTCCTCTCTTATCAATTGTTCATAATTTTTCTTCACTCAAGTCCTAGAATTCAATCAAAGCAAACGGTATGTATACCCTCCTTATTCCCTTCAAGAATTTCTTGTAAATCATTCTATTTAGGGTTATGTTTGGCATGATTTTAGATTTGCTTTTATAGATCTTGATGCATGACATATGATATGTTTAGGTTTTATTTAGGGTTTTGATTAATTAGGAGTTTGGTTAATCAACCCTTGGCATAATATAGGATGATTCTGGACAGCATGATATCTTGATTTTTAAACTGATGTTTTGTGAATGAATTTTTATTAGAAATTCGTATTCTGGAAAATAGACATATAGAGCCTCCTTAATAAATTTTATTTAATCAAATTTGATTTCATTTTCAATTTAATATGTATTTTCGAATTAGAAACCACTGCACTGGAAAACTGCGATTCCAGCAGTGTGATCGGGTTTACAGAATTTTTTTCACTATCAAATGAACTCGGAAAATTATGAAATTTTATATCGATGTTAAGATACGTGTATAGTATCTCCATTTTTAATTTCATAATTTTCTAATAAGTCTTTCATTTTATAAAATTCTCAGAATCGGTTCTGTTCGGTTAAGGTTATAAGAAAACAGTTTTGAAATTGTTGAGAAATAAATAGTTTTAAAAATGTTTTTGATCTCCGATCCTCTTCAAAATTTTATATGCGATACTCATGGATGTCCAAAATAGTTTTGTAGAATATTATGTCATTCTGAAGTTTAGATTAAGAGTTAAAATTCTGAGATTAGACCTGTACAGGAATGAATTAGAAAGGCAAATTCTTAGAGTGAGTTATTAATAATTATGTTTTGTATTTGTTAAGGTGTTGAGGACTCTTAGGGACTTAGAGGTGTGTAGTTCAAGATTCTTATATCGAGGTAAGTAACTTCATTCCTAGTATACTGGATAGGTATTAGTATTTTGATATTATTATAAGAATTTTATACTATTTAGAAATTAAAGGATTTTCGTAGCAAAATCAGTTTATGAGAATGTTTTCAAATATGAATTCTTTTAATAAAATATTTTATAAATGTCTTTCAATATGTAAATTATTTTGGTGACATGACTTCTTATTATGATTTTATCTGTAAATCAGTTTGCAAGCCTAAATTATTTTTATGGACTTTTCTGAATCTGATACGAATGTTTGGTAATCATGTGTGATTTCAGTTATTGATGATTATAAGATTCTTAATTTTTTGGCTCATTGTCCATAGTTATTCTGATCCTTATTCTAATTTTGGTCGTAATATACGATATATCTGTCTCCACCAATACTGGGTATAAGTTCTGAATGTGCACACAATATTCTGATTCTGATTCTATCTGGGCCGGGTCACCGGGACTATAGGTGATACTATGTGACATGAGCTAACATTTCATTTTATGTACATGTGAATATGATTTGCCTTAATAAGTAACTTTGTTTTTGATATTCTGAATTCTTATGGATTTACGTTATCTAATTGAAATACATTACTTCATCATAGAATATAGTTTTTGTAAAACTTATGGATTTATGAAATATACTTTGCTCAAAAAAGGCTTGCAATATATTTTTTTTGGGTATCGATAGGCCTAGTGTGTTAGGAATGGTTTTACTTATCGAGTTGACGGCTTACCCGTCGTCATTATTTTTTTGCAGATTAAGTTCCTTTGAGAGGTGTGCCTAGCCATGAAGTTAGAGATTTTCATTTTTGTTTCTTATTTGAATAAGAAGAAGAAGAATAGACTTATGTTTTTTTTTAGTTTATTTCAATCATGAACTTGTAATTTGGGTTTTGAGACTTTGTTATTTTATGTAACTTGTGACTTGTGGATTATTCTTATAAGAATTTGAGTTATACCAGTTTGGTATTTATGAGTAGAGATTATGTTTTGCGAGTAACCTCCTTCTCTCACGTGCTCTGCACGTGTTAGAGTTGGGGTGTTACATAGATTCTTTCATCTTTGCATTTGATTGCAAGATGAGGTTTTTTACATGCACTCTTGATGTTCCTTTTACTCAATGAGATCTCTGAAAAACTTTTTTTGTTCACAGAGCTTTTCAAGACAAGAGACTATAATCTGGTAGATATTTTCAAGAGAACGATCATCAATGTTGATGTTAAGAGTATGGAACTGTCTCTAAAGTTCTGGAAGAATCGCTTTAGGAAAAGACTAAATAAAAACATACTTGAGAGAGCTATCATTAAAATCATTGAGCTTGTAGTACAGGGCTGACATTTGTCTGTAGCGCGTGTCAAGATCTTTCATCTTTAAAAAACAGCATTTCATATGATGAAACTCTTTTTTAGCAGATTCTTTTGCTAGATTAAGATCACCCAAGAAATGATCATAGATAAGCTCTAAAACTTATGGGATTGGTGCCTGGTACAGCTGTAGCTATCTGTACTCTGGAAGACTTATAAACCAATCACGAAGAAAGCCTAGGAACTGAGAGCAGAATTCTTTAAGAACATCATAAGAGGTTGTGTCGGGTCTAAGCAATTGAACATCAATCCAAGCAGCCATTTCTTGGAATTTAAAAAGCCATTTGGATTTTAGAATATCATCAAATGAAAACCATGGCCCATTGGATGGCTTAGGACTTGGACTTGGATCAGACCGTGCGGGAGGCATGTCTTCCACTGGTTCTTCGACAAAGGGTTGCTTCCTTATTGAACTAGAAGAGGGATCCTCAGGAGAAGGATTGTCTGATGTGGATGGCTAAGCCATAAGTTGAGCAGGAATGTCCACATAATTTTCTTCAGAATCTGTTGCCAAGTAAGAGGCATCTAATTCTGTTGGAAAAGAAGACTTATTTCAAAATTGATTAACTTCTGGATCAGATGGTGTATCATGTTCTAGATTGATCAGACCAAAATAGAGCTAATGCATGGGCTCTTTGTCTTTTGGTTGAGATGGTTGAGTGGGAGGCTGAAAGTATTCAGGAATTTACTGAAGAGTAGGAGTATGAATGGTTTCAGCATACATAGGAGTTGGTTAAGGTCAAGGTGGTAGAGGTTGTGGTTTAGGTTGAGGCTTTAAAGGTGCAGGCCTTGGTAGAGCTGGCCTTGTGTAAGTGTAAGGCATCTGTATCGGTTATTCTTTGGGATAGTGCATATTAGATATGCCAATGAACTGATGAGCTTTACGAGTTCTTTGTGAAGGATTTGTTGGAGGATTGTAATATGGTTGGTATGTGTTGAAGTATGGTGAAGGCATGGGTATGGTTATTTGTTACTGGCTAAATAAGGAGGGTTGTTGGCCTTGCCTTTCTACATCAATTCTTTCAAGTTTAGCTTTAATTTGTTTGAACTCTGCATCTTTTTTTTATTGAACTTGGGTCCCCAATAGTTGCATTCAATCATAGTACGAAGCTATGTCCATCCTTGTTGTAATTGCATCAACCTTTTTAGTGAGTTGTATGGACTTGTGCTTGAACATTATACAAACAACTCCAGTTTGTCCAATTACCTAAAGTTTCTGCAACTCTTACTATTCTCCATGGTCAATTTCTTGGTGAACCAACAATTCTTTTCCAAGCAGCTAAAAAAGAATATCTCAACATAAAGTGTTGTTCTCTTAAATACCAAGATCTCAATTTTCATTACAAAAGGATGTCTATCCTTTATTACAAGTTGAATGGAGTCAATGATCCAACTCTTCACCATGTTTTTATGGCTTCCTTACTAGAAGAAATGCAGCCAGAGATTCAACACTAGATTTCTCAACATAATCTGGACATCAACTTTTTGTCCTTGGGTAAGATATTCCAATTAGCTATTGGATGTCTTGACAAATTGTGTGAACAAAAGAAGTTCTTCAAGGAACTCATCCAAGAAAAACCTCCTTTCAGAGAAGTGTGCAAAAAGCCTTATCTTGAGATCAAATGCAAAAGGAAAAAAGAATGTGTTTGTCCAACTAAGAAGAAATCTCATTTCATGAAATTCAAAAAGCCTGACTTCTATGAAAAACGACATTGCAAAAGAAGATCAGACAAGCATTATTGCTTTTTCAAAAAGCGCATTACTCCTTTCCGAGATACCAAGGCCCAAAAACATTCCAGGTGTTTTATTTGTAAAAAGAAAGGTCATTTTGCAAAGAATTGCCCTAACAAGCCAACAGAGCAGTTTGCCTTATCCAACGTCTCCAAAACACTACCTTTTTCCCCAGACACTGATCAAATTGAAAACCTGTTTTCTAAACAAGATGAGCCCAATGATGATATGGTATTCCCTCTTGAAAATACTAATTATGATTCTCCATCCATAACCTCTGATGAGATTGATGATATTTTTGTCATTAACTCTCTCATCCACAATCACAAAGCCCACGAAGCCCAGCTCAACTCTACCTCCAAAGGTCCATTCTTATTCCTTCTATAATGGCCCAACTCCTCCCATTTAAATATCAAAGGTATGTCCCAGTCATAGCTTTCATTGACACAGGCGCACAAAAAAGCATGATCAGTCCAGCCATTCTCCCTCATGACTATTGGAAAAACCATGATAGTACCTCCGAGCCACTAATGGAAAATTCTCTTCCATAGGTCCTATTACAAAACATCCTGTTGGTATACAACTATTTCTAAACTGTGTCATCTGGACTAAGTTAATTGGTTAAGATCTTCCAAACAAAGACCTCCTTGTTGGTTTTGATGTTTTAAGCCAAGCTAATCAAATCCATATCACTCTTTCTAGTCTCAAGTTCAAATCCATGTTTAAAGCCTACACTAATACTCTCAAACTCTACAATCTGACAAACTCTGCTGAATCTTATGCACACATCACAACCAAGTTTTTAGAGTTTTACCGAGAGTCCCATGATAATTTTTTTCACCCATCTCCTTTGTGGAAAAACCCTAAATTCTTTATTAGTTTACCTTTTAAACTTAATGAGGATTCCAATCCTACCAAAGCAACCTATCCCGGCATGACACCCTCAGATCTCTCCTTAGCCCAAGCAGAATGTTCATACTAGCCCAAGGCCTTATTGAGCCCACAACTTCTCAATGGGCTTGCCAAGCTAGGAAAAAATGACTTGTCATTGACTATCAACCACTCAATGTGTTTTTACAAGATATAAAGTTCCCATTGCTTAAACGACAGTTAATGTTTGTCCAGTTAAAAAAAGCCAGGGTCTTTTCAAAGTTTGATTTAAAATCTAATTTTTGGCAACATGGAATCAAACCAGAAGAACGATACAAAACTACTTTCTGCATTCCGAATGCCTATTTCCAATGGACTGTCCTTCCTTTCAATCTTAAAATCGTTCTTTTTTTATTCCAAAAATCCATGATCATTATCTTTCAACCTATCCTCCATCATGCTCTTGTTTATATTGATGATATCCTCCTTTTCTCTGAGACCTAAACAAAACACCTTGCATTACTTAACCAGATTTTTAAGATTGTGCATGAACACAGAATCATGCTCTCAGAAAAGAAGTGTATTATTGGAACAATGTTGTGCAAATTTTATTGAACTCGCAAGCACATGAATCTATTGTAGAATAAATTAACGGTGACGAGTGTCGATCCTACGAGGAGGTTGATTTTAATTATATGCAGAATTAATTTTCTAAGTGAGCAATTAAATTATGATAAATTAATCTAAAATTTTAAATTAAAATGGCGGGAATAAATAAAAATACAATTGTAATAACAAAGTACTTGGGTATCTGAATTTGCATCAACATGCTCCATGGGCTAAATATTCCATATTAATGCCAATTAAATTATAAGGGGAGATTCTACACCTTATGAACCACGCTCAAATAAATATGGTGTTAAGGGTTTATCGTGCCAAATAATAATAACCTTGTACTAGGGTGCCGATTTAACCAGGGTAGTATAGACAAGACTATTATTATTTGTCGACGAAAAGTCAAAACAACCACAAATATTAGAGGGGAAGAGAAAGTAAATTTACCAAATTAAGCCCATGGGACATGTTGATATTTCACCTTCAACCCAAGCTTAAAAGAAAATTAGCTATTCATTTTTTAACTAGGGGTAAAATGAAAATTTATTAAAAATACGTAGAAAATACAAGAAGGAGAAGGAATTACAAAAATCTAAGCTTAGAAATGAATTCAGGGATATCTAATTAAGGAAGAGAGCCTCTTTTTTATAGGTACATTGAGTGAATCGTGACCATCGGATTAAAAACAGTTTGGACGCTCAGGATTACGCCACGTCATCAGTCAACAGTCAACAGTCAATTTTTAAATAGTAACGGCTGCTATTTACACAGTAACACTATTTGTACAGTAATGCGGTTTAAATAGTAAATAATCCCATGTATGTGCGTGTACCTTACACATGATTTTTGCTCCACTAAGATGCTGCCACGTCATCGATCCATAGTACATAAGAAATTTAGCCCAATAAGATCGTGATACATCATCAGTCAATGCCACATAATTCATCTAATCAAATATTGCCACGTCATAGGTAGATGTCACATCATCGGTCAATGCCACGTCATCAGTCAGTATATATGAACAGTGTCATGAATAGTTCCATGAACAGTACCATACGTATGAACAGTCTGTATCTGTGAACAATGACATTTTTCCTTTTATATTCCTCTTAAGGTTTTCGACTGTCCTAAGTCCAAATATGATGTCCGTTTTGCTGTCTGATCACTCGTTCATTGTAAAACAAACGTGATGCCCCTAAAATGCATAAAATACATAATTATAATAAAACACATATATTTAAACAACAAAATACTTAAATAAATAAAAGTAGCAATGGTAGTGAGACTTGAAATGTAAAATGACGATTTCCTCCTTTATAAATATACACTTTCTAGCACTCAACACACCCCCCAACCAGCTTATTGCTAGTCCCTAACAAATAAAGTGAAGATAAAATTTAAAACTTTTTTTTTTATAAAACACATGTGTTTATTCAATCAGATTAATGATAGTAATCAAATAAAAGTACAAGCATTATCTCTAGTCTAAAGGAATATCACACCTATATCAACCATCCATATGTATCAGTCTAACAGACTTTGTTATAGCAATAGTAATCAGGCCACTTTCAAGAATGACATATCAAATCCCAAAATCTCACCGGTTGTAGCGACACTCTCACAAATAAATTAATCCTAATAAAAATTGTCACTACAATAAATGGTAAATTGAGTGAAAATAATAAAGAAATATTATACACTCTCACCAAGATGAAAAAAATATGTCCATAGCTTAGAAATAATACGATCTAAAATAAAGTATTAGTCAACCCAATGTATTCATATTTTTTTATGTATATGCATCACTACATCTTAATTGCCCATATAATTAGCTTTTATTTCATATTATAGTTCCCAAAAATCAAGAAGGACTTTTATTAGGACGTAACGTAGGCTAGGGACATGGCTAACAAAGAAAGGGAAATAGGGAAACAAAATATATATGTTTGAGAAAAAGTTCAAGAACTTTTAAAAATTACAAAATGCATTTTGCTTATTTATTGCTATTGTATATTTTTTTCTTTTTTCTTTTTTTCTTCTTTTTTTTGAATTTTTTTTATATAGCATAACTTCGTTGAACAAAATAATTATTTATCCTTTTTCTCAAACATGAATAGGTGGATAGAACATGTATGATATCGGGTAATACTCCAAATTAGAGTAGGTCAGGACAATAAGTTAATAAAGAAAAGACTTTTTTTTTAATAAAAGGCTCAAAAGGGCTAATTAGATGGGTATTTAGATGTAGTGATGCACACTTTTTTTTTACAGAGTTGACTCAAAGAAAATCTAGAGATCATGTATATAATAATAAACAGTCAAGCTACATGAAGAATGGGCAAAAAAGGTTACTCTCCAAGAAAAATTAATAGGTTTAAAACTCACTTGGAATTTATTATGACATGTGCATTCCTTCAAGCAACTCATATTTATCCCCAACATCAACATGTAGAATAGCAAACATAGTGTAACATCACTCAAGACCAAAGATAATACAATACTAAAATTCAAAAGTCATCATATCATCCAATATAAAAAACTTACACAAAATTACTAATTTTTTTTTATTTTTAACGGAATTCTATCCCCCCAACCTATTCTAAACATAAAAAGAAAACATACATCTAGAAAAATTAAAGAAAAATGAAATTTTTTTGTTTTTTTTAAGAAGATGCGTTTCTAGAGTCATTACACTTCATATTTAGTCATCTTCGATTTAAAAACTTGAAAACATATATTTATAAAGGAAAAAGACAAAAAGTAAGGTTAGGAAAAATAAAAAAGGTTAGGAAAAATAAAAAATTTTTTTTACTAAGAAGATGCGTTTCTAGAGTTACTACACTCTATATTCGGCCATCTTCTACTTAAAAAGTTAATCATAGTTAGTTCTACAAAAAAAATTAGTAAAAACTTAACCAACATTCCACAGTTGTCAACTATTCCCTCCCCTCAACTAGAACAAAACATTGTCCTCAATGTTTGAAAGGAAAAAAGTAAGTTTAGAAGACAACACCTAGGTGGTGCGACACAGAAGAAAATATTTACAAGCGGAGAGTTAAATTTAATTTGTACTTCTTACTGCAGCTACTGTTACCATTATTATTTGAACATTCTAACACAATGGCCCTGGGATCTGGCTCTAGTTGATAGGCTTGTAACAGATCAAGTAGGGCATTAGTAGTGTGTGCACAAATAAAAATTTTTTTCACTGAGGAAGGAATTACATAATTTTTTATTGCATGATTAAGAAACGCGATAAAGCCATCATAAAAATTATTGACATTTAACAAACTGATAGGTTTTTGATAGATGTTCAGATGGGCCCAAATGCTAATGTGATTAGTACCTCAAGAGTTGTAAGATCGCCTGAAAGGAAAATAAAAGCATCGGCATGATTGAGCATTTCAGTTATTCGTTCTTGTATACCTGAGATGACTAACTCTTCTTCAGTTAGTGAATAAGACAAACAACCCAAAGGTTTTAGGATTGGAGGGATGATGCCTAACACTTGGCTTCCTCTGAAAAAAGTAGCTTCTAAGACCATTTTGGATAACCCTCGGTTACCTCCTCTATACACCAAGTGCAATTTTCTCTCTGCTATTCTTAGACTAAGATCTATGGCTGCCTCTATGAACTCTTTATGTTTGCCATAATGAAACCCAAAGAGCATACAAATATTTTTGAATTGTTTACTAGGAGTAGCTACCATTAAGATACTGCTCAAAAACAACTTGTGAGTGCTTAGTAAAAAAATCATATTTAAAGACCTTGGTGACAGTTGGTTACAGTTGTGTATGAGGCATCATGTCAGCGTCAATTAACGTGTAAGGCACATGGCTCAAAAGTAAAAAAGAAAACAAAAAAAAGAAAAAAGCAAATGAAATTATTAAAAATAATAATATAAATAGTAAAATGACAGTGAAATAAAAGAACAGAGAGATAAAAGGGTATTTACAGATAGTTGTGATTATGACTCACATCTTCCTCTGGTTTTACGTCTAGAAACGGTTTGAACGCCCTCTATAGGTTGAGGATAGGCTTCCCATCCAGTTTTTTTACAAATTGACAAATAGAGTTATTTATAGTCAAATTCCCGAGACAGTACCATGCACACTCTTTCTTGAATAATGGCCATAACTGGAGAATCTCTCTTTGTACGTATCCACTGGGATGCGTTTCAAGAGACAAAAAGATATTATCTAATGACTCTTTATTCAAGCCATCCCTAATGAATTAAATTATTAGATATTATCCAATAACTCTTTATTCAAGCCATTCCCAATAACTCTTTGTTACAACTAGATCATCACTTAGGAATACATGTGAGCATGCTGCATTTATTTCTCAAATTGAACCAAAATCCTTTATGGATGTGGAAAATGATGAATCTTGGATTATGGCAATGCAAGAGGAGATAAATCAATTTGAGAGAAATAAAGTGTGGGAATTAGTTCCTAAACCAGAACATCCATCCATTATAAGAACTAAATGAGTACTTAGAAATAAGATGGATGAATTCGGTATGGTTGTAAGGAATAAAGCTAGATTAGTGGCTCAATGATACAACCAAGAAGAAGGAATTAATTTTGATGAGACATTTACACCTGTAGCTAGATTAGAATCTATTAGAATGTTGCTAGCATATGCATGTTATAAAGATTTCATTTTATTTTAAATGGATGTCAAAGTACTTTTCTAAGTGGTTATATTATGGAGGAAGTTTATATGAAACAACCCCCTGGTTTTAAAAATGAAAAATTTCCAGATCATGTTTATAAGCTATCAAAAGCATTATATGGTTTAAAACAAGCACTTAGAGCATGGTATGATAGACTTAAAAATTTCTTACTTGATAACGATTTTTCAATGGGAAAAGTCGATACTACACTCTTTGTTAAGTATAAGAACCAAGACATATTTGTTGTTCAAATTTGTGTTGATGATATTATTTTTGGTTCTACTAATGAGTCCTTGTGCAAAGAGTTTTCATCTTGTATGAGTAAGGAATTTGAAATGAGCATGATGGGAGAATTGAAGTATTTCCTTGGACTTCAAATTAAACAAAACAATGAGGGAATTTTCATCAACCAAGCTAAATATGTCAAAGATTTGCTCAAGAAGTTTGGAATTGAAGAATCAAACACTAAGAGCATTCCAATAAGTACAACAATTAAGCTTGACAAGGATGAAAAAGGTAAAGAAGTTGATATTAAAAAATATCAAGGTATGATCGGCTCTTTACTTTACTTAACCGCAAGTAGACCTGATATCATATTTAGTGTATGTCTGTGTGCAAGATTTCAATCATGTCCCAAGGAATCTCATTTGCTTACTATTAAAAGAATTTTTTGTTATTTGAGTGGAATCATAGATCTTGGCCTTTGGTATCCTAGAGGAACTCATATAGATTTGACTTGTTATTCGAATGACGATTTTGCTAGTTATAAGGTGGATAGGAAAAGTACTAGTAGAACTTGCCATTTTCTAGGTCATTCTCTTGTTTCATGGTTTGGTAAGAAATAAAACTCGGTTGCACTCTCAACTACTGAGGTGGAATATATTGCCGCAAGTAGTTGTTGTGCACAAGCTCTTTGGATGAAACAAACACTTAGAGACTATGGCATTAAACTTGAACAAATTCCTATTAAGTGTAATAATACTAGTGCTATTAATCTTTTGAAGAATCTCATTTAGCACTCTAGAAACAAGCATATAAAGATTAGACATCATTTTTTAAGAGATCATGTACAAAAGGGTGATATTGCTTTAGAATTTATCTCTAGGGAAAAACAACTTGCCAATATTTTTACAAAAACCCCTTTGCGAATAATAATTTTCAAAAATTCACCATGAACTTGGGATGATGAAATTTTTACATTAACATTTCTAATTATGTTATTGAATCTATTAAAATTGTTTGCTTAATGTTTGTTGACATATTCATTTCAAATGCTTGTGTGCTTCATGATACATACTTGATGGATGAATTATTTGCTTGAATTAATCATGTTTTAAATGTTTAAAACCATGATTCATGGATTAAAATGGTTCTTGAGAAGTTTCAGAATCAAGAAATGATGACGAGATTGATAAAAAATGGCCGAAAAGTGAACTTGGTGCAGTGGGCCAGCAACCAGGCGACTAGCTCCATTTTCTTTCAAAAATTCTTCATTTCTCAACCATTTTCATGTCCAAATCATTGATTCAATCCATTACCCATCCATTTAACTTCCACTAAACATCTTTCAATCATCATTTCAACTTTCTCTTCTCTTGTTCATCTTTTTTTTCTCTCTGTCCGGCGTGAATAGTACCTCACCATCTTTCTCTCAAATTTCTTCATTTTTCACTCATTTTCTTGCTAAAATTAATCATCCAATCTATTACCCATCCACTACTCCTTCACTTTTAATCATTTAAACATCATTTTATCATACCTCCATAAAAATCCGTAATCTCAAACCTAACCTTGGCCGTTTCTCTCTCTACATTTTCAAGCTTTCTCTAGCTCATCTTTGATCAAATCCACATTATATCTAAGCCTTATTCATTCTAGGATCATATTTCTTGGCTTAAACTTATCCATTTTACTCAAATCTGAAATTGTTATTTAAGCTTGTTCAATAATGGTGGGTGGTGAAAAAGCTGAGAGCAAACAAATGGCCAAGAGATGTAAGGAAGATTATGGAGATAATACGGAATTTTTGTCAACTCATTTTCGACATCTCCCACTTCGGAAACGGTTTATCGACAATTTCATGCCAAGGTCGGTCATTCCTCCTCACTTTGTTAATCTTAAAAATTTGACAAATTTGGCAATTTGTGATAAATCTCTTGATAAACTTCATATTGCTATTAGTTGGAAAAATGTCTTAGTTATTCAAGAAGCATATTATGAGAATCTAGTTAAGGTTTTTTATTCGAATATGGATATAGAAATTTTGGATAAAATTGTTACAAATGTTGAGGGAGTTCGTATTGAATTTGATGTTGCGGAGTTAAATCATATTCTTGGGACTCCAAATGAGGGATTAGAAATTTACAGTGTTAGAGCCAGAATAGATCATCCATGATTTTCTCTTGAAAATGTTATTCGAAAAATTTATCGTCGATCATCATTGAAATCTCAAGCTTTGCCTCTTCAAACTAGAATCCTGCATTATGTTCTTCATCATGCGATTACTCCTAGGTATGGTCATAGGGATGAAGTTAACCGATTGGATGTGGCTTTATTATATTATATTTTGGAAGGTAGAAAGCTCAATGTTGGGTACATTATACTCAATCATATGCTTAGCACACCTTGTATGGCTAAAAGATCCCTCCCTTATGGTAGTATCATTACCCACATCCTCAAATATTTCCAAGTACCCATTACCGAACCAACCTTTTTAAATTCAAGAGAACTAAGAGATGATGCCATTGCCAACTTAGGATTTATTTGGGTAGAAGGTAAATGGACTAGAGACCGGAGATACTCAACCAAAGTTTCTGAACTTACTCCTACAGATCATCGTTTCTTTAATGATGTTCTTCTACTAGAGTTACTTCCTGATCTTAGTGTCCTATAACGCTCTCATTATCCATCTTCTGCGAGTACTTCCAAAACTTCTTCAACTGCCCATGAGAATCCGATGCAGCAGATGTTGGCTAAAATGGATTCTCTTTTGACATAGCAGAGCTGACTTCAATCTCAGTTTGAAGCCTTTTCAGCTCAATCCACTTTGGAGCACCAGCGCCTCTTTGAACAGCAACAGTAATTATTTGATCAACAACATCGACTTTTTACTCAATAGCAACAAATTCTTGATGGCCAGCAGCAGCTTTTTGCAGCTCTTGGGTTTCCACCACCATCATCTTCATCTCATCCACTATCTCTATAGCCCTTTTATTTTTTATTTTCTGTCACTCTCTACCATACATTTTTATGCATTTATGTTTTCTGTATGGCTTGTAGATGATCATTATGAGTTGTTTGGATATTCTGTCTTTGGATGCTTTGTATTTGGATGCTTTGTGTTTAGATGCTATATTATGACTTCTTGAAATATTATTAGATTTTCATGTCTCTTACTTGTATTTGGCTCATTATTATTGTTTTAGTTTAATTTTGATGATGAAGGGGGAGAAGTCATGTATTTTTGTAATTTCAGAGACAGATATTATATTTTCTTTTCTGTGCATTTTTTTTTAAATATTGAGGAGGAGCTTATAAATTGTTATGGACCATATTTTCAGGGGGAGTTTATTTTAAATTTGATTATGTACGCCATGCATTAAGGGGGAGCATATATGTCAAAATACATGAGATGTTTATCATCATCACAAAGGGGGAGATTGTTAGCCTAAAAGGCTATAAATATTATAATTTTGATGATAACAAACATATGTATTAAAATGTTTTATTTTGTATTTCACTAGTTCACTAGTTTTGAAAGATAATAAATCAAATGAAATCAAATTCAAGACACTCAACGAACAATGGTGGCTCAATTGAAAATTTATCGCGATGATTTCTTGTAAAGCCGGTATGATTTAATTTATGTTTGGATTAGTATTTGTGAAGCTCAATCTTATGTTAATAAAATAATTATTTTTTTAAACTAAATTTTATGTTTATGAGATAAAATATTTTGTGGATTTAAGTTAAAATGAAAAAGTTTTAAATTTCAGAGTTGGACCTATTTGCTAAGTTTTAAAATATTGGGGCTATATTGTAACTTATAAAAGATTAGGGGTCTAAGTAAAACGTTTTGAGAACTTTAAAGATTATGGTGATTTATTAAAACTCAAAGAGGACTTATTTGAAAAGATTTTCTTTAGTTTGGGCCATATTGTAATTTCAAAATGTTTTTAGAATTAAATAGTATTTAAAATTTCTGAGATTGGCTCTTTTGGTAAAATTTTATAACGTTTTAGGTCATAATATAATTTGAGAAAGTTTTGAGGTAAAACTATAATTTTGTGAACAATATTACTGTAGTAAAATTCAAATTTAACAGTAACATCATTGTTACGAGCTGGGAGCCGGTTAAATTAAGCGACTAGCAGTTTGAGCACTGGAATTTGTTAATAACAGCTAGTTTTCGAGTTTTAACTATAAAAACTCAACTCCAACTTCATATTAAGCTCTCTAGCAAGTAAAAACAAGTTTATAAAACATATATTGAGCTTCCATATTGCAAATCACAATAGATTAAATCATTTTTGTGCCATTATTTGTCAATCCACTCTTATAGAGAGTTCTTTGCTGTAATTTTTATTTTGTATCATATTGAGATTATTTAAGTGAGGGAAACACTTGGGGTAAAGAGATCAGGGTAATAATCTCTTAATTGTAAAGGTCCATTGATACCTTGGAAGTCAATTGTAAATATTTGAAGCCTTGAGAGGTTTGGATAGTGAAATCCTCAAGCTCGGTTGGCTTGGAGGCGTGGACGTAGGCGGGGATTGCCGAATCACATAAAATTGCTGTGTTTGCATTCTCTTCCCTTACTCATTTATTTTGCAAGTATTGTCTAATTTATTATATTTGATTTAATTGTTATAAAACTTATTATTTTTATTTGTATTAAGGCGTTAGATTGAATCGTTTATAAATAACTTTTAAAAACCCAATTCACCCCTCCTCTTGGGTTGCACATTTGCATTTCAATTTCCTTTACCACAACCAGGCATGTATGCAACAAATTTAAGAGGTAACTCACCTGCTAAGCGAACTTTTGCCTCAATTAACCAACGGATGTCAGCAGGGATGCTATTCTTCATAAGCAATCACATGCGTGCGGACCGGGCTTTATAAATTAAAAGGAGGGCATTTTGAGGAAGCGAAAGGAATCGTTTGTGAAGCTTTTCTAAAATCTCATCTCTGTCCATACCTTCGTCTCAAAATATCAGTTATTATGGGAAACTGAAGTAACCAACTTGATTGTCACGGAGTACTGTTATCCGCCACTTGACCAGGGTTACAAACTTAAACACACAAAGCAAACTAAAACATGCAAACAGGAAAACAAATTAAAACAAATAAAACAAACTAAAATCTTCCTCTTATTGAATTTACCTCAAGCTCTAATTGGATGTTGTAGATGTCTCTCTCAATTTCTTTAAGATCTCTTTCTAAATTCTCAACATGGGTTACTAACTCTAGTGGTTATAGCTGCCAGATATGATGTGTTTTACAAAATCATATTTGACCTCTGAGATGAGATTGTATACGTCGAAACTGTCTAAGAATGTTTAAGAGGAATTGTCTCATGATTAAAATAATAAGAAAAAACTTAACGGTTAAACAAACACACTTAAACAAAAATAATTTCAATCAGCAAAAGAATAATAAAAAGAAAGAAAATAAAGAAAATAAATAATCAAATCAGCGAAATGAAAAGTCTCAATTTAAATAGGTGGGTCACTCAAATTTATTTCGTTGTCATCTCCATGTGGTTGGTTCTCGAGATATGGCTTAATCTTTGACCGTTAACTTTGAAAGTGACACCATTCGTTGGATCCTTAATTTCAATTGCCCCATATGGAAAAACAGTATGAACAATAAATGGGCCAGACCATCGAGAGCATAAATTACCTGAGAATAAGTGCAAGCGAGAATTGAATAAAAGCACTTTCTGACTTAGAGTGAAAGATTTTCGTATAATTTGCTTGTCGTGAAAGACTTTCATTCGTTGCTTGTAAATCTTGGCATTCTCATATGTGTCATTTCAAATTTCATCAAGTTCTATCAACTGTAATTTTCTTTCTGAGCCAGCTTGCTGTATGTCAAAATTGAATTTCTTGATGGCCCAGTACGTACGATGCTCGAGTTCCACAGGTAGGTGCCATGCTTTGCCATACACTAGCCTGTAGGGTGACATCCCAATCGGAGTCTTAAAAGCCGTTCTATATGCCCATAATGCATCATCGAGCCGCAACGACTAATCTTTTCTGTCGGGCCTCACTGTTTTTTCTAAAATGTGCTTTATTTCTCAATTAGAGATCTCAACTTGGCTGCTGGTCTGTGGGTGATATGGGGTCGCTACTTTATGAGTGATGGAGTACTTTGTCAAAAGTGCTTTGAAAGATTTATTGCAAAAGTGGGTACCACCATCATAATTATTGCTCGAGAGAATCCAAAGAGGGAAATAATATTGCTTTGCAAAAACCCTATTACGACTTTATGATCATTGAACCTACATGGAATTGCCTCTACCCATTTTGAAACATAGTCAACAGCAACCAATATGTATTAATGGCCGAAAGATAGAGGAAAGGGTCCCATAAAATCGATACTCTATACGTCAAAAATTTCAACCACTAAAATTAGGTTTAGTGGCATCATATTTCTTCGTGTATGCTCCCCATTTGTTGACACCTATCACATGAAGAGCAAAAGGTGTAAGTATCTTGAAATATAGTTGGCCAATAGAAACCACATTGTAAAATTTTAGTAGCTGTTTTCTTAGCACTGAAGTGGCCTCCACAAGCTTGTTCATGGCAGAAAGAAAGGATATTTTGAAATTCATTCTCTGGGACACATCGTCTAATAATTTGGTCTGCACAGTATTTAAATAGATAAGGATCATCCCAAAAGAAATTCTTTATTTCTGTAAAGAATTTGGCCTTATCCTGCTTAGTCCAATGCTCTGGAAGTTGACCTGTAACAAGATAATTAACTATATCAGCATACCATGGTACTACTTCCACACTCATTAATTGTTCATTTGAAAATGACTCATTCAAAGATACATATTCTATTGTTGTGTCAAAATAGAGACGGGAAAGATGATCAGCCACAACATTTTTTGTTCCTTTCTTGTCTTTGAATTCTAAGTCAAATTCCTGCAAAAGTAGCACCTAACGAATTAGTCTAGCTTTTGTATTTTTCTTTGTGAGAAGATATTTAAGAGTAGCATGATCTATAAATATAATTATTTTACAACCAATGAGATAGGATCGAAATTTTTCTAATGCAAACACAACTGCTAGCATTTCTTTTTCAATGGTTGAATAATTCAACTATGCATCAATCAATGTCATACTAGCATAGTAAATCACATGGGGAATTCAATCAACTCTTTGTCCTAATACTGCTCCTACTGCATAGTCAGATGCATCATACATAAGCTCAAATGATAAGTTTCAATTTGGGGGCTGAATAATGGGTGATTATGTCAACAACTGCTTTAGTTTTTCAAATGCCACGAGACATGAATCATCAAAGACAAAAGGTACATCCTTAGCAAGTAGATTGCATAAGGGTCTAGAAACTTTGCTAAAATTTTTAATGAAACGTCTATAAAAACCAGCATGCCTAAGGAAAGATCTTACTTCTCTGACTGTTTTAGGTAGAGGAAGATTGGAAATGAGATCCACCTTTGCTTTATCAGCCTCAATACCTTTGCTTGAAATGATGTGACTGAGAACGATACCTTGTTTAACCATAAAATGGCATTTCCCCCAATTCAAGACTAAATTCTTCTCGATACATCTCTGTAGAACTAGTGTTAGATGATGTACACATTGATCAAATGAATCTCTAAAAATAGAAAATTCATCAATTGTTCAACCATATCAGAAAAATGCTCAACATGCATCGTTAAAATGTAGTAGGTGTATTACATAATCCAAATGGCATTCTCTTATATTCAAAAGTTCCAAAAGGACAAGTGAAGATGGTCTTCTCTTGATCTTTTGGTGCTATGCGAATTTGATTATATCCTAAATAGCCATATAGAAAGTAATAAAACTCATGATCTGCTAATCTATCAAGCATTTGATTGATAAATGGTAAAGGAAAATGGTCTTTACGTGTGACAAAATTCAACTTTCTATAATCAATGCATACATGTCATCCTGTAGTTATTCTAGTGGGTACTAATTCATTATCAGCATTGATAACTATAGTAAATGATACCTGCGTCTAATAGCTTAAAGACTTCAGTGTGAACAACCTCTTTCATGTTAGGATTTAACCAACGTTGCATTTCCCTAGTAGGTTTAGCATTTTCATCAAGGTGAATGTAATGCATGTAATCCACTGGGTTTATACCTTTTATGTCTGCTATGGTTCACCTAATACTCCTTTATGCTCTTGTAAAACATCCAACAACTTACTTTTTTATTCGTCATTGAGAGAGAAAGAGATGATTACTGGCAAAGTGCTTTCTTCTTCCAGGAATGTGTATTCCAAAGTATTAGGTAATGGTTTGAGCTTGAGTTTTGGTGGTGATTCTGATGATGGGCTAAGTTTCTTTTTTGTTGGCAATAGTTGTTTAACTCTTGACTTCCATTTGTTAGTGTCCACAGATGGTGCTGAGTCAAGTAGAGCATTGACTTTATCAACTAATCTATCAATATCAAAATCCAAACCAAAGTGAGTTAAACAAGTTTGCAAAGGGTTATCACTAAGGTTTGAAAGTAAATTATTTTCAACTAGTGTTTCTATTAAATCCACATAAATTATTCCATCATCTGTATTATGAGGTTGTTTGGCAATATTGAAGATATTGAGTTCCATGGTCATATTGACAAAAGACAACTGCATATTTCTAGTTCCGCATTGAATATGTGCACTGGCAGTTGCCAAGAAAGGTCGGCCCAGAATAATAGGAATGTACTTCTTTGAGTCCTGCACTGGTTGAGTGTCAATTATGATGAAATCAATAGGAAAATAAAACTTGTCTACCTGGATAAGCACGTCCTCCACAATACCACGAGGTATTTTTGTGGACCGATTTGTAAGCTGTAACACCACTGGAGTTGGATGTAACTCGCCCAGTCCAAGTTTCACAAATACAGAGTAAGTAACAAATTTACACTAGCTCCTCAATCTAACAAAGCATTCTCAATTGTGTGGTTCCCTATATTACACGAGATAGTGAGGGAGCCTGGATCTTTACATTTTAGAGGCATTTTATGTTGGAGTATAGAACTAATATTTTCTGTTAAAAAGGCCTTTTTCTGAACATGAATATTTCTCTTTTTAGTATAAAGGTCTTTAAGACACTTGACATATGATGGCACTTGTTTTATAGCTTCAAGTAAAGGGATGTTAACACTTACCTGTTTAAAGATTTTAAAAATCTCACCTGTGGATTTTCCTTTTTTCCCTTTAGTTAAACTCTGAGGAAATGGAGCTTTAGGAACATATTCTCGTGGGTTTGTTTTCTCTTTCTCCTCTGATGATGATTCCTCAGCATTCACAGGTACGATCTGAGTTGATTTTGGCATCTTCACTTTGTTGTCGACTTCTTTTCCTTTTTGCAAGGTCATCACTGCTTTGACCTCTCCATGCTGCTGTGGTGAACTAGAACTTGCTCCATTCACTGCTTTAGGGTTAAACATTGGTTGACTTGGGAATTTGCCTTTTTCAATGGTCATGGCCAAAGTTTGAACTGAAGAGGCAAGTTGTCCCACCATTTTCTCAAGGCTTGAAATTGATTGAGCTTGTGAGTTGAAGCTCGCTCTCATCTCATTTACTCATCAATGGTGCGGTTTTGCTACTCGATCTTGGAGTTAGTAAGATTTTTGACATTTTGGAATGTATCCTCCCATAGTTTGGATTCTGATTGTATGGTCTAAATGGTGGTTGAGAGGCTTGAAAAATTTGAGGAACTGATTGCACTGGTAGAGGTGGAGTTGATGGTCCATTTTGTTAGAATCCTTAAGACCATGAAAAATTGGGGTGGTCCCTCCATCCAAGGTTATATGTGTTGGAGTAAGGGTTATAGTTTGGTGGTTTTCTCATGACACCTATGGCATTGGGCTTGATCTGAATATGATTCATGGTCATGTGGCTCTGTTGATTTAGCAGTTGTCAAAGATACTATTTGTCGAGCAAGACCTTCAACCATCTCTTTGAATTCTTTAATTTCTGAGCTTGACTCTCTAATGTTAATCTCATTCACTCTCTTAATTCTCCTGGTATTTCTGAGTGATCGACTCTGTTGTTAGGAATTATCCAATTGCCGCTGAAAAAATTTCCAAATCTCTGATGCGCTTTTAGACATTAGCTCTCCTCCACTAGTTGCCATTAGCCATTCTTGCACTTGTGGCAATAATCCCTCCAAAAAGTATTGGCATTGGTACCATTTCTCATACCCATGATGTGGACACTTCAAAAGTAGCCCATTAAATCGCTCCCATGCTTCGAAAAATTGCTCGTCGTCTCTTTGGGTAAACTCTAAAATTTTCCTACGAATAGCATTGGTTTTAGGAACTGGGAAATATTTATTTAAAAATTTAGTTACCATTTGTTCCCATGATGTAATGCTATTATTTACAAGCAATGTATTAAACTATGAACGAGCTCTATCTTTTAATGAAAATGGGAATAATCTAAGTTTAACATTATCATCTGAAAAATTCTCGTATTTAAAAGTTTGACAAATAGCATGAAAATCATTCAGATGATTATATGGGTCCTCATTTTCTAGGCCGTAGAATGTAGGGAGACAGTTTAGCACATTAGGTTCTAATTCAAAACTCCTAGCAGCTACATTTGGGCACCTTATGTATGATGTGCTCAAATTAGCTAAGGGACTAAAATAATCCTTAAATGGCCTCTCTTGTGGTTTTGGTTGCTGATTTTGCAAATCCATTTCAAATTTCCTTTTAAAAACAATGTGTTTGTGCATTCGAAGTGTTTTTTCCAATTCAAGGTCTAAAGGTTCAAGATTAGGTGATAATGACCTTCAACCATGCATGCAAAGAACAAAATAAATGAAAATGGAACAAATAAAAATAAAGAGGAGAGAGAAATTACGATACTAACCTTGTGACGTTGTTTCAATCTTAATATGAAAACACACTCAATAGCTATAATTAAAAAAAATTACGTGAAATAAATATTAACTAAAATTAAAATAAATAACAAAGACAGATAACAAGATAAATTAAAAAAATTACAAAGAAAAATAATATAGAAATTAAATTATACAAATTTAAAGAAGAGAGAAAAAAATTCTAATCTAATTTCTTTTTTTTTGTTTTTTAATGAGAAAAAAATTACAAGAAAACAACTAAAAAATAAATATTAAAAAAACTAATTCTACGAATTAAAATACTTACCTCCCCGACAACGGCGCCAAAAATTTATTGTGCAAATTTTATTGAACTCGCAAGCGCACGAATCTATTGTAGAATAGATTAATGGTGACGAGTGTCGATCCCACGAGGAGGTTGATTTTAATTATGTGTAGAATTAATTTTCTAAGTGAGCAATTAAATTATGATAAATTAATCTTAAATTTTGAATTAAAATGGTAGGAATAAATAAAAATATAATTGTAATAATAAGACACTTGGGTATCTGGATCTGCATTAACATGCTCCATGGGCTAAATATTCCATATTAATGCCAATTAAATCATAAAGGGGGATTTCACACCTCATGAACCATGCTGAAATAAATATAGTGCTAAGAGCTTATTGTGCCAAATAATAATAACCTTGTACTAGGGTGCCGGTTTAACCAGGGCGGTATCTAGACAAGACTATTATTATTTGTCGACGAAAAATCAAGATAACCACAAATATTAGAAGGGAAGAGAAATTAAATTTACCAAATTAAGCCTATGGGACATGTTGATACTTCAACTTCAACCCAAGTTTAAAAGAAAATTAGCTACTCATTTTTTAACTGGGGGTAAAATAAAAATTTATTAAAAATACGTAGAAAATACAAGAAGAAGAAGAAATTACAAAAATCTAAGCATAGAAATGAATTCAAGGATATCCAATTAGGGGGGCGAGCCTCCTTTTTATAGATACATTGAGTAAATCGTGACCATCGGATTAAAAACAGTTTGGACGATCAGGATTGCACCACGTCATCAGTCAAAAGTCAATAGTCAATTTTTGAACAGTAACGACTACTATTTGCACAGTACACTATTTGTACAATAACGCGGTTTGAATAGTAAATAATCCCATGTATGTTATGTACCGTACACACGATTTTTGCTCCACTGAGATGCTACCACGTTATCGATCCATAGTACATAAGAAATTTAGCCCAATAAAATCGTGACATATCATCAGTCAATGCCACGTCATCGGTCAACGCCACATAAGCAGTCAATGCCACATAATTCATCCAATCAAATACTATCACGTCATAGGTAGATGACAAATCCTCAGTCAATGTCACGTCATCGGTCCGTATATATGAACAGTGTCGTGAACAGCACCACGAACAGTATCGTACGTATGAACAGTACTGTATATATGAACAGTGACATTGTTCCTTTATGCTCCTCTTAAGGTTTTTGACCATCCTGAGTCCAAATATGACGTCCGTTTTGCTATCTGATTACTTGTTCACTGTGAAACGATCATGATGTCCCTAAAATGCATAAAATACATAATTATAATAAAACAAATATAATTAAATAATAAAATACTTAAATAAATAAAAGTAGCAATGTTAGTGAGACTTGAAGTATAAAATGATGATTTTCTCCTTTATAAATATACACTTTCTAACATTCAACAAACAATTAACATCGAATTTCTTGGGATGATTATCAATAATGGTCATTATCAACCAAGTGACCACATTGCACAGGAACTTCTCCACTTTCCAGATAGCAACCTAACAAAATGTCAAGTTTAACAGTTTCTTGGAATAGTCAATTATATCCGTGACTTCTTACTATGTGTAAATGACTACGCTTCTGTCTTGTCCTTCATTTTAAAAAAGAAGCCTCCTGAGTGGAATACGGCACATACTGCTATTGTAGAGCAACTCAATCAGATCGTGCAAAATCCACCACCATTCAAAATTATTACAGATGGAAGCAATATGACTTGACCTTTGGAGGTAGAGTTGAGCTGGGCTTTGTATGCATTGTGATTGTAGATTGAGAGAGTCAATGACAAAAATATCATCAATCTCATCAGAGGTTATAGATAGAGAATCATAATCAGTATTTTCAAGAGTGAATATTGTATCATCATTAGGCTCATCTTGTTCAGAAAATAAGTTTTCAATCGGATCGGTGTCTGGGGAAAAAGGTATGGTGTTTGGAGATGTTGGATAAGGCGAACTGCTTTGTTAGGCTTGTTAGGGCAATTCTTTGCAAAATGACCTTTCTTTTTGCAAATAAAACACCTGGAATGTTTTTGGGCTTTGGCATCTCGGAAAAGAGTAGTGTGCTTTCTGAAAAAGTGATATGGCTTGTCTGATCTTCGTTTATGGTGTCTCCGTGCATAGAAGTCAAGCTTTTTGAACTTCTTCAAATGGGATTTCTTATTTTTTGGACAAACACATTATTTTTTCCCTGCCTTATCGCACGCTTCTCTAAAAAGAGGGTTGTCTTGAATGAGTTCCTTGAAGAACTTCTTTTATTCATATAATTTATCAAGACATCCTATAGCTAATTAGAATATCTTACCCAAGGATAAATTATTGATGTCCAGATTGTGTTGAGAAATCTGGCATTGAATCTCCGGCTGTAATTCTTCTGGTAAGGAAGCCATAAAAACATGGAGAAAAGTTGAATCATTGACTCCATTCAGCTTGTAATAAAGGATAGACATCCTTTTGTAATGAAAATTGAGATCTTAGTATTTGATAGAACAACACTTCATGTTGAGATATTCTTTTTTAGCTGCTTGGAAAAGAATTGTTGGTTCACTAAGAAATTGACCATGGAGAACAGCAAGGGTTGCAAAAACTTTAAACAACTGGATAAACTAAAGTTGTCTGTATTGTCCTAGACTGTCAAACCAATCTCTTAATGGGAGGTTAACTTTCTGAGAACAGCCTGTGTAACTGCTCTGGGTTTAGTCATCTGTAAATCTATTCATACAGATATTTTAGTTAATCTATCTCTCCATTTATGTGGAAGGAGATCATCAAAAGTGAACTATGGGCCATTGGATGAAGTTTTGTTATGATCATGTTGAGGCATAGCATGAGGAGCTGATTCAGCTGTAGGCTTATCATCAGTTTCTTCTTCAACAACAAAAGGTTTAGTGGTTGTTCCAACACCAATATCACTGTGTTCTTAAGGTTCAACCATTAGTAGGCGAGAGATATCAGCAAGTTGAGCTTTAGAGTTAGTGGAATATTCAGTGGAAGAATATCCAGTTGAACTTTCAGATTCAGGGGTAGCTGGGTCATCTGCTGATGAAGTTTCAAAAGGGAGATACTGTGGAACATAAAAAGAGATATATTAGTGCATTGGTTATTTTGAGGAGCTAGGAGGATAGAATTAAAAGGGAACAGAGATGGTTGGAATTGGTTCATGAATACTTAAAGGCGGTTGAGATAGGATAAGTGTAGCCACTGGAGAGGATGGTGGTTGATGACAAGGCAGAGATGTCTTTTGAGGTTTTTGAGGCATGGCTGCGGGTTTAGTAGGTTTTGAGGGTTTTTTGGGAATAAGATGTTGTTTGAAAAGAGTATGAGTCATTCCAAAACCATAATATTTTGAAATATCATCAGATAATGTTGAACTAAGCAATGAAAATGGATGATAAGAAGGAGTGAGGCTAGGTAAAGGAGGTGATGGAGTAAAAAGGCTGGGTTTGTTTTTCTTAGCATCAATGTGAGAGATCTCAGCTTTCAGGTTCCTAATTTCTCATTCTTTTTAGTCAAATTCAGGACCCTAATAATGCGGTACAATCATTTGTCTGAGCATAATGTCAAGTTGTGTAATTCTGTTTTGCATATCCTGATAAAGCTGCCGTAATTGAACAGAGATATCAACTTTTTTCTAAACCTAAGAGGTTCGTTAGTGAACTTGATCCATCTTTGTATACAGAGATGAAAGGCTCTGGTTTTGTGCTCTGGCATTTTGTGTTTGCCAATTCAGAGTAGCTTCAAACTGTTTTGGTTCTTCAAGTTGACCTGTAGAGGTTACAGGAGATTGAACAAACGGTTAAGAAATAAAATTTCTTTAAGAATCTGTTTGTTTGTCTATGGATCAGAACTTTTGAGAGTAATCTTGGGAGGTTGGTGGAAATATCATACATAGTTATGGAGCATATGTTGGATATAAAGGTTGAAAAGCTTGAGTATGGCAAGGTTTGGAGACAGAGGTTGTTTCATGTTTCTTAATCCATCAGAGGGATTTGGTATAAATGGGAAGAGAAGCTTGAGGACTTGGAGGTGAAGGAGGAGGAGTAGGCTTATTATGTAGACAAGGGGACAGATTTTTTCTTTAGTTTCATTTTAAGACGTAAGTCAAGTTCATCATCTTCTTTATTATCCCAACAAGGGCAGTCTGGATTACAGTTTCCAAATCTAGGGACATCTCATAAAAAATGTCTATTGATTTTGTCTGGGTAAATTAAATATCCACTACTGCTGAAGGCAACATTAGGAATACGTTTTTCTTGGAGAGTTTTGACAGGAGTGATCATAGATGACTAGCTGAAAGAAAGTCTACGAGGCTCATAAGCAAAAGGAGCTGGCTTAAAAGTCAGATGGACAAAACCATCTAGGCGTTTTTGGAACAGAGATTTTAAAGTTTATATGGGTTTAATGTTTTGATGGAAAAGTTTATAATTTGAGATCCATTCAAGAGGGATCTAAATAATGGTAGGAATCTCTTGGGATTCAGCAAGAATCATCAAGGCTTCAGAAGAGGTTTGAGGGCTTCGAAGATCAAAAGCATAGTTTTGCAACCTATACACAAGTTGATGGTGTCAGGTAGCAATTTTGGCAGAGGTGATTTACTTAGCACCCTGGAGTTGGATTTGGACTTTGAGGGTAGTCGGGAGATTTAGATCTTGAAAGGAAAAGTTGAAATTGGGGTAAAAGGTGAGCAAACCACTATCAGTATAGAGAGTGGTCAAAATAATGCCAATAATGGCATGTTGATACTACTTGAAACGAGTATCCAATAAAGCAATTCGAGCTGTAACTGAAAGCCCTTTTCTTCCATGAAGGTCAAGATCATTCGGACACCACCAAGATAAAGATAGGTATAACCTTCTCTCTTTTAACTAATAATGAGTTCAGTTGGAATTTCTAAGGTAACAAATTATTCAGCACTAGTGGACTGGAGTGCACACTGGTCTAGATTAAAAGACTGGATGTACTCTTTTGGTTAAGGATGTCTGGTAGAAATGAGGGATCAGATGCTATGGGTAATGGTATTTTCTCTTTTATACAACTGGTAAGGACTTATAAGAGGGAAGGATGACTCACTTATCTAGGCAGACTCAGGGATATAGGAATACTCAACAAGGTTTTCTATCTTACTGGCTGTACGAGATGAACAGTTTTTAGGTAACGATAAAGGGTGATGTCGTAAAGCCCAATCGATCAATTAATTTAAGCCCAAGGGCATGTTATGGAATGCTAGCCTTGTAATACAACAAACCTAGAGCTCTAACATTGTTCTTTACATTTACAAGTTTTATTTAAAAGATTTAGCATTTATTTCATAAAGTCATTCATGTGCATGATAGGTAATATATGCATCAAGTGTTTACTTATTGGGCATTAACTCATATAATCCTTACATTACAGGAACTGAGTAGGAAAAAGCTGACGCCAAGTCCCAACCAATGCAAAGTGCATATGGACATAACAAACCTTGGGTTACACAACGGGCTCAACTGTGTTCCTATCTAAGCACAAATACAACGAGCTTATTTAGGGAGTTAGTTAGTGAATGTTACTAAGAGATCCCTGACTTTTGTAACAAATTTTTTGATGTGACAAACCTTTTATATAACTTTTGTGTAACAAACTTTTTTATGTTCTTTATTTATAAAATATTTATTTTTACATTCATTTCTATAAGTACTTAATGTTTCACCAGTTTAACTACTTTAGTTACAAGCATAAGGTAGAGTGTTACAATTTGGTATCAGAGCCCAAGGTTTAAAATTGTAGCCTAATAGGTTATAAATATTATGATTTTGATGATAACAAACATATCCATTAAAGTGTTTTATTTTGTATTTCACAAGTTCATTAGTTTTGAAGAATAATAAATCAAGTGAAATCAAATTCAAGACACTCAACGGGCAACGGCGGCTCAACGGATAATTTATTGCGACAATTTCTTGTAAAGCCGGTATGATTTAATTTATACTTGGATTAGCATTTGTGAAGCTCAATTTTATGTTAATAAAATAATTATTTTTCAAGTTAAATACTTTTATGTTTATGAGATAAAATATTTTGTGGATTAAAGTAATTTGGATAAAAATAAAAATGTTTTAAATTTCGGAGTTGGACTTATTTGCTAAATTCTAAAACATTTAAGCTTTATTGTAACTTATAATAGATTGTGGGCTTAAGTTAAAAGTTTTGAAAACTTTAAAGATTATGGTGATTTAGCTAAAACTCAAAAAGGACTTATTTGAAAAGATTTTCTTTAGTTTGGGCCACACTATAATTTTAGAATAATTTTAAGAATTAAATAAAAATTAAAATTTCTGAGATTGGGTCTTTTTGAAAAATTTTATAACGTTTTGGGTCATAGCATAATTTGAATAAGTTTTGAGGTAAAACTGTAATTTCGTGAACAGTATTACTATAGCAAAATTCAAAATTAACGGTAACTTCACTATTACGAGCGGGGAGTCGGTTAAATTAAGCAACTAGCCGCTTGAGCACTGGAATTTGATAATAACGGCTAGTTTTCGAGCTTTAACTATAAAAACTCAACTCAAACTTCATTTCAAAGTTTTTGGCAAGCAAAAACAAGTTTGTAAAACATACAGTGAGCTTCCATATTGCAAATCACAATAAATTAAATCATTCTTGAGCCATTATTTGTGAATCTACTCTTGTAGAGAGTGTTTTTACTGTAATTTCTATTTTGTATTGTATTAAGAGTGTTCAAGCGAGGGAAACACTTGGGGTAAAGAGATTAGGGTAATAATCTCTTAATTGTAAAGGTCCATTGATACCTTGGAAGTCAATTGTAAACATTTGAAGCCTTGGGAGGCTTGGATAGTGAAATCCTCGAGCTCGGTTGGCTTGGAGGTGTGGACGTAGGCGGGGATTGCCGAACCACGTAAAAATTACTGTGTTTGCATTCTCTTCCCTTACTCATTTATTTTGCAAGCATTGCCTAATTTATTATATTTGATTTAATTCCTGTAAAACTTAATTTTTGTTTGCATTAAGGCATTAGATTGAATTATTTGTAAAATAAATTTTAATAACCCAATTCACCCCTCTCTTGGGTTGCTTATTTGTATTTCATTTGGTATCAGAGCTTGATTCTCTTATTAGGACTTAACCGTCTAGAGTAAAAGATCCATGGCAACCCAAAGTGATTCAATCTTTAGGGAAGGACAGTCCACAACTAGACTACCATTCTTTGACGGAAATGACTATCCATATTGGAAAACTAGGATGAGAATTTATTTACAAGCCCTAGATTATGAAATTTGGGAAGTTGTATGTGATGGTCCATTTATTCCTTTGACTAAAAATGAAGTCGGGGAAGATATTCTAAAACCTTCACGGGAATGGAATGAATTGGAAAAGAGAAAAGCTTCTCTAAATTCCAAAGCCATGAATGCGTTATTTTGTGCACTAGATAAGAAAGAATTTCATAGAATGTCAAGTTGTGAAAGTGCTTATGAAATTTTGCACAAACCTGAAGTTGTTTATGAAAGCACGAATCAAGTGAAAGAGTCTAAAATTAGTAGATACACTCGACAATATAAATTATTTCAAATGAAACAAAATGAAAGTGTGTATTCTATGTATACTAGATTTACGGATATAGTGAATACTCTAGGAGCCCTAGGAAAGACTTTATCAAATAGCGAGAAAGTTAAGAAAATCATTAGATCACTTCCTAAGGATTGGAGACCAAAAAGAACTGTCATTGAGGAAACTAAAGATTTAAATGTCTTACCTATTGATGATCTAATCGGTTCTCTTATTTCTTATGAGGAAGATTTGGCAGCTAAAAGAGGCAATGAAGAGAAGAAGAAAAATATTGCTCTCAAAGTCACAAAATTTGAAAGTGATGGAGAAAGTGAGCCGGATGATGAGGAATTAGTTATGCTTGCTAGGAGGTTCAGAAAATTTTTCAAGAAAACTGGTGAGCGAAGAAAATTTAAAGATTTCAAGAACCAAAAGGAGAAAAAGGAAGCAATTAAATGTTACGAGTGCAAGAAGCCTGGCCACATAAGATCGGAATGCCCTCTTCTCAACAAGTTCAAGAAGAAAGCAATGGTGGCCACGTGGGATGATACTGATGAAGAAACAAGTGATGATGAAGAGCATCAAGAAATGACAAATCTAGCTCTTATGGCAATTGGAGATGAATCGAATGATGAACTAGATGAGGTAAATGATCTTCCTACATATGATGAATTACATGATGAGTTAATGAAGATAGGTAAAAAGAATGTAGGCCTTAAAAAGAAATTAATAGATTTCAAAAATGAAAATGAATCATTGAATGCAAAGATTACATGTTTAGAACTAGAAAATAAAATGTTGTATGATAAAGTCACATCTTCAAATGAGAAACTTAATACCTCATATGAGCATGAAAAATTACATGTCGAGAAATTGATAAAGGAGAATGAAGTTCTCAAGAAGAAGAATAATGAGTTAAATGAAATTGTGATAAAATTCACAAATGGCCAAAAGATGTTGGATAATTTACTTAACTCTCAAAAATGTGTTTTTGATAAAGGAGGACTTGGGTATAAGCCTAACTTGAAGCAAAAGTATTACAAGAATTATTTTGTTAAAGCTACATCCACAAGTGATCATAAAATTACTTGTCATTATTGCAATAGAAATGGTCACATGAAAAATAGATGTCCTGTGAAAAGAAATACTTATTATGGTATAAAATATGTTTGGGTTACAAAAGGAACCATTGCTAACATCCAAGGACCCAAAAAGATTTGGGTACCTAAGACTTAAAATTTCCTCTGCAGGGCTTAAAGAAGAAGAAGAATAAATGGTACTTGGACAGTGGGTGTTCAAGACACATGACAGGAAATTATGCTTGGTTTTCAAGTTTTACTAAGATCGAAAATGGTGGAGATGTATCTTTTGGAGATAATTCAAAAGGAAAAATCATTGGTATTGGCAATGTCAGTAATGTATCTTCTACTCTTATTGAAAATGTGTGCTTGGTTGAAAACTTAAAACATAATTTACTTAGTATTAGTCAATTATGTGATAAGAGTTATAAAGTAGTTTTTGATAAATCTAGATGCATTATTGAAAATGCATGTGATGGAAAAGTTTTGTTTGTAGGAAATAGATGTATTAATGTCTATATCATTAATATAGATTGTGCATCTACCATTAATAAATGTTTCTCGGCATTGCATGATGATGGATGGTTATGGCATAGAAGACTAGGTCATGCAAACATGGATTTAATCTCAAAAATTTTGAAAAATGATTTGGTTAAAGGACTTCCAAAAATTAGTTTTCAAAAGGATAAAATTTGTAAAGCTTGTCAATTTGGAAAACAAATCAAAACTTCTTTTAAAAACAAGAATCATGTCTCTACTTCAAAACCACTTCAATTACTTTACATAGATTTATTTGGACCCTCTAGACATGCTAGCCTAAGTGGAAAATATTATGCATTTGTAATTGTAGATGATTATTCTAGATACACTTGGGTACTATTCCTAGCTAATAAAGATGATGCATTTGAAGCTTTTAAAGTTTTCTGTAAAAAGGTTCAAAATGAAAAAGGATACTCTATTACTTGCATTAGAAGTGATCATGGTAGAGAATTTGAGAATCATGCATTTGAAAATTTCTGCAATGATTTAGGTATTGAGCATCAATTTTCATCACCTAGAACTCCACAACAAAATGGAGTTGTTGAGAGAAAGAATAGATCTATTCAAGAAATAGCTAGGACCATGTTAAATGAAAATGCACTACCTAAATATTTTTGGGCCGAAGCCATCAACACCGCTTGTTATGTTTTAAATCGGGTGTTGATTAGATCTTATCTCAATAAAACTCCCTATGAGGTTTGGAAAGATAGAAAACCCAACATTGGCTATTTCAAAATTTTTGGATGTAAATGTTTTATTTTGAACACAAAAGATAATCTTGAAAAATTTGATCCAAAATCTTATGTTGGTATCTTTCTTGGGTATTCAAACTCAAGCAAAGCTTATAGAGTGTATAATAAAAGAACTTTGGTTGTGGAAGAGTCTATGCATGTTACTTTTGATGAGTCTAATACCTCCTCTATGGAGAAAGTCGCTGTTAGTGATGATGCAGATGAAAATATACAAGAAGATTCATCAAAGGATAACCAAAAGAATGCAGAAAATCAAGTGGAGCAACTTGAAGAAACAAGCGCAGAATAAAATCAAGGTACTTCTCAAGCACTCCCTAGGGAGTGGAGGTATGTTTCTTCTCACCCAAAGGATACCATTTTAGGAGATCCATCCAGAGGTGTTACAACTAGATCATCACTTAGGAATACATGTGAGCATGCTGCATTTATTTCTCAAATTGAACCAAAATCCTTTATGGATGCGGAAAATGATGAATCTTGGATTATGGCAATGCAAGATGAGTTAAACCAATTTGAGAGAAATAAAGTATGGGAATTAGTTCCCAAACCAGAACACCAATCCATTATAGGAACTAAATAGGTATTTAGAAATAAGATGGATGAATCCGGTGTGGTTGTAAGGAATAAAGCTAGATTAGTGGCTTAAGGATACAACCAAGAAGAAGGAATTGATTTTGATGAGACATTTACACCTGTAGCTAGACTAGAATCCATTCGAATGTTGCTAGCATATGCATGTTATAAAGATTTCCTTTTATTTCAAATGGATGTCAAAAGTGCCTTTCTAAATGGATATATCATGGAGGAACTTTATGTGAAACAACACCCTGGTTTTGAAAATGAAAAATTTCCGGATCATGTTTATAAGTTATCAAAAGTATTGTATGGATTAAAACAAGCACCTAGAGCATGGTATGATAGGCTTAAAAATTTTTTACTTGATAATGATTTTTCAATGGGAAAAGCCGATACTACACTTTTTGTTAAGCATAAGAACCAAGACATACTTGTTGTTCAAATTTATGTTGATGATATTATTTTTGGTTCTACTAATGAGTCCTTGTGCAAAGAGTTTTCATCTTGTATGAGTAAGGAGTTTGAAATGAGCATGATGGGAGAATTGAAGCATTTCCTTAGACTTCAAATCAAACAAAACAATGAGGGAATTTTCATCAACCAAGCTAAATATGTCAAAGATCTGCTCAAGAGGTTTGGAATTGAAGAATCAAACACTAAAAGCACTCCAATGAGTACAACAATCAAGCTTGACAAAGATGAAAAAGGTGAAGAAATTGATATTAAAAAGTATCGAGGTATGATCGGCTCTTTAATTTACTTAACCGCAAGTAGACCCGATATCATGTTTAGTGTATGTTTGTGTGCAAGATTTCAATCATGTCCCAAAGAATCTCATTTGCTTGCTGTTAAAAGAAATTTTCATTATTTGAGTGGAACCATAGATCTTGGCCTTTGGTATCCTAGAGGAACTCATATAGATTTGACTTGTTATTCGAATGCCGATTTTGCTGGATATAAGGTGGATAGGAAAAGTACTAGTGGAACTTATCATTTTCTAGGTCATTCTCTTGTTTCATGGTTTAGTAAGAAACAAAACTCGGTTGTACTCTAAACCACTGAGGCGGAATATATTGCCGCAGGTAGTTGTTGTGCACAAGCCCTTTGGATGAAACAAACACTTAGAGACTATGGCATTAAACTTAAACAAATTCCTATCAAGTGTGATAATATTAGTGCTATTAATCTGTCAAAGAATCCCATTTAGCACTCTAGAACCAAGTATATAGAGATTAGACATCATTTTTTAAGAGATCATGTACAAAAAGGTGATATTGCTTTAGAATTTATCTCTACAGAAAATCAACTTGCTGATATTTTTACAAAACCCCTTTGCGAAGAACAATTTTCAAAAATTCGGCATGAACTTGGGATGATGAGATTTTCACATTAACATCTCTAATTATGTTATTGGATCTATTAAAATTATTTGCTTAATGTTTGTTAATGTTTTTGAAAGAGTTTGAGCATGATAGATAAGTAAGGTGTTATGAAATATTCATTTCAAATGCTTGTGTGCTTTATGATACATGCTTGATAGATCAATTATTTGCTTGATTTAATCATGTTTTAAATGTTTAAGATCATGATTTATGCATTAAAATGGTTCTTGAGAGGTTTTGGAATCAAGAAATGATGACGAGATTGATAAAAAATGGCCGAAAATTGAAATTGGTACAGTTGGGCAGCAACCAGGCGGCTAGCCACTTGGACTTGCTTCCAAACCCGAGAGCAAGCGGGTGCAAGCGGCTAGCCGCTTGGTCATGGGTTTTACCATCTTCTTCTCCCTCTTTTTGGCTTTCTTCATCACTTACCTCTCTCTCTCTCAAAACCGTGACTTCTCCTCCATTTTCTTTCAAAAATTCTTCATTTCTCAACCATTTTCATGTCAAAATCTTTGATTCAATCCATTACCCATCCATTTAACTTCCATTAAACATCTTCCAATCATCATTTCAACTCCCTCTTCTCTTGTTCATCACTTTCTCTCTCTTCCGCGTGAATAGTGCTTCATCATCTCTCTCTCAAATTTCTTCCATTCTCACTCATTTTCTTGCTAAAATTAATCATCCAAACCATTACCCATCCACTACTCCTTCATTTTTCATCATCCAAACACCATTTTATCACATCTCCAGAAAAAATTCGAAATCCAAAAACCTAATTTTGGCCGTTTCTCTCTCTAGATTTTCAAGCTTTCTCTAGCCCATCTTTAATCAATTCCACATTATATCTAAACCTCATTCATCTCTATGATTACACTTCTTGGCTCAAACTTATCCATTTTACTCAAATCCAAAATTGTTCAACAATGGTGGGTGGAGAAAAAGCCAAGAGCAAACAAATGCCCAAGAGACGCAAGGAAGATTATGAGGATAATACGGAGTTTTTGTCAACTTTCGACATCTCCCTCTTTGGAAATGGTTTATCGATAATTTCATGCCGAGGTCGGTTATTCCTCCTTACTTTGTTAATCTTAAGAAATTGGCAAATTTGAAAATTTGTGGTAAATCTCTTGATAAACTTCTTATTGCCATGAGCTGGAAAAATGTCTTAGTTATTCAAGAAGCATATTATGAGAATTTAGTTAAGGTTTTTTATTCGAATATGGATATAGAAGTTTCGGATAAAATTGTTACTAGTGTTGGGGGAATTCGTATTGAATTTGATGTTGCAGAGTTAAATCATATTCTTGGGACTCCAAATGAGGGATTAGAAATTTATAGTGTTAGAGTTAGAATAGATCATCCATGGTTTTCTCTTGAAAATGTTGTTCGAAAAATTTGTCGCCGACGTGATTTATCCAATGAATTTTGTCGATCATCATTAAAATCTCAAGCTTTGTCTCTTCAAATTAGAATCCTACATTATGTTCTTCATCATGTGATTACTCCTAGATATGGTCATGGGGATGAAGTTAACCGATTGGATGTGGCTTTATTGGATTGTATTTTGAAGGGTAGAAAACTCAATATTGGGTACATTATACTCAATCATATGCTTAGCACACCTTGTATGGCTAAAAGGTCCCTCCCTTATGGTAGTATCATTACCCGCATCCTCAAACATTTTCGAGTACCCATTACCGAACCAATCTTTTTAAACTCAAGAGAACTAGGAGATGATGCCATTGCCAACTTATGATTTATTTGGGCAAAAGGTAAATGGACTAGGGACCGGAGATACTCCACTAAAGTTTTTGAACTTGCTCCTACAGATCATCGTTTCTTTAACGATGTTCTTCCACCAAAGCAACTTCCTGATCTTAGTGTCCCACAGCGCTCTCATTATCCATCTTCTACGGGTTCTTCCAAAACTCCTTCAGCTACCCATAAGGATCAAATGCAGCAGATGTTGGCTCAAATGGATTCTCTTTCGACACAGCAAAGCTGACTTCAATCTTAGTTTAAAGCTTTTTCAGCTCAATCCACTTTAGAGCACCAGCACCTATTTGAGCAGCTGCAGCAATTATTTAACCAACACCAGCGACTTTTAGCTCAGCAGCAGCAGATTCTTGATGGTCAGCAGCAGCTTTTTGCAGCTCTTGGGTTTCCACCACCATCATCTTCATCACATCCACCATCTCCATAGCTCTTTTATTTCTGTCACTCTGTACCACACATTTTTATGCATTTACATTTTCTTTATAGATTGTGGATGATCATTATGAGCTATTTGGTTGTTCTGTATTTAGATGATTTGCCTTTGGATGCTTTGTATTTCAATTGGTATATTATGCCTTCTTAATATATTTTTCACTCTTCATGTCTCTTGCCTGTATTTGGTTGATTGTTTTGCCTTAGTTAAATTTTGATGATGAAGGGGTAGAAGTCATGTATTTCGGAGACAAGTATTATATTTTCTTTTTACGCACTTGTGCATGTTTTTTTGAAATATTAAGGGGGAGCTTACAAATTATTATAAATCATATTTTCAGGGGGAGTTTATTTTAAATTTGATTATATACGCCATGTATTAAGGGGGAGCATATATGTCAAAATACATGAGATGTTTGTCATCATCAAAAAGGGAGAGATTGTTAGCCTAATACGTTATAAATATTATGATTTTGATGATAACAAACATATGCATTAAAGTGTTTTATTTTGTATTTCACAAGTTCACTAGTTTTGAAGGATAATAAATCAAGTGAAATCAAGTGAAATCAAATTCAAGACACTCAACGGGCAACGGCGGCTCAACAGATAATTTATTGCGACAATTTCTTGTAAAGCCGGTATGATTTAATTTATACTTGGATTAGCATTTGTGAAACTCAATTTTATGTTAATAAAATAATTATTTTTCAAGTTAAATACTTTTATGTTTATGAGATAAAATATTTTGTGGATTAAAGTAATTTGGATAAAAATAAAAATGTTTTAAATTTCAGAGTTGGACTTATTTGCTAAATTCTAAAACGTTTGGGCTTTATTGTAACTTATAATAGATTGTGGGCTTAAGTGAAAAGTGTTGAAAACTTTAAAGATTATGGTGATTTAGCTAAAACTCAAAAAGGACTTATTTGAAAAGATTTTCTTTAGTTTGGGCCACACTATAATTTCATAATATTTTTAGGAATTAAATAATAATTAAAATTTCTGAGATTGGGTCTTTTTGAAAAATTTTATAACATTTTGGGCCATATCATAATTTGAATAAGTTTTGAGGTAAAATTATAATTTTGTGAACAGTATTACTGTAGCAAAATTCAAAATTAACGGTAACTTCACTGTTACGAGCGGAGAGACGGTTAAATTAAGCGGCTAGCCGCTTGAGCACTGGAATTTGATAATAACGGCTAGTTTTCAAGCTTTAACTATAAAAACTCAATTCAAACTTCATTTCAAATTTTCTGGCAAGTAAAAACAAGTTTGTAAAACATATATTGAGCTTCTATATTGCAAATCACAATAAATTAAATCATTCTTGAGCCATTATTTGTGAATCTACTCTTGTAGAGAGTATTTTTGCTGTAATTTCTATTTTGTATTGTATTAAGAGTGTTTAATTGAGGGAAACACTTGGGGTAAAGAGATTAGGGTGATAATCTCTTGATTGTAAAGGTTCATTGACACCTTGGAAGTCAATTGTAAACATTTAAAGTTTTGGAAGGCTTGGATAGTGAAATCTTCGAGCTCGGTTGGCTTGGAGGCGTGGACGTAGGCGGGGATTGCCGAACTACGTAAAAATTACTGTATTTGCATTCTCTTCCCTTACTTATTTATTTTGCAAGCATTGCCTAATTTATTATATTTGATTTAATTCCTGTAAAACTTAATTTTTGTTTGCATTAAGGCATTAGATTGAATTATTTGTAAAATAAATTTTAATAACCCAATTCACCCCCCCTCTTGGGTTGCTTATTTGTATTTCAAAAATGATTCTGTAGACTGTCCATATGTACTAGCCAAGGGGGAGGACACAGCTTAGCTCTTAGTAAGAATTAGGAACTAAGATAATTAAATATCTTACATTTAATTTGTTTAACCCATAGAAGCTTGTTCAAAGATTGTAAAGAAGTCAAGTGCTAGGGGTAATAGAGGCAGAAGTGTGGGAGAAACATCAAGAGAGGAATCCTCTGCAATTGATTGACTTACAGACATTGTCGCATGACTCTTGAAAGAGAAGTCAGAAGAGATGAATGTGCTCAAGCAACAAATAATGCTGGGATTGAATTTAGAAGATTAAATCCACCTATATTTGAAGGAGGTGTGGATCCTATTATAGCAGACCAATGGTTGTGAACCATGGAAAGAATGACTGAAGTAGCCAAGGTACCAGAAGAAGAAAATGTCACTTATGTCTCCTTTATGCTATAAGGAGCAGCTGAATATTGGTGGGATTCCATCAAATGATGCCATAACGAAGCAACAATGCAATGCAAGGAAATTAAAGAACACTTTTATAATAAGTATTTCTCAGAGACAATCCACTCTACCAAAAGAAGAGAATCTGTTTATTTGTAACAAGGAAAAATGACAGTACTAGAGTATATCCAAAAATTGGACAAGCTCTCTCGTTATGCCCCATACATGGTTCCCACAGAAGATTTGAAAAAGGATCATTTTATGCAAGGATTGCGTAAAAGACTTAGCAAAAGACTTAAAGGTGGCTGGAATTCGGGATGCTTCCTTCAATGAGCTTATGGATCGAGCCTTCAGTAATTGAACAAGCATATGAAGAAAAGAAGAAAGAAAAATGAAAGAATAAAGGGAGCATAGATCAAGGGAGTTGTGTAGCTAATCATGGAAGACAACTCTTAAATAATAAGAGGAAGAAAGCACCAACTATCCAGGAGTAAGATAAGAACAAGCGTATAAAGAATCACCAGAAAGAGGTCTTACCAAGGCCTAAATGCAATCAATGTAGCAGAACTCACATTGAGGAATGCCGAGTCAACACTAGAACATGTTTTAAATATGGGAAAGAAAGACACTTCATCTTCATCAAAGACTCCCTAGAGAATGGTACGCAGTGAGAAAGGACTAACGCACGAGTATTCACACTTACCAAGGCTGATGCAGAGGCAAACCCCTTGGTAATATCAGGTGAACTATCTATCTCTTAAACTCTTGCATATGTGTTGATAGACTCAAGAGCTACACATTTATTTGTCTCACCAGCATTCATTAAGAAAATCAAAGGGGCCCTCGACATAATAAGTAGACCTTTTAGTGTCATACTTCCATCTAGTAAAATATTGAACCTAGGACAACTAGTAAGAGCATGCAAAGTTAACATTAGTGATCGTACACTATGATGTGAATCCCACATTGAAACTTTAAGGAGAACACTTAATTTGAAGTTTCAACTACCCAAGAAAGTTCTAAACAGATTTAAGACACACAAAACCTTGACTCAATATTTAATCAAACATGAACCAAAGGTCTGGAGAAGGATATTGATGCCACACTCAAGATTTAGATGAGAAGGTGAGTGATAAGTCTTGTTTGGAACGTCACAAGAATGCAAATTCTTGATAAGTTCACTAGTTCTCAAAAGAACCAAAGAAAGAATAATTCTCTCAAATTCAAATAACATTAATCTCTCAATTGTCTTACATAGGAAGGTTGCTGAGTTTAAATAGGCTAATAGAGACCCAAAAAATCCGAAAAAGATTAAATCCTAGTTCAAGTCGGACTAGTTCTCCTAACTAGTTAAGGAGTCGTTGAAATTTCCAATTCTATGCATGCTATAATGAATTGGTCATAACTGCTTCTAGAGAACTCCAAATCTAACTCTGTAAAATTTTTTGGAAAGCTATCTTAATTATCTTTCCAACGGTATACGGCTTGCAAGTTAAGGCCAGCTCAATCAATACCAGTTTTATTCCGAAATTGACCTTTCTGAATTTGATCCGAATTGTGTAATTGGCTGCCCAATAGCTTGAATAAAGCCCACAATGCCTTGACATCTCTTCAAGCCCAATTCATGATGTCTTGCATCTTGAATTGTAGTTTCAATCCATATTTTCTCAATTAATCCATTTAAAGCAGCTTGTATCTAGCTCTTGTAATTGAGCCTTCATGAATGTGCAAAGGATCACTTGAAGCTTTAATTGTATTCTCTTGATAGTTCTCATTATTCCCCTTCTCCTTAAAAGGATTCGTCCTCGAATCTTCACCTACATCAAAAAGAGAAAGATCAGAAACATTAAAAGTAGCACTCACATTATACTCACCAAGAAGGTCCAATTTGTAGGCATTGTCATTTATTCGTGCAACCACTTAAAATGGACCATCTCCCCTTGGAAGCAACTTTGAACGCCTTTGTGCTGGGAATCTCTCCTTTCTCATATACTCCCAAACCAATCTCCAGGCTAAAAAACCACTTACTTTCGTCCTTTGTTGGCTTGAGTAGCATATTGTTCAGTCCTCTTTTGTATGTTGTGCCATACTTTCTCATGCAATTGCTTAACAAATTCAGCTTTCTTTTTACCATCCAAACTAGCACGCTCATCAACAGGTAACGGCAATAAATCCAAAGGAGTTAATGGATTAAAATCATATACAATCTCAAATGGTGAAAATTTAGTAGTTGAATGGACAGTTCTATTGTAAGCAAATTCAACATGTGGCAAACAATCTTCCCAAGTTTTCAAATTCTTTTGAATAATAACACGCAACATCGTGGACAATTTTCTATTTACAACCTCAGTTTGTCCATCGGTTTGTGGATGACAAGTAGTAGAAAATAAAAGTTTAGTACCCAATTTACTCCATAAAATTTTCCAAAAGTGACTCAAGAACTTAGCATCTCGATCTGAAACTATTCTCCTTGGTACTCCATGCAATTTGACTATTTCCTTGAAAAATAAATTAGCTATGTTTGTTGCATCATCAGTTTTGTGACATGGAATGAAATGTGCCATCTTTGAAAACCTATCAACAATAACAAAAACAGAGTCCTTTCCCCTTTTTGACCTAGGTAAACCCAAAACAAAGTCCATAGAAATATCAACCCAAGGTTCGCTAGGTATAGGTAAAGGTTTATACAATCCATGGGGTAAAGCTCTAGACTTAGCATGTTTACAAGTGATACAGTTCTCACATATTCTTTCAACATCACGTTTCATATGTGGGCAAAAAAGTGTTATTTTAAAACATCTAAAGTCTTTGCAATGCCGAAATGTCCCATTAAACCTCCCCCATGAGCTTCACGCACAAGCAATTCACGCAAAGAACTATATGGCACACACAATTTATTCTCTCTAAATAAGAACCCATCGTGCCTATAGAACTTTCCAAATGCAGCTTTCTCACAAGCATTAAACACATTAGCAAAATCAGGATCATTAACATATAATTCTTTAATGTACTCAAATCTTAATAACTTTGTATTTAATGCAGAGATAAGTGCATACCTTCTCGATAATGCATCAGCCACCACATTCTCCTTACCTTGTTTGTATTTGATCACATAAGGAAATGGCTCAATGAATTCAACCCATTTGGCATTTCTCTTATGCAACTTACCTTGCCCTTTCAAATGCTTTAAGGACTCATGATCAGTGTGTATGACAAACTCTTTAGGTAGAAGATAATGTTGCCAAGTTTCCAATGCTCTCACCAATGCATACATCTCCTTGTATCAAAACAGCTCCAATACCTATGCCTGAGGCATCACACTCAATTTCAAAAGTTTTAGTAAAATCGGGTAAAGTAAGTAGTGGTGCAGAAACCAATTTCTCCTTGATTAGATTAAATGCCTTTTCTTGTTCACTACCCCACTTAAATCCCACGTGTTTCTTAATAATTTCAATTAAAGGTGCAGCAAGGGTGCTAAAATCTTTCACAAATCTTCTATAAAAACTAGCCAAACCATAAAAACTTCTTACCTCACGTACGCTTTTAGGTATAGGCCATTTCTTAATAGCCTTTACCTTCTCTTCATCAACCTCAATTCCTTTAGCACTTATAACATAACCAAGAAAAACAATCTGATTTGTATAAAAAGCACACTTCTTTAAATTAGCATATAACTTTTCCTTTCTTAAAACAGTCAATACACTTTGTAAATGCTCAACATGTTCTTCTAGACTTTTGCTATAGATCAAAATATCATCAAAGTAGACAACTACAAACTTACCAAGACAAGCACGCAAAACATGGTTTATTAACCTCATAAAAGTGCTGGGTGCATTAGATAACCCAAATGGCATTACTAACCACTCATATAAACCATATTTTGTTTTAAAAGCAGTTTTCCACTCATCTCCCTTTCTAATCCTAATTTGAGGATATCCACTTTTAAGATTTATTTTGCTAAACACACAAGAACCATACAATTCATCAAGCATGTCATCAAGTCTAGGAGTAGGATGTCGATACTTTACAGTGATTTTATTAATCGCACGACAATCAACACACATCCTTTATGTTCCATCCTTTTTTAGCACTAGTAGAACTGGTATTGCACATGGACTCATGCTCTCCTTCACATATCCCTTTGCCAAGAGTTCTTTAACCTGCCTTTGAAGCTCTTTTGTCTCTTCGGGGTTACTTCTATAAGTGGGTCTATTAGGAATGGTAGCTCCAGAAAGAAAGTCTATTTGATGCTCAATTCCCTTAATAGGTGGCAAACCATTAAGGACTTCATTTGGAAACACATCATCAAAGTCCTACAAAAGAGTCATAATAACACTAGGCAAAAAAGAGTTAAGCTCATTAGTATGCAACAAGCCTCTTTGCACAAAAGTACAATGATAGGCTGTTTTGTAAAGAAGGCCCTCTTAACCTCTCTCTCTTTTGCAAACAAGTTTACATGTTGCCTCTCTTTTCTCTCAACAATATTTTTTTCTACCTTTCCACTTCTTTTTCTCTCATTCTCTCTTTCTTTTGTGCTCTCATTTTTTTTGTATCACTCTCTTTTTGTATTGTCATTTGATCCTTATACACTTGCCTAGGTGTTAAGGGTACAAGAGTGATTTGCCTTTTATTCATTACAAAAGAATACCTATTTAAGTAACCATCATGTGTCACTCGCCTATCATATTGCCAAGGTCGCCCCAAAAGAATGTGTCCAGCATGCATGGGTACTACATCACATACAACCTCATCCTTATATCTCCCAATAGAGAATGAAACCAGCACTTGTTTTTTACCTTAACCTCTCCACAATCATTCAGCCATTATAACTTATATGGCCTAGGATGTTTCAGAGTTTTCAAATTCAATTTTTCAACTAAACTGGTGCTAGCTACATCAGTACAACTTCCAGTATCAATTATCATGCTACATACCTTATCTTTGATGTGGCATCTAGTATGAAATATGTTATCACGTTGTACCTCCGCATCCTCTTTTACTTGTATGTTAAGAGCACGTCTAACAACCATCAATTTACCATGAACAGGATACTCTACACCATCATTAGCATCCTCCAAATGTGGCATAGGATCATCATCTGATTCACTCTCGGTTTCAACATCACCATCTTCCCTCAAGATCATTACTCTCTTATTTGGGCATTGAGATGCAATATGACCTGTCCCCAAACATTTAAAACACTAATATCTCTATTTCTAGAGTGTTGGGAATTAGATTTACCTTTACTTTGGTTGCCTCCCTCTTTATGATCCTTGATTGGCTCAATCTTAGGCTTTGAAACAACCTTTTAATCTTTACTCCATTTTGACTTCCATGAGGAAGATGAACCTAAATTAGGTCTAGTGGAACCCTTTCTTTTTAGTTGTCGTTCCACTTTTATGGCCATGTGAACCATGTCTTCCAATGCAACATAATGCTGCAAGTCAACTACATTAACAATATCTTGATTTAAACCATGTAAAAATCTAGCCATAGTGGCATCTCATTCTTCTTCAATGTTGGCTCGAATCATGATTATTTCCATCTCATTGTGGTAGTCTTCCACACTTCTGGAGCCTTGTGTAAGACTTTGAAGCCTTTGCTGTAGCTCCCTATAATAATGACTAGGAATAAATCTCCTCCTCATGATGGCCTTCATCTCCTCCCAAGTGTTTATAGGCCTTTCATGATTTCTTCTCTTACTCAAAACAAGTTGATCCCACCAAATAATAGCATAATCAGTAAATTCAACAGTAGCTAGTTTTACCTTTTTCTACTCGGAGTAATTATGGCAATCAAATACTAGCTCTACCTTATAATTTGAGCGGATGCATCTGATGTTTGGAGAGATCCGTGACCAATTGGAAAGGTAAGGTTTTGTGTTAAATTTGTTTAGAACTTTCTTGGGCAGTTGAAACTTCAAAATTAAGTGTTCTCCTTAAAGTTTCAATGTGGGATTCGCATCATTTGGTATCAGAGCAAGTTTCTAATCAGGTTTGAATGTCTTATTTATTTTTATTATAAAAAAAATGTATAGCAAAAACAAAAAAACTTACAGTAAAAAAAAAAAAAGAAATGTACAAAAAAAAATTGCAAAAGGATTCAAGTATTCCTACTTTCATCAATATCAATTGTGTCCTTTACTTGTTTTCCTTTCTTCAATTTCTTTTTTGTTCTTTGTGTTCTCTTAATTCTTTTTCTTTGTTAGTGTGCTGGAATAGCATATTTGGTGTGCCACTTATTTTGATTTTCTTGATTTTGTTTTTAGTTCAATAAAGAACTGAAAGAGAGAATTAAGTGTGTAAAAGGCAATAGTTTGTGAGATCATTAGAGGGAAAAAAAGCCAATTTGTGTGTTAAACACGAGAGTTAAGTGAATCAAATTGAGTGAAACACGTGAGGAAGTGTTGTGAGGTCTTTTTTGCTAACTTTAATTTTTCAGATCACAAAATATGTCAAAAGAACAAGAAACTATAGATCAATCGATCATGCTCAAAGCCATGCAGCAACAATTTGAGCGCATGAATCTGATGTTTGGAGAGATCTATGACCAATTGGAAAGGCAAGGTTTTGTGTTAAATTTGTTTAGAACTTTCTTGGGTAGTTGAAACTTCAAAATTAAGTGTTCTCCTTAAAGTTTCAATGTTTGATTCGCATCACATATGTCTCTAGATAATTAAAGGAATACGATAAGAACTATCCCACACACGACTTAGAGCTAGCCGCAGTGGTGCATGCATTAAAAAATGGTGTCATTATTTGATGGGAGCGCATTGTAAGATTTATACAGATCACATGAGCCTTAAATACTTTTTTACACAAAAAGAGTTGAACATGCGACAACGACGTTGATTGGAATTCGTTAAGGACTACCACTGTGAAATAAACTATCACTCTAGAAAAGCAAATGTGGTAGCAGATGCACTAAGTCAAAAGTTTAAGTTTGTCAACTTTAAGGATGCTACCTAAGCCATTACAAAATGATATATGCAAGATGGAGATCGAGCTCATGACAGGAAAACTCGCTCACATCAAGTGAGTAGTAAGCATCACATCATAAGCGGCATAGCTGGCCATATGAGGAAAATATCATGATGGACGCGGTATAGCCAGCCATATAGGGATTTAATAATAACCAAAGAGAATTATTATTTAAAACTAAACCTAGCATAAGAGAATTATTATTCAAAGTTAATTTTAACATATTATCATTACATTGCAGTTGAAGTGAAGTATTACTTATCTGTTTTTCTTTGATTCCCCTAAACCTTCTTTCTTAAACTTGAGAATTTATCCACTAATGATGCTTTGGCTTAGAATGGAAAAAGATAGGATTTCTACGGTTTATAGAAAAATACAATGGCTAGGGTATTTATAGGATTTCTTAAGGCCTATAAGTGGTTAGGATTTTGTCACCATATCATTTGATTAATGGTAGAGATTTATTTCTCCATAAATATCTTAGTAATTTCTAAAATGCTAAGATTTTACCACCTAACACTTTAATCAATGATGGAGATTTCTCTCTATAAATATCTTAGTAATTTCTAGAATTTTTAATATCTCTACAATATTTCTTATTACATCAGTGCTTCTATCATCATTGCTTTTAATTATTAATTATTATATTATTATATTATTATACTTATTATTAGTATTACTATTATTATAAAAAATACTTAAGAGAGCTTGTTAGGTTAATTATTTTATATCTGAGTAAGAAGATTGTACCTCACAGTAGGCTAGGGTCTTCAAGGGAAAGGTTAAAGTTTGGGTAACATGTGAGGAGGACACCACCAGCATGAAGAGTTGTCAAGACAGTACCAATAACAGCACATTGGTATTTTTTAAATCTAGTAGCTTAACCATAACAGGCAAGCCTCTTCTACCATGAAGAGTAAGGATGATGCGGATTCCCCCAAGATGGAGGTGTGTGTATCCTTTTTTTTTCCACTGAGTAACAAGCTCTGTTGGAATTTCTAAAGTAACATATTGCTCTACTTAAGTTACTTGCAAAGCACACTGATCCAATCGAGAGGACTGGATATATTCTTTTGGAGTAGGGCATCTTGTAGAGATAAGGGTTTTAATGGTTCAGGTAAGAGACTTGGTCATTGGTAGAGTTTATATAGACTGATCAAAGGTAAAGAGGATTCAGAAATCTTAGCAGAATCTGGGACATAAGAATACTCAACAAGATTTTTTATTTTTGAAGAAAGATGTTTTGTATAAGACTTACGAAAAGAAAGAGTAGAAAAAAGAGATACAGGAGATTCCGCCTTAAGATTTAAAGTTTCTTTTCTTTTTTTTCAAATCATAAATCTTCTACAATATACCACCCTCTGTAAGAAGAACGACGTATGGTTTTGTTACCACTCGGGTAGCGTTTATAGTAAGATTCCTGAGACTATATCGTGTACTCGTTTTCTGAAATAATAGCTATAACTAGAGTATAGCGTTTTGTACGTATCTACTAGGACGCGTTTCAAGAGTCAAAAGGTTTCATTTAATGACTCTTTATTCAAGCCATCCTTTATGAATTGAATCTTGTCTTCCCTATTATCAGACACCATTCCTAAAGAACATAGGTTTTTATCGCATTTTATTCTAGCACACTTATGACAAACATTAGAGAGCTTTCTAGCACTTCATTTTCTTGAGTAATTTCTTTTATCACAACCAGGCATGAATGCAATAAATTTAAGAGGCAACTCACCTATCAATTGTACTTTGGCTTCGATTATCCCCTGCTGGCACCTAAGGTGGAAAAGTATTTAAAAGACCAAGTTAAAGATTGCAACAATCTAAAACTTAATTTTTTGCTTTGGTGGAAGGTGAATGGATCGAAGTATCCAATTCTGGAGAAAATTACAAGGGAGATCACAGATTGGTTTCTAATAAAGACCACTCCTTCACTTTCTATCACCTATGATTAGATATGGTGACCTATCTACCGAATTGGGTGGGTCTTTTCCTAAAATTGAAAGTGGTTTTTTAATAATTTTCTGATGCACAGGATCCTTTGAGAGGCAAGTGTACAGCATACTTCTTATATAAATGAGAATGAATTGTTATAATGATCTCTGCTATGCTAGGGTGTTGAGAAAATTTAAAAGAGTTCAGAAAGTCATAGGTATTTAAACACACAGATATTTTTCAAGTTTAAATTCTAAAATATAAAGGGAAGATGATCCTTTATATATAAAGAAAAACTTCTTAAAGCTCGATAAGACAAGACCTTTATCTTTTACAAAAGCAAGCAAACCGATAAATAAAAATAAAGTAACTTAGGACATAGTCACATAGGCTAAAAACAAAGCCAAAAGATAAAACAAAACAAACAAAGCAAAAGCAAACATTATTATTGAGTCACATGCTTAAAGATAAAAGATGCTCGTGTCTCTTGTAAGGGAGACAGGTTGTCTACATCACTGTTAACTTCTATAAAAGATTCTTTCCACCAAGGTAGATTTGCATAATGTTGAGTAAAATCAATAGAAGTGTTGGTAGAGTTTGGTGGGCAGCTACTAGAAGAGCCAAATGTCTTGTCTTATGAATCTTCCTTTGATGGCTCTGATGAACTAGATACCATGTGATATATGGGTCTGTAGTATAGAAGAGGAGAGTGAATTCTTTGCATAGATCCTGTGAATCTTGAAACAAGATATTAGTGTAATCTGGCATTTTTTCTTTTAGGGAACACCACCTGTCAAAACATCAGATGAAGGGTAAGGAGTAACTATGAGTTCATGTTGTGCTCCAAGAGAGGAGTGTTGGATGTTTGTAAAAGGGGTTATTATGTGATTAAGTTTAAAAAGGAAATTTTTGAGGTTTGAGGTAATGATAGGGTCATGTTGAAGAGGAAAATGATGGGAAAAGTCATCCCCTCATAAGCTTGATCTTGACTCTAAAAGAATTTGGTGGTTAGATGTTGAAAATAAGGCTTGTGTATGATAAAAACAAAAGTGAATTGGGCACCTTTATTATCTGATAGTTGTAAAAGATGGTGTTTTTTTAGATATCTGTTAGAGTTGTTTACACCACCAAGGAAGAGGAGCAAACCATTCGAACAATGTCTAAAGCAAAGAGTGAGCATTAGTTAGATCGATAAGGATTTTTGTAAAACTCCATTTGTCTAGATGCCTAAAGATGACGATGATCCAAATTAAACTCCTTGGCCAGTTGAAACAACATCTGACATTATTACCAGTTCATAGAGGCCAACAACATGTAGACAAGCAGTCAACAACCCATTACTGACCTCGTCTTATTCATAACCTTGCATGATGTTTTCATTCAGCTCATACCATGAGCATTTTCCTCCTTTGAGAAAACAGACAGACTCGCAAACCAAAGTGGTCTCTAAACCATTCGTCCAGTCTCCTGTTACCCCTACTGGACAACTTGAGGAACCTAAGTAATATGAAACAGTACTTAACTGGCAAACTCAGAATGCCAGAGTTCAGAATACAGTCCTGGAATCTCTTGATACGAGGGTCAACAATGTTCAAGCTCAAGTTCAAAGTACAAACAAAAAGGTTGACAAAATAGAAGCTCAATTGGAAAGTTGTATCTTAATCTGCACAATCAGATTGCCATGCTAGACATTGAACTCAAAACGATGATTCAGAATAAATATTGGGTCCAGAGTTTAACAAAAAAAAAGCTGAAATCAGACAACTTAAAAATGAGCTCGCAATAATTGATGTCGAAAAACAACAACCATCCGTGTTTGGAAAAACCTAAACTATACTTGCATACACTCCCTCCTTTACCACTTACCAACCATTTTACTAACCTGCCAGCTATGAAAAACCCGTAGATTACGCTAAATTGTTTGGGTTATCACATCTCTCCACATCTCAACCAATACCAAAACCAAAATCATCTACCAAACACTCAGCTTCTAAGCCCTATACTTCAAAACAACAACCTATTTCTCCTTAATCCATACCAGAACCCACTCATACATCAGCAAAGGACAAAGGACCCATGCATTAACTTTTTTCCTAAGAACTTTATACTGGTTTTCCTTCTTCTGAAGCCAGTATTTCTTTGACAAATTTAGAATCTTCTTTTGATGAATCTTTCTCTTCAACTGAATCTGTTAATTCATTCTTTACAACAGACTCAGAAGAACATTATGGTGATATCCCAGATTTACTCATGGTTTAACCATCAATAAGATCCAATTATCCTCTTTCTCTTAGAGAAGATGATCCCTCTACCTCACAAGGACCTCCTATAGTTGAAGACCCTAAAGATGCTCCTTTTTATCAACCTAATTCGGTTCCTAAATCATCTCATGGGCCTTGGTTCACATTTGACGATGTGTCAAAAGTCAAATGGTTCCAAAGATTCTAAGAGTTCTCTGTATGGACAGGTGTCCAGATGCTTAAAGCTGATGCCACTTCATAATCTGTTCTTCGAGAATTCTGCTCAAGATTCCTTGGTTCTCTGCGAGACTGATTTAAAAGTCTGGCCAGTACAGACAGCTTCAACTTTATCAAGCCACAATCCCTCAAGTCTTATGACTCATCTATAAACAATTCTTAAGAGAACCAGCGGTAGCTCAAGAAGCAGCCATACGGGAATTTCATCAAATGAAATGCTGTTCTTTAAAGATTAAAGACCTTGACTACCACTACAAAAGAATGATAGTATTGTATTATAAACTCAATGGCTTCAACGATGCTTCTCTTAAGCATGTTTTTGTTCTTCTCTTCCCAAAGAGATCCTCCCAGAACTACAACGGCAACTTCATCTCCATCCGTTTAATATTGACAATCTCTCACTTAGGAAAATATATCAATTAGCTATCTCTTACCTAGAAAAACTTTGTGAACAGAAAGAGTTTTTCAAGGATCTCATGGAGCACAAAGAGATTTTTAAAAGTGCCTGTAAAAAGTCTCACCTTGCTATAAATGCAAGGATGAAAAGACCTGTTACTACCTAACTAAGAAAAAGTCCCATTTTCAGATATATTCTCCATCCACGCATTCAAAGAAAAATAGTTTCACAAAACCTAAAAAACCCACCCTATAGGTTTTTCCAGAGAAAACCTTTCCAGTCTAAAAGTCAAAAGGATGCCCGATGCTTCATTTGCAAAAAGAAGGGTCATTTTTCAAAATCTTGTCCAAACAATCCAGCCAAATCAGTCAAACTACTTGAGCACCTTTAAAAGATCTCTCCTTTCTCAGACAGTGAAGATGTTGAATCCATATTTTTAGAAAAACAAAACTATGATGATGATATAGATTTTATCCTTGCTGAGCAAAGTTCTGATTCGGACTCTGAGAGTATTCCTGCAATTCATAATGTTGACTCCATCAATCTTGTCCAAGAAACCTGACCATCTGTAAAAATCAGCCTACTTCCTTCAAAGTTTTCTAAACCAGTTTCTGTCATTGCAATCATCGATACGGGGGCACAAAGGAGTATGATCAATCTTTTTATTTTTCCACTAGAGTTTTGGGAACATCATACCAAGTGCTTTAAAGCTGCCAATGGGGAACTATTCTAAACAGATCTTATCATAAAAATACCCATAGGTATTCAGTTTTTTCCAGATTATATTCTCTGGATCAAAATAGTAGGATCTTCCCTTCTTGATAAAGACCTGCTATTAGGATTTAATGTTCTTCAATTATTCAAGAAGTTGAATATATCTTTTAATGGTATCTGGTACAAACAAAAGTTTTTGCCCTATACTGATACCTTAAAGTTATACTTAATTTCAAAGCTTCGCCTCTCTATGAGGCTCTTAAACAAAAATTCCTCCCTTTTTTGTCCAAAAAGCCATCTCCAGTTCTCTCATCCTTCTCCTTTGTGGAAAAATTCCAAGTTTTTTATTAAGTTACCTTTCAAACTTAATGAAGACATTAACCCTACCAAAGCCACTCATCCAGGAATGACTCCTTCGGATCTAAAATTAGCCCAAGTTGAATGCCAACAGTTGATTGGGCTTGCCAAGCCTTTTATGTTGAAAAACGATTAGAAATTGTCCAGGGTAAGAAAAGACTAGTAATTGACTATCAACCTCTCAACTGTTTTCTCAAAGACGACAAATTTCCTTTGCCCAAAATCTAATCTCTGTTTGTCCATCTCTAAGAAGCCAAAGTTTTTTCTAAATTTGATCTTAAGTCAAGATTTTGGCATATTGGCATCATCTTGATGATAGACCAAAAACAGTATTCTGTATCACTAATGCACATTACCAATGGACTGCCATGCCATTCGGTCTGAAAGTTGCACCATTTCTTTTCGAGAAAACTATGGTAAAAATATTTGAATCCATCATTGATAATGCTGTCATTTATATTGATGATATCCTACTCTTCACAAAAAACCATGAAACTCACCAATAACTCCTGAATCAATTCTTACTCACCAACAACTCCTGAATCAATTCTTGTTCATTATTGAATCTTATAGAGTGATGCTATCTGAGAAGAAAAGTTAGATAGGGCAAGAATCCATTGAATTCTTGGGAATGATAATCAAAGATAGTTATTACCAGTTATGGCCCAACATTGCTCAGGAACTCATGCACTTTTCAAATTAACATTTATCCAAAAAACAAATTCAACAATTTCTTAGGATAGTCAATTATGTCAGAGATTTCTTCCTTCACATTGTGGTCCACACTTCGCAACTCTAAAAAATGTTAAAGAAATCTGTCCCTCTTTGGGGACCACAGCTGTCCAAAAGCTGAAGTAGATGGCTCAGCATCCACTACCCCTGAGAATCCCATTGGTTGGACAACACATTTTACAAACAGACGCTAGTGATGAATACTGGGGAGTAGTACTTTTGGAAAACATTGAGCTTGGCAAAATTTTTCCACGTAATTTTTGGTGATTTCCTTCAGTTACTTATCGGCATTGTCCTTACAGCCAGAATTGCTTTACTGGACACCAAATTTAAAGAATATCAGCAAGTAACTATCGACATTATCCTTACTACCCTCCATGCTAGAAGCGTTGTCCTCACTGTCTACCCAAATTTCAATCTTCCACTAAATGATCCGAATCTCGCCAGTTTCCTCAAAATTCAAGTTCAAATCCAAGAAGCTGAACAAATTACAAGTACAAAGATTACTACCATCCATCACCAGTTGGTCTATAGACTTTAAATCATTCACTTAATCTTCTTTCATCCAATGAAGCTAATTCAGATACCCTTATGATCCTTGCTGAATCTCCAGATATCCCTACTATCATTCAAATCCCTAGACAGATCCCAAGAGCCGATCTTCTCAAGCTTATGCTGCTTGAGTGGATAACAAATTATGAACACTTTCACCAAAATACCACTCCCACCCAGACTTCTGAACCAATGTATGAGAAAAGATCTGATGGTATTGTTCACCTTCAATTCAAACCTCCTCTATCAGCCCCCATAGAACCAGCCAAACTATCTTTTACTTGTTCTGTGATTCAACCTGTTCATCACCTGTAATACTCCACCTTTATGATCATATCTAAAGTGGTTAAACTAGGTGTAACATTAAGTATTTATGAAAATGATTTCAAAATAAGCATTTTATAAATATTGTACACAAAAAAAAGTTTGTTACATAAAAACTATACAAAAGGGATTGTCACACTAAAAACTTTGTTACAAAAATCACAAATTAATTCCATAAACAAGCTTGTGGTATTTATGTTTAGATAGGAACACAGTTAAGCCCGTTATGTAACCCAAGGTCTTTTATGTCCATATGCACCTTGCTTTGGTTGGGACTTGGCATCGGCTTTTTCCTACTGAGTTCCTGCAATGTAAAGACTACATGAGCTAATGCGCAGTAAGTAAACACTTGATGCATATATTACCTATCATGCACATGAATGACTTTAACAAATAAGTGCTAAAGCTTTTACATGAACTTTGAAATATAAAGAATGATGTTAGGGCCCTAAGTTTGTTGTATTACAAGGATAGCATTCTATAACATGCCCTTGGCCTTAAATTAATTGATCCATTAGGCGTTACGTATCGCCGTCCCCAAAGGATCTCTTTTCCTAGCTTAGAGGGTTTACCCTCTTATGAATGCTTTTCTTAGCTTAGAGGGCTTGCCCTCTTATGAATGCTTGTCACCCAGCAGTACAACAACCCTTTTTTTCTTCAAAATTTTTAAAATACCTATTTATCAAATCACTCGTGAGATGCATGAGACCAATGTAACTTATGCCACAGCATATAAATTTTCTAAATATATAATAAAACATAACATGAAACTAATTTAAGATAACAACATCTAACATAGGCGGTAGTGCCGTCCACACAAAAATTTAAAGAAATAGAATTATAATATAGGCGGCAGGACCGACTATGTAAAGAGTCATAACAACATCATATTTTAGGCGACAGTGCCGACCATATAGAGAGTCATAACAACATCATAATTTAGGCGGCAGTGCCGACCATCCAATCAAGTAATTATTAAACATAACATCCTAGGTGGCATAGCCGGCCAAATGAGGATGATATCATAATGTAGGCGGCATAGCTAGTCATGTGGGATTTAATAATAATCAATCACACCACAATAATAATCATTTTAAAACAAGAGATTATTTAGAACTAAACCTAGCATAAAAGAATTATTACTTAAAGTTAATTTAACATATTGTCCTTACATTGTAGTTGAGGTGAAGTGTTACTTACCTATTTTCTTTGATTCCCCTAAACCTTTCTTCCTAAACTTGAGAATTTCTTTACTAGTGATGCTTTGGCTTAAAATGGTAAAAGATAGGATTTCTAGGGTTTTTGGAAAATGCAAGGGTTAAGAAGTATTTATAGAGTTTCTTAAGGCCCATGTGTGGCTAGGATTTTGCCACTATATCATTTGATTAATGGTAGAGATTTATCGTTCCATAAATATCTTTAGTAATTTCTAAAATTTCTAATATCTCTACAACATTACTTATGTTATTATATTATTATACATTATTATTATTATTATTCTTATAATAAATGCTTAAGGGAGTTTGTTAAGTTAATTATATTATATCTAAGTAAGAAAATTGTACCTCACATCACCACCCTAAAATTCTTTCTAATGGTGACCCTTTACCTATCTTGCATTTATCTTCCCAAGGTCTTCCTGTTTATCTAGACAAACTTCATGGCCATTTGATATGGGATGTTCCCGGCTCAGGCACATGTGATCCATGCTGTCTATGTGAAAATGATAATGATGAGTTTGGTAAATAACAGCATCTTTATTTTCTTGAGATGATGATGAACCAAATTATCCACCTCTTTTGCCCGTGTATCACAAAGGACTCAAGTGGATTTCGAAACATTAACCCACTCCTTATAAGCTGCCGCCATCAAACCTTCTTGGTTTGTTGCCAACACCTATACCAGTGTCTTGCATGATGTTCTCATTTACCTCTCCATCAGATTACAATGCTGATTTTTCTCTTCTTGAAAAGAGATCCAAACTGGCACATCAAGTATGCTCTAGACCATTTGTCAACTCTCCAATCACCTCTAGTGGGCATTTAGAAGAACCAAAACCTTTTGAGGCTGTTCTTAATTGGCAGACTCAAAATGCCAGAGTACTGAATGCTTCTTTGACCTCTCTACATACAAAAGTTGACCAGATTGCTCACAGATCTACTGTGGTTGAGAACAAAGTTACATCCTTCTTAAATCAGCTGACAAATCTCTACAATGGTCTTCGTACAAAAGTTGCTCAACTTGATAGCGATCTTCGAGAAATGATTGCTCAAGGTTAAATGTCTTATGACTTTGATAAGAAAAAAAGAGAGATTCGTGGTTTAAAGGTTGAGATTACTAGAATTGATGCTAAAAATCTCCAAAAAGAAAAGTCAACTCTTGCACCTGTTCCGACTATGTCTTTTTTTCCCACAGAACCATATCATCCTCTCAGTTCTATATATCCTCAACCTCGTAGATCATATGAACCCAAAAAGGTTTTCCCAATGACGCATACCCTGTTTCCTCTTACTAGAAAACCTAAACCTAGACCTCTCAGACGACCTTTACCTCCTTCTGTCTCAGTTCCTCCTATTACTCCTATCTACCCTAAACTCAGACAAACTTCTATTAAGATTCATGAACCAGTTAACCCAAAAGTTCCATCTATTTCAGTCTTATCTTTTTTTACAAAACCACTTTCTAAAGCTGATCAAAAGAAACCTGCTGAAAGTTACTTGCTCTCAGACCCACCAGATCTCCATCATGATCCGTCAGTAGATGAATCTCTTTCAATAGATTCTTCAGTCTCTTCCACTGAGACTTCAGAGCGCAGTTGCAATTCAGATGATTTAGAAAAAATCTAGTAGATATTACCCACCTTTTCATGGCTGATCGTTCTGCTGAATCTAAAACTACAGACAGGACCTCTAGACGTGCTCCCAGGGAACCTTATGTTGATATTCCTTCAGATGTTGAAGAAGCTTTTGAAGGAGAAAGCTCTCACCCACTTCTAAGGTTCGAGCTAAAGTTGCTTTTGGAAATAGACCTTGGTTTACATTCGATGATGTCTCACCTGCTAAATGGTGTGAAAGACTTCAAGAACTTTCTGCTTGGCTAGATTTGTAAATGGTTAAGCCTAGTGCAGAACTTGTTTCAGTCTTGAAGGAATTTGTCTCTCATTTTACAGGGTCTCTCCGAGATTGGTTTGACAGTCTTGGGGAATATAGGCAATTGCAGTTCATTCAAAAGCCAAGTATCTCTGCAGCTTTAATGGATATTCACACGCAATTCCTGGGTGAACCTGCAACTCTCTTTGCCTCTGCTCGTAAAGATTCCTTCACAATGAAGTGTTGTTTTCTTCAACGAACAGATTTGAATTATCACTTCAAAAAAATCTCATCCCTTTTCTATAAGCTTGGTGGAATCAATGATAATACTATGAAGCATGTCTTTATTTCCTCTTTTCCTGAGGAACTTCAGCCAAAACTCCACAGGCAGATTGCAACTGCTCAGCTTGATATCAATACCATGAGTATTGGTACAATTTTCTAGCTTGCTCTAGCTTCACTTGACCATCTCTGTGACTAGAAGAAGTTTTTCAGAAATCTAATAAAGGAGAAACCTTTATTCAAAGCTACTTGTCGAAAGCCCTATCTGGAAATCAAATGTAAAGATAAAAAGTAGTGTGATTGTCTTACGAAAAAGAAGCACCATAGACCTTGTTTCCACAGGAAATCTCAATTTCTATCATCTTCCCAGCGTCATTTCCCTAGACGTTCCAGGAAAATTCATTATTTCAGATGAAAGATGTTGTGCAAATTTTAATGAACTCGCAAGCGCACGAATCTATTGTAGAATAGATTAATGGTGACGAGTGTCGATCCCACGAGGAGGTTGATTTTAATTATATGCCGAATTAATTTTATTTTAATGGAAACAATTAAATTATGGTAATTTTATTCTAAATTGTGAATTAAAATGGCGGAAATAATTGAAAATGTAACTGTTATAATAAGGCACTTGGGTATCCGGATCCACATCAACATGCTCCATGGGCTAAATATTCCATATTAATACCAATTAAATCATAAGGGGGGATTCCACACCTCATGAACTACTCTCCAATAAGTATGGTGCCAAGAGCTTATCGTGCCAAATAATAATAACCTTGTACTAGGGTGCCGGTTTAACCAGGGCTGTAACTAGACAAGACTATTATTATTTGTCGACGAAAAGTCAAAACAACCACAAATATTAGAGGGGAAGAGAAAGTAAATTTACCAAATTAAGCCCATGGAACATGTTAAGACTTCACCTTCAACCCAAGCTCAAAAGAAATTAGCCACTCATATTTTAACTAAGGATAAAAAAGGAAATTTTATTAAAATACAAAGAAACTACAAGAAGGAGAAGGAATTTCAGAAATCTAAGTTTAGAAATGAATTCAGCGATGCAAATTAGGGGGGGAGAGCCCCCTTTTTATAGATACATTGAGTGAATCGTGACCATCGGATTAAAAACAATTTGGATGCTCAGGATTGCGCCACGTCATCAGTCAACAGTCAACAATCAACATTTATACAGTAACGCCGCCTGAATAGTAAATAATCCCATGTAAGCGCATGTACTGTACATACAATTTTTGCTCCACTGAGATGCTGCCACGTCATCGATCTACAGTACATAAGAAATTTAGTCCAATAAGATCGTGACACATCATTGGTCAACGCCACGTCATCGGTCAACGCCACATAAGCAGTCAATCCACATAATTCGTCCAATCAAATACTGCCACGTCATAGGTAGTTGCCACATCATCGATCCGTATACATGAACAAGATCGTGAACAGTACCGTGAACAGTACCGCACGTATGAACAGTTCCGTATATGTGAACAGTGACTTTTTTCTTTTAAAGCTCCACTTAAGGTTTTCGACCGTCCTAAGTCCAAATATGACGTTCGTTTTGCTGTCCGATCACTCGTTCATTGTGAAACGATCGTAATGCCCCTAAAATACATAAAATACATAATTATAATAAAATACATATAATTGAATAACAAAATACTTAAATAAATAAAAGTAGCAATGTTAGTGAGATTTAAAGTGTAAAATGACGATTTTCTCCTTTATAAATATACACTTTCTAACACTCAACAGTGTGTTGCTACATTTGAAAGTTTACCTAACTAATAGATATGGAAGATTATTTAAAGCCTTAAAAGATGATGAAAAAACTATCTTTGACCCATTTGACCCTTTAAAAAAAATTATTATCATTTTTTTGTTAACTTATCATCTTGACCCAACTCCGATCTCAAACATTACTCGATGTCGTATAAGTTCCATCACTTAGTCGTGTTTGAGAAAAATGTAAATAATTATTTTATTCAATAAAATTGTGCCTTATTAAAAAAAGAAAAAAAGAAAAGAAAAAATTCATATATATATATATATTAGTTTAAAAAAAGAGATGTACCTTGTAATCTTTGAAAAAAAAACTCTACTTTTTTCTAAAACATGTATTTTGTTTTTTCTTATTTTTCCTTCTTATTCACCATGTCCCTAGCTTACGTTATGTCCTAATAAAAGTCCTTTTAATTAGGAAACTATAGTCTAAAATAGAAACTACTAACATAGGCTGTAAAGATGTAGTGATGCATAAAATATATAGACAAAAAAATAAATAAATAAATACATTAGTCTTACTTACATTTTGGCTTGAGATCGTATTATTTATAAGCTGTGGGTATATTTATTTCATCTTAGTGAGAGTGTCTGATATTACTTCAATATTTTCTCTCGACATGTCATTCTTTAAAGTAGCTTGATTATAATAGCTGTGACAAAGTCTACTAGATTTATTTACGTGGATGGTTGATTTGGGAGTAATGTTTCTTAAATATTAGAGATAATGCTTATACTTTTATTTGATTGTTATTGTTAACATGTAAATGTTCTTTTTATTGATTTTGATGATAACAAACCTTAATCTCTTTTGATAAATTTGTTGGAGTTTCACAATTTCAAATATTTTCTTAAAAGCCAAAAACTTTCTGTGTGTGTTTACAAGCATTAGATAAACTGGAACATTTCTGTAAAAAATATAATTTTTTGGGTATAATCGGTGAACCGTTTATTTTAACGGCGAACTGTTAATATATAATGGCTAACTGATAATATCCAGCCTGTCAAATCTTAGTAATCTTTTACCCTTTAAAGGAAACCGATTAAGTATTTTTGTTTTATAAGTTGCTGCAATTTAAAAACGAACCATTAATATAGAATAGCAAACTGATAATATCCAGACTGTCAAATCTTGTTAATCCGTTATTGTTTAAAGCAAACTAGTTAAGTATTTTGTTTTATAAGTTGCTGAAATTTAACGGTGAATCGATAATGTATAAACGGCTAACTGATAATTTCCAGACTAACATTCTTTTTTAATCTTTAACCGTTTAGCAAGAACAGATAAAAGACTTTTGTTGTGTAGGTCTCTAGCTTTTAACGGCAAAAGGGTAATTACTAACAATCAACCTTTAATTTGAAATTTAGCCCAACGGTAACTTTAACCGACTCAAACAGTTAACCGTTAATAGTTAAGGGTGATCTATTTTCTGGTAAAAAGGTGAATAATGACTAGTTTTTAGCTCCAATTATAAATAAACTCATCTAAATCAAATCAAAGAGAGACAATAACACGACTATTGAGCATATACACGATTATACAATCTACATTGAGCTTCAAACACATTCTTGCTTCATCTATTCATACATTAGGCATTGATTTGTAATCTTAAAGATTGTGTGAGAGAAAAACAATTTGTAATCTTTTGTTTTGGGTGATTGTAAGTGTTGGGATACACTTGGATCAAGAGATTGGGATAATCTCTTCTTGTAAAGGTTTATTGATACCTTGGAAGTCAATTGTAAGCTTTTGAAGCCTTGGAGGTTTGATTAGTAAAATCCTCAAGCCTGATGTGCTTGGAGGCATGGACGTAGGCCGGGATAGCCGAACCACATAAAAATTATTGTGTTTGATCTCTCTTACCCTATCTCTTTATTTTTCATTACACATTTATTTATTTATTTATTTCGAATTTGATTGCTTAGTTTATATTGCTTTAAGTTTTTATTTGCTTAATTTTTTTAAAAATAAAACCAATTCACCCCCTTCTTGGGTTGCTTAGTTAGTATTTCATTTGGTATCAGAGCCTAGTTCTCTTGTTAGGACTTAACCATCTAGAGTAAAAGATCCATGGCAACCCAAAATGATTTAACCTTTAGAGAAGGACAATCCACTACTAGACCACTGTTCTTTGACGGTAATGACTACCCACATTGGAAAACTAGGATGAGAATTTACTTACAAGCTTTAGACTACGAAATTTGGGAGGTTGTTTGTGATGATCCTTTTATTCCAATGACTAAAAATGAAGTTGGGGAAGATATTCCAAAACCTTCACGAGAATGAAATGAAATGAAAAAGAGAAAAGCGTTTCTAAATTCCAAAGTTATGAATGTTTTGTTTTGTGATTTAGATAAGAAAGAGTTTCACAGAGTGTCAAGTTGTGAAAGTACTCATGAAATTTAGCACAAATTTGAAGTTGTCTATGAAGGCACGAATCAAGTGAAAGAGTAAAAAATCAGTAGATATACTCGACAATATGAGTTGTTTCAAATGGAACAAAATAAGAGTGTGTACTCTATGTATACTAGATTTACGAACATAGTGAACACCCTATGAGCCCAAGGAAAGACTTTCTAAAATAATGAGAAAGTTAAGAAAATCATTAGGTCTTTACCTAAAGATAGAGATGTTGAGTATTAGAAAGTGTATATTTATAAAAGAGAAAATCGTCATTTTACACTTTAAATCTCACTAACATTGCTACTTTTATTTATTTAAATATTTTGTTATTCAATTATATGTGTTTTATTATAATTATGTATTTTATGTATTTTAGGGGCATTACGATCGTTTCACAATGAACGAGTGATCAGACAGCAAAACGGATGTCATATTTGGACTCAGGACGGTCGAAAACCTTAAGAGGAGCATTAAAGGAAAAAGTCACTATTTATAAATACGTCTTCTGTTTCATACGTGCAGTCGTTTCATGATATCTTTTTCACGACACTTCGCATGCAGACCGATGATGTGGCAACTACCTATGACATGGCCGTATCTGATTGGATGAATTATGTGGATTGACTACTTATGTGCCGTTGACCAATGATGTGTCACGATCTTATTGGACTAAATTTCTTATGTACTGTAGATCGATGACGTGGCAGCATCTCAGTGGAGCAAAAATCGTGTGTACAGTACATGCGCTTACATGGGATTATTTACTATTCAGGCGGCGTTACTGTACAAATGTTGACTGTTGACTGATGACGTGGCGCAATCCTGAGCATCCGAATTATTTTTAATTCGATGGTCACGATTCACTCAATGTATCTATAAAAAGGGGGCTCACCCTCCCTAATTTGATACCCCTGAATTCATTTTTAAACTTAGATTTCTAAAATTCCTTCTCTTTCTTGTAGTTCTTTGTATTTTAATAAAATTTCCTTTTTTATCCTTAGTTAAAATTTGAATAGCTAATTTCTTTTTGAGATTGGGTTGAAGGTGAAGTCTCAACATGTTCCATGGACTTAATTTGGTAAATTTACTTTCTCTTCCCCTCTAATATTTGTGGTTGTTTTGACTTTTCGTCGACAAATAATAATAGTCTTGTCTAGATACAGCTCTGATTAAACCGGCACCCTAGTACAAGGTTATTATTATTTGGCACGATAAGCCCTTGGCACCATACTCACACCCCCAACCAGCTTATTGCTAGTCCCTAGCAAATAAAGCGAAGATAAAATTCAAAACTTTTTTTTTGAAAGGAAACACATGTGTTTATTCAATCAGATTAATGATAGCAATCAAATAAAAGTACAAACATTATCTCCAGTCTAAAGGAATATTACACCCACATCAACCATCCATATGCATCAGTCCAGCAGACTTTGTTGTAGCATTAGTAATGAGGCCATTTTCAAGAATGACATGTCCAACCCCAAAATCTCACCGGTTGTAGTGACACTCTCACAAAGAAATTAATCCCAATAAAATTTTGTCACTACAATGAATGGTAAATTGAGAGAAAATAATAAAGAAATATCATACACTCTCACAAGATGAAAAATATGCCCATAGCTTAGAAATAATACGATCTCAAATAAAGTATTAGTCAACCCAATGTATTCATCATTTTTTTTTCATTTTTTTAAAAAAAAATTTTTTTTGGTATATGCATAACTACATCTTAATTACCCATATAACTAGCTTTTATGTTAGACTATAGTTCCCTAAAATCAGGAAGGACTTTTATTAGGACGTAACGTAGGCTAGGGACATGGCTAACAACGAAAGAAAAATAGGGAAACAAAAAAAAATATATATATATATATATGTTTGAGAAAAAATTCAAGAACCTTTTACAAGATACATTTTTATTGCTATTGTACATCTTTTTTTTCTCTTTTTTTTCTTTTTTTTTGAAATTTTTTTTTATATGTAGCACAACTTCGCTGAACAAAATAATTATTTATCATTTTTTTTCTCAAACATGAATAGGTGGATGGAACTTGTATGATATCGGGTAATACTCCAAATTGGAGTGGGTCAGGATGATAAGTTAATAAAGAAAAGGGTTTTTTTTTTTTAATAAAAGGCTCAAAAGGGCTAACTATGGATATTACATAATAGGGATGCCTAGAAAGGCTCAAACGGGTCAAAAATGGCCTTCCATAATCTTTTAGGACTCTAAATAATCTTCCATATCTACTAATTAAGTGGACATTTAGATGCAGTAACACATACACTTTTTTTTTTAAAGGGTTGACTCAAAAAAAATCTAGAGATCATGTATGAAATAATAAACTGCTAATCTACATGAAGAATGGGCAAAAATGGTTACTCTCCAAGAAAAATTAATAGGCTCAAAAACTCACTTGGAATTTATTATGACATGTGCATTCTTTCAAGCAACTCATATTTGTCCCCAACATCAACATGTAGAATAGTAAACATGGTGTAACATTACTCAAGACTAAAGATAATACAAATACTAAAATTCAAAAGTCATCATATCATCCAATATCAAGAACTCACAAAAATTTTTTTTTTTTAACAGAATTATTTCCCCCCAACCTATTCTAAACATAAAAAGAAAACATACATGCAGAAAAATTAAAGAAAAATGAATTCTTTTTTCTTTCTTTCTTTTTTAAAAGAAGATGCGTTTCTAGAGTTACTACACTCTATATTCAGCCATTTTCGACTTAAAAACTTAAAAACATATATTTATAAAGGAGAAATTATCAACTATTCCCTCCCCCTAACCAGAACGAAACATTGTCCTCAATGTTTTAAAGGAAAAAAGTAGAGATTAGAAGATATTACCTGGGCGTTGCAATACAGAAGAAAATATTAACAAGTAGTTGCGACTGTGGCTCACATCTTCCTCTGGTTTTACGTCCAGAAACGGCTTGAACTCCCTCTATGGGTCGAGGATAGGCTTCCCATTCAGTTTTCTTACAAACTGGCAAACATGGTCTTTTATAGTCAGATTCCCGAGACTATAGTTTGCACATTCTTTCTGGAATAATGGCCATAACTGGAGTATTGCATGTTAGACGTATCCACTGAGATGCGTTTCAAGAGACAAAAGGATATCATCCAATGACTCCTTATTCAAGCCATCCCTAATGAATTGAATCTTATCTTCCCTGTTATCAGACACCATTCCTAAAGAACATGATTTTTTATTGCATATCATTCTGGCACATTTATGACAAGCAACAGAAAGTCTTCCAGCTCGTCGTCTTCTCGCATAATTTCCTTTACCAAAACCAGGCATGTATGCAATAAATTTAGGAGGTAACTCACCTGCTAAGCGAACTTTTGCCTCGATTAACCAACGGATGTCAGCAGGGATATTGTTCTTCATAAGCAATCGCATGCGTTCGGACCGAGCTTTATAAATGGTGAGAAGAGCATTCTGAGGAAGTGAAGGAAATCGCTTGTGAAGTTTTGCTAAGATCTCGTCTCTTTCTATACCTTCATCTCAGAATATCAGTTATTGTGGGAAAACTGAAGTAACCGACGTATTTGTCACGAAGTACCGTTATCCGTCACTTGACCGGGTTACAAACTTTAAACACACAAAGTAAACTAGAACACACAAACAAGAAAATAAATTAAAACACACAAAACAAACTAAAATCGTCCTCTTATTGAATTTACCTCAAGCTCCAATTGGATGTTATAGATGCCTCTCTCAATTTCTCTGAGATCTCTTTCTAAATTCTCAACATGGGTTACTAACTCTGGTGGTTGTAGCTGCCAGATACGATGTGTTTTACAAACTCGTATCTGACTTCTGAGATGAGATTGAATACGTCGAAACTGTCTAAGAATGCTGAAGAGATACTTTTTAATTGACATATTCGTGAGGAGAATGATAAAAAATAAAAGCTTAAAAGTTAAACAGACACACTTTCACAAACATAATTAAAAATAGAAAAAGAAACATTAAATCACCGAAAGGAAACGAAAGGAAAAAAATGTCAGGTCATTTCAGTGTTTTGTGCTGTTTTCTCCACATGGTTGACATTCTAGATATAGCTTTAATTTTCGACCATTAACTTTGAAAGTGACACCATTTGTTAGATCCTTAATTTCAATTGCCCCATGTGGAAAAATAGTGTGAACAATAAAAGGATCAGACCATTGGGAACACAACTTACTTGAGACTAGGTGTAAGCAAGAATTGAATAAAAGCAAGAATTAATTAAATAAAAATCCAGTTATAGGTCTATAGGCTCAAGATTAGATAATTATGACATTTGACCATGCATAAAAAATAATAGAAAATACAAAAAAATGAGAACAAATTTAAAAAAAATAACGAGGAAAGAGAAATTATGATACTAACCTTATCATGGTGTTACAACTTTAATATGAACATACACTTAAGTGCTAAAAAGAAAATACAAGAAATAGATTAACTAAAATAAAATAAAAAGATAAATTACAACGAAAAATAAAAAATTAAATTACAGAAATATAAAGAAGAGAAAAAGAAATAAAATTAAATTACAGGAAAAAAATTACTTAAAAAAAATTTAATTCTATGGAATAATAAATTAACAGAATAAATAAAAATTAAAAAGAAAAATAACTCAGAAATTAAATTATTGAAATTTAAAGAAATTTAAATTACCAAAATTAAATTATAGATTCACTTTTTTTAAATTTTTTTAAATTTTTTAAATTTTTAATTTTTTTATAATTTTTAAGGAAAGCCAAAAAAATTACTTAAAAAAAACTAATTCTATGAATTAATTCTACGAATAAATTAAAATAAATTACAAGATAAACAAAACAAATTACAAAGAAAAGTAAAGTAAAAATTAAAGTACAGAAATTTAAAGAAATCACACAATAAAATTAAATTGCAAAAATTTAAATTACAGAAATTAAATTACAAAAATTTAAATTACAAAAATTAAATTACAAAAATTTAAATTACAAAAATTAAATTATAGAATTATTTTTTTTATAAGGAAAAAATACAAGAAAACAAAAAAAAATTAATTCAACAAATTAAAATAACTTACCTCCCCGGCAACGGCGCCAAAAACTTGTTGTACAAATTTTAATGAACTCGCAAGCGCACGAATCTATTGTATAATAGATTAATGGTAACGAGTGTCGATCCCACGAGGAGGTTGATTTTAATTATATGCCGAATTAATTTTCTTTTAATTGAAACAATTAAATTATGGTGATTTTATCCTAAATTGTGAATTAAAATGGCGGGAATAATTAAAAATGTAACTGTTATGATAAAGCACTTGGGTATCCGGATCCGCATCAACATGCTCCATGGGCTAAATATTCCATATTAATACCAATTAAATCATAAGGGGGGATTCCACATCTCATGAACTACTCTCCAATAAGTATGGTGCCAAGGGCTTATCGGGCCAAATAATAATAACCTTGTACTAGGGTGCCGGTTTAACCAGAGCTATATCTAGACAAGACTATTATTATTTGTCGATGAAAAGTCAAAACAACCACAAATATTAGAGGGGAAGAGAAAGTAAATTGACCAAATTAAGCTCATGGAACATGTTGAGACTTCACCTTCAACCCAAGCTCAAAAAGAAATTAGCTACTCATATTTTAATTAAGGATAAAAAAGGAAATTTTATTAAAATATAAAGAAACTACAAGAAGGAGAGGAAATTTTAGAAATCTAAGCTTAAAAATGAATTCAGGGGTGCCAAATTAGGGGGGGAGAGCCCCCTTTTTATAGATACATTGAGTGAATCGTGACCATCGGATTAAAAACAATTTGGATGCTCAGGATTGCGCCACGTCATCAGTCAACAGTCAACAATCAACATTTGTACAGTAACGCCGCCTGAATAGTAAATAATCCCATGTAAGCGCATGTACTGTACACACAATTTTTGCTCCACTGAGATGCTGCCACGTCATCGATCTACAGTACATAAGAAATTTAGTCCAATAAGATCGTGACACATCATCGGTCAATGCCACGTCATCGGTCAACGCCACATAAGCAGTCAATGCACATAATTCATCCAATCAGATACTGCCACGTCATAGGTAGTTGCCACATCATCGATCCGTATACATGAACAAGATCGTGAATAAGATCATGAATGCGATCTGTCGCATTTAAAACAAAGACTGTATTTGTGAACAGTGACTTTTTTCTTTTAAAGATCCACTTAAGGTTTTCGACCGTCCTAAGTCCAAATATGACGTCCGTTTTGCTGTCCGATCACTCGTTCATTGTGAAACGATCGTAATGCCCCTAAAATACATAAAATACATAGTTATAATAAAACACATATAATTAAATAACAAAATACTTAAATAAATAAAAGTAGCAATGTTAGTGAGATTTAAAGTGTAAAATGACGATTTTTTCCTTTATAAATATACACTTTCTAATACTCAACAAGAGACAAAAAAGAATCGCTATCAAGGAAGCCAAAGATTTAAACATTCTACCTATTGTTGATTTAATTGATTCTCTTATATCTTACGAAGAAAATTTGGCAACTAAAAAAGGAAATGAAAAAAAGAAGAAAAGCATTGCTCTCAAAGCTTTAAAACATAAGAGTGATGGGGAAAGTGAACCAGATGATGAAGAATTAGCTATGCTAGCAAGGAGGTTCAAAAAATTCTTCAAGAAAATCGGTGAGCAAAGAAAATTTAGAGATTTCAAGAACCAAAAGGAAAAAAAAGAAGCAATCAAATGCTATGAGTGCAAGAAGCTTGGCCATATAAGATCGGAATGCCCTCTTCTTAACAAGTTTAAGAAAAAAGCAATGATGGCCACATGGGACAATAGTGATGAGGAAACGAGTGATGATGAAGAGCATCAAGAAATGACAAATCTAGGTCTTATGGCAATGGGAGATGAATCAAATGATGAATTAGATGAGGTAAATGATATTCCTACTTATAATGCCTTTAACGAATTGCATGATGAATTGATGAAAATTAGTAAAAAGAATGTTTGTCTTAAAAAGAAGATCGTAGAGCTTAAAAATAAAAATGAATCATTTAAGACTAAGATTACATGCCTTGAATTAGAGAATAAAATGTTACATGATAAAATTACTTTATTTGAGAATTCTAGCACTTCACATGAGCATCTAGAATTACATGTAAATGACTTGAAAAATGAAAATGAATTACTTAAAAAGGAGAATAATGTTCTAAATGAAATTGTGCTAAAATTCACAAATTGACAAAAGATGTTGGATAACTCAAGAGTTATTTTGTGAAAAGTAGCAATCAAGTTGTATGTCATTATTATAATCAAGACGATCATATGAAAAATAGATGCATAGCAAAAAGAAATGTATATTATGGTATGAAATGTATTTGGATTCCAAAAGAAACCATTGCTAATACTCAAGGACCCAAAAAAGCTTGGATACCTAAGACTTGAGATCTTCCCTACAAGGCTCAAAGAAGAAGAAGAAGAATAAATAGTTCTTAGATAGTGGATGTTCAAGACACATGATCGGAAACTATGCATGCTTTTCAAGTTTCACCAAGATCAAGAATGGTGAAAATGTTTCTTTTGGAAACAATTCAAAAGGAAAGATTCTAGGAATTGAAAATGTCGGTAAGAGTTCATCAACCTTAATGTAAAATATTTGCTTGGTTGAAAATTTGAAACACAAGTTGATTAGTATTAGTCAATTGTGCGACAAAGGTTATAAAGTAGTTTTTGATAAATCTAAATGTATTATTGAAGATACATGTGATAAAAAAATTTTATTTGTTGGAATTAGATATGGTAATGTTTATACCATTGACATAGAAGTTGCACTTGCTTGTGATAAATGTTTTTCAGCATAGGAGATTAGGTCATGCAAACATGGAATTGATTTCAAAAATTTCAAAAAATGTTTGGTTAAAGGACTTTCAAAAATTAGTTTTCAAAAGGATAGAATTTGTGAAGCTTGTCAATTTGGAAAATAAATCAAAACTTCTTTAAAAAACAAGAATCATGTATCCACTTCAAAACCACTTCAATTACTTCATATGGATTTGTTTGGACATCTAGATATGCTAACTTAAATGGCAAGTGTTATGCATTTGTAATTATGGATGATTATTCTAGATATACATGGATATTGTTCTTAGCCAATAAGGATAATGCCTTTGATCTTTTAAAATCTTTTGTAAAAAGGTTCATGGTAGAGAATTTGAAAACTATGCATTTGAGTCTTTTTGTAATGACTTTGACATCGAGCGTCAATTTTCATCACCTAGAACTCCATAACAAAATAGAGTTGTTAAGGGAAAAAATAGATCTATTCAAGAAATGGCTAGGACCATGTTGAATGAAAAATGCATTACCTAAGTATTTTTGGGCTAAAGCCGTCAACACCGCTTGTTATGTTTTAAATCGGATGTTGATTAGATCTCTTCTTAACAAAACTCCTTATGAGCTTTGGAAAGATAGAAAACCCAATATTGGTTATTTCAAAGTCTTTGGTTGTAAATGTTTTATTTTGAGCGCAAAAGACAATCTTGGTAAATTTGATTCAAAATCCGATGTTGGTATTTTTCTTGGATATTCAACCTCAAGCAAAGCTTATAGAGTTCATAATAAAAGAACTTTAATTATAAAAGAGTCTATGCATGTTTCTTTTGATGAGTCTAACCCCTTCTCTATCAAGAAAGAAGTTGTTGATGCGAATCCCACATTGAAACTTTAAGGAGAGTACTTAATTTAAAGTTTTAACTACCCAAGGGAGACTCTAAACATATTTAAGACACACAAAACCTTGACCCAATGCTTAATCAAACATGAACCAAAGGTATGGAGAAGGATATTGATGCTACACTCAAGATTTAGATGAGAAGGTGAGTGATAAGTCTTGATTTGGAACGCCACAAGAATGCAAATTCTTGATAAGTTCACTAGTTCTCAAAAGAACCAAAGAAAGAATAATTCTCTCAAATTCAAATAATATTAATGTCTCAATTGTCTTACATAGTAAGGTTGCTGAGTTTAAATAGGCCAATAGAGACCCAAAACATCCAAAAAAGATTAAATTCTAGTTCAAGTCGGACTAGTTCTCCTAACTACTTAAGGAGTCGTTGAAATTCCCAACTCTGCACATGCTGTAATGAATTAGTCATAACTCCTTCTAGAGAACTCCAAATCTAACTCTGTAAAATTCTTTGGAAAGATATCTTAATTATCTTTCCAACGGTATATGGCTTGCAAGTTAATTCCAGCTCAATCAATACCAGTTTTATTCTAAAATTGACCTTTCTGCATTTGATCCGAATTGTGTATTTGGCTGCCCAATAGCTTGAATAAAGCCCACAACGCCTTGACATCTCTTCAAGTCCAATTCATGATGTCTTGCATCTTGAATTGTAGTTTTAATCCATATTTTCTCAATTAATCCATTTAAAGCAGCTTGTATCTTTTTGGCTCTAGCTCTTGTAATTGGGCCTTCATGAATGTACAAAGGATCACTTGAAGCTTTAATGGTATTCTCTTGATAGTTCTCATCAGTTGTTAATGATGATGCAGATGGAGAGTTACAAGAAGGATCATCAAAGAATAATCAAGAGAATGCACCACAAGAAAATCAAGAGGATGATCAAGAAGAGCAAAGAAATGTGGAGCAACAAGAAGGTATGATGCAATCACTCCCCAAAGAGTGGAGGTATGTTTCTTCTCACCCTAAAGATGCCATTTTAGGAGATCCATCTAGAGGTGTTACAACTAGATCATCACTTAGGAACACATGTGAGCATGCTGCATTTATTTCTCAAATTAAACCAAAGTCTTTTGCAGATGCGAAAAATGATGAATTTTGCATTATGGCAATGCAAGAGGAATTAAATCAATTTGAGCGAAATAATGTGTGGGAATTAGTTCTTAAACCAGAACATCAATCCATCATAGGTACTAAATGGATATTTAGGAATAAGATGGATGAATCTGGTGTGGTTGTAAGGAATAAAACTAGATTAGTGACCCAAGGATACAACCAAGAAGAAGAAATTGATTTTGATAAAACATTTGCACCTGTAGCTAGATTAGAATCCATTAGAATGTTACTTGTATATGCATGTTTCAAAGATTTTATTTTATTTCAAATGAATGTCAAAAGTGCTTTTCTAAATGGTTATACTATAAAGGAAGTTTATGTGAAACAATCCCCCCGTTTTGAAAATGAAAAATTTCCAAATCATGTATATAAGTTGTCTAATACATTGTATAAATTAAAACAAGTACCTAGAGCTTGGTATGATAGGCTTAAAAATTTCTTATTGGATAATGGTTTCTCATTGGGTAAAGCGGATACAACTCTTTTTGTTAAACATGAAAATCAAGATATACTTGTTGTTCAAATTTATGTTGATAATATTATTTTTGGTTCTACTAATGAGTCCTTATGTAAGGAATTTTCATCTTGTATGAGTAAGAAATTTGAAATGAGCATGATGGGGGAATTGAAGTATTTCCTTGGACTTCAAATCAAGCAAAACAATGAGGAAATTTTCATCAATCAAGCTAAGTATGTCAAAGTCTTGCTTAAGAGGTTTGGAATTAATGAATCAAATACTAGGAGCACTCCAATGAGTACATCAAACAAGCTTGACAAAGATGAAAAAGGTAAAGAAGTTGGTATTAAAAAGTATCGAGGTATGATCGGTTCTTTACTTTACTTAACTGTAAGTTGATCCGATATCATGTTTAGTGTATGTTTGTTTGCAAGATTTCAATCATGTCCCAAGGAATCTCATTTGCTTGCTGTTAAAAGAATTTTTCGTTATTTGAGTGGAACCATAGATCTCGGCCTTTGGTATCTTAGAGGAACTCATATAGATTTAACATGCTATTCGGATGCAGATTTTGCTAGTTATAAAGTTGATAGGAAAAACACTAGTGGAACTTGCCATATACTAGATCACTCACTTGTTGCATGGTTTAGCGAGAAACAAAATTCTATGGCACTTTCAACTACCAAGGCTGAATATATAGCTGCAGGGAGTTATTGTGCACAAGCTCTTTGGATGAAACAAATATTTAGAGATTATGGCATTAATCTTGAATAAATTCCTATTAAGTGTGACAATACAAGTGTTATAAATCTTTTAAAGAATCCCATTCAGCACTCTAGAACCAAGCATATAGAAATTAGGCATCATTTCTTAAGAGATCATGTTCAAATGGGTGATATTGCATTGGAGTTTATTTCTATGGAAAAACAACTCGTCGATATTTTTACAAAACCTCTTTGCGAAGAACAGTTTTCAAAAATTCAGCATGAACTTGGGATGATGAAATTTTCACATTAACATTTCTATATATGCTATTGAGCTTATTCAATAACTTGATTTATGATATGATGTTTTAATATCCTTGAAATACTTGAGTATGATGTACTAGTAGTATGTATGTATGTTTTATATGGATTAATTGTTTTAAAACATATATGTTCATGAACTTTGCATTAAAATGGCCTTAGACCACTTTTAGATCAAAGCCATGATCTTGATTTGTTATCTTTGATAGCCAGATAATGAATCAAATATGCGAAACAATAAATAAAATAAAGGGATAATCGTTTTTCTTATAAATGGTTCACCATTTATTTCCAGAAACTAGGATATTTTGATTGCTCTCTACCCTTTCACCGTTTGCAATTAATAGTAAATTGTTTAAAAACAAAGAGTATCGCAAATGTTACCCCCTCACCGTTTACAATTAACGGTAAATAGACTAAAAATCGAGAACCGCCTTAAATTGCCTCTTCACCGTTTACCCTTACTCATTAACCATTTTCTCGTTACACGCTCTCGAAAAATTAGCCTCTTACTGTTTATAGAAAATGGCTCACCGTTTTCTCTAAGTATATAACTGGTCACGAGTTTTTTCCTTTTCCTCACTTAGCCTCTCACTGTTTTCGCCATTTTTGCGAAATCGAAGCTTTTCATCTCCTTCATTTCTTAAATTTTCTCCTTTTTTGTAACAAATTGCACCAATAGAACTCTTTCTAATCACTTTTAGAGTGATTCTACCGATTCACAACTTCAAATCGTGTTCAAAATCAAAAATTCCCAAATTAAAACCCTAAAAGCAACTAACTGGTGTTTTCCCATTTTGATCCAATTTTTCACTATTTCTTGACATATTGAACCATAATTCTTCTTCCTTTACTCCCTCTCAACACAATAATCGGTTCATTTACTCCAAAATCGGTCTTTCGAAAGTTTTTCTCTTTGTCATGGCTGAGTCATCTCAGAGGCCTCGGAGGAGGAAACATACTCCTGTAGCCAACCCTATTCCACTACGGGAAACTTCCAAATTTGAAAGACTGCACTTCTCTACAGCCCCATTGTACAAATGATTTGTGGATCACTTTATGGGTAGACAGGTTCTTGATTCTTATTTTGTGGACATAGATGATTTTAAGGACCTGATTGTATGTAATAGAAGTGTTAATGATATGCTTAGACCCTGGGAATCCACCATTAACATTGATGATAGATCATATCCTAATCTAGTTCGAGTTTTCTACTTTAATATAGAATTATTCGCTACTCATCTAGATAGGATTGTTACCCTTATTGGTGGTGTATCCATTGATTTTGATGTTGAAATTTTTAATACTGTTATTCTTGGAATTGATGATTAGGGTCATACATTTTACACTTCTAGAAAAATCTTATCTTTTGATGATTTTGTCCATAATGAGGGTGTCTGTAATATATGTCATCGTAGAGAGCTTAGTGATGAGATTTGTGGACTACCTTTCTAGGCTCAGTTGTTGCCTCTTTAGGTTCGCTTCCTACATAGTGTTTTGCAGCATATTATTACACCTAGGAGGAGTCATTCGGATGAGGTAACTCATATGGATGTTGGGTTACTGGATAGTCTACTTAGTGGGTGACCTGTTAATCTTGGTTATATTATTGTGCGCCATATGCTGACTATTCCTACAATCACTCATCGCTTACTTTCTTATGGTAGTATCATTACTCAGATACTACAGCACTTCTATGTGCCAATACGGGAGGCTGTGTATAAAGAACCGAAAAGGATTGGTGAGATGCTATGAGTAGTATTGGATTTACTAGAAGTAACAGCCAATGGCACAAGACTGCCAATACCAAGAATCAGGACACCTTGATCGCTCTTGAGGATGATCAGATGCTTAATGATATTTATCCTCCTGATCAGGTTCTTGACTTTTGACTTGAAGCTCGTCCTCCACCTTCTCGTCATCATGCACCTCAGCCATCAGCCCTTTCTGGTTCTGTCACGCCTGTGATGGATTCTGATCTTCCCTTAGTTTTTGAGGCACCTTCAGCTCTTGAGTAGCCCTCTACTCCTCAGCAGCTTCTAGCTCCGGTTCAGCCTTTTATTTCTGATATTTTACAGTAACTGATTCTTGATGTTTGCCAGATTTCTAAGCACCAACAGCTGATCATTGATCGTATAGATGCTATTTCTCTCAATCAATAGTAGCTCCGGTCTCAGGTTTAGACCTTCAAGAGTAGAGCATTGATCACCAGTATGAGATCATTGCTGCACAGTGCTAGATTCTAGGGTATTTTAGGTTCAATCCTGGCAGCACCTCTGCGAAGCCCCCTCTTTGCTACCTACTTCTTCACGACCTTCCTCTTCGAGACCTTCCTCTTCGCGACCCATTTCTACTCGACCTTCTGCTTCGCGACGAGCTTCTTAGTTTTTGATTTTTGTTTCGTACATACATTTCATATTTTGATTATACTTTGATCTTAACTTATCAATTTTTTATTGATGGATTGGTTTTTTCATTTGGTACTCTTTGGTTGAGTGTCTATATATATTTGTCTTTCTTATGACTGATTATATTTTTTATCTGGATTACATGGCATTGGAGTTGTTGTTGGGATGTGGATACTTGATTAATTGCCTTTGGAAGTGTTCTTACTCTTATGTTGTATTTAAGGATTTCTCTATTTTTATAGGAAAACTCTGCTGAAATTTCTACCAAAACTGTTATCATAGGTAATATCTTTCTTTTCACTCTAATGTTCCTTTACTTCGATTATTTTTATGATAAAGGGGGAGATATAATCATAGAGTAAAATTTTACATTTTCTTTTTAGAAAACATCTTTTATTGGTAAAACTGTTTTGATTCATACATGTAGGGGAGTATATAGTTAGGGGGAGCAAAATATTTGGAATATGTTTGTCATCATCAAAAAGGGGAAGAATGTTAACATGTAAATGTTCTTTTTATTGATTTTGATGATAACAAACCTTAATCTCTTTTGATAAATTTGTTGGAGTTTCACAATTTCAAATATTTTCTTAAAAGCCAAAAACTTTTTGTATGTGTTTACAAGCTTTAGATAAACTCGAATATTTCTATAAAAAAATATGGTTTTCTAGGTATAATCGGTGAACCGTTTATTTTAACGGTTAATCAATAAAATGCAGAGAAGAATAATTTTCTAAAGCTTCAACCAATTGTTTTATAACTTAGTAAAAATCAGCCACTGGATGTAAACGGCTAACCGTTATTTTTAATGGGCTAACCGTTTAGGGTAAAGCATAACCTTCATGCTTAGAAAAGGGTTATTTCTTAAGCCTTAACCGATAAGCTTCTAAACTCGCTAAAGGTAAATGGTCAACCGTTAATTTTAATTATTAACCGATAATGTTCAAACCTGTGTCATGTGCTAACCCTTTACTGTTTAAAGAAAATCGGCTAAGCATTTTATTTTATAAGTTGCTGGAATTTAACAGCGAACCGTTAATATATAACGGCTAACCGATATTATCTAGCCTGTCAAATCTTATTAATCCTGGAATTTAACGACGAACCGTTAATATAGAACGGCTAACCGATAATATCCAGACTGTCAATTCTTGTTAATCCTTTACCGTTTAAAGCAAATCGATTAAGTATTTTGTTTTATAAGTTACTAAAATTTAACGATGAATCGATAACGTATAAACGACTAACCGATAATTTTCAGACTAATATTATTTGTTAATCTTTAACCGTTTAGCAAGAATGGATAAAAGATTTTTATTGTGCAGCTCATTGGTTTTTAACGGCGAAAGGGTAATTACTAACGATCAACCATTAATTTGAAATTTAGCCTAACGGTAACTTTGACCAACACAAACAGTTAATCGTTAACGGTTAAGGGCAATCCATTTTCTGGCAAAAAGGTGAATAACAGCTAATTTTCAGCTCCAACTATAAATAAGCTTATTCAAATCAAATCGATGAGAGACAACAACATGACCATTGAGCATATACACGATTATACAATCTATATTGAGCTTCAAACACATTCTTGCTTCATCTATTCACACATTGGGCATTGATTTATAATCTTAAAGATTGTGTGAGAGAAAAATAATTTGTAATCTTTTGTTTTGGGTGATTGTAATGTTAGGATACACTTGGGTCAAGAGATTTTGGATAATCTCTTCATGTAAAGGTTTATTGACACCTTGGAAGTCAATTGTAAGCTTTTGAAGTCTTGGAGGCTTACTTAGTAGAATTCTCAAGCCCAGTGTGCTTGGAGGCGTGGACGTAGGCGGGGATAGCCGAACCACGTAAAAATCACTGTGTTTGATCTCTGTTACCCTATCTCTTTATTTTTCATTGCACATTTATTTATTTATTTATTTCGAATTTGATTGCTTAGTTTATATTACTTTAAGTTTTTGTTTGCTTAATTTTTTAAAAATAAAACCAATTCACCCCCCTCTTGGGTTGCTTAGTTAGTATTTCAGTTATCATAAGTTTGATTAAATAAACACATTAGTTCAAAAAAAAAGTTTCGGGTTTGAATTTAATTTTGCTTGATTTGCTAGGGACTAGCAATAAGCTGGTTGGGGGGTGTGTTGAGTGCTAGAAAATGTGTATTTATAAAGGAGAAAATCATCATTTTGCACTTAAAGTTCCACTAACTTCTTTACTTTTATGTATTCAAGTCTCTTGTGATTTTAATTATATGTGTTTTATTATAATTAAATATTTTATGTATTTTAGGAGTATCATGGTCATTTCACAGTAAACGAAACATTGAACAAAACGGTATTATTCATAAAAATATAAATATCACTGTTCACAAGTACGGTACTATTTATAGTACTATTCATGACACTGCTCATATATACTGTACGATGACATGCATTGACAGATGATATGGCACTGACTAATGATGTGACAACATTTGATTGGAGGAATGATGTGGCATTGACTGATTATGTGGTGTTGACTGATGACATGGCTTGACTGATGAGGTATCACAATCTTATTGGATTAAAATGTCATGCACTATTAACTGATGACGTGGTAGTATGTTAGTGGATCAAAAATGTGTTAGTGGATCAGAAAAACGTGCATACGGTACATGAATATATACGGAATAATAGCCTTGATGATGTGTTCAAACCAATCGAACTTGCCACGTGGCTCAATCCTATGCTTCCAAATTATTTTAATCCAATGATCATGATTTACTTGTTGATGAGAACTATTAAGAGAATACCATTAAACCTTCAAGTGATCCTTTGCACATTCATGAAGGCCTAATTACAAGAGCTAGAGCCAAAAAGATACAAGCTGCTTTAAATGGATTAATTGAGAAAATATGGATTGAAACTACAATTCAAGATGCAAGACATCATGAATTGGGCTTGAAGAGATGTCAAGGCATTGTGGGCTTCATTCAAGCTATTGGGCAGCCAAATACACAATTTGGATCAAATGCAGAAAGGTCAATTTCGGAATAAAACTGGTATTGATTGAGCTGGAATTAACTTGCAAGCCATATACCGTTGGAAAGATAATTAAGATAGCTTTCCAAAGAATTTTACGGAGTTAGATTTGGAGTTCTCTAGAAGGAGTTATGACCAATTTATTACAACATGCGCAGAATTGGAAATTTCAACGACTCTTTAACTAGTTAGGAGAACTACTCCGACTTGAACTAGGATTTAATCTTTTTTGGATTTTTTGGGTCTCTATTAGCCTATTTAAACTCAACAACCTTGCTATGTAAGACAATTTGGAGATTAATATTATTTGAATTTGAGAGAATTATTCTTTCTTTGGTTCTTTTGAGAGCTAGTGAACTTATCAAGAATTTGCATTCTTGTGGCGTTCCAAATCAAGACTTATCACTCACCTTCTCATCTAAATCTTGAGTGTGGCATCAATATCCTTCTCCATACCTTTGGTTCATATTTGATTAAGCATTGGGTCAAGGTTTTGTGTGTCTTAAATCTGTTTAAAACTTTCTTAGATAGTTGAAACTTCAAATTAAGCGTTCTCCTTAAAGTTTCAATGTGGGATTCGCATCACTTGTTGTATCTATAAAAGGAGGACTCCCCCCTAATTTGACACCCCTGAATTCATTTTTTAGCTCGTTTTCTCTAATTTCTTCTCAATTTTATATTTTCTATATATTGTAATAAAATTCTCATTTTACCTTTAGTTCAAATATGAGTAGATAATTTTCTCTCAAACTTAGGTTAAAGGGGAAATCTCAACATATTCTATAGGCTTAATTGGTAAATTTATTTTCTATTTCCCTCTAATTTCTGTAGATGTTTTGACTATTCGTTGCTAGATAATAATAACACAGTTATTACTGTTTGACACGATAAGCCCTTAGCACCATATAAATTAGAGCGTGGTTTATGAGGAACGGATTTCCCCCTCATGATTTAATTGGTACTAATAAGGCATATTGAGCCTTGGTGCATATTAATGCGGATCCAGATATTCAAGTATTTTATTATAATAGTTGTCATTTTTTATTATTACCGCCATTCCAATTCTAAATTTAAGGTAATTTCACCATAATTTCAACCATGCACTTAGAAATTAATTTGACACAATTAAAATCCACCTTCTCATAGGATCGACACTCGTCATCATTAATCTATTCTACTATAGATTCGTGCATGTAATGTAATTTTGATGATAACAAACATGTGTTTTAATTGTTTTAATTAGTAATGTATTTCACATTTTCACTATGTTCTTGAACGATAGTATTTATACAAGTGAATCAAGTGAAATCAATTGCAAGACACTCAACGAGCAACGACTCAATGAAGAACAAGGTTTGGAGCTCAACAAACTTATTATTACGACAAATTCTTGTAAATCCAGTATGATTTAATTTATACTTGATTTAGCAATTTGTAAAGCTTAAGATTTTAATCAATTAATTATTATTTTTTTTAATTTAAAATTTTAATTATAAATCAAGTATCTCATGCCAACTAATTGATTTTCTAAATATGGACTAAAGTGAAAAGTTTTATACTCTTTAATTTTAATAAGTAATATTTTTGGATTTATTCACAAAATTAGAAATATTTTTTAGTCATATCATAATTTTAGAAAATTATGGAAATGAGAAATAATATTTAGAAATTCTAAAATTAGACTTCTTTGCAAGGATTTTTGACATTTTAAGCTATAGTATAATTATATGAATATATTGGGTAAAATTATAATTTTATGAACAGTGATATGTAGTAAGTTAAAATTATTTCAAAAATGGACCATTAAGTTTTTGGGCTATAGTAAAATTATAAAAAGATTTAGGTAAAATTATAATTTCATGAATAGTATTAATGTAGTAATATTCAAATTTAACGATAACTTAACTGTAGTAAGTGGCTAACTGCTTGAATATAGAGGCTAGCTGCGTCGGTGCTGGAATTTACCTATAACGGTTATTTTTTGAGTAAAAGCTATAAAAACCCAAATCAAATTCATTTCTAATCTCTTGCACAACCAAAAACAAGTTCTTACATCATTGATTGAGCTTCCAATTTGTAAATCAATATAGATTAAATCATTACAGTGCTATATTTATTCATCCATACTTGAAGAGAGTTTTTCTTGTTGTAATTTTTATCTCTTATCAAAGTTGTAGTTGTATAAGTGTGAGAAACACTTGGGTGAAAAGATTGGGAAATAATCCCTAGATTGTAAGGGTTCATTAACACTTTGAAGTTAATTGTAATGGAATTGAAGTCGTGAGAGGTTTGGATAGTGAAATCCTCGAGCTTAGTTTGCTTGAAGGTGTGGACATAGGCAAGGTTTATCGAATCACGTAAAAATATCTGTATTTGTTTTCTCTTCTCTACTTTTTTATGTTTTAGCATTGTTAAACCTATTTTTTTATTTTATTAAGACATTAGAATTAATTATTGGTTGATTTGTTTAGATTAATTTTTAAAATCCCAATTCACCCGCTTCTTAGGTTGCACAACAATAATCTCTAAGGGTTTGATTTATCGAAAGGACTTGTGCACAACTAAATTGAAAGTTGTTAAAAGTGAAATTAAATTTTGTTTCTTATAAACCAATAAACAAGTGCATGATCTAAGAAATTAAAGTCAGCATCCAAATAATAAGTTAAATTTATATGAGTTTCTCTAGGATACCAAAGACCAAGATCTATGGCTCTACTCAAATAATGAAAAATTCTTTTAATAGCAAGCAAATGAGACTCCTTGGGACATAATTGAAATCTTGTACACAAACATACATTAAACACCAAGAGCCAATCATACCTCAATACATTTTGATATCAAACTCTTTACCTTTTTCATCTTTATTAAGCTTAATTGTTGTGCTCATTAGAGTGCTCTCAGTCTTTGAGTCATCAATGCCAAATCTCTTGAGTAGATCTTTGATATATTTACCTTGATTAATAAAGATTTTCTCATTCTTTTGTTTGAGTTGAAGTCCAAAGAAATACTTTAATTCTCCAATCATACTCATCTCAAATTCCTTACTCATACAAGATGAAAATTTCTTGCATAAAAACTCATTAATAAAACTAAAGATAATATCATCAATATAAATTTGAAGAACAAATACATCTTGCTTTTTATGCTTAAGAAATAGAGTAGTATCTACTTTTTCTATTGAAAAACTATTATACAATAAGAAATTTTTAAGCTTATCATACCATACTCTAGATGCTTGTTTTAGGTTTACAATAATTTAGACAACTTATACATATGATTTGGAAACTTTTCATTTTAAAACCAAGAGATTCTTTTACATAAACTACTCTATAATATAACCATTTAAGAATTACTTTTGGCATTTTTTGATATAAAATAAAATTTTTATAATATGCAAATGCTAACAACATCCTAATGGATTCTAATCTAGCTATAGTTAAAAATGTTTAATCAAAATCAATTCCTTCTTCTTGCTTATAACCCTAAGCCATTAATATATCTTTATTCCTTATAACCACACCGGATTCATCCATTTTATTCTACCCTTTTAGTGCATATAATGGATCGATGTTCTGGTTTAGGAACTAATTTCCACACATTATTCTCTCAAATTGATTTAACTCCTCTTGTATTACCATAATCAAAGATTCATCATTTTCTACATCTATAAAGAATTTTGATTCAATTTGAAAAATAAATACAGTATGCTTACATGTATTTCTATGTGATAAGGAGAGGAAGTACCCCCTTATGAATTTTTAGAACTAGAAAGGAAGTACTAAACTCATGATGAATGTTGAGTTTGAATCCAAAGACCTAACCGTTTCATTTATATTGTTTTCATCTTTAATTTATTCCCACCTTTTTTATTTTAAATATTAATTGAATTACAACCAACTCATATATATACTAAGAAAATCAACCTTATGCATAATTAAATCTATATCCTATGTTTATACACTTGTAGGATTGACAGTCGTTACTATAAAATCTATTCTACAATAAGTTTATGCGCTTGTCAGTACAATAAAATTTGCACAACATATATTTCCACCAAGTATTCTAATTTATAGGAACATTTTAGTGAAATAGGTTACTTTGCTCTTGCTCCATTGAAAGGAGAAAAAATTTCCTTAATAAAATTCCTCTAAAACGACTCACTTTTCTATAAGCCAGTGGAGAGGAAAAACTTTCCTAGGCCAATACAGTGGAAACATTCCCTAAGTTAACAACAAGGAAAAACTTTCCAAGGCCAATACAGTGGAAACATTCCCCAAGTTAACAAAGATGAAAAGCTTTCCAAGGCCAACAATGGAAAATATTCCTAGGCTAATAAAGAAGAAAAGATTTTGCTAGGCTAACGAAGAGGAAAAAAAATTCCAAGGCCAACAATAAAGAAACAATTACATAGGTTAAAAAAGAGGAAAAAATCCTCAGGTAAATAACAAGGGAAACTTTCTTAGGCTAAAAAGGAGGAAAAATTTGCTAGAAAAACAACAAAGGAAAATTTTCTAAGGACAACAATGAGGAAAAATTGTCCTAGGCTACTAAGGAAAACTTCCCTAGGCTAACAAAAAGGAAAAAAATTTCTTAGGTTAATAATGAGGAAAAAATTCCCAAGCCTATAGCAAGAAGAAACATCCTAAGCTAACAAGGAAGAAAACTTTTTTAGTAGTACTCCTCTAAAATATATCACTTTTCTATATGCCAAGAAAAAGAAAAATTTTCCTAGGCTAATAAGAAGGATGTTAACATATATATGTTTATACAATTGATTTTGATGATAACAAACTTTATATGTTTTTTCATTAAATTGTTGGAGTTTTTTATTAGTAAACCAATTTTTAAAAAACACAAATATTTCTAGGCATGTTGATGATGTTGTAAACCATTTTCTTTAAAGAACTAAAAAATACTAATTTTGGGAACTAATGATGAACCATTTATATAAAAATGGTTAACTGATATTTTCAAAAAGTTATTAATTTCTAACCTTGAACCGTTTAGTGATAATGGATAAAAATAATATATTTTATAGGTTTCTGGAAATAAATAGCTAATCGATAACTTCTAATTGCTAATTGATAATTTCCAAAAAGCATGTTCTACAAAGGGTTGTTAAAATGATGATTCTAGAAAATAACGACAAACCATTTATGGAAATTGATGATCTAATAATTTCTAGATTATAATCGTGAATCATTTAGTAAGAATGGATGGATAGCCAAAATTTGTTTGCAGGTCTCTGGAAATAAATGGCCAATCGATAACGTTAGATGATGAATTATTTATTTGAAATTTCAACCAACAATCATTTAAACAACCAGTAGCAGTTAACGGTGATCTGATTTTTCTTAGAAAAGTCAACAATTGCTAGTTTTCATCTCTAGCTATAAACTGACTCATTTAAATTCAAATAATAAGAGATCCAAGAGCTATTATTGAGGTTACTACTGAGCATACAACTATTATTGAGCCTTAAACTTGTTTATTGTTTCTATAATTCACATATTGAGCTTTCATTTATAATCAAACACATTGTGTGTGAGAGAATTCATTTCTAATATTTATTTTTGAGAAGTTGTAAGTGTTAAGATACACTTGAATTAAGAGATTGGGGATAATATCTTATTGTAAAAGTTTATTGACACCTAGAAGTCAACTGTAAAAGTTCCTAAAACTTTGAAGGCTTGAATAGTGGAATCCTTAAGTTTGATGTGCTTAGAGGCTTGGACATAAGCAGAATTAGCCAAAACATGTAAAAATCTTATGTTTGATTTCATTCACCATATCTTTTTATTTTTCACTACTCTTTAATTTGCTTACTTCAAATTTGGTTGCTTTGTTCAATTTATATTAAGTTTAAATTGCTTAATTTTTTTAGAAACTCAATTCACTCCCTCTTGAGTTGCTTACATAATCTTTTATTTGGTATCAGAGCAAGGTGCTCTTATTAAGACTTAACTGTCTTAAGTTAAAGATCCATGACAACTCAAAATAATTCTGCACTTAGAAAAGATCAATCCACAACTAAGCTAGTATGGATCCATACTCAACATGCGTCATGGGCTTAATAATCCTTATTAGTGCCAATTAAATCATGATGAAGTGTCCACTCCTCATGAACCTCACTATAATTAATGTAGTGCTAAGTGCTTATCGTGCCAAATAGTAATAATCTTGTACTAGAGACACAGTTACCTAGTGTAATATCTAGGTAAGATTATTACTATCTATCGATAAAAAGTCAAAATATCCACATAAATCAAAGAGGAAGAGAAAGTAAATTTATTAAATTAAGCCCATGGAATATATTGTGTAACACTCCACCTTTATAGTTGTAACTAAAGTGCTTAAAATAGGTGAAAATTAACTACTTTTAAAATAAATTTCAAAATAAATGTTTTATAAATATAAAACATAAAAAGTTTGTTACACAAAAACTATATAAAAGGTTTGCTACACAAAAACTTGGTTACAAACGTCAAGGATCTCTTAGGAACATGTCACAAACGAACTCCATAAATAAACTTGTTGTGTTTATGTTTAAATAGGAACATAGTTGAGCCCGTTATATAACCTAAGGTCTATTATGTCCATATGCACTTTGCCTTAGTTGGGACTTGATGTCAGCTTTCCCTACTCCTTAGTTCCTACACATGAATCACTTCATGGAATAAGTGCTAAATCTTTTTAAATGAAACTTAGAAATGTAAAGGATTGTGTTATGGCCCGAGTTTATTGTACCACAAGGCTAGCATTCCACAACATGCTCTTGGGCTTAATTAATTGATCCGTTGGGCTTTACGTATCGTTGTTCTTAAAGGATCTCATTTTTTAGCTTAGAGGGCTTTTCCTCTTTATGAACTCTTGATGAGCTGTATCTTAATTTGCATAATCAGATTGCCAAACTGGATATTAAGCTTAGAACGATGATCCAGTACAAATATTAAGGTCCAAAGTTTAATAAAAAAGAAGCTGAAATTAGACAGCTTAAAAGTGAACTCGCAAGAATTGATGCTGAGAAACAATAACCATCTCTTTTCGAAAAAAACCCAAACACCACCTACATACACTCCTTCCTTTACCATATACCAACCTTTTTACAAACCTACCAGTTATGAATAACTCATGGATTATGCAAAATTCTTTGGGTTATCACATCTCTCCACACCTAAACCCGTACTAAAACCAAAACCAAAACCAAGCACTAAGCCTACAGCTTCTTAACCCTCAACCTCAACTCAACAACCTACTTCTCCTCAAGCCACACCAGAACCCACTCAAACACCAGCAAAAGACAAAGGACCCATGCATTAACTCTTTTCCCAAGAGTTTGAGATTGGTTTTCCATATTATGAAGCCAGTACTCTTATAGCAAGCTTAGAATCATCTTCTAAAGAATCCTATTCTTCGACAAAATCAATCTCTGTTCCAAATTAAGAAGAACATTATGTTGATATCCCAGATTTATTTATGATTCAACCATCAACAGGTTCCAATGAACCTCCTTCTCCTGATGAAGATGAGCCCTCTACCTCACAGGGACCACCAATTATCAAAAATCCTAAAGATGCTCTTCCACATCAAATAAATTCAGTCCCAAAATCATCTCATGGGCTTTGGTTCACATTGACGATATACCAAAAGTCAAATGGTTCCAAAGATTTCAAGAGTTCTCTGCATGGACAGAGGTTCAGATGCTTAAACCTAATGCTACTTTAGAATCTGTTCTTAAAGAATTCTGTTCAAGATTCCTAGGTTCTCTACGAGACTGGTTTGAAAGTCTTAGCCAGTACAGACAGCTCCAACTGTATCAGGCCACTATCCCGCAAGTCCTAGGACTTATCTATGAACAGTTCCTAGGGGAACCAACGGTGGCTCAAGAAGTAGCCAGAAGGGAATATCACCAGATGAAATATTGTTCTCTAAAGATCAAGGATCTAGACTTCTATTACAAGAGAATAACAGTCTTGTACTACAAGCTAAATGGCTTCAATGATGCTTCCCTCAAGCATGTCTTCGTTGCATAACCTAAAGAGATCTTGCCAGAATTATAAAGACAGCTTCATGTTCATCAGCTCAACATTGATACCCTTTCATTAGGGAGGATTTATCAATTGCCTGTCTCTTGCCTCGAAAACCTCTGTGAACAAAAAGAGTTTTTCAAAGATCAGATAAACCATAAAAAACCCTTCAAGAGTGCCTATAAAAAGTCTAACCTTGAAAAAACTTGTCACTATCCAACCAAGAAAAATCCCATTTTCAGGAATACTCTTCATCCAAGCATTCAAGGAAAAATAATTCCAGAAAGCCTAAGAAACCTTTTAGGTTTTTCTAGAGAAAACCTTTCCTATCTAAAAGGCAAAAGGATGCTCGACGTTTCATTTGCAAAAGGAAGGGTCACTTTGCAAAATCTTGCCCAAATAATCCAGCCAAGTCAGCTAGACTGCTTGAACATCTTCAAAAAGTCTTTCTTCTTTCAGATAGTGAAGATATTGAGTCTATATTGTCAAAACAACAAGACTATGATGATGATACGATCTTTATTCTTGCTGATCAAAGTTCTGATTCAAATTTTGAGAATATTCCTACGATCCACAATGTTGATTCCATCAACCTTGTCCAAGAAACCATACCCTCAGTCAAAATCAGTATCCTTCCTTCTAAATTTTCCAAACCTACCTCTGTCATTGCTTTCATTGACACGGGAGCATAGAGAAGTATGTTAAATCCTTCCATTCTTCCACCAGAGTTTTGGGAACATCATACTGAATACTTCAAAGCTGCCAATGGGGAATTTTTTCAAACCGATCTGATCACTCAAAAACCCATAGGTATTTAATTCTTTCCAGATTGCATTCTTTGGGTAAAAATAATAGGATCTTCTCTTCCTGATAAAGACCTACTATTAGGGTTCGATGTTCTCCAATTAGTCAAGAAATTAAATATATCCTTTAATGGCATTTGATACAAACGAAGGTTCTTTCCTTATATGGATACCTTAAAATTATACTCAATTTCTAATGCTCTTCCTCCCTATAAAAACCTTAAAAAATAATTCCTCCCTTTCTGTCTAGAAAGCCATATCCAGTTTTCCCATCCATCTCTTCTGTGGAAAAATTCCAGGTTTTTTGTTAAGTTACCATTTAAGCTTAATGAAAACATTAATCCAACCAAAGCCACTCATCCTGAAATGACTCCTTCGGACCTAAAATTAGACCAAGTTGAATGCCAACAGCTTATGGCCCGGGTCTCATTGACCCCACTCATTCTGATTGGGTTTGCCAGGCCTTTTATGTTGAAAAGAGGTCAGAAATTGTTCGAGGTAAGAAAAGACTAGTAATTAATTATCAACCCCTCAACTGTTTTCTTAAACATGACAAATTTCCTTTGCCCAAGATCCAATCTCTGTTTATTCATCTTCAGGGTACAAAATTTTTTTATAAGTTTGATCTTAAATCAGGATTTTGGCAATTTGGCATCCATTCAGATGACTGGCCTAAAACAGTATTCTGTATCCCTAATGCCCATTATCAATGGACCATTATGCTATTCGGTCTGAAAGTTGCTCTATCTCTATTCTAAAAAATCATGGTAAAAATCTTTAAGCCCGTCATCAATAATGCTCTCATCTATATTAATGACATTTTACTTTTCTCAAAAGACCATGAGTCCCACCAGGAACTTTTGAGTCAGTTTCTATCCATTATTGAGTCACATGGCATCATGATTTCTAAAAAGAAAAGTCAGATGGGTCAGGAGTCCATTGAATTCTTAGGCATGATCATTAAAGATGGTCATTACCATCTAGGGCCCTACATTGCACAAGAACTCATGCACTTTCCAGATCAATATTTATACAGAAAGCAGATTCAGTAATTTCTCAGAATAGTAAATTATCTCAGAGATTTCTTTCCTCATATAGTGGTCCACACTTCACAGCTGTCAAAGATGCTAAAGATGAATGCCCCACCTTGGGGGCCAGAACAAACCACAGTCGTCCAAAAGCTAAAGCAGATGACACAGTATCCACTACCTCTGAGGATACCATCTGTTGGACAACACATATTATAGACAGATGACAGTGATGAATTTTGGGGAGCAATACTTTTGGAAAATATTGACGAAAAAGATTTCTACTTTACACATGCTAGTGGACAGTTCAAAGACGCTGAAGCATTATCATGTGATCTACAAGGAAATCTTAGCGGTCAAATATGGGATCCAGAAATTTGAATTCTACTTCATCGGCCACAACTTTGTTGTCAGATTAGATAATTCATCTTTCCCAAAGATAATGGAATTTACAAATAAAGTGTTAACAGAGAAACACCTTCTTTGCCTTAAAAATTGGTTCTCTTGTTATGATTTCACAGTTCAACACATCAAGGGAGATAAAAATCTCATCCCTAATCTTCTCTCTAGACGCTCCAAACACATTTCACTCATAAACTCTTTTAATCCAATTCCAGTCATAACCATGGTATCTTTCTTACCCAACCAAGCTCTTACCGAAAGATATTTTCCTCTTAGAATGTCTTTCACTTCTCTTCACCAAATTCAAGATTTTGCCAAAAAATTTCTTTTTAGATTTTTCCATAATATGTATTTATTATGTTCACGCTATGAACCTATGCTTCTTCCTAGTTTTCATCCTGGTCATTTATTTCTCACAGGATTACAGATTCGGCCTAACAAAGATCTCATAAAAGATGAGCTCTGGTATCTCTGGTTCTTACAGTTTTGTATGCCACTAAGATAATTTTTTCTATTTTACCTATCCTTGATAGGTTAAATAATCCAGTCTATGCAAGCTCCTTGACGTGGACATTGTTTGAATGGTTCTCACTTTTGCCATGGGGGCGCACAAAGCTGAAACAACTTGCAGACTTCCACAATCTCAGATAGCTTCCTGATCTAGAAGGCCAATAGTTTACTGCTATTTTCATTGTTCATCGACCGTATTTCCAGCACCCACAGATATTGCATATGAATAGATCATGGTTCCACATGTCGCACAACTTAAAGAAAGAAGAATTAAAGAACCTCTCCAAAGTTTCCTCAAGGAATACAATCATGTCCCTCTAGATCCACCATCCATCCTCCATACATCATTTGGACCTAAGCATGACATAGTTATGATCCCTACACCATCGTCTCGTTCTCAACCAGTCAACAGGGGAATCATGATAAAAGAAGAAAGGCTAGACTACACCAATTACTTATTTCAAGATTCATAAGACCCTTATGAAGACTTCACCGCCATTCCACCTCCCACTCCATATGAATTGGGTTCATCTTCTACTTCAGTTCCACCAAACATAAGAGGATCATCCTCTACTTCAATCCTGCTTGCTATTCTAGATCACCCACCAGATATTTTTCCAGTATATTCTTCACAGGTTCAGACTCAATCTCTATCAGATTCGACAAAAGAATTGAAAGCCTAACAATGCCCTTGGCCCTGTGTTCCAGGCTGTACTCATCTAGAAAAGATCTTCAAAAGAGATGATGAGGATGAGACCGACTCGTCTACTGATACTATTTCACTTAGATAAGACAAACTAGCCTAACGACACTCTTTTACTTGAAGATAAAGTTATTTGTCCTGATGTTATAAGTGTGTTTGTTAAGTGTGCTTTACTTTATTGACTTTAGTGCGTACTATTTACTTTAGTGTGCTTCAAAAAGAGATAGAGACGTGTCCTATCCTGTTTTTCTTTATCATTTTATCTTTGTCGTTTTACTTTTTAAAAGTAGAAACTTTAATCATGTTGCTTTAATCATGTGAAAAAAATAGGGGTCCTGTCCTACTTTTATGAGAGCTTTTGCCTATATAAGGCAACCCTCTCTTCATTGTATGATAACTTGGGATTTCAGAAATAAAGAAGTATTTTCAATATATCCATGGCTAGCTAAACCTCTTTCTCTATATTCTTCTACTAAGGATCACAAGTCATCTTAGGTTGTTCATTCTTCCTTTGGCCTCAATGAGTATGCTCTACACTTGCCTCTTATAAAGGATCCTGTGTATCAAAAAGTCTTCTTTACACCAGATCTAGGTCTCAGTTTCTTTTCTGTATATTAGATTCCAGAGTCAGTTTCTAAAAATACTATTCATCCTCGTTTATGCCCAAAGTATGGCTTCAGTTTTGGGTGGTATGTGCTATAGTTGCTTTTCTGGTATTGGGTATATAGGTTGGAAACCCGAGAATGCGAGCTACTGATGGTCCAAAGAATGCACTTTGAGGCATCATTACTCTAGTGTAACAACGCCATGTACTTCACTACCCGAGTGCAACCCCTTTTTTTAAAATTTGTTAAAATACTTTTTTATCAAATCATCCATGAAATGCATGAGGCTAATGCAACTTATGTCATAGTATGTAAATTTTCTAGATATATAATAAAATAAAACACGAAACTAATTTAAGACAACAACATCTAATATAGGCAGTAACACCGTTCATACAGAAATTAGAAAAATAGAATTATAATATAGGTGGCAAGGTTGACCATGTAAAAAGTAATAACAAACATCATAATTTCGGGGGCAATGCCAACTATGGTATGAAAAAATAAAAGCATCACATACTAGGCAGTATAGCTGACCATCCAATCAAGTAAGTAGTAAGCATCACATCTTAGAGGGCATAGTCAGCCATATGAGGATGATTAAGATGATATCATGATATAGGTGGCATAGCCAGCCATATAGAGATTAAATAATAATCAATTGCACCACAATAATCATTATAAGATAAGAGATTATTTAAAACTAAACATAGCATAAAAGAATTATTATTTAAAGCTAATTTTAACACATTGTCCTTATATTGTAGTTGAAGTGAAGTATTACTTACCTATTTTCCTTGATTCCATTAAACCTTCTTTCCTAACTTGAGAATTTCTCTATTAATGTTGATTTGGCTTAGAATACAAAAACATGAGATTTCTAGAATTTTTGGAAAATGAAAAGGCTAGGGGTATTTATAAGATTTTCTAAAGCCCATGAGTGGCTAGGATTTTGCCACCATATCATTTGATTAATGATAGAGATTTATTTCTCCATAAATATATTAGTAATTTCTAGAATGCTAAGATTTTGCCACCTAGCACTTAATTAATGGTAGAGATTTATCTCTCTATAAATATCTTAGCAATTTCTAGAATGCTAAGATTTTACCACCTAGCATTTAATTAATGGTGGAGATTTATCTCTCCATAAATATTCTAGTAATTTCTAGAATTTCTAATATCTTTACAATATTTCTTGTTATATCATTACCTATGTCATTGCTTATGTCATCATACTTTTTAATTATTATGTTTTATTATATTATTTTATTATTATGTTATTATATCATTATATTTTATTATTATTATTATTATTATAATAAATATTTAAGAGAGCTTGTTAGCTTAAGGTTAATTATGTTATATATGAGTAAGAAGATTGAACCTCACAATCTCCTCTCCTTTTAAAAATTTCATCCTCATAATTTACTTACCTCAACTCCGGATACTTGTTCTTTATTTTTTCCTCGTGCTCCCATATTGTCTCCTCCACTGAGCTATTCTGCCATAGTATCTTAACTAGAAGGATTTTCTTATTCCTTAACTCTTTTATTCTTCTATCAAGTACTTAAATTAGACACTCTTTGTAGGTTAAGTCTTCCTCTAGTTGAAGAGGCTTATAGTCTAACACGTGAGAGGGGTCTGGAACATATTTCTTTAACATGAAGATATGAAAGACGTTGTGTATTCTTGATAATGATGGTGGAAGCACAAGTCGATAAGAGACACTCCCGATATGTTCGAGTACTTCAAATGGCTCAATGAACCTTAGGCTTAATTTTTCCTTATTTTCAAATCTCATCAGTCTTTTCATTGGTGCGAATTTTAGGAATACTTTCTCGCTAACTTGAAGTTCCAATGGTCTTCATCTTTTATCTGTAAAACTTTTCTGTCGACTTTGGGTTGTTTGCATTTTTTTGGCATATTTTCTCAATTGTTTAGATGAGGTAGCAACTAAGTCTGGTCCAAGGTATCATTGCTCACCTATCTCATTCTAATGAATAGGTGACCGACATTTTCTTCCATATAAAGCTTCGTATGGTACCATGCCAATTGTTACTTGGTAACTATTATTGTAGGCAAATTCAACCACTGCTAAATATTTGCTCCATGATCTTTCAAAGTTGATGGCATATCCTCACAATATATCGTCGAATGTTTGAATCATTCTCTCTAATTAGCCATCTGTTTGAGGGTGAAATGTCGTGCTAAATTTTAATCTTATCCCTATAGCCTTGTATAGCTTCTTTCAAAATATCGAGGTGAATCACATTTCTCGGTCAGAAATAATAGAAACAGGTATATATTTAGTCTAACTATTTCCTTTATGTATATTTCTGTAAGTTGATCCATGGTGTACGTCATTCGAATAGGCAAGAAGTGAGCAAACTTTGTGAGTCGATCACCTATCACTCAAATAGCATTATGAATTTTTGTAATCCTTAAGAGGCCAACAACAAAGTCCATTGTGATTTCCTCTCACTTCCATTGAGGGATTTGATAGGATTCCAAAAGTCCTATCGATTTCTGATGCTCGCCCTTGATTTGTTGACAGGTGAGACATTGAGCCATGAACTTAATTATATCATTCTTCATCCCAGGCCACCAATAATGCCTTTTTAAATCTATATACATTTTTATTATGCCAGGATGGAGCGAATATGTGGCTGTATGAGTTTTAAATAAAATTTTCTTTTTTAGATCTTCATTATCTGGTACGCATATCCTATCTTTAAATAAAATGATTTCTTTCTCTGACTTCTTAAATGGCATCTCTTTATCTAAATTAGTCTCCATCTTTAAATTCTTTAAATACGAATCAGCTTCTTGCTGTTCCTTAATCCTTTCTAATAAAGTTAAGCAAAGTGTCGTTTGAGCGAGTTCTCCTATCATGAGCTCAATCTCTGCCTTGCATATCTCATTTTGTAATGGTTTAGATAGATTGCTTAAAGCTAAAAAACTTGACTTTTGGCTTAGTGCATCTGCTACCACGTTTGCTTTTTCAGGATGATAGTTTATTTCACAATCATAGTCCTTGACGAGTTCTAGCCAACATTATTACGTATGTTTAGCTCTTTTTTTGTAAAAAAGTATTTAAGGCTCTTGTGATCCGTATAAATCTTACAATGTACTCCCATCAAATAGTGATGCCATATTTTCAATGCATGCACCACTGCGGCTAATTGTAAGTCATGTGTAGGATAGTTTTTCTTCATATTCCTTTAATTATCTAGAGGCATACGCAATGATCTTTTCATTCTACATAAGGACGTATCCTACGCCATTTTTGGAGGCATTGCTGTTTATAATGAATTCCTTAGAGCTATTAGGAATGGATAAGATCAGGACAGTGATCAATTGTCATTTTAGCTCTTTGAAGCTTTTCTTACATTCTGGTATCCACACAAACTTGGTGTTTTTCTTTGTTAATTGGGGTAATGGCATTGCGATCTTGGAGAAGCCTTCCATGAATCTTTGGTAATAGCTTGCTAATCCCAAGAAGCTTTTGACTTTTTTAGTATTAGTTGGCCTAGCCTACTAGCTCATTGCTTCCACCTTTGAGGTCGATTGAGATTTCATCCTTAGACACAACGTGCCCTGGGAATATAATGCTTTCCAGCCAAAATTCACACCTCTTAAATTTTACATAAAGTTACTTCTCTTTCAAAGTCTAAAGAGGGATCCTCAGATGTTCGACATGTTCTTTCTTCGTTTGTGAGTAGATCAAGATGTCATCAATGAACGCTACTATGAATTTGTCCAAATAGTCTTTAAATACTCTATTCATGAGATTCATGAAAGCTGTTAGGGCATTAGTTAAACCAAATGCCATGATGATAAATTCATAGTGTCTATAACATGTTCTAAATGCGATTTCAGGAATATCCTCCTCTCTGACTTTTAGCTGGTGATATCCTAATAGTAGATTAATCTTTGATAATATTGCTGCTTCTTATCAAATAGATCCTTGATGCGCCGAAGTGGGTACTTATTCTTGATGTTGAATTTATTTAATTCTCGATAGTCTATGCACATTCGTATTAACCCATCCTTTTTCTTTACGAATAACACTGGTGCTCCCCAAGATGAATAGCTTAGACACATGCAGCCCTTGTCAATAGGTCTTGTAGTTCATTCTTTAACTCCTTTAATTCTGATAGGGCCATTCTGTAGGGCACTTTTGAGATTGGGGCAATTCCTGGTAGCAAGTCAATTTTGAACTTGACTTCTCGATCTAGTGGTAGTCTGAGGAGTTCTTTAAGAAAGACATCAGGAAATTCATTAACTATTGAGATTTCTTCTAGCTTTCGCTTTTACTCTTCAACTTTGATGATGCTTGCCAAGTATCCCTCACATCCTCCCTTTAATAGTCTAATTGCTTTTAAGGCAGAGATGACAGGTGTTCTCTTCTTCTTACACCCTTCTTTAAATATAAATGATTTATTTTGTGGTGGTTGGAATGTTACCTCTTTCTTCTCACAATCCATCTTAGCATGGTACTTTAATAACCAATCCATGCCAAGAATCACATCATAGTCATGCATTTCAAGGATTATTAAGTCAACACTTAGTGTACGACCATTGATGTTGACTTTGCATGCTCTTACTAGTTATCCTACATTTAAACTTCACTAGATGGAAACATGACAATAACAGGTCTATTTATTATGTCAAGGGCCCCTTTGATTTTCTTAATAAATGCTAGTGAGGCAAATGAATGTGTAGCTCTTAAGTCTATCAACACATGTGCAGGAGTTTGAGAGATAGATAGTTCACCTGATATTACTAAGGGGTTTGCCTCTGCATCGATCTTAGTGAGTACAAATATTTGTGCATTAGTCTTTTCTCGTTATGTACCATTCTCTAGGCAATCTTTGATGAAGTGTCCTTCTTTTCCATATTTGAAACATGTTCTAATATTGGCTCGGCATTCCCCAAGGTGAGTTCTGCCACATCGATTGCATTTAAGCCTTTGTAGGGCCTCTTTCTGGTGATTCTTTAAACGCTTGTTCTTATCTTACTTCTGGGTAATTGCTACTCTCTTCCTCTTGTTGTTTGAGAGCTGTCTTTTGTGATTGGCTACACAATTCCCTTGATCTATGCTCTATTTGTTCTTTCATTTTTTATCTTTCTTTTCTTCATCTACTTCCTCAATTACTAAGGCTCGATCCATGAATTCATTGAAGGAAGCATCATGAATTCTAGCCACCTTTAAGTCTTTTGCTAAATTTTTATGCAATCTTTGCATAAAATTATCTTTTATCAAGTCTTCTGTGGCAACCATATGTAGGGCATAACGAAAGAGCTCATCGAACTTTTGGATATACTCTAGCACCGTCATTTTTTCTTGTTGTAAATAAATGAATTCTCTTCTTTTGATAGACTGAATCGTCTTTGAAAAATACTTATTATAAAAGTGTTCTTTAAATTCCTTTCATCCCATTGTTGCTTTGTTATGGCACCGTCCGATGGAATCCCACCAATATTCAACTGCTCCTCATAACATAAAGGAAACACAAGTGACATTTTCTTCTTCTGGCACCTTGGCTACTTTGGTCATTCTTTCTACGGTTTGCAACCATTGGTCTGCTGCAATAGGATCCACACCTCCTCCAAATATAGGTGGATTTAATCTTTTAAATTCAACCCCGACATTATTTGTTGCTTGAGCACATTTGTCTCTTCTAACTTCTCTTTCTAAGAGTTGTGCAATAATGTCCGTAAATCAATCAATTGTGGAGGATTGCTCCCTCAAAGTTCCTCCCACTTTTCTACCTCTGTTACCTGAAATCTCTATAATTTTTTGACCAAGCTTTCATGTGTCAAAAAAATTAAATATAAGATATTCAATTATCTTAATTCCTAATTTTTACTAAAAGCTGAGCTATGTCCTCCCCCTTGGCTTGTGCATATAGACGGTCTATAGAATTGTTTTAAACCTTGGGCTCTGATACTAATTTGTAACACTCCACCTTAATAGTTGTAATAAAGTGGTTAAAACTGGTGATCATTAACCACTTGTAAAAATGAATTTTAAAATAAGCGTTTTATATATATAGAACATAAAAAGTTTGTTACACAAAAACTTAGTTACCAAAGTCAAGGATCTCTTAGTAACATGTCACAAACCAACTTCATAAACAAACTCGTTGTGTTTATGCTTAGATAGGAACAGTTGAGCCTGTTGTGTAACCTAAGGTCTATTATGTCTATATGCACTTTGTCTTGGTTGGGACTTGTCGTCAGCTTTCCCTACTCCTCAGTTTCTGTAATGTAAGGACTACATGAGCTGATGCCCAGTAAGTAAACACTTAATGCATGTATTACCTACTATGCACATGAATAACTTTATGAAATTTAAAAATGTAAAGGACTATGTTAGGACCTTAGGTTTATTATATTACAAGGCTAGAATTCCATAACATGTCGTTAGGCTTAATTAATTGATCCGTTAGGTGTTTCGTATCGTTGTCCCTAAAGGATCTTTTTTCTTAGCTTAAAGGGCTTGCCCTCTTTATGAACTCTTGCCACCTAGTAGTACAACAATCCCTTTTGTAAAAATTCATTAAAATACCTCTTTATCAAATCATCTATGAAATGCATGAGCCTTATGCAACTTATGTTATAATATGTAAATTTTCTAGATATACAATAAAGTAAAACACGAAACTAATTTAAGACAACAACGTCAACATAGGCGGCAACGCCGTTCATACAGAAATTAAAGAAATAGAATTATAATATAGGTAGCAAAGCCGACCATGCAAGGAGTAATAACAAGCATCATAATTTAGGCGGTAGTGCTAATCATGTCATGATCAAATAAAAACATCACATATTAGGTGGCATAGTTGACCATTTAATCAAGTAAATAGTAAGCATCATATCCTAGGCTGCATAACTGGCCATATGAGGATGATTAAGATAATATTATGATATAGGTGCCATAGCCAGCCATGTATGGATTAAATGATAATCAATCACACCATAATAATCATTATAAGATAAGAGATTATTTAAAACTAAACTTAGCATAATAGAATTATTATTGAAAGCTAATTTTAACATATTGTCCTTACATTGTAGTTGAAGTAAAGTGCTATTTATCTGTTTTCCTTGATTCTCCTAAACCTTCCTTCCTAACTTGAGAATTCTTATATAATGATGCTTTGGCTTAGAATGAAAAAAGATGGGATTTCTAGGGTTTTTGGAAAATAAAAGGGTTAGGGGGTATTTATACGATTTCATAAAGCCCATAAGTGGCTAGGATTTTACCAACATATCATTTGATTAATGGTGGAGATTTATTTCTCCATAAATATCTTAGTAATTTTTAGAATACTAAAATTTTGCCACCTAGCACTTAATTAATGGTGGAGATTTTTCTCTCCATAAATATCTTAGTATTCTAAAATTTCTAATATCTCTATAGCATTTCTTATTACAACGTTATTTACGTCATTGCTTATGTCATCATTACTTTTTAATTATTATATTTTATTATATTATTTTATTATTATGTTGTTATATTATTATGCTTTATTATTATTATTAGTATTATTATTATTATTATAAATGCTTAAAAGAGCTTGTTAGCCTTAAAGTTATTTGTGTTATATCTGAGCAAGAAGATTATACCTCACATATTGAGACTTCACCTTTAATCCAAACTTAAAGAAAATTAGATACTCTTAATTGAATTAGGAATAAAATAAAAATTTATTAAAATATATAAAAAAATATAAGATAGAGAAGGAATTACAGAAAATAGAGCTAAAAAATGAATTCAGGGTGTCAAATTAATGGGGGAGAGCTGTTTTTTATAGATACACCGAGTAAATTCTAGCAAATTCAAATTCGATAGAACATATCATTTCGTGAGTATACATGTACCATACGCACTTTTATTTGATCCACCAACATATTGTCATATCATTGGTCAATAGCACATGAATATTTTAATCCCACATCATCGGTCAACTCTACATAAGCAGTTAATGTCATATTATTCGTCCAATCAAATACTTCCACATCATCAGTTAGCCTTTGCAAATTTTATTGAACTCGCAAGCGCACGAATCTATTGTAGAATAGATTAATGGTGACGAGTGTCGATCCCACGAGGAGGTTGATTTTATTTATGTGTGGAATTAATTTTCTTTAATGGGTGAATAAATTTGCAGTAAAATTAATGTAAATTATACTTAAATTTAAATTACAATAGCAAGAATTAAATTAAACTGAAAATCTATTGAAATAACGTGCTTGGGTATCCGGATCTGCATCAACATACTCCATGGGCTAAATATTTCATATTAATGCCAATTAAATTATAAGGGGGATTCCACACCTCATGAACCACACTCAAATAAATATGGTGCCAAAGGCTTATCGTGCCAAATAATAATAACCTTATACTAGGGTGTCGGTTTAACCAGGGCGATATCTAGACAAGACTATTATTATTTGTCGATGAAAAATCAAAATAACTATAAATATTATAGGGGAAGAGAAAGTAAATTTACCAAATTAAGCCAATGGGACATGTTGAGACTTCACATTCAACCCAAGCTTAAAAGAAAATTAGCTACTCATTTTTTAACTAGGAATAAAAAGAAAATTTTACTAAAATATAAAGAAACTACAAGATAGAGATGGAATTACAAAAATCTAAGCTTAAAAATGAATTCAGGGGTATCCAATTAGGGGGGAGAGCCCCTTTTTTTATAGATATATTGAGTGAATCGTGACCATCGAATTAAAAATAGTTCAGACACTCAGGATTGTGCCACGTCATCAGTCAACAGTCAATGTTTAAACAGTAACGCTGTTTGAATAGTAAATAATCCCATGTATATGCATGTACTGTACACACAATTTTTTGTTTCACTGAGATACTGTCACGTCATCGATCTACAATACATAAGAAATTTAGCCCAATAAGATCGTGACACATAATCGGTCGATGCCACGTCATCGGTCAACGCTACATAAACAGTCAATACCACATAATTCGTCCAATCAGATACTGCCACGTCATAGGTAATGGTCACATCATCGGTCCGTTTATATGAACAGTGTCGTGAATAGTACTGTAAACAGTATCGTACGTATGAACAGTATCGTATATGTAAACAATGACTTTTCTTTTAATGCTCCTCTTAAGGTTTTCGACCGTCTTGAGTCTAAATATGACGTCCGTTTTGCTGTCTGATTACTCGTTCATTGTGAAACGATCGTGATGTCCCTAAAATACATAATTATAATAAAACACATATAATTAAATAACAAAATACTTAAATAAATAAAAGTAGCAATGTTAGTCAGACTTAAAGTTTAAAATGATGATTTTTTCCTTTATAAATATACACTTTCCAACACTCAACACACCACCCAATCAGATTATTGCTAGCCCTAGTAAATAAAGAAAAGATAAAATTCAAAACCTTTTTTTTTAAAAAAAGGAAACACACGTATTTATTCAATCAGATTAATGATAGCAATCAAATAAAAGTACAAGTATTATCTATAGTATAAAGGAATATCACACCCACATCAACCATCCATATGCATCAGTCTAGAAAACTTTGTTGTAGCAATAGTAATCAGACCACTTTCAAGAATGACATATCAAACCCCAAAATCTCACCAGTTGTAGTGACACTCTCACACTCTCAATAAAAATTATCACTACAATGAATGGTAAATTGAGAGAAAATAATAAAGAAATATCATACACTCTCACCAAGATGAAAAAAATATGCCCATAGCTTAGAAATAATACGATCTCAAACAAAGTATTAGTCAACCCAATGTATTCATTTTTTTCTTTTTTTCTTTTTTTATATATGCATCACTATATCTTAATTGCCCATATAACTAGCTTTTATTTCAGACTATAGTGCCCTAAAATCAAGAAGGACTTTTATTAGGACGTAACATAGGCTAGAAACATGGCTAACAAAGAAAGGGAAATAGGGAAACAAAATATATATGTTTGAGAGAAAATTCAAAAACTTTTGAAAATTACAAAATGCATTTTACTTATTTATTGCTATTGTATATCTTTTTTTTTCTTCTTTTTTTTGTTTTCTTTTTTTTTAATTCTTTTTTATGTAGCATAACTTCGCTGAACAAAATAATTATTTATCCTTTTTCTCAAACATGAATAGGTGGATAGAACTTGTATAATATCGAGTAATACTCCAAATTAGAGTGGGTCAGGACAATAAGTTAATAAAGAAAAGGTTTTTTTTTCTTTTTTATATATATATATAAAAGGCTCAAATGGGCTAACTATGGATATTACATAATAGAGATGGCTAGAAAGGCTCAAACGGGTTAAAAATGGCCTTCCATCGCCTTTTAGGACTCTAAATAATCTTCCATATCTACTAATTAGGTAGGCATTTAGATGCAGTAACACACACTTTTTCCTCTTTTTTTTTAAAGGATTGACTCAAAGAAAATCTAGAGATCATGTATGAAATAATAAATTGCTAAGTTACATGAAGAATGGGCAAAAAGGGTTACTCTCTAAGAAAAATTAATAGGCTAAAAAACTCACTTGAAATTTATTATGACATGTGCATTCCTTCAAGTAACTCATATTTATCCCCAACATCAACATATAGAATAGCAAATATGGTGTAACATCACTGAAGACCAAAGATAATACAAATACTAAAATTCGAAAGTTATCATATCATCCAATATAAAAAAAAACTCACACAGATTTTTTTTAACTTAATTCTTTCCCCCCCAACCTATTCTAATCATAAAAAGAAAACATACATGCAGAAAAATAAAACAAAAATAATTTTTTTTAAAGAAGATGCGTTTCTAGAGTCACTACACTCCATATTCAACCATCTTCGACTTTAAAAACTTGAAAACATTTATTTATAAAGTAGAAAAACGAAAGGTTAAAAAAAACACACAAAAAAATTTTTTTTAATTAATTTTAATTTTTTTTTTACTAAGAAGATTCGTTTCTAAAGTCACTACACTCTATATTCAGCCATTTTCTACTCAAAAAGTTAGTCATGGTTAGTTCAACATTCCACAATTGTTAACTATTCCCTCCCCCCAACCAGAACGAAACATTATCCTCAATGTTTGAAAGGAAAGAAGTAGAGTTTAGAAGACATCACATGGGTGCTGCAACACAGAAGAAAATATTTACAAGCGGAGAGTTAAATATAATTTGTACTTCTTACTGCCGCTACTGTTACCATCATTATTTGAACATTCCAACACAATAGCCCTGGGATCTGACCTGGTTGATAAGCTTGGAACAGATCAAGTAGTGCATTAGCAGTGTGTGCACAAATAAAGATTTTTTTCACTGAGGAAGGAATGAAATAATTTTTTATTGCATGGTTAAGAAATGCGATAAAGCCATCATAAAAGTTATTGACATTTAACAAACCAATAGGTTTCTGATGAATGTTCAAATGGGACTAAGATGCTAATGTCAGTAGTGCCTCAAGAGTTGTAAGATCACCTAGAAGGAAAATAAAAGCATCGGCATGATTGAGCATTTCAGTTATTCGCTCTTGCATACCTGAGACGACTAACTCTTCTCCAGTTGGTGAATGAGACAAACAACCCAAAGGTTTTAGGATTTGACGGATGATGCCTAACACTTGGCTCCCACTAACAAAAGCAGCTTCTGATACCATTTTGGATAACCCTCGGTCACCTCCTCCATACATCAAGTGTAATTTTCTCTCTGCTATTCTTAGACCAAGATTTATGGCTGCCTCCATGAACTCTTTATGTTTGCCATAATGAAACCCAAAAAGCACACAAATGTTCTTGAATTGTTTATTGGAAGTAGCTGCCATTAAGATACTGCTAAAAAACAACTTGTGAGTGCTCAGTAAAAAAAATCATATTTAAAGACCTTGGTGACAGTTGGTTACAGCTGTGTATGAGGCATCATGTCAGCGTCAATTAACATGTAAAGCACATGGCTCAAAAGTCAAAAAGAAAACAGTAAAAAGAGAAAAAAAAAGCAAATGACATTATTAAAAACAATAATCCAAATAGTAAAATAACAGTGAAATAAAAGAACAGAAAGGTAAAAGGATATTTATAGATAGTTGTGATTGTGACTCACATCTTCCTCTGGTTTTACGTCCAGAAACGGCTTGAACGCCCTCTATGGGTTGAGGATAGGCTTCCCATCCAATTTTCTTACAAACTAACAAACAGGGTCTTTTATAGTCAGATTCCTGAGACTATAGTTTCCACATTCTTTCTGGAATAATGTCCATAACTGGAGTATTGCATTTTGGACGTATCGCATTTTGGACGTATCCATTGGGATGTGTTTCAAGAGACAAAAGAATATCATCTAATGACTCCTTATTCAAGCCATCCCTAATGAATTAAATCTTATCTTCTCTGTTATAAGACACCATTCCTAAAGAACATGATTTTTTATTACATATCATTCTAGTACATTTATGACAAGCAACAAAAAGTCTTCGAGCTCGTCATTTTCGCACATAATTTTCTTTACCACAACCAGGCATGTATGTAATAAATTTAGGAGGTAACTCACCTGCTAAGCGAACTTTTGCCTTGATTAACCAACGGATGTCAGCAGGGATGTTATTCTTCATAAGCAATCGCATGCGTTCGAACCTAGCTTTATAAATGGTGAGGAGATCATTCTGAGGAAGTGAAGGAAATCGCTTGTGAAGTTTTGCTAAGATCTCATCTATTTCCATGCCTTCATCTCAGAATATCAGTTATTATGAGAAACTGAAGTGACTGACTTAATTGTCACGGAGTACCGTTATCCGTCACTTGACCGGAGTTACAAACTTTAAACACACAAAGCAAATTAAAACATACAAACAAGAAAATAAATTCAAACACACAAAACAAACTAAAATCATCCTCTTATTGAATTTACCTCAAGCTTCAATTGGATGTTGTAGATGCCTCTCTCAATTTCTCTGAGATCTCTTTCTAAATCCTCAACATGGGCTACTAACTCTGGTGGTTGCAGCTGCCAGATACGATGTGTTTTACAAAATCGTATCTGACCTCTGAGATGAGATTGTATACGTCGAAACTATCTAAGAATGTTTAAGAGAAACTGTCTCATGATTAAAATGATAAGAAAAATCTTAACGGTTAAATAAATACACTTCAACAAAAATAATTTCAATCAGCAAAAGAATGATAAAAACTAAAAAATAAAGAAAATAAACAATCAAATTAGTGAAAAGAAAAGTCTCAATTTAAATAGGTGGGTCACTCAAATTTATTTCGCTGTCCTCTCCATGTGGTTGGTATTCTAGATATGGCTTTAATCTTTGACCATTAACTTTGAAAGTGACACCATTTGTTGGATCCTTAATTTCAATTACCCCATGTGGAAAAATAGTGTGAACAATAAATGGGCCAGACCATCGGGAGCGTAACTTACCTGGGAATAAGTCCAAGCGAGAATTGAATAAAAGTACTTTCTGATCTAGAGTGAAAGATTTTTGCATAATTTGTTTGTCGTCTTTCATTCGTTGCTTGTAAATTTTGGCATTCTCGTACGCGTCATTTTGAATTTCTTCAAGTTCTGCCAACTGTAATCTTCTTTCTGAGCCAGCTTGTTGTATGTCAAAATTGAATTTCTTGATGGCCCAGTACGCACGATGCTTGAGTTGCACAGGTAGGTGGCATGCTTTTCCATACACTAGCCTATAGGTTGACATCCCAATCGAAATCTTAAAAGCCGTTCTATATGCCCATAATGCATCATCAAGCCGCAACGACCAATCTTTTCTGTCGGGCCTCACTGTTTTTTCTAAAATGTGCTTTATTTCTCGATTGGAGATCTTAACTTGGCCGCTGGTCTGTGGGTGTTATGGGGTCGCCACTTTATGAGTGATGGAGTACTTTGTCAAAAGTGTTTTGAAAAATTTATTACAAAAGTGGGCACCACCATCACTAATTATTGCTCGAGGGAATCCAAAGCGGGAAACAATATTGCTTTTCAAAAATCGTATTACCACTTTATGATCATTGTTCCTACATGGAATTGCCTCTACCCATTTCGAAACATAGTCAACAGCAACCAATATGTATTGATGGCCGAAAGATGGGGGAAAAGGTCCCATGAAATCGATACCTCATACGTCAAAAATTTCAACCACTAAAATTGGGTTTAGTGGCATCATATTTCTTTGTGTAATGATCCCCATTCGTTGACACCTATCACATGAAGAACAAAGGGTGTAAGCATCTCGAAATATAGTTGGCCAATAAAAACCACATTGTAAAATTTTAGTAGCTGTTTTCTTAGCACTGAAGTGGCCTTCACAAGCTTGTTCATGGCAGAAAGAAAGGATATTCTGAAATTCATTCTCTGGGACACATCGTCTAATAATTTGATCTGCACAGTATTTAAATAGATAAGGATCATCCCAAAAAAAATTCTTTACTTTTGCAAAGAATTTGGCCTTGTCCTGCTTAGTCCAATGCTCTGGAAGTTGACCTGTAACAAGATAATTAACTATATCAGCATACCATGGTATTACTTCCACACTCATTAATTGTTCATCTGGAAATGACTCATTCAAAGGTAAATGTTCTATTGTTGTGTCAAAATAGAGACAGGAAAGATGATCAGCTACAACATTTTCTGTTCCTTTCTTGTCTTTGAATTCTAAGTCAAATTCCTGCAAAAGTAGCACCCAACAAATTAGTCTAGCTTTTGCATCTTTCTTTTTAAGAAGATATTTAAGAGCAGCATGATCTGTAAATATAATTATTTTATAACCAATGAAATAAGATCAAAATTTTTCTAATGCAAACACAACTGCTAGCATTTCTTTTTCAGTGGTTGAATAATTCAACTGTGCATAATTCAATGTCATACTAGCATAGTAAATCACATGGGGAATTCGATCAACTCTTTGTCCTAATACTGCTCCTATTGCATAATCAGATGCATCACACATAAGCTCAAGTGGTAAGTTCTAATTTGGGGGCTGAATGATGGGTGATGATGTCAATAACTACTTTAGTTTTCCAAATGCCACAAGACATGAATCATCAAAGGCAAAAGGTACATCCTTAGTAAGTAGATTGCATAAGGGTCTAGAAACTTTGCTAAAATCTTTAATGAAACGTCTGTAAAAACCAGCATGCCCAAGGAAAGATCTTACTTCTCTGACTGTTTTAGGTGGAGGAAGATTGAAAATGAGATCCACCTTAGCTTTATCAACCTCAATACCTTTGCTTGAAATGATGCGACCAAGAACGATACCTTGTTTAACCATAAAATGGCATTTCTCCTAATTCAAGACTAAATTTTTCTCGATACATCTCTGTAAAACTAGTGTTAGATGATATAAATATTGATCAAATGAATCTCCAAAAATAGAAAAGTCATCCATAAAAACCTTAAGGAATCGTTCAACCATATTAGAAAAAATGCTCAACATGCATCGTTGAAATGTAGTAGGCACATTACATAATCCAAATGGCATTCTCTTATATGTAAAAGTACCAAAAAAACAAGTGAAGGTGGTCTTCTCTTGATCTTTTGGTGCTATAGGAATATGATTATATCTTGAATAGCCATCTAAAAAGTAATAAAACTCATGACCTACTAATCTATCAAGTATTTGATCGATAAATGGTAAAGGAAAATGGTCTTTACGTGTGACATAATTCAACTTTTTGTAATCATTTGATCGATAAATGACGTGTTGGGTATCCGGATCTGCATCAACATGCTCTATGGGCTAAATATTCCATATTAATGCCAATTAAATCATAAGGGGGGATTCCACACCTTATGAACTACGCTCAAATAAATATGGTGTCAAGGGCTTATCGTGCCAAATAATAATAACCTTGTACTAGGGTGCCAGTTTAACCAGGGCGGTATATAGACAAGACTATTATTATTTGTCGACGAAAAGTCAAAACAACCACAAATATTAGAGGGGAAGAGAAAGCAAATTTACCAAATTAAGTCCATGGGACATGTTGAGACTTCACCTTCAACCAAAACTTAAAAGAAAATTAGCTACTCATTTTTTAACTAGGGATAAAAAGAAAATTTTACTAAAATATAAAGAAACTACAAGATAGAAAGGGAATTACAAAAATCTAAGTTTAAAAATGAATTTAGGGGTGTCCAATTAGGGGGGGAGAGCTCCTTTTTTATAGATACATTGAGCGAATTATAACCATCGGATTAAAAACAGTTCGGATACTCAGGATTACGCCACGTCATCAGTCAACAGTCAACATTTAAATAGTAATGTTGTTTGAATAGTAAATAATCCCATGTATGCACATGTACTGTACACATAATTTTTTGCTCCACTGAGATACTACCACGTCATCGATCTACAGTACATAAGAAATTTAGCCTAATAAGATCGTGACACATAATCGGTCGATGCCACGTCATCGGTCAACGCTACATAAGCAGTCAATACCACATAATTCGTCCAATCAGATACTGCCACGTCATAGGTAATTGTCACATCATCGATCCCTTTATATGAACAGTGTCGTGAATAGTACCATAAACAGTACCATACGTATGAACAGTGTCGTATATGTAAACAATGACTTTTCTTTTAATGCTCCTCTTAAGGTTTTCGACCGTCCTGAGTCCAAATATGACGTCCGTTTTGCTGTCTGATCACTCGTTCATTGTGAAACGATCGTGATGTCCCTAAAATACATAAAATACATAATTATAATAAAACATATATAATTAAATAACAAAATACTTAAATAAATAAAAGTAGCAATGTTAGTGAGACTTAAAGTGTAAAATGACGATTTTCTCCTTTATAAATATACACTTTCTAACACTCAACAGTCTTACATCATTGGTCAATGCTACATCATCGTATTGTATGTGTAAATAGTATTTTAAATAGTACCGTACATGTAAATAGTGTTGTTTATCTTTTTATGTTCCTCCTGAGATTTTCAACTATCCTAAATTCCTAATTGCTATCCATTTTACTATTTAATCTCTCATTCATATTGAAATGACCATGATGCCCCTTGAAATACATAAAATACTTAGTTATAATAAAACACCTATAATTAAATCACAAGAAACTTCAATAAATAAAAGCAAGAATGTTAATGAATATTAGAGTGTAAAATGATGATTTTTTCCTTTATAAATATACACTTTCTAATACTCAACACACCCCTCAACCAACTTATTGCTAGTCCTTAACAAATTAAATAAAAACAAAATTCATACTTAAAATGAATTTTTTTTGAATTATCTCCAGTCTAGAGAAATATCACTCTAAAACAACCATCTATATGAATCAGTTCAGTAAACTTTTTCATATTTATAGTAATCAAGTCGCTTTCAAGAATGTCATGTCAAACCCTAAAATCTCACTGGTAGTACACTCTCACAAGAAAATTAAGTCCAATAAAAATAGTCACTCTAATGAATGGTAAAATGAGATAAAATAATAAAGAAATAATATCATACATGTTAATTAAGATGACATAAATATGTATACAACTTAGAAATAATACAATCTTATAAGTCAAACTAATATATTTATTTTTTTAGTATTTTTCTTTATTTATGCACAATTACATCTTTTTAGCTCATATAACTAACTTCTACTTCATACTATAGTTTCCTAAAATTAAGGAATTTTATTTGAACGTCACATAAGCTAAGGACATGGCGATCAAAAGAGGAAAAATAGGAAAAAAATATATGTTTGAGAAAAAGTAGAGTTTTTTTGGAGATTACAAGGTACATTTCGCTTTTTTTATTATTACATTATTTTATTTTGAACTAATATTTTTTTGAAATTTTTCTTTTTTCTTTTTTATATGACACAACTTTATTGAACAAAATAATTATTTATATTTTTCTTAAACATGAATGGATGATAGAACTTGTAAGATATCAGGTAATATTCCATATTAGAGATATTTTTTTTATAAAAACTCAAAAGGGTTAACTATGGATATTTCTCAAAAAGAGAAGGTTAAAAAGGCTCAAACGGTTAAAGATGGCCATTTTATTATCTCTTAGGACTCTAAATAATATTCCATATCAGCTAGTTAGATAGATATTTAGATGTAACATCATACCTTTTTTTTCTTTCTTTTTTTTTAGAGGGTTGACTCAAAAGAAATCTAAAGATCATGTATAAAATGGTAAACTGTTAAGCTGTATGAAGAATGTGCAAAAATAGTTACTCTCCAAGGAAAATGACAGGTTTAAGAATTTATTATGACTTGTGTATTCTTTTAAACAACTCATATTTGTCTCTAACATTAACATATAGAGTAGACATAGTGTAATATAACTCGAGACTAAGGATAATATAAATACTAAAATTTAAAAGTCATCATGTCATTTAATGTTAAAAGATCGCAATTTAGAAAAAAAATAAGAAAATGCATTTCTAAAGTCAATATACTTTATATTCAACCATCTTCAACTAAAAATTTTGAAAGCATACATTTATTAAGGATAAATTAGAAAGATCACACTTAAAATGATTGTCGAAACTTAATAAAATAATAAGAAAAGGTTTGGAAAGTAAATTTATTTTTAAAAAAAACTAAGAAAATGCATTTCTAGAGTCATCTTCAACCCAAAAATTTAGCCACAGCTAGTATCTACAACAAAAATCAGTAAAATCTCACAAAATTGAGATATTCAATAATTGTCAACTATTTTCTCCCCTAACTCGAATGAAACATTGTTTTTAAAGGAAATAGGTAGAGTTTAGAAGACATCACTTAGATGCTATAACACAAAAGAAAATATTTACAAGCAGAGAGTTAAATCTAATTTGCACTTCTTTATACGACTACTGCTACCATAATTAGTTGACCACTCCAACACTAAGATCCTAGGATATAGCTCTGGTCTATAAATTTGTAATAGATCAAGTAGCTCATTATCAGTATGAGCATAAATAAAGATTTTTTTTTTTACTGTAAAAGGAATGAAATAAGTTTTTAATAACACGATGAAGAAATTTGATAAAAACATCATAACGTTAATAACATTTAACAAACCAATGAGTTTCTGATGAATGTTCAAATGGACCAAAGATGCTAATGTGATCAGTGTCTCTAACTTTGCAAGATCTCTTAGTAAAAAAATAAAAGCATAAGTACGATTTAACATTTTAGTTATTCTCTCTTGCATACATAAAACGATTAATTTTTTTCAGTTAGTGAGTCAGATAAACAGCCCAAAGGTTTTATAGCTTTTGGCATAACACTTAAGATTTGGCTTCCTCTCACATAAGCAGCTTCTGAAATTAATTTTGATAACCCTCAGTCATCTCCTCTATAAACTAAGTATAACTTTCTAGCTCTTATAGTTAGACCAAGGCCAACACTGCCTTAATGAATTCTTTATATTTGCTATAGTTAACACAGAGAGTACAAAAATGTTCTTAAATTGGTTATTAGGAGTAGTTGTTGTTAACATATACATGTTTTATTTATTGTTTTGATGATAACAAACAATTAATCTCTGTTGATAATATTTGTTGAAAATTTAGATATTTTCTTAAAAGTTAAATCTCTCTGCATGTGTTTACAAGCCTTAGAGAAATTTGAAACTTTCTACACAAAAATATGATTTTCTGGGCATAATCAGCAAACCGTTAATTTTTAACAGTTAACTGATAAAATACAGAGAGGTTGTTTTTCTAAGAACTTTAACAAATCAAACACTAGAAATAAAACAGCTAACCGTTAATATATAACGGCTAACCGATAATTTCCAGATTCTTTTATTTTGTTAAACTCTTACTGTTTAAAGGAAACCGGTTAAGCTTTCTGTTTTATGAGTTGCTGGAAATTAACGGTACACCGTTAACATATAACAGCTAACTGATAATATCCAGATTTTCTTATTTCGTTAATCTCTTACCGTTTAAAGGAAACCGATTAAGCTTTCTATTTTATGAGTTGTTGAAAATTAACGATACACCGTTAACATATAATGGCTAATTGATAATATCCAGACTGACATTCTTGTTAGTCTTTAACCGTTTAGCAAAAACGGTTAGAGGATTTTTGTTATGCAGGTTCCTGGATTTTAACGGCTAAAAAGTAATTATTAACGGTGAAACGATAATTTGAAATCAAGGCCAACGGTAACATTGACCAGCAAAAACGGTTATCTATTAACGGCTAACGGTAATCCGTTTTTTGTCAAAAAGGTTGAATAACGGCTATTTTTCAACTCCAACTATAAATAAGCTCATCCAAGTCAGATCTACACAGGAACAATAACACATCTACTGAGCATACTCACAGATATTCAATTGAGCTTAAGAATATTTTCTTTTTCTACTTCATCTACACACATATTGGGCATTGAGCATTGATTTGTAATCTTAAAAAATTGTGTGAGAGAAAAATCAATTTGTGATCTTTGTTCTAGAGTGATTGTAAGTGTTGAGATACACTTAGATTAAGAGATTGGAAAAATCTCTTATTGTAAAAGTTTATTGACACCTTGGAAGTCAATTGTAAAACTTTGAAGCCTTGGAGGCTTGCTTAGTGGAATCCTCAAGCTCGGTGTACTTGGAGGCGTGGATGTAGGCGGGGATAGCCGAACCACATAAAAATTATTGTGTTTGATCTCTCTTACTCTATCTCTCTAGTTTCATTGTTCATTTATTTATTTATCTCAAATTAATTACTTAATTTATATCCTCTTTTTAATTTTTTGTTTTCTAAAACTTCAAAAATCCAATTCATCCCCCCTCTCTTGGGTTGTCTATTTAGTATTTCAGTTGTCATTTGGATACTTCTAAAAAGTAATTAATAAGTGCTTTTAAAAAATTATATTTAATGATTTTGGTAACAATAGTTCATAATTATATATGAGGTAGCATTTTGTATCATAATACATAAAACACATGGCCCGAGGTTAAAAAGAAAATAGTTAAAAAAAATCAAATATTGATAAAATGAAATTATTAAAGATAAGAATGCAAATGATCAAACAATAGTAAAATAAAAGGATATTTATTGGTAGTTGTGACTGTAGCTCACATCTTCGTTTGATTTTATGTTCAGAAACACCTGAACACTTTTTGTGGATTGAGGATAGGCTTCTTATCCAATTTTCTTATATTTAGATTCCTCAGACTATTGTGCACGCTCTTTCCAAAATAATAACCACAACTAGAGTATTACTCTTTATATGTATCTATTGAGATGCGTTTCAAGAGACAAAAGAATATCATCCAATGACTTTTTATTCAAGCCATCCCTAATGAATTGAATCTTGTCTTTCCTATTATCAAATGTCATTCCTAAAGAATATAGATTTATATCGATCCTATTCTGGAACACTTATGAAAAATAATAGAGAGTTTTTGAGCTCTTAGTTTTCTTAAGTAATTTCTTTTACCATAACCAAGCATGTATACAATAAATTTAAGAAGCAACTCACCAGTTAATTGCACTTTGGCTTTGATTAACTATTAAATGTTAACATGAGTGTTATTCATCATATGCAATCGCATGCATTTGAATTGAGCTTTATAAATTGTAAGTAAGGTATTTTAAGGAAGTAAAGAAAATCACTTCTGAAGCTTTGCTAAAATTACGTCTTTATCCATGCCTTCGACTCAGAATATCAGTTATTGTGGGAAACTGAAGTAACTAACATTGATTGACACAGTGTACCGTTATTTGCCACTTAACTAGGATAACAAACTAAAGCACACAAATAAATTAATGTTACAATCATTCTATTATTGAATTTACCTTTAGCTCTAATTGGATATCATTGATGCTTCCCTCAATTTCTCTAAATTGTCTTTCTAAATTTTAAGATGAGATACTAACTCTAGTAGTTGTAACTCTCAAATAAGATATGTTTTTATAAAATAGTATGTAGCCTCTGGGATGAGATCGTACGTGTTGAAACTGTCTAAGAAGATTTAAGAGGAGCTTTTTAGTTGAAACATTAAGAGAAAACTTAATAGTTAAACAAACACACTTATGCAAAAATAATAATCATCATAAGAATAATTAACAAAAAGAAAAAAATTAAATCACCAAAAAGAAAGAGGAAAAAAATCTCAATTCAAATTTAACAAGTCATTCAAATTTTAAAAGTGACATTATTTTTTAGATCCTTAATTTCAATTACTCTATGTGCAAAAATAGTGTGAGCAATAAAAGGGCCAAACCATCGAAAACATAACTTATCTGGGAATAAGTGCAAGTGAGAATTTAATAAAAGTACTTTCTGACCTGGAGTGAAAGATTTTCTTATAATTTGTTTATCATGAAAGATTTCATTTACTGCTTGTAAATCTTGACACTTTCGTATAAATCATTGTGAATTTCTTCAAGTTCTACCAGTTGTAATCTTTTTTCTAAGCTAGCTTACTACATGTCGAAGTTGAATTTCTTAATGGCCCAACACGCACGATGCTTAAGTTCCGTAGGTAGATGGTAAGTTTTTTCATACGCTAGCTTATAGGGTAACATCCTAATCAGGGTCTTAAAAGCTGCTTTATATACCCATAATACATCATCGAGTTTCAATAAGCAATCTTTTCTATCTACTCTCATTGTCTTTTCTAATATGTGTTTTATTTCTTGATTGGAGATCTCAACTTAACCATTGGTTTACGAATTATATGGGTTCATCATTTTGTGAGTAATAGAATACTTTGTCAAAAAAGTTTTGAATGATTTGTTACAAAAGTGAGCACTATCATTACAATTATTACATGAGGAAATCTAAAGTATGGAATAACATTGCATTTTAAAAAGCCTATCACTATTTTTTGATCATTGATTCTATCTAAAATTACTTCTACCCATTTCGACACATAATCAACAACAACCAATATATATTTATAGCCAAAAAAAGAGAGAAAAAGTCCCATCAATTTAGACCCCATATATCAAAAATCTCAACCACTAAAGTTGGATTTAGTGGCATCATTTTCATTCACGTAATGCCCCACAATCTTGACACCTGCTGTGTAAATTTTATTGAACTCACAAGTATATAAATCTATTATAGAATATATTAACGGTGACGAGTGTCGATCCTACAAGTGAGTGTCGATCCCACGTGGAGATAGATTTTAATTGCGTGTAGAATTAATTTTCCAAGTAAATGCTTGGAATATCCTAAACTTTAACTTGAAATAACAAGAATAAATTAAAGTGACTACAATTAAAATGAAGCACTTGGACCTCTAGATCTACAATTAACATGCACTATGGACTTAATATTCCTTATTAGTGCTAATTAAATTATGAGGGAGTGTCTACTCCTTATAGGGAGATAGTTATCTAATGTAATATTTAGATAAGATTATTACTATTTGTTGACAAAAAATCAAAACATCATATAAATAAAAACGGAAGAGAAAATAAATTTACCAAATTAAGCCTACGGAACATGTTGAGACTTTACTTTCAACCTAAGCTTGAAAGAAAAATAACTTCTTATAATTTAACTAGAGATAAAATATAAATTTATTAAAATATGTAGACAATGCAAGATAGAGAAGAAATTACAGAAAATGGAGTCAAAACTGAATTCAGGGATGTCAAATTTTGGGGAGCCCCTTATTTATAGATATAATGAGTAAATTTACTACATATTTTAATAAATTTACTAAATTAAGCCTGTGGAACATGTTGAGACTTCACTTTCAACCCAAGCTTAAAAGAAAAATAACTACTTATAATTAAACTAGAGATAAAATATAAATTTATTAAAATATGTAGAAAATGCAAGTTAGAGGAAAAATTATAGAAAATAAAGTCAAAAATAAACTCAGGGATGTCAAACTTGGGGGGAGTCCTTTATTTATAGATATAATGAGTAAATCATGACCATTAGATAAAAATAATTTGAACACTCATAATTGCGTCATGTGGCAAGTTTAGATTAGATAGAACACATCATCATTGCTATCATTTTATGTATATGTATGTACCATGCACATGTTTTTTTGATCCACTAACATATTATCACGTCATTGGTCAATACCTCATAAACATTTTAGTCTATTAGGATTGTGACATATCATCGATTAATGTCACATCATTAGTTAACACCACATAAGCAGTTAATGCCACATCATCATACAATATATGTGAACAGTGCTTGTCAACAGTACAATACATAGGAATAGTACTATTATCTTTTTATGTTGTTCCGAAGGTTTTTAACTATCCTGAATTTAGAATTACTGTCTGTTTACTATTTGACTCTTGTTCATTGTGAAGTAACCATAATACCCTCTAAAATATATAAAATACTTAATTATAATAATAAAACATGCATTATTAAATCACATGGAACTTAAACACCTAAAAGAAGAAATATTAGTGAAACTTGGAGTATAAAATGATCATTTTCTCCTATATAAATATATACTTTCTAGCACTGAACACACCCCTCAACCAGGTTATTGTTGGTCTTTAGCAAATTAAGTGAAAATAAAATTTTAAAATCCAAAATTATTTTTTAAATAGTTGTATTTATTCAATCAAACTAATAATAACAATCAAATAAAAGTATAAGTATTATCTCTAATCTAGAGAAATATCACCCCCACATCAACCATCTATATGAATTAGTCTAGTACACTTTGTCACAGCTATAGTATTCAAGTCGCTTTTAAGAATGTCATGTCAAACCCTAAAATCTCACCAATAGTGACATTCTTATATAGAAATTAAACTCAATAATAATAGTCATTCCAATGAATTGTAAATTGAGAGAAATAATAAATAAATAATATCACATATTTTCACCGAGATAAAATAAATATGCCCACATCTTAGAAATAATACGATCTTAAGTCAAAATGTGAGTTAAACAATGTAGTTATTTTTTCTTTTTTCTTCTTCTTTTTTTGTATTTTTCTTTATTTATGTACCACTATATCTTTTTATTCCATATAACTAGCTTCTATTTCGAACTATAGTTCTCTAAAATTATGAAATTTTATTAGAATATAACATAGACTAGAAACATGGTAAATAAAAGAGAAAAAATAGAAAAAATAAAAAATATATATATTTGTTAAAAAGTAAAGATTTTTTTTGGAGATAAATATTTGAACTAATATATAAATATATTTTTTGAATTTTTTCTTTCTTTTTTTATATGGTACAACTTTATTGAACACAATAATTGTTTACATTTTTCTCAAAGATGAATGAATAAAACTTGTAAAAAATCAGGTAATACTCCAGATCAAAGTAAGTCAAGATGATAAGTTGACAAAGAAAAAGTATAATTTTATCTATATATAAAAGGCTTAAAAAGGTTATATCGGGTAGATATTTCACAAAAGGAATAACTAGAAAGGCTTAAATGAGCCAAAGATAGTCTTTCTATTGTCTTTTAGGACTTTAAATAATCTTTCACATCTAATAATTAGATGAACCTTTAGATATAGCAACACACATTTTTTTCTCTTTTTTAAATTTTTTTAAGATTGACTCAAAAGAAATCTAAAAATCTTGTATAAAATAATAAATTACTAAGTTGTATGACGAATGTGCAAAAAAAAGTCTTTAAGAAAAATGATAGGCTCACGAACTCACATGAAATTTATTATGATATGTGTATTCATTCAAGTAACTTATATTTTTTAAAAACTAAAAAAATATGTTTATAGAATCACTACATTCTATATTTAACTATCTTCGACCCAAAATTTGAGAGTGTATATTTATAAAGAAGAAGTTAGAAAGAAAAAGTTAAAAAGATCACACTTAAAATGGTTGTCGAAACTTAATAATTTTTTTTGTTTTTGTAATTTATTTTTTTTGTTTTTGTTATTTTTTTTAAAAAAAATCTAAACTAAGAAGATACATTTCTAGAGTTACTACACTCCATATTCAGTCAGCTTCAACTCAAAAAAGTTAGTCACGATTAGTTTTTACAATAAAAATTAGCAAAAATTTCACCAAAATTAAGACATTCTATAATTGTCAACTATTCCCTCCCTTTAACTAAAATGAAATATTGTCCTCAATATTTTAAAGAAAATAAGTAGAGTTTAGAAAATATCAAATGGATGCTACAATATAGAAGAAAACATTTACAGGCGAAGAGTTAAATTTAATTTGCATTTCTTACTATGGCTACTGCTACCATCATTAATTAACCACTCTAACACAAAGGTCTTGGGATGTGGCTATGGTTTAGAAGTTTGTAATAGATCAAGTAACTCATTAACAATAAAGATATTTTTTTACTGTAGAAGGAATAAAATAGGTTCTTATTGAATGGTTAAAAAATACGATAAAGCCATCATAAAAATTGTAGACATTTGATAAACAAATGGATTTCTAATGAATATTTAGATGGGCCCAAGATGCTAATATGATTAGTGCCTCTAGAGTTACAAGATCTCGTGGTAGGAAAACAAAAATATTAGCATGATTTAATATTTCAATTATTCTTTCTTGCATATCTGAGACAACCAACTCTTCTCTAGTTGGTGAGTCAAACAAATAGCCTTAAAGTTTTAGGGTTCTAGGGATGATACCTAACACTTGACTCCTCTGGTATAAACAGCTTCTAAGATCAATTTTGATAACTCTCGGTTACCAAGATTTAAGGTTGCCTCAATAAATTCTTTATATTTTCTATTGTTAAATTTAGAGAGTATACAAATGTTCTTAAATTGGTTATTAAGAGTAGCAGCGATTGGGATACTTTTAAAAAATAATTGGTGCATGCTTTAAAAAAAATCATATTTAATGATCTTGATGATAATGATTCACAGTTGTATACATATGTCAAATAATATGAAAAACATATAGCTCGATAGTCAAAAAGGAAATAATAATAAAAATAATGATAAAATAACATTATTAAAGAGAATTTGCCCAACAATAGTAAAATAACAAGATATTTACAAGTAATTGTGATTGTCACTCACATCTTCCTTTAGTTTTAAGTCTAGAAACGACTTGAACGCCCTTTATAGGTCGAGGATAAGCTTCCTATCCAGTTTTTTTATATACTGGCAAATATGGTCGTTTATAATTAGATTCTCGAGATTATATCATGCATTCTCTTTTTGGAATAATGGCCATAATTAGAGTATTACTCTTAGTACATATCTACTAGGATGCATTTTAAGAGACAAAAAGACATAAACCAATGACTCTTTATCCAAGTTATCCATAATGAATTGAATCTTATTTTCTCTATTATCAGACACTATTTTAAAAGAACATCTATCGCATCTTATTCTGACATCTTTATGACAAGTAACAAAGAGTTTTCAAGCTCTTTATTTTTTTGAGTAATTTCTTTTACTATAATGAAGCATATATACGATAAATTTAGGAGGCAACTCACCTACCAATCATACTTTGACTTCAATTAACCATCGGCTATCAGTAGGAATCTTATAAGCAATTACATGCAATTGAATCAAGTTTTATAGATTATGAGGAAGGCATTTGGGGAAGTGAAGGAAATTATTTGTGAAGTTTTGCTAAAATCGAGTCTTTGTCCATGCCTTCAGCTTAAAATATTAGTTATTATGAAAAACTAAAGTAATCGGTTTTGATTGTCATGGAGTATCATTATCCACCACTTAACCAGAGTAACAAACTAAAACACGAAAAGAAAATTATTATCATAATCATCTTCTTACTGAATTTACCTTAGCTTCAATTGGATGTGGTAGATGCTTCCCTCATTTCTCTGAGTTTTCTTTCTAAATCTTAACATAGGATACTAACCCTGGTGGTTATAGCTCCCAGATAGGATATATTTTATAAAATCATATTTGACCTCTAAGATGAGATTGTACACGTCGAAATTGTCTGAGAAAGTTAATGAGGAGCTATTAAGTTAAGGCACTCACGATTAAAAATGATAAGAGAAAACTTAATGGTTAAACAAAAACATTTGTGCAAAAATAATAAAAATGTAAAAGAAAATTTTAAATCACAAAAAAAAACTTAGTTTAAATTTGGTGCGTCACTCAAATTTATTTTTATATCCTTTCCATATGGTTGGTACTTTGGATATAGTTTTAATCTTTGACCATTAAAGTGTAAGAGCACTTCGAAATACAATTGGCCAATAGAAATCACATTTTAAAATTTTAGTAGCTATTTCTTAGCACTGAAACCACCTCTATAAGCTTATTCATGACAGAATAAAAAGATATTTTTAAATTTACTTTCTAGGACACATTGTTTGATAATATGGTCTGCCACAACATTTTCTATGCCTTTCTTGCCTTTGAATTCGTAGTTAAATTCTTCTCTAACTGTTTTAAGTGGAGAAATATTAGAAATGAGCTCCACCTTGGCATTATCAATCTCAATACCTTTACTCAAAATGATATACTTGATAGTAATACCTTATTCTATCATAAAATTACACTTATACTAATTTAAGAACAAATTCTTCTCTATACATCTCTACAGAATTAATGTTAAATGATGTAAATATTGATCCAATGGTAAGGCGTTGCCCTCATCGACTGATCTGTTAATATCAAAATCTAAACTAAAGTGAGTTAAACATATTTGTAAAATATCATCACTAAGGTTTGAAAGAAAAGTATTATCAATTATTTTGTTTTATTAAATACTCATCAACAATTCCGTCACCTGTATTGTGAGGTTGTTTAGCAATGTTGAAGATATTTAACTCCATAGCCGTATTGCCAAAAGACAACTGCATATTTCTAATTCTGCATTGAATGTGAGTATTGACAATTGCCAAGAAAGATCAGCCTAGGATAGTTGGGATATATTTCTTTGAATCCTGCATTATTCAAGTGTCAATTATAATAAAATCAACAAGAAAATAAAACTTATCTACTTAGATAAACATGTTCTCCACAGTACCACGAGGTATTTTCATGGATCGATCTTTAAGCTGTAACAATACTGAAGTTGAATGTAATTCTCCCAATTCAAGTTTCACAAATACTGAGTAAGGCAATAGATTTATACTATCTCCTAAGTCCAACAAAGCATTCTCAATTATGTGGTTCCCTATACTACATGAGATAGTGAAGGAGCCTGAGTTTTTATATTTTAGAAGAATTTTGTGTTAGAGTATAACTAACGTTTTTTATTAAAAAGACCTTTTAGACTTGAATGTTTATTTTTTTAGTACAAAGGTCTTTAAGAAACTTAGAATAAGATAACACTTGTTCTATAGTGTCAACCAAAAGGATATTAATACTTACCTATTTAAAGATTTCAAAAATATCACCCATAGATTTTTCCTTCTTTACTTTAGTCAATCTTTAGGCAAATGGAGCTTTAAGAATGTATTCTTGGAGATTATTTCTTCTTTCTGCTCTAATGATGGGTCATCACTATTTACAGGTATAATTTGAGTTGTTTTTGTCACTGACATCTTCACCGTATTGTGGACTTCTTTTTTCTTTCTCAAGGTCATGGCTACTTAGACCTCTCTATGTTACTTAGGTGAACTAGTACTTGTTTGGTGCACTCCTTTAGGATTTGTTATTGGTTGATTTAAGAATTTGCCTTTCTTAATAATGCCAAGGTTTGAACTGAAGTTATCCCACTATTTTTTTTTTAGGTTTGAAATTGATCGGGTCCGCAAGTGGTAGTTTGCTCTTATCTCATTTTATAGCTCATTAATCGTGCGATTTCATTGCTCGATTGTGAAGTAAGTACGATTCTTAAAATTTTAGAATACATCCTCCTATAGTCTAAATTGAGAGTAGTTCAGGTTCTGATTGTATGATTTAAAAGATGGTTGAGAGCTTGACGAATCGGTAGTCACTTGCAATAACGCACTTAATCAAAGCATAAAATGATCTAAAACACATCAAATTGTTGTAACTAAACTTAAATAGATACTTATGCAAAATGTAACTACAAAAATAGGATAAAAATTCCTCATTTACTCTCTAATTAATACTAATTTTAAGGTTAGAAATATTGATAACTCTTATTTCATAAAGTTATCACAAACCCAACTGACTTTTTGGAGTATGCAAACCTTCATGATATGACATTGCACTCCTCTTAAAGCTCATCATGTAAAAATGCAGTCTCAATATCTATATATTCAATATATATGTCATTGACAGCAGTATATGACAATATATTTCTAATTGATGTACATCTTACAACCGGAGAGATGACTTCTGTGAAATCAATCCTTTTTTTTTTATGTGAACCTTCTTGCAACCAGACTGGCCTCAACATTTTTGGTTCAACACTTGGTATCCCGTTTCTAATCCTAAGAAACCATTGTACCTTACAACTTTCTTGCCTTCTAGTTTTTAAATCAACTCTTAACTTTTGTTCTTGTAAATCCGTCTCATTCTGTATAGGTTTAAGGCATTAAGTTGAATTATGACTTGAACTAGCTTCTTTATAAGCTTTTGGTTCTTCTTGGTACAATTCATATGCTTCTATCAAGGCATATACAATTTAGTTAGCATATCCTAATTTCTTAGATGCTTTCACTTTTCTTTTTTGTCTATCCTTGGTGAATTGATAATCTTGAATGGAAACTTGTCCTATTATCTAGTCAATAGTCGCATCTGCATCTTTATTTTGACATCATTATGATCTCTACCATACACATTTTGTCTTAGACAACTCTACGACAAAATAAGATTCATCAAGTTTTTTAATTTGATGTATATTAATTTGTTCAATAGCTTAATCCCTCAAAATTTCAATTTTATTGAAAATCACATCCTTACTAATTATACACCTTGGCGGTTGTAGATTAGTACAACTAAGTTTATAACTTTTATTAACAAGATAACATGTTATATGGCTCTCAAATTGTGCCATCAAACATTTTTAGCCGTATAGAATGATATACTAGTGATCTTTCATGATATATTATCACCCATCATGACCTTACTACCATTAAAAACATCTCTAAAAGGCTCTATAAATTTTACACTTCAGATATATATTTGTTTACTTATGTGATAAATAAGAGTAAAAAAATGTTATTCTTTAAAAGACTCTTCAAATAGAAATATGTTAATATTATTTTAATCAAATAACTATTTTTTAAAAAAGAAAGCTAATTGTAATTAAAATATTTCTCTCTTTTTCTTCAATAAAAAGTAATAAAATATAAATTGAAGAGAGAGAAAATATCTCTCCAAATTTAAAGGGAGAAAATTATTTTTTATTTAAAAAATTTTAATTAAAGTGTCTTTAAAATTTTAAAAGTTGATGTAGCTCTTCAAATAAACAAGTAATAAAATCTTATTTAAAGAATTTTTTTGTAATTCTCTATAAATGATAATTGGGTAAGGATCACAATGCCCAAACTTGAACCCAAACTAGAAGCAATTCCCTAACCACTCTAACCAAAAAATTTAATTTGAAGTAGTTAGGAGATATCACCAATAATTCCTAAATGAGGAAGAGGATTAAAATAGGGACTTGATCTCCATTTATTTTTTCTAAAAAAAAAATTATTAATTTTGAATGTTGCATACTTCAAGAAATTTAATAATTTTGAATATATAGATTTGAAAACAAAATTACAAATGAGTAAATTAATAGAAAAAATGAATAATAAAATACTAATACATCAGTTTGTACATAAAATAAATAAATACATAAAGTGCATGAACTATATAATGTTCAAAGTAAAGAAAACTTACTTAAAAATTTATTTTCTTTTTAAATGTGTGAATACATAACTTTTCTTCTCTTTCTGCTTCTTCACAAATTATAAAGAATGAATATAGAGCATCCCAAAAATTTTAACCACCTAAAGAATTGACAATGATAAAGTTTAAAGATAGAGACAACTATTAAGTGTTAAAATGTCATATCAATACCTTATTAAATATTTCCAATAATAGTTCAAATTCAAAAGCTTCCTTAGTTGAAAAATTACTCATTACCTAAAAAAGTATATAGAAGCCAATTCCTCTAGAAACATAATTAGCAAAATCTATTTTAACAATATTAATTAAGCTTATAATCATAATTAGCATTTGGAAATTACAAAAAAACATCAATTTTATTGTCAGCTTTTAGAGTTTAGACTATTTAAAAAAAAGAAAGTGATAGCTAAACTTGTTTTAATTTTTAATTTTTTTATTTACAGTGATATTACATGTTAAAATGCTATAGAAATGGAAAAAAATTACCATTTTCATGTTTCTTATTATTTGATTAAATTAAATATTTTTAAGTTGAGTGAATAAATATGTTTTAATTTTAAAATTAAAAAAAATATTTTTGGATTAGAGACCCTATTATAATCTCAAGCCTAAATCCGAAATACATATAGGGTTTAGGCTTATTCCTAAAAAAGATTCGTTGTCAATTTTGAAATATGATGTTTAGTAGCCTATCCAAAATTAAATTAAATAATTATATTTGCGTGTTTATATTTAAATAGATGAGCGTACTTTAATTTTGTGGGTTCATTATCTTTTTATAAAAATATAAGTCCTTCCATTGATCACAACACCATTATACTTGAAATATCTACTAGAATTGAATTTAGCTAGACAGCATAAGTATTCCTACCTCGCACTAGCTTGGCTAAAGAATGGGCATAAGCAGTATAGCAACATTATTAAAGTTCTTCTGTTGAGGTTGAATATCTGAAATCATCTAAAATATTTCTATTATGCTACCTTTAGTGTTGTTTATCAGTTCTACCACCTCTAAATAATCTAACTCTATAATCAGGGAAGGTACACCTGCCTCTCTTGCCACCTGCACACCCCAGCAAACTACTTTAGCTTCTGCCACACTAACACTACCCCTGAATTGAGTGTGCTTGATTCCAACTACTTTTGATCTTCGTTGCTTAGGGTTGCATCCACATTCAGCTTAAAAATAGATTTTAGGAGGGAGTCTACATCCATTGCTTCTCTTTAGTAGGACTATCAATGTGAGATGCCTATTTTTACCTTATTCTTTGATAAGTCTCTACTATTGATTCCACCTTGGCTGTTGAAATTATTAGACCAATAATAAGATTTTAAAAGATAATTTTATTTCGTGTGTACCAACCAGCCCAACAATAAGCCACCATAAGTTCAAGATCAAATTTCCTCAGTTTAACACTCAAATCCTAAAAGCCACTTGAAAAGTCTTGGGGATATCCATTAAGAATAGGAACCGTAAAAGGAGCTTAGAGCCAAATCTTTTTCACTGCTTTACAATCCAATAAAGCATCTTGATAGTTTCAACAGTCCTTTTACATCTATGACGGATAGGGTCTTGTAAAACCTTCCTTTTCTAGAGATATTTAACAGAAGGCAGTAGATTTTTTACTACCTTCCACATAAAAATTTTAATTTTCTCAAGAAGTTCCAGAGCCCATAAAACCTTCCACTAACTTGATTTGTTGCTATTACTGCTGATAGCTTCTGATCCTCTACACTTGAGTGCCAATTGATACCCACTCTTCACTGAATAATCTCCCCGCTTGTTAAATACCATAACACCTCATCTTGTGACTTATATTTTGGGGTTGGAATCTTAAGTATAATCTTTCACAAAATGTTGATTTAGATTATCAACCTCCCCTTGGTTATCAACATTCATTAGGTTCGCAAAAAACTGAATCCTCTAGCAATGTTTTTGGAGAGATTGGCTTAAAGGTATCTGGCCTTGGCAACTAGTTATCTTTGTACACTCAAACATTTTCCCCACTCCTTATACGCCATCTGATCCCTTTCTTGAGCAAGCATCATCCCCACAGAATACTTCACCAATTGAAAAAGGGGTTAGAGCTCAATTTTGCATTCGAAAAGTCAAAGTCTTTTTAGTATCTAGCCTGTAAGACTCTTGGCACCAAGCAGTTTGAAGACTGAATCAGCCTTCATCCCTGCTTGGCCACCAATGCTCGGTTGAAATTCGTCAAGTCTCTAAATCTCAAACCTCCTCTACTGTTAGCATAACTTAGCCTATCCCACTTTGCCCATTAAATGCCTTCTTTGTCTTCCTTTGATCCCTACCAAAACTTTGCTATGGCCCTTTCACATAATCCCTTAGGTAGTTTAAACACACTCATTGCATATGCTGGTATTCTTGGGCCATTACCTTCATAAGGATTTTCTTGCCTCTACTTGAGAGCTTTTTATACTATCAGCATGAAATTTTGGCTAGGATTTTTAGCTTTACCTTATTAAAGAACCCTATTTTCTTTCTACCTATCATCAAAGGAAGCCTCATGAATTTTTCATACCTAGTCACCACATTGAGTTCGAAAATGTCCCTTATTGTTGTAACTTGCCCTTTTGATATCTTGCCATTAAAGAACATTGAGGACTTATCAAAATTGATGATTTGCCCAAAAGCCTCTGAGTAACAGTCAAAAATCTTCTTTTAAGTGCTTACAAATCAGCCAGTGCTGCTCTTATAAACACAAGGCTATCGTCTGCAAATAGCAGGTGTGATATTGTGGTGTATTTGTCAAACTTCAATCCTCAGATCAGCTGTTGCCTTTCTACTTGCCTCAGCAAGCTTCAAAAAACCTGTGCACACAAAATTAACAGATATGGGGACAGGGGACATCTCTATCTTAACCCTCTTTTCGGCTTAATGAAACCCTTTAGGTTTCTATTAATTATCAATAAGAAGCTAGCAGAGGAAATGCATCTCATAGTCAACTCCACCCACTTGTTTGATAAGCCGAGATTGATCATTACTTGTTTTAGAAACTACCATTATATTTTGTTATACGCTTTACTGATGTCAATTTTGAGGGCCACCAAACTATTTTTGCCTCCTTTGCCTCCTTTAATCTTATGAAGGCATTCATAACCAATAATGACATTATTTGTAATGAGCCTATTAAGTATGAATGCACTTTGGGTGGGTGAAATAACAAATGAAAGAATCGGCTTCTTCTTGTTTGCAAGAGTTTTGGCTATAATTCTGTGAACGGCATTACATAAGCTAATTGGCCTAAACTCTGTGACTTTTCTAGGCTTAGCAACCTTCAAAATTAATGCTATGTAAGTGTGACTTAGAAATTGAAAGCTACCTTGCTCATTCAGAATGTGAAGGAATGTCTCTACCACTGCTTCCCGAACTGATAACTAGTGTTTTTGAAAAAACATTGCAGGCAAGCCATCTAGCCCTGGGGGCTTTCGTTGGGCACATCAGACTTAGGGCTTCAATAATTTCTTTTAGAGAGAAAAGCTCCTCCAAAACTGTATTCATCTCGGGTGTTGCCTTGGAGGGCATAGATTGAATGGCTACTTGAATTTGGCTCTGGCTTGGATGAGAGCTTGTAAACCAATCTTGAAAATACCAACAAATTCCCTTTCTATTTCCTCCATTTTATTTGTCCACTGCCCATGCAAATCTTCAATTCCCTAAATTTTACTTTTTTTTGTTTCCTGGCAGAAGCTTTTGAGTGGAAAAACTTGGTGTTTTCGTCTCCCTTTCTTAACCAGTTGACTCTAAATCTTTGTTTCCAATATATTTCTTCATTTAATAACATGTTGATTTGGCTCCCAATTCTTCTAATCTCGTCTCCATTTGCCTGGAGAGGTTATCTTACTTAATCCTCTGAAGGTCATAAGCTTATCTTGCTTCCTCTGCCTATCTTTGAACTCGTTTTTGCTCCAAAACTTGAGCTGAGCTGGAGAGCTTTCGGCCACTTATTGAAAATGATACACCGGGCTTTCCCATCTTTTGCCACTAGATTTTCCCCATCCCTCCATTACTATGTTTCTGCAAACTTCATAATTGCTCCACATGTTCTCATAGTGATCACGAAGGAAGGTTCTACTAATATGATTCACCATGCTACATCATTTGCTTTAACTACACTGGTGCAAATTAAAAATGGTATATTGACTTTACTTTTCAAAAGGACAGGACTAAATTATGCTAAAATGAGAAATTATTGTTTTACAATTTATTTCGGTTTCTTTGTAAAATGAGTATAATTAGTTTTCATCTAAATAAAAAACACATGGTAATTAAAGCCCACTAAATAAGTTTTTGCATTCTCATAAAATGAAAAACAATTTCCCTAAAACAATACCAAACATCCCTTAATAGACCTAACTCAAAAAGGAACTTAATAAACTAATTCAGAATTCAATATAATTCAGAATGCCACGAGATTGGCGTCAACCAAGTTTATTGAAAAGGACAAACCTCTCAATAGGCCGTTGGCTAATGGGAGCACACTTTGAACCCCCATAAAATCAATCATGGGTTTATTTTAATGTTTAATTTCTTTTTTCAATTATGAAATAATTAAAGGGGGACAGATTATTTCCTTATGAAATATAAGTGCAATAGGTGTTTCTCTTAAATATTAATGAGGGTTAAAATCATATCAGTGTTTTATAAAGATAATGTAAACTAACTTTAATAATAGCCTGATTAGAAATATTAGTTGTAGTCTAATATAATATCAGTAATAATCATTGTAATATCAATGTAATTAAAAAATAAATAAATAAGCCCATTTCAGTTTATTGAGTTTTCAATTTTGACTCAATCTAAAGCAAAAGAGGAATGCTTGTAGAAATTGAGTGATTAAATGTATTAAAGTCAAAATATTTGAAAGTTCCTATGTACCAAGGAATTAAACATTATGATACAAACAACACGTGCACGACTAGTTACCCACTTGTAGAATGCGACTCCTTTCCACCGAGCGTCTGAATTATAGCTTCTAGGAGTTTAATTTCCTTGTCACGCTTAGAGATCTCTTCTTGCTTTGCACGCAACTCTTCCATATGCAGTTCAAAAACTTCTGCAGCCAAAAGCAAAACTGTTAGATGAAAATTTGAATGGTTTTGTGAAAGGCCAGAATGCTTCCTTCATTGCTTGTGGACAAGAGACACAATCTGTAGACATTACTAAGTTGAATGCCCAGTGGCATATATTTTCAAAACTTCATTGACAGAAAAAAAACCTGTTTCCCATATGTTTTGTATCTCCAAAACCTTGTAGTTGGTTCGTAAATGAATTTCTTATTCTCCAATTTCAATTATAAGTTCCTTTCTCATTACCATGTTTATAATGATATATTCATATAAATCTCAATTTGACTGAATATTCAACAATTAGGAAGAAACCAAACATGCACATCAACATCAAAAGGACCAATCTTTGCCGTCGATCTCATGGGATATAATCAACAGGCATTTTAAATGATGAAGTAGGATGGTTTAAAGTGTGTCTTTGGTTGGACAAAAGGTCAATGAACACCAACAGCTTGGCATAGATTCACACTGTTTTATAAATAAGTTGTCAGGTTGACATTCTGATTTTGCAATTAGCATTTTGATGATAAAAGCAGTCATGTGCACCCATGACATCTTCGGGCAATCCACTGGATTCATGGATTTATCCCTTTGGGGTTCTTCTTTAGTGGGGACCTGTTAGTATTTAAGAGTCAGGAGTTTGGAGTTCTAGAAGAGGAAAATCAGATAGGACAGTATGTATAGATTGATCCACACTAATGGCATATCATCAAGAAGAAGAATAAGCAAAAGTAAAGATAATTTAAAGAATGTGAATAGCAGATAGAGAAAAAGAAGGTTGACTGAACAAACAAATTAAACTTTCAAGAAAGAAATTAAGATACTGGTTAACTTCTGCTTTCTGCATGAATTATTGGTCATTTAGGAATTTAAAATTGTTTATTTAAGCCAAGAAAAATGAGAGGAAATTAAGCAACTAATTAAAATAGGCAAGCAAAATCTAGCTCTAGCAACCAACACAAACCCAACTAGGACAAGATAACTACTTCAGGAAAACTAAAGAAAACCCAACTAAGTATTTAGGACTCAAATAAGCTAAAACAAAACCTAATCATACTAGAATAACAAGATAAAAATAACAACTCAATAAGCCTAGTTTGTCCTATATCAGTTTTCCCACTTAAAAAACCTGACTCCTGGCAGTTGAGCAAATAAATCTAAATTAAGTGGACGCATCTAGTAAATGAGAAAACACCGAAAATTGTTTGCACAGATGTAGCAAACTTATCAAACTTCTGCAAGGAAATGGACTTGTGCCAGCAACCCCTGATAAAGTATTTAGATAAAAGGTATCTTCAGTCACACTGCAGTTTATGCTCTTCTGTCTTGTAGCTCCATGTGTAATATAAAAAGATGCGGACATCCGCAAAAGATAAGGGCTGATAACTGATAGAAAAACCATATTACTCGAATACTCCAGTTATCCAAACATGTGATAGAGGTAAAATAATGATTCATTCCATCAAGATTTAATTCAATGAATAAGTTAATATACCTAAAGATGCTGTGTATACCAGAACAATTTTGATGTGTAAGCGCAAAAGAAACAGTAATATTTCAAAAATTATAAATCCTACTGTAGTTTCCTTCCAAATCTTTTAGATTCAGATCAATTTTTCAAAATGACTAAATGCTCATGACTGCACTTACTTGTCGTATTTTCAAGCTCCTTTGTGATCTCTTGCACATGTAATTCAGCAGCCTTTTGTGCTGCCTCAGCTTGTCGTTTCTCCAAACGAGCATGAGCAGCTGCAGTAATGGCAGCATCTAACTCTCTTTCCAGAGTTTCTACTCTTTGTTCAAGAACCTATATGCAAAAGATAGATAGAAATGACTTTCTACTCTTTGTTCGAGAACCTCTACACAAAAGATAGATAGAAATAAGACCCCGGGTACTTTATGGGAAAAAGTCTCTACTCTTTGTCATATGCTAGTGGGCAAAAGAATGAGGTAGTAAATTCTGACTAATAAAGCTAGATTTACATCTGGTTTCTGTTTCAAGCCATTTTAATGTTCTCAGAGATGAAAAAGATGCTTTCCAAAAATAATGATGTGTGTGTATAAACAAAAAAAAAAAAAAAAAAGAACTGAAAGCTCTCAGAAATATCTTGTTGTTTTCATTAATTTTCCATAGTTTTCTAGTCAAAATAGTATTCATCAAAATGTAAAACCCACCAATGCTTCCAGATATAAGTTGATGAATTTTAGATTATTAAAGAGACACATGCTAAAATTTCAAACATAGCTAGCATGCATTACTTTCTTCCATACAGTAGTCCAAGATACTGAATTCTCTCATATAATCCTATAATCCCAGTTAACAACCAATTTACAAATAAAAAACATCTTACAATACATTAAACCAGTTGGCTTGCTGCTACGAGGAACTTCTGACCAACCTTCTTCTCTGAAGGACCATAAACATGTGATACGGATGATTCTATGTTTCCCTCAGAAAAAGGACTAAGATAAGGTTGATTTACTCACATTTACCATTTCAAGTGCAACTACTACCTTCTTACTAAATTTCTATCTACTTCATTTAGGAATTTTACAGGTTTCCATGACATAAAAGGAGAAATGATTTCAATTTCATGGTTCTCTGCATCTCTCATTAGGCCTTAGTTTATCCTTCTTCATCATTACAAGTTATCTCCAACCCATTGACATATCCATACTCTCTTCTCTCTATTTCCATCTTTTTCCTTCTCACCATTGAATTTCTTGGTTCCTCTTGGGTCTTACCATCCAAAGTTCATTCTGCAAGTCTCTCTAATGTCAAACTTTGCTATGTTTGGTATTGTGGTTGGCTCACTGTAGCATGAAAGCTACAGTACCAAAGTGTTTGGCAAGCTCTTCCTGATATGATTTGGAAGCTAAGTTGGTTCTATCCCGCGCTTGTATAATAAAAAACCAGTAATATTTTTACTCTTTTTATCAAAATTATGATTTAAAAATCATACTTACCATACAATAACAACTTTTAGTTAACAGTTACAGAGCAGCTCATTACCAAACAGCACCTTTATAAAGTGTATTTTCTAGTTCAATTGAAGAATGCATAGTCCGAATGAACACAACTACCTTTCTTCCATACAATACCTAAAGCAAATAACAAACATAGACTAAAACATCTTGACCCAGTTATGAATCAAACTACAAATGATGACCGCTTATTCTGATATTTGTAACAATCCCAAAACCTCTGAACGCTATGCCAGGTACAAAATACAAGAATCAAAGACTGTTAACAAAAAGAATGAAAAATAATATATTAAAATTAAACAAATGGTGGAACCCAAGATCAAATCAGACCAACTTAGTTAGATAGACAATCAAACAGCATCGGAAGTTGATAAACAAAAAAATGAGATCAGAACAGCAGAGAGCGAGAAGAAATACAAACTTTGATGGTTCTAGATTGTTCAGAGCTAAGAGAGGCTTTGGCGAAGGTGTCATCATCGACAAAGACAGCTTTCTTGAGGAGCAGACTTTGGAGAGATTCTAAATTTGAAGACATCTCCGTTAGATTGGCTACGGCTCCTCTCCATCTCTCCTCGCTTCCTTTCATCTTCTGCTTCTCTTTGTCTTTCTCTTGCTCCATTCTCGAAACTTTTAATTTCGTCTATTTTGCCGTTTCTCCAAAGCAGAAGCTTTATATTCCATACATTTCCATTGGGTCATTCTTTGACTAGCGACAGTTTACACCGGCCCCAGACACCCGCCCCCCTCCGCATTAGCATTCCTTGTAACACCTTTTGATTGGGAAATTTACGAAAATAGCTATAATATTTTAAGATTTTTTAATTCTAACCCGTCAAAGCTCTTTTAATCAACATTAGCCAAATAAATTATTTGAGGAATAAATTACCCTTGTCATTCTTAACTTTCTCTCTCACCCAAATTCTCCCTCTCTCAACGAACTAAGATCGGATACACATTGTCAGAGGTGTAGATTGATTCTGAAGTAAGTCGGCAGAGTTGGTCGACACCCTTATTCACCAAATCCTAGGTGAGCTACTACTTTCCCATTAATTTGTGTTGAAATTTTCAAGTATTCTTAAGTTTAATAGTTGCTATTATTGTTGTGTTTGTTGGTTGTTTGCTAATAGAGGTGGTGGGATTTTGTTGAATTGGGTGGGAGTTCGGCAAAATATTACCGACGTGATGGTCGGCCCAGCCAATATGCAAAAACAGCGCGACGGCTGGCCCGGCCATCTTGCATTTTTTGACCATCGCCTAAAAATCAGTACTTAGTTTCTGAGAAAAAAAAAAAGCTCACACACATTCACAAAATATTTTTTTTTTATTGTGCGACGGGAAACCGTCGCTCACATTTTTGTTTGACGGTAATTCGTCGCCCAAAAAGACATTTGTTGTTTTGTGCTTAGTCATTATTTTTTTGTGCAACGAACTTACCGTCACACATAATTATGTGCAATAATCGATCAATCGCACAAAAAATAATTCTTTTTATTTTGTAAATAAATAGTTTATCGCACAAAATAATGATCCTTTTTTTGTGTGACGGAGAGCCGTCGCTCTTTTTTTATGTGACGGTTAACTGTTGCTCAAAAAGACAGTTATCGTTTTGTGCTTAGTCTCCATTTTTTGTGCGACGAGCTTACCGTCGCACATAATTATGTGCGACAATCGGTCGATCACACAAAAAATAATTCTTTTTATTTTAAAAATAAATAGTCCATTGCACAAAACAATGATCGATTTTTTTGACGGGAAGCCGTCGCTCATTTTTTTTGTGACGGTTAACCGTCGCTCAAAAAGGCAGTCATCGTTTTGTGCTTGGTCTTTATTTTTTTGCGCGATGAGCTTACTTTCGCACATAATTATGTGCGACAATCACACAAAAAATAATTCTTTTTATTTTATAAATAAATAGTCCATCGCATAAAATAATGATCGATTTTTTTGTACAATGGAAAGCCGTCGCTCATTTTTTTATGCGATAGTTAGTCGTCACTCAAAAAGACAATCGTCGTTTTATGCTTGGTCTCCATTCTTTTTTCACGACGAGCTTACCATCACACATAATTTTGTGCGACAATTGGTCGATCGAACAAAAAATAATTTTTTATATTTTGTAAATAAATAGTCCATCGTGCAAAACATCCGTCGCTCATTTTTTTGTGCAACGGTTAACTGTCGCTCAAAAAGACTGTCGTCGTTTCATGCATGCTCTCTATTTTTTTTGCGCGACAAGTTTACCGTCACACATAATTATGTACGACAATCGGTCAATCGCACAAACAATTATTCTTTTTATTTTGTAAATAAATCTATCACACAAAACAATACTCCATTTTTTTGTGCGACGGGAAGTTGTCGCTTTTTTTTTATACGACGGTTATTTTTTTATGCGAGAGAGCAATGGGAATCCATCACTAATTTTTTTATGCAACGAGAAGCTATCGCTCATTTTTTTATGCGAGGGGAAGCCTTTGCTCATTTTTTTATGCGATGGTTAATTGTCGCTTAAAAAAACTATCATTGTTTTGTGCTTGCTCATCGCACCAAAATAATTACATTCATTATTTTATTGTGTAATTTGTTTTCATTTTCTGGTTTTTTCAAACATTTTTATTTTTATAATGGATATAATTTTCTTTTTTTATAGATACATGGCAAAAAAGACATTACTGAAGTATGATCTACCCGGACCGAGGAAGGATCTTGGTGCGATGAAGTCAGGCTTTGATGATCATTTCCCAAGCCGTATTACAGAAACATCAAAATTTAAGGGAGTCATCGAAGTTATAAAAAGTAAGTTAATGCGAAAACAATTATCATTGTTCAAGCGTGATATTTTTGGCCACTTCTTGGATTTGGAGAGTTATGCATTTAGTGGCGTTAAAATCCACAACCTTCTGCTTAGGCAAGTCACACATGGTAAAACCAATCAAGATCAGTTGTGGTTTCAAATAGGAGAGCATTTGACACGTCTATCGATCGGTAAGTGGTGCCTAATAACAGGGCTCTCTGGTGGTCAACGCATCATACCCACAAATCCACCAATGCACCATAGAATACTCTATGAGTATTTCGATGGCATGTTTAAAAACTTGAACCTCAAGCAGTTGGATATAGCATTTGCTAATTTGGACTTTCATGTTATGAACGACAATGATACCCTGAAAATTGCACTGTATTACTTTGTGGATAGGGTTTTGAATGGGTGAAAGGTTAACAGTCAGGCCGATTTCAATTTGATGAATTATGTTGATGAAATTGATAATTTTTTAAGTCACCCATGGGGTTGTATATCATGGGAAACGATATACAACAGTATGGATAATGCACTGAACCAAAAAACTGAGAAGTATAAAAATGATCGCTTAAAAGATCCTTCTCATAATATTGAGAAATACAACTCTATGGCTTCACTTTTGGAGTCCAGGTGGGATGGGAAAAAATTTAAATTTGTTTCATACTTATGAATTGAAAATGTTATTTTTTCTGATTTTGTAATCTTGCATGTTGTAGGCTTGGATATTTGAAGTAATTGAGGGGCTACCATCAGAGTGGGTGGTGAAAACAAAGAAGAAAATTCTGCGCATCTTAAGATAGAAGCCATCTGGTTCTCTAAAAATAACTTACGATGTCCTGCATTCATTTTTAAGTGACAACACTCGTATTGTAAGTTTTATAATATTCATGCAACCATCTAAGATTATTCCATGTTAAAAATTATTGTTATCTTAATGGCAGGTGAATGTTAAAGAAATCATCCAACCTGATGAGAATGAAAAAGTTAAAGATTATTGGAAGATGGTCAAGGATTATATGTCGCACATCCCTAAATGGGTTTGTAAAGTAAGTATTATTGAGTACATTATATATATATATATAATTGAAAACATAGTTAAAGCTCGATTATTTTCTCTTGATGATTTTCTCATGGTCATGTGTCAACTACACAGCATCAACCAACAATTAATGTGCTGCCCACTCGAGAGGAAGCTCTAGATGAGCCTGAAGACACCGTGCACGAAATAGTTCCGGAGCAACCTAATCGAGAAGATGTTCTGGACGAGCCTGCTGCGGATAACAATTATGATCAATTAAATGAACTTGATGACAGACAATATGCAAAGGTTATATAATCATTAATGATCATTTCTAATTTTTTATATAAATTGATAAATGTTGTTGACAATGTCTCGTTATATTTTTTTGTTTATGTATAACAGTCAAGGACAAAGTTCTGTTACGACTATGTTTTTCGACAGATGAATAGAATTGATCGCTCCATGGCTGAATTGAAGTCGACGTTTAAAGTAAGGTGCGAAGAACTTGGCTGTTCTATGTCTAAATTGAAGTCAGCATTTGAAGCAGAGCGCGACGAACAAAAGGAGTTCAGAAAAGTTGTGATGGGGTTTATTGGTTCAAATTATAACGAAACCTCAAAGTGGTCATATGACTATTCTTCACCTGGACGCTTGTATACAGTAAGCAAGTTAATAATTTATACTTGCTTTTCTTTAGATTTTAATTCGACACGAGTTTAATATATTTATCTTGGCCAATCAACAAGTTCTTGATGACCGACCAATTTATATGGATGTTAGTGATCATAGTGATTACAGTCCGCTATCGATGTATAGTTTCTATAGGGATCTAAGCAGTGATGGAGGCCAAATTCTCAATAATAAGCCACTAAGCATAAGTAGGTTCGGACATCCCTATTGGCCCTCCTACGTATTTAATAGTCCCTACATGATTCTACATTTCAAGAGAGTAAGGAATGTGAATCCTCTACCTTTACTTGAAATAACGGACCATGGTATTAACGAACAAACAAACATGGATATAAATCAACATAAAAGATTGGAGAATGGTATTGACGAACAAACAATTGTGGATATAAATCCACTCAGAGGATTGGAGGATCCAATCCTGTTTCATGAATTCGATCAATGGTTTACTAGAAAAATAACAGTTGATCGCACTATCCAACAGCCATACGAATTTTTTCAAATACTGTTGGGGTCATGCTTCACTTGAATGGTTAGGGGTTGAGGTAAGTATTATTAAGTGTTATTTCTTTACCTAATTCGGTTCATTAATCATTAAGGTCTTCTAATTTTTAATTTTTAACATTATTTATCTATTAGTTATTCCTGCAACAATTATGGAACAATGGGGATTGTAATGTTAATTCATTTGAATATAGCTATAATTTTAATAGCTATATTGATGGACGACTAGAAATCATGTCCAAACGATTCACAGATGTCGATATGGTGTGTATTAATCTGACAAACTCATTGTGTTTTTATTGTTTTCTTTTTTTCTTAATGATTGTGGCCATTTCATAAATTGGTATATTTATGAAACTTTATGTGTTTAGGTATTTATTCCCATAAATCTTGACAATGATCACTAGATATTAGCCTTAGTAGACCTGCGCAAGAAAAATGTGTGGATTTATGACTCATTGGTGGAACATCGCAACCATAAGATATACGAACAAATGTTGAAGCTATTTGTAGTTGTTTTCCTTCGATGGCTAGAAGATATTGGATTCTACAACATTCGGCAAGAGCTACAGAATGTCAATCCTTAAAAAATCAGAGTTGTCAAGAACGTGCCACAACAAGAGCTTGAAACTGGTGATTCCGGTATTTTTTTGTTAATGTTCACAATATATTTAATGTTTGGTCTTAAACTTTATTTTAGTGGTATCCACAGTTAGTACTTTAGGAAGAAGATTGCTGTGGACATATTTAATGGTGATATTGGACTCTAGTGTTAACATAGATGTATTATTACTTCATTATTTATTCAACTCATAATTTTATAATTTAATTTAAATCAAATACATCGTTATTTATAATTATGAATTGTTAAAATTGAAATCAAATACGTCGTTATATATAATTTTGTAATAAATTAAAATTAAGTACTAAAAATACATAAGCATTTAAAATGATAAAATAAATTAAAATTAAGTGATGAAAATATATAACTATTTGGAACGATACAATAAATTAAACTTAAGTGCTGAAAATACATAAGGATGGTATTGATGATACAATCAGTTTTGATTTGACATAATGAGATTCTTACATCTCTTGCGATTATGGCCTGTTTCGTTGCACCGCCCACATCTTACAGTTCTTCTACTTACATCCTCACCAATAGATGGTATTCTGAGCTCGCAACGATGACCAGGTGGTTGTGCTTCTATTGGTGGGTTAACTTTCATTGATCAGATGTCATCGGGAACCTCCTAATCTACTATGTCGCCAACGGGCTCTACTGGTTATGCATAAGCCATCATTAATGATTCCTTAGTATAAAATTTAGAACAAAGGCTTATGTAATCTACTCGGACGCTTAGGCAAGTAGCAATTGCATGTGCACAAACGAGCTGATCAAGTTAGAACACTCTACAAGAGTAAGTCTTGTTACGAATGTCAATTATCCCTTCTTTAATACCACTACCCAAAACATGAAATCGATATTGAGATATAGGGCGAAGAGTCATTCTTTCGGCCAAAGTTCTCCTGTCAAATACAATTTCGTCTACCCATGTTGTTAGACGAGTACTCATTGATTCAGCGACAATTTTCCTATCATAAAACCATTGCTGTAATGTTTTCCTAAAGTGATCAACAATATGAGTAATAGGAAATTTACGCGGTTCCCTCATGAAAGAATTCACGCTCTCTGCAATATTAGTGGTAAGAATACTGTATCTTCTACCTTCAAACTCATACCTTACCCAATTACATGTGCCAACATTATTCTCTAAGTAGTCAGCAGCACCCGAGTGAAGTTCCCATAACCCTTCAAGTTGGTTTTTAAATTCTTCGTGTTCGTATGCTTTTGCTGCATTTATGAAGGTTGTCTCAAATTCATCCCAAAGAGCTTTGAACATATTGACTTTTGACTTCACGTTACCTTTCAAATGGTAAAAATAAACTCCATCGGCAGTAATGTGAAATACTTTTAGAACGACTCTCTTTATGATAGTGCATCGATCCGAGATAAATACTAACTCTGACTTATCACCAATCACTCCATGTAACTTTATCATAAACCATTCCCAAGCATCATAATTTTCTGAATCCATAACCCCAATAGCTAACGGATACAATTGATTGTTTCATCCAAGCATGTCGCAACAAACATACTTCTATGATATAACCCTTTTAGATGATTACCATCTACAACAATCACTGGCCTAATACACTGCATGAAAACCTTGATTAAAGATCCAAGAGCTACAAAGTAGTATAAGAAATTATCATTTGAATCTCGCTGCAAGTAAGTAACGGTACCTTCATTTGTTTTAGTCAAAGCATGATAGTATTTCGGAAGTAAGTCGTATGACTCAGAAGGGTTGCCTCGAACTATTTCAAAGTCAATTCTTTAGCCCGATATGCTTATTGATATGTTAATTTCACACTGTATTATTGCTGAATGTCAACTCTGATGTCATTTGGAGTGTATATCCATTTTTCTTAGATAAACTTATCTGTAATAATATAACCAACAACCCGACTTCTTACTTGATGAGCACTACTAGCCAGTACCTCGGGACAACAAGTGTGTACATTATCAACTCTTCTCACACACCAAGGAACATTTTGGTCATTCGAAGATTTTGTTGCTCGAATATGCTATTTACATGATTCCAAAGAACACTGGGCTTCAAAATGTATTGTTGTCGATTGTGTGATCTTGAAATCAAATTTACCCCTCAAGGTAATTTTTCTCAATTATACTATTAATTCATTCTTATCAATAAATAATTTACCCACACCAATATCATTATAATTATAATTTCTGACCAGGTCTGGAGCAGGTATGTTCGAAGGCGAATTTGGAGCAAGACTCACAAGGTGATCAATTGTTGTTCTCCTTCTTACACAAACCACTAAAGGAATAGGTCTGCTATCTCTAACATTAATTGAAATATCATTATGATCCTCATCCTCATAATAAGTAGGAATATCAGAAGGACCAACACTCCCTTATCATTATTTACTATTGTGTCACCAATGTCATCAATAGGATCATCATTGTCACGAAATTCATTATCGTAGAATGAAGAGTAACATTGCTCTAACGACGTTGTTACTGGTATTGCCTCTTCTTCAACAACATCTGCTAAAGAAATGTCATTGTTATTAATTGTGTCATGGTTATTGTGGAGTGGAGAATAACATTGTTGGAAAGATTGTGTCTGTGGTAATACCTCTTCTTCACTATTTGGGACAAAGATATTTGCTCTAAAAGAAGTTTCAGTTTCTACAGGTGGCTCAACATCTTGGTTTTGAACTCGAGAAGCTGTAGTAATAAATATAGGAATGCATTTGTAATTGACCACATCAGAGACTATATGTAACACAACATTAACCATTTCATCGTTAAAAATGTCCATAGATAGTGAACATTGTATTACTAGACTTCAAAGTAGTCTTCATGGTGATATTGTATTCATTACCATTTATCTGTAAAATATCATAAACTCTTGCTAGCAATTGATCAAAGGTACAATCTTTCCGAATTAAAAAAGCTATATTATTGCCATTCACATACTCCACATGCCCATCTGCGGACGTCTCCCACCATTCGTTGTAACACAATTGAAGCACAACTGAATCCATTAAATCTAAAAAATATTAAAAAAATAAAATAAATGTGGTAACATGTTAAAAAATATTATAAACTTTATATGCAATAAATTAAAATATCAATATGTTCTTGATGCGACAGGTAACTGTCGCCTAAAATTTTGGGCGACAATCAACCGTCGTATAAATTTTAGAACTACCCATCGCACAAATCATTAATCTAAAATTTTATTCGATGGTTGGGCGACAGCATAAAATTTTAGAACTATCCGTCGCACCAAACATATTCTGAAATTTTATGCGACGAGTGACTGTCACCTAAAATTTTGTGTGACAGTCAATTGTCGCACAAAATTTTAGAATAATCTATCGCACTAAACATATTCTGAAATTTTATGCGACGGTTAACTGTCGCCCAAAATTTTAGACGACAGTCAACTGTCGCATAAAATTTCACATCTACTGTCACCAAACATATTCTGAAATTTTGTGTAACGGGTAACTGTAGTATAAAATTTTGAGCAACAGTCAATCGTCGCATAAAATTTGAAAACTATCCGTCGCACTAAACATATTCTAAAATTTTGTGCGATGGCTGACTGTCGCACAAAATTTCAGTATATGTTTGGTGCGACGGATAGTTCTAAAATTTTGTGCCACTGTCATCCGTCGCTCAAAATTTTTGAAATACTCGTCACTTTGTGTAGATGGATGCTAATCATTGTTCAAATTTTCACGAATTGGGCAGCATCTATTACAAGATATTCCCACCATACATTCAACACACTCCAGAAATACATGAAGACCACCAATAACCTCCACCACCACCACCATGAAAATAACAACACACAACCACAACACAAAACGAGAATAAAAGAAAACATGTGTTTCAAATTGCTAACCTTGGGTTTTTGAACTTTAATCATTTATCTTAAATATTTTCTTTGATATTACACGTGATTTTAGTAAAATCAGAGTTGTTGAATGTAATTTTGGTGAGATTGCTACCGGTTATGGACTCCAATTTTGCTTTGCTGGCGAATGGAGAGAAGTTTGTGTGAGTTACAGGTTTTGGTGAGCTTCAGTGAGATTGACAAGGGTATTTTAGTTCAAAAGTTTGTTAGTTGGCTAGTTTTGATAGAAATAAAACTTGTGTGGTTAATTTTATAATTTTCTAAAGTATTATGACTAATTTCATAAATTTTCCCTTTTGTTTAAGGATTTTGTTAAGTTATAGCACCCATAACTTAACAACCCCCTTTATTTAAATGCCTACTCTATATGTATATTAAATTATTTAAAACAATGGCTTTAAAGATGGCCTACATCTAAACTCATGCTCTTGTTGTGCCCTTGTTGCTCCCCATAAATTGATGTTCTTGTTGTGTGGTACCCACTTTATATTTATATCATCCTTATTTTTATTTTTATTTTTTTTCTACCCAACACATGTGCTGAATTCATGCGCTTTCAACTAAGTCATGATGCAAAAATTTTTTTTTACTATTCCTAGGCATAGCAAAAAAATTTAGGCTGAACCAAGCCCATTCAGACTCGCAAATTTTAAGTCTGGTCCGTAACTCTAAATTATAGATAAGGACTCTAAAATTTAAAATCCATATACAATGTGCTCAGTTAAGGGCTTCATTTAAAAGCTCGAGCCTTTATAATAAATAATAAAAATATATATTTTAAGAAATTTTTTATAATATATCATAAAATTTAAATTAAAACTTAAAAAATAAAAATCACAAACAAAACAAAGTCGTGAGTATTGAATAGATAGCTCTTAACTGAAACACTAAAACAAAACAAAACAAAATCTCTAAAATCTAAATCATCATTTGTCAAATCCCTAAAATATTTTGTGTGTTAGATAATCACGTACTTAATAATTATCTTTAAGTTTTTTTGCCTATGGTAATATTATATACTAGATAATTATGTTTTTAAATTTATAATTTTAATAAAAAAAATTATTTAAAATTTTATTAAAGTCCAGGCCCAGGCTCAGCCTAAGCCCGCCCAAAATGAATGGACTTTGAGAAGGCCTGAGCTCTTTAGAAATTATATAGGCTTAGACTTAGGCTTGACAAAACCCATCCCAAACCTTTAAATTATCAAGTCTACCTATATTTGATAAAAAAAAAAAGTATTTTTTTTAAATTTTTTAACAAACCGCTCTAAGTTACGTTTTTTCGTAACATATAGTTAATAATATGACTTGTGGCCAATAAATGCGTGTCAAATGAACATAATAGAGATAAAATGAAACCAGTTTAAGTAGTTGAAGCCGTTCATCAAAAATAGTAAATGCGAGAATAGCTAGTCAAGACAAACACATCGTTTTAACTATCAAATTACCACTGGAGTTCCATCTCTTCCAGTATAATCCTCATCAAAATTCAAACCTCCACCAGCAAATTCCAGCCAAAATCAATGACTCTATAGCCCATCAAGAGAAAGAGAGGCAATAGTGAGTACATGAAACTACGTCATTACGACTCATAAGGTGACAAACTTTACTCACTTGCGTCACCAATTTCACCAGCCCGCAAGGACTTAATCTCATCATTGCGTAACGCCTCTTCCTCTCTTCCTATTATTCTTATTATCTGTTTATTATATGTTTTGTTTGATTAAATAAAGTTCTTGTTTCAAATATTTCGTTCAATCATAATTTCTTGCTTTAGGGTTTTGATTCATCCAATTATTGTTGGTGTTTTTTTTTATTTCCTATCGACTAACCTTCTATTAATTTAATCAAGAAACATTTCTATCGTTCGGTTTATAAATTGCTTATTTATGATTCTTGCTTATTTTGTAGTTGATTAACATCCCTCTACTCGTGAACTGCAAAAAACAATGTAAATCAAATCCATCTCTTATTTCCTTGAACGAGCATCACTTGGCAAATCATAAATAACCAAGGGAAAAAATAGTGCACATTTGGATTTGAATTACATCATAGATAAACAAATAAAGCTAGAATAAAAATGAAAAGGAGAAACGAACATCAATTGATGAAGAATTACTAAACTGAATGGATCCCAAAGTTTTTCAAATATCTCGTGACTTCTATACACTAAGACTATGACCTCAGTGCCAGGATTTGCACTTTTGGCTTTGAGTTTTCTTATATTGAGAAAGGAGAAATGAAGAAATAGAGAGATCTACTTCAAATTTAACATGCAGAAGAAAAATGGTGTAGGTGAAAAATTAAGAAGCATTGACAGAAATGAGTTTTAGGCGAATCAATTAGGATTTAATTATTATATTTTAGTTTGTCGCTGTCTCTTTTTTCTCCACCACAAGCCCTAAATCTGATCTTCCCTCTTCCATTTTTAGTGATTTTGCCTTCTCAAACAATATTAAAATGTGTAAACAATGTTGAAATGATAAACAATTTGGTCCGATTGCCCATTAGTTATCCCTAACTAATTCTGTCGGTTTCCTTTTTGTATTGCAACTGCATAAACTAAGGTTCAGCCATCGAATTGAAATTGAAGATATCTAACGATTTGATATTAATTAGGTAGTAAGATACGGGAACTGTAAATTAGAGATTGCTTCTTTTAAGAGGGCAAGCCAAGGTGGTGTTGTGTTTTTTTAGGCCATGCACTTTTTTTGGATCGTGTGCGTTTAGTTAAATTCAATAAAATTAAAAGTTCAAAACTTAATTTCATATTCAATAATAATAAACAAATAATAGTAATAGAATATAATACTAACGGTTAAGTTTGGTCCTATGGTATTAGAATTCTTTTAATACTTAACAATAATAATAATAATAAATTTTTTTAAGGATGAACTTAATTATTAGCTTAGATTAACATAGAATTTTAAATCATAGTCCATAAATAATATTAATGATATTAGTTCTTCATTTAATGAATTAAAAATATAAAATAATAAAGTATTTTTTAAATTAAGAATTAAATAAATTTAAAAAACTTGCCCTCATAAAATAGATTAAAAGAAAAATAAAATTTGTTATTACTGCAATAATAATTTTTTTTCTTTCTCTGAATGTTTCTTCACAAAGAACCACCGCCACCATTGGGGGATGACCGATCTACAAAGAAAGCAAAATTTAGGCCTAATGATTCAACAAATGGTGCAGCTCAACCTTTATCTTATAAGAATGTATTGGTTCCCGACAGCCCTGAAAATAAAGATCCAAACATATTGGATGATTGGGAAATAAAAGATGAAGATGTGATCTTCACAGATGAGTAACCAATGCCCTATATAGAATTCTCACAACGAGTTCACGATCGACTGATTGAGCCTAAGGAATTCTCGGTGGTAGTAAAAACATTTGGTCAAAACGTCGATTACCGAGCTCTATAGGTTACTTTGGTCAGATTATGGAGTGATATAAAAAATTTTAGGATTATTGACCTTTTTAATGACTATTACCTCATTCGTTTCTTCACCGAAAAAGACATGGAACATGCTCTCACATAAGGCCTTGGATAGTAATGGGACATTACCTTGTGGTTCAAAGATGGACGCCTCAGTTGAATGCCCACACCAACAAGATCTCTAGGATTGTAGTGTGGGTAAGACTGTGTGCATGAACATATAATTCTAATGAAAGAATGTTGTGAGATGCCTTGGCAAAATTATCGGACCTGTGGTGAAGGTTGATTATAATTTTGTTTGAGCCAAGAGAGGTAAATATGCCCGAGTGGCTGTCGAACTTGACCTCAACAAGCCCTTAGCTTCCTAATTCAACTTTAAAGGTTGTATTCAAAAGATCGAATACGAAAACTTGCCCTCTATTTACTTTACCTATGGTAAGTATAGTTATTTTAAGGGTGGTTGCCCGAAGGATAAGGGGAATGAATAGGGTGCTCCAACAATCGAGAATGATCCAATCGATAACGGAAAGGGCCTCGCTATAAAAGAAGAGTCAAACGAGTCTCAAAGTCCTAAGTACGAGCCATGGATGATCGTAGAGAAGAAAAGTTAGCCATGTAGGGTGGCTACAAAGGCGGTTGAACTGATAAGGAAACAAGATCATATTATGCCTAAAGCCCAGGGGTGGAGATACAGGGCTCTACAGACAACGGTCGACAGAGATTCATCTCTGTTGTTGAGACCAAACCACACAGTCTTGCCTATGACCTATACCAAGTCTCATGCAGCCAAAAGGAAAACAAGGCTCGGTAATAATAAGCCCCACATGCCGATTACAAAGACACGTTAGTTACCTATGCAAAAGGAAAACCTCAGCACCAATAAGGTAAATTGTTCTAAAATGGCAAATGTCAATTTTTAAACACCTCTATACAACCTTTTAAGTTCACCTTCACATCAAACCCTAGTTTAGACCCTTCACTTAAGACCAAGGAAGCCATGCATGGCATGCAAACACAAGACGCCCCTCACCTATATCCACTGCCAATTTCCACCACCTTGAACCCCACTCCCACACCTCGGTAGCTCTTCTTTAAAACCAGTTCCAACCAACATTACTGACAACCGGGACCCTATGATTCAAAAGGATAGGGCCCATGCTATCAAACCCCTTGACTAGCATCATCCAGAGCCCCCCGATGCTATGAATGATAATGAATTTGTAGAAGAATTGCTCCTCAAGAATTTGAAGGAGCTAAAACGACAGTTGCTGACTCGACCATGGAATTTGAAGCTAAGAATGACAGGCAATGTTAATCTTGTCCTTTTTAATTTTTTTTAATGTTTAATTCAACTCTTTTTTGGAACGTCTATGGTGCGGTGTCACCATTATTTTTTATATCGTTTACTCTTTTCGTGTCTATTCACAAAGCGCTCATTGTGGTTCTTATGGAATCTCGTATCAGTGGCTTAAAAGCGGATAATTTTATCAAGGCTAGTGATTTTATAGGTCCCATCAAGTTAAAGTGGAGGGATTTGTAGGTGGTATTTGGTTTTGTAGAAAGATGATCTTGATATTGAAGTGGTTTTGAACAATTTTTAATTTATTCATTTACGTATCTCCAAGAATAACAATTTTGTGACTTGGGTTAGGCAGTGTACGCTAGCCCCAACCCCGGCACTGGACGTCAACTCTGCTCAGCCCTCGACACTCTTACTTTTAATATGAATAGACCTTGGATTTTAAGGGGGGGGTGACTTCAACTCAATTCTATTTGATTTTGAACTTAAAGAGGGGTCTTTGCATGGTATTGGGGCTTGTAATTTATTTAGAAATTGGATCAATATTCATAGTTTAATTGACTTTAATTTTCAGAGTCCCCACTTCACTGGGAGTAGAGGTAACCTTTTCAAACGTTTGGATCGGGTGTTGTGCAATAATGCTTAGGCTGAAACTTTATTGACTGTGGTGTGCTCCATCTTGTAAAATTTCAATCGGACTACAGGCCAATCTTGGTTAAGCTGAGAGACTACCAAAGATACATGGGACCATGGCCTTTCAGATTTCAAATAGCTTGGCTCACTCATAATGAGTTCAAGGACTTCGTTAAGAGCTCGTGGGATAATAATTTGACGTATGGAGAAGCAGTTGATCTATTTGTCTCACAGGTCCAGGAGTGCATCAAGAATTGTTTCGGAAATACCATCTGGTAGAAAAAGAGGACTTTGGCTAGGCTCAGTAGTGTGCAACAAGCCTTACAACATTCTTATTCTACGGGTCTGCTGAAGTTAGAGCATAAGCTTAAAAAAGAGTTAGAGACCATCTTGACTCAAGAAGAGATTTTGTGGAGTCAAAAGTCTCACCGAGACTGGCTAAAGTGAGTGATAGGAACGCAGTTTACTTTCATTAGAAAACCCTCTCTCAGCGTCAGCGTAACAACATCAATACCATTCAAAATAATTAGGGAGTTTAGTTATATGATAATGATGAAATCCATAATCATGTTGTGGATTATTTTAATAATCTTTATCAGAATAGCCAGTTAAATTATATTCTTTTTCCTTACCCCCAACTGTTTCCCACATGTTGACCAGGACGTAATTGAATCTTTACATGGTAGGTTGCGCGATGAGGAAATTAAGTCGATTGTGTTTTCGATGCAACCTGTGAAAGCCCTGGGGCCGAATGGCCTACATGTGATTTTCTTTTAAAGCCAGTGGGATAAAGTGAGGATCTTTCTATGTCGTATGGTGTAGAATGTCTTTAGTAATAAGCAGCTCCCTATTAACTTGAACTCAACTTTGATCACCTTGGTCCTGAAGACTGAGGCCCCTACTTCTGTAATGCTTTTTCGTCATATTTCCCTTTGTAATGTAGCTTATAAAATCATTACTAAACTGGTATCTAATCGCTTGCAAGAGATCCTTTCGTACTTAGTTGGCCCTCACTACGCCAGCTTCTTCCCTGGGAGGCACATAACTGAAAACATCATCGTCGCCCAGGAGATGATTTATTCCATGCGAAAACGGACTGGCTCTTGGGGATTTATGGCTATTAAAGTGGCTCTCGAAAAGGCTTATAATCAGCTTAGTTGGGAGTTTATTGCGAACACCCTCCAAGAAGCAAGACTTCCCCCGGACCTAATTTAGATAATCATGGAGTGTGTTACTACCCCTATGATGTAAGTTATGGAATGGTAAAGCAATGACGGAATTTAAGCCGTCTCATGAAATCTATCAAGGGGACCCTTTATCTCCGTACATCTTCGTGCTTTGCATAGAGCGTCTCAGTCATGTCATTACAAATGCAGTGACAGGTGGTAGATGGAAACTGATTAGATTATCAATGAACAAAATTCCTCGTTCGCACCTTTTTTTTAAGATGACTTATTTCTAGTGGCAGAAGCTTCAATGGATCAAGTGAGAGTGGGTTTTCGTGTCCTTGATTCTTTTTGCCAAAGCTAAGATGCCAAGGTGAACGTTTCCAAGACCCAGGTTCATTTCTCCAAGAATGTTAGCCCTAATGTTAAAGATCATATTGCTGATGTCTTGGGGTTTTCCACTACCAATAACCTTGGCAACTACCATAGTGTTCATTCCTACCATATAAGAGTTTCTCCGGGAATGTACAAAGGGATCATTAACAAAGTCAAAAAATGCTTATCGGGGTGGACGACCTTTCGGTTATCCATGTCAGGTTGTATCACTTTAGCCCAGCCAGTACTTTAGCCCATTCCAATTTACACTATGCAAACAGTTTCGCTGCCTTCGAGCTTGATTAACCAGATCGACAAAGCTTGTCGGCAATTTATTTAGAATGAATCCTCTCTACACCAGAAAATTACCATGATTAGCTGGTCTAATATTTATAAACTGAAAGAGGCCGGGGGCATAGCTTTCAGAACTTTAGATATCATGAACAAGGCGTTAATATTAAAACTTACCTGGGGTCTAATAACTTCCTCTAATTCTCTTTGGGTACAGGTCCTACTATTGAGCAGTCTTCCTCCTTGCTATGGGTTCCACCTTTGGAAAGCTTTAGGATCTATCTTGAGCTTTGCCTTGGATGAAAGAGGTTGGAATATTGGTGATAGAGCTATGACTTGGTTTTGGAAGGATTTTTGGGTAACCAATGATTATCCTTTAGAAAATCATGCTTTAGCACCAATTTCCCCTCATTTGATTGATATCTCGATGGCTGTTCTCACTTCAAACAGGGCTTGGGATTGGAATTCTTTTAAAGGATTGCTCCTAATAAACATTATCTTGAAAATTGCAGCAACCATGCCCCCTCACATCTCTCGGGGAAGTGATATTATTTTTTGCAAACATTTTGATCATGGTAATTTCACAACTAAACCTAGTTACTTGATGATTGCAGGTCACGATTTTTCTTTGGACGACAAGAATTGGCATCAAATTTGGTCTTGGAGAGGACCTTAAAACATAAGAGTCTTTCTTTGGCAAGTTTATCACACTTAAAACATAAGAGTCTTTCTTTGGCAAGTTTATCACACTTGCTTGAAAATAAATGGTACTCTTTTTCATTGAAACATGATTACTTCTCCTGTTTGTAGACATTGTGGGGTTATCTTAGACATTGTGGTGGCTATCTTAGATTATCTTGAAAATTACAGCAACCATGCCCCCTCACATCTCTCGGGGAAGTGATACTATTTTTTGGAAACATTTTGATCATGGTAATTTCACAACTAAATCTGGTTACTTGATGATTGCAGGTCACGATTCTTCTTTAGGCGACAAGAATTGGCATCTAATTTGGTCTTGGAGAGGACTTTAAGACATAAGAGTCTTTATTTGGCAAGCTTATCACACTTGCTCGAAGAGAAGTGCTGCTCTTTTTCATTGAAACATGATTACTTCTCCTGTTTGTAGACATTACAAGGCTATCTTAGATGATCTTCTTCATGCTTTGCGAGATTGTAGACTCGCTAAGGATTTCTGGCTTCATTTTGTTCCTGCTAATAAATGGCAGGAATTCTTTGGCGATAGCATTCAAGCTTGGATAACTGGAAACTTGGGCTCATCTAATCGAGATGATGTAGGGTAGGATTGGCCTCTATTCTTTGGTTTATCTTTGTGGAGACTTTGGTTCTATAGGAACCAAAATATTTTTGCCAATGTTGACGTCGATGTAAGAAAAATATGTTTTGACGTGTAGTGCAGGACAATGGAGTTTCACCAATTACACGACAGTAATCTGACTTTGGGGACCTTCAAAGTTGCGCGTACTATCCACTGTTCTCCTCCCATTTGGCCTTGGTGTACCCTGAACACTGATAAGGCTCTCAAAGTAGGCGACAGCGCCTTGGCTGGAGGAGTGATTTGTAATTCTTTGGGCCAGTGGTTGTCGTGCTTTAGTGTGTTGGTGGGGTCTCACTCGGTGACAATGGCTGAGCTTTAGGGTCTCTACCACGGGCTAAAGCTTGCTTGGGAAATTGGTATTCCAAAGCTCAGAGTTGAAGTCGATAGCTTGTGTTGTGCTCAATTAATCACTCGTGATCAAGTGAAGTCAAATTCCTTTGCTGGCCCTGTCCATGATTAAAGAGTTAATTAAGCTAGAGTGGGAAGTTCACATTAATCATATGTATAGAGAAGCCAATATGGTTGCTGACTTTATGGCGAATCTAGCACAATCCCTCCTTCGTGGTTTAATCATTTTCCCTACAATGCCTACTGGTGCTTCTTCTATTCTTGTTAATGATGCCTATGACAATAGCCATACTAGATTTTTATCCCTTAGCTCTCTTGGAGAGCTCTAGTCCATTAAAAAAAAAAGCTTAAAAGGTTTAATTTCAAGTTATTTATAAAATTAAAAAATTTTAAGTTTATTTCCACTAAGAGTTTTTCTTTAATATATTTTGACTTGTATGCTATTGATAACTCATGAATTATGTACTAATCTACTAGTAAAATGTGTTTATTATGGGTTTTGTTGCGTGTTATGCTTGAGTTTATCTCTAACGTACTGTACTTTTAAAGTCCAACCTAAAATTCTCAATCCAACCCAACTCACCTACATGCTATATCATTTTGTGTACCCTACCAAAATGTATTTACGCCATGTCATGTTGTACGGATATGTGTTGTACCTATGTCATATCAGGTGCTCCCCTACCCGTTTGCCATCCCTCAATAACATGTAAGTATACTCGTGATAATTTCATTTTTCTTCTATTATCTTCTGCAAATTTATGCTTTCTTTGCCTGATGAATTTCATATAGCTCTAATTTGATATAAGTCAATAAAACAATTATTAATATTACAAGTGAAACTAGTTGATATAAATGAAAATGCAACAAAGCAATTATTAATATTACAAGTGAAACTAGTTGATATAAATGAAAATGCAACACATTTAAAATAATGCCACCATGCCATCTCATTGCTTTTTAATATGGGGCAACAATACAAAACCAATAGAAGTTACAAAAACCATTTAGCAAGTTGCACTCAAGTTTATTTACAAGGGTCAGTTTGCTGTTTTCTACTTGATAATTTAATTGACTTAGTTTTAATCCGTTAATACATTAAGTTTACTTTTTTTTTTCAACTTAATAAGAATTTTCAGTTAGAAGTAATTGATGTGTCGTTTATCTTTTTATTTAAAATCTAAATAGACCTTAAATAATTTGAAATTTAAATTTACCTAAATATCTGCATGTGACTAATTATTTTTTTTGGTCTAAATCTTTGGAAGTAACAATAATTTGTTTGTTTTTTTCAACCTAAAAAACTAAAACATATATCTTTATATCTGTATCCTTATTAAATGTGAATGTCAAATAAATAATATATATACAAAGAACATAAGTACCATAATATTTTATCATATATAAGTAAAACCACATTTAAGTGAATACATAATGACTTTGGAATTATAATATATAAATTTCTTTTCGAATAAAAACAGATTTTATAATTAAATTAAAAAGCTTAAGAATAATATTTTTTTATTATCAATAATAGAAAATTGAAGAACTTGATGAAAAAAGCAAAGTAAGGAGGGATTCCATGACAACTCAAAAAATAAAGATGAGATTATTGGTGGGTTAACATGTTAGGGGTGAGCTTTAAGATAGGCTTGAAAAATAAATAATTTTTGACAATAAAAATTAGTGGGCTAATTCAAATTTTTCCATCCAGTAAAATCATTAAAAAAAACTTATTTTATTAAGTCAAAATTATTTGAAAAGTCCTATTAACCTATAAAAATAAACATTTCTAATTAACTTGATTAATTAAATTAAGCCACTTTAAATCATTACGTTAAAAAACAAACACCCCTAAGTTATTATACCAATTTTTTTTAGCTTTTTACTTAATCTAAAAAGTCTAAATAATATGATTAAAAGATATTCTCCAAAATATCATTATTTAATTAATTAATTTTCAACCTTACCGTAATAAGATTTAATAATTAATATTATTACTGATCTCTATAACTTGTGACAATACAATGATAGACTATTCTTAATTTTTATCTTTTTATTTTCTTTAAATTAGCATTATCAATCTTCATAAAAGTTTATAATTATTTTTCATATAAGCACATTATGGACTATAAAAAAATTAATTGGCATCTACTAATATAGAATATAAAGGTTTGCATTCAATTGAAAATGATTTATATTATGATAATATATTATCTTATTTAAGTTCTTTGAGATGTTTATTATTTGTATAAGATTTATCATTTATAAATGTACAAATGTAGAAATACTAGTTTCTAAATTTTTTAGGTTTAAAAATTATTATTTGTTTTTAGCAATTCATACAAAAAAATAAACATATTATTTAGATTTAGACATTTAGTTGTATTTAAAATTCAAACTAATTTAGATTTATTCATATTTTAGACAAAAAAAAAACACTTGAGTTTTTTAAGATGTGGTGTATGAAAGAAGTATCATAAAATTTATAACAAGGGTAAAATAAGGATTAGATGGCATATAATAAGAGATAAATATTACTTTAAAATTTTTAGTATAATTAATTTAGGGAGGAAATCGAAAGGGGAAGAAAAGGGACCAATATCCCCATATCCATCTCAATATTTTGAATATGTCCTGGTCCCCTTCCCATCCCTATTAGAATTACTTGAGGGGAAGGGATTGGGATCCCTAAAGGTTCTCTATACTTAAATAATTGATACATTTTTAATTTTTCGAGCATGATTTAATCAAATTAATATAGAAAAACTTTAGATAAAGTTTGGCAATATATCTTACATTAAGATTAATTCATTCCAAAAGTTATGCTACAAAATATAAATCATCAGAATAATTATCTTCGTTAATCTTCATAATTTTATAACAAAAAGAAAAGAATTGTTTTTATATCAATACTAAAATAAATGATTAGACAATGATGCAACATGCTACTGGACTATGATGAGATGAAAAGAAGTTAGGTGCTAGTTGCGCCACGAATAATTTGAAAAGTATGAATGAGACTATAAGAGAGTGGTCTTTAAATTTCAATAATTCAATTTCTTTGTAATTTCTTTAAATTTCTATAATTTAATTTCTGAGTTATTTTTCTTTGTAATTTTTCCTCATCGAATGATCTCTCAATATCAAAATCCAAATCAAAGTGAGTTAAATATATTTGTAAAGGGTCATCATTAAGGTTTGAAAGAAAAGTATCATCCACTAATGCTTCAATTAAATCTACATCAATAATTCCATCATCTGTATTATGAGGTTGTTTGGTAATGTTGAAGATGTTTTGTCATCTGATGTCTCGTTTATTGTAAAATGACCACGATACCCCTAAAATACGTAAAATACTTAATTATAACAAAAAAATACATAATTAAATTCACAAGAAACTTGAATACATAAAAGTAAAGAAGTTAGTAAAACTTGAAGTGAAAAATGATGATTTTCTCCTTTATAAATATACATTTTCTAGTATTCAACAAGTGGCTTAATATTTGATTTGTGAATTGTGGACTTGTGAGATTGTGGGCTTAAAGATGTAGTTAAATCTAAATTAAACCAAAGTATCTATATTAACATATATTTATATTATTTGTATAAATATTTTAATATTTTTTATTTGCATCAATATTTAATATTTTACAATCTAAATTTGATTATTAATTCACTAATAATTCTAGAAAATAAAAAATTTAAATGGGAAACGAGGAAATGGGGAGAGGATGGGGATTCCACCTCATCCTCTCCCTTTTCCAAATAAGAAATTAGATAAACATTTTTTCTCATTCTTTTTTTGAATAAGAAATTATGTTCAAGATCATCTCATCCTTCTTGAATGGAGTAAATCCCCCAAGCATCATCGCATAGGCATTTCTGTTATCTCCAAATTAATTGAGAGATAAGGACTAATAAATTAAAATTTAGAGATCCAAGATCATTCTTTCTTTGTTAGGACTCTTTACTATGTATAAATATGACAAACCACGCAAGTTTATTTAAATTGTTTCAATTTCTTGTATTATTAACTACCTCTTTTTTTTTTATGGGTCACACTCTACAGATATACTATAATCTAAGGTCAACAACCACGTATAAATATATTTATAGTATAGCTTAAAAATTTGATGAGGTTATCTCCGAAATTTGAGAAAATCTATCTCTATTCAATATCTTTGTAGAAAGGAAACTAATGACCTCATTGCTGAAAACATTGGCCTACCATTGAACTACAAGTTCAATTGACATGGAGCTCAATTTAAGTGATTCGTTGAACTTGGAATATTGGTGGAAGTTTTCTTAATAGAATACTTTGGTGTTTGATAGATCCTAACTATAAGGTTACGTTTGGTATATAAGATTGCATTAGACTAAATTAGTAGGATTAGACTGAATTAAATTGAATTGGATTAAGTTAGATTATATTATATAGTTTTATGTTTGGTACGATATTAGATTGTTAAATTATATTTAAATGATATTAAATAGCATTTAAGTTGGTATTTAAGTATAAATATCATTTATCCATGAAATTTTATAATTATAATTAAAATAAAGGGTAAATTTTTTTTGTATTTTTTCAAAAATACACAATTCTTAATTTCTTTTGCTAAGCTCTACTTGAACTTATATTTTTTTGTACTTGTTCACTACCATCTTTAAACCATTAAGAATACTAACGGAATATTATCCAAATTATGTTTTTAAAGCCTTGGTGAAATTACTATTATACCTTTATAATGTCAGCAAAGTTTTAATGGTTTGAAGACAATAGTGGACACATGCAAAAAAATATAACTTCAAGTAAAGCTCAACAAAAAAAATAAAGAATTATATATTTTTAAAAAGCATTACTATGAAAATTAAATATATTGCAAATAAGTTATTAGGTAGCCATAATATAATAAAGAAATTAAAATAAATGAAAAATTAAATATTTAATTAATTTTTATCAAATGTTTAAAATATTACATAAAATCAATTAATTAATGGTATTATTAACTTTCATAATTATTTTTAATATTATATTAGTGATTATTAAATTTATGCAATAAATAATTCAACATTTAAGTTTATCAATTAATTATTAAATATACAAGTAATGAAAATTTAATCTCAAGAGTTAGTAGAAGTAAAAGTACCAATTTAATTATATCATAGATAATAAATAAAAATAAATTTTACGTAAATCATAATAAAAAATTAATTAATTAATTAATTTATATTATGTGTAAATAAAAAATTATACAAATAAAAATCTTATAATAAATGGATAAATTTTTATTTATTCTTATCCCAACTAAACCCATGTGCAAATTAGGACTATTAATCCAATGATTTAGGATTAAATTTAAATTTGGTCCGCCTTAATCTAATCCAATTAAATTTGCCAAACATAGGATAAAAATTTAATCTCAAAATTAGTCCAATCCCATACTTTAATCCTAGCATCCAAACATACCCTAATGAGCTTCAATTCTTAAATTTACTAGCTTAATTTTTTCTGAACTTTTAAAGATTCAGTTTGGGACTAATTTTTTAAAAAACAATTGGTGTTTCAGCTTGTTTTCCACTTATCCTAGGGTAAATTGAAATCAAAACAGAAGAATTGGGATGGAATGACGGCTGGGAATGGTAATTTTAGGCCCTTGAGTAGTGGGGTGCTATAATGATGGTTAAATGCTTTGGGTGGTCCCATAGAATTGCCCTATGGTACACTCTTGAGTTCGTCCTACAATCGTGTCTCTATATTATATTGCTCTTAAGAACGCTCTAAATACAATTGTTTTATAGATCATATGCAATGTAAACCAAAACATAAACATAAAAAATATAAAAAATTTATGTGAATTGTCTCTTGGCCTTCATCTATAGAAGAACTCGTACAAATCATCCACTATGTAAAATAAGGGATTTAAAGGGTTTTCTTTATGAAATTAGCAGTAAACAAAAAAAAAAGTTTCTTTATGTTTCTCTCTTCTTTGATTTTATGCAGGATGCTTGCACACTCATCCACCGAGGTTGTCTTTGTGAGAAAGGAGAACTTGGAGAGTGCCAAAACAATAACTTTTGGAGATGGAAACCATACAGGGTCTAAAGGGTGACAATTGGAGATTGTTGCTCGCATTGTGTATGGTAAGAACTAAAAAGATTGAATAATCTGTTGAAAATTCTATTACTTTAAAATATTATTATAATACAAAGTACAGTAGCAAGTAAGGATCATTCTCATAGAAAATTAGTTCTAATTAATAAGTTATTAACACAAAACACACTAAACTGACTTGAAATAAAAACTAAGCTAAAAATCCTATCTAAACCTAATACAATTAGATAAAAGCTTTTAAAAAATACTCATGGTCCAATAATAAAAACAAACAAAAAATTTGGAGGATTAGAGTTGATTTGCTATGTGAACTAATTTAAAGAAATCAAAGCAAAAATCTAAAATTTCATAAAACAAATTCTAACATATAATGAGAATTATAGTCAAGGAATCATTCACTCCAACAAGACATCAGATTTAATAAATAACAACAATTATTATTTACTTTCATTCAAAAATAATAAATGCTGAAATAATTACAAATTCAATTATCTTGATTTTTTATTTAGTTGTTATGTAAAATAAGTTTTTCACGTATCTCTTTGGAAAAAATAACCTAGAATTAGTTCTCTGGATTTATTTTAGTGAATGAATAAAATCAAGAAAGATAAAATACATTCATGAAACGAACAAACAAGCTTGGTTTGTAAACTTTGAATTATATTCCATATGCAATCAAACAAAAATCATCAATAATCATTGTGTTGGGAAAATATGCTCTTTAAAAGTACATATATTTATTTAATTATAATAAATATTTTTTTGATTAGTAAAATAATTGAGATATTTTATTTAAATATCTAGTATTAATTTTTTTGATAAAATCTATTTAATCATATTATATGTATTTATGTGATCACTATGTGGATTCAAAGAAGATATAAATATAATTTATTTTATGATTTAATAAATTGAGTTTGCAGTTGATAAACAAAGTTGGACACTATATTTAAGTATAGATTGTAATAAATTCATTGAATAATTTATCTTAATCATGTATGAATTTATTGATATAATACGACTACATAAAATTAGATCACATATGAGATTTAATTAATTTTATAATAACTGTTAGACTTATAAAATCTTATAGGTATTGATTTTACTGTAATCTTAATCTTGAATTAGTTATAAGTTCATAATCGTAATTATTATTCCATTTGAATTACTAATCGATACGACACATGCTTATAGTTAAGATTACCTGATATCTTGGTGGGAACAATTATAAGTATTGAAGTTATGGATTAACAATATAAAATTTGTGCAATACATCTCTTAATAAGTTTTTGACATTTGATGATATGGACCCTTTAGCAACCAACCCTAGGAACCCTTGAATCAATGGATTAGAAAACTCCAAATCACTAGGAACAAATTGTAGATGATCAGATTAAAACGTAAAGGAAACTAAGTCCTTAAAACCTTAATTTTAAGAGGCCACAAAGGTTGATCACTCTCTTAATAAGTCAAATTCATGCATTCAATCAAGAACACTGTTGTACAAATTTTATTGAACTCGCAAGCGCACGAATCTATTGTAGAATAGATTAATGGTGACGAGTGTCGATCCCACGGGGATGTTGATTTTAATTATGTGTAAAATTAATTTTCTTTTAATGGGAACAATTAAATTATGGTAATTTTATCCTAAATTATGAATTAAAATGGCAGGATTAATTAAAAATGAAACTGTTATAATAAAGCACTTGGGTATCTAGATCTGCATCAACATGCTTTATGGGCTAAATATTCCATATTAATGCCAATTAAATCATAAGGGGGGATTCCACACCTCATGAACCACGCTCAAATAAATATGGTGCCAAAGGTTTATCGTGCCAAATAATAATAATCTTGTACTAGGGTGTCAGTTTAACTAGGGCGGTATCTAGACAAGACTATTATTATTTGTTGACGAAAAGTCAAAACAACCACAAATATTAAAGGGGAAGAGAAAGTAAATTTACCAAATTAAGCCCATAGAACATGTTAAGACTTCACCTTCAACCTAAGCTTAAAAGAAAATTAGTCACTCATATTTTAACTAGGGATAAAAAAGGAAATTTTATTAAAATACAAAGAAACTACAAGAAGGAGAAGGAATTTCAGAAATCTAAATTTAAAAATGAATTCAGGGGTATCAAATTAGGGGGGGAGAGCCTCCTTTTTATAGATACATTGAGTGAATCATGACCATCAGATTAAAAATAGTTCGGACACTCAGGATTGCGCCACGTCATCAGTCAACAGTCAACAGTCAACAGTCAACAATCAACGTTTGAACAGTAACGCCGTCTGAATAGTAAATAATCTCATGTATGTGCATGTACTGTACATCAACTGATATGCTGTCACATCATCGATCTACAGTACATAAGAAATTTAGCCAATAAGATCGTGACACATCATCGGTCAATGCCACGTCATCGATCAACGCCACATAAGCAGTTAATACTACATAATTCATCCAATCAGATACTGCCACGTCATAGGTAGTTGCCACATCATTGGTTCGTATATATGAACAGTATCGTGAACAGTACCATGAACAGTACCATATATGTGAACATTGACTTTTTCTTTTAATACTCTTCTTAAGGTTTTCGACCGTCTTGAGTCCAAATATGACGTCCGTTTTGCTGTCTGATCACTCGTTCATTGTGAAACGATCGTGATGCCCCTAAAATACATAAAATACATAATTATAATAAAACACATATAATTAAATAACAAAATACTTAAATAAATAAAAGTAGCAATGTTAGTGAGACTTAAAGTATAAAATGATGATTTTATCCTTTATAAATATACACTTTCTAATGCTCAACAAACACAAGAAGGCAAAGCAAAGCTTTTCTGAATAATAAAAAAAAATTTTTTTTAACATAACAAGCTGCTATATTTATATAACAAAACCCTCAAGAAAACCTTAATTAATAAAACAAACGAATTGGACTTAATTAAATTCGAAAGTCGGCCTAATTAATTAAATAACAATTAAGACATAAAAGTCCATAATTAAGTAAAAACTAAATTACATTTTTAATTAACCCATACACCCATCATGCTTGTCTAAATTTACGCCTTGCACAATAAGACAATTTACTATCCATGGTGAAGCTTTGGAATACTTTTCTAGCTCAGCCTCTTTGTAATACACTTTCACAATCAAGCTTTATAAAGCTTCCTTCATCCTCCTTATCCTTACCCTAGTTAATGGATCGCCAATTTCTTACAATGGATCTTGAGAATATTTGGGAACATTAACTTGAGTTATTTGTTTAGCACCTTGATTTCCATTATTCCTCTCCTCTTTAAAAGGATTCGTCCTCAAATCACCTACATCAAACAAAGATAAATCAGCAACATTAAAAGTTGTACTAACATTACTATAGCCACTTGGCTAATCTATCTTATAGGCATTATCATTGATTCGCTTTAAGACTTGAAAAGGTCCATTTCCTCAAGGCTGTAATTTTGATTTCTATTGCATAAGAAACCTTTCCTTACGCATGTGCACCCAAACCCAATTTCTAGGTTGGAAGATAACCTTTAGACGCCTTTTATTAGCTTGCTTAGGATATTGCTCATTCTTCCTTTCAATATTGGCTCGAACTTTGGCATGTAAATCCTTAACAAAATCTGTCTTTTTCTTGCCATTAAGACTAGCATGCTCATTTGTAGGCAAAGGTAAAATATCAATAGGTGTTAAAGGATTAAAGCCATAAACAATCTTAAAAGGAGAAAATGAAGAAGTAAAATGAATAGTCCTATTATATGCAAACTCAATATGTGGTAAACACTTTTCCCACTACCTTAGGCTCTTTACAATGATAGCACGCAACAAAATAGTGAGTGTCCTATTAACTACTTTAGTCTAACCATTTGTTTGAGGATGTACAATAGTAGAAAATAAAAGTTTAGTTCCTACTTTATTCTACAAAGTATGCCAAAAATGACTTAGGAACTTAACATCTCTATCACTAATAATGGTCTTAGGCAATCTATGCAATAGAACTACTTCTTTAAAAAACAAGTCAATAATATGTATTGCATCATTTGTTTTAGAACACGCAATAAAATGCGCCATTTTACTAAACCTATCAACCACAACAAATATGCTATCCTTACCACTTTCAGACCTCAGTAATCCTAAAACAAAATCCATAGATATGTCAATCTAAGGTTGATTAGGCATAGGTAAGGGGGTATACAAGCCATGCGGTTTAACTTTAGATTTTACTTATCTACATGTAATGCACTTAGCACAAATAGATGTGTCAAGCTTCATATTAGGCCAATAAAAATGCTCCTAAAATATACCTAAAGTCTTAGAACACCAAAGTGGCCTATCAAACCTCCCCCATGACTTTCCCTAACGAGCAACTCATGAATAGAATAAATAGGCACATAATTTATTTTTCTTGAATAAAAATCCTTCATGTTTGTAAAAGTCACTGAATGCATACTTATCACATTCCTTCCATACTTGGCTGAAATCAGAATTGTTAGCATATAAATCCTTAAGTAATTCAAAACCAAGTAATTTAGTTTGTAAAGAAGTAAGTAGTGCATACCTCCTAACCAACTTATTTTACAAAGAGGAGAGATGCCCTTATATAGAGATAAGGGTCAAAAAAGACAAATTAGAAAAGTGAGACAGAACCCATCACTTTTTTTAAAGCAAACATAAATATTAAGGCAAAACACTTATCATAAAGCTAGGACAGGATCCCATGCTTTTTTAAAAGCAAAAACGACAAAAGCATAAAGTAAGCTGATAAGACAAAAGCATAAAGTAGGTTAATTATTTCCTTTACTTTATACTATTACAACCACATAATAAGTCAAAACAACATTATTAAGGAGAGGACAGGTTCATCCATTCTAGATCATCTGAATTAGAGTCTGTTTCTTCTTGTCGATCACGCTTGTAATTTGGACACGTCTTGACACACATGGTGCCAGATGGACCGCAGAACATGGTGCAGTAATCCAGGTATATGGGGCCATGGTAAAGAGGACAACCCCGAGCATGGACAATACCAGGGATACAATTCTTTACACAAAGAGAGTGAGTAATGACTAGTTCTGCTATAGAGATAACTCTGGGAGTAGAACACTGGCCTTGTTCTAGTGTAATGACATGAACATTGGAATGAGGTGTTTCCAGATGTCTGAGATGCTGGCTGAGAGGTAGAAACTCATTATCTAGTGAAAGATTAAAATTTGGGTAGATAGTGAGGACAACGTTACCAGCATAGAGGGTAGTGAGGACAGTGCCGATAGTAGCTTATTGGTATTCTTTGAATCTTATATCCAATTAAGCAACTCTAGCTGTAACAAGAAGGCCTTTTCTTCTATGAAGAGTAAGGATAAGGCGAACACCACCAAGATGAAAGTGAGTGTATCTGGATTATTTCCAGTGAGTAATCAACTCAGGAGAAATTTCAATAGTAATATATTGTTCTGCAAAAGTAGACTACAGAGAACAGTGATCAAGAGATGAAGACTGTATATACTCTTTTGGAGCAGAACGATTTGTACGGATGAGAGAGCGAATAAAACGAGTGAAAGAAGATGGACATTTATATAACTTGTAAGGATTCATAAGAGGAAGAAAGGATTCATTTACTTGAGCAGAATTAGCATATAGGAATATTCCACAAGACTCTCAATCTTAGAGGTAGTATGTTTAGTAATATTTTTAGGAAGTGACATAGACGAAGTAAGTTGAACTAGATTTTGTGATGAAGATGCCATGAGATTGAAGCTCTTAAGATCTTTGAAGTTAAAATAAACTCAAATCATATATAAGTAACTAAAGGAAACAGAGCCTGGAAAAAATTTTCCACGTAATTTTGGGATGATTTCCTTCAGTTACTTATATCTGATTTGAGTTTATTTTAACTTCAAAGATTTTAAGAGCTTCAATCTCATGGCATCTTCATCACAAAATCTAGTTCAACTTACTTCGTCTATGTCACTTCCTAAAAATGTTACTAAGCATACTACCTTTAAGATTGAGAGTCTTGTAGAATATTCTTATATCCCTAATTCTGCTCAAGTAAATGAATCATCTCTTCCTTTTATGAATCCTTACAAGTTATATAAATGTCCATATTCTTTCACTCGTTCTATTCGCTCTCTCATCCGTACAAATCGTCCTGTTCCAAAAGAGTATATACAGTGTTCATCTCTTGATCACTGTTCTCTATAGTCTACTTCTGTAGAAAAGTATGTTACTCTTGAAATTTCTCCTGATTTGATTACTCACTGGAAACAATCCAGATACACTTACCGTCATCTTGGTGTTGTTCGTCTTATCCTTACTTTTCATGGAAGAAAATGCCTTCTTGTTACAGCCAGAGTTGCTTTATTGGATACAAGATTCAAAGAATACCAACAAGCTACTATTGGCATTATCCTCACTACCCTCCATGTTGATAGCGTTGTCCTCACTATCTACCCAAATTTTAATCTTTCACTAGATGATCCGAATCTTTCCAATTTCCTCAAAATTCAAGTTCAGATCTAAGAAGCTGAACAAATTGCAAGTGTAAAGATTGCTACCATCCATCACCAGTTGGTCTATAGACTTCAAAATCATTCACTTGATCTTCCTTCATCCAATAAAGCCAATTCAGATACCCTTATGATCCTTGCTGAATCTCCAGATATCTATGCTATCATTCAAATCCCTAGACAGATCCCAAGATCCGATCTTTTCAAGCTCATGCCGCTTGAGTGGATAACAAATTATGAACACTTTCACCAAAATATGCCACTTCCATCCAGACCTCTGAACCAATGTATGAGAAAAGATCTGATGGTACTGTTCGCCTTCAGTTCAGACCTCCTCTGTCAGCCCCTACAGAACCAGCCAGACTATTTTTTACCTGATCTATGATTCAACCTGCTCATCACCACCCTGAAATTCTTCCTACTGGTAACCTTTTACCTATCTTGCATTTCTCCTCCTAAGGTCTTCCTGTTTATCTAGACAAACTTCATGGCCATTTTATGTGAGATGTTCCTGACTCAGCATGTGTGATCTAGACTATCCATGTGAAAATGATAATGATTAGTTTGATGACTATTCTTCTAGAAAGAAAAAGAAGAAGGTTATCTTTTCTGGTTCTAAATACCAGTGTCCTTATCTTCTTGAGGATAATGACGAACCAGATTATCCACCTCTTTTGCCCCTGTATCACAAAGGACTCAAGTAGATCTAGAAACACTAACCTACTCCTTGTAAGCTACCACCATCAAAACTTCATGGTTTGTTGCCAACACCTATACCAGTGTCATGCATGATGTCTCATCTACCTCTCTATCAAATTATAATATTGATTTTCCTCCTCTTGAAAAGAAATCAGATCTGGTGCATCAAGTATACTCTAGACCATTTGTCAACTCTCCAATCACCTCTAGTGGGCATTTAGAAGAACCAAAATCTTTTGAGGCTGTTCTTAATTGGCAGACTCAAAATGCCAGAGTACAGAATGCTTCTCTGACCTCTATATCTACAAAGGTTGACCAGATTGCTCACAGATCCACTGTGGTTGAGAATAAAGTCATATCTATCTCAGATCAGCTGACAAATCTCTATAATGGTCTTTGTGCAAAAGTTGCTCAACTTGATAGCGATCTTCAAGAAATGATTGCTCAAGATCAAATGTCTTCTGACTTTGATCAAAAGGAAAGAGAGATTCATTGTTTAAAGGCTGAGATTGCTAGAATTGATGCTGAAATCTTCAAAAACAACAGTCTACTCTTGCTCCTGTTCCAACTATGTCTTTTTTCCCCCATAGAACCATATCATCCTCTCAGTTCTATATATCCTTAACCTCTTAGATCATATGAACCCGATAAGGTTTTCCCAATGACATATACCCTGTTTCCTCCTACTAGAAAACCCAAACCTAGACCTCCCTGACGACCTTCACCTCCTCCTGTCTCAATTCCTCCTGTTATTCCTATTTATCCTAAACCCAGACAAACTTCTATTAAGATTCATGAACTAGTTAATCCAGAAATTCCTTCTACTTCAGTCTTATCCTTTTTTACAAAATCACATTCTAAAGTTGATCAAAAAAAACCTGCTGAAAGTTATTTGCTGTCAGACCCACCAGATCTCCATCATGATCCTTCAGTAGATAAGTCTCTTTCAATAGATTCTTCAGTCTCTTCCACTGAGACTTCTGAGCTCAATTGCAGTTCAGATGATTCAAAAAAGAATCTAGCAAATATTACTCGTCTTCTTATGGCTGATCGTCCCGCTGAATCTGAAACTACAGACAGAACCTTTAGACGTCCTCCTAAGGAACCTTATGTTGATATTCCTTCAGATATTGAACCCTAGGAGGGGCTGGGTTTTTCGAAAGCTAAGGTTGCTTCTGGAAATGGACCTTGGTTTACATTTAATGATGTCTCACCTACTAAATGGCGTGAAAGACTTCAATAACTTTCTGCTTGGCTAGATTTGCAAATGGTTAAGCCTGGTGCCAAACTTATTTCAGTCTTGAAAGAATTCATCTCCCGTTTTACAGGGTCTCTCCAAGATTGGTTTAACAGTCTTGGGGAATATAGACAATTACAATTCATTTAATAGCCAAGTATCTCTACGACTTTAATGGATATTCATACGTAATTCCTTGGTAAACCTACAACTCTTTTTACCTCTGCTCGTAAAGATTATCTCGCAGAAGTGTTGTTCTCTTCAACGAATAAATTTGAATTACTACTTCAAAAGAATATCAGCTCTTTTCCATAAACTTGGTGGAATCAATGATAATACTATGAAGCATGTCTTTATTTCCTCTCTCCCTAAGAAACTTCAGCCAGAACTCCACAGGCAGATTACAGCTGCTCAGCTTGATATCAATACCATGAGTATTGGTAGAATTTTTCAGCTTGCTCTAGCTTCACTTGACTATCTCTGTGAACAGAAGAAGTTTTTCAGAAATCTAATAAAGGAGAAACCTTTATTTAAAGTTGCTTGTCAAAAGCCTTATCTGAAAAATAAATGCAAAAATAAGAAGTAGTGTGATTGTCCTCTCAAGAAGAAGCACCATAGATCTTACTTCCACAGGAAATCTCAATTCCCATCTTTTTCTCGACGTTGTTTCCCTAGACGTTCCAGAAAAATTCGTTACTTCAGACAAAAGAATCCCTCTGAACTTCTTGACAAAAAACAGAAAAAAAGTAAATGTTTTATTTGCAAGGAGTATGGACATTTTGCAAAATATTGTCCACAGAATCCTAAATGTTCTATGTGTTTATTCCAATAACTTTAGCCTCTTCATCAGTTTTCTCCTGAAACATATCAGATTGAACATCTTTACATTTAACAAGAGTCTTATGACCAAGATACAATTTTTGCTCTTAGTTCCTCTAATTCTGAGTTTGAGTCTAGTTAATCTTATGATTCTTCTCTAGAATATTCCTCTATGTTTCAAGTTCAGTCTCATCCTTATTCCTTCTCAGTTTAACATGTTCCTTTGGTGAAAATCCAGATTCTCATGTCAAAATACAGTCGTCCTATCCACCTTATTGGTTTTGTTGATACTAGCGCCTATCGCAGTATTTTGAACCTAGCCATTCTCCCTCAAGAAGCTTGGATTGTTTCCAAAACTCATTTTCGTGCAGCCAGTGCAAAAGTCTTTTCCACCCAGCTTCAAATAAAAAAACGGATTGGAATTCAATTGCTCCCAAAACTCACTATTTGGACCCATGTTATTGGATCTAGTCTTTCAGACAAAGATCTACTTTTGGGCTTTGATATCCTGTTTAAGGCAAAAAAAGTCCAAGTCCTTTCTACTGGGCTTAGGTTTCAATCCATGTTTCAGTCTTATACAGATAAGCTTAAACTATACTATTTGGCCCATTCTCCTCTTGAGTACCAAGATATTACGGCCGAATTACTTCGATTTGGTCCAACCAATCATTTGACTTTTGACCATCCCAATCCATTATGGAAAAATCCAACTCACTTTTTAAAGCTTCCTTTCAAGCTGAATGAAAATGTGAATCCTACTAAAGCCACCCATCAGAGTATGCCACCCTCAGAACTTCTTTTGGCCCAAACAGAATGTGCTTAACTTTTGGCCCAAGACGTGATTGAACCTACCTTTTCCCAATGGGCTTGTTAAGCTTTTTATGTCAATAAAAGATCTGAAACTTTACGCAAGAAAAAACATTTAGTGATTGATTATCAACTCTTGAATCAATTCTTGCGAGATGACAAGTTCCCTCTTCCTCGCAGAAACTCTCTGTTTACATATCTCCAAAATGCCTCCATCTTTTCTAAGTTTGATTTAAAGTTTGGATTTTGGCAATTGAGTATTGACCGTTCTGAAAGAAACAAAATAACTTTCTGCATTTCAAATGCTCATTACCAGTGGAAAGTCCTTTCATTTGGTTTCAAAACTGCTCCCTCTATCTTTTAAAAAACCATGACCTAGATTTTCTAAATCATCATACACCATACCTTTATTTACATTAACGATATTTTATTATTTTCAAGAACAGCAGGAGAACACCATGCATTACTTCAATAGTTTCATGATATCGTACAAAAATACGGTATTATACTTTCAGACAGAAAAAGCACTATTGTTACAGATACAATTAAGTATCTCAGAATGAACATCAAAGACGGGCATTATCAATCTGGTCCCCATATCGCACAGGAATTGCTGCTTTTCCCTGATAAAGACTTTACTAAAAAGCAAGTTCAACAATTTTTGGGAATAGTCAACTATATCAGAGATTTTCTTCCACATGTGGACCAATACACCAGTGTTTTGTCTGCTTTGTTAAAGAAACGTTCCTCTCTGTGGGATAAGCATCACATGCATGCAGTTCAACAGTTGAAGCAGATTGCTCAGATATATCATGGAGTGTTATTCTCCTTGAAAAGACAAATCAGAAAGAACATCTGATTGGATATGCTAGTGGACAATTTAGTCTAGCTCAATAGCATTACAATATAGTGTTCAAAAAAATCCTTGCTATTAAAAATGGGATGAAAAAGTTTGAATATCATCTACTTGGCCACAGATTCTCTATCAGATTAGATAATTCAGCTTTTCTTAAAGTCTTACAGTTTAAAGGCAAAACGATCCCTAATAAACAGTTGCTGCGTCTTCAAGAATGGTTTTCTCGATATGAGTTTGAAGTCTAGCATATAAAAAGAGATGCAAACCTGATTCTTGATTTTCTATCCAGAGCTCATAAACCTCCTCAACTTGTATTTCATACTTCTCCTATTTTCCTTATCATATTTATGGCTTCTCATTCTAACAGAGATGTTCGTTCTACAGTTTCTTCTCTTCCCTCTCAAGCCTTCACCCAAAAAACTTTTTGTCTCGAAAAATCTTTCTTTACTTTCTACCAGCTCCAACAATGTGCAAAATAATATCTTTTTAAGTATTATATGAGAATTTACCTCTTTGAAGGTCCTACTGTTTTCACCACTTTTGATCCAGAACATCTGTTTCTCATTGGGTTGTATGTTTTTCCTACCAGAGATATTACTAATGATGAATTATAGTATTTCTGGTGCCTTACTACTCTCCATGCTACAAAACTAATTCTTCCTCTCAAATCCACTCTGAAAAAGATCATCACTTATAATCAATCCACTTCCTTGTAATGGACTCTTCTTGAATGGTTATCCCCTCTTCCTTGGTAGAGACATAAATTAGGACAATTGGCTCATGACCGTAATCTTAACTCCATTTCTCCTCATGAAGCAGATCAGTTTACATCTGTTTTTACAGTCCATTGACCTTACTTTTAGCATCCAGAAATCCTTGCTTTCTTTACCCAAACCTAGTGTTCCCATTATCACACTACACCATATCTTTCAACCTATGAAGAAGATCCGAACTTTAAGAAAGTCCTTACCAATTTCCTATTACAACTCAACCATGTCAATCCGCCAGTCACTAATATTGTCGCCAGTTCTCTTGGTCCTCATCATGAAATAATTATAGTCCCTAACCCTTTGGGCTCCAGTAAAGGAATCATAATTAAAGAAGAGTGTCCTGACACTCCTCCTTAGTTATATTATCAAGATTCTCATGATTCAGATGATGAGTTTTTACCTCTTAGCCAGTATCTTAGACAGCTGGAAACATCTTCTTCCAATGTTCACTTCACTACACTGAAACAAGGCCAATCTTCTACTCCCAGAGTTATCTCTACAGCCGAACCAGTCATTACTCACTCTCCTTGTGTAAAGAATTGTATCCCTTGTATTGTGCATGCTCGAGGTTGTCCTCTTTACCATGGCCCCATATACCTGGATTACTGCACCATGTTTTGCGGTCTATTTGGCACCATGTGTATCAAGACGTGTCCAAATTACAGGCGTGACCGACAAGAAGAAACAGACTTCAACTCAGATAATCCAGAATGGATGAACCTGTTCTCTCCTTAATAATGTTGTTTTGTCTTATTATGTGGTTGTAATAGTATAAAGTGATGGAAATAATTAACCTACTTTATACTTTTGTCTTATCAGCTTACTTTATACTTTTGTCGTTTTTACTTTTAAAAAAGCATAAGGGTCCTGTCCTAGCTTTATGGCAAGTGTTTTACCTCAATATTTATGTTTGCTTTTAGAAAAGTGATGGGTCCTGTCTCACTTTTCTAATTTATCTTTTTTAACCCTTATCTCTATATAAGGGCATCTCTCCTCTTTGTAAAATAAGTTGGTTTTCACTCAGAATATATTCAGTATTTTCTATCCATTACTTTCTAATTCTCTCTCTTCTTCAGTTCGATGAAGCTTTGAAATAAATAAAGAAAAGATATAAGTAAGGAAAAGGAAATCTGTTCAAGTCGTATGCTCTACATTTGCCTTCTCTGAAGGATCCTGTGTATCAGAAAGCTTAAGACCTTTTGGTTGTTTTCTTATCTAGTTTAATACCCGTTTTAAGCTAAAGAAAAGCTGTCTTAGGGTTTATAAACCTGGAAAAAGAAAAGATTCTGGTTTTTTTAGTTTTTTGGTTAAGGTATGTCGGTGGGAATCCAACGACGTAAGTTCTAGAGGTGAACCTGTATGGGCACTAGTCTGGTCCGTACTATTAGTAAACAAGCCACGTACCTAACCGGCTGTTTTACTGACTGGTATCAGAGACGTTTCTATAAACTCCAAGCACTTAGCATATCTTTTATTAAGCTTACTTTGGGTTTTCAAGAACTTTAAGCTCTCATGATCAGAATAAATGATGAATTCTCTTGGCCATAGGTAATGTTGCCATGTTTGAAGAGTCCTCACTATCGCATAAAGCTCCTTGTCATAAGTAAGATAATTCAAGGCTGCCCCACTTAGCTTTTCATTAAAGTATGCAATTAGTTTGGAATCTTGCATCAAAACAACCCCTAGTTCGATCCTTGATGCATTACATTCTATCTCAAAAGCTTTATCAAAGTTAGGCAAACACAACCAAGGTGCATTAATTAATTTATCTTTCAAAGTTTGAAAAGCACAGTCATGTAAATCAATCCACTTAAAAACAATATTCTTTTTAACAAGTTCATTTAAAAGAGCAGTAATAAAACTAAAATCTTTAACAAACCTTCGATAAAAACTTGCTAAACTGTGAAAACTTCTCACCTCGTTTATATTCTTGGGTGTAGGCCAATCCCTTATTGCTTTTACCTTTTCTTTATCAATACTAATACCTTGCGAACTAATAACATATCCAAGAAACACAATAGATTCCATGCAAAACATGCACTTCTTACGATTAGCATACAATTGGTGCTCTCTTAAGACACTAAAAATAGCATGCAAGTGTTTCACATGTTCATCCAGATTTTTGCTATAAACTAAGATATCATCAAAATAAACTATTATAAATTTTTTCATAAAAGATCGTAAAACATGATTCATTAACCTCATGAATGTACTAGGTGCATCAGTTAAATTGAAAGGCATTACCAACTACTCATACAATCTATATTTAGTTTTAAATACAGTTTTCTATTCGTCTCCCTCTTCCATGCAAATCTGATAATAGCCATTCTTTAAATCAATTTTAGAAAACAATAGGAGCCATGCAGTTCATCAAGCATATCATCTAACTTAGGGATAGGATGTCTATACTTTACCGTTATTTTGTTAATGGCTCAACAAAACACACACATGTGCTATGTTCTATCTTTCTTTAGAACTAAGATGACAGGAACTGAACATGGGCTAAGACTCTCCCTTACAAGATCTTTTTGCAAAAACTCATCCACTTGACTTTGTATCTCTTTCGTTTTCTCTGGGTTAGCTCGATAAGTATGTTGATTTGGTATGATATAACTGGGTATGAATTCTATTTGATGCTCAATTCCTCTTAAAGGAGATAATCCCTGGGGACCTCCTCAGAAAATAGGTCCTTGAATTTCTACAATAAAGACACGACAACACTAGGCAAAGAAAAGTTAAGGTCATTAGTAGAAAAATAAACATCCTTGTATACAAGCACAAGTACTTGCTACCTTGCCATTTTTGCACTTTTAACCTCATGTTTTTTAGCAAATGCACTCATTTGTTTACTTTTCTCTTCTTTTTGTTTATTTTTTCTCTATTTTTCTCTCTATCTCACTTATTTTCTGTTTCTTTTCTTCTTCCTCACACTTTTATTTTCTCTTAATTTACACTCTCTTGTTATCCTAATCTGGTCTTTATATACTTGCAAAGGTTTGAGAGGGATTAATATAACTTTTTGATTATTAATTACAAAAGAGTAACGATTCTTATACCCATCATGCAAAACCCTCCTATCGAATTGCCATGCTCAGCCAAGTAATATATGACCAGCATGTATCTGTCCTACATCACAAATAACCTCATCCTTACACTTGCCTATTGAAAAGAAACTTGAACTTGTTTGTTTACCTTTACTTCTCCACATTTATTCAACCATTGTAGCTTGTATGGTTTAGGATGCTTTATAGTATATAAATTCAATTTTTCTACCAATAAAGTACTAGCAACATTAGTATGACTCCCACTATCAATAATCAACACACATACATGATACTTCACGTGACATCTTGTGTCAAAGACATGCTTACATTGCTCTTCATCTCTATCATCTTTAGGTTGTATACTAAGGGCTCTTCTTATAACAAGTAAACCATCATGCACCGGTTCTTCTACTTCAACATCAAAACTATCCTCCAATGATGACATCGCCTCATCGCTTGAACTAACATTTTCGATTTCTTTATTCACCCATACAACCATAACCTTTTTGTTTATGCATTGGAAAGCAATATGTCCAAATCTTTGACACCTATAACACTTAATATCATGTGACTTAGAAGCATTTTTAGTGTCAAATTTACCTTTAAGAACAATAATTTAATTCTTTGACTTTGTTTCTTCTTTTATTTTTAAGGCAGCTTGGTCGTCTTTCCAATTTGATTTCCATAAAGATCTAGAAAACGAACTAGATTTGAACCCCTTTGATTTTATTTATTTTTCTACTTTAATGGCTTTATGTAAAAGCTCCTCCATCTCTATATAATGTTGCAAGTCAACCATGTCAGTAATTTTCTTTTTCAATCCACCAATGAATCTAGACATTGCTGCTTCTTGGTCTTCCTTTATGTTTGCCTTAATCATGACAATCTCTATCTCTTTATAATATTCTTCTACACTCATGGAACCCTGAACAAGCCCTTGCAACTTCCTATACCAATCTCTATAGTACTGGCTAGGTGTAAACCTCTTGCTTATCACCAACTTCATCTCATCCTATGATCGAATAGGCCTCTCTCTATTCTTACGCTTACTAATCACCAATTGATCCCACAGTATGCTTGTATAATCTATGAACTCCACGATTGCTAACTTCACTTTCTTCTCCTCAGAGTAATTATGACAGTCAAATACATGCTTAGCTTTTTTTTCCCACTCTAAATATAGCTTAGGATCATTCTTTCCTTGAAAGGTTGGAATCTTCATCTTGATACTGCCAAATTGTTATCTCCTTTGGATTTAACCATCTTGTCTCGTTTAGAACTTGTTCTCTGCAATTCAAAATTCATTTCTTCTTCATCAAACTCACGTCTTCTTTGAGTTTTAGATCTAAAATTGGATTCCAATTCATTAATCTTGTATTTAGTAATTTAAATTGGTCATTGACAGCTTTGATGAACAATCTTATGTTAATCTTTTGTGGTTCTCTTTCTTCAATACTCATTTTTTTCAACTTGCAAAATAAAAGAAAATTATCGTTCCTCACACACTGCCTCACGTGTCTACACTCCAATCAGATTGTTATCACCCATATTTCGCACTATTTTGACTTTTTTCTTAAGGATGATCTCTCTTGCCTTTTACCACTCAAGTCAGCACCTTTTATGCTCTTAACAAAATCAAAAAATTTTCAACAAATCTCAAAGAGTAATTAGTCAGATAATGACAATCTTAAGAATTAGAACTTTAAAACTTAGTTCAGGCAATTGGAAGATAACTTCAAAGAACCAACAAATTTACGAAAACTTTAGACAGGAAGCAAAAGACATATGAAAGAAATCACTAGAATACAACTAATAGATGGACAAGAAAAAGATACCTGAACAGCCTTGTAGATTGATAATCTTTCTTTTTTTTTTTTGGATTAGAATCAGCTACTAATATTATGAAGAAACACAATCCAGAAAATTTCTTTAGTCAAACAACTCAAGAAACCAAGAAAGAGACACAAAAATCTTATATGCCTTTAGATTCTTAAGATAGTAGCTCCAATTCATTTTTTTATTTTTATTTTTAATATATATACCAAACACACAAAATAGAATTGAATTGAATCTATTAAGATCAAGAAACAAAAATAAGGGAAATAAAAGAAATGCACAATATTACGAACACAAAAAAGAAAAAAATAAAGAGAGATAATGATAAATAACCTGTTTCTAGAGACCAAGGCTTTGATACCAATTTGATATAGACCCTCTAGGCAACTAACTCTAGGAACCCTTGAATCAATAGATTAGAAAACTCCAAATTACTAGGAACAAATTATAGATGATCAGATTAGAACCTAAAGAAAACTAAGTCCTTAAAACCCTAATCTTGAGATGCCATAAAGGTTGATCACTCTCTTAATAAGTCAATTTCATGTATTCAATCAAGAACACAAGAAGACAAAGCAAAGCTTCTCTAGACAATAAAAAATTTTCTTCTTTTTTTTTTAACATGACAAGCTCTTGTCTTTATATAACAAAACCCTAAAAAAAACCCCTAATTAATAAAATAAATAAATTGGGCTTCATTAAATTCAAAAGTAGGCCTAATTAATTAAATAAAATTAAGTCATAAAAGTTCATAATTAAGTAAAAATAAAATTACATTTTTAATTAACCCATACACCCATTATGCTTGTCCAAATTTACGCCTTGCACAACAAGACAATTTACTGTCCATGGTGAAGCTTTGGGATACTTTTCTAGCTCAGTCTCTTTGTAATGCACTCTCACAATCAAGCTTTGTAAAGCTTTCTTCATCCTGCTTGTCCTTACTGTAGTTAATAGACCGCCAATTCCTTGCAAAGGATCTTGATAATATTTGGAAATATTAATTTGAGTTATTTGGTTAGCACCTTAATTTTCATTATTTGATCATAGCATTCTCTAGCCAAAGTATGTCAACATATTTGATATGTTGAAAATAATTATTAGAGAAAACTAATAAGTATTAAGGTATTATTAAATTATTATTAAATTAATTAGATAATTGATATATCAATTTAATTAACGAATTATTGTTTAAACATATAATTATAAAGGTCGGTTCCAATCTTATAGTGTAGTAGAGTTGGAATTAAATAATTAGACTTGCTTAATTACAAGCTTAAATGTTGTAGCCGCTATTGTGTGTTTCTAAATGATTTCGGGTTAACTCATTTAATTAACTACACTACTACTGGAGCTAAAAATAAGAAAACTAATATATCAAGTGATAAACTTAATTATAATATTTGTTAAAGCCTTACATGCTATATTTATGTGTAAATAGGGTCTTGTGTTATTTTACAAGGTGCGCTCTAAAGTAGTTATACATTATCTTTACTTTTATGCAAGTGAAAAGATAATAATATTAAATTTAAAATATTTAATATTTTGAATTAATAAAAAAATAACACATATTAGGGTTTTATTGGAGATATTACATAAGTGTCTTTTCTTAAGAAAAAATAGAGAGACGACTTTTGAGAAAAGTATTGCAGAAAGAAACCAATGGTTTTTTGAAGTGGTGAAATGAACACTCACACGTTTAGTACATATCAATATTGAGTCATAATCTAAAAGACCATTTAGTGGCAGATTCATTCGTTTCGATCGTTTATCTTCTTAGATTTTTCAAGGTATAATTTTATAGACTACAAATTTTTTATATATTGTATAAGATCAGTTTTAAAAGTTTTATAAAAAATTTGATTTTTTACCAACACATTAATCACAATATACTGTTTTTTCTTTTGAAAAAATGAATAAATTAGCAATCAAAATAATATCAAATTTATCTACTCACACACTGTTGTACAAATTTTATTGAACTCGCAAGTGCACGAATCTATTGTAGAATAGATTAATGGTGACGAGTGTCGATCTCACGAGGAGGTTGATTTTAATTATGTGCAGAATTAATTTTCTTTTAATGGGAACAATTAAATTATGGTAACTTTATCCTAAATTGTGAATTAAAATGGGGGGAATAATTAAGAATGAAACTGTTAAAATAAAGCACTTGGGTATCCGGATTTGCATCAACATACTCCATGGGCTAAATATTCCATATTAATACTAATTAAATCATAAAGGGGGATTCCACACCTCATGAATCACTCTCCAATAAGTATAATGCCAAGGGCTTATTGTGCCAAATAATAATAACCTTGTACTAGGGTGCGGGATTAACTAGGGCTGTATCTAGACAAGACTATTATTATTTGTCGACGAAAAGTCAAAACAACCACAAATATTAAAGGGGAAGAGAAAGTAAATTTACCAAATTAAGCCCATGAGACATGTTGAGACTTCACTTTCAACCCAAGCTCAAAAAGAAATTAGCTACTCATATTTTAACTTAGGATAAAAAAGGAAATTTTATTAAAATACAAAGAAACTACAAGAAAGAGAAGGAATTTCAGAAATCCAAGCTTAAAAATGAATTCAAGGGTCTCAAATTAAAGGGGAGAGCCCCCTTTTTATAGATACATTGAGTGAATCATGACCATTGGATTAAAAACAGTTCGGATGCTCAGGATTACGCCACATCATCAGTCAACAGTCAACAGTCAACATTTGCACATTCCCCCCATTTTTCTCTACTGAGATGCTTCCATGTCATCGATCTACAGTACATAAGAAATTTAGCCCAATAACATCGTGACACATCATCGGTCGATGCCACATCATCGGTCGATGCCATATAAGCAGTCAACACCACATACTTCGTCCAATCAGATACTAACACGTCATAGGTAGTTGCCACATCATCGGTCTGTATATATGAACAATACCGTGAACAGTACCATACGTATGAACAGTACCGTATATGTGAACAGTGACTTTTTTCCTTTAATGCTCCTCTTAAGGTTTTCGACTGTCCTGAGTCCAAATATGACGTCCGTTTTGCTGTCTGATCACTCGTTCATTGTGAAACGATCATGATGCCCCTCAAAAACATAAAATACATAATTATAATAAAACACATATAATTAAATAATAAAATACTTAAATAAATAAAAGTAGCAATGTTAGTGAGAATTAAAGTGTAAAATGATGATTTTCTCTTTTATAAATATACATTTTCTAACACTCAACACACCCCCCAACTAGCTTATTGCTAGTCCCTAGCAAAGCGAAGATAAAATTCAAAACCTTCTTTTTTTAAACAGACGTGTTTATTCAATCAGATTAATGATAACAATCAAATAAAAGTACAAGCATTATCTCCAGTCTAAAGGAATATCACACCTACATCAACCATCCATATGCATCAGTCCAGCAAACTTTATTGTAGCAATAGTAATCAGGTCACTTTCAAAAATGACATATCCAATCCCAAAATCTCACCGGTTGGAGTGACACTCTCACAAAGAAATTAATCCCAATAAAATTTTGTCACTACAATGAATGGTAAATTGAGAGAAAATAATAAAAAAATATCATACACTCTCACCAAGATGAAAAAATATGCCCAGATCTTAGAAATAATACGATCTCAAATAAAGTATTAGTCAACCAATGTATTCATTTTTTTCTTTTTTTTATATGCATCACTACATCTTAATTACCCATATAACTAGTTTTTATTTCAGACTATAGTGCCCTAAAATCAAGAAGGACTTTTATTATGACGTAACGTAAGCTAGGGACGTGGTTAACAAAGAAAGAAAAATAGGGAACAAAATATATATGTTTGAGAGAAAGTTTAAGAACTTTTGAAAATTACAAGATACATTTTGCTTATTTATTACTATTGTATATATTTTTTCTTCTTTTATTTCTCTTTTTTTCTCTTTTTTTTAAAATTTTTTATTGTAGCACAACTTCGCTGAACAAAATAATTATTTATTCTTTTTCTCAAACATGAATAGGTGGATGGAACTTGTATGATATCGGGTAATACTCCAAATTGGAGTGGGTCAGGATGATAAGTTAATAAAGAAAAGGTTTTTTTTTAAATAAAAGGATCAAAAGGGCTAAATATGGATATTACATAATAGGGATGGCTAGAAAGGCTCAAACGGGTCAAAAATGGCCTTCCATCATCTTTTAGGACTCTAAATAATCTTCTATATCTACTAATTAGGTAGGCATTTAGATGCAGTAACACACATTTTTTTCTTTTTTTTCTTTTTTTTTAAAGGGTTGACTCAAAGAAAATCTAGAAATCATGTATGAAATAATAAACTGCTAAGCTACATGAAGAATGGGCAAAAAAGGTTACTCTCCAAAAAATTAATAGGCTCAAAATCTCACTTGGAATTTATTATGACATGTGCATTCCTTCAAGTAACTCATATTTGTCCCCAACATCAACATGTAGAATAGCAAACATGGTGTAACATCACTCAAGACCAAGGATAATACAAATACTAAAATTCGAAAGTCATCATATCATCCAATAAAAACTCACACAGTTTTTTTTTAGCTGAATTCTTTCCCTCCAACCTATTCTAAACATAAAAAGAAAATATACATGCAGAAAATTTAAAAATAATTTTTTTTAAAGAAGATGCGTTTCTAGAGTCACTACACTCCATATTCAGCCATCTTCGACTTTAAAAACTTGAAAACATATATTTATAAAGAAGAAAAATGAAAGGTTGGAAAAAAAACACACACAAAATTTTTTTTATTTTGTTATTTTTTTCTAAGAAGATGCGTTTCTAGAGTCACTACACTCCATATTCAGCCATCTTCGACTTTAAAAACTTGAAAACATATATTTATAAAGGAGAAAAATGAAAGGTTGGAAAAAAACACACACACAAAATTTTTTTTATTTTGTTATTTTTTTCTAAGAAGATACGTTTCTAGAGTCACTACACTCCATATTCAGCCATCCTCTTCTCAAAAAGTTAGTCATGGTTAGTTCAACATTCCACAATTGTCAACTATTCCCTCCCCCCAACCAGAATAAAATATTATCCTCAATGTTTGAAAGGAAAGAAGTAGAGTTTAGAAGACATCACCTGGGTGCTGCAACACAGAAGAAAATATTTACAAGCGGAAGTTAAATATAATTTATACTTCTTACTGCCACTACTGTTACCATCATTATTTGAACATTCCAACACAATAGCCCTGGGATCTGGCTCTGGTTGATAAGCTTGTAACAGATCAAGTAGCGCATTAGCAGTGTGTGCATAAATAAAGATTTTTTTCACTGAGGAAGGAATGAAATAATTTTTTATTGCATGGTTAAGAAATGCGAGAAAGCCATCATAAAAGTTATTGACATTTAACAAACCAATGAGTTTCTGATGAATGTTCAGATGGGACCAAGATGCTAATGTCATTAGTGCCTCAAGGGTTGTAAGATCGCCTGGAAGGAAAATAAAAGCATCGGCATAATTGAGTATTTCAGTTATTCGTTCTTGCATACCTGAGACGACTAACTCTTCTCCAGTTGGTGAATGAGACAAATAACCTAAAGGTTTTAGGATTTGAGGGATGATGCCTAACACTTGGCTCCTTCTGACAAAAACAGCTTCTGATACCATTTTAGATAACCCTCGGTCACCTCCTCCATACACCAAGTGCAATTTTCTCTCTGCTATTCTTAGACCAAGATCTATGGCTGCTTCCATAAACTCTTTATGTTTACCATAATGAAACCCAGAAAGCACACAAATGTTCTTAAATTGTTTACTGGAAGTAGCTGCCATTGAGATACTGCTCAAAAACAACTTATAAGTGCTCAGTAAAAAAAAATCGTATTTCAAAACCTTGGTGATAGTTGGTTACAACTGTGTATGAGGCATCATGTTAGCGTCAATTAACATATAAAGCACATGGCTCAAAAGTCAAAAAGAAAATAGTAAAAAGAAAAAAAAAGTAAATGAAATTATTAAAAATAATAATGCAAATAGTAAAATAATAGTGAAATAAAAGAACAGAGAGGTAAAAGGATATTTACATATAGTTGTGATTGTGGCTCACATCTTCCTCTGGTTTTACGTCTAGAAACGGCTTGAACTCCCTCTATGGGTCGAGGATAGGCTTCTCATCCAGTTTTCTTACAAACTGGCAAACAGGGTCTTTTATAGTCAGATTCCCGAGACTATAGTTTACACATTCTTTCTGGAATAATGGCCATAACTGGAGTATTGCATTTTAGACATATCCACTGGGATGCGTTTCAAGAGACAAAAGGATATCATCCAATGACTCCTTATTCAAGCCATCCCTAATGAATTGAATCTTATCTTCTCTATTATCAGACAACATTCCTAAAGAACATGATTTTTTATTGCATATCATTCTAGCACATTTATGACAAGCAACAGAAAGTCTTCGAGCTCATCGTTTTCGTGCATAATTTCCTTTACCACAACCAGGCATGTATGCAATAAATTTACGAGGTAACTCACCTGCTAAGCGAACTTTCGCCTTGATTGACCAACGGATGTCAGCAGGGATATTATTCTTCATAAGCAATCGCATGCGTTCGGACCGAGCTTTATAAGTGGTGAGGAAAGCATTCTGAGAAAGTGAAAGAAATCACTTGTGAAGTTTTTCTAAAGTAACCGACTTGATTGTCACAGAGTACCGTTATCCGCCACTTGATCGGGGTTACAAACTTTAAACACACAAAGCAAACTAAAACACACAAACAAGAAAATAAATTAAAACAAACAAAACAAACTAAAATCATCCTCTTATTGAATTTACCTCAAGCTCCAATTGGATGTTGTAGATACCTCTCTCAATTTCTCAGAGTTGGCTTTCCAAATCCTTAACATGGGCTACTAACTCTGGTGGTTGTAGCTGCCAGATACGATGTGTTTTACAAAATCGTATCTGACCTCTGAGATGAGATTGTATACGTCGAAACTGTCTAAGAATGTTTAAAAGGAACTGTCTCATGATTAAAATGATAAGAAAAAAACCTTAACGGTTAAACAAACACACTTAAACAAAAATAATTTCAATTAGCAAAAGAATGATAAAAACTAAAGAAAATAAACAATCAAATCAGTGAAAAGAAAAGTCTCAATTTAAATAGGTGGGTCACTCAATTTATTTCGCTGTCCTCTTCAAGTGGTTGGTATTCTAGATATGGCTTTAATCTTTGACCATTAACTTTGAAAGTAACACCATTTGTTGGATCCTTAATTTCAATTGCCCCACGTGGAAAAACAGTGTGAACAATAAATGGGTCAGACCATTGAGAGCGTAACTTACCTGGGAATAAGTGCAAGCGAGAATTGAATAAAAGTACTTTCTGACCTAGAGTGAAAGATTTTCGCATAATTTGCTTGCCGTAAAAGACTTTCATTCGTTGCTTGTAAATTTTGGCATTCTTGTATGCGTCATTTCGAATTTCTTCAAGTTCTGCCAACTGTAATCTTCTTTCTAAGCCAGCTTGTTGTATGTCAAAATTGAATTTCTTGATGGCGCAGTACGCACGATGCTCGAGTTCCACAGGTAGGTGGCATGCTTTTCCATACACTAACCTGTAGGGTGACATCCCAATCGGAGTCTTAAAAGCTGTTCTATATGCCCATAATGCATCATCAAGCCGCAACGACCAATCTTTTCTGTCAGGCCTTACTGTTTTTTCTAAAATGTGCTTTATTTCTCGATTGAAGATCTTAACTTGGCCACTAGTCAGTGGGTGATATGGGGTCGCCACTTTATGAGTGATGGAATACTTTGTCAAAAATGCTTTGAAAATTTTATTGCAAAAAGGGCACCACCATCACTAATTATTGCTCGAGGGAATCCAAAGTGGGAAATAATATTGCTTTTCAAAAACCCTATTACCACTTTATGATCGTTGGTCCTACACGGAATTGCCTCTACCCATTTTGAAACATAGTCAACAGCAACCAATATGTATTGATGGCTGAAAGATGGGGGAAAAGGTCCCATTAAATCGATACCCCATACGTCAAAAATTTCAACCACTAGAATTGGGTTTAGTGGCATCATATTCCTTCGTGTAATGCTCCCCATTCGTTGACACCTATCACATGAAGAACAAAAGGTATAAGTATCTTGAAATATAGTTGGCCAATAGAAATTACATTGTAAAATTTTAGTAGCTGTTTTCTTAGCACTGAAGTGGCCTCCACAAGCTTGTTCATGACAGAAAAAGAGGATATTTTGAAATTTATTCTCTGGGACATATCATTTAACAATTTGGTCTGCACAGTATTTAAATAGATAAGGATCATCCCAAAAGAAATTCTTTATTTCTGTAAAGAATTTGGCCTTGTCCTGCTTAGTCCAATGCTCTGGAAGTTGACTTGTAACAAGATAATTAACTATATCAGCATACCATGGTACTACTTCCACACTCATTAATTGTTCATTTAGAAACGACTCATTCAAAGGTAAATGTTTTATTGTTGTGTCAAAATTGAGACGGGAAAGATGATCAGCCACAACATTTTCTGTTCCTTTCTTATCTTTGAATTCTAAGTCAAAGGAGCAAAAGTAGCACCCAACGAATTAGTCTAGCTTTTGCATCTTTCTTTGTAAAAAGATATTTAAGAGCAGCATGATCTGTAAATATAATTATTTTACAACCAATGAGATAAGATCGAAATTTTTCTAATGCAAACACAACTACTAGCATTTCTTTTTCAGTAGTTGAATAATTCAACTGTGCATCATTCAATGTCATACTAGCATAGTAAATCACATGGGGAATTGGATCAGCTCTTTATCCTAATACTGCTCCTACTGCATAGTCAGATGCATCACACATAAGCTCAAATAGTAAGTTCCAATTTGGGGGCTGAATGATGGGTGATGATGTCAACAATTGCTTTAGCTTTTCAAATGTCACAAGACATGAATCATCAAAGGCAAAAGGTACATTCTTAGCAAGTAGATTGCATAAGGGTCTAGAAACTTTGCTAAAATCTTTAATGAAATGTCTATAAAAACCAGCATGCCCAAGGAAAGATCTTACTTCTCTGACTGTTTTAGGTGGAGGAAGATTGGAAATGAGATCCACCTTAGCTTTATCAACCTCAATACCTTTGCTTGAAATGATGTGATTGAGAATGATACCTTGTTTAACCATAAAATGGCATTTCTCCCAATTCAAGACTAAATTCTTCTCGATACATCTCTACAGAACTAGTGTTAGATGATGTAAATATTGATCAAACGAATCTCCAAAAACAGAAAAGTCATCCATGAAAACCTCAAGGAATCGTTCAACCATATTAGAAAAAATGCTCAACATGTATTGTTGAAATGTAGCAGGTGTATTACATAATCCAAATGGCATTCTCCTATATGCAAAAGTGCCAAAAGGACAAGTGAAGGTAGTCTTCTCTTGATCTTTTGGTGCTATGAAAATCTAATTATATCTTGAATAGCCATCTAGAAAGAAATAAAACTCATGACATGCTAATCTATCAAGTATTTGATCGATAAATGGTAAAGGAAAATGGTCTTTACGTGTGACAGAATTCAACTTTCTATAATCAATGCATACACGTCATCCTGTAGTTACTCTAGTGGGTACTAATTCATTATTAGCATTGATAACTACTGTAACTCCTGACTTTTTAGGAACAACTTGCACAGGACTGACCCATGAACTATCAGAAATAGGGTAAATGATACCTGCATCTAATAGCTTAAGGACTTCAGTGCGAACAACCTCTTTCATGTTAGGATTTAACCGACGTTGCATTTCCCTGGTAGGTTTAGCATTTTCATCAAGGTGAATGTAATGCATGCAATCCACTGGGTTTATACTTTTTATATCTGCTATGGTCCATCCTAATGCTCTTTTATGCTCTTTTAAAATATCCAACAACTTACCTTTTTGTTCGTCATTGAGAGAGGAAGAGATGATTACTGGCAAAGTGCTTTCTTTTCCCAGGAATGCGTATTCTAAAGTGTTGGGTAATGGCTTGAGCTCGAGTTTTGGTGGTGATTCTGATAATGAGATGAGTTTCTTTTCTGATGGCACTAGTTGTTCAACTCCTGACTTCCATTTATTAGTGTCCATGAATGGTGTTGAGTCAAGTAGGGCGTTGACTTCATCGATTGATCTGTCAATATCAAAATTCAAACCAAAGTGAGTTAAACAAGTTTGCAAAGGGTCATCACTAAGGTTTGAAAGAAAATTGTTATCAACTAGTGTTTCTATTAAATCCATATCAAGAATTCCATCATCTGCACTGTGAGGTTGTTTGGCAATGTTAAAGATATTGAGTTCCATGGTCATATTGCCAAAAGACAATTGCATATTTTCGGTTCTGCATTGAATATGTGCATCGGCAGTTGCCAAGAAAGGTCGGCCCAGAATAATGGGAATGTGCTTTTTTTAATCCTGCACTAGTTGAGTGTCAATTACAATGAAATCAACAGGAAAATAAAACTTGTTTACCTGGATAAGCACGTCCTCCACAATACCACGAGGTATTTTTATGGACCGACCTACAAGCTGAAACACCACTAGAGTTGGATGTAATTTGCCCAGTCTAAGTTTCACAAATATAGAGTAAGGTAACAGATTTACACTAGCTCCTAAATCCAACAAAGCATTCTCAATTGTGTGGTTTCCTATACTACAGGAGATAGTGGGAGAGCCTAGATCTTTGCATTTTAGAGGCATTTTATGTTGGAGTATAGAACTAATATTTTCTGTTAAAAAGGCCTTTTTCTGAACATGAATATTTCTCTTTTTAGTACAAAGGTCTTTAAGAAACTTGGCATATGATGGCACTTGTTTTATGCCTTCAAGTAAAGGGATGTTAACACTTACCTGTTTGAAGATTTCAAAAATCTCGCCTGTGGATTTTCCCTTCTTCTCTTTAGCTAACCTCTGAGGAAATGGAGCTTTAGGAACATATTTTCGTGGGTTGGTTACCTCTTTCTCCTCTGATGATGATTCCTCAGTGTTCACAGGTACAATCTGAGTTGATTTTGGCATCTCCACTTTGTTGTCGACTTCTTTTCCTTTTCGCAAGGTCATCACTGCTTTGACTTCTCTATGCTGCTTTGGTAAACTAGAACTTGCTTCATTTACTGTTTTAGGGTTAGGCACGGTTGACTTGGAAATTTGCCTTTTTTAACGATCATGGCCAAAGTTTGAACTGAAAAGGCAAGTTGTCTTACCATTTTCTCAAGGCTCGAAACAGATTGAGCTTATGAGTTGAAACTCGCTCTCATCTCTTTTCGTAATTCATCAATGGTGCGGTTCTACTGCTCGATCTTAGAGTTAGTAAGATTTCTGACATTTTGGAATGTCTACTCCCATGGTTTGGGTTGAGAATGGTTTGGATTCTGATTGTATGGTCTAAATGGTGGTTGAGAGGCTTGAGACATTTGAGGAACTAATTGCATTGGTGGAGGTGGAACTGATGGTCCATTTTGTTGGAATCCTTGAAACCATGAAAAATTAGAGTGATCTCTCCATCCAGGGTTATATGTGTTGGAGTAAGGGTTGTAGTTTGATGGTTTTCTCATGACACCTATGGCATTGGCTTGATCTGAATATGAGTCATGGTCATGTGGCTCTGTTGATTTAGTGGTTGTCAAAGATGCTATTTGTCGAGCAAGGCCTTCGACCATCTCATTGACTTCTTTAATTCCTGAGCTTGACTCGCCAATGTTAACCTCATTCACTCCTTTAATTCTCCTGGTATTTCTGAGTGATCGACTTCATTGTTGAGAATTATCCGATTGCCATTTGAAAAATTCCCAAATCTCTAATGCGCTTTTAGACATTAACTCTCCTCTACTGGTTGCCATTAGCCATTCTTGCATATGTGGCAATAATCCCTCCAAAAAATATTGGCATTGGTGCCATTTCTCGTACCCATGATGTGGACACTTCAAGAGTAGCCCATTAAATCGCTCCCATGGTTCAAAAAATTGCTCGTCATCTCTTTGAGTAAACTCTAAAATTTCCCTGCGAATAGCATTGGTTTTATGAACTGGGAAATATTTATTTAAAAATTTAGTTACCATTTGTTCCCATGATGTAATGCTATTAGCAGACATTGTATTAAACCATAAACGAGCTCTATCTTTTAATGAAAATGGGAATAATCTAAGTTTAACATCATCATCTGAAAAATTCTCATATTTAAAAGTTTGACAAATAGCATGAAAATCATTCAGATGGCCTCTCTTGTGGTTCTGGTTGCTGATTTTGTAAATCCATTTTAAATTTCTCTTGAAAAACAGTGTGTTTGTGCGTGCGAAGTGTTTTTTCTAATTCAAGATCTAAAAGTTCAAGATTAGGTGATAATGACCTTCGACCATGCATGCAAAGAATAAAATAAATGAAAATAAAATAAATAAAAATAAAGATGAGAGAGAAATTACGATACTAACCTTGTGACGTTGTTACAATGAAAATATACTCAATAGCTATAGTAAAAAGAAATTACGTGAAATAAATATTAACTAAAATAAATAACAAAGAAAGATAAGAGGATAAATTAAAAAAATTATAAAGAAAAATAATATGGAAATTAAATTATACAAATTTAAAGAAGAGAGAAAGAAATAAAATTCTAATATAATTTTTTTTAAAGAAAAAAATAAATTACAAAAAATAAATATTAAGGAAAAAAAAACTAATTCTACAAATTAAAATACTTACCTCCCCGGCAACAGCGCCAAAAACTTGTTGTGCAAATTTTATTGAACTCGCAAGCACACGAATCTATTGCAAAATAGATTAATGGTGACGAGTCTCGATCCCACGAGAAGGTTGATTTTAATTATGTGCAAAATTAATTTTCTTTTAATGGGAACAATTAAATTATGGTAACTTTATCCTAAATTGTGAATTAAAATAGCGAGAATAATTAAGAATGAAACTGTTATAATAAAGCACTTGGGTATCCGGATTTGCATCAACATGCTCCATGGGCTAAATATTCCATATTAATACCAATTAAATAATAAGGGGGGATTCCACACCTCATGAACCACTCTCCAATAAGTATGATGCCAAGGGTTTATTGTGTCAAATAATAATAACCTGTACTAGGGTACTGGTTTAATCAGGGCTGTATCTAGACAAGACTATTATTATTTATCGACGAAAAGTCAAAACAACCACAAATATTAGAGGGGAAGAGAAAGTAAATTTACCAAATTAAGCCTATGGGACATGTTGAGACTTCACCTTCAACCCAAGCTCAAAAAAAAATTAGCTATTTATATTTTAACTAAGGATAAAAAAGAAAATTTTATTAAAATACAAAGAAACTATAAGAAGGAGAAGGAATTTCATAAATTTAAGCTTAAAAATGAATTCAGGGGTCTCAAATTAAGGGGGGAGAGCCCCCTTTTTATAGATATATTGAGTGAATCATGACCATCGGATTAAAAACAGTTCGGATGCTCAGGATTGCGCCACGTCATCAGTCAACTGTCAACATTTGCACAGTAACGCCGTCTGAATAGTAAATAATCCCATGTATGCGCATGTATTGTACACACGATTTTTGCTTCACTAAGATGCTGCCATGTCATCGATCTACAATACATAAGAATTTTAGCCCAATAAGATCGTGACACATCATCGGTCGATGCCACATCATCGGTCCATATATATGAGCAGTACCGTGAACAGTACCGTACGTATGAACAGTACTATATATGTGAACAGTGACTTTTTTCCTTTAATGCTTCTCTTAAGGTTTTCGACCGCCCTGAGTCCAAATATGACGTCCGTTTTGCTGTCTGATCACTCGTTCATTGTGAAATGATCGTAATGCCCCTAAAATAAATAATTATAATAAAACATATATAATTAAATAATAAAATACTTAAATAAATAAAAGTAGCAATGTTAGTGAGACTTAAAGTGTAAAATGATGATTTTTTCCTTTATAAATATACATTTTCTAACACTCAACACACACCTTAATAAACAAGATCACAACTATTAAAGAATAAATTACTGAAATATAAAATATTTTAGAGAAAGATGAAGAAATTTTGAAACTTGTCAACTAAAACCTATGTCTAGAGTTTCAAAATCAACCTTAACTAGCTTAGAGTTTACTTACAAATGTCTTAGATGGTCAAAATTAATTTCATTAAAGCAAACTAATAAAAATAAGAGAACTGAGATTTTATTGATTGAAATTTGACTATGGTGAAATGTTCCTTTCTGAAAAAAGAAAAAAAAAACTTCTCTTCCTTTTCTTGTGTTTTTCTCTCTTATTCAATTAATTCTCAATGCCAAAGCTTCCTTCTTTCTAAATTTAAAAGTGCATGTAGCCTTAAACATTGTTGGACTTAGTAAAATTTCCTTTAGCTCTTTCTTTCCTAATAGAAGTACATAATCCAACTAAAAAAAGAAGTCCATATGGTGTAATAGCTTAAAAATCTCTCTCTTTTTGTCAAAAAAATATTAAAACCCAAATAGGAATTTTGCCAGCCTTTCAACAATTAATTTGGGTCAAATTTGATTGTCAATCTTAACATAAGTCTAATATAGCCAAAGAATATGAATGAAGCCTAAAAATTTATCCAAAAACCAATTAGAATCCATATAATTATATTTTCATTATTTTTCATGCCAATTTCTTCCTTTATTTTTTGCCTCTAAAACTCCTACAAAATATCAGACTGATAAAGATTCAAGAAATTCAAGAAAATAATAAAGAAGTATAAAGAAATTAATAGAAATAGATGTAAAATTAAACACATATGATATAGGAGATATAGAGTTTTAAAGAGAGAAATAGAGAAATTTCAGCCTACAAGATAGAAAATGGTATTGGAAAGACTAAAAGTATGTGCATTTAAGAGAAGAGATAGAAATGAACATTTAAACCCCAAACATAAGTCTATTGGGCCATGAGTGTTTTAGTGATTTTGGATAACAAACATACGACATTAAAGTGAGATTTCATTCTATCTATAACTGTATCATTAGTGGAATCTTCAAGACACTTTGATATTTTCCCTTAATTTGTTGCGACAATTTCTTGTAAAATTGATTTAATTTAGGTTGAATAGAAAAGTAAAATAATCATTAATTTTATTTTAAACATTTTGTGATTTTAAGTCCCTTGATAAAAATAAATACTTTAATTTTCATTGGACTTAGATCAAAACATTTGGGTTATAGTTAATAGATTGGCGGTGGTGAAAAGTTTTGAAAACTTTGATTAAATAAATTTATCTTTATTTAAATATAAACTATAATAAATTTATTTTATTTATGTATAAACTATAATAAATTTATTGAATAATTTTTGAGGTAAACGATTAATGTTCTATTTGTGAAAATTCAAAATTAACAGTTTCATTTTATTAGAAAAATTAAGCAAAAGACTGAATTTGAATGAATTGGATTAAACATAAAAAAACTCAAATTTAATTAATTTTATAATAATTATCGAGCTTATTAAAAATCACAAGATTAAATCATTTTGTCTTTATTAATTTTCTTATAATCTTAATCTTTTTCTATTTTGCGTTAGTTATAATTTTAAACACTTGGGGTGATTGTAATTATTATTCTATTTAAGTTTGACTTGGATAAAATCCCAACGATTGGCATACTTATAATTAACGAAAACTTGTTTGTGTTTGCATTCTCTTCCTTACTCATTTATTTTACAAGCATTATCTAATTTTTATATTCTTTGTAAAAACTTAATTATAAGTTATTAAACTTTGTAAAATAATCTTTAATAACTAGCAATTCACCCCCTCTTTCTTGGGATTAAAAATTTTAGTGATTTTGGCCCCTTGGAGATTCATTCTATCTATAAATGTATCATTAGTGGACCTCTTTGATATTTTTCCTAGATTGGTTATAGGTTGAATAGAAAAGTAAATATCATTCACTTTCTTTTAAACATATGTCCCTTGATTACTACTTACATATAGGAGATCACTAAATAGTTAATATGCAGTGGTACCTGACAAGATTAAATAAATTTGTCTTTATTTAGATATAAACTATAATAAATTTATTTTATTTATGTATAAACTATAATAAATTTATTGAATAATTTGTCTTACTAATGTATGAATTTATTGATGTAGTACAACTATAATGAATTGGATCACATATGAAATTTAATTAATTTTATAATAATTATCAGACTTATTAAATCTCATAGGCATTAATTTACTATAATCTTAATCTTGAGTTAGTTATAATTTTATGATTGTAATTATTATTCTATTTAAGTTACCATAATGGGTACGATACATACTTATAATTAAGAGTACCCAGTATCTTAGTAGAAGTAATTATAAGTATTAAACTTATAGATTAAAAATATAGGATTTGTATACTTAATCAATTAAATCTTTTTAAAGTGTTTGGAATTTAATATATTAAAAATAATCATTAGAGAAAATTAGTAAGTATCAAGAAATAAAATGTAATTAAATTGATTGGACAGTTGAGATATCAATTTAATTAACAATATAATCTCATTTAATTTACTATACCATTACTATACTTAAAAATAAGAAATTATGGAGATATTTTAATCTTATACTAGAGTAAAGTTGGAAAAATGATTAGCTAAATTACGCAATTATAAAATGTTTCAAATAATTCCCGGGTAGCTCCCATGTAAGTTATATTAGTTGATAAACCTAATTATAAAATCTGTAAAAACCCTATGTGTTATATTTATGTGTAAACAGGGCCTTACTTTATTTAACAAAATGGGCCTTAAAGTCATTACATATTATCTCTACTTTTATGTAAGTGGAGAGATAATAATATTAACTTAAAAATATTTAGTATTTTGAATTATTAAAAGAAAAAGATAACACATATTAGGGTTTTACATAGGTATATTATATAAGTGTATTTTTTTTCTCAAAAAAGAAAAAGAGACAGCTTTTGAGAAAATACTAGGAAAAAGAAGACAGTAGCTTTTGGGAATGGTGAAACAAACGTCCATACGTTCAGTGTAGATCAATCTTGAGTCATAATCTGGAAGATCATTTGGTGAGAAAATTAATTTTATTATATCGTTCATTCTCTCAAATATTAAAGTATGTTTTCTTGATTACAAATTTCTTATATATTGTATCAGATCAGTCCTAAAAGTTTTATAAGAAAAATTTTAATTTTTCACTAACAATTACTATCAGAGCTATCTCATATTAATATATAAGAATATCATATGAAATCAATCTTGATATTTATGTATAAGAGTGGCACAATTTTATTTAGATGTATATTATTTATTTAATATATAAATAAAGCATATTAATGGTTTATCTTAATTCATGGTTAGATTCTTTTCTATATTTTTTTTTTGAATATATAGTAAGAGGGGTAGTTTTTTATCATCATATTTCTCTCTTGATTTAATTTACTGTAATAAAAATTTTGTAAGCAAAAATTGGCCAAGCAAATTTGTAAATTATTGCAATGTATTATCAAGATCCAAGAAGGTCGATCACATAAACAGGCTAGAAATTTCGGTAGTAAACCACCAATCACGCACTTGTTGTAAGCATCATACAGCACGTGTTGCAGAGGCAACAGGCAGTGCGTGCAGCATGTACAGAACGCAACGAGCACTGCAAGTGCAGCACACAGCAAGTGCTATAGGTGCTGCACGCAGCGAGAGCTGCAGGTGCAGCAAGTCGCCCGTGCAGCGTGCAACGCGCAAGGGACAGTTGCTTCTGTGTAAGTCGAGGGTGGTTGTAGCTTTCCGACATGGCGGTGACGGTAAGCTCGACGTTCAAAAATGATGTAAATAGTAAACAGCAGCTGGTTGTTGATGGTGGCGACTGGGGAAAAAGAAGAAGAAAAGTCTGAATTTTAGGGTTTTGAGTGGTTTTTATCATTTAAGTCCTTAAGGTTCTGAATTTTGCTTTTTAGGTAGATAAGTTTAAATTTTATGTATTTAAGTTTAAAAACAGTTTTGGACTTAATGAATCCTAATTTTAAGTCCAATTGAAATTGGGTTTAATGGATTAAAATGCAAATATAAAATTTTAATGCATTAAATTTATTTTTGGTCTAAAATTTTTATTTTAATAAAAAAATTAAAATATTTTTATTATTTAATTTCATTGAAAATTAAAATTGGACCACTAATAAATTTAAAAACTCAATTTACCCTAGTCCATCAATAAAGACAAGCCCATGAAAGATGAATATTGACAAGAAACTCAATGAAAATTAGGTTTAGGATTAATTAATTTTTATTTTATTTTAGAAAAGTCATGAATTAAGATTATTTAATTATTTTTCTATATGTTATGTTTTAGATGATAACATGGTATGATAACATATTATATAGAATATATAGTGCCACTTTATTCATAATAATATATGTAATTCATAAATTATGAATATTATTATATTGTTTGTAATTTGCAAATGCTTAATAATATTGGATATTATCTAGTTAATATTATAGGGAGCATGTAATTAATAATATATAATTAATGTATATTTAAAAAAAGAAAAAAGGAAAAACTAATTTTAAAATATTGAGTGGGAGAGAGAAAATTTAAGATAATTTTTTCTACAGGCGCCATTGTTATTTCAATAATAAAATTATATATATACCTCAACTTCATGATACAGTGATACTCCCTTCGAAAGATATATATATTAAATATTTTATTTGATAAACTTCTTTAAAGATAAAATTGAAATATTGTTCAATCGATTACTCATCCTAACGATGATTGTTAATATGAAAAATACATAGATTGAAACAATGGTTATACACTTAATTAAAATTTGTTTTAACCTTCCCAACGAAACTTTGTTAACAAATTTAGACCCAAAAAGATAACGATAGTTATTTATCATGTCTCTAGATAAAAGTAAATAATTTAATGGATAATTTGGTCTCGTAAGTGTAGACATGACTTCCTTAATGGATAGCTTATCAAAACGGTACTAGATTATCGTTACAATAAATTAAAATGCTTTTATGATTTTTTACATTTTTGTCATTTATTGTAAATATTTTATCAAATTATTTATGCATAGATGTTTTATTTTTCAAAAAATATCTTCTCCAAGTCTACTTACTATTATTTTAAATCAAAACAAACTTACTGGAGAGAACTATATAGATTGAAAAATAAATCTATTCATTATCCTAACTGCTAAATATTATAAATATATTTTAACCCAATCATGCCCTCCAGTTCCAGTAGAAGATACTCATAAAAATCAGAAGAGGCTTTATGAGTAATGGCAAAAGGCCAATGAAATGGCAAAATGTTACATTTTAGTTTCGATTTCTAATATTCTGCAGACCAAACATTAGACTTAGAGACTGTCACTGAGATAATGAATATTCTCTAAAAAATGTTCGAGTAAAGTACTCGCTTTATGAGACAAGCAACGCTAAAAGGTATTATAGGGAAAGGCACAAGAGTTTGTGATCTGTCCTTAAAATGATGGACTACTTGAATAAGGTTGAGATTCAAGGTACACAAATCGATGATAACTCAAAGATTGATATGGTACTAGAATCTGCCAAAAACATTCAAGAAGTTTAAAGTCAACTATAATTTGAGCAAAAGAAATAAGACCTTAACTGAATTCATGAACGAACTTATTCTGCTGAAGATATCTATCGTGTTGAGAAATCTCTAAGAAGCATAAATATGGCTGAAAAAAATTCTTCTTCTAGACCTAAGTTGAAAGGCTAGGGTAAGAAGAAAGCTAGAAAAAAGAAACTGTCTACCAAACAAGATGGCAAGCCAAAGGGCAAATACTTTAATTGTGGACAGAAAGGTCACTGAAAAAAAAAATTATCCTAAGATTGTAATATCAGGTATGGGAAAACGTTTTGTAATGAAGGCTTGTTTAGTTTAAAATCCTAATAACACTTGGGTGTTAGATTCAGGAGTAGCTAATTATATTTGTAATTCACTTTATTGATTTCAAAAAACTAGAAAACTAAGTGAAGGAAGCGTTAAGTTATAGTTAAGGACAGGACAGTTCGTGTCAATAGTAAAGACTGAATTTGTTTTATTATCTTTTAATAATGAGACTTTAGTTTTGAATAATTATCTTTACGTTCCAAACATTAAGAGGAATTTAATTTCAGTGGCTTGTTTGTCAAAGCAAGGGTACACTGTAAATTTTGGAATCTCTATTTTTATTTTTTATAATAAGAGACTCATATGTTTTGGTACATTGAGAGATAATTTATATTATTTAAGTCTTCTTATCCATTCTATACATGACACAATAATTAATAATGATTTGCATACACATTTGTCTAAGAAAAGAAATATTTCTTTCAACTAATGTTATCTCTGGCATTTGTGCTTGGATCACATAAACTAAAATAGGATACAGAGAATAATTAAAGATGAGCTCTTAGATCCATTGAAAAATAAATTATTGTCATTCTGTGAATCCTGTTTAGAAGGCAAAATGACCAAAAGGCCATTCTCGGCTAAAGGAGTGCATGCCAAAACAGGGTCTTTTATAGTCAGATTCCCAAAACTATAGTTTGCACATTCTTTCTGGAATAATGGCCATAACTGGAGTATTGCATGTTGGACGTATCCACTGGGATGCGTTTCAAGAGACAAAAGGATATCATCCAATGACTCCTTATTCAAGCCATCCATAATGAATTGAATCTTATCTTCTCTGTTATCAGACACCATTCCTAAAGAACATGATTTTTTATTGCATATCATTCTGGCACATTTATGATAAGTAACAGAAAGTCTTCGAGCTAGTCGTTTTCTCGCATAATTTCCTTTACCACAACCAGGCATGTATGCAATAAATTTGGGAGGTAACTATTGAGTGTTAGAAAGTGTATATTTATAAAGGAGAAAATCGTCATTTTACACTTTAAATCTCACTAACATTGCTACTTTTATTTATTTAAGTATTTTGTTATTTAATTATATATGTTTTATTATAATTGTGTATTTTATGTATTTTAGGGGTATCATAATCGTTTCACAATAAACGATTGATCAGACAGCAAAATGAACGTCATATTTGGACTCAGGACGGTCGAAAACCTTAAGAAGAACATTAAAGGAAAAAGCATTGTTCACATATACGGTACTGTTCACACGTATGGTACTGTTCACGGTACTGTTCACGATACTGTTCATGTATACGGACCGATGATGTGGCAACTACCTATGACGTGGCAGTATCTAATTGGAAGAATTATGTGGATTGACTGCTTACGTGGCATTGACCGATGATGTGTCACGATTTTATTGGACTTAATTTCTTATGTACTGTAGATCGATGACGTGCAGCATCTCAGTAGAGCAAAAATCGTGTGTGCAGTACATCCGCTTACATGGGATTATTTACTATTTAGGCGACATTACTGTATAAATGTTGACTGTTGACTGTTGACTGTTGACTGATGACGTGGCGCAATCCTAAGCATCCGAATTATTTTTAATCCGATGGTCACGATTCACTCAATGTATCTATAAAAAGAGGGCTCTCCCCCCCTAATTTGATAACCCTGAATTCATTTCTAAACTTAGATTTCTAAAATTCCTTCTCTTTCTTGTAGTTTCTTTGTATTTTAATAAAATTTCCTTTTTTATCCTTAGTTAAAATATGAGTGACTAATTTCTTTTGAGCTTGGGTTGAAGGTGAAGTCTCAACATGTTCCGTGGGCTTAATTTGGTAAATTTACTTTCTCTTCCCCTCTAATATTTGTGGTTTTTTTGACTTTTCGTCGATAAATAATAATAGTCTTGTCTAGTTCTGACCCCCTTTCGTTAAACCTAAGACCCTAGTACAAGGTTATTATTATTTGGCACGATAAGCCCTTGGCACCATACTTATTGGAGAGTGGTTCATGAGGTGTGGAATCCCCCCTTATGATTTAATTGGTATTAATATGGAATATTTAGCCCATGGAGCATGTTGATGTGGATCCGGATACCCAAGTGCCTTATTATAACAGTTACATTTTCAATTATTCCCGCCATTTTAATTCACAATTTAGAATAAAATTACCATAATTTAATTGTTTCCATTAAAATAAAATTAATTCGGCATATAATTAAAATCAACCTCCTCGTGGGATCGACACTCGTCACCATTAATCTATTCTACAATAGATTCGTGCGCTTGCGAGTTCATTACAATTTGCACAACAGTAACTCACCTGCTAAGCGAACTTTTGCCTCGATTAACCAACGGATGTCAGCAGGGATGTTATTCTTCATAAGCAATCGCATGCGTTCGGACCGGGCTTTATAAATTAAAAGTAGGGCATTCTGAGGAAGCGAAGGGAATCGTTTGTGAAGCTTTTCTAAAATCTCATTTCTGTCCATACCTTCGTCTCAGAATATCAATTATTGTGGGAAAACTGAAGTAACCGACTTGATTGTCACGGAGTACCGTTATCCACCACTTGACCAGGGTTACAGACTTTAAACACACAAAGCAAACTAAAACACACAAACAAGAAAATAAATTAAAACACACAAAACAAACTAAAATCGTCCTCTTATTGAATTTACCTCAAGCTCCAATTGGATGTTGTAGATGCCTCTCTCAATTTCTCAGAGTTGGCTTTCTAAATCCTCAACATGGGCTACTAACTCTGGTGGTTGTAGCTGCCAGATACGATGTGTTTTACAAAATCGTATCAGACCTCTGAAATGAGATTGAATACGTCGAAACTGTCTAAGAATGCTGAAGAGATACTTTTTAGTTGACATATTCATGAGGAAAATGATAAAAAATAAAAGCTTAAAAGTTAAACAGACACACTTTCACAAACATAATTAAAAATAGAAAAGAAAACTTTAAATCACTGAAAGGAAACGAAAAGAAAAAATGTCAGGTCACTTCAATGTTTTGTGCTATTTTTCCACATGGTTGGTATTCGTGATATGACTTTACTTTTCTGACCATTAACTTTAAAAATTACACCGTTCCTTGGATTCTTAAATTTAATGGCTCTATGTGGAAAAATAGTATGATCAGTAGATGGATCAGACCATTGAGAGTGTAACTTACTTGGAGAAATGTGCCCTTGAGAATTGAACAAAAATACTTTCTGACCTGGTGTGAAAGATTTTCTAATGCTCCGCTTGTCACGGAGGATTTTCATCGCTTTCTGTAGTCCTTAGCATTTTTGTCGTTACGAATCTCCTCTGGTTTTGCCAGTTGTATCCTCCTTTTTGAACAAAAAATGGGGTCAATGATGTGTGTGTTCTTTTGTTTGTAATCAGGAGAGGATGAGATGATTTCTGACAATATTTTTTCTTCTTCCAAGAATGTAGAATTCAAAGGGTCGAGTGAAGATTTGAGCTCAATTCCTGGTGGTAATTCTGATGATGAGATGAGATTTTCTTTCAATGGTGCCAATTGCTCTATCTTTATCTTCCACTTATCAATGTCCATGTATGGCGATGAATCCAATAAGGCATTAACCTCATCAATCGACCTGTCAATATTAAAATTCAAACCAAAGTGAGTTAAACATGTTAGTAAAAAGTCATCACTAAGGTTTAAAGGAGATGTATGATCAACCAATTCATCAATTAAATCCACATCTACAATTTCATCATCTGTACTGTGAGGTTGTTTGGTAATGTTGAAAATATTTAGTTCATAGTCATATTGCTAAATGACAACTGCATATTTCTAGTCCTGCATTGAATGTGAGCATCAGCAGTTGCCAAAAATGGACGACCCAAGATAATGGGGATATGCTTTCTTGAATCCTACACTGGTTGAGTGTCAATTACAATGAAATCAACAGGAAAATAAAACTTATCTACCTGGATAAGCACATCCTCCACAATACCACGTGGTATTTTTGTGGATCGATCTGCAAGCTGTAACACCACTAGAGTTGGATGTAATTCACCCAGTCCAAGTTTCACAAATACAGAGTAAGGCAACAGATTTACACTAGCTCCTAAATCCAACAAAGCATTCTTAATTGTGTGGTTTCCTATACTACATGAGATAGTGAGGGAGCCTGGATCTTTGCATTTTAGAGGCATTTTATGTTAGAGTATAGAACTAATATTTTCTGTTAGAAAGGCCTTTTTCTGAACATGAATATTTCTCTTTTTAGTACAAAGGTCTTTAAGAAACTTGGCATATGATGGCACTTGTTTTATAGCTTCAAGTAAAGGGATGTTAACACTTACCTGTTTGAAGATTTCAAGAATCTCACCTGTGGATTTTCCTTTCTTCCCTTTAGCTAACCTCTGAGGAAATAGAGCTTTAGGAACATATTCTCGTGGGTTGGTTTCCTCTTTCTCCTTTGATGATGATTCCTCAGTTTTCACAGGTACAATCTGGGTTGATTTTGGCATCTCTACATTGTTGTCGACTTCTTTTCCTTTTCACAAGGTCATCACTGCTTTAACCTCTCCATGCTGCTGTGGTGAACTGGTACTTATCTCATGCACTCCTTTAGGGTTTGGCACTGGTTGACTTGGGAATTTGCCTTTCTCAACGGTCATGGCCAAAGTTTAAACTGAAGAGGCAAGTTGTCCTACCATTTTCTCAAGGTTAGAAATTGATTGAGCTTGTGAGTTGAAACTCGCTCTCATCTCATTTCGTAATTCATCAATGGTGCGGTTCTGCTGCTCGATCTTGGAGTTAGTAAGATTTCTGACATTTTGGGATATCTCCTCCCATGGTTTGGGTTGAGAATGGTTTGGATTCTGATTGTATGGTCTAAATGGTGGTTGAGAGGCTTGAGACATTTGAGGAACTGGTTGCATTGGTGGAGGTGGAATTGGTTGTCCATTTTGTTGGAATCCTTGAGACCATGAAAAATTGGGGTGGTCTCTCCATCCAGGGTTATATGTGTTGGAGTAAGTATTGTAGTTTGGTGGTTTTCTCATGATACCTATGGCATTGGCTTGATCTGAATATGAGTCATGGTCATGTGGCTCTGTTGATTTAGCGGTTGTCAAAGATGCTATTTGTCGAGTAAGGCCTTCGACCATCTCTTTGACTTCTTTAATTCCTGAGCTTGACTTGCCAATGTTAACCTCATTCACTCCCTTAATTCTCCTAGTATTTCTGAGTGATCGACTCCGTTGTTGAGAATTATCCGATTGCCGTTGGAAAAATTTCCAAATCTCTTATGCGCTTTTGGACATTAACTCTCCTCCACTGGTTGCCATTAGTCATTCTTGCATATGTGGCAATAATCCCTCAAAAAAGTATTGGCATTGGTGCCATTTCTCGTACCCATGATGTGGACACTTCAAGAGTAGCCCATTAAATCGCTCCCATGCTTCGAAAAACTGCTCGTCGTCTCTTTGGGTAAACTCTGAAATTTCCCTGCGAATAGCATTGGTTTTATGAACTGGGAAATATTTATTTAAAAATTTAGTTACCATTTGTTCCCATGATGTAATGCTATTAGCAGACATTGTATTAAATCATGAATGAGCTCTATCTTTTAATGAAAATAGGAATAATCTAAGTTTAACATCATCATCTGAAAAATTCTCATATTTAAAAGTTTGACAAATAGCATAAAAATCATTCAGATGATTATATGGGTCCTCATTTTCTAGGCCATAGAATGTGGGGAGACAGTTTAGCACACTAGGTTTTAATTCAAAGCTCCTAGCAGCTACATGATGTGCTCAAATTAGCTAAAGGACTAAAATAATCCTTAAATGGCCTCTCTTATGGTTCTGGTTGCTGATGTTGCAAATCCATTTCAAATTTCTTTTTAAAGACAGTGTGTTTGTGCGTGCGAAGTGTTTTTTTACAAATCAAGGTTTAAAGGTTCAAGATTAGGTGATAATGACCTTCGACCATGCATGCAAATAATAAAATAAATGAAAATAAAACAAAAAAAATAAAGAGGAGAGATATTATAATACTAACCTTGTAACGTTGTTATAACCTTACTATGAACATACACTCAAGTGCTAAAAAGAAAATACAAGAAATAGATTAACTAAAAATAAATAAGAAGATAAATTATAATGAAAAATAAAAAATTAAATTACAGAAAATAAAGAAGAGAAAAAGAAACAAAATTAAATTACAGGAAAAAAAATTACTTAAAAAAATTTAATTCTATGTAATAATAAATTAACAGAATAAATAAAAATTACAAAAAAAATAACTCAGAAATTAAATTATAGAAATTTAAAGAAATTACAAAGAAATTAAATTATTGAAATTTAAAGAAATTTAAATTACCAAAATTAAATTACAGATTCACTTTTTTTTTAATTTTTTAATTTTTTTTATAATTTTTAAGGAAAGCAAAAAAATTACTTAAAAAAAACTAATTCTATGAATTAATTCTAAGAATAAATTAAAATAAATTACAAGATAAACAAAACAAATTACAAAGAAAAGTAAAGTAAAAATTAAAGTACAGAAATTTAAAGAAATCACAAAATAAAATTAAATTACAAAAATTTAAATTAAAAAAATTAAATTGTAAAAATTTAAATTACAAAAATTAAATTATAGAATTATTATTTTTAAAAAAAATACAAGAAAACAAAAAAAATTAATTCAACAAATTAAAATAACTTACCTCCCCGGCAACGGCGCCAAAAACTTGTTGTGCAAATTTTATTGAACTCGCAAGCGCACGAATCTATTGTAGAATAGATTAATGGTGACGAGTGTCGATCCCACGAGGAGGTTGATTTTAATTATGTGCTTAAATTAATTTTCATTTAAAGGAAACAATTAAATTATGGTTATTTTATCCTAAATTCTGAATTAAAATGGCGGGAATAATTAAAATCAGAATCGTTATAATAAAGACTGACAGGTATTCGGATCCGCATTAACATGCTCCATGGGCTAAATATTCCATATTAATATCAATTAAATCATAAGGGGATTCCACACCTCACGAACCACTCTCCATAAGTATGGTGCTTAGGGGTTTTATCGTCTTAAATAATAATAACTCAGACAGGTCTTCTTGGGTTTAACCAGAGTTGTATCTAGATAAGACTATTATTATTTGTCGACGAAAAGTCAAAACAACCACAAATATTAGAGGGGAAGAGAAAGTAAATTTACCAAATTAAGCCCATGGAACATATTGAGACTTCACCTTCAACCCAAGCTCAAAAAGAAATTAGCTACTCATATTTTAATTAAGGATAAAAAAAGAAATTTTATTAAAATACAAAGAAATTACAAGAAGAAGAAGGAATTTTAGAAATTTAAGCTTAAAAATGAATTCAGGGGTATCAAATTAGGGGGGGAGAGCTCTCTTTTTATAAATACATTGAGTGAATCGTGACCATCGGATTAAAAACAATTCGGATGCTCAGGATTGCGCCACGTCATCAGTCAACAGTCAACAGTCAACATTTGTACAGTAACGCCGCCTGAATAGTAAATAATCCCATGTAAGCGCATGTACTGTACACACGATTTTTGCTCCACTAAGATGCTGCCACGTCATCGATCTACAGTACATAAGAAATTTAGTCCAATAAGATCGTGACACATCATCGGTCAACGCCACGTCATCGGTCAACGCCATATAATTTGTCCAATTACATACTGCCACGTCATAGGTAGTTGCCACATCATCGGTCCGTATACATGAACAGTATCGTGAACAGTATCGTGAACAGTACCATGAACAGTACCGTATGTGTGAACAATGACTTTTTTCCTTTAAAGCTCCTCTTAAGGTTTTCGACCGTCCTGAGTCCAAATATGATGTCCGTTTTGCTGTCTGATCACTCGTTCATTGTGAAACGATCGTAATGCTCCTAAAATACATAAAATACATAATTATAATAAAATACATATAATTAAATAATAAAATACTTAAATAAATAAAAGTAGCAATGTTAGTGAGATTTAAAGTGTAAAATGACGATTTTCTCCTTTATAAATATACACTTTCTAATACTCCACACACCACAACAAAATGGGATAGCTAAAAGTAAAAATAAAACTCTTTTGGATATTATGAAATCTATGCTTAGTTATTCATCATTACTAATCTCTTTTGGGGGACTAGCATTGGAAATTGTAGTTTACCTTTTGAATTTAGTTTCATTTAAGTCGATGCTTAAAATCCCAATAAAATTATGGTCAGGTCGTAAATCAAGTTTACGACATGTCCGTATTTGGGGATCGCTAGCACATGTATTAAAATCAAAAGTAGACAAAATGAGTTCACGTTTTGAGATTTGTATGTTTGTGTGGTATCCCAAAAGAATTAAAAGGAGGTTTATTTTATAGTCTTCAAAATAGGAAAGTGATTGTGAGCGCACATTTCACTACCTTTAAAGAAGACTATATGAATAACTTCAAACCTAAGAGTAAAGTAATACTTAAAGAACTATCAGGTTATTAGGTTGATGCTTAGCTTTCAACACCTGATATAGAACAAGAAGAATAGCAACAATCAGATGATCAATATAGGATTATCCCTGAGCAATAATCTTTTTTAGAATCTCGTCGTAGTAGAAGGATAACCAGATTACTTATTAGATGTACGTTATTGAGAGAAACCTATACGGCAATCTCAGATAAACATGTACAAGATCCCATTAGCTATAATGAAGCTCTAATAAAAAGTGATGTTGAATTTTAGAAAAATGCTATGAATAAAGAAATATAATCTATGTATTCCAATAAAGATTAGAAACTTGCAGAAGTAACAAACAAAATAAAACTTATAAGATGTAAATAGATCTATAAGAGAAAAAGAGGAGTAGACAGAAAGGTAGAGACATTTAAAGCAAGATTAGTAGCCAACGGATTTACTTAAAAGGAGGGAATCGATTATAAAGAAACTTTTTCTCCAGTTCTTATGCTTAAATCTATTAGGATTCTATTCTCCATTGTTGCAGTGCCAGATTATGAAATTTGGCAAATGGATATCAAGACTGCTTTCTTAATGGACATCTTGAAGAAGACATCTATATGCAGCAACCAGATGGATTCATACAAAAAAGTGAAGAACACATGGTACGTAAGTTATAGAGATCTATTTATAGATTAAAATAAGCATCCCGATCATGGAACATTAAATTTGATCAAGCAATTAAATTGTTTGGATTCATTTAAAATATTAATGAACCATGTGTGTAAAAGAAAAATAAGGAAAAATTTGTATCCTTCCTAGTTCTTTTTGTAGATGATATTCTTCTAATTACAAACAATATAGTAGTGTTGACTATAATAAAGAGTTGGTTAGCAAAATAGTTAGATATGAAAGACTTGGGAGAGCTAAGTTACATTCTTGGTATCAAATTATTGTGAGATCAGAAGAATAAAACTTTAGCCTTGTCTCAAGTAGTCTATATCGACAAGATATCGGCTAGATTTAGCATGAAAAATTTCAATACTGGTTTATTACCATTCAAACATGAAATTGTATTCTTTAAGGATCAATCACCTAAAATATCAAAAGTAATAGAGAAAATGAGACAAGTTCCCTATACAAAAGCTGTGGGAAGTCTTATGTATGCCATGCTTTGCACTAGGCCAGACATCTGTTTTGCACTAAGGATGGTTAGCAGATATCAATTTAATCCTCGACCTGAACACTGGATTACAGTCAAGCATATAACAAAGTATCTGAAAAGAACTAAAAATTATATACTTGTGTATTCTAGTGATGAACTTATTCTAGTGGGTTATACTGATTCTAATTTTATGTCAAATAAGGATTTCAGAAAATCAACTTGTGGCTATGTGTTTACATTAAGAAGTGGAACTATTAATTAAAGGAGTGTGAAATAGTCTTATATCGCAGACTCCACAACTGAAGCTAATAAATATATGACTGCATCTAAAGTTGTAAAAGAAGCTGTATGGCTCTGCAAGTTTCTACAAAATCTTAAGACGGTACCTACTATAACTGCACCACTTAAGTTATTTTATGATAATAGTGGTACAGTAGCTCAATCTAAGGAATCAAAGAACCACAAGAAACAAAAACACATTGAGAGGAAGTATCATCTTATTAGGGATATAGTGCAGAGAAGTGATGTGGAGATTACTCAGATTGCATCACACAAAACTTAGCAGATCCTTTTACGAAGGTCATACCTGAAAAACTCTTTAACTTACACTTAGAATCCATGGGCATGCATGAGATGCCAAATATACTTTAAGAGTTAGTGAAAGATTGTTGGGAAAATATGCTCTTTAAAAGTATATGGGTTATTTAATTGTAATAAATATTTTTCTAATCAATAAAATAATTGAAGTATTTTATTCAAATATCTTATTTGCACTAATTTTTTGAATAAAGTCCATTTAATCATATTATATGTATTTATATGATTGCATAATGGATTCACAGAAGATATAAATAAAAGTTATCTTTAATTTAATAAATTGAGTTCGTAGTTAATAAATAAAGTTGGCACTTTATTTAGGTATAAACTGTAATAAATTTATTGAATAATTTGTCTTAATCATATATGAATTTATTGATGTAGTACGACTATATTGAACTAGATCACATATAAGATTTAATTAACTTTATAATAACTGTCAGACTTATTAAATCTTATAGACAATAATTTTACTGTAATCTTAATCTTGAGTTAGTTATAATTTCATAATTATAATTGTTATTCTATTTGATGACATATACTTATAATCAAGATTACTCAATTTAAGTGGGAGTAACTATAAGTATTGAAGTTATAGATTAAAAATATGAAATTTGTACAACACATCTCTTGATGAATTCTTTGGCAAGAGTGTGTTGACATATTTAATATATTGAAAATGATCATTAGAGAAAACCAGTACGTATTAAAGAATAAGATGTAATTAAATTGATTGGACATTGAGATATCGATTTAATTAACGATGTAGTATAAAAGATTGTCTAGTAAACAAATCAATGTGGCTTGGAACGAATTATTATTTGAGCATACAATTATGGAGGTAATTTTCAATCTTATAGTAGAGTAGAATTGGAATTAAATGATTAGACTAATTTAATTATAGACTTAATTGTTGTAGCCACCATTGTATGTTTCCAAATGAACGCTAGGTTAACTCATTTAATTGACTATACCACTATTGGACCTAAAAAAAAAATTAACATATTAGGTGATAAACCTAATCATAATATTTGTTAAGATCCTATATATTATATTTATGTGTAAATAGAGTCTTATATTATTTTATAAGGTTGGTCTCAAAGTGGTTACACATTATCTCCACTTTTACGTAAGTAAAGAGATAATAATATTAAATTCAAAATATTTAGTATTTTGAATTATTACAGGAAAAGGATAATATATATTAGATAAAATACAAATGTACAACCTAAGAGGGGGGGTGAATTGAGTTTTTAAAAGTTATATTATAAACGATTTAATCTAACGCTTTAATACAAACAAAAAAAAGTTTTACAACAATTAAATCCAATATAATAAATTAGACAATGCTTGCAAAATAAATGAGTAAGGGAAGAGAATGCAAACACAGTATTTTTACGTGGTTCGGCAATCCCTGCCTACGTCCACGCCTCCAAGCCAACCGAGCTTGAGGATTTCATTATCCAAACCTCTCAAGGCTTCAAATATTTACAATTGACTTCAAAGGTGTCAATGGACCTTTACAATTAAGAGATTATCACCCTAATCTCTTTACCCTAAGTGTTTCCCTCACTTGAATACTCTCAATACGATACAAAATAAAAATTACAGTAAGAAACTCTCTATAAGAGTGGATTGACAAATAATGGCACAAAAATAATTTAATTTATTGTAATTTGTAATATGGAAGCTCAATATATGTTTTATAAACTTGTTTTTACTTGCTAGAGAACTTAAAATGAAGTTGGAATTGAATTTTTATAGTTAAAGCTCCAAAACTATCTGTTATTGATAAATTCTAATGCTCAAGCGACTAGCCACTTAATTTAACCGGCTCCCAGCTCGTAACAGTGAAATTACCGTTAAATTTGAATTTTGCTATAGAAATACTGTTCACAAAATTATATTTTTGCCTCAAAATTTTCTCAAATTATATTATGCTCCAAATGTCATAAACTTTTCAAGTAAGTCCTTTTTGAGTTTTAACTAAATCACCATAATCTTTAAAATTTTTAAAACTTTTCACTTAGACCCCCAATCTTTTATAAGTTATAATATAGCTCGAAAGTTTTAAAACTTTAGCAAATAAGTCCAACTCTGAAATTTAAAACTTTTTCATTTTTCTACAAAATATTTTATTTCATAAACATAAAATTAAGTTTGAAAAATAATTATTTTATTAACATAAAATTGAGCTTCACAAATATTAATCCAAGTATAAATTAAATCATACCGGCTTTATAAGAAATTATCGCAATAAATTATCCGTTGAGCTCGAAATTCTATTCTTAATTTCACCATTGTTCGTTCAGTGTCTTGAGTTTAATTGCACTTAATTCATTATCCTCCAAAATTAGTAAACTTATGAAATATAAAATAAAACACTTTAATGCATATGTTTGTTATCATCAAAATTATAATATTTATAGTCTTTTAGACTAACATTAGAGTTTTATATAGGCATATTATATAAATGTATTTTTAAAAAAAAATAAAAAGAGATGATTTTTGAAAAAAAAACACTAGAAAAAAGAAGCCAGTAACTTTTAGGAGTAGTGAAACTAATGCCCACATATTTAGTGTAAGATCAATCTTGAGTCATGACCTGAAAGATTGTTTGGTAGGGGAATTAATTTAATTCTATCATTAATCGTCTCGAATATTAAGATATGTTTCTAAATTACGAATTTTTTATATATTGTATGAGATTGGTTCTAAAAGTTTTATAAGAATAATTTTAATTTTTCACCAACAGATCCTTAGTGTCTGTTCTCTCCGGCTTACATGGAAGTCCTCTACTAAGTTGAACCTAGATAGTTCATTCTCTTATATGGCATGTCCTTGACTGTACCATTGGCATTCTCTACATCTTATAAGATCTTTTATTTTTAGGTGTTGCCTTTCCAATGGTTTGCCTCCCTAGATAGCTCTATCATGCTTTTAATTAAGGGTGGGTATTAACTAATTCAGTTCGGTTATATTCCATAATCCAACTAAACCAAAAACTATTGGTTTAAAGGTCTTGAATAAAATATAAATATATTATTGAATTGAATCAACTTTTTTAGTTATGTTAAATTTGATTCAATATTTAATTTGATTTAATTTTATATTATTTAGTTTAAGAAATTTAATAGTTTTTCTTTCAAATTAGCTAATTTTTTTTTAAATTTTTTTACCTAAATATGGTCACTTGTTTAGTCTAGTTCAATTGTAATCATGAATCATTCATGCTTTATACAAAAATAAAAATATAAAATAATTTTATGAAAATTAGTATATTATATATGAGACCTATATTACATTAGTTGGAATATACAACCACCCAAAAATAATTTCTTTGTACCTCTAAGTTGTTGCTACTCAAATAACTTAAGGGTTGGGGAAATTAATTTTGGATCAATTGTAAATTAGCAGCACCACACAGTAACCCAATTAATTTTTCAATTCCCTTTTAGATTCAAATCCAAAAATCAGTTGGTTCAAATTGAACCATTTGAATCGGCTGGAAGTCAACCGAATGCCCATCTCCTCTTTCAACAAATACAAACGTGTCCACTCCCTGTTGGTCTAACAAAACATTGCCAAATGGGGCCGCGGCCCAGAGAGCCCCGGTGGTCCAACAGGAAAGAAACATGTCAGCGTGGGAACAATCCCATGCCCGTTTTGTTTTTCCTAAAAAATGTCAATTTGCTTTCCTGAGGATAAAAAGAAAATATAAAATAACTCCCCACTTGGCAAAACCAACGTTACCACATGGAATCGATCACGTGATAGTCAGAAGACAAATTCTAGCTGAAGTGGTGTCTTCCACGTGTCGATACACCAGGACCTACTATGTACGTGGACCAATCCTATTTGAGAAACTGATCGGATCTCATCTCTTTCTCTCGTCCACGAATTTTGATATCAACCAGTCTACCACTTCTAATGTTTTGATCTCCTCGCCACGTGTCATCATGTGCGTGACTCTCTTTTTACTTGCCATAAAAAATTAACAAAATTTTGTAAAATCATTAAAAAAAATTAACAAATTTGAAGTGCTTCGTTGAGAGAGAGAACTCTAGAACCTACGAGAAAGGATTTGCTTTGGAGGTCAGCTGCGTCGTGTTGTTGGCCGTATAGTCATCGCTCCAGTCTGAGATCTTCAAATTCACCAGAGGACCTTTTTTCTGGCAAAATTTTGACTTTGTTTGAAAGTTTCAAGTTTCAGGTGAGTTTTCAGAAGAATTTGATGCAGATAAAAAGTAAGAAATGGAAGAGATTTACGTGTTTATCTACGATTTACTACCGAATATAATCACAAGAATTAAAAAAATAACAAAATTGAGGCTTATATTAGAAACAATTAGTACTATGTAGATTTATTGTTAACGCTGAGATTAGTAAGACTGAAATTTTGTTCACCAGATAAGATTTAAATATTACTCTCGTTTGCATATGGTGGAATTAAAGTTTGGGATATTTGTGGAGTTTTAGGTAGAGGCTTGTATTGCGGAAGAAAAAGTTATGATCTGCCGTTTAATTAGGGTTTATTTGGTGGTAAGAAATTTGTACTAATCTCAAGTAGTTCTAGCATGCTCGGATAGATTAATGGTGGAGCAAATGATAATATTTTGTGTTTTTAGCTAGATAACGCAAGAAAAGGCACAGAATTTGTTTCTATTTTGGTAGCAGTAAACATCGATACTGTTTGAGTTTTCTTTTACACTTTTAGGGATTCAAGTGGTTGAATAATGGGATGATGGTGTAAGAGTTTAGATTTTAGAAACTAATGAAGTAGCTATGAATCAATTGAAAGAAGAGAGTCCAGATTAGCAAGAACACAAAGAAAGAGAAGAACTGGTGAGGGAAGGAAAAAGTGGAGGGAAAGGTAGCAAGCACTCAAGAGCTTCAATAGGTTAAGTAACTCATACCTCATTATTAAAATCTACTTTTTACAAAATTTACATGTGCATTTGTTACTAGGAGTAATATAATCCAAAATTCAAAGTTGGGACCTAATATGGAGATACTGAAGTTGATCAAACGGCCTCCTAGAGCTAGAATACTGAAGTTGATCAAAATTTTGGAAACATCGTAATAGGCAAGAACACATGAAATGATGGTTCTGCTGCTAATTGGATAAATATCAATGATCTTGAACCTCAAATCCTAGAATAAATGGAATAAACTCTAGAGCAATTATGACTTGATGTTGAAAATCTTGCAAAGTGTTATCTTTGGATTGGTGTATAATGGCTACATGTAATGTCATGAGGTATCATTGCTAGAATTATATTGAAAAAGCAGACAGAATTCATTTTGGTTATGTTGAATTAAGTCTTCTCTGTTAAAAGTATTGAAATGAATTCTTTTGATTGTTCTGAGGAATAGGTGATATTGCCTATGGTTCATGAGGATTAAAATTGATCTTTTGAAAACCATTGGTCCTTGAACACAAATTGTATTACATTCTCAATTAGTTAAGATTTGATTCATGCTTTGCTTACTTGATTGGCATAGTTGACTCAGGTTGTTTCACAATGCCTTAAAGCATTATATTCTTGATGAATTAAAAAAATTCACTTAAAGTAAATTTGATAATTTCACTTAAGTTAATTGAGTTCAGCTCCTTTTTTTATTGCTATGGTATGCTTAATGTATGATATTTCAAATTTTCTTTTCATTCCTTCTTTTTTCTGCTAAATTCTTATTTTTTGCTTATCGTTAAATAGACATTAGGCCTTTTCCAGTCCAGAAATCATAGTGCGGGATAGATTTTCTGGCATAAACATGATGTTGGATCTGGCAATTGCATGCGACTTTAGTGGTGGGTAGAGATCTTGGAGGAATGTCTGACTTGTGCATTTACGAGGTAGGATTTTTCCCTGTGGAACTGTTAAACTGTTCTATCACTAATGTTGCAAAGTAGTGCACTAATCTTCTTTTTTATTTTTACTTAATATTTTGTTCGTCAGCACAATACAAACTTTCTATATCACTTTTTCCTGCAGACCTAGGCAAAATTCATAAACAATTTCTTCCACTGGAGATTATTGTAGGACACTGGTTTGTTCTGTATTGGGGTGGACTGTACTTGCTACTTGTTGAGTTTGTGATGTTTTTGTATGGAGACAGCACTTAGGTCTTGGGGTTAGAAATTGTGAACGGGATCCATGGTTTGGTATTGCATCATACTGGGAGAAGTTCTGGGACTGTAAAGATGGCCAAAGACAGTAATTTTGCACTGATGATGCTTTTGGGTGTGAGGTCAAGTAGTTTCCTTTAATTTGGTTGGTCTAATGATATGCTGTTGGAGGAATTGCAGATCATATAAAGAAAATAAATTAGAGAAATGATAGACAGAATCACAGAGAGAGAAAATGTAGTGGAGAGATAGAGAAGGGATGATACGCTACTAAGGTTCTTGTATTTTTGGACTTTAGACCCTGAACATAGCACTGGGTAGCTTTAAATTTGGCTTTAGTTCTTTCGGTTTAAAGTTTTAGAAGTATGACACTGTTTGATTTAATAATTCCAATTGGTGCCTAGCTCATCAGATTTAAGATATCTTTATCTCTAGTCAATCTAAAATACATATTGTCTTGAAAAACAACTTGTAGGTCAGTAATTCTACCCACTTTTTGTTTTAGTAAATTCAATTATTCTATGATGTGACTTGCATAAAGTTTCAGTATATTTTAAGCACATCATCATGAGTATTAGTTGTCCTTGTATATATTTGTGCATCATTGGGTTTGTCTGGTGGCTGGGCCTTCTGATTGTATGATTCTACATAACTGTCTCTAAATCTAGGAAAAAGCCTACGTAGTGTGTAGTAAATTCGGTATGTACATTTAATCAGTCCTTTTTTCACTCTGTTATTTTGTTTCTTTATCTTTACTAGGAAAATTATTTTATTATAGAACTCGGGTCCCAAAAACTTTCAATCATTCCAGGATCTCAGGAGAAAGATGATAACTGGAGGACATATTGTGGATGGCTCTACTATCTTGGTTGTTGATGACAAGTTTGCATTACTGCTCATTGTTCTGGTGTTTCTGGAAAATTGCTGTGTTCATCATTAGAATTTGCAATTCCCTTGGTAGAACGTCATTTCTGTTTATTGGTTTGTCATCGTTCTTTAAATCTGGTGGTTGTTAATTCAGAAATTGGTAAATTGCTGTGTTTGTCATGCTAGCATCTGAAGTCTTGTCCTTATGGTGGTTGGCAACTGTTGGACATGTTCTTGTTTGGTTGGTCATTTGATTGTTTGATTCTTTTGTAAATACATCGGCCAAATCCTTCGGGTTTATTACTTTTAGTATTGAGTTTGCATGTTAATGTAATAGATTCATCTTACTGAAAAATATCATTTATTGCATATCGATTGCCTCATAACTTCATATGTTCCATAATCTTGTTAGTAATGTATGGGTTGCCTGTCTTGAGTTATGCTGTAAATCTTGTAGGAATGATCTCGTGTAGTTTGCATGTGATGTTGTAGTCCATCAATCATCGAAAGCTGGATGTTATTAAGCATGGCTGTCTTGAGTTATGCTTTAAATTTTCTAGGAATGATCTTGTGCAGTCTGCATGCCATGTTATTCATGAGTTATTGAAGCACATACACCAGAACATCATGATAAGATTAAGCATGCTGATAAATGGTTATCTGAAATTCGTTGAGTGTAGGTTAAGTTGAATTTGAATGGAATGTTTATTTACTTTGTTGTTTAAGAGTATGTTTAATGAGAATTTGCTGGGTTTTTCTGCTCCTCTTTTTATGTGAATATTTTTGTTAGCCTGCACTTTATTAGTTGATATCATAGACAAGCTTTTTGGTGAAGCAGGGAATTGGGGGATATTGTTTGATCATCAGTTTTACCAAGCTAAATGCTTTTGCTTATTGTTCCTTGTCATTTTAGGTTGGCACCTTTTTGAGTAAACACACACACACACACACACGCATATATATATAGTTTGTGGAATCAATGGTCATTGGGTCTGACGAGGGGTATTTTTGTCTGCTTTTGTGGTAGCTGTTCTATCTCTTCAGCCATTGTGCCCAATATGTTTTGTCAACCTCAATGACATGAATATTGTCCAAAGTTTAGGCTGTGCTAATTGTCTGTCACTAGGAAATCTGTGCTTAATTTTGTATGTGGTATTATTATGATCTTTGACATGCCTTTCTCTTCCTTATTGAAGGATGTGGGCTGGTATGTGTTTATATAAGCAGTCTTTGGTAGTTTTACAAGTTTAAGAGCAGTAATGTGTTTTTCTTTTGTTTGTTGTCTGTTTCTTGTTCATACCTGAGGTGAAAGGAGCCTTTGTTTGTTATTCTCTTTGAGCATTTTGAAGGCTTTGATTTGTTCAATAGAAATATCGTTGGCAGTAGTTCTTTGTAAATTGATTAATTATGCTTTATAAAATTTTTTTGGCCATTTTGAAATTTTACATAAAAGCTAATGGAAACGAAAGGGTAAAGTAGTACTTACTGATAGATGGTTTATGTATGTCTGTGACAAATATCATACATTGGAATGTTTCTGGTTTATTACCGGCAGAAAAATAAATCACAGAAATTTATCCTTAACAGTTACTACAGTATTTGACTACATATTACTGATTAGTGGCTGAGTTCATTATCACTTGGTAGAACATAGCTTCTGATGGAGACATCATTGACTGAAGGTTTATTTCATTGAGCCTTTTTTTTTTTTTTTTTTTTTTTAAAACTAATATTTTAAAATCTACTTGTGCTGTGAGGTGTTATATCTGCATAATCTATTCTCTAAGGTCTTTTTCTTAATGGATCTCAATGTAAAGCGAATATGATATTTATTTACTAATGAATATTTTGTTGACTGGATGATAGATAATTAATTTATATTTAATGCGTTTCAGTTTTGTGGAAGTTCAAATGTAAAATTGCTTTGGCTTATAATTTCAGTGAGCACAAGATGGTTACATATTGAATTAATTATTAGTGCCTTTATATACGAAAAGATGTTATTTCTTGTCAACATATTTTTGCTATAAATAAGTAAACTTTCTTTTTTTCTCATTTGTCCAACTCAGGCAGATTTAAACTTTACAACGATATGAGAACAAACATTATTATGATATAAATATTGGTTCTTTTGAAGATGATTTTGCCTTCTAGCAAATCCAATGGCCATTCTGTAGTTGCCTATGTTTATTGGTTTATATTTCCATTTATATGTATTTTATGTGGTTTCTTGACAAATGGATGCTTTTCTGCTGTCATCCTCCTCACAAGAGTTTGATGACAATGTGGTATTTTGATTAGATGTTTTCTAATGATGCAGCTTGAAGACAATGTGTGGGATGAATTTGGTGCTGGTGGTGACCATATAGTGCCACATCCCAATAATGATTATAAGGAGCAATTTCCAATTCACAGTGATAATCAGAAAAAAACACGATGTGAAGTGATTGGTCTTGTGAACACTGCAAATAACACAGTTATAGATCGTATTTGTGGAAAGGAGGAAAAACACTTACTGTTTATGACCTGGGAGGATAGAATGTTGGAGAAGGGCTCATGGTCTGAGACACCTGATGGTACATTTCCTGCTTTATGTGATATTGACACTGCAAAAGAAATGTCAAGTTCAGCATCTGATGATACAAGGATGTCAGGTCATGGATCAAAAAGTGAGAAAGTAGATAAAGTTGGTGAATTCTGCGAACAGGATCCTATCTTTGGTAATAAGTGCACTGCTGTTGATAACAGCTTGTACCGCTATCCATTAAATCAGATTTCGCAGTTAGACAATGGTCTCAGCTTTCTTGATAATGATTGTGAAGACAAAGAGAGCAGTGACCTCTTGTATTATGGGTGGCCTGATATAGGAAATTTTGAAGATGTAGACAGGATGTTTAGGTAGTATACAAGCATTCCTCATTTTATGTGATTCCTTTTCTTTAAAATTTACCAATTAATTTTCATGAGATTTCCTTTTCTTCTATGAGGTTCTGTATCATTGAATGGTGTATTCATAGACCAGATGTTTCTCTAAGTTCTTGTAATAATAGTAGTTTCTTTGAATCTTTCAGAAGTTGTGATTCGACATTTGGGTTGGGCAATCTAAGTAATGAAGATGACTTGTGTTGGTTTACGCCTGCAAATGCTGCTGAAGATTCTGAAGATGTATTGAAGTCAGGTTCTAAATTGAATACCTTGTCCGGACATCCGGAAGCTTCCAGGGAAATTGGTGCTGGTCCAACTAATGATTGCAACCAAAAGAGTTTTACTGCTGGTGATGGAAGGAATTTCAAATCCATGGATACAGATGATTCTGCTTTTAATCACTTGTCATTTGGGAGTGAATTAGATACACAATCAGAAAGTAAGGATGATACCATGTTCAGTGATCAGGTTGGTATAGCATTTATAATTTACTTGCAACTTATTCAGTTATTTGTTAAGATTATAATTATTGTTAGGTTAGAGTGTCTAGAATTTTTTGGTCTAGTATTATGGAATTGGGAGGCTTGGGTATAACTCTTAACAGCAATTGGAGATCAGCTTTTGTTTTATACGATTCCGCTTGTCACCCAACTAAGAAAGACCATTCCTCCCAAAAAAAAAAGGTAAAGAAAAAAGAAGAATCAGCAATGGGATTATAAGAGACAAAATGGATATTAATGCTCTTGTAAGCTGCCTATCCTTAGCTAGATTCTCGAGTGATAAAAAATTATGCATCCTAAAGGGTTTGTATTAAATATCAGGCTACACATTGGTGTACTTTCTGGTTGGTTGACATGCAATTTTGGGATCTGGGACCTGCTTCCAGTGCTAGGAGAGGCTGAATCTCAAATCTCTTATGTTTATTTTGTTTGGTTATTTACATTTCTGTAATGGATATTTTGATTATTTTCTTTAGTAATCCATGCATTATGTCTATTCTAGTGGTGGTTGGCAAGAATTGCCTTTCGGGCCTTAATCTTCATTGCAGAATCTGATTTTGTGTTGCATGACAGATAAATATGCAACAGAAACAGCTGGAGCACCATAATAAATCAGAAGGAAAAAGAAGATTCATGGAAAATGGTGGTTCGGTCAACCATTATGTTAGCCAGGACCAACTAGCCGTTGAGGAGCATCTGTTTGGAGATTCATCTTCCCAAGCCTTCTCTCCTTCCGGCCTTTGGCAACGTAAACAAAACTTAGCACCTGATTCATTGAGTAATATGCGAACTCATAATCCTTATGTGCACCTAGACTATGGTCATCCATCTGATAAAATTTCAGTTTGTCCAACTCCTCCTGGTATCACATCTGACAACAATAGTCAAGTGTCTCCTTCTCCAAAGGAATCTTCATATGCATCAAATCAGGTACAATCTGTGGAGAGCTCTCATGGCCCTCCATTTGAGGCTCCTTTTGTGACAACAAATGAGAAAAGAGAGAAGCCATTACAATTTCAGGGAGTACAAGTGCCATTCAGCAGGAATTTCAAACATGAAAATATGGTGAATGCAATGGAATTTGATAATGCACTCCCAGTGCAGAAACAAGTTCATAAGACAGAACAAGAAACTGAAGGTCATAGTGATGTTGAAGGTGTTAGCATAAGAGTTCCTGCAGAATTTGACTGTTTGAATGCTCAAGAGAGCTCTTGCATGAGCTCTGTGTTGGATGAAATCTCTCTGGAAGCAACTAGTTTTCGTCAACTTCAGCAAGTTATGGAAAAGGTATCAATTTAAAATCTTTGACAGTACAGTTTGAGCATGTGCAGCGAGTGATTTATTTACTTTGTTGATCTAGAAGAGTATTAGTGTGTGCATGCATGGGTGTTTATACGGATGCATATATAGGTGGTAGCAAAATATCTTACATTTATATGAGTATGCTACTTTGGCACTCGATTAATCAGTATGTTGTGTCAAAACTCACAATTCCATCACCAAATCGAACAATTCAGAGTTTGAAGGTGTCGATACAAATTGAGACAGGCTGTTGTGGTTGCATGATGCTCAGAATTTAAGAGGCTTATATCAAGTGCGGACATCCGCTTTTACTTCAATCTCTAGTGACTGAATATTAGCAACACAAAATAAGCTTTAATGCTCCAGATTTTTTTTTTTAAAAAAAAAAAGAAAGCAAATGCAGATGTCTGCACATTATAATATGTGTATTAAACTTATTGAGTTTAAAATTTTAAGATTCTTCAATGGAGAACATTTGCTGAAAAAGTGTGAAAAACTGAAAATGAGAATAGACAAGTAAAGCACGAGAATAATCAAACAATTCTATACCTATGTGATTAGGAATATTAGAGATACAAATAGGGATTGTTTCTCTAAAAAGTTCCACCACTTGAGAGAATCACAATATAGATATTCCCCTACCCCAATTATCATCATACCTTCATCCAAGTTGGAAGGCCAAACCACTAAAAGGTTAAAAAAATAAATATAAATAAAAATAAAAATAATCATGAAATATTGGAGAAACATAACTGAGGAATAAGTCGCATGATAGTTCCTTTATTTACATTCTAGTTCCTTTTGTATTTGCCTTTCCCTTTCCCTTTTTCTCTCCTTTGACTATATTTTTGGATGTCTGGTCCTCCTTTCCAATTTTTATCTTTATTCTTTATTATACCAAGTTTTGCATATACTTCAGAGGTTTAAATTGGGATTATTAAAATAATGTATGATCCATGGATAGGATATTTTTGGACAGTCAAAGTGCTAGGCACCATTGTTAAATATTTGTAAATTTTTAGTGACTTCCTGTTAGTATTTTATTAATCATAACATAATCAGAAAATTGATGTTTTCACGGTATGCCTAATGAGACTACACTTTCTGTGAACCTTAAACACAATGTTGCCATTTGACGAAATGACATCTTTGACCTATGCATCATCAAGATTTCTAGCCAAGCAATAGGGAAAATCAAAGATGAATGGTGTAACTTGAGAAATAGTAACAGGGCCTTGTGTGTGTTTTTGGATTGGTTGAAGATCATTTGGGTCAAACATATTGGGTTGGAATAGTTCATTATAATGGTGGTCAGGCTTGTTGCCTGCCTATAATTTATGTGAGAAGGCATATATTAACTTTGTTTGCTTGTATGCCAACATGGGTGCCGGTTTAAGTAGGTTTTGGCATTTACAATGAACAGTTTAAAAAAGGTTTAATAAGATTACATTTGTAACTGGATAATTATTGGTGCCCAACAATGACTATTTGAAGGGCTGCTTGTAAATTCTCATTTAATAAGATTACATTTGTAACTGGATAATTATTGGTGCCCAACAATTACTATTTGAAGGGCTGCTTGTAAATTCTCTCTGTACAGCATTTATCAACAGTGGTTGAGAGATAGGTGGGGAAAAAGACATGATTTACTAGATTCCAATGGCTAGTTTGAGTAATTTTTAGCAGATGATGATATTAGTATTGTTGCTGAATTTAGAGAAGCAAGAGATTCATGGAAAAGTATATACAGCATAAAAATGATTGTGATATGTAAATTAGTAATTTGTTGGAATTTTCAAATTCAGGTGTAGATTTCTAGATCAGTTTAAAGTGCGGACGAAGCTAAAAGACAAGAAAAACACAAATCTCAATGAATTGATATGTATAGAGAATCATTATATGCAGGATCTCAATTGAAGTCTTTGGATAATCCAATGGCCCAAATTGCGAGCCTGTACTTTAACTAAAGTGTGGGATCTCTTATTTCCTAATGACTACACAGTCACACTCACACCCACACACTCTCTCTCTCTCTCTCTCTCTCTCTCTCTCTCTCTCTCTCTCTTACATACATACACACGCATGCATGCATGCAGGAACACAAAGGGGGATGCATAATAGTATAGGATGGGGTTGGCATAGTCTCAATTGTCAATTCAATTTAGTGATCAAAATTCCAAAAAGTTTTTCTCTAATTCTTACTATTCAAATGAGTTGTCAATAGTATTTGCAATTTTGACATCTAAATATTTTCAACACATCGTATGTAACTTTTTGTTCAGCTTGAGTAGGATATTTAATGTACATGTTAAGATGGAAGAATATGAAAGCATATTTACTTCTTTGTTCAGGACTGGATATACAATGTTTCTCTTTTTGGGGCTTAATATTTTTGAAATTGCTTAATTCATTGCAGTTGGACATTAGGACAAAACTTTGCATAAGGGATAGTCTGTACCGCTTGGCTAGGAGTGCAGAGCAAAGGCATAACTGTGCAACATCCAGTGCTAGTATTGGAGTTGACAGAGATGCAAGTGGTGCAGTGATGTCTGAAGAAACAAATAAGTATGTAATAGACTCATCGATGATAGCCATTTATTTTTATTTCTTGTTAGAATACATGCCATGCTTTTCTCAATCCTTGCATGTGACGAATGTTTGTGCAGTCACATCCATCTACTCTGATATGGCGAGATGAATCTCTAGGTTTTGTGTCATTTTCTAGTAAACTAATGGTTGATATTTGGGTGTACTTGAGTGCTCTAATCAAATATATATATAGGTATTGGGTTACCATTTTCATTCTTATACCTTGTCAACAAAGCACTCTTTACTTGAGCACTCGGAGAACTAAGCTAGTTCACTATTAATATGTATTCTTTACGTGGAAAACCATTTCACATTCCAATCCTAACAAGCTATCTCTTATTTTTATAAATGGGTAAACAATTTCCTAGTTTGATGCAGATTTAGAAGCTTTATTATTTATTTTAGGATATATTCTACGTCTAGTTTAGGTATACTATTAGTTTGAGTCGGATTACTATTTGCCACTGGTTTGTGCATGGTTAATGGTCCTAGCTAAGATGGTTGGGAGCAATTCCATGTGCAAGATCCCATATGGCTGGCATTATAGTGTTCTTGGCTTGTATATGGTAGCCTTAAATATGTGCAAGGCCTTTCAGTGAAAAACCCAAGAAAAAGGCTGTCAGGTTTGTGGCCAAAGGAGACAATTTCATGCCTGGTGGAACTACGCTGCGTCGCTTTCTAAGTTTGAATGCGACATAATTGGGCTTGAGCTCCCCATGAGGAATTTGGCTCTGTAAAGGGGTGGATTTCCATGAGACATTCTTTTAAATGAATGAGAGCAAGTCTATGTGCAAGATCCCCCATTGCTAGGGTATAATTGCCTTAAAAGCTCTAAGAAGTAATACTGGGGCTTTGTAGTTAAAAGGATTTTGGTTTATTTGAAGTGTATTAGGTTCCCATGTGAGCTCTGTAGACCCCTCCCTTCCCTTTTCTCTTCTTCTTTTCTCGACCCAAAAAAACTCGACAGATTGGAACTGGAGCATAAAGGATATTTCTTGGAGTTAGCAAATTTGTTTTTGAGTGGGGCTTTTGATTGTTAAATTTGTTTCTTCTTTCAATAGGTTTTCGGCTGCTTATTTCAAGTAAATTTGGCTACATTTTGACTGCTATAGATAAGCTATGACCTATCTTTTAAGGATAGCCTATTATTGATTGATAAATTAAGAAACCACTCGTTTTCTTCGTGTGTGTGCAGTTAATTAACCTCTTAGAATACAAAACTGTTTTTATTTACCGTTCATCGATCTATCTATCTATTAATTTTCTCTCCCTCTGCCATTCTAAGAGATCTTTTCTTCTTTCTCCTAAGTTCCATGGTGTTTTGCTATTGTTCTTGGTTTTTTCACTGCTCTTTGGCTCTCGTTTATCTCTTGTTCTTTCCTTACAATCATTAGTTCTGTCCCATGAGCCGCATTTCCAAACTCCAGCACAAATGTTCACTATCTCTTGCAGTCTGTGCAGATGCTCAATATACACAAAAACTATCCTATGTTCCACCCTCCCATCCTCGCCGTATTTGTTTTCAGCTCATATGTCGAGCCAATTTAAGTGTGAGAAAATGGTAAAAATGACATCATTGGCTAGTACATCTGAGAATTCATAACTGGCTAATGGCGAATTGCCCAGGACTATGGAACAAAGGATTTTCCCATTTGGCTGCACAAATTGAGGGTACACACTGCTGGCAAATGGAACTTAAGTTTACAATTAGGCTTTTGTTGGATATTTTTCTCCTAGATTTGGTATCACCTTCCAGAAAATAAAAGTTGGGGAAGTAAAAGTTGGCCATAATTTAATTATTTCATCAAGAGAGAAGGGTTTGAAATTGGATATTAGAGCTTACGCTTGGCACATAGCACTCCCCGGCTTGTTGAGCCAAGGTCCATGAAACTTGAAATTGGATTGAACTTATTCTGTGAAGCCATCGTTTGACAGCTTATTATAGTCTCTCGCTTGGGAATTATTTTCTGTTTGTGCTTTGAAGCGGACTGCTGATAAAACTCCTTTTTGTTTCTTCTTGTAGTTTGACGTTTGTGGTAGTTATCTTTTATGAGTTTCTTTTGTTCTTTTCCCTCCAATATTACTAATTGGGTTCTATTCAGGTGCACTGGATATATTGATATGGAAACTGATACAAATCCCATTGATCGATCCATAGCGCACTTGCTGTTTCACAGGCCTTCAGACCCGTCTGTAATGCATGCAACGGATGCTTTGTCCTTGAAGTCTAATCCCATGGTAACATTTTGCCCACTTATTGGAGATTTAGGCTCTCTGAGAATTTTTGTGGTTTTGCTTACTGGGTGCTTTGGTTTTGACAGATTCATGGGTCCAACAGAAGTCCTCCAGTGAAGGGTGAGAGACTGGCTTGCAGGAAAGATACCAGTGCCGATGCGGATAAATATCTGCTGACACATGATATGAAGTAATGAGAAATCATTATTTTGAGCATATTTAAAAGTCAAAGATATCGATTTTTTCTCAGTACATGATTATGTATAATACCATATCACGAGGCACTCAGCGTAGATGTTAGGGCTGCTGTGTGTTTTGAATCTCACTTTCTAGATTTGTTTTGCATTTGTCAGTGCATGACATAATGAATACTGTAAGAAAAGTATCTGCATCTTTGTAACTTATGTTCATAAATGCAATTTCCTTTCTCTGTCCACTTGATGGTGTATAGTATTTGCCCCTATAAGCACTTTGCTGTGTTGATGATGTTACAAAATGTCCTGAGCACTCTGTGTGCTATCAAGGGGTAGAGGATGAATTGCTCTGCTCTGCCTCTTTCTTTGAATGGTTCCAAGGTTCCTGAGGCGGCTGGGGCATGGGCTTGCGTCTTTTTGTCATTTTAAACGCGAGAGCAACTCAATTCCACAAACAATAGTTATGAACTGATTTGGGCATTGCCTTGTTATTTGTGCTCCACTCAACGTTGCAAGGAGCCATAATTTCTATATAATTTCCGTTTGATTGTGTGCAGTCATAACATTTATGGCATGGGTTATTGTATTTTAAAAGTTACTCTAAATTTTTTTAATTTTTTTAAAATAATTTATTATAAAATTATCTACAATGTAGTTACTATAGAAGTTAATTTATTGCAAGTGAATATTATATAATTACTTTAAAAATCTTTGAAGTGTACTTATTATTTAGTTCATACTTCTCATGTCTTAAATGTTAAAATTTTTATTTCAAATATCAGCATTTAGATGAACAATGAGAAAATCAATATTTTAAAAAAATTTAATTATAGTCATTATAATACTTTTATTTTTAGTGTGATAATACAACTAGTTCTTTTAGATTTGACTTTTCTTGTTCTCCTTCATCTTCTCCTATTTTCTTAATAGAATTTTTTTATAATTATGTTCTTGTTGCAAGTTATTGTGGGTGTAAAATCCAATATTGAAATAAATAAAAAATATTAAGAACTAAAATTATGTTAAATAATTTGGTCATGACTTGATTTGATTATATTATTATAAATATGAGTTAAATCCCTTGCAATTTGGTGTGTTGAGTAGTTTTATTGGTGCTTTAAGTAAATGAAGCCAATTAATTTGAATTGTTAAGTAATTATTTTTTTAAAAATTTTGAGAGAGTGAACAAGGTAAAATTTATTTATTTATTTTTTAATTAATAAATGAGTGTAGATAATAATAAAATAATTTTAGAGTGCAAATAACCCTGGCCATATTTACATATAAAGGCATTAGCAATAGCATTTCTGAGTGTTTGGTACTCATCTTGGAGAGTATGGGATGGGACTTAATACCAAAAGGATAATTTTGATTAGACAATTTTAATTTTCTCATTATTAATTGATATATTTTCTTTTAGAGTGTTATTTTTAGAGTAATAAATAAATAACAGACAATTATAAGAATAAAATGAGTAAAATGCTTGGAGTAGTATAAAGATGTTATTTAAAAAAATTTACTACATTGGATGAGTATTCAAATCAATGGTAAAAGTTGGACACTTCAAAATATTATATGGGAAAGAATAAAGCACCATAAAAAGAATATTCTTATCTCTTTTTTTCAAATATGACACATATATTTAATCTAGCCCTAATTTTTATACATTTTTTTGATCACTACTCTCTATCATATAAATATCTTATTCAACTTGTATGATAGGTTCTCTCTCTCTATTTATCTTTTAGATGTTTAGCCATTTTTTTATTATTGAGGGGTTATTTCTATTCTTGACCATCATCTTCTCCACCATATTATTGTTTTTCATATCTTTATTCATCATCTTTATCTTCATTAAGATTAAACATTTCTATATTGCTATTTAACTTATATTATTCATCTTGACTAATATAAAATCCTATATAATCTCTTATTTATATATTGGATTGATAATAATTTTCTCCTATAGACATAGGTAAAAATCTAAACCATGTGAATATTGTGTGTTCTTTATATTTATACTTATTTATTATATTTTCAATTTGAGTTTGAGATTGTATTTTATGTATGAGATTATTGAGCTACTCCGATTATACTAAGTATTTTATGAAATCACTTTAGCTCTCCCTGTTATTCCCCATCTGCCAAACTAAGCTCATTATTTATATTAGTTTAGCTCGTCATATAATATACCTTAGCTAAACCAGATGCTCCAAACATTACAAAAACACGTCTAAACATACTTAGCACAAGCTCCTCTCAAATATAAATTTGTTTGTTTGAATAAGATATTCAAATTTAAGAACCATTTGATTTTGTTCAAATTAGATCCTGGTGAAAATTTGGTGAAAACAAAATAGAAGTATGATTTCAACATGTTGGATTACAACAAGCAATTGGGATGATGGAATCAATGCTTCTCAGAAAAAATGAATATGAAAAGCTCAAGTCTAAAGTGAACGATTAGGAAGATGATGACTAGAGAATGGCAGCGAAGGATTCACAAGTTGGGTTTGCATATAAATCACAGTACAGTATGTGGGTGCGTTAAGATTTTGAACAAACAGAGGATAGTGGTAAATGAGTGTAATTTTATGTTTGTTCCTAAATGTAATTATATTAGGAAGTGGGAACTCTTAAATTTATTGGCTTAATGGTTGAAGAATAGTTAAATGATATACTTGTGCGGCTATATTGTGCAATGCTGCGTTTGAAAAGCATAACCCGCCAACTCTGTGGGTGTATTTTAAACAGGTCTTTTGATACTCTTCGTAAATTTTCATAAAATTCCATTACTATTGAAATTTTTAAAATAACCAAAATTAAAATTAATTTATTTTAATCTATATTTTATTTTAAGTAAAAATGCAATTACTCACCTAAAAGAATTTTTCTTTTAAATTTTTTTATCCTTCAACACATTGAATAAATAAAATGCAAATGTGCAACCCAAGAGGGGGGGTGAATTGAATTTTTAAAAGTTATTTTATAAACGATTCAATCTAACACCTTAATACAAACAAAAATAATAAGTTTTACAACATTTAAATCAAATATAATAAATTAGACAATGCTTGCAAAATAAATGAGTAAAGGAAAAGAATGTAAACACAGTAATTTTTACGTAGTTCGGTAATCTCTGCCTACGTCCACGCCTCCAAGCCAACCGAGCTTGAGGATTTTACTATCCAAACCTTCCAAGACTTCAAATGTTTACAATTGACTTTTAAAGTGTCAATGGACCTTTACAATTAAGAGATTATCACCCTAATCTCTTTACCCTTAGTATTTTCCTCACTTAAATACTCTAAATATGATACAAAATAAAAATTACAGCAAGAAACTCTCTATAAGAGTGGATTGACAAATAATGGCACAAAAATAATTTAATCTATTGTGATTTGTAATATGGAAACTCAATATATATTTTATAAACTTGTTTTTACTTGGTAGAGAGTTTAAAATGAAATTGGAGTTGAGTTTTTATAGTTAAAGCTCAAAAAATAGCCGTTATTGATAAATTTCAAATCTTTCAATAATTAATCGCTTAATTTAACTAAAAAATTTTGAATTTTCATAAATCTATAATAAAATTATAGTTTTATTTTAAAATTATGGAAACCCAAAACGTCATTAAATTTTATAAAAATCCAATCTCAAATTTTAAATACTATTTTAAAAATATTTTAAAATTAACTTGTTTTTTCAAATAAGTCCTCTTTGAGTTTTAATTAAATCACCATAACCTTTAAAGTTTTCAAAACTTTTTACTTAGACCCCTAATCTTTTATAAGTTACAATATAGCCCAAATATTTTAAAACTTAGCAAGTAGGTCCAACTCCGAAATTTAAAACTTTTTCATTTTAACCCAAATTACTTAAATTCACAAAATATTTTATCTCACAAACATAAAATTTAGGTTGAAAAAAATAATTATTTTATTAACATAAGATTGAGCTTCACAACTTTTAATCCAAGCATAAGTTAAATCATACGACCTTTACAAGAAATCATGGCGATAAATTTTCCGTTGAGCTCGAAATTCTATTCTTGATTTTGCCATTGTCCGTTGAGTGTCTTGAGTTTGATTTCACTTGATTTATTATCTTTCAAAACTAGTGAACTTATGAAATATAAAATAAAACACTTTAATGCATATGTTTGTTATCATCAAAATCATAATATTTATAACTTTTTAGGCTAACAATCTCCCTCTCTTTTATGATGACAAACATCTCATGTATTTCGACATATATGCTCCCCCTTAATACATGGCGTACATAATCAAATTTAAAATAAACTCCCCCTGAAAATATGGTTTATAACAATTTGTAAGCTCCCCTTTAATATTTCAAAAAAACATGCACAAATGCGTAAAGAGAAAATATAATACCTGTCTCCGAAATACATGACTTCTCCCCCTTCATCATCAAAATTAAACTAAGATAATAATAATCAACCAAATACAGGCAAAAGACATGAAAATCTAACAATATATCAAGAAGTCATAATATAGCATCCAAATACAAAATATCAAAACATCGAAATACAAAACATCCAAACAACTCATAATGATCATCCACAATCCATACAGAAAATGTAAATGCATAAAAATGTATGGTACAGAGTGACAGAAAATAAAAAAGAAAGGGCTATAGAGATGGTGGATGAGATGAAGATGATGGTGGTGGAAACCCAAGAGCTGTAAAAAGCTGCTGCTGACCATCAAGAATTTACTGCTGTTGAGCAAAAAGTCGATGTTGTTGATCAAATAATTGCTGCTACTGTTCAAAGAGGCACTGGTGCTCCAAAGTGGATTGAGCTGAAAAGGCTTCAAACTCAGATTGAAGTCGGCTCTGTTGTGTCGAAAGAGAATCTATTTTAGCCAACATCTGCTGCATCGGATTCTCATGGGCAACTGAAGAAGTTTTAGAAGGACCCGCAGAAGATGGATAATGAGAGCGTTGTGGGACACTAAGATCAGGAAGTAGCTCTGGTGGAAGAACATCGTTAAAGAAACGATGATCTGTAAGAGCAAGTTCAGAAACTTTGGTTGAGTATCTCCGGTCTCTAATCCATTTACCTTCTACCCAAATAAATCCTAAGTTGGCAATAGCATCATCTCTTAGTTCTCTTGAATTTAAAAATATTGGTTCAGTAATGGGTACTTTAAAATATTTGAGGATGCGGGTAATAATACTACCATAAGGGAGAGATCTTTTAGCCATACAAGGTGTGCTAAGCATGATTGAGTATAATGCACCCAACATTGAGCTTTCTACCCTCCAAAATACAATCCAATAAAGCTACATCCAATCGGTTAACTTCATCCCCATGACCGTACCTAGGAGTAATCACATGATGAAGAACATAATGCAGGATTCTAGTTTGAAGAGGCAAAGCTTGAGAGTTCAATGATGATCGACAAAATTCATCGGACAAGTCACGTCAGCGACAAATTTTTCGAACAACATTTTCAAGAGAAAACCATGGATGATCTATTATGGCTCTAGCATTGTAAATTTCTAATCCCTCATTTGGAGTTCCAAGAATATAATTTAATTCCGCAACATCAAATTCAATGCGAACTCCCCCAACACTTGTAACAATTTTATCCGAAATTTCTATATCCATATTCGAATAGAAAACCTTAACTAAATTCTTATAATATGTTTCTTGAATAACTAAGACATTTTTCTGACTCATAGCAATAAGAAGTTTATCAAGAGATTTATCACAAATTTTCAAATTCGCCAAATTCTTAAGATTAACAAAGTAAGAAGGAATAACCGACCTTGACATAAAATTATCGATAAACCTTTTCCGAAGGGGGAGATGTCGAAAATGAGTTGACAAAAACTCCGTATTATCTCCATAATCTTCTTTGCGTCTCTTGGCCATTTGTTTGCTCTTGGCTTTTTCACCACCCACCATTGTTGAACAAGCTTAAATAACAATTTCGGAGTTGAGTGAAATGGATAATTTTGAGCCAAGAAATGTGATCCTAGAGATGAATGAGGCTTATATATAATGTGGATTTGATCAAAGATGAGCTAAAGAAAGCTTGAAAATGTAGAGAGAGAAACGGCTAAGGTTAGGTTTTGGATTTTAGATTTTTATGAAGGTATGATAAAAGAGTATTTGGATGATGAAAAGTGAAGGAGTAGTGGATGGGTAATGGTTTGGATGATTAATTTTAGTAAGAAAATGAGTGAAAAATGAAGAAATTTGAGAGAGAGATTGTGAGACACTATTCACGAAGGAGAGAGAGAAAAAGATGAACAAGAGAAGAGAAAGTTGAAATGATGATTGAAAGATGTTTAATGAAAGTTAAATGGAGGGGTAATGGATTGAATCAATGATTTTGACATGAAAATGGTTGAGAAATGAAGAATTTTTTAAAGGAAAATAGAGGAAGATGCACGGTTTGGTGAGAGAGAGAGTTAAGTGAGGAAGAAAACCAAAAAGAGGGAGAAGAAGGGGTCTAAACCCGTAACCAAGTGGCTAGCCGCTTGCTCTCGAGTTTGGGAGCAGATCCAAGCAGCTAGCCGCTTGGATCAGGCGGTTAGCCGCCTAGTTGCTGCCCCACTACACCAAGTTCACTTTCCGGCCATTTTTTATCAATCTCGTCATCATTTCTTGATTTTGAAACCTTTCAAGAACCATTTTAATGCATGAATCATGATTTTAAACATTTAAAACATGATTAATTCAAGCAAATAATTCATCTATCAAGCATGTATCATGAAGCACACAAGCATTTGAAATGAATATGTCACAACACCTTGCTTATCTATCATGCTCAAACTCTTTCAAAAACATTAACAAACATTAAGTAAATAATTTTAATAGATTCAATAACATAATTAGAGATGTTAATGTGAAAATTTCATCATCTCAAGTTCATGTCGAATTTTTGAAAATTGTTCTTCGCAAAGGAGTTTTGTAAAGATATCGGCAAGTTATTTTTCCATAGAGATAAATTCTAAAGTAATATCACCCTTTTGTACATGATCTCTTAAAAAATGATGTCTAATCTCTATATGCTTGGTTCTAAAGTGCTGAATGGGATTCTTCGAAAGATTAATAGCACTAGTATTATCATACTTAATAGGAATTTGTTCAAGTTTAATGTCATAGTCTCTAAGTGTTTGTTTCATCCAAAGGGTTTGTGCACAACAATTACCTGCGGTAATATATTCGGCCTCAGTAGTTGAGAGCGCAACCGAGTTTTGTTTCTTATTAAACTATGAAACAAGAGAATGACCTAGAAAATGGCAAGTTCCATTAGTACTTTTCCTATCCACCTTATAACCAGCAAAATCGGCATCCGAATAACAAGTCAAATCTATATGAGTTCCTCTAGGATACCAAAGGCCAAGATCTATGGTTCCACTCAAATAACGAAAAATTATTTTAACAACAAGCAAATGAGATTCCTTAGGACATGATTGAAATCTTGCACACAAACATACACTAAACATGATATCGGGTCTACTTGCGATTAAGTAAAGTAAAGAATCGATCATACCTCGATATTTTTTAATATCAATTTCTTTACCTTTTTCATCTTTGTCAAGCTTGATTGTTGTACTCATTGGAGTGCTCTTAGTGTTTGATTCTTCAATTCCAAACCTCTTGGGCAAATCTTTGACATATTTAGCTTGGTTGATGAAAATTTCCTTATTGTTTTGTTTGATTTGAAGTCCAAGGAAATACTTCAATTTTCCCATCATGCTCATTTCAAATTCCTTACTTATACAAGATGAAAATTCTTTGCACAAGGACTCATTAGTAGAACAAAAAATAATATCATCAACATAAATTTGAACAACAAGTATGTCTTAGTTCTTATGCTTAGCAAAGAGTGTAGTATCGGCTTTTTCTATTGAAAAATTGTTATCAAGAAAGAAATTTTTAAGCCTATCATACCATGCTCTAGGTGCTTGTTTTAATCCATATAATGCTTTTGATAGCTTATAAACATGATCTGAAAATTTTTCATTTTCAAAACCAGGGGGTTGTTTCACATAAACTTCCTCCAACCATTTAGAAAAACACTTTTGACATCCATTTGAAATAAAATGAAATCTTTATAACATGCATATACTAGCAACATTCTAATAGATTCTAATCTAGCTACAGGTGCAAATGTCTTATTAAAATCAATTCTTTCTTCTTGGTTGTATCCTTGAGCCACTAATCTAGCTTTATTCCTTACAACCACACCGAATTCATCCATCTTATTTCTAAATACCCATTTAATTCCTATGATGGATTAATGTTTTGGTTTAGGAACTAATTCCCATACTTTATTTCTCTCAAATTGATTTAACTCCTCTTGCATTGCCATAATCCAAGATTCATCATTTTCTGCATCCACAAAGGATTTTGGTTCGATTTGAGAAATAAATACATCATGCTCACATGTATTCCTAAGTGATGATCTAATTGTAACACCTCTAGATGGATCTCCTAAAATGGCATCCTTTGGGCGAGAAGAAACATACCTCCACTCCTTGAAGAGTGCTTGAGAAGTACCTTGATTTTGTTCTGCACTTGTTTCTTCATGTTGCTCCACTTGATTTTCTGCATTCTTTTGGTTATTCTTTGATGAATCTTCTTGTATATTTTCATCTGCATCATCACTAACAGCAACTTTCTCCATAGAGGAGGTATTAGACTTATCAAATGTAACATGCATAAACTCTTCCACAACCAAAGTTCTTTTATTATAAGCTCTATAAGTTTTGCTTGAGTTTGAATACCCAAGAAAGATACCAACATCAGATTTTAGATCAAATTTTTCAAGATTATCTTTTGTGTTCAAAATAAAATATTTACATTCAAAAACTTTGAAATAACCAATGTTGGGTTTTCTATCTTTCCAAAGCTCATAGGGAGTTTTATTAAGATAAGATCTAATCAACACCCGATTTAAAACATAACAAGCGGTGTTGATGGCTTCGGCCCAAAAATATTTAGGTAATGTATTTTCATTTAACATGGTCTTAGCCATTTCTTGAATAGATCTATTCTTTCTCTCAACAACTCCATTCTGTTGTGGAGTTCTAGGTGATGAAAATTGATACTCAATTCCAAAGTCATTACAAAAAGTCTCAAATGCATGATTTTCAAATTCTCTACCATGATCACTTCTAATACAAAAAATAGAATAGCCTTTTTCGTTTTGAACCTTTTTACAGAAAATTCTAAATGCATCAAAGGCATCATCCTTATTAGCTAAGAACAATACCCATGTGTATCTAGAATAATCATCTATAATTACAAAAGCGTAATACTTGCCATTTAAGCTAGCATATCTAGATGGTCCAAATAAATCCATGTGAAGTAATTGAAGTGGTTTTAAAGTAGAGACATGATTTTTGTTTTTAAAAGAAGTTTTGATTTATTTTCCAAATTGACAAGCTTCACAGATTTTATCCTTTTGAAAACTAATTTTTGGAAGTCCTTTAACCAAATCATTTTTCAAAATTTTTGAAATTAAATCCATGTTTGCATGACCTAGTCTTCTATGCCATAACCATCCATCATTATACAATGCCGAGAAACATTTCTCAATGGTAGATGCACAATCTATATTAATGGTATAGACATTGATACATCTATTTCCTACAAACAAAACTTTTTCATCACATGTATTTTCAATAACGCATCTAGATTTATCAAAAACTATTTTATAACCCTTATCACATAATTGACTAATATTAAGTAAATTATGTTTCAAGTTTTCAACTAAGTACACATTTTCAATAAGAGTAGAAGATACATTACCGACATTGCCAATACCAATAATCTTTCCTTTTGAATTATCTCCAAAGGATGCATCTCCACCATTTTCGATCTTGGTAAAACTTGAAAACCAAGCATAATTTCCTGTCATGTGTCTTGAACACCCGCTGTTCAAGTACCATTTAATCTTTTTCTTCTTTAAGCCCTGTAGAGAAAATTTCAAGTCTTAGGTACTCAAATCTTTTTGGGTCTTTGAGTGTCAGCAATGGTTCCTTTTGGAACCCAAACATATTTTACACCATAATAAGCATTTCTTTTCACAGGACATCTATTTTTCATGTGACCATTTTTATTGCAATAGTGACAAGTAATTTTATGATCACTTGTGGACGTAGCTTTAACAAAATAATTTTTATAATACTTTTGCTTCAAGTTAGGCTTATACCCAAGTCCTCCTTTATCAAAAACACATTTTTGGGAGTTAAGCAAATTATCCAACATCTTTTGGCCATTTGTGAATTTTATCACAATTTCATTTAACTTATTATTCTTCTTCTTAAGAACTTCATTCTCTTTTATCAATTCTTCATCATGTAATTTCTCATGCTCATATGAGGTATTAAGTTTCTCATTTGAAGATGTGACTTTATCATCCAACATTTTATTTTCTAATTCTAAACATATAACCTTTGCATTCAATGATTCATTTTCATTTTTGAGATCTATTAATTTCTTTTTAAGGCATACATTCTTTTTACCTATTTTCATCAACTCATCATGCAATTCTTTAAAGGCATCATGTAATTCATCATAGGTAGGATGATCATTTACCTCATCTAGTTCACCATTCGATTCATCTCCAATGGCAATAAGAGCTAGATTTGTCATTTCTTGATGCTCTTCATCGTCATTTGTTTCTTCATTAGTATCATCCCACGTGGCCACCATTACTTTCTTTTTGAACTTATTGAGAAGAGGGCATTCTTATATGATCAGGCTTCTTGCACTCATAACATTTAATTGCTTCCTTTTTCTCGTTTTGGTTCTTGAAATCTTTAAATTTTCTTCGCTCACCAGTTTTCTTGAAAAATTTTCTGAACCTCCTAACAAGCATAGCCAATTCCTCATCATCCGGTTCACTTTCTCAATTACTTTCAAATTTTGTAACTTTGAGAGTAATGTTTTTCTTCTTCTCTTCATTGTCTTCATTGCCTCTTTCAGCTGCCAAATCTTCCTCATAAGAAATAAGAGAATCGATTAGATCATCAATAGGTAAGACATTTAAATCTTTAGCTCCCTCAATGGCAGTTCTTTTTGGTCTCCAATCCTTAGGAAGTGATCTAATGATTTTCTTAACTTTCTCGCTATTTGAAAAAGTCTTTCCTAGGGCCCCTAGAGTGTTCACTATGTCCGTAAATCTAGTGTACATAGAATATACACTCTCATTTTGTTCCATTTGAAACAGTTCATATTGTCGAGTATACCTACTAATTTTAGACTCTTTCACTTGATTCGTGCCTTTATAAACAACTTAAAATTTGTGCCAAATTTCATAAGCACTTTCACAACTTAATACTCTATGAATTCTTTCTTATCTAGTGCACAAAATAAGGCATTCATGACTTTAGAATTTAGAGAAGCTTTTCTCTTTTCCAATTCATTCCATTCTCGTGAAGGTTTTGGAATATCTTTCCCGACTTCATTTTTAATCAAAGGCATAAATGGACCATCACATACAACTTCCCAAATTTCGTAATCTAGGGCTTGTAAGTAAATTCTCATCCTAGTTTTCCAATATAGGTAGTCATTTCCGTCAAAGAATGGTGGTTTAATTATGGATTGTCCTTCCTTAAAGGTAGAATCACTTTGGGTTGCCATGGATCTTTTACTCTAGACGGTTAAGTCCTATTAAAAGAACCAGGCTCTGATACCAAATGAAATGCAAATGTACAACCCAAGAAAGGGGTGAATTGGGTTTTTAAAAGTTATTTTATAAACGATTTAATTTAACGCCTTAATGCAAATAAAAATAATAAGTTTTACAACAATTAAATCAAATATAATAAATTAGACAATACTTGCAAAATAAATGAGTAAGGGAAGAGAATGCAAACACAGCAATTTTTACGTGGTTCGGTAATCCTCGCCTACGTCCACGCCTCCAAGCCAACCAAGCTTGAGGATTTTACTATCCAAACCTTCTAAAACTTCAAATGTTTACAATTGACTTCCAAGGTATCAATGGACCTTTACAATTAAGAGATTATCACTCTAATCTCTTTACCCCAAGTGCTTTCCTCACTTGAATACTCTCAATATGATACAAAATAAAAATTACAACAAGAAACTCTCTATAAGAGTAGATTGACAAATAGTGACACAAAAATAATTTAATTTATTGTGATTTGCAATATGGAACCTCAATATATATTTTATAAACTTGTTTTTACTTGTTAAAGAGTTCAAAATGAAATTGGACTTGAGTTTTTATAGTTAAAGCTTGAAAACTAGCCGTTATTGATAAATTTCGGTCTTTCAGCGGCCAAATTCCGCTTAATTTAACCGCCTCTCCACTCGAATAACGAAGTTCATAGTTAATTTTGAATTTTCTTGAATATCTCACAAAATTATAATTTTACCTCAAAACTTATTCAAATTATACTATAGCCCAAAATGTCATAAAATTTTATAAAAAGATCCAATCTCAGAAATTTTAAATACTATTTAATTCCTAAAATATTCTAAAATTACGGTATGACCCAAACTAAAGAAAATATTTTCAAATAAGTTCTCTTTGAGTTTTAACTAAATCACCATAATCTTTAAAATTCTCAAAACTTTTCACTTAGACCCCTAATCTTTTATAAGTTACAATATAGCCCAAATATTTTAAAACTTAGCAAGTAGGTCAAATTCTGAAATTTAAAACTTTTTCATTTTAACCCAAATTACTTAAATCCACAAAATATTTTATCTCACAAACATAAAATTTAGTTTGAAAAAAATAATTATTTTATCAATTTGAGATCACAAATGTTAATTCAAGTATAAATTAAATCATACTGGCTTTACAAGAAATCGTGGCAATAAATTTTCCGTTGAGCTCGAAATTCTATTCTTGATTTCACCGTTGTTCGTTGAGTGTCTTGAGCTTGATTTCACTTAATTTATTATCCTTCAAAACTAGTGAACTTGTGAAATATAAAATAAAACACTTTAATGCATATGTTTGTTATCATCAAAATCATAATATTTATAACTTTTTAGGTTAACAATAAATTATATTTATTTCTCTATTTATTTTTGTCATATGTGAGGGTAGAAGTGTGACTTGTGTTATAGCTAATTTGATCTAGGATAGTCCTAATAAAATTTTAATATATTTATTTAAGACTATTCTAATAAATGTCTAATTGTAAATATCAATATTATTTTAATTACATTATGTATGCACAATAGTGTTGGAAAAGAAAATTAATCTAACTACTTTCACCACACTAACATCTTCAAAGAACGATAAATCTATGTCCATCCATTATTATAGTAGGTAAAATCTCTTGGACAAATATACAATAAAAAGATGGCGCTGCCCAACGAATGAAATACAGTAAACAGAGTGCGTAGGGATGGGTGGATAACCGGGCAACGCCTTATATTACCTCGCACTTTGCCACCTCTACTTAATACAGCATTCTCATGATCAATCCACAATTCTAGAACACAATTTGTATTAGTCACCTCAACATGCAACTGAAAATAGAACTTTGAAGCGAATTCTCACGGTGGTCGTTTCAAAAATTAATATATAATAAGAATCTCAATGTTCTTGGTTTCTTCAGCTGTGAACTCAAGACGGTTGATACAGAAATTACCCCTGCTATCATTTTGGAAGTACATCTGCCATGTATTTCCAATTTGGTTTAGAACCAAGCCACTTGCTACAAAGCATGTACAAACAGCAGATAACATCAAGTAATGAAAGCGAAAACATGTCCTATACCATAAACAAACGTGGAGTATTTAGCAGTTGACCATCTCTGAGGTTATAGAATTGTTTCTTTATAATGGTAAAGTATATATTGCACAGCCAGACAATATCTGCGGGGTACAACTTATTTTGGTCAATCGAATTGCTGTCGGAGCTGCATCTCTGTTTCACTTTTCCAAGTAGCATGAGATGATTGTCCCTTCATCCTTTTACTCTTCTCCCTATCTTTTATGACAGAGGCCTTCTTCTTGGACTCATTGCTTATGTCCCCAGGAGGTCGATCACTGCATACTGGGCAAACCATCCCACGTGCATTTGAAAAGGTTTTCGGTATTCCACACTGCAAGCACATCCTACAAAGAGGAAATTACATGTTACAAGATAAACAGCAAATGAGCTTAATCCCAATGTACAAGACAGTACAGACGTAAAATAAACTGAAGCATTATGTACTCAAATTAGTCCCAAAGAAGCATTACATGAGAACATAAATTTATTTAGTCATCAGAGTAATAGTGAACTCCGGACCCACATGAAAGGCCAAAAAGACATCCATGCTTATAATGTGTAACAGATGCACTAATTTATTGCTCAAGATTCTGGGATTTTCATGGGTCCACACAAACTGGAAGCCTAATGAAATTGTTAAAGTCTATCTCTCAAGTTTGTCAGCACTCATGTAGAACATAATTTGCGAGTTTAATGCTAATCAGGGATTTGTAAACACAAGAATAGATCCAACAACTGTTTGTCACAATTCAGACCTTGTATGAATTCTCCGCAACGGAAGATTAAAGTATCACCATCTTAGGTATGCATTTAAGTAAGGAAAGAGATTACACATGAGAAGCTCTGCAGCATCTTCTGCATTGGGATTGGTTGCAGTCGCCACACGCTTGACTCCTTGTGTTGTGCTTGAAACTGAGGCTGGAGGCTGGTTACCCTCCATATCACTTCTTACTCGGTCATGGATTCCGACAAGTTGAGCCTTGGCCTCCATCACAGCACCTAAGAGAATTAGATCATACAGCAGGGAAGAAGAGCAGTGGTTTTCATCCAGGAAAAGATTTGATGCATTGAAGGCAGTTGTCACAAAAAGAAGATTTAAATAGCATATATTGAATAATGCACTATTTCCAGAGAAGTCTATCAGGATTGAAATGCTTGTTTTTGCCTTTTTCTTTGTAAACATACGCAGGACCAAATATAAATAAATCTATCTGATCATATCTAATAAAAGATGACGCCTACCAGGCTTTACATCATTAAGGATTTTAAAGGAATTTGGCAATAAAAGTAAAGATCATAGCAAAAAATGTACATTTTCGGTTCTCACAAGGGTTCCTGCATGTTAGTTAAAGTGCAGGATCCCAACTGAATCTTAAAATATGCACATAGTGGATTCTACCATGTGCAGATTTTAAAATAAAAAAGCAATTGACCTTTAGATTTCAAATCCAAGGCCCCAAATTGGGATCCTGTACAATAGTTATATATAGATAACAAAAAAGTTAAATTTCTAAGCTCAGAAGCGGAAAGTTTACATCTAAAAATTGAACTAAACTAATAAGAAAGATGGTAACCCAGTGACAATGGCTTATAAAAAGCTAACTACAATTGCTCTAGTATCCCTCAAATCTCAGATCAAACATAGCACACAAATCTTTACCATCCATCCAAGTGGACGTATGGGTGGATTTTTCTCTAAGTTCAGTTGCTCTGAATTGATCCAACAAGCAAGGTCCCAACCAAAAAAAAAAGGTCAACAGTTTCAACATCCCTAGTACAATTTCTTCAACTCCTTTCTAGCAATCTGATTGTTTCTGATGGCAATTATAACCCCAATCAAAATCATTAATGAGTCCATTCATTGGCAACTAGCTTCACTACATTTTTAACATCATATTGTGACAAATATAAATGCCCATTTGATTGTTGATCAGCTTGTTTCTTAACATCTTCTATTCTTCCACAAACCTGTCTGATAACTTCAAACGAGAACACCTAAGATGTCACTAATTTGTGAATCTAGTAGCAACTTAATAAAGAAGCATTTGAGTGGATTATATGTTAGTCATGGAAGTCCCTCCCAATGTACTCATATAAATAAATGCACAACACACAAACTATATGAAAGCATATTTTTCTAGCGTAAAATCTTACAGTGCATTCATATAAATAAATGCTCATCACACAGCCTATATGCGAGCATACTCTAGCATAAAAGCTAAGGCAATTTGACCATAATGAAGATAGTATTATAATTTCTTTTCAACCCTTCAAAACCTGTTATTTAGATAGTGATCAACATCAGCAGCAGAAATCAAGATATTTGCGTCTTTATTGGACTCGCAATCTTATGTTTTAGGAGAAAACTTAAACTCTTTAAGAAAAATGTTCTGAAGTGTAGGACTTACCATAAATGCTTATGAGAAAAATCAAATACCCCAATTTTTGTTTTGTGATGATTAATAAGCATTGAACTTTCGATAAGCCAAATCGGATTGCCAGTTATGAACTGCTCATTTCATAATAGCATGAAACAACAAACTAAGGGCTGACGCATTTAGCAAATGTCAATCTGTCAGTAAAACACTAAAATAACCTAATTAGTTGAGAAAATATCATATTCCACCAAATGAAGTATCTTTTTTTTTTTTTTTTGATAAGAAACTATAAATTATATTAATGATGAAGAATCCACTGAGAAAGCAAAATAATGAAAACTTTTCTGTGCTAAACACAATACACCAATCCAACCAATCCCCCTCTACAATAGTAGACCAACGTAGACACCTATCTCAAAACAATCTCCCAGCTTAGATGAATGAATAAAAAGATGAATCTTGGAACTCGTTAGAAACTGAAACCCAAAGCAAAGCTAGAAGACAGATTCTATCCCACAACTCTAACATTATCTACTTTTTTCCTTCAAAAATAAGATCTCTTTCCTGCTGTATTAGCCAAAACAGAGCTGCCACAGCATAGATCCAAAGAGTTTTGGCCTTTTTTGTTTTTGGGGTTGGGGGGGGGGGGGTGTTGGCCATTTTTCTTTTACCAAAAGCATAGGTATTCTCCATAAGAATAGAGTGACAAGAAGGATTGTTAAAAAGAAAGTATTCTTTATACTTCAGATAATACTAAGACGTTATGCTATGATTTGAACACTAGAATTAGCTTCCCTTTTAACTAGTTATAATAAGAAATGAGGTTAGCATCTGCAATTCCCTTTGACCAAATGAAAGAATTAGACAATTACCAGCTGGTAACTCTTTCTTATTCTTGCAATTCCTGCGCCTGCTTTGCTGAGAGTCATCTTCAATTGAGGAAGCCTTTACATCGACGGCATTGTTAAGAAACCGTGGAGGTCCTGAAATCTCTCGTAATCAAAAGCCAACCAATATTAGACGCTAATTAAATTCAGCAAATTATTCTTATTATTTTTTAAAAGAAATGAAAAGAAAACAAGTAAGAATAAACCCTACTTGGGAAAAAACGTCGAGGGCGGATGGAAGGCCAGACTCAACGGAGGTTCTAGGGAAGTCATAGCTGACAGTACGTTTGGCATCGGCGGAGGCATTTGCTTCGTCGTCTGAAGAGTTCTGATAATGGATTTGTTCATCGTCCTTTTCTTCTTTTTCTTCTTCAGCAGAAGAATAGTCTTTGATAAGCCACAAGCTCATTATCCCTTCACCCAGCTTGTTTCCGCTACTGATTCTTTCTACTACAGTTTTTTGACAAAGAATCCGATGGTTGGATAAAAAATAACTCATATAGAAATAAGTCTCGCCACAACGAAATTACAAATTATATTTAAATATTTTTTATATAAGGAATTACAAGGCGGATTTTAATTAATTAATTAATGATATATTTTTTAGGATTGCTTAATTTGATAAAAATCTTGATAAATTTTATAAAAATTTATTTGCTGTTTTTGACAAAGAATCTGATAGTTAGATAGAAAATAATTTTTATATAGAAATTTTAGAAAAATTTTAAAAATTATAGAAACTGAAATAGAAAAAATTAGTAACGATCAGTTATATTTAGACACTTTATTTAAAATAAGATTGGAAAATCTACGACTTATAGTAGATTACACATTTCTTTTGCTACCTGAAATAAAAGAAAAATAAGTATTAAACATTATGCTTTTACTAATTTGCCTATATTTAATTTTAGAATGGATAATTTACAATATTATCATATTAACAAGCAAATAAAATTATTAGACAAGTACGATAATTTAGCATTAAAAATTAGAAATAGACTATTTAGATTTAGAAAATTAGTTTATGAACTTTCAAAGATTAAACTATTCAGATTTAGAAATTAATCATCATAGAAAACAAAAGTTAAATCTAACAGAAAGAATAAAAATTAATCGTAATATAGAATATTTAGAGAATCAATATAAACATATTCCACATACTAGTAATAATTGACAAAATTTTATTATAGACTTATTAATCAATTTAGGACAAGATTTAGAAGTCAATATTGAAAAGCTAAAAGGGCTAGTACTAGGACTAGGAAAATTCTTCGAGACTAGTAATATAAATAGATTAAGAAGAAATTTAAATTATATTGAAGAATTAGTAGCAAATTTTAATATTCAAGTTAAAAAAGTTCCCTAATAAGAAAGAACAAATAAAATTAATTCAATTATTGGACATTAAAACACAAATTCCAATAGAATTAGAAAATAAAAATCTTGTAGAAAGTTTAAAACTAGAAATAGAAAATATTAAATTTACATAGTGAGATTTACAAATATAATTAGATGCAATAAAATAATAGTTAGTGAATTCCTTTAGAAATAACATTAATAGAATCTTTAGCTGAAGTAAAAAGTGAAATTACAATTCTAAATCCAATAGGTTATACTTATAAAGAGTTTAATCAAGAAAGCAACACTATCAAGCAAGTACAATCAAATATTGTTATTAAATTATTAGTCAAAATTAGTAAAAAGTTAGAAAACTTAGATGATAGATTGAATAAGTTAGAAATAGTTTTCAAACTTTTAGAAAAAGTAAAGAATAGATATCACACTCGGAACTCGACAATTCATTAGACAATCAAGATAAAAGAAACAGATATTTAACTAAGAGAGTAGAAAAGTTAAATTTAACGAAACCAATTTTAGCACGTAGAACAGTAGATATTAAAGATATTTTAGGACCAGAAGTAATATTAAAAGATAATGGATTTAGTAAGAAATAATAGAATAAATGTAAATATGGAGAAAGAATTAGAAAATCGCTTTATTCTCTAGTAAAGAAATTATAAAAAAGAACTGAAGACATAACAAATGAACAAGATCTCGATAAATTATTAGAAAGAGGCTTTGAGCAAAATTTGAAAGAAAATATATATAATGAAAGTTTAATGTCAAAATTAAATAATTGTTTATATGTTTATACACATGAGATTGAATTATCAATAGTAAATGGAAGAAAATAGTTAACTTTAATTAGTATAGTAGGCAAAGACCATCTTAGAAAGCAAAATTATACAGACATACGTATGAGAATAATAATAATAAGAATTCTTAGTCAGGCCAAAGAAGGTTTAGATGCAAAAGCTTATCTATATTATTACAGAAGATGTTATGATCATGAACAAGTTCAAATACCCAGTGTAGAAGTAGGTTTAAAAAATAAAGTAGCGGTAATAAGATATATATCTAATATAGACATAGGCATTAATGAATTTTTTAAACATATTATTTTAAGTGTACATACTAAAGGATATAAAATGAATGCATAATATAACAATCTTACAATCAAAACTTTCTTTTTAGTAAAATTATATAATAAATATCATAAAAAATTCAGATTCGAAAGTGAAAATATAGTAGACTATTTTAGAAGTCAATATGTAGAAATGATAGTACCCAAGAAATTAAGTAATAGTGAATTAAATTGATTAGAATTGATATTACCTAAATTTGAACAAGATAATATGTTAGATGTACCAGAAATTAGCTATATATATATAAATAGACAAAATCAAGTTACACAAAGATTTAGTAATTATAGGCAATAGAGTAATCCAGAGCTAGATGAAAATAAAGGAGAAATAGAAATTAATATGGCAATGAAGATAATTTAGATATTGATAAGCATAAAACATTAATTAGAAATAGAGATACAATTATTGATTTAGTATATAATGACCCTAGAAAATATTTAGATGAAGAATTATTTGAAAAATTATGTAATAATGATGAATTAATAGACGAGGATATAGATAGAGAACTTATAATGAAGTTAGATTTTAAAAATTTAGAAATAGACGAAATTTATTGTTTAGAACAAATAGATGAAATATTAGTAGGAGAACAAGATAAAAAACCAGAAATAAGAGAAAATAGTAATAAACTCATATTAGAACCTATAGTAGAACCATCAAATGTAGAAAGTTGTTTAAATAAATCAGGAATCCTAGAAACTAATGAAAAATATACAAAAGTTGAATAAATATTTAAAGAGAATTAGAAAACCATAAACAGTGACGAATCTTTGCATGGATAGCCCGGTCTAGTTCAGAAAAATCTTCTATACCTTATATTTTTATTAATTTAGTAAAAAAATAGAGTTTTTATTTTATTTTCATATATATCCCTAACTCAGTACCCTTATGTTTTCATCAATTTAGTACAATAATAAATTTTTATTTTGTATTCAAATATATCTTTAACTTAATTACCCTTATGTTTTTATCAATTTTATATAACAACAAAATTTTTAATTTATTTTCAAATATGTCCCCATTTCAATTATATTACTTTTAATTGAAATTAGTGACTTATTTTATAAAATGATTAAATTATATATTTATTGAATAGATTATAAATATTAGGAAGCTAAAATTTTATTACCACTATAATTTATTTTAAAAAACTTCTAATTGAGAAAAAAAATGTCAATGCAATATAACATCGTCATTAGTATTAAAAATAGTTACAAAAACATCACATAATGACAATTATCAGTAATTTTGTAAACTTTTTATCTTGTAATTTATTTTAATTTTAGTTAATCTATTCCTTTTATTTTCTTTTTAGTGCTTGAGTGTATTTCCTTGGTAATTTTTTCTGTTTGTCTTGTTAATTTATTTTAATTACTTCGTAGAATTAATTTATAGAATTAATTTTTTTAAGTAATTTTTTGTTACTTTCTTTTAAAATAAAAAAAATAAAAAAAATAAAAAAGTTAAATCTGTAATTAATTTTGGTAATTTAAATTTATTTAAATTTCAATAATTCAATTTCTTTGTAATTTCTTTAAATTTCTATAATTTAATTTGGAGTTATTTTTCTTTGTAATTTTTTTATTTTGTTAATTTATTAATTCATAAAATTAATTTTTTTAAGTAATTATTTTTTTATTTGTTTTCTTTTAATTTTTTTTCCTGTAATTTAATTTTGTTTCTTTTTCTCTTCTTTATCTTTTTGTAATTTAATTTTTCATTTTTCGTTGTAATTTATTTTGTTATTTTATTTTTAGTTAATATATTTTTTGTATTTTCTTTTTAACACTTGAGTGTATGTTCATAGTAAGATTGTAACAATGTGATAAGGTTAGTATCGCAATTTCTCCTTCCTCGTTATTTTTTTTAATTTATTCTCATTTTTTTGTTGCATTTTCTATTATTTATTTTTTTTTATGTATGGTCGAAGGTCGCAATTACCTAATCTTGAACCTATAAATTTAGAATTAGAAAAAACACTTCGCACACACAAACACATTGCATTTAAAAATAAAATTGAAATGGATTTACAACAACAAGAACCATCACAGGAAAGGCTATTTAAGGACTATTTAGGTATCCTTAAATATAACTTAAGACACACACGCATATAAATGAATTGTTAGAATTATACGATACCCAAATATAGCTGGTAGGAGTTTTGAATTAAAACCTAGTGTGCTAAATTGTCTCCTAACATTTTATGACCTAAAAAATGAGGACCCATATTATCATTTGAATGATTTTCATGCTGTTTGTCAAACTTTTAGATATGAGAATTTTTCAGATGATGATGTTAAACTCAGACTATTTCTATTTTTTTTAAAAGATAGAGCTTGTTCATGATTTAATACATTGCCTGCTAATAGAATACATCATGGGAACAAATGGTCACAAAATTTTTAAATAAATACTTCCCAATTCATAAAACCAATTATATTCACAGGGAAATTTTAGAATTCATCCAGAGAGAAGACGAACAGTTTTTCGAAGCATGGGAACGATTCAATGGGCTACTCTTGAAAAGTCCACATCATGGATATAAAAAATAACACCAATGCCAATACTTTTTGGAGGGATTATTGCCAAATGTACAAGAATGGCTAATGGTAACAAGTGGAGGAGAACTAATGTGTAAAAGTGCATCAGAAATTTGGGATTTCTTCCAACGACAAGCGGATAATTCTCAATAACGGAGTCGATCATTGAGAAATAATAAAAGAATTAAGGGAGTAAATGAGGTCTAAATTGGCGAGTCAAGCTCGGGATTTAAAGAAGTCAAAGAAATAGTTGAAGGACTTACCCGACAAATTGCATCATTAACAACTGCTAAATCAACAGAGCCATATGACCATGACTCATATGCAGATCAAGCCAATGCTATAGGTGTAATGAGGAAGCCATCAAACTACAACCCTTACTCCAACACATATAATCTTAGATGGAGAGATCACCCAAATTTTTCATGGTCTCAAAGATTCCAACAGAATAAACCAATAACTCCAGCTCTACTAATGCAACCAATTCCGCAAGTTCCACAAGTCTCTCAGCCACCATTTAAACCTTATAATTAAAACTTAAATTATTCTCAACCTAGATCATGGGAGGATGCATTCCAGAATTTCAAGAATTCTATCCACTCTACGATCGAGCAACAAAACTGCACCATTGATGGACTATGAAATGAGATGAGAGTAAGCTCTAACTCACAGGCCCAATCAATTTCTAACCTCGAGAAAATGGTGGGCCAACTTGCCTCTTCAGTTCAAACCCTAGTAATGACTGTTGAGAAAGATAAATTCTCAAGTCAACCAGTGCCAAACTCTAAAAGAGTGCATGAGGCAAGTACCAGTTCACCTCAGTAATATGGAGAGGTCAAAGCCATCATGACCTTACGAAAAGGAAAAGAAGTTGACAACAAAGTGGAGCTATCGATGAGAAAAACAACTTAAATTGTATCTGTAAATACTGAAGACTCATCATCAGAGGAGAAAGAAGAAACCAACCCACGAGAGTATATTCTTAAAGCTCCATTTCCCCAGAGGTTAGCCAAAACAAAAAAGGAAAAATCCAAGGGTGAGATTTTTGAAATCTTCAAACAAGTAAGTGTCAACATCCTTTTGCTTGATGCTGTAAAACAAATGTCATCTTATGCCAAGTTTCTTAAAGATCTTTGTACTAAAAAGAGAAATATTCATGTTCAAAAGAAGAAATTTTTAATAGAAAATATTAGTTCTATACTCTAACACAAAATTCCTCTAAAATGCAAAGACCCAGGCTCTCCCACAATCTCATGTAGTATAGGGAACCACACAATTGAAAATGCTTTGTTAGACTTAGGTACTAGTGTTAATCTGTTGCCTTACTTAGTGTTTATGAAACTTGGACTAGGAGAATTACACCCAACCTTAGTGGTGTTACAGCTTGCAGATCGATCCACGAAAATATCTCGTGGTATTGTGGAAGATGTCCTTATCCAGATAGATAAGTTTTATTTTCTTGTTGATTTCATTGTAATTGACACTCAACCAATGTAGGATTCAAGGAAGCACATCCCCATTATCTTGGGTCGTCCATTCTTGGCAACTACCGACCCTCACATTCAATGTAGGACTGGAAACATGCAGTTGTCCTTTGGTAATATAACCTTAGAACTAAATATCTTTAACATTACTAAACAACCTCACAATACAGATGATGAAATTGTTGATGTAGATTTAATTGAAGCATTAGTGGGTGATACTTTTCTTTCAAACCTTTGTAGTGAACCTTTACAAATATGTTTAACTCACTTTGGTTTGGATTTTGATATTGACAGATCAGTCGATGAGGTCAATGCCTTACTTGACTCAGCACTATCCATGGACACAAATAAATGAAAGTCAATAGTTGAACAGCTAGCACCATTAGAGAAGAAACTCAACCCATCATCAGAATTACCACTAAAATTGAGCTCAAACCATTACCCAATATTTTAGAATATTCATTCTTGGGATAAGAAAGTACTTTATTAGTAATTATTTCATCATTCTCAGATGACAAACAGAAAAGTAAGTTGCTAGAGGTTTTAAAAGAACACAAAGGAGCATTAGGATGGACCATAACTGACATAAAAGGTATAAACCCAATAGACTCATGCATTACTTTCACCTTGATGAAAATGCTAAACCTAATAGGGAAATGCAACGTCGGTTGAACCCTAACATAAAAGTAATTGTTAGAATTAAAGTCCTTAAACTATTAGATGCTGGTATCATTTATCCCATTTCTAATAGTTTATGGGTTAGTCTTGTACAAGTTGTTCCCAAGAAGTCATGAGTCATAGTAGTTACTAATGCTGATAATAAATTGATGCCCACTACAGTGACTACAGGGTGGTGAGTATGCATTGATTATAGAAAGTTAAATTCTGTCACACGTAAAGACCATTTTCCTTTACCATTTATTGATCAAATGCTTGATAGATTAGCAAGTCACGAATTTTATTGCTTTCTAGATGGCTACTCAGGATATAATCAGATTCCTATAGCACCAAAAGATCAAGAGAAAACCACTTTCACTTGTCCTTTTAGCACTTTTACATATAGAAAGATGCCATTTGGATTATGTAATGCACCTGCTACATTTCAACGATGCATGTTGAGCATTTTTTCTGATATGGTTGAACGATTTCTTAAAGTCTTTATGGATGATTTTTCTGTCTTTAGAGACTCATTCAATCAATGTTTACATCATCTAACACTAGTTCTACAGAGATATATAGAGAAGAATTTGTTCTTAAATTGGGAGAAGTGCCATTTCACATCATTTCGAGCAAAGGTATTGAGGTTGATAAAGTGAAGGTAGAGCTCATTTTCAATCTCCCTCTACCTAAAATAATCTGAGAAGTAAGATCTTTCCTTGGGCACGCTGGTTTTTATAGGCGTTTCATTAAAGATTTTAGTAAAATTTCTAGACCCTTATGCAATCTACTTGCTAAGGATGTATCTTTCATCTTTAATGATTCATGTCTTGTGGCATTTGAAAAACTAAAACAATTATTGACATCATCACCCATTATTCAGCCTTCAAACTGAAACTTACCATTTGAGCTTATGTGTGATGCATTTGATTATGCAGTGGAGCAGTATTAGGACAAAGAGTTAATCAAATTCTCCATGTCATTTACTATACTAGTATGATATTGAATGATGCCCAGTTGAACTATTCAACTACAAAAATAGAAATGCTAGCGATAGTATTTGTATCAGAGAAATTTCGATCTTATCTCATTGGTTGTAAAATAATTGTGTTAACAGATCATGTTGCTCTTAAATATCTTCTCACAAAGAAAGAAACAAAAGCCAGACTAATTCGTTGGGTGCTACTCTTGCAGGAATTTGACTTTGAAATTAAAGACAAGAAAGGCACAGAAAATGTTGTGGCAGATCATATTTCTCGTCTAAATTTTGACACAATTAAAGAGCCATTATCATTGAATGAATCATTCTCAGATGAATAAATGATGAGTGTGGAAGTATTACTATGGTATAATAACATTGTTAACTATCTTGTTACAGTTCAACTTCCAGAGCAATGGACTAAGCAGGACAAGGCCAAATTCTTTGTAGAAATAAAGAATTTTTTTTGGGATGATCCTTATTTATTCAAGTATTGTACTGATCAAATTATTAGACGATGTGTCCCAGAAAGTGAATTTCAAAATATCTTTTCATTCTGTCATGAACAAGTTTGTAGAGGCCATTTTAGCACCAAGAAAACAGCAACTAAAATTTTACAATGTGGTTTTTATTGGCCAACTATATTTCGAGATGCTTACACATTTTTATTCTTCATGTGATAGGTGTCAATGAATAGAGATATTACTCGAAGGAATATGATGCCACTAAACCTAATTTTTGTGGTTGTGATATTTGATGTATGGGGTATCGATTTCATGGGACCCTTTCCTCCTTCCTTTGGCCATCAATACATACTGATTGCTGTTGATTATGTATTGAAATGGGTAGAAGCAATTCTATGTAGAACTAATGATCATAAGATGGTGATGGGGTTTTTGAAAAGCAACATTGTTTCACGCTTTGGATTCCCTTAAGCGATAATCAGTGATGGTGGTGCCCACTTTTGTAACAAATCATTCAAAGCTCTTTTGACAAGTATTCCATTACTCACAAAGTGGCTACCCTACATCATCCATAAACCAGCGGTCAAGTTAAGATCTCCAATTGAGAAATAAAGCCCATATTAGAAAAAATAGTAAGACCAGACAGAAAAGATTGGTCACTGTGACTTGATGATGCATTATGGGCATACAAAACGGCTTTCAAGACCCCAATTGGGATGTCACCCTATAGGCTAGTTTATCGAAAGCTTGCCACCTACCTGTGGAACTCGAATACCGTGTATACTGGACCATCAAGAAATTCAATTTTGACATGCAGCAAGCTAGCTGAGAAAGAAGATTACAACTAGCAGAACTTGAAGAAATTTGTAATGATACATATGAAAATGCCAAAATTTACAAGTAGAGAATGAAAGTCTTTCACGGCAAGCAAATCACGAGGAAATCTTTCATCCCAGGTTAGAAAGTACTTTTATTCAATTCTCGCTTGCACCTATTTCCAGGTAAGTTGCGCTCTCAATGGTCTGGCCCTTTTATTGTTCATACTATTTTTCCACATGGAGCAATTGAAATTAAAGACCTACAGATGGTGTCACCTTTAAAGTTAATGGTCAAAGATTAAAACCTTATCTCTAGTACCAATCACGTGGAGAGGACACCGAAATAAATTTGCATGACCCACCAAATTTAAATTGAGATTTCTCAGTGATTTAATTTTATTTTTTTTATTATTTTTATATAAGTATTTTTTTATTAACTATTAAATTTTCTCTTATAACTTGTAATCATGAGCACCTCAACTAAAAAGCGTCTCTTCAACATTCTTAGATAATTTCGACGTATACAATCTCATCTTAGAAGCCAGATACAATTTTGTAAAACACATCATATCTAAAAGTTACAACCACCTAAGGTAGTTTTCTATGTTGAGAATTTAGAAGGACAACTAAGAGAAATTGAGAGAGGCATCTACAACATCCAATTAGAACTTGAGGTAAATTTAATAAGAGGACGATGGTAAGTTAATATTTTTTTTTTATTTTTTTATTTTTACGTGTGTTGTGTTTCTGCTAGATTTTTTTAATTTTTACGTGTGTTGTGTTTCTGCTAGATTTTTTTTTATTTCTTTGGTGTGTTATCATTTTTTACCCTGGTTAAGTGACAGATAACGGTACTCTGTGACATTCAATGTCGGTTACTTCAATTTCCCATAATAACTAATATTCTGAGCAGAAGGCATCGATAGAGACGAGATCTTAGAAAAACTTCACAAGCAATTTCCTTCACTTTCTTAGAATGCTCTCCTCACCATTTATAAAGCTCAGTTCGAATGCATGCGATTACTTATAAAAAATCATATCCCTGCTGATATCCGATGGACAATCGAAGCTAAAGTGCGGTTGGCAGGTGAGTTGCCTCCTAAATTTATTGCATACATGCTTGGTTGTGGTAAAGAAAATTATTCAAGAAAACGAAGAGCTCGAAAGCTCTTTAATATTTTTCATAAGTGTGCCAAAATAAGATGCGATAAAAAGCAATGTTCTTTAAGAATCCTGTCTGATAACAGGGAAGATAAGATTCAATTCATTAGGGATGGCTTGAATAAAGAGTCATTAGATGATATCCTTTTGTCTCTTGAAACGCATCCTAGTGGACACTTTTCAAGCCACGTGCTTCACAAGTTAATTGACATAGACATGCTACATCATTTATAGCTGTGAACTATTATCACCAAGATCCTTAAATATGACTTTTTTATTAAGGCACTCATAAATTATTTTTGAGAAGTATTCAATGGCAGCTACTCCCAACAACCAAATTAAGAACATTTGTGTATTCTCTGGATTTCATTATGGCAAATATAAAGAATTTATTGAGGCAGCCTAGATCTTGATCGAAATATAGCAGCTAGGAAACTATACTTGATTTATGGAAGAGGTGATCGAGGGTTATCAAAATTAGTTTTAGAAGCCGTTTATAACAAAGGGAGCTAAGTGTTAGGTATCATTCCAACAATCTTGAAACTTTTTAGCTGTTTGTCTGACTCACCAATTATAGAAGAGTTAGTCGTTTCAAGTATGTAAGAAAGAATAACTAAAATGCTAAATCATGCTGATGCTTTTATTTTTTTACCAGGAGATCTTACAACTCTAGAGGCACTAATGACATTAGCATCTTGGTCCCATCTGAACATTCATCAGAAACCCATTGGTTTATTAAATGTCAATAACTTTTATGATGGCTTTCTCGCATTTTTTAACCATGCAATAAAAAACTATTTCATTCCTTCCATAGTGAAATAAATTTTTATTTATACTCACACTACTAATGAGCTACTTGATCTGTTAGAACCTTATAGGAATCCTGAGACCTTAATTTTGCGATTGCCCACTAATGATAGTAGTAGTAGCCGCAGTAAGAAGTGTAAATTAGATTCAACTCTCCATTTGTAAATATTTTCTTCTATGTTGTAGCACTCAGGTGACATCTTCTAATCTTTACTTCTTTCCTTTAAAATATTGAGGACAATATTTCGTTCTGATTGGGGGGAGAGAATAGTTGATAATTGTAGAATATCTTAATCTTTGTTAAGTTTTTACTAATTTTTATTGTAGGAACTAACTGTGGTTAACTTTTTACATCAAAAATGGCTAAATATAGAGTATAGTGACTGTAAAAATGCATCTTCTTATTTTGAAAGTAAAAAAAAAAAATTACTTTTCAGTCATTTTTTTAAATTTCATTTTAAGTTTGATTTTTCTAACTTCCTCTTTCTAATTTCTCCTTTATAAATATACACTTTCAAAATTTCGAGTTGAAGATGGTTGAATATGGAATGTCATAATTCTAGAAATGCATCTTTTTAGTTTTTTTTCTTAACAAAAAATTTTTTTTTTCGACATGATGACTTTCAAATTTTAGTATTTGTATTATCTTTGGTCTTGAATTTTATTACACCATGTTTGCTACTCTACATGTTGATGTCTGAGACAAAAATATGAGTTGCTTAAAGGAATATACATGTCATAATAAATTCTGAGTTCTTGAACCTATCATTTTTCTTGGAGAGTAACCCTTTTTGCCCTTGCCCATTATTTATACAGCTTAATAGTTTATTATTTAATACACGATCTATAAATTTCTTTTGAGTCAACTTCTAAAAAAAAGAGAATAAAAAGAAAAAAATTTTGTGTGTTGCTACATCTGAAAGTTTATCTAACTAATAGGTATGAAAGATTAGTTAGTGCCCTAAAAAATGATAGAAAGGCCATCTTTGACCTGCTTAAGCCTTTCTAGCCGTTCTTTTTGTGAAATATCCTTAGTTAATCTTTTTGAGCCTTTAAAAAAATATAATTATTATCTTTTTCTTTGTTAACTTATCATCTCAACTCTACTCCAATCTGAATTATTACTCAATGTCGTACAAATTTCATAACCCATTCATGTTTGAGAAAAATGTAAATAATCAGTTTGTTTAATAAAATTGTACCTTAGTTAAAAAAAGATAAGAAAAAATTCAAAATTTATATACTAGTTTAAAAGAAAAAGAAATGTACTATGTAATCTTTTTAAAAAAACTTTTTTTTTCTCAAACATGTATTTTGTTTTTCTTTCCCTATTTTTTCGTGTTTATTCGCTATGTCCCTAGCCTACGTTACGTCCTAATAAAAGTTTTTTTGATTTTAGGAAACTATAGTCTAAAGTAGAAACTAGTTACATGGGCTATAAAGATATAGTGATGCACAAAATAATAATAATAAAAAAAGAAAAAAAAAGAAAAAAATATAAATAAATATATTGGTCTGACTCACATTTTTACTTGAGATCGTATTATTTCTAAGCTGTGGGCACATTTATTTCATCTTAGTGAGAATGTGTAATATTACTTTAATATTTTCTCTCAATTCACCATTCAAGGGAGTGACTATTGTTATTAGGTTTAATTTCTTTGTGAGAGTGTCACTGCGAGTGTGATTTTGGGATATTGACATGTCATTCTTGAAAGCAGCTTGGTTACAATAGCTGTTGACAAAGTCTACTGAATTGATTCATGTGGATGGTTAATTTGAAAATAATATTTCTTCAAGACTGGAGATAATGCTTTTACTTTTATTTGATTTACATCATAAAGTTCAATTAAATAAACATGATAGTTAAACAAAAAAGTTTTAGGTTTGAATTTGATTTTGTTTAATTTGCTAGGGACTAGCAATAAGCTGGTTGGGAGGTGTGTTGAGTATTAGAAAAGTATATTTATAAAGGAAAAAATCATCATTTTTCACTTTAAGTTCTAATAACTTCTTTATTTTTATGTATTTAAGTTTATTGTGAATTTAATTATATGTATTTTATTATAATTAAGTGTTTTACGTATTTTAGGAGCATCATGGTCATTTAACAATAAACGAGATATCGGATGACAATATGGATGGCAAATCTAAACTCAGAATGATCAAAAACCTTAGAAGGAGCATAAAAGTAAAAATGTCACTGTTCACATATACGATACTGTTCACATGTACTGTATTGTTCATGGTACTCTATGATAACATGGCATTGACTGATGATGTAGCGTTGATCGATGATGTGGCACCGACCAATGACATGGCAGTATTTGATTAGAGGAATGATGTAGTATTGACTGATTATGTGGCGTTGATTGATGACGCGGCTTGACTGATAAGGTGTCACAATCTCATTGGATAAAAATGTTAATGAACTATTGACTGATGACGTGCTAGTATGTTAGTGGAATAGAAAAAAGGTGTCTACAGTACATGTATATACACGGGATAATAGCGCTAATGATGTGTTCAAACTAATCAGAACTTGCCACGTGGTGTAATCTTGTGCATCCAAAATGTTTTAATCCGATGGCCATGATTTACTCGTTGTATCTATAAAAGGAGGGTCTGCTTCTTAATTTGACACCATTGAGTTCATTTTTTAGCTTCATTTTTTTAAATTCCTTCTCTATCTTGTATTTTCTTTGTATTTTAGTAAAATTCTCTTTTTATCCCTATTTCAAATATGAGTAGCTAATTTTCTTTCTAACTTGGGTTGAAGGTGAAGTCCCAATATGTTCCATGGGCTTAATTGGTAAATTTATTTTATTTTTTCTTTTAATTTCTGTGTATGTTTTGACTTTTCGTTGACAAATAGTAATAACACAGTTATTACTGTTTGACACATAAGCCCTTAGCACCATATTAATTAGAGCGTGGTTCATGAGGAGTGAATTTCTCCCTCATGATTTAATTAGTATTAATAAGGAATATTGAGCCCTGGAACATGTTGATGCAGATCTAGATACCCAAGTGATTTATTATAACAGTTGCATTTTTAATTATTCTCGCCATTTTAATTCAAAATTTAGGATAAATCTACCATAATTTAATTACTCACTTAGAAAATTAATTCAACACATAATTAAAATCTACCTCCTTGTGGGATCTACACTCGTCACCATTAATCTATTCTACAATAGATTTGTGCACTTGCAAGTTCAATAAAATTTGCACAATAGCCAATACACTCATGCATTGTTGTGGACAAATCAATGAATACGTAGACAATTATCACTTTTTACTTTTTGTATTAGTTAGAGGTAGACAACCAGACATTTATAGTTAATAGAGAGAGGTAGTTGGTTTAATAATCAATTATCCTAATCCATATTATAAAGGTTTCCATGCATTTCATGAAGCTATAGAAATTGCTAGACATGAAATAGGACCAAACTAGTATGTATGATAATGCATTAGCATCGTTAAATAGATACTTAAATAATACTTTAGACAATGCTTCATCATCATTATCATCATCAATACTTTTTTGTAACCATTGTGAAGTCATGACATGCACAATTAAAAAGCTTAATGAGTCCATATATCATTTAGACAATGAAGTAGAAACATATAGACAAAGAATAAGTGCATTAGAAAGAATTAATGTAGAATTAATTAGACATCTCACTCTCAAGAAAAAATTTATACATTAGACATTTAGCATCTTAGTAGACAGAATAAATGAATAATAAAAAGAAAAGAATCAGATGAACTAGAAAAATGAAAATTTTCTCTTCTACCAAAGAGGGAATATCCATTTTCGGCTTATTTAATTAAAAAAATTAGATAAGAAGCAGTAAAAATAGCTACAGATAAACAAATTTATATTATAAAATTAATTGATCTCATTCTATAAGAAGTAAATATTAATGGTTTAACTATTATATGAGAAACTCATTATAAAACTGAAAATGTAAATTGTTCAAAAGAGGGCCTCTTATGTGTATCTGTCTTTTTAGAAAGATATGCATGCCAATGTCATCTTGTTTATAATATACCATCATCTTGTATAGATTTAGCTAGATTTATAACTTTAGAAATTCAATATAAGAATGAAAAAAATAGTTTTAATCCCAACTTTATTATTCGACTATAGTTTATTAGGTCAATTAATCTTTCCAGACTCAGACTAAACATACTTATTTGGTGGAAAAATAGCTACAATTGTTTTAAACACTTTAGCCAATACAAATAACTCTTTTATGGAATTAATTATAGATAACAAACCACCAGAGTAGGATGAGTTTGGAATTATACCAGTCCAACACAAAATAATAGTCATATTTTAAAATTTTAAACCTTCGCTCTGTGGGACATAATTTCCTTGGCCTTGTAAATAGTATAGTGTAGAAGATCAGCTTAAACAGTGGACTAGTAAGATTATAGGTAGACAATTCTATTAAGCTCATTTTGAATTTGAAGAATACATCTTAACCACTAAAGATATAGTCCAAAAGAGTTACTCAAAACATCCACTTCCAGAAGTACCATTCCTCATAAAGACAAAGCGCATAAAATTGGTTGAGCATTATGCCAAAGAATTCAAAGCTAAAATCAGAACTCAAAAAGAGCAACACGAATTGGGTCAATATGAAGTTAAATGGTGGGATGACTTGGGAAGTGAAGAAGCAAACAATATAGAAAACATCATCAATAATTAGTCAGTAATAGACAACTAGCATTAGTAAAAACAGTAAAAGTAGTTAAAGTTATATGTTTTTACAAATGACCTTTCTTTACTCATTACACGACAAAGAAAAAAATTATGAAGGCGTCTTTTTCAATTTGTCTTATTTTACCGACAGTGAGTTACTATAAAAGACAGTAATTAGTTACTGTTTAAAAGTGAGTCACTATAAATTGATCTGTATTTAGTCAATCTTTTATTTTTTACCTTTTCATCATTAGCTTTTCACCACATGTAAAGTGTAATCCTAGTTTTTATCTTTTCCTTTTATGTCACAAGTCCTTAGTGTATATAAAGGACTCTTGAATCAAGATCTACACAAAAATTATATAGAGAATAGATAGACAACACTCGCAAATACGCTTGTGCTTAAAAAAAAAAAGCAATAAAATTTTTTTATTCACATACTTTTAGCCATCTTGTAGATAGCAACTCAATCTTTAATTAAGTAAGTAGTCTAACTTTTTACTTTTATTTAGTTCTGGGTTTAGAAGTCTAGCCAAATTAACAAAAGTATAAATTATATTTAAAGCAATAATAAAAGGTGATCCTTGTTATCATTCAAGAGTAAAGAAAATTTAAAGGAAAAGTTTTTAAAAATTAAGGTTTTTATTTTTGAATAAAATAATAAGAACTTAATAAAAGTTTATGCTAATTTTCTAAAACCTTCTTTTCAAACATGGTCTCATGGGCCTATTTAGCCATTAATGTGTTCAGAGGGCATTTTGGGAGTGAGTTAGGAGTTAAAGGTTTTTAACTTGCATATATTCAGAAGCAATTAAACAAACTAAGAAAGGCCAGTTTTTGCCAATGCAGCTTTCACAATTTTTGCAAAACCTTTTTGGGAATTCTTTGTATATAGGCGGGAAGCCAAGAACGTATATTTTGATGGTCAACTTGAATAAAGACTAGATCAATTTACACTACTGGTATAATAAGCCATGCATAAGTCTTCCATGTGCGAGCTTGAATTCGGTTAAGCAATTTCTAAGTTGCTACATTTGACATTAGGGCCTTATTAGTTTAGGGGGGTAATGAGCTAGACAGGTTCATGCTTGGGCCTTAAAGAAACAAAAATAAATAAGGATTAAACAAGTCTATCATTTAACTCCCCTCAAAAGTCCTTATCAAACCTTTTATTGTGTCTACGATTTTACCCTTATGAAGATTATAGTAGACAACAAAGACAAGTTTGTTTGAATCTCCTATACAAATTTTTTTTTTAACATTGTACAACTAGAGTCATAAACACAAAAGGAAAAAAAATAATAAAATAAAATAAAATAAAAAATTAATAGATTGTTTGATTTATTCTAAGTATGGCTGATAGGACAAATTGAGTTATTAGAAATTTAAAGAATGATAAACTTACACTTATTATTCACTCTCTCATTTTAAGAATGGTAATAGAGTTTAATTATTTCTTTTAATAATGGAAGTGTTAAAAGTGATTAAATTCATAATCTACTTTGATGGAAGAAAGTGCAGAGTTCCATTTACTTCTCTCCATTTAATTAGAGGGAATTCAAGAAGTTTTTAAGTTTTTAAGTTCCGCTATATAAAGGGACCCTAGCCTAACGAAATTATGTCTATATCATAAAAAAGTAATTTTTCATCACAAGTTTGTCTAGAAATAGAATAGACTACAAGATGCTTGTGTGATACATGCTTAGAAAGTTTTAAACACTTGAACAATCATGCCTAGATGTATGCTTATTATTCAATGTATGTCTTTATGCTATCTAGAAAACATATTGATATGCATATTTTAATATGCTCACAAATGCATGAATTTATTAAAGTATATACTAGGAATAATAAGGTCGCACCCATAGTAAGAAAACATTTTGTTTGAGAAAATTAAAACCAAAGTTGCAATTAAAATTAAAACAAGTACAATAACAAAAGAATTCAAGAGATAGAGCTATCAGGATTTCAAAATCCACCATAGTTGAACTTAAAAATTATTTTAAGTTGAAAAGATAATTTTCTAGTTTTTATCTAATTTTACGAATAAAACTTGAATTTTTTTAAAAGATATTCAAGATTTAATTAGCAAAGGCCATTACTGTTAAGAATTCTATATATAGTCGTAAGTTTTGAATTTACTAGCATTAATGCATTCATATATAACCAACAGGTTTCATATCACTGGAAATCTCTTTGAGTTAGAAGTTTAATAAATTTTACGATATTTGACTTATAGTTTTCTACAATAGGATATGCTTAAATGAGTGTTGACTGCTCACGTATGCTAATCACACTTATTTGACTTTGTTCTCTTTCATCTCATGATAGTTAAAACTTCAATTTAACTTTAATTCAAATTCTAAATGATAGAGATCTTATCCTAAGCTTGGAGGGATATTCCAAGTTGTCTATATAAAGCCATCAGGTTATAACTTTAAAAAGGAATGGTGATTTTGAGAATTTAGGTTAGATGAGTGCTCTTGTTAATGTTTCTTCATTCAACTCTTTATCTCTTAAGTGAATTCCTTAGAGTGGAGAGTTAATAAGTGCTGTATCTCTTGTAGGATTTATTGAGTCATGAATATCTACATCCCTTTGTAATCCTATTAAATAATGAGGTTTGATGAGTTAGAGAGCCCTGTATCTCTTATAGGACATCATTCGATGGTGAATTTAATATATCCTATTATAATATGCTTAAATAGTGAATCTTTATTCTTAGTTTGTCTATTTGTATGTGTTATACTTAATAATAAAAGTTTAGTTTATAAGTATTTAGGTGTCACTTCATCTTTAACCATAGAGTGGAAGACTGATTACACGTAAATGAATTGGGGATAAAAAAAAGTAGATAAAACTAGCCATGAAGATTAGCCCAAGTGGGTGTCTTTGCTTTTGTCTATATTCGGTGGCTGCATTTTTTTTTTCATCCGTCTCTGTGTTCTCTCATGCAAAGCCAAAAATTTGGCTTATATAATTTTTGGTGGCCAACTTATTTGATGCCTTTTGACTGCTCCAAATCTATGATCAACAACAAAGCTAATGCGTTCACTGCTTTACACTTTGATTCCAAATCAAATTTCAAATCAAATTATCAAACACCATTTATTTTTGCTTTTGGTTCTCACGTAGTTTCTTGTAAATTGGGCTAATGAACTTAATTCTAATTTAACCTTAAGCCTATTAATGAAAAATCCAAATAATCTTTAACTTCTCTCCAATTTGATTTCTTCAGGCCAAGTTTATTCCCAATATTCAATTTATTATCCTATTTAATCAAATAATCTAATTAATTGAAAATAACAAATAAAAATAACTAACTACTATATCAGAAAGAGTAAAATTAGGGATGGGCAAAATCAAATTTGGATTAATCGAATCTTTTCTTGGATTAATTGGGTTAAAAAAAAGTTTCACATGAATTCAACCCAAATATATACCCAATCTGATCTGAACGTAATCGAATTGATAGGATCATAAATTTAGATTGAGTTCCAATTTGATCAGGATAAGCTTAGTATAATAAACTTTGTTTCTTTTCTCATTGGTTCAGTCTTAACTCTGTTTCTTCGTCTCAACTAGAAATTGCATTCAAGTTCGTAAACTTTGATGAACAATTACACAGTGATTTAATACAACAATATGTCAAGTAGTAAACCTTATTATAATTATTTAATATAATATATAGTATACCGTGGAAAATTTAGGTTGAAAGAACTCGGTGACACTAGCTACTGGTTAATGTGGAGCAACCTACAGTAGTAGTCACGGTGGCCTATGAAGCAAGTGGCAGTAGCAGTTGAGTTGCAACAGATCACGTTGATGCATTGCAGACTTGCGATGGCTTGGCTTCGGCTTTTGATTGCTCTACTTTCTGTGCTACCATACCTACTTTTATCTGTGATAGGTCCTGATCAAACACAGAGAAGCAATGAATGATATTTGTTCAATTTATGGTATGAACAACCAGCATTTGTTTTAAATAATTTCTTATGCATTATTCATCATGGCTACTGCTTATTGTTGAGTATTAGAAAGTGTATATTTATAAAGGAGAAAATCGTCATTTTACACTTTAAATCTCACTAACATTACTACTTTTATTTATTTAAGTATTTTGTTATTTAATTATATGTGTTTTATTATAACTATGTATTTTATGTATTTTAGGGGCATTACGATCGTTTCACAATGAACGAGTGATCAGACAACAAAACGGACGTCATATTTGGACTCAGGACGGTCGAAAACCTTAAGAGGAGCATTAAAGGAAAAAAGTCACTGTTCATACGTACGGCACTGTTCATGGTACTGTTCACGACACTGTTCATGTATACGGAATGATGTGGCAACTACCTATGACGTGGCAGTATCTGATTGGATGAATTATGTGGATTGACTGCTTATGTGGCGTTGACTGATGAAGTGGCGTTGACCGATGATGTGTCACGATCTTATTGGACTAAATTTCTTATGTATTGTAGATCGATGACGTGGCAGCATCTCAGTGGAGCAAAAATCGTGTGTACAGTACATGCACTTACATGGGATTATTTACTATTCAGGCGGCATTACTGTACAAATGTTGACTGTTGACTGATGACGTGGCACAATCCTGAGCATCCGAATTGTTTTTAATCCAATGATCACGATTCACTCAATGTATCTATAAAAAGGGGGCTCTCCCCCCCTAATTTGGCACCCCTGAATTCATTTCTAAGCTTAGATTTCTGAAATTCCTTCTCCTTCTTGTAGTTTCTTTGTATTTTAATAAAATTTTTTTTTTTATCCTTAGTTAAAATATGAGTAGCTAATTTCTTTTGAGCTTGGGTTGAAGGTGAAGTCTCAACATGTTCCATGGGCTTAATTTAGTAAATTTACTTTCTCTTCCCCTCTAATATTTGTGGTTGTTTTGACTTTTCGTCGACAAATAATAATAGTCTTGTCTAGTTACAGCCCTGGTTAAACCGACACCCTAGTACAAGGTTATTATTATTTGGCACGATAAGCCCTTAACACCATACTTATTGGAGAGTGGTTCATGAGGTGTGGAATCCCCCTTTATGATTTAATTGGTATTAATATGGAATATTTAGCCCATGGAGCATGTTGATATGGATCCGGATACCCAAGTGCCTTATTATAACAGTTACATTTTCAATTATTCTTGCCATTTTAATTCACAATTTAGAATAAAATTACCATAATTTAATTGTTTCCATTAAAATAAAATTAATTCGGCATATAATTAAAATCAACCTCCTCGTGGGATCGACGCTCATCACCATTAATCTATTCTACAATAGATTCGTGCGCTTGCGAGTTCATTAAAATTTACACAACAAGTTTTTGGCACCGTTGCCGGAGAGGTAAGTTATTTTAATTTGTTGAATTAATTTTTTTTTGTTTTCTTGTATTTTTCCTTATAACAAAATAATTCTATAATTTAATTTCTGTAATTTAAATTTTTGCAATTTAATTTTTGTAATTTAATTTCTGTAATTTAAATTTTTGCTTTACTTTTCTTTATAATTTGTTTTGTTTATCTTGTAATTTATTTTAATTTATTCGTAGAATTAATTCATAGAATTAGTTTTTTTAAGTAATTTTTTTTGCTTTCCTTAAAAATTATAAAAAAAATTAAAAAATTACAAAATATAAAAAAAAGTGAATCTGTAATTTAATTTTGGTAATTTAAATTTCAATAATTTAATTTCTTTGTAATTTCTTTAAATTTCTATAATTTAATTTCTGAATTATTTTTCTTTGTAATTTTTATTTATTCTGTTAATTTATTATTCTATAGAATTAAATTTTTTAAGTAATTTTTTTTCCTGTAATTTAATTTTGTTTCTTTTTCTCTTCTTTATATTTCTATAATTTAATTTTTTATTTTTCGCTGTAATTTATCTTCTTATTTTATTTTTAGTTAATCTATTTCTTATATTTTCTTTTTAGCACTTGAGTGTATATTTATAGTATGGTTATAACAACATCACAAAGTTAGTATTGTAATTTCTCTCTTCTCTTTATTTTTATTTGTGTTATCTTCATTTATTTTATTCTTTGCATGCATGATCGAAGGTCATTATCACGTAATCTTGAACCTTTAGACCTTCATTTGGAAAAAACACTTCGCACACACAAACAAACTGTTTTTCAAAAGAAACTTGAAATGGAATTGCAAAATCAGCAACCAGAACCACAAGAGAGGCCATTTAAGGATTATTTTAGTCCTTTAGCTAATTTGAGCACATCATGCATAAGGTACCAAATGTAGCTGCTAGGAGTTTTGAATTAAAACCTAGTGTGCTAAACTGTCTCCCCACATTCTATGGCCTACAAAATGAGGACCCATATAATTATCTGAATGATTTTCATGCTATTTGTCAAACTTTTAAATATGAGAATTTTTCAGATGATGATGTTAAACTTAGATTATTCCCATTTTCATTAAAAGATAGAGCTCGTTCATGGTTTAATACAATGCCTGCTAATAGCATTACATCATGGGAACAAATGGTAACTAAATTTTTAAATAAGTATTTCCCAGTTCATAAAACCAATGCTATTCGCAAGGAAATTTCAGAGTTTACTCAAAGAGACGACGAGCAGTTTTTCGAAGCATGGGAGCGATTTAATGGGCTACTCTTGAAGTGTCCACATCATGGGTATGAGAAATGGCACCAATGCCAATACTTTTTGGAGGGATTATTGCCACATATGCAAGAATGGCTAATGGCAACCAGTGGAGGAGAGCTAATGTCCAAAAGCGCATTAGAGATTTGGGAATTTTTCCAACGCCAATCGGATAATTCTCAACAACGGAGTCGATCACTCAGAAATACCAGGAGAATTAAGGGAGTGAATGAGGTTAACATTGGCGAGTCAAGCTTAGGAATTAAAGAAGTCAAATAGATGATCGAAGGCCTTGTTCGACAAATAGCATCTTTGACAACCGCTAAATCAACAGAGCCACATGACCATGACTCATATTTAGATCAAGCCAATGCCATAGGTATCATGAGAAAACCACCAAACTACAACTCTTACTCCAACACATATAACCCTGGATGGAGAGATCACCCCAATTTTTCATGGTCTTAAGGATTCCAATAAAATGGACCATCAGTTCCACCTCCACCAATGCAACCAGTTCCTCAAATGTCTCAAGCCTCTCAACCACCATTTAGACCATACAATCAGAATCCCAACCATTCTCAACCTAAACCATGGGAGGAGACATCCCAAAATTTCAGAAATCTTACTAACTCCAAGATCGAGCAGCAGAACCGCACCATTGATGAATTACGAAATGAGATGAGAGCGAGCTTCAACTTACAAGCTCAATTTGTTTCAAGCCTTGAGAAAATGGTACTTGCCTCTTCAGTTCAAACATTGGCCATGACCGTTGAAAAAGAAAAATTCCCAAGTCAACCAGTGCCCAATCCTAAAGCAGTAAATAAAGCAAGTTCTAGTTCACCACAGCAGCATGGAGAGGTCAAAGCAGTGATGACCTTGCGAAAAGGAAAAGAAGTTGACAACAAAGTGGAGATGCCAAAATCAACTCAAATTGTACCTGTGAACACGGAGGAATCATCATCAGAGGAGAAAGAGGAAACCAACTCACGAGAATATGTTCCTAAAGCTCTATTTCCTCAGAGGTTAGCTAAAGGGAAGAAAGGAAAATCCACAGGTGAGATTCTTGAAATCTTTAAACAGGTAAGTGTTAACATCCCTTTACTTGAATCTATAAAACAAGTGTCATCATACGCCAAGTTTCTTAAAGACCTTTGTACTAAAAAGAGAAATATTCATGTTCAGAAAAAGGCCTTTCAAACAGAAAATATTAGTTCTATACTCTAACATAAAATGCCTCTAAAATACAAAGATCCAGGCTCCCCCACTATCTCATGTAGTATAGGGAACCACACAATTGAGAATACTTTGTTGGATTTAAGAGCTAGTGTAAATCTGTTGCCTTACTCTGTATTTGTGAAACTTGGACTGGGCGAATTACATCCAACTCCAGTGGTGTTACAGCTTGCAGATCGGTCCACAAAAATACCTCGTGGTATTATGGAGGACGTGCTTATCCAGGTAGACAAGTTTTATTTTCCTGTTGATTTCATTGTAATTGACACTCAACCAGTGCAGGATTCAAAGAAGCACATTCCCATTATTCTAGGCCGACCTTTCTTGGCAACTGCCGATGCACATATTCAATGCAGAACCGAAAATATGCAGTTGTCTTTTGGCAATATGACCATGGAACTCAATATCTTTAACATTGCTAAACAACCTCACAGTGCAGATGATGGAATTGTTGATGTGGATTTAATAGAAACACTAGTTGATAACAATTTTCTTTCAAACATTAGTGATGATCCTTTGCAAACTTGTTTAACTCACTTTGATTTGAATTTTGATATTGACAGATCAGTTGATAAAGTCAATGCTCTACTTGACTCAGCACCATCCATGGACACTAATAAATGGAAGTCAAGAGTTGAACAACTAGTGCTGTCAGAAAAGAAACTCAGTCCATCATCGGAATCACCACCACAACTCGAACTCAAGCCATTACCCAACACTTTGGAATACACATTCTTGGAAAAAGAAAGCACTTTACCAGTAATCATCTCTTCTTCCCTCAATAACAAACAAAAAGGTAAGTTGTTGGATGTTTTAAAAGAACATAAAGGAGCATTAGGATGGACCATAGCAGACATAAAAGGTATAAACCCAGTGGATTGCATGCATTACATTCATCTTGATAAAAATGCTAAACCTACTAGGGAAATACAACGTCGGTTAAATCCTAACATGAAAGAGGTTGTTCGCACTGAAGTCCTTAAGCTATTAGATGCAGGTATCATTTACCCTATCTCTGATAGTTCGTGGGTCAGTCCTGTGCAAGTTGTTCCTAAAAAGTCGAGTTACTGATGAGTCATCAATGCTGATAATGAATTAGTACCCACTAGAGTAACTACAGAATGGCGTGTATGCATTGATTACAGAAAGTTAAATTCTGTCACACGTAAAGACCATTTTCCTTTACCATTTATCGATCAAATGCTTGATAGATTAGCGGGTCATGAGTTTTATTGCTTTCTAGATGGTTATTCAGGATACAATCAGATTCCCATAGCATCAAAAGATCAAGAGAAGACCACCTTCACTTGTCCTTTTGACACTTTTGCATATAGGAGAATGCCGTTTGGATTATGTAATGCACCTGCTACATTTCAACGATGCATGTTGAGCATTTTTTCTGATATGGTTGAATGATTCCTTGAGGTTTTTATGGATGACTTTTCTATTTTTGGAGATTCGTTTGATCAATGTTTACATCATCTAATATTAGTTCTGCAGAGATGTATCGAGAAGAATTTAGTCTTGAATTGGGAGAAATGCCATTTTATGGTTAAACAAGGTATTGTTCTCGGTCACATTATTTCAAGCAAAGGTATTGAGGTTGATAAAGCCAAGGTGGATCTCATTTCCAATCTTCTTCCACCTAAAACAGTCAGAGAAGTAAGATCTTTCCTTAGGCATGCTGGTTTTTATAGACGTTTCATTAAAGATTTTAGCAAAGTTTCTAGATCCTTATGCAATTTACTTGCTAAGGATGTACCTTTTGTCTTTGATGATTCATGTCTTGTGGCATTTGAAAAACTAAAGCAGTTGTTGACATCATCACCCATCAGTCAAATTTCCAAATGGAACTTACCATTTGAGCTTATGTGTGATGCATCCGACTATCGATAGGAGCGAGATTAGGACAAAGAGTTGATCGAATTCCCCATGTGATTTACTATCTTTGTATGACATTGAATGATGCATAGTTGAATTATTCAACCACCGAAAAAGAAATGCTAGCGATTGTGTTTGCATTAGAAAAATTTTGATCTTATCTCATTGGTTGTAAAATAATTATATTTACTGAGATCATCTTTGCTCTTAAATATCTTCTTACAAAGAAGGATGCAAAAGCTAGATTAATTCATTGGGTGCTACTCTTGCAGGAATTTGACTTAGAATTCAAAGACAAGAAAGGAACAGAAAATGTTGTGGCTGATCATCTTTCCCGTCTCCATTTTGACACAACAAAAGAACATTTACCTTTGAATGAGTCATTTCCAGATGAACAATTAATGAGTGTGGAAGTAGTACCATGGTATCTTTGATATAGTTAATTATCTTGTTACAGTCAACTTCCGGAGCATTGGACTAAACAGACAAGGCCAAATTCTTTGCGAAATAAAGAATTTCTTTTGGGATGATCCTTATCTATTTAAATACCATGCACCAAATTATTAGACGATGTGTCCCAGAGAATGAATTTCAGAATATCCTTTCTTTCTGCCATGAACAAGCTTGTGGAGGCCACTTCAGTGCTAAGAAAACAGCTACTAAAATTTTACAATGTGGTTTCTATTGGCCAACTATATTTTGAGATGCTTACACCTTTTGTTCTTCATGTGATAGGTGTCAAAGAATGGGTAGCATTACACGAAGGAATATGATGCCACTAAACCCAATTCTGGTGGTTGAAATTTTTGACGTATGGGGTATCGATTTCATGGGACCCTTTCCCACATCTTTTAGCCATCAATACATATTGGTCGCTGTTGATTATGTTTCGAAATGGGTAGAAGCTATTCCATGTAGGAACAATGATCATAAAGTGGTAATAGGATTTTTTAAAAGCAATATTGTTTCCTGCTTTGGATTCCCTCGAGTAATAATTATTGATGGTGGTGCCCACTTTTGCAATAAATTTTTCAAAGCACTTTTGACAAAGTACTCCATCACTCATAAAGTGGCGACCCCATATCATCCACAGACCAGCGGCCAAGTTGAGATCTCCAATCGAGAAATAAAGCACATTTTAGAAAAAACAGTGAGGCCCGACAGAAAAGATTTGTCATTGCGGCTTGATGATGCATTATGGGCATATAGAACGGCTTTTAAGACTCCAATTGGGATGTCACCCTACAGGCTAGTGTATGGAAAAGCATGCCACCTACCTGTGGAACTCGAGCATCGTGCGTATTGGGCCATCAAGAAATTCAACTTTGATATACAGCAAGCTGGCTCAGAAAGAAGATTACAGTTGACAGAACTTGAAGAAATTCGAAATGATGCATATGAGAATGCCAAAATTGACAAGCAACGAATGAAAGTCTTTCACGAAAAGCAAATTATGCCAAAATCTTTCACTCCAGGTCAGAAAGTACTTTTATTCAATTCTCGCTTACACTTATTCCCAGGTAAGTTACGCTCTCGATGGTCTGGCCTTTTTATTGTTCATACTGTTTTTCCATATGGTGCAATTGAAATTAAGGATCCAATGACTGGTGTCACTTTCAAAGTTAATGGTCAAAGATTAAAGCCATATCTAGAATACCAACCACATGGAAGGGACAAAATAAATAAATTTGAGTGACCCACCTATTTTAAATTGAGGTTTTGCTTTTCGGTGATTTGATTATTTATTTTCTTTATTTTCTTTCTTTTATTCATTCTTTTGCTGATTGAAATTATTTTTGTTTAAGTGTGTTTGTTTAACCGTTAAGTTTTTCTTATCTATTTAATCATGAGACAGTTCCTCTTAAACATTCTTAGACAGTTTCGACGTATACAATCTCATCTCAGAGGTCAGATACGATTTTGTAAAACACATCGTATCCTGCAAATTACAACCACCAGAGTTAGTAGCCTATGTTGAGGATTTAAAAAGCCAACTCTGAGAAATTGAGAGAGGCATCTACAACATCCAATTGGAGCTTGAGGTAAATTCAATAAGAGGATGATTTTAGTTTATTTTGTGTGTTTTAATTTATTTTCTTGTTTGTGTGTTTTAGTTTACTTTGTGTGTTTAAAGTTTGTAACCCCGGTCAAGTGGCGGATAACGGTACTCCGTGACAATCAAGTCGGTTACTTCAGTTTTCCCACAATAACTGATATTCTGAGACGAAGGTATGGATAGAAATGAGATTTTAGAAAAGCTTCACAAACGATTCCCTTCGCTTCCTCAGAATGCCCTACTTTTAATTTATAAAGCCCGGTCCGAACGCATGCGATTGCTTATGAAGAATAACATCCCTGCTGACATCTGTTGGTTAATCGAGGCAAAAGTTCGCTTAGCAGGTGAGTTACCTCTCAAATTTATTGCATACATGCCTGGTTGTGGTAAAGGAAATTATGGGAGAAAATGACGAGCTCGAAGACTTTCTGTTGCTTGTCATAAATGTGCCAGAATGATATGCAATAAAAAATCATGTTCCTTAGGAATGGTGTCTGATAACAGAGAAGATAAGATTCAATTCATTAGGGATGGCTTGAATAAGGAGTCATTGGATGATATCCTTTTGTCTCTTGAAACGCATCCCAGTGGATACGTCCAACATGCAATACTTCAGTTATGGCCATTATTCCAGAAAGAATGTGCAAACTATAGTCTCGAGAATCTGACTATAAAAGACCTTGTTTGCCAGTTTGTAAGAAAACTGGATGGGAAGCCTATCCTCGACCCATAGAGGGCGTTCAAGCCGTTTCTGGACGTAAAACGAGAGGAAGATGTGAGCCACAATCACAACTATCTGTAAATATCCTTTTACCTCTCTGTTCTTTTATTTCACTATTATTTTACTATTTGTATTATTGTTGTTTAATAATTTCATTTACTTTTTGTTTTTACTATTTTCTTTTTGACTTTTAAGCCATGTGTCTTACACGTTAATTGACATAATGTCCATACACAGCTGTAACCAACTGTCACCAAGGTCTTTAAATGTGAATTATTTTTACTGAGCACTCACAAGTTGTTTTTTATCAATATCTTAATGGCAGCTTCTTCTAGTAAACAATTTAAGAACATTTATGTGCTTTCTGGGTTCCATTATGGCAAACATAAAGAGTTCATGGAGGCAACCATAGATCTTGGTCTAAGAATAACAGAGAGAAAATTGCACTTGGTGTATGGAGGAGGTGACCGAGGGTTATCCAAAATGGTATCAGAAGCTGCTTTTTTCAGAGGGAGCCAAGTGTTAGGCATCATCCCTCAAATCCTAAAACCTTTGGGTTGTTTGTCTCATTCACCAACTGGAGAAGAGTTAGTCGTCTCAGGTATGCAAGAACGAATAACTGAAATGCTCAATCATGCCGATGCTTTTATTTTCCTTCCAGGCGATCTTACAACTCTTGAGGCACTAATGACATTAGCATCTTGGTCCCATCTGAACATTCATCAGAAACCCATTGGTTTGTTAAATGTCAATAACTTTTATGATGGCTTTCTCGCATTTCTTAACCATGCAATAAAAAATTATTTCATTCCTTCCTCAGTGAAAAAAATCTTTATTTGTGCACACACTGCTAATGCGCTACTTGATCTGTTACAAGCTTATCAACCAGAGCCAGATCCCAAGGCTATTGTGTTGGAGTGTTCAAATAATGATGGTAACAGTAGCGGCAGTAAGAAGTACAAATTAGATTTAACTCTCCGCTTGTAAATATTTTCTTCTGTGTTGCAGCACCCAGGTGATGTCTTCTAAACTCTACTTCTTTCCTTTCAAACATTGAGGACAATATTTCGTTCTGGTTCGGGGGAGGGAATAGTGGACAATTGTGGAATGTTGAACTAACCATGATTAACTTTTTGAATAGAAGATGCCTGAATATGGAGTATAGTGACTTTAGAAACGCATCTTCTTAGTTAAAAAAAAAACAAAAACAAAAAAAAAACAAAAAATATATATATATATATATATTTGTGTGTGTTTCTTTTTTAACTTTTTATTTTTCTCCTTTATAAATATATTTTTTCAAGTTTTTAAAATCAAAGATGGCTGAATATGGAGTGTAGTAACTCTAAAAACACATCTTCTTTATAAAAAAAAATCATTTTTCTTTAATTTTTCTGAATGTATGTTTTCTTTTTATGTTTAGAATAGGTTGGGGGGAAAGAATTCTGTAAAAAAAAAAATTTATGAGTTCTTGATATTGGATGATATGATGACTTTCGAATTTTAGTATTTGTATTATCTTTGGTCCTCAGTGATGTTACACCATGTTTACTATTCTATATGTTGATATTGGGGACAAATATGAGTTGCTTGAAAGAATGCACATGTCATAATAAATTCCAAGTGAGTTTTTGAGCCTATTAATTTTTCTTGGAGAGTAACCCTTTTTACCCATTCTTCATGTAGCTTAGCAGTTTATTATTTCATATATGATCTCTAGATTTTCTTTAAGTCAACCCTTTAAAAAAAAAAAGTGTGTGTTACTGCATCTAAATGTCCACTTAATTAGTAGATATGGAAGATTATTTAGAGTCCTAAAAGATGATGGAAGGCTATTTTTTACCCGTTTGAGCCTTTCTGGCCATCCCTATTATGTAATATCCATAGTTAGCCCTTTTGAGCCTTTTTTTTAAAAAAAAAATCCTTTTCTTTATTAACATATCATCCTGACCCACTTCAATTTGGAGTATTACCTGATATCATACAAGTTCCATCCACCTATTCATGTTTGAGAAAAAAAATGATAAATAATTATTTTGTTCAGCGAAGTTGTGCTACATATATAAAAAAAATTCAAAAAAAAGAGAAAAAAAAGATATACAATAGCAATAAAAATGTATCTTGTAAAAAGTTCTTGAATTTTTTCTCAAACACACACACACATATATATATATATATATATATTTTTGTTTCTCTATTTTTCTTTCGTTTTTAGCCATGTCCCTAGCCTACGTTACGTCCTAATAAAAGTCCTTCCTGATTTTAGGGAACTATAGTCTAACATAAAAGCTAGTTATATGAGTAATTAAGATGTAGTGATGCATATACAAAAAAAAAATGAAAAAAAATGATGAATACATTGGGTTGACTAATACTTTATTTAAGATCATATTATTTCTAAGGTATGGGCATATTTTTCATCTTGGTGAGAGTGTATGATATTTCTTTATTATTTTCTCTCAATTTACCATTCATTGTAGTGACAAAATTTTATTGGGATTAATTTCTTTGTGAGAGTGTCACTACAACCGGTGAGATTTTGGGGTTGGATATGTCATTCTTGAAAGTGGTCTCATTACTAATGCTACAATAAAGTCTGCTGGACTGATGCATATGGATGGTTGATGTGGGTGTAATATTCCTTTAGACTAGAGATAATGCTTGTACTTTTATTTGATTGCTATCATTAATCTAATTGAATAAACACATGTGTTTCCTTTCAAAAAAAAAAAGTTTTGAATTTTATCTTCGCTTTATTTGCAAGGGACTAGCAATAAGCTGGTTGGGGGGTGTGTTGAGTATTAGAAAGTGTATATTTATAAAGGAGAAAATCGTCATTTTACACTTTAAATCTCACTAACATTACTACTTTTATTTATTTAAGTATTTTGTTATTTAATTATATGTGTTTTATTATAACTATGTATTTTATGTATTTTAGGGGCATTACGATCGTTTCACAATGAACGAGTGATCAGACAGCAAAACGGACGTCATATTTGGACTCAGGACGGTCGAAAACCTTAAGAGGAGCATTAAAGGAAAAAAGTCACTGTTCACACATACGGTACTGTTCATACGTACGGTACTGTTCATGGTACTGTTCACGATACTGTTCACGACACTGTTCATGTATACGGACCGATGATGTGGCAACTACCTATGACGTGGCAGTATCTGATTGGATGAATTATGTGGATTGACTGCTTATGTGGCGTTGACCGATGATGTGTCACGATCTTATTGGACTAAATTTCTTATGTACTGTAGATCGATGACGTAGCAGCATCTCAGTGGAGCAAAAATCGTGTGTACAGTATATGCGCTTACATGGGATTATTTACTATTTAGGCGGCATTACTGTACAAATGTTGACTGTTGACTGATGACGTGGCGCAATCTTGAGCATCCGAATTGTTTTAATTCGATGGTCACGATTCACTCAATGTATCTATAAAAAATGGGGCTCTCCCCCTATAATTTGGCACCCCTGAATTCATTTCTAAGCTTAGATTTCTGAAATTCCTTCTCTTTCTTGTAGTTTCTTTGTATTTTAATAAAATTTCCTTTTTCATCCTTAGTTAAAATATGAGTGGCTAATTTCTTTTGAGCTTGGGTTGAAGGTGAAGTCTCAACATGTTCCATGGGCTTAATTTGGTAAATTTACTTTCTCTTCCCCTCTAATATTTGTGGTTGTTTTGACTTTTCGTCGACAAATAATAATAGTCTTATCTAGTTACAGCCCTAGTTAAACTGACACCCTAGTACAAGACTATTATTATTTGGCACGATAAGCCCTTAACACCATAATTATTGTAGAGTGGTTCATGAGGTGTGGAATCCCCCCTTATGATTTAATTGGTATTAATATGGAATATTTAGCCCATGGAGCATGTTGATGTGGATCCGGATACCCAAGTGCCTTATTATAATGTTACATTTTCAATTATTCCCGCTATTTTAATTCACAATTTAGAATAAAATTACCATAATTTAATTGTTTCCATTAAAATAAAATTAATTCGGCATATAATTAAAATCAACCTCCTCGTGGGATCGACACTCGTCACCATTAATCTATTCTACAATAGATTCGTGCGCTTGCGAGTTCATTAAAATTTGCACAACACTTATTTATACAGATAAACAAAAGGGTACTAGTGATTTCTAGCCTAAAATCTTGTCTCAAATCAATACAATTCAAATCCTTATTAGCAACTAATAAAAAGAGAAAATAAATTAACTTGATTCTCTACAACAACTTTGATATAGTCTTCTCCTTAATTTACTTTCATATCGGTTGCCCACAGTCCTCACTGCTCTTATTCGAACCAACTTGCATGAAAGACTTATGTGGGAGATCAATTGCATGGCTTGCATGGTCAAACAAAGTCCGCAAGCTGGCTGTTAGGCTTTGAAACTCTAGCTGATCTCCTTGGTTATCTATCAATGTGTAACGCCAAAAAAAAGAAAAAAAAAAGAATTTCTTATGGAATTTGGGCTTTCACTAGGATTTATGGATGTCTTTTTATTAGAAAAGGGTAGAAAAGAGTATTAAGTTATTAATAAGGGTTATTTAGAAGATAGTTTTGGAATAAAAGATTATTTTTCCAAGATTCCATTCCCTATAAATTCATCTTTTATCTCCCTTTTTCATAACCCTAAAAAAAAAAATTATGATATTCTTGTTTTCTCTCTTATCAATTGTTCATAATTTTTCTTTACTCAAATTCTAGGATTTAATCAAAGCAAACGATATGTATACCCTCCTTATTTCCTTCAAGAATTTCTTGTAAATCATTCTATTTAGGGTTTATATTTGGCATGATTTTAGATTTGTTTTTATAGATCTTGATGCATGATATATGATGTGTTTAGGTTTTATTTAGGGTTTTGATTAATTAGGAGTTTGGTTAATCAACCCTTGGCATAATATAGGATGATTCTGGACAGTATGATATCTTGATTTTTAAACTGATGTTTTTCAACGAATTTTTATTAGAAATTCATATTCTGGAAAGTAGACATATAGAGCCTCCTTAATAAATTTTATTTAATCAAATTTGATTTCATTTTCAATTTAATATGTATTTTCGAATTAGAAACCACTGCACTGGAAAACTGCGATTCCAGCAGTGTGATCGGGCTTACAGAATTATTTTCACTATCAAATGAACTCGGAAAATTATGAAATTTTATATGGATGTTAAGATACGTATATAGTATCTTCAGTTTTAATTTCATAATTTTATGATAAGTATTTCATTTTATAAAATTCTCAGAAACGTTTCTGTTCGGTTAAGGTTATGAGAAAACAGTTTTGAAATTGTTGAGAAATAAATAGTTTTAAAAATATTTTTGATCTCCGATCCTCTTCAAAATTTTATATGAGATACTCATGGATGTCCAGAATAGTTTTGTAGAATATTATGTCATTTTGAAGTTTTAATTAAGAGTTAAAATTCTGAGATCAGACCTGTACAGGAATGAATTAGAAAGGCAGATTCTTAGAGTGAGTTATTAATAATTATGTTTTGTATTTGTTAAGGTGTTGAGGACTCTTAGGGACTTAGAGGTGTGTAGTTCAAGATTCTCATATTGAGGTAAGTAATTTCATTCCTAGTATACTAGATAGGTATAAGTATTTTGATATTATTATAAGAATTTTGTACTATTTAGAAATTAAAGAATTTTCGTAGCAAAATCAGTTTATGAGAATGTTTTCAAATATGAATTCTTTTAATAAAATATTTTATAAATGTCTTTCAATATGTAAATTATTTTGGTGACATGACTTCTCATTATAATTTTATTTGTAAATCAGTTTGCAAGCCTAAATTATTTTTATGGACTTTTCTGAATCTGATACGAATGTTTGGTACTCATGTGTGATTTTAGTTATTGATGATTATAAGATTCTTAATGTTTTGGCTCATTGTCCATAGTTATTCTGATTTTGATCGTAATACACGATATATCTGTCTGGACCAGTACTGGGTATAAGTTCTGAATGTGCACACAATATTCTGATTCTGATTCTGTCTGGGCTGGGTCACCGAGACTATAGGTGACACTATGTGACATGAGCTAATGTTTCATAATGATGGTAACAATTGTGACAGTAAGAAGTACAAATTAGATTTAACTCTCCGCTTGTAAATATTTTCTTCTGTGTTGCAGCACCCAGGTGATGTCTTTTAAACTCTACTTCTTTCCTTTCAAACATTGAGGACAATGTTTCATTCTGGTTGGGAGGAGGGAATAGTTAACAATTGTGAAATGTTGAACTAACCATGACTAACTTTTTGAGTAGAAGATGGCTGAATATAGAGTGTAATGACTCTAGAAACGCATCTTCTTAGTAAAAAAATTAAAATTAATTAAAAAAATTTTGTGTTTTTTAACCTTTTATTTTTCTCCTTTATAAATATATGTTTTCAAGTTTTTAAAGTCGAAAATGGCTGAATATGGAGTGTAGTGACTCTAGAAACGCATCTTCTTAAAAAAAAAAGAAAAAAAATCATTTTTCTTTAATTTTCTGCATGCATGTTTTCTTTTTATGTTTAGAATAGGTTGAGGGGAAGGAATTAAGTTAAAAACAAGAAAAAAAATTTGTGTGAGTTTTTTTTTTTATATTAGATGATATGATGACTTTCGAATTTTAGTATTTGTATTATCTTTGATCTTGAGTGACGTTACACCATATTTGCTATTCTACATGTTGATGTTGGGGACAAATATAAGACTTGAAGGAATGCACATGTCATAATAAATTCCAAGTGAGTTTTTGAGCCTATTAATTTTTCTTTGAGAGTAACCCTTTTTGCCCATTCTTCATGTAGCTTAGCAGTTTATTATTTCATACATGATCTCTAGATTTTCTTTGAGTCAACTCTTTAAAAAAAAAAAGAGAAAAAAAAGTGTGTGTTACTGCATCTAAATGCCTACCTAATTAGTAGATATGAAAGATTATTTAGAGTCCTAAAAGACGATGGAAGGCCATTTTTGACCCGTTTAAACCTTTCTAGCCATTCCTATTATGTAATATCCATAGTTAGCCCATTTAAGCCTTTTATATATAAAAAAAACATTTTCTTTATTAACTTATTGTCCTAACCCACTCCAATTTGGAGTATTACTCGATATTATACAAGTTCCATCCACCTATTCATGTTTGAGAAAAAGGATAAATAATTATTTTGTTCAGCGAAGTTGTGCTACATAAAAAAAATTTAAAAACGAAAAAAAGAAAAAAAAGAAAAAAAAGAAAAAAAAAGAAAAAAAGAAGAAAAAAAAGATATACAATGGCAATAAATAAGCAAAATGCATTTTGTAATTTTGAAAAGTTCTTGAACTTTCTCTCAAACATATATATTTTTTGTTTCCCTATTTCCCTTTCTTTGTTAGCCATGTTCCTAGCCTACGTTACATCCTAATAAAAGTCCTTCTTAATTTTAGGGCACTATAGTCTGAAATAAAAGCTAATTATATGGGCAATTAAGATGTAGTGATGCATATACAAAAAAAAAAATGAATACATTGGGTTGACTAATACTTTGTTTGAGATCGTATTATTTCTAAGCTATGGACATATTTTTTCATCTTGGTAAGAGTGTATGATATTTCTTTATTATTTTCTCTCAATTTACCATTCATTGTAGTGACAATTTTTATTGGGATTAATTTCTTTGTGAGAGTGTCACTACAACCGGTGAGATTTTGGGGTTTGATATGTCATTTTTGAAAGTGGCCTGATTACTATTGCTACAACAAAGTCTGCTAAATTGATGCATATGGATGGTTGATGTGGGTGTGATATTCCTTTAAACTACAGATAATACTTATACTTTTATTTGATTGCTATCATTAATCTGATTGAATAAACACGTGTGTTTCCTTTTTTTTTTTTAAAAAAAAGTTTTGAATTTTATCTTCGCTTTATTTGCTAGGGACTAGTAATAAGCTGGTTGAGGGGTATGTTGAGTGTTAGAAAGTGTATATTTATAAAGGAGAAAATCGTCATTTTACACTTTAAGTCTCACTAACATTGCTACTTTTATTTATTTAAGTATTTTGTTATTTAATTATATGTGTTTTATTATAATTATGTATTTTATGTATTTTAGGGGCATTACGATCGTTTCACAATGAACGAGTGATCAGACAGTAAAACAGACGTCATATTTGCACTCAGGACTGTCGAAAACCTTAATAGGAGCGTTAAAGGAAAAAGTCACTTCACCATACTGTTCACGACACTGTTCATATATACGGACTGATGATGTGGCAACTACCTATGACGTGGCAGTATCTGATTGGACGAATTATGTGGTATTGACTGCTTATGAGGCGTTGACCGATGACGTGGCATCGACCGATGTGTGTCACGATCTTATTGGGCTAAATTTCTTATGTACTATAGATTGATGACGTGGCAGCATCTCGGTGGAGCAAAAATCGTGTGTACAGTACATTCGCATACATGGGATTATTTACTATTCAAACAGCGTTACTGTTTAAATGTTGACTGTTGACTATTGATTGTTGATTGATGACGTGGCGCAATCCTGAGTGTTCGAACTATTTTTAATCCGATAATCACGATTCACTCAATGTATCTATAAAAAAGGGGGCTTTCCCCCCCTAATTTGACACCCTTGAATTCATTTTTAAGTTTAGATTTTTGTAATTCCCTCTCTATCTTGTAGTTTCTTTGTATTTTAGTAAAATTTTTTTTTTTATCCCTAGTTAAAAAATGAGTAGCTAATTTTCTTTTAAACTTGGTTTGAAGGTGAAATCTCAACATGTCCCATGGGCTTAATTTGGTAAATTTACTTTCTGTTCCCCTCTAATATTTGTGGTTGTTTTGACTTTTCATCGACAAATAATAATAGTCTTGTCTAGATACCGCCCTGGTTAAATCGGTACCCTAGTAAAAGATTATTATTATTTGGCATAAATCCTTGGCACCATATTTATTTGAGCATGGTTCATGAGGTGTGGAATCTCCCCTTATAATTTAATTGGCATTAATATCGAATATTTAGCCCATGGAGCATGTTGATGCAGATCCAGATACCCAAGCACGACATTTCAATAGATTTCAGTTTAATTTAATTCCTGTCATTGTAATTTAAATTTAAGCATAGTTTATATCAATTTCACCACAAATTCATTCACCCATTAAAGAAAATTAATTCCACACATAATTAAAATTAATCTCCTCGTGGGATCGATACTCGTTACCATTAATCTATTCTACAATAGATTCGTGCGCTTGCGAGTTCAATAAAATTTGTACAACATTATTTATTGATGTAAAAGCTACAAATTTTCAAAGATTACATATGTAATTATGAAAGGAAATGTGTCGATCCGTTTGGTGCGGGTTATGTCTTTGATAACTGCAGATCATGCCTTTGACAAGTGCGGATTATGCCTTTGAAAAACTTCCTTTAATGCCATTTTAGTTGACATTCTCAACAAGAGGTTTGTCAGTACAATTGAAGTTTTAAAAACACCAAATCATTTTTGTGAAACTGCACATCTTTATGATGCTTATCTGCTATTGTTTCATGCAATTGGTTGCAGTGGCCAAATTATGCTTAAGTTGGGCGAGTAGCTCATCTTTGGACAGCAGAGCCTTATAAACCTCGTTGATAGGTGAGGTGCCCTCATGATATTACAAAACTATAGAAGGGTCCCAGCCATACAATGCCTTGAAAGGTGTCATGCTCGTTGATATGTGATATATTGTGTTATACCTGTGTTCAGCCTAAGGTAGATATTCATGGCACTTATGCGGCCACTGATGAACAAAACTCTACAGGTACTGCTCCAGACATCGGTTAATTACCTCAGTCTGACCGTCGGATTATGGGTGATAAGCCGAACTCATACTGAGTTTTATAAGCGACATTTTGAAAAACTCCTGTCAGAAGTTGTTGATAAAGATTGGATCCCGATCGTTCACAATGGATTTAGGCATGCCACGCAACTTGACTATACCTTTTATGAACCGTTTGATCACTGTTTTTGTTGAGAAGGGATGCAACAAATGCATGAAGTATGCTGATTTGCTGAGTTTAGCGACAACAATAAAGATGGTATTCCTACCCTGTGACATCAGTAGCCCTTCAACAAAACCCAACGTAATGTCATCCCAAACTTTAGAAGCAGCATAATCGACCATATGAGGATGATTAAGACAATATTATAATATAGGTAGTATAGCCAGCTATATAGAGACTAGAGAATAACCAATTACATCATAATAATAATAATCAGATAAAGGATTTTTTAAACTAAATTTAGCATAAAAGAATTATTGTTCAAAGCAAAGTTAAGCATATTATACTTACATTGCAGTTGAAGTGAAATGTTACTTACCTCTTTTCCTTGATTCTCCTTAACCTTCCTTCCTAACTCGAGAATTTCTTTATTAATGATGCTTTGACTTAAAATAGAAAGAGATTGGATTTCTAAGGTTTATGGAAAATGAATAGGCTGGGGGCTATTTATTGGATTTCTTAATGTCCATGAATGGTTAGAATTTTACCACCATGATTTATCTTTTCATAAATATCTTAGTAATTTCAAGAATCCTAAAATCTCTACACATCTCTTATTATATCATCATTTATGTTATTACTCATGTCATCATTACTTTAGAATTAATTAATATATTTTACTATATTATTATACTTTGTTAGAATTTCTAATATCTCTATAACATTTATTATATTATTACTCATGTCATTGCTTATTAGTATCATTACATTTAACTATTTCAAATGACCTAATAAACCTTAGGTTAATTTTTTCTTGTTTCCTAATCTCATCGATCCTTTCATTGGGGTGACTTTTAGGAACACTTTGTTGTCAACTTTTAAGAACATTTCATCTTTTATCTGTATAACTCTTTTGTCGACTTTAGGCTGCTTGTATTCTTTGGCGTATTTTTTCGGTTGCTTCAGATAAGGCAGTAACTAGGTTTGGTGCAAGATATCTTTGCTCACCTATTTCATTCCAATGTATGGCCAACCTACACTTCCTACCATGTAAAACTTATTGGTGCCATGCCGATTGTTGTTTGGTAGCTATTGTTATAGGCAAATTTGGCCAATGCTAAGTATTTGCTCCATAAACCTTGAAAGCTGATGGCACATCCTCGCAGTATATCTTTATTTGAATAGTCTTTTCTAATTGGCCATCTGTTTGGGGTAAAATACTGTGCTAAATTTTAATTTTGTCCTTATAGCACTATAGCTTCTCCCAGAATATCGAGGTGAATCTTGTATCTTGGTAAGAAATAATAGAGATGTGTACACCATGTAGTTTAATTATTTTCTTTATGTATATTTTAGCAAGTTGGTCTATGGTATACGTCATCTGAATAGGCAAGAAGTGGGCAAACTTTGTGAGTCGATCAACTACCACCCAGATGGCATCATGTATTTTTGTGGTCCTTAAAAGACCAACGACGAAGTCCATTATGATTTCCTCCCACTTTCATGAGGGATTTGATTAAGTTCCAAAATCCTTATTGGTCTCTGATACTCTACCTTGATTTATTGACAGGTGAAGTGTTGAGCCACGAATTTGACTATATCCTTCTTCATACTAGGCCACTAATAATGCCTCTTTAAGTCTTTATATATTTTGTTATGCCAGGATAGAACGAATATGGGGCTGTATGAACTTCAAGTAGAATTTCCTTCTTTAGATCTTTATTGTTTGGTACGCATATCTTGTTTCTAAATAAGATGATTCCCTTTTCTGACTTCTTAAATGGCATTTCGTTCTTTAAATTGGTCTTTATTTTTAAATTCTTTAAGTAAGAATTAACTTTTTATCCTTCCTTAATCTTTTCTAATAAGGTTGAGCAAAGTGTCATGTAGGCTAGTTCTCTTATTATTAGCTCGATTTTTGCCTTATATATCTCATTTTATAATGGCTTAGGTAGAATCTTTAAAGTTGTTAAGCTACTTAATGCATCTGCTACCACATTTGCTATTCCAGGATGATCGTTTATTTCTAGTCGTAGTCATTGATGAGCTCCATCCAATGTCACTGTTGTATGTTTAGCTCTTTTTACATAAAAAGCTATTTAAGGCTCTTATGATCAGTATAAATCTTACAATGCGCTTCCATCAAATAGTGGTGCCATATTTTTAATGTATGCACTATTGTTGCCAACTCTAAATCAAGTGTTGGATAATTTTTCTCATATTCCTTTAATTGTCTGAAGGTATACCCAGTGACCTTTCCATTCTGCATGAGAACGCATCCAATGCCATTTTTAAAGGTGTCGCTATATATAACAAATTCTTCAGAGCTATTAGTAATGACTAATATTGGAGTAGTAATCAATCGCCACATAAACTCGGCGTTCTTCTTTGTTATTTGGGTCAATGGCATTGTAATTCTAGAGAAGCCTTCAACGAATCTTCGATAGTAGCCTATTAATCTCAAGAAGCTTTTGACTTTTTTAGTATTAGTTGGCCTTTCCCATTGGCTCACAGCTTCCACCTTTGAGGGATCTACTGAGATTCTATCCTTAGACATAATATGTCCTAGGAATATAACAGTTTTCAGTTAAAAGTCACATTTCTAAAATTTTATATAAAGTTGCTTCTCCTTCAAAGTTTGAAGAGTGATTCTCAAATGATCAACATGTTCTTTCCTCGTTCGTGAGCAAATCAAGATGTCGTTAATAAACACCACTATGAATTTGTCTAAATATCTTTAAATACCTTATACATAAGATCCATAAAAACTACTGGGGCACTTGTTAGGCTAAATGATATGACAGTAAACTCATAGTGTTCATAACATGTTCTAAATATGGTTTTAGGAATATCCTCCTGTCTGACTTTTAGCTAGTGATATGCTGATCTTAGATCAATCTTTGAAAATACTAACACTCCTTATAGTCGATCAAATAGATCCTCCATATGTAGAAGTGGGTACTTAGTCTTGATCGTGACCTTATTTAATTCTTAATATTCGATGCACATCTACATTGATCTATCCTTTTTCTTTACGAATAATATTAGTGCTCCCCAAGGTGAATGGCTTAGACGTATATAGCTTTTGTCTAATAGTTCATGTAATTGATTCTTTAACTCTTTTAATTCTGTGGGGCCATCCCGTATGGTGCTTTTGAAATTTGGGTAGTTCCTAGTAAAAAGTTAATTTTGAACTCGACTTTTTGATTTGGTGGTAGTCTTGGGAGTTCTTTTGGGAAGACTTTAGAGAATGCATTTACTATTGAAATATCTTTTAGCTTTAGTTGTTGCTCTTCTACTTTGATGATGCTTGCCAAGTATCCATCACATCCTCCTGTTGTGCAAATTTTATTGAACTCATAAGTGCATGAATCTATTGTAGAATAGATTAATGGTGACGAGTGTTGATCTCACAAGGAGGTGAATTTTAATTATGTGTTGAATTAACTTTTTAAGTGAGTAGTTAAATTATGGTAAATTTATCTTAAATTTTGAATTAAAATGGCGGGAATAATTAAAAATGCAACTGTTATAATAAAGTGCTTGGGTATCTAGATCTGCATCAACATGCTTCAGGGCTCAATATTCCTTATTATTACCAATTAAATCATAAGGAGGGGAAATCAACTCCTCATGAACCACACTTCAATTAATATGGTGCTAAGGGCTTATCGTGCCAAACAGTAATAACTGTGTTATTATTATCTGTCAACAAAAAGTTAAAATATCCACAGAAATTAAAGGAAAAAATAAAATAAATTACCAATTAAGCCCATGGAACATGTTGAACTTCACTTTCAACCCAACTTGAAAGAAAATTAACTATTCTATTTAAACTAGGGATAAAATGAGAATTTTACTAAAATATAAAGAAAATACAAGATAGAGAAGGAATTTCAGAAAATAAAGCTAAAAAATAAACTCAGGGATGTCAAGTTGGGGGTGTTGAGTGTTAGAAAGTGTATATTTATAAAGGAGAAATCGTCATTTTACACTTTAAATCTCACTAACATTGCTACTTTTATTTATTTAAGTATTTTGTTATTTAATTATATGTGTTTTATTATAATTGTGTATTTTATGTATTTTAAGGGTATCATAATCGTTTCACAATAAACGAGTGATCAGACAGCAAAACGGACGTCATATTTGGACTCAGGACAGTCGAAAACCTTAAGAAGAGCATTAAAGGAAAAAGTAACTGTTCACACATACTGATCTTTTCATACGTGCGATCGTTTATTCACGATCTTTTTTAGCGATCGTTCATGTATACGGACCGATGATGTGGCAACTACCTACGACGTGGCAGTATCTGATTAGACGAATTATGTGGATTGACTGCTTATGTGGCGTTGACTGATGACGTGGTGTTGACCGATGATGTGTCACGATCTTATTGGACTAAATTTCTTATGTACTGTAGATCGATGACGTGGCAACATCTCAGTGGAGTAGAAATCGGGTGTACAGTACATGCGCTTACATGGGATTATTTACTATTCAGGCGGCATTACTGTACAAATGTTGACGGTTGACGGTTGACTGATTGGCTGATTGGCTGATCGATGACGTGGCGCAATCCTCGAGCATCCGAATTTTTTTAATCCGATGGTCACGATTCACTCAATGTATCTATAAAAAGGGCTCTCCCCAATTTGCACCCCCAATTCATTTTTAAGCTTAGATTTCTAAATTTTCTTCTCCTTCTTGTAGTTTCTTTATATTCTAATAAAATTTTCTTTTTTATCCTTAGTTAAAATATGAGTAGCTAATTTCTTTTAAACTTGGGTTGAAGGTGAAGTCTCAACATGTTCCATGGGCTTAATTTGGTAAATTTACTTTCGCTTCCCCTCTAATATTTGTGGTTGTTTTGACTTTTTAGGTAACAAATAATAATAATAGTCTTGTCTAGTTCTGTTGCCGTTAAACCTGACCCTAGTACAAGGTTATTATTATTTGGCACGATAAGCTCTTGGCACCATACTTATTGGAGAGTGGTTCATGAGGTGTGGAATCCCCCCTTATGATTTAATTGATATTAATATGGAATATTTAGCCCATGGAGCATGTTGATGCGGATCCGGATACCCAAGTGCTTTATTATAACAGTTACATTTTCAATTATTCCCGCCATTTTAATTCAACAATTTAGGATAAAAATACCATAATTTAATTGTTTCCATTAAAAAGAAAATTAATTCGGCACATAATTAAAATCAACCTCCTCGTGGGATTGACACTCGTCGCCATTAATCTATTCTACAATAGATTCGTGCGCTTGCTAGTTCATTAAAATTTGCACAACAAGTTTTTGGCGCCGTTGCCAGGGAGGTAAGTTATTTTAATTTGTTGAATTAATTTCTTTTTCTTGTATTTTTCCTTATAACAAAATAATTCTATAATTTGATTTTTGTAATTTAAATTTTTGTAATTTAATTTCTGTAATTTAAATTTTTACAATTTAATTTTATTGTGTGATTTCTTTAACTTTCTGTACTTTAATTTTTGCTTTACTTTTCTTTGTAATTTGTTTTGTTTATCTTGTAATTTATTTTAATTTATTCGTAGAGTTAATTCATAGAATTAGTTTTTTTTAAGTAAATTTTTTTTGCTTTCCTTAAAAATTATAAAAAAATTAAAAAAATTAAAAAAAGTGAATCTGTAATTTAATTTTGGTAATTTAAATTTCTTTAACTTTGAATAATTTAATTTCTTTGTAATTTCTTTAAATTTCTATAATTTAATTTCTGAGTTATTTTTCTTTGTAATTTTTATTTATTCTGTTAATTTATTATAGAATTAAATTTTTTTTCATGTAATTTAATTTTGTTTCTTTTTCTCTTCTTTATATTTCTGTAATTTAATTTTTCATTTTTCGTTGTAATTTATCTTCTTATTTTATTTTTAGTTAATCTATTTCTTGTATTTTCTTTTTAGCTCTTGAGTGTATGTTTATAGTACGGTTATAACAACGTCACAAGGTTAGTATTGTAATTTCTCTCTCCTCTTTATTTTTATTTGTTTTATTTTCATTTATTTTATTCTTTGCATGCATGGTCGAAGGTCATTATCACCTAATCTTGAACCTTTAGACCTTGATTTGGAAAAAACACTTCGCACACTGTTTTTCAAAAGAAATTTGAAATGGATTTGCAACATCAGCAACCAGAACCACAAGAGAGGCCATTTAAGGATTAGTTTAGTCCTTTAGCTAATTTGAGCACATCATGCATAAGGTACCCAAATGTAGCTGCTAGGAGTTTTGAATTAAAACCTAGTGTGCTAAACTATCTCCCCACATTCTATGGCCTAGAAAATGAGGACCCATATAATCATCTGAATGATTTTTATGCTATTTGTCAAACTTTTAAATATGAGAATTTTTCAGATGAAGATGTTAAACTTAGATTATTCCCATTTTCATTAAAAGATAGAATTCGTTCATGGTTTAATACAATGCCTGCTAATAGCATTACATCATGGGAACAAATGGTAACTAAATTTTTAAATAAGTATTTCCCAGTTCATAAAACCAATACTATTCGCAGGGAAATACTTGATATTATTTACTATTCAAACCGCATTATTGTGTAAATAGTAGCCGTACTGTGCAAATAATATTACTGTGCAAATAGCGGCCGTAACTATTCAAATATTGACTATTGACTAATGACGTGGCAACATCTTAGTAGAGCAAAAATCTTGTGTAAGGTACATGTACATACTTGATATTATTTACTATTCAAACCGCATTATTGTGTAAATAGTAGCCGTACTGTGCAAATAATATTACTGTGCAAATAGCGGCCGTAACTATTCAAATATTGACTATTGACTGATGATGTGGCGTAATCCTGAGCATCCGAATTGTTTTTAATCCGATGGTCACGATTCACTCAATGTATTTATAAAAAAGGGGGCTCTCCCCCCTAATTTGATACCCCTGAATTCATTTTTAAGCTTAGATTTTTGTAATTCCTTCTCTATCTTGTAGTTTCTTTGTATTTTAATAAAATTTCCTTTTTATCCCTAGTTAAAAAATGAGTAGCTAATTTTCTTTTAAGCTTAGATTGAAGGTGAAGTCTTAACATGTTCCATTGGCTTAATTTGGTAAATTTACTTTCTCTTCCCCTCTAATATTTATGGTTGTTTTGACTTTTCGTCGACAAATAATAATGTCTTGTCTAGATATCGCCCTGGTTAAACCAGCACCCTAGTACAAGGTTATTATTATTTGGCACGATAAGCTTTTAGCACTATATTTATTTGAGCGTGGATCATAAGGTGTGGAATCCCTCCATATGATTTAATTGGCATTAATATGAAATATTTAGCCCATGGAGCATGTTGATGCAGATCCGGATACCCAAGTGCTTTATTATAACAGTTTCAATTTTAATTATTCCTGCTATTTTAATTCACAGTTTAGGATAAATTTATCATAATTCAATTACTTAGTTAGAAAATTAATTCTACACATAATTAAAATCGACATCCTCGTGGGATCGATATTCGTCACCATTAATCTATTCTACAATAGATTCGTGCGCTTGCGAGTTCAATAAAATTTTCACAACAAGTTTTTAGCGCCGTTACCGGGGAGGTAAGTATTTTAATTCGTAGAATTAGTTTATTTCTTAATATTTATTTTCTTTATAGTTGTTTTCTTGTAATTTTTTTCTCTCATTAAAAAAAAAGAAATTAGATTAGAATTTTATTTCTTTCTCTCTTCTTTAAATTTGTATAATTTAATTTCCATGTTATTTTTTTCGTTGTAATTTTTTAATTTATCTTGTTATTTTTCTTTGTTATTTATTTTAATTTTAGTTAATATTTATTTCACATAATTTCTTTTTATTATAGCTATTGAGTGTATTTTCATTATAACAACGTCACAAGGTTAGTATCGTAATTTCTCTCTCCTCTTCATTTTTATTTGTTTTATTTTCATTTATTTTGCTCTTCGCATGCATGGTCGAAGGTTATTATCACCTAATCTTGAACCTTTAGACCTTAATTTGGAAAAAACACTTGGCACGCACAAACATATTGTTTTTAAAAGAAACTTGAAATAGAATTACAAAATCAGCAACCAGAACCACAAGAGAGGCCATTTAAGAATTATTTTAGTCCCTTAGCTAATTTAAGCACATCATGCATAAGGTACCCAAATGTAGCTGCTAGGAGTTTTAAATTAAAACCTAGTGTACTAAACTGTCTCCCCATATTCTATGGACTAGAAAATGAGGACCCATATAATCATCTAAATGATTTTCATGCTATTTGTCAAACTTTTAAATATGAGAATTTTTCAGATGATGATGTTAAACTTAGATTATTCTCATTTTCATTAAAAGATAGAACTCGTTCATGGCTTAATACATTGCCTGCTAATAGCATTACATCATGGGAATAAATGTTAACTAAATTTTTAAATAAATATTTCCCAATTCATAAAACCAATGCTATTCGCAGGAAAATTTCAGAGTTTACTCAAAGAGACGATGAGTAGTTTTTTGAAGCATGGGAGAGATTTAATGGGCTCCTCTTGAAGTGTCCACATCATGGGTATTAGAAATGGCACTAATGCCAATACTTTTTGGAGGGATTATTGCCACATATGCAAGAATGGCTAATGGCAACCAGTGGAGGAGAGCTAATATGTAAAAGCGCATCAGAGATTTGGGAATTCTTCCAACGACAATCGGATAATTCTCAACAACAGAGTCGATCACTCAGAAATACCAGGAGAATTAAGGGAGTGAATTAGGTTAACATTGACGAGTCAAGCTCGGGAATTAAAGAAGTCAAAGAGATGGTCGCAGGTCTTGCTCGACAAATAACATCTTTGACGACTGCTAAATCAATAGAGCCACATGACCATGACTCATATTCAGATCAAGCCAATGCCATAGGTGTCATGAGAAAACCACCAAACTACTACCCTTACTCCAACACATATAACCCTGGATGGAGAGATCACCCCAATTTTTCATGGCCTCAAGGATTCCAACAAAATGGACCATCAGTTCCACATCCACCAATGCAACCAGTTCCTCTAATTTCTCAAACCTCTCAACCACCATTTAGACCATATAATCAGAATCCAAACCATTCTCAACCCAAACTATAGGAGGAGACATTCCAAAATGTTAGAAATCTTACTAACTCCAAGATCGAGCAGTAAAATCGCACTATTGATGAATTATGAAATGAGATGAGAGTGAGCTTCAACTCACAAGCTTAATCTATTTTGAGCCTTGAGAAAATGGTAGGACAACTTGCCTCTTCAGTTCAAACTTTGGCCATGATGGTTGAAAAAGGTAAATTTCCAAGTCAACCAGTGCCTAATCCTAAAGCAATGAATGAAGCAAGTTCTAGTTCACTACAGCAGCATGGAGAAGTCAAAGCAGTGATGACCTTGTGAAAAGAAAAAGAAGCCGATAACAAAGTGGAGATGCAAAATCAACTCAGATTGTACCTGTGAACACTGAGGAATCATCATCAAAGAAGAAAGATGAAACCAACCCACGAGAATATGTTCCTAAAGCTCCATTTCCTCAGAGGTTAGCTAAAGGGAAGAAAGGAAAATCCACAGGTGAGATTTTTGAAATCTTAAAACAGGTAAGTGTTAACATCCCTTTACTTGAAGTCATAAAACAAGTGCCATCATATGCTAAGTTTCTTAAAGACTTTTGTACTAAAAAAAGAAATATTCATGTTTAGAAAAAGGCCTTTTTAACAGAAAATATTAGTTCTATACTCCAACATAAAATGCCTCTAAAATGCCAAGATCTAGGTTTCCCCACTATCTCATGTAGTATAAGGAACCACACAATTGAAAATGCTTTGTTGGATTTAGGAGCTAGTGTAAATCTATTGCCTTACTCTGTATTTATAAAACTTAGACTGGGCAAATTACATCCAACTCTAGTGGTGTTACGGCTTGCAGATCGATCCACAAAAATACCTCATGGTATTGTGGAGGACGTGCTTATCCAGGTAGACAAGTTTTATTTTCCTGTTGATTTCATTGTAATTGACACTCAACCAGTGCAGGATTCAAGGAAGCACATCCCTACTATCTTGGGTCATCCATTTTTGGCAACTGTTGATGCTCACATTCAATGTAGGACTGGAAATATGCAGTTGTCATTTGGCAATATGACTATAAACCTAAATATTTTCAACATTGCTAAACAACCTCACAGTACAGATTATGGAATTGTTAATGTGGATTTAATAGAAACACTAGTTGATAACAATTTTCTTTCAAACCTCAGTGATGACCTTTTGCAAGCTTGTTTAACTCACTTTGATTTAGATTTTGATATTGACAGATCAGTTGATGAAGTCAACGCTCTACTTGACTCAACACCATCCATGGACACTAATAAATGGAAGTCAAGAGTTGAACAACTAGTGCCATCAAAAAAGAAACTCAGCCCATCATCAGAATCACTACCAAAACTCGAGCTCAAACCATTACCCAACACTTTGAAATATGCATTCCTGGGAGAAGAAAGCACTTTACCAGTAATCATCTCTTCCTTTCTCAATGACGAACAAAAAGGTAAGTTGTTAGATGTTTTAAAAGAGCATAAAAGAGCATTAGGATGGACCATAGCAGACATAAAAAGGTATAAACCCAGTGGATTGCATGTATTACATTCACCTTGATGAAAATGCTAAACCTACTAGGAAAATGCAACGTCGGTTAAATCCTAACATGAAAGAGGTTGTTCACACTGAAGTCCTTAAGCTATTAGACGCAGGTATCATTTACCCTAATTTTGATAGTTCATGGGTTAGTCCTGTGCAAGTTGTTCCTAAAAAGTCAGAAGTTACAGTAGTTATCAATGCTGATAATGAAATAGTACCCATTAGAGTAACTACAGGATGGTGTGTATACATTGATTATAGAAAGATAAATTCTGTCACACGTAAAGACCATTTTCCTTTACCATTTATCGATCAAATGCTTGATAGATTAGCAGGTCATGAGTTTTATTGCTTTCTAGATGGCTATTTAGGATATAATCAGATTTCTATAGCACCAAAAGATCAAGAGAAGACCACCTTCACTTGTCTTTTTGGCACTTTTGCATATAGGAGAATGCCATTTGGATTATGTAATGCACCTGCTACATTTCAATGATGCATGTTGAGCATTTTTTCTGATATGGTTGAACGATTCCTTAAGGTTTTTATGGATGACTTTTTCATTTTTAGAGATTCGTTTGATAAATGTTTACATCATCTAACACTAATTTTACAGAGATGTATTGAGAAGAATTTATTCTTGAATTGGGAGAAATGCAATTTTATGGTTAAATAACGTATTGTTCTCGGTCACGTCATTCAAGCAAAGGTATTGAGGTTGATAAAGCTAAGGTGGATCTCATTTCCAATCTTCCTCCACCTAAAATAGTCAGAGAAGTAAGATCTTTCCTTGGGCATGCTGGTTTTTATAGATGTTTCATTAAAGATTTTATCAAAGTTTCTAGACCCTTATGCAATCTACTTGCTAAGGATGTACCTTTTGTCTTTGATGATTCATGTCTTGTGGCATTTGAAAAACTAAAGCAGTTGTTGACATCATCACCCATCATTCAGCCCCCAAATTAGAACTTACCATTTGAGCTTATGTGTGATGCATCTGACTATGCAGTAGGAGCAGTATTAGGACAAAGAGTTGATCGAATTCCCCATGCGATTTATTATGCTAGCATGACATTGAATGATGCACAGTTGAATTATTCAACCACTGAAAAAGAAATGCTAGCAGTTGTGTTTGCATTAGAAAAATTTTGATCTTATCTCATTGGTTGTAAAATAATTATATTTACAGATCATGCTGCTCTTAAATATTTTCTCATAAAGAAAGATACAAAAGCTAGACTAATTCGTTGGGTGCTACTTTTGTAAGAATTTGACTTAGAATTCAAAGACAAGAAAGGAATAGAAAATGTTGTGGTTGATCATCTTTCCCGTCTCTATTTTGACATAACAATAGAACATTTACCTTTGAATGAGTCATTTCCAGATGAATAATTAATGAATATGGAAGTAGTACCATGGTATGCTGATATAGTTAATTATCTTGTTACAGGTCAACTTCTAGAGCATTAGACTAAACAAGACAAAGCCAAATTCTTTGAAGAAATAAAGAATTTCTTTTGGGATGATCCTTATCTATTTAAGTATTGTACAGACCAAATTATTAGACGATGTGTCTCCGAGAATGAATTTCAAAGTATCCTTTCTTTTTGTCATGAACAAGCTTGTGGAGGCCACTTCAGTGCTAAGAAAACAACTACTAAATTTTACAATGTGGTTTCTATTGGCCAATTATATTTCGAGATACTTACACCTTTTGTTCTTCATGTGATAGGTGTCAACGAATGGGGAGCATTACAAAAAGAAATATGATGCCACTAAACCCAATTTTAATGGTTGAAATTTTTTACGTATGGGGTATCGATTTCATGGGACCTTTTCCCTCATCTTTCGGCCATCAATACATATTGGTTGCTGTTGACTATGTTTCGAAATGGGTAGAGGCAATTCTGTGTAGGACCAACGATCATAAAGTGGTAATAGGGTTTTTGAAAAGCAATATTGTTTCCCGCTTTGGATTCCCTCAAACAATAATTAGTGATGGTGGCACCCACTTTTGCAATAAATCTTTCAAAGTACTTTTGACAAAGTACTCCATCACTCATAAAGTAGCGACCCCATATCACCCACAGACCAGCGACCAAGTTGAGATCTCTAATCGAGAAATAAAGCACATTTTAGAAAAAATAGTGAGGCCCGACAGAAAAGATTGGTCGTTGCGGCTCGATGATGCATTATGGGCATATAGAACGACTTTTAAGACTCTGATTGGGATGTCACTCTACAGGCTAGTGTATGGAAAAGCATGCCACCTACCTGTGAAACTCGAGCATCGTGCCTACTGAGCCATCAAGAAATTCAATTTTGACATATAGCAAGCTGGCTCAGAAAGAAGATTACAGTTGGCAGAACTTGAAGAAATTCGAAATGACGCGTACGTGAATGCCAAAATTTACAAGCAACGAATGAAAGTCTTTCACGACAAGCAAATTATGCGAAAATCTTTCACTCTAGTTCAAAAAGTGCTTTTATTTAATTGTCGCTTGCACCTATTCCCAGGTAAGTTACGCTCTCGATGGTTTGGCCCATTTATTGTTCACATTGTTTTTCCACATGGGGCAATTAAAATTAAAGATCCAACGAGTGGTGTCACTTTCAAAGTTAACGATCATAGATTAAAGCCATATCTCAAGAACCAACCACATAGAGAGGACAGCGAAATGAATTTGAGTGACTCACCTATTTAAATTGAGACTTTTGTTTTCCTGATTTGATTATTTATTTTCTTTATTTTCTTTCTTTTTATTATTCTTTTGCTAATTGAAATTATTTTTATTTAAGTGTGTTTATTTAATTGTTAAGTTTTTTCTTATCATTTTAATCATGAGACAGTTCCTCTTAAACATTCTTAGACAGTTTCGATGTATACAATCTCATCTCAGAGGTTAGATACGATTTCGTAAAACACATCATATCTGGCAGCTACAACCACCAGAGTTAGTAGCCCATGTTAAGAACTTAGAAAAAGATCTTAAAGAAATTGAGAGAGGCATCTACAATATCCAATTGAAGCTTGAGGTAGATTCAATAAGAGGACGATTTTAGTTTGTTTTGTGTATTTTAATTTATTTTCCTATTTATGTGTTTTAGTTTGCTTTGTGTGTTTAAGTTTGTAACCCCAGTCAAGTGGCGGATAACAGTACTCCGTGACAATCAAGTCAGTTATTTTAGTTTCCCTTAATAACTGATATTCTGAGACGAAGGTATGGACAGAGATGAGATTCTAGAAAAGCTTCACAAACGATTCCCTTCGCTTTCTCAAAATGCCCTCCTTTTAATTTATAAAGCCCGGTCCGAACACATGCGATTTCTTATGAAAAATAACATCCCTGCAGACATCTGTTGGTTAATCGAGGCAAAAGTTCACTTAGCAGGTGAGTTACCTCCTAAATTTATTGCATACATGCATGATTGTGGTAAAAGAAATTATGCGCGAAAACAACGAGCTCGAAGACTTTTTGTTACTTGTCATAAATGTGCCAGAATGATATACAATAAAAAATCATGTTCTTTAGGAATGATGTCTGATAACAGAGAAGATAAAATTCAATTCATTAGGAATGACTTGAATAAGGAGTCTTTGGGTGATATCCTTTTGTCTCTTGAAACACATCACAGTGGATACGTCCAAAATGCAATACTCCTGTTATGGCCATTATTTCAGAAAGAATGTGCAAACTATAGTCCTAGGAATCTGATAATAAAAGACCCTGTTTGCCAGTTTGTAAGGAAACTGGATGGGAAGCCTATCCTCGACCCATAAAGGGTGTTCAAGTCGTTTTTGGATGTAAAATCAGAGAAAGATGTGAGCCACAATCACAACTATCTATAAATATACTTTGACCTCTCTGTTCTTTTATTTCAATATTATTTTACTATTTACATTATTGTTTTTAATAATTTCATTTATTTTTTTTCTTTTTACTATTTTCTTTTTTACTTTTGAGCCATGTGCCTTACACGTTAATTGATGCTGACATGATACCTCATACACAGCTGTAACCAACTGTCACCAAGGTCTTTAAATACGATTTTTTTTTACTGAACACTTATAAGTTGTTTTTAAGCAGTATCTTAATGGCAGCTACTCCCAGTAAACAATTTAAGAACATTTGTGTGCTCTCTGGGTTTTATTATGGCAAACATAAAGAGTTCATAGAGGCAGCCATAGATCTTGGTCTAAAAATAACAGAGAGAAAATTGTACTTGGTGTATGGAGGAGGTGACCGAGGGTTATCCAAAATGGTCTCAGAAGCTGCTTTTGTCAGAGGGAGCCAAGTGTTAGGTATCATCCCTCAAATCCTAAAACCTTTAGGTTATTTGTGTTTGAGGTATGCAAGAATGAATAACTGAAATGATCAATTATGCCGATGCTTTTATTTTCCTTCCAGGCGATCTTACAACTCTTGAGGCACTAATGACATTAGTATCTTAGTCCCATCTAAACATTAATCAGAAACCCATTGGTTTGTTAAATGTCAATAACTTTTATGATGGCTTTCTCGCATTTCTTAACCATGTAATAAAAAATTATTTCATTCATTCCTCAGTGAAAAAAATCTTTATTTGTGTACACACTGCTAATGCGCTACTTGATCTGTTATAAGCTTATCAACAAGAGCCAGATCCCAGGGCCATTGTGTTAGAATGTTCAAATAATAATGGTAACAGTAGCCGTAGTAAGAAGTATAAATTAGATTTAACTCTCCGCTTGTAAATATTTTCTTCTGTGTCGCACTACCCAGGTGCTGTCTTATAAACTCTACTTCTTTCCTTTCAAATATTGAGGATAATGTTTCGTTCTGGTTGAGGGGAGGGAATAGTTGACAATTGTGGAATGTTAGTTAAGTTTTTATTAATTTTTTAGAACTAATTATGATTAATTTTTTGAGTAGAAGATGGCTGAATATGAAGTGTAGTGACTCTAGAAACGCATCTTCTTAATAAAAAAACAAAACAAAAAAAAAACAAAAAAAATTTTTAGTGTGTGTTTTTTCTAACTTTTCTTTTTTCTCCTTTATAAATATATGTTTTCAAGTTTTTAAAGTTGAAGATGGTTGAATATAGAGTGTAGTGACTTTAGAAACGCATCTTCTTTTAAAAAAATGAAAAAAATTCATTTTTCTTTATTTCTTTTGCATGTATGTTTTTTTTTATGTTTAGAATAGATTGGAAGGATAGAATTCCGTTAAAAAAAAATTTGTGTGAGTTTTTGATATTGAATGATATGATGACTTTCGAATTTTAGTATTTGTATTATCTTTGGTCTTGAGTGATGTTATACCATGTTTGCTATTCTACATGTTGATGTTGGGGACAAATATGAGTTGTTTGAAGGAATGCACATGTCATAATAAATTCTAAGTAAGTTTTTTATCCTATTAATTTTTCTTGGAAAATAACCCTTTTTACCCATTCTTTATATAGCTTAGCAGTTTATTTCATACATGATTTCTAGATTTTCTTTGAGTCAACCCTTTTAAAAAAAAAGAAAAGTTAAAAATAATGTGTGTTACTACATCTAAACGCTTACCTAATTAGTAGATATGAAAGATTATTTAGAGTCCGAAAAGACGATGAAAGACCATTTTTAACCCGTTTGAGCCTTTCTACCCATCCCTATTATGTAATATCTATAGTTAGCCCTTTTGACTTTTTATTTTAAAAAAAAACCTTTTCTTTATTAACTTATCGTCCTGACCCACTCCAATTTAGAGTATTACCCGATAAAATGTAAATGTGCAACACAAGAGCGGGGGTGAATTGGGTTTTTAAAAGTTATTTTATAAGCGATTCAATCTAACGCCTTAATGCAAACAAAAATAATAAGTTTTATAATAATTAAATCAAATATAATAAATTAGACAATGTTTGCAAAATAAATGAGTAAGGGAAGAGAAGGCAAACACAGCAATTTTTATGTGGTTCGGCAATCCCAGCCTACGTCCACGCCTCCAAGCCAACCGAGCTTGAGGATTTCACTATTCAAGCCTCCCAAGGCTTCAAATATTTACAATTGACTTCCAAAGTGTCAATGGACCTTTACAATTAAGAGATTATCACCCTAATCTCTTTATCCCAAGTGTTTCCCTTACTTGAATACTCTCAATATGATACAAAATAAAAATTACAGTAAGAAACTCTCTATAAGAGTGGATTGATAAATAATGGCACAAAACTAATTTAATCTGTTGTGATTTACAATATGGAAGCTCAATATATGTTTTATAAACTTGTTTTTTCTTACTGGAGAGCTTAAAATGAAATTGGAGTTGAGTTTTTATAATTAAAGCTCGAAAACTAGCCGTTATTGATAAATTCCAGTGCTCAAGCAGCTAGCCATTTAATTTAATCGGCTCCCCGCTCGTAACAGTGAAGTTACCGTTAATTTTAAATTTTGCTACAGTAATACTGTTCACGAAATTATAGTTTTACCTCAAAACTTACTCAAATTATGCTATGGCTCAAAACCTCATAAAACTTTATAAAAAGATCCAATCTCAAAAATTTTAAATACTATTTAATTCCTAAAAGAATTATAAAATTACGGTATGACCCAAACTAAAGAAAATCTTTTCAAATAAGTCCTCTTTGAGTTTTAACTAAATCACTATAATCTTTAAAGTTCTCAAAACTTTTCACTTAGACCCTTAATCTTTTATAAGTTACAATATATCTCAAATATTTTAAAACTTATCAAATATGTCCAACTCCGAAATTTAAAACTTTTTCATTTTAACCCAAATTACTTAAATCCATAAAATATTTTATCTCACAAACATAAAATTTAGTTTAAAAAAATAATTATTTTATTAACATAAGATTGAGCTTCACAAATGCTAATCCAAGTATAAATTAAATCATACCGGCTTTACAAGAAATCGTCGCGATAAATTTTCCGTTGAGCTCAAAATTCTATTCTTGATTTCGCCGTTATCCGTTGAGTGTCTTGAGCTTGATTTCACTTGATTTATTATTTTTTAAAACTAGTAAAGTTGTGAAATATAAAATAAAACACTTTAATGCATATGTTTGTTATCATCAAAATCATAATATTTATTGTCTTTTAGGCTAACAATCTCCCCTTTTTTGATGATGACAAACATCTCATGTATTTCAACATATATGCTCCCTCTTAATACATGGCGTACATAATTAAATTTAAAATAAACTCCCCCTAAAAATATGGTCTATAACAATTTGTAAGCTCCCCCTTAATATTTCAAAAAACATGCACAAATGTGTAAAGAGAAAATATAATACCTGTCTCCGAAATACATGACTTCTCCCCCTTCATCATCAAAATTAAACTAAGGCAATAATAGTCAACCAAATACAGGCAAGAGACATGAAAATCTAACAATATATCAAGAAGTCATAATATAGCATCCAAATACAAAACATCAAAACATCAAAATACAAAACATCCAAAAACAAAGCATCCAAAGACAGAACATCCAAACAACTCTTAATGATCATCCACAAGCCATACAGAAAACGTAAGTGCATAAAAAATATGTGGTACAGAGTGACAGAAAATAAAAAATAAAAGGGCTATAGAGATGGTGGATGAGATGAAGATGATGGTGGTGGAAACCCAAGAGTTGCAAAAAGCTGTTGCTGGCCATCAAGAATTTGCTGCTATTGAGCAAAAAGTCGATGTTGTTGATCAAATAATTGCTGCTGCTGTTCAAAGAGACGCTGGTGCTTTAAAGTAGATTGAGCTGAAAAGGCTTCAAACTGAGATTGAAGTCGGCTCTGCTGTGTCGAAAGAGAATCCATTTTAGCCAACATCTGTTGCATCAGATCCTTATGGGCAGCTGAAGAAGTTTTGGAAGTACCCACAGAAGATGGATAATGAAAGCATTGTAGGACACTAAGATCAAGAAGTAGCTCTGGTGGAAGAACATCGTTAAAGAAATGATGATCTGTAGGAGCAAGTTCAGAAACTTTGGTTGAGTATCTCCGGTCTCTAGTCCATTTATCTTCTACCAAAATAAATCCTAAGTTGGCAATGGCATCATCTCCTAGTTCTCTTGAATTTAAAAAGGCTGGTTCGGTAATGGGTACTTGAAAATATTTGAGGATACGGGTAATGATACTACCATAAGGGAGGGATCTTTTAGCCATACAAGGTGTGCTAAGCATATGATTGAGTATAATGTACCCAACATTGAGCTTTCTACCCTTCAAAATACAATCTAATAAAGCCACATCCAATCGGTTGACTTCATCCCCATGACCATACCTAGGAGTAATCACATGATGAAGAACATAATGTATGATTCTAGTTTGAAGAGGCAAAGCTTGAGATTTCAATGATGATCAACAAAATTCATCGGACAAGTCACGTCGACGATAAAATTTTTTTAACAACATTTTCAAGACAAAACCATGGATGATCTATTTTGGCTCTAGCACTGTAAATTTCTAATCCCTCATTTGGAGTCCCAAGAATATGATTTAACTCCGCAACATTAAATTTAATACGAATTCCCCCAACACCTGTAACAATTTTATCTGAAAGTTTTATATCCATATTCGAATAAAAAACCATAACTAGATTCTCATAATATGCTTCTTGAATAACTAAGATATTTTTCCAACTCATAGCAATAAGAAGTTTATCAAGAGATTTATCACAAATTGCCAAATTCGCCAAATTCTTAAGATTGACAAAGTAAGGAGGAATAACCGACCTTGGCATGAAATTGTCAATAAACCCTTTTTGAAGTGGGAGATATTGAAAATGAGTTGACAAAAATTCTGTATTATCTCCATAATCTTCCTTGCGTCTCTTGGCCATTTGTTTGCTCTTGGCTTTTTCATCACCCACCATTGTTGAACAAGCTTAAATAACAATTTCAGATTTGACTAAAATGGATAAGTTTGAGTCAAGAAATGTGATCCTAGAGATGAAAGAGGCTTAGATATAATGTGAATTTTATCAAAGATAAGCTAGAGAAAGCTTGAAAATGTAGAGAGAGAAACAGCCAAGGTTAGGTTTTGCATTTCAGATTTTTATGGAGGTATGATAAAATGGTGTTTGGATGATGAAAAGTGAAGGAGTAGTGAATGGAAATGGATTGGATGATTAATTTTAGCAAGAAAATGAGTGAAAAATAAAGAAATTTGAGAAAGAGATGGTGAGGCACTATTCACGCAAGAGAGAGAGGAAAAAAAAGATGAACAAGAGAAGAGGAAGTTGAAATGATAATTGAAAGATGTTTAATAGAAGTTATTGGATGGGTAATGGATTGAATCAATGATTTTGACATGAAAATGGTTGAGAAATGAAGAATTTTTGAAAGAAAATGGAGGTAGATGCACGGTTTGGTGAGAGAGAGAGCCAAGTGAGGAAGAAAGACAAAAAGAGGGAGAGGAAAGAGCCCAAACCCGTGGCCAAGCGGCTAGCCGCTTGCTCTCGGGTTTGGGAGCAGATTCAAGCGGCTAGCCGGCTGGTTGCTGCCCCACTGCACCAAGTTCACTTTCCGGCCATTTTTGATCAATCTCGTCATTATTTCTTGATTCCGAAACTTCTCAAGAACCATTTTAATGCATGAATCATGATTTTAAACATTTAAAACATGATTAATTCAAGCAAATAATTCATCCATCTAGCATGTATCATGAAGCACACAAGCATGTGAAATGAATATGTCACAACACCTTACTTATTTATCATGCTCAAACTCTTCAAAAAAACATCAACAAACATTAAGCAAACAATTTTAATAAATTCAATAATATAATTAGAAATATTAATATGAAAATTTCATCATCCCAAGTTCATGCCGAATTTTTAAAAATTATTTTTCGCAAAGGGGTTTTGTAAAAATATCGGCAAGTTATTTTTCCGTAGAGATAAATTCTAAAGCAATATCACTCTTTTGTACATGATCTCTTAAAAAATGATGGCTAATCTCTATATGCTTGGTTCTAGAGTGCTGAATGGAATTCTTCGAAAGATTAATAGTACTAATATTATCACACTTAATAGGAATTTGTTCAAGTTTAATACCATAGTCTCTAAGTGTTTGTTTCATCTAAAGAGATTGTGCACAACAACTACCTGCTGCAATATATTCCGCCTCAGTAGTTGAGAGTGCAACCGAGTTTTGTGTGTTACTAAACCATGAAACAAGAGAATGACCTAGAAAATAGCAAGTTCCACTAGTACTTTTCCTGTCCACCTTATAACCAGTAAAATTGGCATCCGAATAACAAGTCAAATCTATATGAGTTCCTCTAGGATACCAAAGGCCAAGATCTATGGTTCCACTCAAATAACGAAAATTTCTTTTAACAGCAAGCAAATGGGATTCCTTGGGACATGATTGAAATCTTGCACACAGACATACACTAAAAATGATATCGGGTTTACTTGCGGTTAAGTAAAGTAAAGAGTCGATCATACCTCGATATTTTTTAATATCAACTTTTTTACCTTTTTCATCCTTGTCAAGCTTGATTGTTGTACTCATTGGAGTGCTCTTAGTGTTTGATTCTTCAATTTCAAACTTCTTGAGCAAATCTTTGACATATTTAGCTTGGTTGATAAAAATTCCCTCATTGTTTTGTTTAAGTTGAAGTCCAAAGAAATACTTCAATTCTCCCATCATGCTCATTTCAAATTCCTTACTCATACAAGATGAAAACTCTTTGCACAAGGACTCATTAGTAGAACCAAAAATAATATCATCAACATAAATTTGAACAACAAGTATGTCTTGGTTCTTATGCTTAATAAATAGTGTAGTATCAGTTTTCCCATTGAAAAATCGTTATCAGGCAAGAAATTTTTAAGCCTATCATACCATGCTATAGGTGCTTGTTTTAAACCATATAATGCTTTTGATAGCTTATAAATATGATCTGGAAATTTTTAATTTTCAAAACCAGGGGGTTGTTTCACATAAACTTCCTCCATAATATAACCATTTAGAAAAGCACTTTTGACATCCATTTGAAATAAAATAAAATCTTTATAACATGCATATGCTAGCAATATTCTAATAGATTCTAATCTAGTTACAGGTGCAAATGTCTTATCAAAATTAATTCCTTCTTCTTGGTTGTATCTTTGAGCCACTAATCTTGATTTATTCCTTACAACCACACCAGATTCATCAATCTTATTTCTAAATACCCATTTAGTTCCTATGATGGATTGATGTTTTAGTTTAGGAACTAATTCCCACACTTTATTTCTCTCAAATTGATTTAACTCCTCTTGCATTGCCATAATCCAAGATTCATCATTTTCCGCATCCACAAAGGATTTTGGTTCAATTTGAGAAATAAATGCAGCATGCTCACATGTATTCCTAAGTGATGATCTAGTTGTAACACCTCTAGATGGATCTCCTAAAATGACATCCTTTGGGTGAGAAGAAACATACCTCTACTCCCTGGAGAGTGCTTGAGAAATACCTTGATTTTGTTCTGTACTTGTTTCTTTATGTTGCTCCACTTGATTTTCTGCATTCTTGTGGTTGTTCTTTGATGAATCTTCTTGTATATTTTCATCTGCATCATCACTAACAGTAACTTTCTCCTAGGCTTAACTCGCCAATTTAGACCTTATTGATTCCCTTAATTCTTTTATTATTCCTGAATGATCGACTCTATTGTTAGGAATTATTCGTTTGTCTCTAGAAGAAATCCTAAATTTTTTATGCACTTTTGGATATTAGTTCTCCTCCACTTGTTGCCATTAGCCATTCTTATGCATTGGGCAATAATCCCTCAAAAAAGTATTGGTATTAGTGCCATTTTTCATATCCATGATGTGGATATTTCAAGAGTAGCCCGTTGAATCACTTTTATGCTTCAAAAAATTATTTGTCTTCTCTCTAGATGAACTTTAAAATTTCCTTGCGAATAGAGTTGGTTTTACGAACTGGAAAGTATTTATTTAAAAATTTTATAACTATTTATTCCCATAATGTAATGCTATTAGTAGGTAATGTATCAAACCATGAACGAGCTCTATCTTTTAAAGAAAATGAGAATAGTCTGAGTTTAACATCATCATTTGAAAAATTCTCATATCTAAAAGTTTAACAAACAATATGAAAATCATTCAAATGATTATATGGGTCCTTTTCTAGGCCATAAAATATTGGGAGATAATTTAGTACACTAGGTTTTAATTCAAAACTCTTAATAACTACATTTGGGTATCATATACATAATATGCTCAAGTTAGTTAAAAGACTGAAATAGTCCTTAAATGGCCTCTCCTATGATGGTTCTTATTGTTGCAAATCCATTTTAATTTTATTTTTAAATGCAATGTGTTTATGTGTGCAGAATATTTTTTTTAATTATAAGTCTTTAAGTTTCAGCTTAGGTAATTGCGATCTTCGATCATGTAAAAAAAATACAATAAAAAATAAGAATAAATTAATAAAAATAAAGAAGATGGAGAATATACGATACTAACCTTATCACGCTATTACCGCTTTACTATAAACATACATTCAAGTACTAAAAAGAAAATACAAGAAATAGATTAGCTAAAATTAAAATAAATTACAAGATAAACAAAAAAATAACCAAGAAAAGTAAAGCAAAAATTAAATTACAAAAATTTAAAGAAATTACAAAAAAATTGAATTACAAACAAAAGTTAAATTGCAGAATTTTTTTATAAGAAAAAATAATACAAGAAAAGAATACTAAAAATTATTTGTAAAAATAAATTCAACGAATTAATATAACATGAAACTAAAATTACAAAAATTTAAAGAAGAAAAGAAATTAAATTACAAAAATTACAGATTTATTTTTTATTTTTAAATAAAATTTAAAAGAAAACAACTAAAAAATTACTTTAAAAAATTAACAAAGTAAAATTTGTTAATTTAAAGAAAAATAACTTAGAAATTAAATTAGTAAAATTTAAAGAAAATAAAAAAATTAACAAAGAAAAATTACTTCGAAATTAAATTAACAAAATAAAAAAAATTGCAAAGAAAAATAACTTAGAAATTAAATTATAGAGATTTATGAAAATTACAAAGAAATTGAATTAGTAAAATTTAAATAAATTTAAATTATAAAAATTAAATTACAGATTCATTTTTTAATAATTTTTTTAAATTTTTTATTGTTTTAAAAATTTTAAAAGAGAAAAAGAAAAGAAATTAATTTACCGTAATTGCGAATTCACTTTTTTATTTTTTTATTTTAATTTTTTAATAACAATTTTAAAAGAAAACAACACAAACAAATTACTTAAAAAATAATACAGAAAAAAATTACTAAAGAAAATAAGTTGAAAATTAAATTACATAAATTTAAAGAAATTATAAAATAAAATTAAATTACAAAATTTTAAAGAAATTTCAATTAAAAAAGTTAAATTAAAGAAAAATACAAAAAAAATTAATTCAACAAATTAAAATAACTTACCTCCCCGACAACGGCGCCAAAAACCTTATTATACAAATTTTATTGAACTTACAAGTGTACGAACCTATTGTAGAATATATTAATGGTGACGAGTGTCAATCCCATGAGGAGGTAAATTTTAATTATATATTGAATTAACTTTATAAATGAGTGGTTAAATTATGATAAATTTATCTTAATTTTTGAATTAAAATGGCGAGAATAATTAAAAATGCAACTGTTATAATAAAGCACTTGGGTATCTGGATCTGCATCAATATACTTCAAGGCTTAATCCTTATTATTACCAATTAAATCATGAAGGAGAAATCCACTACTAATGAATCACGCTCTAATTAATATAGTGCTAAGGGCTTATCGTGTCAAACAGTAATAACTGTGTTATTACTATTTATCAACGAAAAGTCAAAACATCCACAGAAATTAGAGGAAAAAATAAAATAATTACCAATTAAGCCCATGGAACATGTTGAATTTCACCTTCAACCCAAGCTTGAAAGAAAATTAACTACTCATATTTTAACTAGGGTTAAAATGAAAATTTTACTAATGTACAAGACAATGAAGGAATTTAAAAAAATAGAGCTAAAAAATGAACTCAGAGATGTCAAATTAGGGGGGAAGCCCTCGTTTATAAATACAATGAGTAATCATAGCTAAAAACAATTTGGATGCATAGGATTGCACCACATGACAAGTTCTGATTGGTTTAAACATATCATCAGATTATAATGTCACGTCATCGGTTAATAGTGCATAAATATTTTTAGACAAACAATTCACTGCAGTCTTTATTATCCACTGTCCATACTTCCAACATCCACAAACTAGTGTTTTTTAGACACAAGACATAGCCTATGAATGGATTATGATTCCACATCCTGCACAACTTGAAGAAAGAACAATCAAGGAGCCTCTCCATAATTTCCTCATGGAATATAATTATGTCCCTCCAGATCCACCATTCATCCTCCATACGTCACTTGGACGTAAGCATGACATTGTTATGATTCCTACACCATCCTCCTATTCTCAACCAAACAATAGGGGGATTATGATCAAGGAAGAAAGGCCAGACTATACGGAATTCCTGTTTCAAGACTCACATGACCCATACGAGGAATTTTCTTTCATTCCACCTCCCACAGTCAACGCCACATAATCAGTATTCCATATCATTCCTCCAATCAAATGCTGCCACGTCATTAGTCAGTGCCACATCATCGGTCAATACCACATCATCGTATAGTATATATGAACAGTGTTATAAATAGTACCATGAACAGTACCGTACATGTGAACAGTGACATTTATACTTTTATGCTCCTCCTAAGGTTTTCAACCGTTCTGAGTTCAGATTTATTGTCCGTTTTGTCATCCGATATCTCGTTTATTGTGAAATAACCATGATACCTCTAAAATACGTAAAATACTTAATTATAATAAAATACAAATAATTAAATTCATAAGAAAACTTGAATACATAAAAGTAAAGAAGTTGGTAGAATTAGAAGTGTAAAATGATGATTTTTTTCTTTATAAATATAAATTTTCTAGCACACAACACCTCCGTTTAACAGTCTAATTGCTTTCAAGGTAGAAATGATAAGCATTCTCTTCTCTTTGCTTCTTCCCTTGAATATAAATGACTCCTTTTGTGGTGGTTGGAATATTTTTTTTTTCTTACAATCTATCTTGGTATAGTGCTTTGATAACTAATCCATGCCAAGGATTGCATCATAGTCATGCATCTCAACGATTATTAGGTCAACACATAGTGTACGACCATTAATTTTGATCTCACATGCCCTTACTAGTTATCCTAGGTTCAATTCTTCATCAGATAGAAACGTGACACTAAAAGGTCTACTTATTATGTTAAAGGCCTTTTTTATTTTCTTAATAAATACTGGAAAGACAAATGAATGTGTAGCTCCTGAATCTATCAACACATGTGCAGAAGTTTAAGAGATGATAGTTCACCTAATATTACCAAGGGGTATTCCACTACATCTGCATTAGTGAGTGCAAATACACATGTACTAGTTTTTTTTCTTGCTACTTATCATTTTTTGGACAATCTTTGATGAAGTGTCCTTCTTTCCCACATCTGAAACATGTTTTAGTGTTGGCTCGACATTCCCCAAGGTGAGTTCTGCCACATTGATTGCGTTTAGACTTTTGTAGGGCTTCTTTCTTATGATTCTTTAGACGTTTGTTCTTATATTGCTCCTGGATAGTTGGTATTCTCTTTCTCTTATTGTTATTTGAGAACTCTCTTCCATGGTTAGCTATAAAATTCTCCTGATCTATGGTTTCTCTGTTTATTCATTTTTTTCTTTTTTTTCTTCATCCGCCTGCTTAATTACCAAGGCTTAATTCATGGGCTCCTTGAGGGAAACATCACAAATTCCTACCACCTTTAGGTCTTTTGCTAGATCTTTACACAATCCTTACATGAAATGATCATTTTTCAAGTCTTCTAGGACAACCGTGTATGGGGCATATCGAGAGAGCTCATCAAATTTTTTGATATACACTAGTATAATCATCTTTCCTTGTTGCAAATAAATGAATTCTCTTCTTTTAGTAGAATGGATCGTTTCTAAAAAGTACTTATTATAAAAGTGTTCTTTAAATTGCATCCATTGCATTGTTGCTTCGTTATAGCATCATCTGATGGAATCCTACTAATATTCAACTGCTCTTTATAGCATAAAGAAACACAAGAGACCTTTTCTTCCTCTAGTACCTTGGCTACTTCGATCATTCTTTTTATAGTTTGCAACCATTGGTCTATTGTAATCGAATCTACGCCTTTTTCGAATATAGGTGGATTTAATCTTTTAAATTTAGCTTTGGCATTGTTTGTTGCTTGAGCACTTTCATCTCTTTTAACTTCTCTTTCTAAGAGTCGTACTACAATATTAGTAAGTCGATCAATTGCAAAGGATTGCTTTCTTAGAGTTCCTCCTACTCTTCTGCCTCTATTACCCTTAGCACTTGACATCCCAATGATTTTTTAACCTAGCTATTAATTCTTAATTCTTACTAAGAGTTAAGTTTTGTCCTCTCTTTTGGTTTGTGTATATAGACGATCTATAGAATAACTTTAAACCTTGGGCTATGATACCAATTTATAACACCTCATATTTATAATTATAACTAGGTGATTAAAAACATGTGGAACATTCAGCACTTGCAGTATAGATAAAAATTTCAAATTAAGCATTTATATACGTAGAACATAAAAGGTTCGTTACACAGAAACTTTGATACAAAATGCAAAGATTCCTTAGTAACATATCTCAAAACCAACTCTATAGCTAAATTAACTTATAAGATTGATGCTTGGATAGAAACATAATTGAGTCCATTTTATAACCCAAGGTCTGGTCATGTCCATATGCACTTCGCCTTGGTCGAGACTTGGCGTCAGCTTGCCCTACTCCCCAATTCATGTGATGTAAGGACTACATGAGCTAATGCTTAGTAAGTAAATACTTGATGCATGTATTAGTTACTATACACATGAATGACTGAATAAAATGAGTGTAAAATCTTTTCATGAAACTTAATAACATCAAAAAACGTTGTTAGGGCCCTTAGTTTATTGTACTACAAGACTAGCACTAAACAACATGCCTTGGGCCTGATTATTTGATCTCTTGAGCATTACGTACTGTCTTCCCCAAAAGATCTCCTTTTACTTAGCTTAGAGGGCTTGCCCTCTTTGTGAACTTTGCTACCTAGTAGTACAATATGCCATTTGAAAAACAATCCTTAAAAAATCATATTCTTATGAAATAATCCATGAATTGCATGTGTCCAATGCAACTTACGTCAGAACAAGTAAATTTTCTACATAACAACTTACGTCATAGAATTATTTTAAGTCAACAATATTTAACATAAGCGGCAACACTGTCTATATAGAAATTAAAGAAATAGAATATGAAGTACAATTTTCTTACTCGAATATAGCATAATTAACTTTAAACTAACAAACTCTCCTAAGCATTAATAATAATAATAATAATAAAGTATAATATTATAATAAGAATATAGTAAAATATAATAATGATGACATAAGTAATGACATAAGTGATGATATAATAAGAAATATTGTAGAGATTTTAGGATTCTAGAAATTACTAAGGTATTTATAGAGAGATAAATTTCTACCATTAATCAAGTGTTATGGTGGCAAAATTCTAGTCATTTATAGGCCTTAGAAAATCCTATAAATAAACCCTAGAAATCCAAGCTCTTTCTATTCTAAGCCAAAGCATTATTAATAGAGAAATTCTCAAGTTAGAAAGAAAGGTTTAGGGTAATTAAGGAAAAAAGATAAACAACACTTCATTTTAACTGCAATGTAAGGGTAATATGTTTAAGTTAGATTTAAATAATAATTATTTTATGATAAGTTTAGTTTTAAATAATCTTTTATCTTATGATGATTATTATGATACAACTGATTATTTATTTTACGATGATTATTATCGTGTGATTGGTTATTATCTAATCTTTACATGACTAGGTATGCTGCCTATATTATAATATCATCTTAATCATCCTCATATGGTCAGCTATGCCGCCTAGGATATGATACTTTACTACTTGCTTGATTGGATGATCAGTTATGTTGCCTAATATGTGATGCTTTATTTTAATTATGTTGTCTATAATGTGATTCTTTGCTACTTACTTGATTGGATGTCTAATTATGTTGCCTAATAGATGATACTTTTATTTTATTATACCATGGTCAGCTTTCCCACCTAAAATATGATGTTTGTTATTTACTCCTTACATGGTCGGTCCTACCGCCTATATTATAATTCTATTTCTTTAATGAATTTTAATAAAAGAGTTGTTGTACTACTATATGGCAAAGGTTTACGAAAAGGATAAGCCCTTTAAGCTAAAAAAAGAGATCTATTGGAGATAGCGATACATAACACCTAATTAATCTAATTAATGTTGTTGGGTGCTAGCCTTATAGTATAACAAACCTAGGGCTCTAACATTGCAGGAATTAAGGAGTAGCCCAGCTGATGCCAATTCCAACTAAGGCGAAGTGCATATAGACATAACAGATCTTGGGTTATACAATGAGCTCAACTGTGTTTTTATCTAAGCTTAAATACAATTAGTTTGTTTATGGAGTTGATTTTGTGATATATCACTAAGGAATCTCTGTCCTTTATAATAAAGTTTTTTTTTTGTGTAACAACCTTTTATGTTCTATATTTATAAAATATTTATTTTGAAATTTATATCTACGCTGAAAGTGCTAAATGTTCCACATATTTTTAATCACTTTTATTACAATTATAAATGTGGGGTGTTACATAGAAATATAATATAGGCAGCAAGACTAACCATGTAAGGAATAAATATTATGCAGCATATCTTAAGCGGTAGAGGCGGCTATGGCATAATAAAATAAAAATATCACTTATTAGCTGACCATATAATCAAGTAGTAAAGCATCATATTATAGGTGGTATAACCGACCATGACATAATAAAATAAAACATCACATATGAGGCAGTATAGTTGACAATACAATCAAGTAAGTAGTAAAGCATCACATTATAGGCGGCATAGCTAACCATACGAGGATGATTAAGACAATATCATAATATAAGTGATATAGCTAGCCATGTAAAGATTAGAGAATAACCAATTGCACCATAATAATAATAGTAATCATAATATAAATGATATTCAAAACTAAACTTAATATAATAGAATTATTATTCAAAGCAAAGTTAAACATATTGTCCTTACCTTCCCTTCTAACTTGAGAATTTCTTTATTAATGATGTTTAGCTTAGAATAGAAAGAGGTTGCATTTCTAGGGTTTATGAAAAAAGAATGAGCTATAGGGTATTTATAAGATTTCCTAAGACGCATAAATGACTAGGATACCATCATAGCACTTGATTAATGATGAAGGTTTATCTTTTCATAAATATTTTAGTAATTTCTAAAATCCTAAAATCTCTAGACATCTCTTATTACATCATCATTTATGTCATTGCTTATGTGATCATTACTTTATTATTACACTTTATTTTACTATATTATTATTATGTTATTATTATATTATTATACTTTATTATAATAATTATTATTATTATTGATGCTTAAGAGAACATTATACTATTATTACTGTTATTATTATTATATTATAATTGTACTATATTCAAGTAAGAAAGTTGTACCTCACAGATAACAACATTTAACATAGGCGACAATGTCGTCCATGTAGAATTTTAAGAAATAGAATTATAATATAGGTAGTAGGGCCGACTATGTTAGGAGTAAACATCATATTTTAGGTGGCAGAGCTTGCCATGACATAATAAAAGCATCATCTATTAGGTGCCATAATCGGCCATCATCAAGTAAGTAGTAAAGCATCACATTATAAGTGACATAGCTGACCAATAAAGATAATTACAATGATATCATAATGTAGGCGGCATAGCTAGTCATGTAGAGATTAGATAATAACCAATCGCAACATAATAATAATAATAATCATAAGATAAAAGATTATTCAAAATTAAAAATTAGCATAAAAGAATTATTATTCAAAGCAGAGTTAAGCATATTGTCCTTATATTGTAGTTGAAGTGAAGTGTTACTTATCTTCTTTTCTTGGTTCCCTTAAACCTTCATTCTTAACTTGAGAATTTCTTTAATAATGATGCGTTGGCTTAGAATAGAAAGAGATTTGAATTTCTAGGGTTTATGGAAAATGAAAGGACTAGAGGGTATTTATAGGATTTCCTAAGACCCATGGATAGCTAAGATTTTGCCATCATAGCACTTGATTAATGGTGAATATTTATCTCTCCATAAATATCTTGGTAATTTCTAGAATTTCTAATATCTCTACAACATATCTTATTACATCACTTATGTCAGTACTTATGTCATTATTATTTTAGAATTAATTATTATATTTTAATTTATTATTATTATGTTATTATATTATTATACTTTATTATTATTATTGATGCTTAAGAGAGCTTGTTAGCTTAAGATTAACTATGTTATATTCGAGTAAAAAAATTGTACCTCACAATCAGCTCACTCAAAAATTTTATCCTCGAAATTTACTTATTGCATAGCTTGAGATATTTATTCTTTATTTCTTATTCGCGCTCCTGTGTTATCTCCTTCACTGAACTATTCTGCCACAGTATCTTAATTAGAGGGCTTTTCTTATTCCTTAACTCCTTTATTATTCTATCAAATACTTGAATCAGACGCTCTTCGTAAGTTAAGTCTGTCTCTAGTTAAAGAGGCTTATAATCTAGCACATGAGAGGGGCTTGAAATATATTTCTTTAACATTAAGATATGAAAGACATTATGTATCTTTGATAAGGATAGTAGGAGTGCAAGTCGATCGAAGACATTTATGACATGTTCGAGTACTTAAAATGGCCCAATAAACCTTGGGCTTAATTTTTCCTTATTTTTAAATCTCATCAATCCTTTCATTAGGGTGACGTTTAGGAATAATTTCTCTCTAACTTGAATTCCAAAAGCCTTCACCTTTTATCCACATAACTCTTCTATCGACTTTGAGCTATTTGCATTATTTGGCATATTTTCTCGATTGTTATAGATAAGATAGCAATGAAGTTTAGTCTAAGATATTTTTGTTCACTTATCTCATCCTAATAAATAGGTGACTTGCATTTTCTACCATATAGAGTTTCGTATAGTGCCATGTCAATTATTGCTTTGTAGCTATTATTGTTGGCAAATTCAGCCAATGTTAAATATTTGCTCCATGATCCTGAAAAGTCGATGGCACATCCTCATAATATATCTTTAAATGTTTGAATCGTCCTTTTTATTTAGCCATCTATTTAAGGGTGAAATATTGTGCTAAATTTTAATCTTGTCCCCATAACACTATATAATTTCTCCCAAAATGTCGAGGTGAATTTTATATTTCGATTAGAAATAATAGAGATGGGTACACCATGTAGTCTAACTATCTCTTTTATGTATATTATGTAAGCTGGTTCATGGTACACCATGTATTCAAATAGGTAAGAAGTGGGCAGACTTTGTGAGTCGATCAACTATTACCCAAATGGCATCATGTATTTTTGTAGTCCTTAGGAGGCCAGCGACGAAGTCTATTGTGTTCTCCTCCCACTTCCATTAAAGGATTTGATTAGGTTCCAAAAGCCTTATTGGTCTCTGATGCTTCGCCTTGATTTGTTAATAGGTAAGGCATTGAGCTACAAACTTGACTATATCCTTCTTCATATCAGGCCACAATAATGCCTTTTTAAGTCTTTGTATATTTTTATTGTGCTAGGATGGAGTAAATATGGGGCTGTATGAGCTTCAAGTAGAAATTTCCTTCTTTAAATCTTTATTATCTGTACACATATCCTGTTTGTAAATAAGATGATTTCTTCTTCTAACTTCTTGAATAGCTAGGATTTGCCACCATAGCACTTGATTAATGATGGAGATTTATCTTTTCATAAATATCTTAGTAATTTCTAGAATTCTTTCTAATATCTCTACAACATCTCTTATTACATTATCACTTATGTCATTACTTATGTCATTACTTATGTCATCATTACTTTAGAATTAATAATAATATTTTACTATATTATTACTATGTTATTATATTATCGTATATTATTATTATTATTATTATTATTATTGATGCTTAAAAGAGCTTGTAGCTTGAGATTAATTATGTTACATTCTAGTAAGAAATTGTATCTCACAATATAAAAGAAATGAAAGAAGTCAGTGATTCAATAGTACAGGGTTACAAAGCCTCTCTTTACTTCAAAATTCTCCAATAGTCTCTCTTTGTATGATGTTTTCCAATTCCTCCTCCATATATCAGTCTCATTTTTTGGCCTTATATGAAAAAGAACTATAAAAAATATAAAAAGTGGCCAGAAAAGAAAGCAATAAAATGCTTTAGTGTGTCATGAATCTTTCTTTCATTAATGATCTTGACAATACGTGGTAGATTCACTTTAGATTGTCGTTCCATGCAGGGCTTAAGGGAAATGAAACTTCATGCACTTTTAGACTAGTTTAAAACACTGGTTATGTTTTAAATCTTGAAAGGACATTTTATGTTTCATCATTCTCTAAAAATTTTGTTTCTATTTTGAGATTTATTTATAATCATTTTAGTGTTTTGTTTGAAAATGATACTTTTAGTTTCTTTAATAAAAAAAAGTTTCATTGGTGGTGGTGTCTTAATAAATGGTCTATATAAAATTCATTTAGATTCATTTTTGAATATAATTATTTGGCCTTGCATGGCGATTGTGGCACAACAGAGTATTATAAATGATAATTCCTCCTTGCTATGGCATAACATATTGAGACATATATCTATAGATAGAATAAAAAGGCTAATAGCAAGAATTCAATAAAAACTATTGATTTTATTAACTTTGTAACTTGTGCGGATGTATTAAAGGAAAACAACCCAAAAAGAATCTAAAAGATAATAAAAAGTGTTAGCCTAAATGCTACACATAATATAATTTTGATGATAACAAACATGTATTTTAATTATTTTAATTAATAATGTATTTCACATTTCACTAAGTTCTTGAAAGATAGTATTTATACAAGTGAATCAAGTGAAATCAATTACAAGACACTCAACGAACAGCAGCTCGATCAAGAACAAAGTTTGGAGCTCAATGGACTTATTATTACGTTAAATTCTTGTAAAGCCAGTATGATTTAATTTATACTTGACTTAATAATTTGTGAAGCTCAAGATTTTAATCAATTAATTATTATTTTTCATTAATCTAAAGTTTTCATCATAAATCAAATATTTCATGCAAACTAATTGATTTTCTAAATATAGACTAAAGTGAAAGAGTCTTGCAATCTTTGATTTTAATTAGTAATGTTTTAAATGTGAATTTAGATTTATTTATAAAATCAAAAATATTTTTAGTCATATCATAATTTCATAAAGTTGTGGGAATGAGAAATATTATTTAGAAATTCTAAAATTAGACTTGTTTGCAAGGATTTTTGATATTTTAAGCTATAATACAATTATAGAAATATATTGGGCAAAATTATAATTTTATGAATAGTGGTATTGTAGCAAGTTAAAATTATTTCAAAAATAGACCCGTTTGCAAAGTTTTATAAGTTTTTAAGCCATAGTATAATTATAAAAAGATTTAGGTAAAATTATAATTTCATGAACAGTATTACTGTAGCAATATTTAAATTTAACGGTAACTTCACTGTAGTAAGCAGCTAACCATTTAAATATAGAGGGTAGCCACTTTGGCGTTGGAATTTGCCTATAATGGCTATTTTTCAAGTAAAAATTATAAAAACTCAAATCAAACTCATTTCTAATCTTTTGTACAACTAAAAACAAGTTTATACATTATTGATTAAGCTTCCAACCTACAAATCATTATAGATTAAATAATTATAGTGCTATATTTATTCATCCACTCTTGAAGAGAGTTTTTCTTATTGTAATTTTTAATCTCTTATCAAATTTATGGTTGTATAAGTGTGGGAAACACTTGGGTGAAAGGATTGGGGAATAATCCTTAGATTGTAAGGGTTCATTGACATCTTAAAGTCAATTGTAACAGAATTGAAGATATGGGAGGCTTGGATAGTGAAATCCTCGAGCTTGGTTAGCTTGGAAGCGTGGACGTGGCGAAATTTGCTGAACCACATAAAAATATCTATGTTTGTTCTCTCTTCCCTACTCTTTTATGTTTTAACATTGTTAAATTTATTGTTCTGGATTTCATTAAGGTATTAAAATTAATTATTGTGTGATTTACTTAGATTAATTTTTAAAAATCCAATTCACCCTCCTCTTGAGTTGCACAACTAGAATTTCAAAAAGAGTTATCAGATTCTTGTATTAAAGGAAAACATCCCAACAAGAATATAAAAGATGTTAGAAAGAGTTATGAGATTCTTGAAATCATATACATTGATATTTGTAGATTATTTTTCACTCCTTATCAAAAGGTTAGAGATATTTTATCTCATTTATTGATGATCATATAAGATTTATGCATGTTTACCATTTATTTGATAAATCTGAGGCATTAAATGCTTTCAAAATCTATAAAATAGATTTAGAGACAAAAAATAAAATGCAACTATTATGGATAGTATGTAGAAAAAGGACAATTACCAAGTCCATTTGCAAGGTTCCTTGAGCAAGAAGATATTATTTCGCAATATACAATGCTAGATATATCGCAGCAAAATGGTGTTGCTGGAAAAAAGGAACTAAACTCTTATGGACATAGTAAGAAGCATGATTAATAATTCTAGTCTTCCATTATCCTTGTAAATGAAGTCTTGAAAATAATTATGTATATTTTATTAAATAGAGTGTCATCAAAGACAGATCCAAAATACTATTTAAATTATAGAATGAATGGATAGTTCAAATCTTTTACACATATGTGGACGTCCTGTAGAAGTGAGAATTTATAATCCTCATGTTAAAAAATTAGATCTTAGGACGATTAGTGGTTTTTATATTGCTTAAGCACTAAACTCTAAAGGATTTTGGTTTTATTTCCCTTTTCATTCTACCAAATTGTTGAGGGAAACACAAATTTTCTTAAAGATTATTAAGCTTAATAGGAGTCTATCTTCTCAAAGAACATTATTTAAAGAAAAAAAACCTCAATTAGGTTGCTTACAAATGATAACCATATCACTAAAGTCTAATCAATTGAAGAATAAATCGCCTATAAAGAACTAGCTCTAATAGAACCTATCATTAAAAATTCTCAAATTAATAATGTAGTTGTAAGTTTATGCAAATATTTAAGAATAAACAAATTAGTAATTTCCATTGATTATATTGTATATCTTCTAAAAAAGATCCAATCTCACTTTCTCAAGCCATGAATGAAGAAAATTCTACATAATGGTATAATGCCATGAAGGAAGAGATAAAATCCATGGCTTAAAATCAAGTCTACAGTCTAATTGTGTAAAACCTACTTTTACAACTAGAATAAGGTAACTATTCCAAAGTAGTTAAAATTTCATTACTTTTTAAAACAAATTAGATTTTAAAAAGCTTTACATGACAAGCACAAACTTCATTACAAAATACAAGAGACATGTAAGGATTACTTAGTATATGCTTAAAAAACTTCGTTATTATGTAAGTGAACTTTATATATATATATAACAAGTAAGCCCATCAAAATCCCATGGTTTGATATGCTTATATATACTTTATCTTAGTTGGGATGTGATATCAGCTTAACCTACTTATCATTACGTACAAACATAAAGACCATACAAGTTGATGCCTAATAAGATAATACTTTGATATAAGTATTAATTATTATCCACATATATGACCTTATGAACATTAGGTCTTTAAAAGTAACTTAGAAACATAAAAAAAAAATATTTGTTAGGGCCATGTTATACTACAAGGTTGGCATTTTTCACTCTTTAAAAATAACATGTCCCTGGGCTTAGATTGATAGTCGATTTTTTTAGCATTAGAAGCTTTGCCACCCTGGTAATACAATAGCCGATTTTTCAAAATTCATTTTTAAAATGTCTTTTTATAAAGTAATCTTAACATGTTAACATGAGATGCATATGTTGAATGCAATCTATGCCATAGCATGTAAAGTTCCTAGACATACAACAAAGCCAACCATATAAAGCTTTTCAAAACAACAATCAATAATATAGCCTTTTTAGTTTAGGGAGTAGTAAACTGAAAATTCCTTCTTTTCAAGGTAAAAATGATCTAGAAGCTTATTTGGAGTGGGAAAAAATTATAGAACTATTATTTAATTGCCATAACTTCCCTGAGGAGGAACAGGTAAAACTAGCTACTGTTGAATTAACTAATTATGCTATTATTTAGTGGGATCAACATGTTTTGAGTAGGAAATAAAATCATGAAAGACTTATAAACACTTAGGAGGAGATGAAGGCCATCACCAAGAGGAGATTTCTTCCTAATCATTATTTTAGGGAACTACACCAAGGGCTTCAAAGTCTTACACAAGGTTCCAAAAGTGTGGAAGATTACCATAAGAAAATGAAAATAATCATGATTCGAGCCAATATTAAAGAAGAAGGAGAGGCCACTATGGCTAGACTTTTACATAGTTTAAATCAAGATATTGCTAATATGGCTGACCATGAAGGTAGAACGACAACTAAAAAGGAAAGGTTCCATTAGAATCAATGAAGGTTAATGTGAGATACAATTTTCTTACTCGAATATAGAATAATCAACCTTAAGCTAACAAACTCTCTTAAGCATTTATAATAATAGTAAAGTATAATAATATAATAATAATATAGTAAAATATAATAATTAATTCTAAAGTAATGATGACATAAGTAATGAAATAAGTGATGATGTAATAAAAAATATTATAGAGATTTTAGGATTTTAGAAATTACTAAGATATTTATGGAGAGATAAATCTCCACCATTAATCAAGTATTATGGTAGCAAAATTCTAGCCATTCATGGGCCTTAGGAAATCCTATTAATATGCCCTAACTTATTCATTTTTCATAAATCCTAGAAATCCAATCTCTTTCTATTATAAGCCAAAACATCATTAATAGAGAAATTCTCAAGTTAAGAGGAAAGATTTAGGGGAATTAAGGAAAAAAGGTAAGTAACACTTCACTCCTAAATCAAGGAAAAAAGGTAAGTAACACTTCACTTCAACTACAATATAATGACAATATGCTTAAGTTAGCTTCAAATAATAATTATTTTATGCTAGGTTTAGTTTTAAATAATCCTTTATCTTGTAAAGATTTATTGTGATGCGATTGATTATTTATCTTATGATGATTATTATGCTGTGATTGGTTATTATCTAATCTCTACATGACTGGCTATGTCACCTATATTACGATATCATCTGAATTATCCTCATACGATAGGCTATACCGCTTAGGATGTGATGTTTTGCTACTTGCTTGATTGGATAGTCAGCTATACCACTTAATATGTGATATTTTATTTTATTTATATAATGGTCAGCTATGTCGCCTATGGCACCTAATAGATGATGTTTTTATTTTATTATGCCATGGTCAGCTCTACCACTTAGAATATGATGTTTGTTATTTACTCCTTACATGGTCGATCTTGCCACTTATATTATAATTCTATTTCTTTAATTTCTAAATGAATGGCCCTATCACCTATGTTAAATGTTGTTGTCTTAAAATAGTTTTATGTTTTACTTTTATTATATATCTAAAAAATTTACATATTATGACACAAGTTGCATTGTACATGTGCATTTCATGGATGATTGCATAAAGAAGATGTTTTAATGAATTTTAATAAAAGCACTGTTGTACTACTAGATGACAAAGGTTCACAAAAAGAAAAAGCCCTCTAAGCTAAGAAAAGAGATCCATTGGGGATGGTAATACATAAAGCCCAATAAATCTAATTAATGTTGTTAAGTGCTAGCCTTGTAGTACAACAAACCTAGGGCCTTAACATAGCTCTTTATATTTCTAAGCTTCATTTAAAGGATTTAGCACTTATTTCATTTAGTCATTCATATGCATAGTAGGTAATACATAGATCAAGTGTTAGCCTACTAGGCATTAGCTTATGTAGTCCCTACATTATAGAAATTGAGAAGTAGGGCCAGCTGACGCCAAATCCCAACCAAGGCAAAGTGTATATAGACATAATAAATCTTAGGTTACACAAGGAGCTCAACTGTGTTTCTATCTAAGCTTAAATATAATAAGTTTGTTTATGAAGATGGTTTTGTGACATGCTACTAAGGAATCTCTGTCTTTTGTAATAAAGTTTTTCTTTATGTAACAAACCTTCTATATTCTATATTTATAAAATACTTACTTTAAAATTTATATCTATGATAAAAATGTTGAATGTTCTATATGTTTTTAGTCACTTTAGTTACAATTATAAATACAGGGCATTACAGTTCATCTTCCTCATAAAATTTAAATAGGATAAAGATGAAAAGGTTGTTCCAAAGCCTAAGATTGAGTTATCTAAGGATTATAAAGAGAGAGGCAACCAAAGCAAAGGTAAATCTGATTCCCAACACTTTAAAGATAGAAAGATTAAGTGTTTTAAATATATAGGGACAGGTCATATTTCAATGATGTTGCAATGATGTTAAGGGATGATGGTGACGTTGAAACTAAAAGTGAATTAGATGATGATCCTATGCCACCTTTGAGGGATGTAGATGATGGTGTAAAGTATCTTGTTAATGGTCTAGGTGTGGACTCAACATGCAAGTAAAAGAAGATGTAGAAGTACAATATGATAATATCTTTCATACTAGATGCCACATTAACATTAAGGCATGTAGTATGATAATTAATGCTGGAAGTTATACTAAAGTAGCCAATACTAGTTTAGTTGAAAAATTAAATTTAAGAACTTTGAAACATCCTAGGCCATATAAGCTACAATGACTAAATGATTGTGGGGAAGTTAAAGTAAATAAATAAGTGTAGTTTTCATTCTTTGTTGGGATAAGGATGAGGTTCTATGTGATGTAGTACCCCTATATACTGGACACATTCTTTTAATGATACGAACCCTATAATGAAATTTTGAAAATCCATACTTAATTTGAAGTTTCAACTTCCCAAGAAAGTTCTAAAATAAATTTAGACAAAAAAAACGTTTTACCCAAAGTTTAAGAAAACATAAATGTAAGGTAGAACTTTCTTACTTGAACATAACATAATTAATCTTAAGCTAACAATCTCTCTTAGGCATTAGAATAATAATAATAGTAATAGTAATTTTAATAGTAAGCAATGACATAAGTGATAATGCAATAAGAGTTGTTGCAAAGATATTTAGAATTCTAGAAATTACTAAGATATTTATGAAAAGATAAATCTCCATTACTAATCAAGTGCTATGGTGGCGAAATCTTAGCCATCCATTGGCCTTAGAAAATCCTATATATACACTTCTAACCCTTTCATTTTCTTAAACCCTAGAAATCCAATCCTTTTCAATTCTAAGTGAAATTATTAATAATAGAAAAATTCTCAAGTTATGAAGGCTTAGAGGAATCAAGGAAAAGAGATAAGTAATGCTTTACTTCAACTGCAATATAAGGACAATATTCTTTTATGCTTAAATTTTGCTTTAAATAATCTTTTGTCTTTTGATGATTATCATAATATGGTTGGTTATTGTCTAACCTTTACATGGTTAGCTGTGTCACCTAGATTATGACATCTTCCTAATTATCCTTATATGGTAAGTTATGCTATCTATAATATGATATTTTGTTATATACTCTTTGTATGGTCAACTATGCTGTCTAATATGTGATACTTTTATTTAATTATACCATGGTCAACTTTACCGCCTATATTAGGATATTTTCTTATTCATTCCTTGTATAGTCAGCCCCACCGCCTATATTGTAATTATAATTTCTTTATGGATGATATTGCCGCCTATGTTAACAATTATTGCCTTAAAATAACTTTATGTTTAGGTTTTACTATATCTATAGAAACTACATATGCTATGACATAAGTTGCATTAGATACATACATTTCATGGATTACTTTATAAAGAGAATGTTCTAAATTAAGTTTGAATAAATAGGTTGTACTATCAGGTGGCAAAGTTCACAAAAAGGGCAAGTTCTGTAAGCTAAGTAAAATGAGACCTTTTAGGGATGGCAATATATAAAGCCAAGGATCTACTAATTAGGAATAATGGCATATTGTTATACTAGCATTGTAGTATAATAAACTTAAGGGACTAACAAAGTCCTTTTATAATTCTAAGTTTTATTTAAAAGACTTAATATTCATTTCATTTAATTATTCATATGTATAGTAGTTAATACGTGCATAAAGTGTTAACCTATTGGGCATTAGGGTCATGTGGTCCTTACATTACAGGAATTAGGGTATAGGCCAAGCTGATACCAAGTCCCAACCAAGGCGAAGTACATATAGACATAATAATATCTTAGGTTATAAAATGGGTTTAATTGTGTTTCTATCCAAATATAAATATTATAAGTGTATTTAGCTATAAAACTGGTTTTGAGATATGTTACTAAGAAATATCTATAATTCTTAATGAAATTTTTGTGTAACAAATCTTTTACGCTCTATATTTTATAAAAATGTTACTTTAAAACCTATATCTTTATGGGAAGTATTGTATGTTCCATATGTTTTGTTTATAAACTACCTTAATCACAATTATAAAGGTACAATGTTACAATGAACCAGAGGTATATAGAAGAATATAGACGCCACACTCAAGATGTAGATGAGAAGGTAAATGATAAGTCTAGTTTGGAGTGCAACAAGAACAAAAATTCTCAATAAGTTTACTAGTTCTCAAAAGAACTAAAAAAGGAATAATCTTTCAAAATTCAAATAACATTTAACTCTAATTGTCTTGCATATCAAGATTGTTGAGTTTAAATAGGCTAATAAAGACCAAGACCCTAAAAATACATTTGGAAACACTAGAATAACCCTCTAAGCAGAGGTTTGTCAAAGAATGCTTCAAAAGTCTTCACCAACCCTCTATTATTAATGCAAGTTATTGATAAACTTAATGCTAGCCTATCATAATTAATGCATTGACAAACTTGAAACACAACAAATAAATGAAGTTGAATAAACAAAAGAGTAGTTGGAATTCTCAAACTGAGTAAGCTATAATAAATTGGTCATAATTGCTTCTAGAGAATTTGAAATATAGCTTTGTAAATTGCATTGAAAAGTTAACTTAATTATCTTTCCATGGTATATAGCTAGCATATTAGTTCTAGCTCAATCAATACCAGTTTTATTTCGAATTCATACTTTCTATTTGACCCAAATTGTGTATTTAGTTGCCTAATAGCTTGAATAATGCTCACAATGATTTGTCTCTTCTCCAAGTCCAATTCATGATGTCTTACATCTTAAATTATATTTTCAGTCTGTATTTTCTCAGTTAATTTATCTAAAGTAATTTGCATCTTGTTTGCTTTAACTCTTGTACCAAAGTTTATCTTCTGTAATATCCTGTGGGGGATGCAATGTGAGAGACCTGTAAAAAAAAGGGCACTATGGATAAAAGCTCAGAAAACTACGAGGAGTTTTTTGTTGAATTCGAATGAGATATATGATAACAAACTTTTTTTAAAAATCCTGGATTTGTCGGAGAGAGGTAAAGGTGAGCTTGCATGGGAAAGTCTTTTTTATTAATGTAGCAGTAGAAAGGGAGGAGGCCATGTATAAAAGTTTGGATAGAAGTTATGGTGGTTGTTGAGCAAGCTCTAGATAGCATATCAAGGATCAAGTTCTTTTCTCATTTTATATGTTTGATTGAGAATTCATAATGAGTAAACCATTTTTGAGATGAAACAAGTGTTTATCAGGAAAGGTCTTGTTCTTAAAATCGAGGATCTTGAAGAAGGATGAGTTGTTGAGTCTGAAAAAAATGTGATGGGCGACAATATGACATTTAAATTTTTTTATGCCATATTCCACTGACATGATTTCTTTGTAGATCACATGGTAATGTTTTTAAGACTCTTTGAATTGACCACTAGCATGGGCATAGTAAGATTCTTTTCCATTCTTTTCCCTATTACTCATCACTAGCATCAATTTGCAAAATCATTTAACCTATAGTAGGAATTTTTAACAGTAAAGGCTTTTGAGTTATCTATTTCAAGTTTTGACAACTTCTGTATGAGTGGGATTCCATGGTGGAGCATTTTTCCTTAAAAGGCAAGATAAAAGAGTGGTGTAAATAGCAACATGTGGGAGGAAATCTCAGAGATAGTTGACAATCCTAAGAAATTGTTAGATTTGTTTACGGTTGAGATCTTGGTCACGAAAATGTAATAAATTGTTGAGCTATGTGAGGACCTAAATGGAAATAACCATTTTCAAGAATCATTCTAAGAAACTAGATAGAGGTCTGATCAATGGAACTCTTAGTATGTGAGATCATAATACCATGCTGGGCAATAATATGGTAAAAATTCTCAAGAAGTTGTTGATAAGTGAGATTATCATTTGAGAACAAAAGGAGATCATCAATGTATATGAGGGTATGGTGGTGTGTGAGATCAAAGATTTTGATCATGGCTTTTTGGAACAAGGATGGAGCCACTATGAGACCAAATGGCATAACCATCCATTGGTAGTAAGTATTTGGGATGCAAAAGGCAATTTTGGGTTAGTTAATGGGATCAATTTCAGGTTGCCAAAATCCTAATTTGAGGTCAAATTTGAAAAAGATTTTTGCATCTTTAAGAGGAATGAACAAGGATTGAATTTTTAGCAGAGCAAATTTGTCGTCTTTTAAAAAAAATTCAAGGGTTGATAATCAATAACTAATCACTTTTTTCTCATAATTATTCAGACCTTTTTTCAACATAGAATGCTTGGCAAGCCCATTCAGAGTTTGTTGGCTCCATAAGACCTTGGGCTAATAACTGGGCACATCATGTTAAGCTAAAAGAAGATTTGAAGGAGTCATACTTGAATAGGTAGCCTTAGCAGGATTAATGTCTTCATTATGAAAAAGTCTGGGTTTTTCCATAAAGGGTTAGGATGGGTAAATTGGCTATGAGAAGGAGAACAAAACGTAAGAAGTTTATCAATTATAGGTTGATAAAAAGAAGGAACATTTTGAAGGGAATACAAAGTAGGATGTCCGTATAAGGTTTATGCATCTTCTTATACCTAATACATGTGGCAACAATCTAGAGAGAAAGGATTTGGTGGAGTATATCAAAATCAATGAGGAGATCCTTATCAAGAGGAATAAATCTTACTAGTTTGATTAAAACAACACAAGTAGGAAAGAGTTATGTTATGACTGGATGTTTGGAGATGAGGGTTGTATGGAAGAGTTTTCCATCAATTGCTTTAAAATACTCTTCATGATATATATAAAGATCAGTTGGGAGAATGAAAGGATTTAACATACTTTTTTTAGTGCCAATATCGATAAATCCTATGCCTGGAAGAGGTCTATGATATTTAGAGGGGGAGATTTAGAGTTGAACTGAAGGAATAAAAATCTTAGGTCCAGGAGTCTGAATGGTGTGGATGGTATGAACATTGATTGACTCTGTATCTAATCCTTTGTCTGATTCCGCCAAGGCAAACATAGTGGGATTATTAGGTTAAGATTGTTATGAGAAAAGAGACTCAATTTCATTATAGTCAGGGAGAATAGATATGTTTTGAAGATGTTGAAGAAGACGAATAGCTTTAGCAGGTCTGTTAGAGCAATTCTTTACAAAGTGACATTTTTCTTGTAAATGAAACATCTATTGTTCTTTGTTTTGAAAGTTCGGGTTGGATTCTTCTTTTTGAAGAATCTGACGGGTTTAGATTTATAGCTATGCTTGTGTTTTCTGTAAGATTTAGAAGAAAATGATTTGAAATAGTATCTCCTTTTGAATGTACAAAAACAATTTTTATCATCTTTACATTTGATCTTGAGATGAGGTTTTTTGCAAGCCTTTTTGAATGGTTGGTGGTTTTCAATGAAGACTTTGAAAAATTTTTTTTGTTCACATAGTTAAGTTGGTAAATCTTTCCAAAGGAAAGGTTTGGTATATTAAGTTGGCGAGTATGAACTTATTTTAGATTTTCGATTGAAGTTCTTTGAGAAAAGAAGCAATGAACACATGCTTTAAGGTTAGATCATTAAAGTGATTGAGCTTATAATATAACTTTAACAAGTGTTTGTAATGAAAATCAAAATCTCTCAATTATAGAGAACAACACTTCATTTGTATGAAGTCTTTTCTTGCAAGTTCAATGGCTGTAGTAGGTTTTCCAAGAAACCGTTCATACATAACAACTAAAGCAACAGAGACTTTAGCTTGTATTGCAGCTGTCTGTATTGTCCAAGACTTTCAAACCAATCTCATAGAAAACCAGTAAAACATGAGTTAAATTAACGTAAAACTGATTGAGTAATAGCATCGGGTTAAATCATCTGGACATCAATCCATGTTGTGAATCTTGAAATCCATCATTCTACTTAATTCTAAGAACATCATCAAAAGTAAACCAGGGACCATTAGATGGTTTGGAGGTAAGATTATTGTGTGATGAGGCAGTGGATTCAATTGGGTTGTCATTTGTTTCCTCAACAACGAATGGTTCAGTGGTACCTAATGGTGGAGAGGATAGAAGATCTAGAGGATCTACAGGAATAGCCATGAGTAAATTGGTTACATCAGTATATTTTATTTCAAAATCATCTGAGGAAGTATGTTCAGTTAATTCAGATTTTGAGGAGTCAATTATATCTTCAGAGTTCAGATTTTAGTAAAGGTTCATGAAAGATTATTTAGGAAGATGATTATTGTATGGGTTGTTTATCTTTGTGTAGATTAGTGTAAGGTAGAGATTATGACAAAGAGGGGTCTATAGTTGGTATAGGAACAAATGGTATAGGAACAATTATTTTAGGAAAGGGTCGAGGAGCAGGTTAAGGAGTGGATGATTTCTGAAACAAATTATGAGTCATGGCAAAAAGGCATGAATAATCAGTAGGCTTTAATGGGGTATAGAATGGTTGATATGTATTAAAAATGGAAAGAGAAACAGAAAGTGGAGATGATGGTGCAAATAGGGATGATTATTTCTCTGTGTCTATGCGAGCTATCTCAACTTTTATTCTTTTGATTTTAATTTTTTTTTATCAAATTCTGGGCTCCAATACCTTTGTTGGATCATGGTATGGAGATCAGAATCATGCTGCGTGATACGCTGTTGTATATCAAGATACATTTGTTGAAACTGAGCTGAAATATTGTCAATCTTATGATTCAAGGCTCGATTTTGGATAGTGGCATTTTGAGTTTTCCAGTTAAGGATAGATTCAAACTGTTAGGGTTCTTAAGGTTGTCTTGAAGGAGAAACAGTTGGTTGGACAAAAGGTCGCATGGTGACCTTGGTTTGAGGATCAAAATGTTCTTTAAGTAAGGGAAAATTATCTTGAAAAGAGGCTGAAAAAGATGAAAACATCATGCAAGCATGAGGTATAGTTGTAGGGACAAATAGGATAAATGCCTTATGTTCTTGTTTACATGAAGAAGAATGTTTAGCAAGCCATCTTAATCCTTTGTTATAGATAGGGAGTGGAGTTTGAGAATCTAGGTCATCTGGTGGAAGAGAGGAAAGAAAAGGACAAGGTTTTTTTAGGAAAGTTACCTTTTTACTATGTCTACCACGCTGTGGATAATCATCTTCTGAATCATAGTTGTCAATATAAAGATAATCATGATCACAATTTTCCTGAACTAGGAACATCCCATAAAAAATGTCCATCTAATTTGGTAGGATAAATTGGATATCCATCTAAAGCAAAAGCTGTAATAGGAAGTTTTTCCTATAGATTTTTTATTGAGGTGATTATAGAAGAATAAGAGAAAGTGATTCTGTCTGGTTAGGTTTCTGGTGGTTGAAACTTGAGAAGAACAACTCCATCAGATTGTTTTTCAAACTGAGCTTCAATTGTCTATATGGGCTAAGAGTTCTAGTGGAATTTTTCATAGTTAGAGAGCCATTCTAAAGGCATGAGTTGTAGGAGTTCAACTATTTGGATTTATCTTAGGATTTGGACAATGGTTGAAATAGAATTATTGTCTGCTAAAATCATAAGAGCTTCAACAGATGTTTGAGGGGTAGGCAGATCAAGGGCATGATTTTGTAATCTATACACTAGTTGATAGTGAAGGTTGCAATTTTAGAAGTGACTGTCTATTCAGCTCCTTGAAGATGGATTTAGATTTTCAAGGTCGTAGGCAAATTTAGATCTTAAAGAGAAAAGTTAAAGTTTGGGTAAAAGATAAAAAGAGCACTACCAGCATGTAAGGTTGTAAGGACTGCTCTTATGACGGCATGTTGATATTCTTTAAATCTTGAGTTAAGGAGAGCCAGTCTGACCACAATAAAAAGACCTTTTCGGCCATAGAAGGTAAGGATTAGACGAACACCACCTCGATGTAGGTGAGTATAATCTTCTCTTTACTAAGAAGAGATTAATTCAGAAAGAATTTTAAAAGTGACGTACTATTTTGCTGTAGTTGCTTGTAAAGAACATTGATCTAGTCTGGATGATTGAGCATATTCTTAGTTTGGGCCGAAGCCTAACTCGGCCTCAAAAGAGCTCTTTAGAGGTGATGACTACCCAGCACATATGAACTGGCCAGGACCGAGCATACCCAAGCAATGTATGATTTACCCAAACTACTTTACACCCACCCCCCAGACAGTGTCCTTATCTAGAAACTGGGATAAAAATTAGGTTTTAGGATTTCTTGAAGTTAGAGGCGTTGCCTGTCTCTATGGATTCTTCTTCTACAACTTCTGAGTCTAATCTTGTTTTCCTTTCAGCTACTTTGTCTCTTCCAAAATCATGCTCTAAGTATGTATCTTCCAAGATAGAAAATCTTGTAGAATATTTTTATATTCCAGAGTCTGCCCAAATTAATGAGTCTTCTATGCCTCTAATTAGTCACCAGTTGTATAAAAGAGGAAACTCTTTTACCCGTTGTATAAAAACTTTTATCTTTACTAAGTCTCTTACTTTAAAAGAATATGTTTAGTCATTCAGACTAGATCAATGTTCTTTACAAGCAACTATAGCATAACAGTACGTCACTCTTAAAATTTTTTCTTAATTAATCTCCTTATGGCAAAGAAAAGGTTATACTTACTTGCATCTAGGTGGTGTTCGACTAATTCTTACCTTCCATGGCCAAAAAGGTTTTCTTGTTGTGGCTAGACTAGCTTTCTTTGACTCAAGATTTAAAAAATATAAATATGTTGTCATAGGAACAATTTTTACTACCTTACATGTTGGTAATGCTTTTCTTACCTTTTAACTAAACTTCAAATTTTCTCTTCAAGACCCAAATTTACCCACGGCCTTTAAAATCTAAATCTAGCTTCAAGGAGTTGAATAGACAGTCACTTCTAAAATTGTAACCTTACACCATCAATTGGTGTATCGATTACAAAATCATGCCCTTGATCTGACTATCTCTCAAACATCTATTGAAGCGCTTATGATTTTAGCAAACAATAATTCTATTCCAATCATTGTCCAAATCCCAAGACAAATTCAAAAGGCTGAACTCCTACAACTCATGCCTTTAAAATGGCTCTCTAACTATGAAAAATTCCACTAGAACTCTCAGCCGATACAGACAACTAAAGCCTAGTTTGAAAAATAATCTAATAGAGCTGTTCTTTTCAAGTTTCAACCACCAGAAAGCCAACTAGACAGAGTCACTTTCTCTTATTCTTCTATGATTACCTCAGTGAAAACTCTATAGGAAAAGCTTCCCATTACAGTTTTTGCTTTAGATGGACATCTAATTTATCCTATTAAATTGGATGGACATTTTTTATGGGATGTTTCCAATTCAAGCAACTGTGATAATGGTTGTCCTTGTATTGATGACTATGATTCAAAAGATGATCATCCACGGCGTGGTAGACGTAGTAAAAAGGTTATTTTCCCTAAATAACCTTGTTATTCTCTTCTCTCTCTTTTACCAAATGACCCAGATTCTCAAACTCTATTCTCTATCTACAATAAAAGATTAAGATGGCTTGTTAAACATTCTTCTTCATGTAAACAAGAATACAAGGCATTTATCTCACCGGTCCTTACTGCTATACCTCAGGCTTGCATGATGTCCACATCCTTTTCAGCCTCTTTTTAAGATAATTTTCCCCTACTAAAAAAACATTATGATCCTTAAATCAAGGTCACCATGCGACCTTTTGTCCAACTAGCTATTTATCCTTCAGGACAACCTTAAGAACCAAAAAATTTGAATCTATCCTTAACTAGCAAACTCAAAATGCCAACATCCAAAATCGAGCCTTGAATCAGCTCTACAACCAACATGATCATGTGACCAACAAAGTTCAACACACAGATTGTAAGATTGACAATATTTTAGCTCAGCTTCAGTAAATGTATCTTGATATGCAATAGTATATCACACAGCTTGATTCTGATCACCATACAATGATCCAACAAAGGTACTAGGGCCCAGAATTTGACAAAAAAGAAGTTGAAATCAGATGATTAAAAGCTGAGATAGCTCATATAGACTCAAAGAAACAACCATCCCTATTTACACTATCATCTCCACTTATTGTTTCTCTTTCTATTTTTAATACATATCAATCATTCTATACTCTATCAAAGCCTATCGATTATTCACGCCTCTTTGGCATGGATCATACTTTAGAAATCACTCACTACTTCACCTGCTCCTCGACTATTTCCCAAAATAATTATTCCCACACTAGTTATTCCTACACTGACTACAAACCCTTTTTTCTCACAATCCCCACCTTACACTAAGCCGCACAAAAACAGACAGCCTATATAACAATTGTTTTTTAAATAATCTTTCACGAACCTTCACTAGAATCTGAACTCTCTAAAGCTATAACTGATTCCTTAGAATTTGAATTAACTAAACATACTTCCTTAGATGATTCTAAAGCAGAATATGCTAATGTAACCAAATTGCTTATGACTACTCCTCCAGATCCTGCAGATCCTCTATCCTCTCCGTCATTATATGCCACTGAACCATTCATTGTTAAGGAAACAGATGGCAACCCAACTGAATCCACTACCTCATCACACAATAATCTTACCTTCAATCCATCCAATGGTCCCTGGTTCACTTTTGATAATGTTCCTAGAATTAAGTGGAATAGCAGATTCCAGGAATTCACAGTTTTATGTGAATTCGACTCGCTTCTACTACTCAAACAGCTTTACTTGAATTCAGCTCACGTTTTACTAGTTCTCTATGAGATTGGTTTGAAAGTCTTAGACAATATGGGCAATTGTAGTATATATAAGTGAAGTCTATATTGCTTTAGCTATTATCTATGAATAGTTTCTTAGAGTTACAAGAAAACACTTCATGCAAATAAAGTGTTGTTTTCTAAAATTGAGAGATCTTGTTTTCCATTACAAATGCATGTCAAGGTTATATTATAAGCTTAATGGCTTTTATGATCCAATCTTAAAGAATGTGTTCATTGCTTCTCTTCCCAAAGAACTTCAATTAAAAATCCAAAGACAAGTTCATATTTGCTAACTTGTATAGCAAACCTTTCCTTTGGAAAGATTTATCAACTTGTTGTAAGCATCCTTGAGTGTCTCTGTGAACAAAAGGAGTTTTTTAAAGACCTCATTGAAAACCGCTAACCATTCAAAAATACATATAAAAAGCCTCATCTCAAGATCAAATGCAAAGATGATAAAGACTGACTTTATACATCTAAAAAGAGACACCATTTTAAAATATTTCCTTTTAAACCCAACAGAAAACACTGGAACAACTATAAAGCTAAACCCTTTAGATTTTTCAAAAAGAAGGATTTATCTCGTACTCTTAAAATAAAGAATAGTAAATGTTTCAATTGTAAGAAAAAAGGTCACTTTTCAAAGAGTTACCCTAACAGACTTGCTAAAGCTGTTTATCTCCTTCAACATCTCTAAAATGTATTAGTTCTCCCTGACCATGATGAAATTAAGTCTCTTTTCTCAGAGCCATCTAAACTTGATGATTCCACTGTATTTGCCGTGGCAGAATTGGACAAAGAATTAAATACTATTCAGACTCCTAAACTTAAGATTTTTATTTCTTTAGTTCAACTCTAAATCTCTCCCTCTAAATATTATAGACTTCTTTCAGTCATAGGATTTATCGATATTGGTGCTCAAAAACATATGTTAAATCCTTCCATTCTCCTAGTTGATCTTTAGATATATTGTTGTACAAATTTTATTGAACTTGCAAGTACTTGAATCTATTGTAGAATAAATTAATGGTGACGAGTGTTGATACCACGAGGAGGTAGATTTTAATTATATGTCGAATTAATTTTCTAAGTGGAAGATTGAAATTATGGTGAAATCATCCTAAATTTTGAAATAGAATGGTGGGAATAATTAAAAATGACCACTTTTGTAATAAAGCACTTGAGTATTTGGATTCGCATCAACATGCACAAGGGCTCAATATTCCTTATTAGTACTAATTAAATCGTGAAGGAGAAATCTACTCCTCATGAACCATGCTCTAATTAATATAGTGCTAAAGGCTTATTGTGTCAATTAGTAATAACTGTGTTATTATTATTATCTGTCGACGAAAAGTTAAAATATCCACAGAAATTAAAGAGGAAGAGAAAATAAATTTACTAATTAAGCCCATAGAATATGTTGAGACTTCACCTTCAATCCAATCTTGAAAGAAAATTAGCTACTCATATTTGAACTAGGGGTAAAATGAAAATTTTATTAAAATACGTAGAAAATATAAGATGGAGAAGGAATTACAAAAAATAGAGCTAAAAAAGAACTCAAGGGTCTCAAATTAGGGGGGAGCCCTCTTTTTATAGATACAACTAGTAAATCATGGCTATCAGATTAAAAGAATTTAGACGCACAGGATTACGCTAAGTGACAAGTTCTGATAGGTTTGAACATATAATCAAGGCTATTATCCTGTGTATATGCATATACTGTATGCATATTTTACTGATCCACTAATATACTACCACATCATCGGTCAACAGTTCATAAATATTTTAATCTAATAAGATTGTGACACCTCATCAGTCAACGCCACATAATTAGTCAATACCACATCATTCCTCTAATCAAATGTTGTGACTCAAAAGAAATTTAGAGATCGTGTATAAAGTAATAAACTGCTAAGGTGTATAAAGAATTGGCGAAAGGAGTTACTCTCTAAGAAAAATTACAGATTTAAGAACTCACTTAGAATTTATTATGACAAATATATTCCTTCAAGCAACTCATATTTTTATCTTTGACATTAAAATGTAGAGTAGCAAATATGGTGTAACAAAACTCAAGGCCAAGGATAATACAAATATTAAAATTTGAAAGTCATCATGTCGAAAGATCACAATTATTTTTTTATTTTTTGATGAAAAAACCTAAGAAGATGCATTTCTAGAATCACTACATTCTATATTCAGCCATCTTTAACTCAAAATTTTGAAAGTGTATATTTATAAAAGAGAGTTAAAAAAGAAAGTTAGAAAAATCACACTTACAATAAAGCTTAATAATAAAAAATATTAAAAAGTAAAATTTTTTTTAACTTTCAAACTAAGAATATGCGTTTCTAAAGTCACTACACTATATATTCAGTCATCTTAAATGTAAAAAGTTAACCACAATTAGTTTTTACAATAAAAATTAGTAAAAACTTTACCAAGATTGAGATATTCCAAAATTATGAACTATTCCCTCTCCTCAACCTGAATGAAACATTGTCCTCAATATTTTAAAGGAAAGAAGTAGAGATTAGAAGATATCACCTGGGTGCTGCAACATAGAAGAAAATATTTACAAGCAGATAGTTAAATCAAATTTGCACTTCTTACTACGGCTACTACTACTATCATTAGTTGACCGCTCTAACCCTAAGGTCCTGGGATGTGGCTCTGGTCTATAAACGTGTAACAGATCAAGTAGCTTATTAGCAGTATGAACACAAATAAAGAATTTTTTCACTGTGGAAGGAATGAAAGAGTTTTTTATTTCAGGGTGAAGAAATACGATAAAGTTATCATAAAAGTTATTAATGAATGTTCAAATAAGACCAAAATGCTAATATCGTTAGTGCCTCTAGAGTTGTAAGATCTCATGATAAGAAAATAAAGGCATCAACATGATTCAACATTTCAGTTATTCTCTCTTGCATACCTGAGATGACTAACTCTTCTCCAATTAGTGAGTCAAACAAACAACCAAAAGGTTTCAGGGTTGTTGGGATGATGCCTAATACTTGGCTCCCTCTGGTATAAGCGGCTTTTGAAATTAGTTTTGATAACCCTTAGTCGCCTCTTCCATAAACCAAGTGTAGTTTTCTTGTTGCTATGCTTCAGTGAAAATCTAAGGTTGTCTCAATAAATTCTTTATATTTGCCATAGTTAAATCTAAAGAGTACATAAATGTTCTTAATTTGGTTGTTGGGAGTAGTTACTATTGGATACTTCTAAAAAATAATTTATGAGAGCTTTAAAAAAAATCACATTTAATGATCTTGGTGACAATGGTTCACAGTTGTAAATGAGGTAGCATGTCTATATCAAATAACTCATGAAACACATGGCTAGAGAGTTAAAAAAGAAATAGTAAAAAGAGAAATCAAATAATGATAGCATAAAATTATTAAAGATAAAAATGTAAGTGATCAAATAATAGTGAAATAAATAATATTGAAATAAAAAGATATTTACAAGTAGTTGTGATTATGGCTCACATCTTCTTTTGGTTTTACTTCCAGAAATAGCTTGAACACCCTCTATAGGTCGAGGATAGGCTTTCCATCCAATTTTCTTATAAACTGACGAATAAGGTCGTTTATAGTTAGATTCTCGAGACTATATTTTGCACATTCTTTCTGGAATATTGGCCATAACCGGGATGTTTTTAAAAGACAAAAAGATATCATCTAATGATTCTTTATTCAAGCCATCCCTAATGAATTGAATCTTATCTTCCCAGTTATTAGACACCGTTCCTAAAGAGCATGGCTTTTTATCGCATCTCATTCTAGCACACTTATGACAAATATTCGAGAGCTTTCGAGCTCTCCGTTTTCTTGAATAATTTTCTTTACCACAACCAAGCATGTATGCAATAAATTTAAGAGGTAACTCACTTGCCGACCACACTTTGACTTCGATTATCCATCGGATGTCAGTAGGAATGTTACTCTTCATAAGCAATCGCATGCGTTCAGTCTGAGCTTTATAAATGGTGAGGAGAGCATTCTGACAAAGTGATGGAAATTGCTTGTGAAGCTTTGCTAAGATCGCGTCTCTGTCTATGCCTTCAACTCATAATATCAGTTGTTATGAGAAACTAAAGTAACTGATATTGATTGTCACAGAATATCGTTATCTATCACTTAACTGAGGTAACAAACTAAAATACACAAAGAAAAATTAATATCAGAATCGTGCTCTTATTGAATTTACCTCAAGCTCTAATTGGATTTCGTAAATGCCGTTTTCAATTTCTCTACGTTGTCCTTCTAACTCCTCAACATGAGAAACTAACTTTAGTGGTCATAACTCCCAAATAGGCTGTGTTTTACAAAATCATATTCGACCTTTGAGATGAGATTGTATATGTTTAAACTATCTAAGAATGTTCAAGAGGGATTGTTTAGTTGAGGCACTCATGATTACAAGTGATAAGAGAAAATTTAATGGTTGAAAATAACACTTATATAAAATAATCAAAATAATCATAAGAAAAACAGAAAAGAAAAATTAAATTATCGAAAAATCTCAATTCAAATTTAGTGGGTCCATAAATTTATTTTGGTGTCCTCTCTACGTGATTGATACTTGAGATATGGATTTAATCTTTGATCATTAACTTTAAAGGTGACACCATTTTGTGGATCCTTAATTTCAATTGCTTTATATGGAAAAATAGTGTAAACAATAAAGAGGCCAGACCATCAGGAGTGTAACTTACTTGAAAATACGTGCAAGCGAGAATTGAATAAAAATATTTTTTGACCTTGGATGAAAGATTTTCTCGTGATTTGCTTGTCGTGAAAGACTTTCATTCTCTGCTTGTAAATCTTGGCATTTTTGTATGCATCAAATTGCGATATTATAGAATAAGCTAAACCTCTCTTAATATCTTGTTGAACAAGAGCTAAAGTAGCTCTTAAAAATACTGTAATTATACCACTTTTTTGTATATCTTTTTAAAGATGCTATACTGCCACTCAGACTTGAACCGAGATGCTCTAGCACTACTTCCTAAGAGCAGCGTGTGCGAATTTTTTTAAGCTCTGACAGTTGTAATCTTCATTTTGAGCTAGCTTACTGCATGTCAAAATTAAATTTCTTAATGGCCCAGTACACACGATGCTCGTGTTCCACAGGTAGGTGGCAAGCTTTTCTATATACTAGCTTATAAGGTGACATCCTAATTGGGGTCTTGAAAGTCATTCTGTATGCCCATAATGCATCATCAAGTTGCAGTGACCAATCTTTTCTGTATAATCTCACCATCTTTTCTAATATGTGCTTTATTTCTCGATTCGAGATCTCAACTTAACCACTGATTTGCAGATGACATTGGGTTGCCACTTTATGAGTGATGGAATATTTTGTCAAAAGAGTTTTGAATGATTTGTTACAAAATTGGACACCACCATTACTGATTATTACTCAAGAGAATCCAAAGCGTGAAACAATATTACTTTACAAAAATCCTATCACCATTTTGTGATCATTGGTTCTACATGGGATTGCTTCTACCCATTTCGATACATAGTCAACAGCAACCAGTATGTATTGATGGCCAAAGAAAAAGAGAAAAGAACCCATGTAATCGATGCTCCATACATTAAAAATCACAATCATAAAAATTGGGTTTAGTGGCATTATATTCCTTTGAGTAATGATCCCCATTCGTTGACACTTATCACATGAAGAATAAAATGTGTAAGCATCTTAAAATATAGTTGACCAATAAAAACCATATTGTAAAATTTTAGTTGCTGTTTTTTTATAACTAAAATGGCCTCCACAAGCTTATTCACGGCAAAATCAAAGGATATTTTAAAATTCACTTTCTGAAACACATCGTCTAACAATTTGATCAGTACAATACTTGATTAAATAAGGATTATCCAAAAAGTAATTTTTTATTTTCACAAAGAATTTGGCTTTGTCCTGCTTAGTCCAATGCTCTGAAAGTTGATCAATAACAAGATAGTTAATTATGTCAGCATACCGTGGTAATACTTCTACATTCATCAATTGTTCATTTGGGAATGACTCATTCAATCGTAATGACTCTTTAATTATGTCAAAATTAAGACAAAAAATATAGTCTACCATAATATTTTCTGTGCCTTTCTTGTCTTTAATTTTGAAATCAAATTCTTACAAGAGTAGCACCCAGCGAATTAGTCAAGCTTTTATTTCTTTCTTTGTGAAAAGATATTTAAGAGCAACATGATCTATGAACACAATTATTTTATAGCCAATGAGATAAGATCAAAATTTCTCTAATGCAAATACTACTGCTAACATTTCTTTTTATATGGTTGAATAGTTTAACTGTGCATCATTTAATGTCATACTAGCATTGTAAATGACATGAGAAATCCAATCAACTCATTGAAATGTATCAGGTGCATTACATAATCTAAATGCCAAACTCCTATATGCAAAAATGCCGAAAGGGCAAGTGAAACTTGTTTTTTCTTCATCTTTTTGTGCTATGAAAATCTGATTATATCCTAAGTAGCCATTTAAAAAGTAATAAAATTCATGACCTACTAATTTATCAAGCATTTGATCGATAAATGGTAAAGGAAAGTGGTCTTTACATATGATAAAATTTAACTTTCTATAATTAATGCATACACGTCATCCTATAATCACTCTAGTGGGTATTAATTCATTATCAGCATTAGTAACTACTGTGCCTCCTGACTTTTTAGGAACAACTTGTACAGGACTGACTCATGAACTGTCAAAAATAAGAGAAATGATACTGTATCTAATAGTTTAAGGACTTCGATTCTAACAACTTTATTAACATATACATGTTTTATTTATTAATTTTGAGGATAACAAACAATTAATCGTTGTTGATAATGTTGTTAGAAATTTAGATATCTTCTTAAGGGTAAAAAATCTCTGCATGTGTTTACAAACCTTAGAGAAATTGGAACATTTTATACAAAAATATAATTTTCTGAGTATAATCGGTAAATCATTAATTTTAATAGTTAAATGATAAAATGCAAAGAGGTTGTTTTCTAATAATTTCAACCAAGTGTCTTATAACTCACTAAAAATCAAACACTGGAATTAAAACGGCTAACTATTAACATTTAACAGCTAACCGATAATATCAAGATTTTCATATCTTGTTAGTCCTTTACCGATTAAAGGAAACCAATTAAGCTTTCTGTTTTATAAGTTGCTGAAAATTAATGATACACCGTTAATAGATAATGACTAACCGATAATATCTAGACTGACATTCTTTGTTAGTCTTTAATCGTTTAGTAAAAATGGATAGAGGATTTTTGTTGTGCAGGTCCCTGTATTTTAACGACAAAAGAGTAATTATTAACGGTCAATCGATAATTTGAAATCAAACCCAACGGTAATATTAACCAATGAAAATGGTTATCCGTTAATGACTAACAGTAATCTGTTTTCTGTCAACAAGGATGAATAACGGCTATTTTTCAGCTCCAACTATTAATAAGTTCATCCAAGTCAAATCAAACATACACAACAACATAACTACTGAGCATATATACGAATATACGATCTACATTGAACTTTAAATAGATTTTTTACTTCATCTACTCACATATTGGGCATTGGGTATTGATTTGTAATCTTAAAAAATTATGTGAGAGAAAAATCAATTTGTGATCTTTGTTTTGAGTGATTGTAAGTGTTGAGATACACTTAGATTAAGAGATTGGGAAAAGTCTCTTCTTGTAAAGGTTTATTGACACCTTGGAAGTCAATTGTAAAACTTTGAAGCCTTGGAGGCTTGCTTAGTGGAATCCTCAAGCTCGGTGTGCTTAGAGGAGTGGACGTATCCAGGGATAGCCGAACCATGTAAAAATTATTGTGTTTGATCTCTCTTACTCCATCTCTTTGTTTTTATTGTTCATTTATTTATTTATCTAAAATTTAATTGCTTAATTTATATCACTTTAAGTCTTTTGTTTGCTGGAATTTTAAAAACCCAATTCACCCCCTCTAGAGTTGTCTAGTTAGTATTTCAAACTTCCTTTATGTTAGGGTTCAACCAACGTTGCATTTCTCTAGTAGGTTTAGCATTTTCATCAAGGTGAATGTAATGCATGCAGTCTACTAAGTTTATACCTTTGATGTCGGTATGGTCTATCCTGATGCTCTTTTAAAACTTCTAACAACTTACCTTTTTATTTGTCATCTAAGAATGATGAAATAATTACTGACAAAGTACTTTCTTCTCCTAAGAATGCATAGTTTAAAGTGTTGGGTAATAGCTTGAGCTCGAGTTTTGGTGGTGATTCTAATGATGAGTTGAGTTTCTTTTCTGATGGTGCTAGTTGTTCAACTCTTGACTTTCATGAGTTGAAGATGTTTTTAAAGGGTCATCACTAAGGTTTAAAAGAAAAGTATCATCAACTAATACTTTACTTAAATCCACATCAATAATTTCATCATCTGTATTGTAAGGTTGTTTGACAATATTAAAAATATTTAGTTCTATGGTCATATTGCCAAAAAATAACTACATACTTCCAATCTTACATTGAATGTGAGCATCAGCAGTTGCTAAGAAAGATCGGCCTAAGTTAATGGGGATGTGTTTCTTTGAATCCTACACTAGTTGAGTGTCAATCACAATGAAATCAATAGGAAAATAAAATTTATCTGCCTAGATAAACATGTCCTCCACATAACACGAGGTATTTTCGTAGATCGATCTATAAGTTGTAACACCACGAGAGTTGGGTGTAATTCTCCCAGTCCAAGTTTTACAAACACTAAATAAGGCAACAGATTGATACTAGCTTCTAAGTCCAACAAAACATTATCAATAGTGTTGTTCCCTATACTACATGAGATAGTGGGCGAGCCTGAGTCTTTGTATTTTAAAGAAATTTTATATTAGATTATAGATCTAACATTTTCTATTAAAAATATCTTCTTTTGAACATGAATATTTCTCTTTTTAGTACAAGATCTTTAAGAAACTTGACATAAGATGATATTTGTTTTATAGCATCCAGTAAAGGAATGTTAACACTTACCTATTTGAAGATTTTAAAAATCTCATCCGTGGTTTTTTCCTTCTTTACTTTAGCTAACCTCTGGTGAAATAGAGCTTTAGGAATATACTCTCATAGGTTGGTTTCTTTTTTCTCCTCTGATGATGAGTTCTCAGTATTTATAGGTACAATTTGAGCCATATTTATCACTGACATCTCCACTTTGTTGTCGATTTCTTTTTCTTTTCATAGAATCATGATTGCTTTGACCTCTCTATACTACTGGGGTGAACTGTTACTTGTTACATGCACTTCTTTAGGGTTTGACATTAGTTGACTTGAGAATTTACCTTTCTCAACAATCATTTCTAGGATTTAAACCGAAGAGGCAAGCTTGCCCATCATCTTCTAAAGGTTTGAAATTGACTGGGTTTGTGAGTTAAAGCCTAATCTCATCTCATTTCTTAGTTCATTAATGGTGTGGTTTTATTGCTCGATTGTAGAATAGGTAGAATTCTTGAAATTTTGGAATGCATCCTCCCATGGTCTGGGTTAGGAATTATTTAAGTTTTGATTGTAAAGTCTGAATAGTGGCTGAAAGGCTTGTAGAACTTGAGGAATTAGTTGTATTGGTGAAGCTAGAATTGTTAGTCCATTTTGTTGGAATCCTTGAGACCATAAAAAATTAGGGTGGTCTCTCTATCCAAGGTTATATGTGTTGGAGTAAGCGTTATAGTTTAATGGCTTTCTCATTACACCTATGACATTGGCTTGATCTGGGTATAAATCATGGTGGTGTGGCTCTGTTGATTTAGTAATTGTTAAAAATGCGATTTGTCGGGTAAGTCCTTCAACCGTTTCTTTGACTTCTTTAATTACTGAGCTTGACTCGCCAACTTAGACTTCATTCACTCCCTTAATTCTTTTATTATTCTTGAATGATCAACTCCGTTGTTGGGAATTATCAGCTTGTCGCCAAAAGAAATTCTAAATTTTTGATGCACTTTTGGACATTAATTCTCCTCCACTTATTGCCATTAGTCATTCTTGCATATTTGACAATAATCCCTCCAAAAGGTATTGGCATTGGTGTCGTTTTTCATATCCATGATGTGGACATTTCAAGAGTAGCCGTTGTATCGCTTCTATACTTCAAAAATCTGTTCGTCTTCTCTCTAAATGAACTTTGAAATTTCCCCGTGAATAGAATTGATTTTATGAACTGAGAAGTATTTATTTAAAATTCTTGTGACCATTTGTTCCCACATATTAGCAGGCAATGTATTAAATTATGAACGAACTCTATCCTTTAAAGAAAATAGGAATAGTCTGAGTTTAAATCATCATCTGAAAAATTCTTATATCTAAAAATTTGACAAATAATATGAAAATCATTCAAATGATTATATGAGTCCTTATTTTCTAAGTCATAAAATGTTGAGAGACAATTTAGCACATTAGGTTTTAATTCAAAACTCCTAGTAACTACATTTGGGTATCGTATATATAATGTACTCAAGTTAGCTGAGGAACTGAAATAATCCTTAAATGATCTTTTCTATGGTGGGTCTTGTTATTACAAATCTATTTCAATTTTATCTTTAAATACAATGTGTCTATGTGTGCGAAGTGATTTTTTCAATTTTAAGTCTATAGGCTCAAAATTAGGTAATTGCGACCTTCAACTATGCATAAAAAAATAAAAAATGTAATAAAAAATAAAAACAAGATTAATAAAAATAAAGAAGATAGAAAATTTACGATACTAACTTTATCATGCTGTTACCACTTCACTATGAAAATAAACTCAAGTTCTAAAACAAAAGAAATAGATTAACTAAAAATAAAATAATAAGATAAATAATAAATTACAATAAAAAATAACATGAAAATTAAATTACAGAAATGTTAAGAGTAGAAAAAGAAAAGAATTTAAATTATTGAAATTGCAGATTTATTTTTTTAATAATAATTTTAAAAGAAAATAATAAAAAATTACTTAAAAATTAATTCTATGAATTAATTCCATGAATTAATTAAAATAAATTAACAAGATAAAATGAAAAAAATAACCAAGGAAAATAACTTGAAAATTGAACTACAGAAATTTAAAGAAATTTAAATTATAAAGATTAAATTACAGAATTATTATTTTTTTAATAATGAAAAAATACAAGAAAAAAATAAAAAAATTAATTCAATAAATTAAAGTAACTTACCTCCCTCACGATAGTGCCAAAAACATATTGTACAAATTTTATTAAACTCACAAGTGAACAAATCTATTGTAAAATAAATTAATAGTGACGAGTGTCAATCCCATGAGGAGGTAGATTTTAATTATGTATTGAATTAATTTTTTAAGTGGGTGGTTGAAATTATGGTGAAATTATCCTAAATTTTGAATTGAAATAGCGAGAATAATTAAAAATAACAACTATTATAATAAAGTACTTGGGTATTTAGATCTGCATCAATATGTACTAGGACTCAATATATTTTATTAGTACCAATTCAATCATGAAGGAAAAATTCACTCCTTATGAAGCACGCTCTTATTAATATGGTACTAAGGGCTTACCATGACAAACAGTAATAACTGTGTTATTATTATTTATTGGAGAAAGTCAAAACATTCACAAAAATTAAAAGGAAAGAGAAAATAAATTTACTAATTAAGCCCATAGAACATGTTAAGACTTCACCTTTAACCTAAACTTGAAAGAAACTTAGTTACTCATACATGAACTAGGAGTAAAATAGGAATTTTATTAAAATACGTAGAAAATACAAGATGGAGAAGGAATTATAGAAAATAGAGCTAAAAAATGAACTGAGGGGTCTTAAATTTGGGGGGGAGCACTCGTTTTATAGACACAATGAGTAAGTCATGACCATCGAATTAAAACAATTTGGACGCACAGGATTGCGTCAGTGGCAAGTTCTGATTGGTTTGAATACATCATTAAGGCTATTATCTCGTGTATATACATGTACCGTATGTATATTTTTCTGATCTATTAACATACTATCACATCATCGGTCAATAATGTATAAACATTTTAATCCAATAAAGTTGTGACACCTCGTCAGTCAAGCTACATCATCAATAAATATCACATAATCAGTCAATGCCACATCATTCCTCCAATCAAATGCTGCCACGTCATTGGTCGGTGCCATATCATCAGTCAATGCCATGTCATCATACAGTATATATGAATAGTATCATGAAAGTATCATGAACAGTATTGTACATGTGAGTAGTGGCATTTATACTTTTATGCTCTTTCTAAGGTTTTCGATCGTTCTGCGTTCAGATTTACTGTTTGTTTTATCATCCAATATCTCGTTTATTATTAAATGACCACGATGCCTCTAAAATACATAAAATACTTAATTATAATAAAACACACATAATTAAAAACACACATAATTAGAATCACAAGAGACTTGAATACATAAAACAAGGAAGTTAGTGGAACTTGAAGTATAAAATGAAGATTTTCTCCTTTATAAATATACATTTTCTAGCACTCAACACATGTCATGAAGAGTATCTTAAAGCAACTAATGGAAAACTCTTCCATATAACCCTCATCTCTAAACATCCGGTCAGAATACAACTCTTTCCTACTTATGTTGTTTTAATCAAACTAGTAAGATCTGATCTTTCTAATAAGGATCTCCTCATTAGTTTTGATACTCCACCAAGTCCTTTCTCTCCAGATTACTGCCACAGGTATTAGATATTAAAAGATGTACAAACCTTATATGAATGTCCTATGTTTGTATTCCTTTCAAAACATTCTCTCTTCTTATCAACTTATCACTGATAAACTTCTTCCATTTGTCCTCCATCTCATAGCCAATTTACCCATCCTAACTCTTTATGGAAAAACCTTGACTTTTTTATAATGCTTCCCTTTAAGCTAAATAAAGATATTAATCCCACCAAGGCTACCTATTTAAGTATGACTCCTTTAGATCTTCTTTTAGCCCAACAATAATATGCCCAGTTATTAGCCCAAGGTCTTATTGAGCTAACAAACTATGATGGGCTTGCTAAGCATTCTATGTTGAAAAAAGGTCTGAACAGTTACGAGAAAAAAAGCGATTAGTGATTGATTATCAACCGTTGAACTATTTTTTAAAAGATGACAAATTTGCTTTGCCAAAAATTCAATCCATATTCATTCATCTAAAAAATGCAAAAATCTTTTTCAAATTTAACCTCAAATCAGGATTTTGGCAACTTAGAATTGATCCTATTGATCAACCTAAAACTGGCTTTTGCATCCCAAATGCTTACTAATAATGGGCAGTTATGTCTTTTGGTCTCAAAGTGGTTCCATCTTTGTTCCAAAAAGCCATGATCAAAATCTTTGATCTCATACTTCATCATACTCTTATATATATTGATGATCTCCTTTTGTTCTTAAAAGATCATACGACAAACAATCTTCTTAGGGTTTCAAGTTCTTTTGAATAATGGCACGTAGTAAAATAGATAAGGTTTAATTTACAACTTCTATTTATCCATCTGTTTGTGAATAATGAGTTATAGAAATAAAAGTTTAGTACCTAACTTACCCCATAAAGTTTTCTAAAAGTGGCTTAAGAACTTTATCATCTCGATCTGAAACTATGATTCTTGGTATTCCATTTAATATCACTATTTCCATGAAAAATAAATTAGCTATGTTTGTTGCCTTATTAGTTTTGTGACATGGAATGAAATGTGTCATCTTTGGAAACCTATCAATAACAACAAAAATAGAATCATTTCCCCTTTTTGACCTAGGTAAACCCAAAACAAAGTTCATATAAATATCAATCCAAGGTTTACTAGGTACGGGTAAAGGGTTATATAAGCCATTGGGTAAAACCTAGACTTAGATTGTTTATAAGTGACACACTTTTCACATATTCTTTCAACATCATGTTTCATATATGGCAATGCCAAAATGTCTTATGAAATCTCCGCCATGAGCTTTACACACAAGCAATTTACATAAAGAACTACTAGGCAAACACATTTTATTTTCTTTAAATAAGAATCCATTATGCCTATAGAACTTACCAAATGCAACTTTTTCACAAGCATTAAACACATTAGCAAAATTAGGATCACTATTATATGATTCCTTAGTGCACTCAAATCCCAACAACTTTGCATTTAATGTGTAGATAAGTGCGTACCACATTCTCTATGTTCTTTTCTATATATGCATCAGCCACCACATTCTTCTTACCTTGAAATGGCTTAATAAATTCAACCTATTTGGCATGCCTATTATACAGCTTACCTTGCCCTTTCAAATGCTTTAAGGACTCATGATCAGTGTGTATAACAAACTTTTTAGGTAGAAGATAGTGTTGCCAAGTTTCCAATGCTCTTACTAACGCGTACATCTTCTTTTCTTAAGTAGGATAATTTAAGGTTGCTCCACTCTCAATTTCTCACTAAAATAAGTAATTAGATGCCCTTGTAGCATTAAAATAGGTTCAATACCTATTCCTAAAACATCACACTCAATTTCAAAAGTTTTACCAAAATCAATTAAAGCAAGTAATAGTGCAGCAATCAATTTCTCCTTTATAAGATAAATGTATTTTTTGGTTCCTCATCGCACTTAAATCCTATATTTTTCTTCACAATTTCAATTAATGGTGCAACAAGAGTATAAAATCCTTCATAAGTCTCCTATAAAAACTAGCTAGACCACGGAAGCTTTTTACCTGACTTACATTTTTAAGTATAGGTATCTTCTCTTCATCAACCTTAATTCCTTTAGTACTTATAATATAGCTAAAAAATCGTAAATGTTCAATGTGTTCGTCTCAGCTTTTACTTTAAATTAAAATATCAACAAAATAAACAACTACAAAGTTGCCAATAAAAGCACACAAAACATGGTTCTTTAACCTCATAAAAGTGCTCGATGTATTGAATAACCTAAATGGAATCACTAACCAGTTACATAAACCATATTTTGTTTTAAAGGTAGTTTTCTACTCATCTTCTACTTTAATCCTAATATAGTGATATCCACTTTTAAGATCAATTTTATTAAATATACAAGAACCATACAATTCATCAAACGTATCATCAAATTTAGAAATAAAATGTCTATACTTTACAATGATTTTATTGATTGCAAGACAGTCAATACACATTCTTTATGTTTCATCTTTTTTAGACACTAGTAAAACTGGTACTGCACATGGACTCATGCTCCCCCTCACATATCCCTTTGCCAAGAGTTCTTTAACCTGCCTTTGAAGCTTTTTTGTGTCTTTAGGCTTGTTTTTATATGTGAGTCTAGGGATAAAGTCTATTTGATGCTCAATTCCTCTAATAGATGGCAAACCATTAGGAACTTCATTCGAAAACATATCATCAAAGTCCTGCAAAAGTCATAATAGCACTAGACAAATAAGAGTTAAGCTTATCAGTGTGTAAATTAGCCTCCTTGCATAAAAGTACTACGAGGAATAATTTTCTTACTTGAATATAGTATAATTAATTTTAAGCTGACAAGCTCTCTTAAGTATCAATAATATTAATTATAATAAGGTATAATAATATAATAATAACATAATAATAATATAGTAAAATAAAATATAATAATAAAGTAATGACGACATAAGTAATGACATGAGTAATAATATATAAATATTGTAGAGATATTAGAAATTTGAATAAAGTATAATAATATAATAATAATATAGTAAAATCTAATAATAAATTTTAAAGTAATGATGACATAAACAATCACATAAGTGATGATATAATAAGAGATGTGTAGAGATTTTAGGATTGTAAAAATTACTAAGATATATGAAAAGATAAATTTTCACTATTAATCAAGTGCTATGGTGGCAAAATCCTAACAATTTATAAATCTTAAAAAATTCTATAAATAACTCCCTGGCCTATTCATTTTTCAAAAAACCCAAGAAATCCAATCTCTTTCTATTTTAAGTCAAAGCATCATTAATAAAGAAATTATCAAGTTAAGAAGGAAGGTTTAGGAGAATCAAGGTAAAGAAATAAATAACATTTCACTTCAACTGTAATGTAAGGATACTATGCTTAACTTTACTATGAATAATAATTCTTTACTATGAATAATAATTCTTTTTTGGTAAGTTTAATTTTAAATAATCCTTTATCTTATGATCACTATTATTATGATGTAATTAGTTATTCTATAATATGTACATGGCTGGCTATGCCGCCTATATTATAATATCATCGTAATCATCCTCATATGGTCAGTTATGCCACCTATAATGTGAAGCTTTGCTATTTAATTGATTGTACAGTCGGTTATGCCGCCTTAAATGTGATGCTTTATTTTATTATGCCATAGTCAGCTATGCCACCTATAATGTGATGCTTTGCTACTTACTTGATTGTATGGTCAGTTATGCCACCTGATATGTGATACTTTTATTTTATTATGCCATAGTTGGTTTGCCACCTAAGATATGATGTATGATAATTATTTTTTACATGGCCGGCCTATCACCTATATTATAATTCAATTTCTTTAATTTCTATATAGACAGTGCTGCCACTTATGTTAAATGTTATTGACTTAAAATAATTCTATATTTTGCCTTTATTCTACATGTAGAAAATTTACTTGTTATGATGTAAGTTACTTTAGGCATATGCAATTCATAGGTTATTTCATTAGAATATGTTTTTTAAGGATTGTTTTTCAAGTGGGTTGTTGCACTACTAGGTGGTAAAGTTCACAAAGAGGGCAAGCCCTCTAAGCTAAGTAAAAGGAGCTCTTTTGGGGACCGCATGCCTTGAACTTCTTGGGCCATAGGTAGTGCTACCATATTTCTAATGCCTAAACCAACACATATAACTTCTCATTGTCAGTATAGTATTTTAAGGCTGCCTTACTTAGTTTCTCACTTATATAGATAATTAGTCGTCCTTGCTTTACTAAAACTACTCCTATGCCTATAATTAAGGCATCACATTCAATTTAAATAGTTTACTAAAGTTAGTTAAAGACAATAATGGGAGTATTGGTTAACTTTTGCTTGATCTTTTAAAATGCCTTCTTATGTTCTTCTCCTGCTTGAATCCAATGCTTTTCTTGATTACTTCTATAAGCAATGCAACCAATCTACTAAAATCTTTCACATATTACCAATATAAGCTAGCAAGTTTATAAAAGTTTCTCATATTACTTGTAAAACTTGGCATTCTTAGATTGCATATATCATTTTCTCATCAACCCATATACTTTGTGCACTCACAACAAATTCTAGAAATGCAAGTTTATCAATGATGCAAAAGGTACACTTTTTCATATTAGCAAAACAATTTTTCTTTCGTAAGCATATATATAACAGATTTCAAATAGTAATACATGATTGTCTAAATTTTTGCTATATGTGAGGATATCATTAAAATAAACACCAACAAACATGTCAAGCTTGCAAAACATGATTTATAAGTCTTATAAAAGTGCTTGAAGCATTAGTTAAACCAAAATGCAAGACTAAGCATTCATACAAGCCATGTTTTATTTCAAAGGCAATTTTCTGTTTATCTTTTTCTTTCATTTGATATCTATTTTTTAGATCAATTTTAGAAAACACACAAGATCTATACAATTCATCAACCATATCATTTAGCCTACAAATGAGATGTCGACACTTTATCATTATTTTGTTAATGGCTTAGCAATTAACACACATCTTTCATGTTTTGTCCTTCATAGGAACTAACAAAATTGGAACTACACATAGACCTATTCTTTCTCTCACGTACCTTTTTTCTATCAATCCACTAATGTACCTTTGAAGTTTTTTTGTGTCTTTGGAGTTACTCCTATAAGTTAGTCAATTTAGAATAGCTATACAGGAAATTAATTTGATGCTCAATCCCTTAGATCAAAGATAAACCATACACTATTTTCTTAAGAAAGAATACTTATAATCCTACAAGAGAGAAGCAATAGAACTAGGCAAAGTAAGGTTAAGTTCATTATTGTTTAAAAATGCCTCTTTGTACAAAAATACAATCATTAGCTGATGTGAAAACATTGTTCCTTTTATCTCATTCGCTCTTGCCTAAAAATTCTTATCTTTTTTCCTCTCATTTTCTATAAATGGTCTTATTTTTCTTTTTTCTCTCTCTTATTTTTCTCATTTTCACTCTCTTTTTCTTTTTTTATATCTTTCTTTTCATCACTTTCTCTGCAGGCTCACTTAGTTTCCATAAACTTACTTTGGTGTGATGTTTCATTTATTAAACATAAATGAATATTTGTTAGTGAAGTCATCATACTTCATACATTTGTCGAATTATCCAGGCTGCCTAAGTAATAAGTGTCTAGCCTACACTTGTATTACATTACATAGCAACTTATCTTTATACTTACCAATTTGAAAAGTCACCAATACTTATTTGTTCACTTTTATCTCAGCACTATTGCTGAACCATTATAATTTGTATAGTTATAGATATTTAAGTGTTAGAAGCTTTAACCTCTCCACCATGATAGTACTAGTAATATTAGTACAGCTTCCTTTATCAATAATCATACTATACACTTTATCCTAAATGTAGCCCCCAGTATAGAAAATGTTTTTCTCGTTGCACTGCTTTGTCTTTTTTTACTCGAACATTTAAAGCTCTCCTAACTATTAATGTTAATTCCCTAGCTACTATATACTTTTCATCTTTAATGTTGTCTAATGGTGCCATCTTATTATCCTTTATTTCATCTTTAGTTACAATCTCTTATTGTCCCGTAACACTATAACTTTCTTATTTACACATTAACTTGCTATTTGTCCTTTATTTTGACATTTAAAATACTTAATGTCATAATTCATAATAGTATAAGTCACAGTGTTACATGGTGAATTATGCTTGGAGAACTCAAATCTTGGCTTAGGCACAGTAGATACTTGTGGCCTCTTATTTTACTTTATATATCTCAGCTTCTAAAGAGTGGAACTCGAACTTGAGACTTCACAAGTATTACCCCTCTTTTGAGATGCTACTTAATCTTAATGGTTTTATGGACCATCTCCTCAATCTCTATATAATGTTGCAATTTAACCATATTTACAATCTTCTAATTAAAGTTATTCAAGAATCATGTCGTGGTAGTTCTCTATCTTCCTCTAATTTGCGCTAATCATGGCAATCTTTATTTTTTTATAATAATCCTCCTGCTTTGACTACCCTATGTAAGACTTTGTAAATCTCAATAATCATGGTTAGGTACAAAATGTCTGCTCTAACATTTTTATTTCATTCTACGTCTTAACTAGACTTTTGTTATTTCACCTCTTGTTTGTAATATGATAATCGCTCGAAGTAATAACATAGTTAGAAAATTCAATCATAACCACTATTGGTATAGAAGTCTAATAAAACTAAAAAATTTAAATCAAGACTCACAACTAATGAATTAAAATAAAGAGACACGAAAATCTTGAAAGAGTACAAATTCAATCAAAAAATTGTAAGGATTTTTCAAATCAAATCTAGGACAATAAGAATTAAGACTTATGATTAACAAGAATAAAAAACTAAGAAAGAGGATATGTTAAACCTCACTCTAATAGCAAATAATATAAACCCCGCCAAGAATTGAAGCAACCTTAACTGATTTAGTCTCTCAAATTGAATTATAAAAGACCTTCCTACTAGAATGAATGGATTCAAAAGCGTGGTATTCATAATTAATCAATCAGATTCATTTTCTAGATCGAGGCTAGGCACATAAGAGATAGAATGGATTCTTATTGGTCTAGAATGAGTAACCTATTAGTCAAAGAAAGTGGCTTCTCTATTTCTTATTTCTTCACCAACACTAACCAAAAGTTACAGGGTGTCGACAAAGTCCCATATCCTTTCATGTGCTTTGGGATTTCATTTTATCTAGGCTTGTTTTACCTTACTTGCCTTGTTTTCTAGAAAAGAAGTCTTTCATGCTGGTGGAGTCGTATGGAACCATGACTCGATGCTCCGTGAAGGCACGAAAATTCAATAAGGTAAAAAAGTTAGTTTAAGAACCAAAGAGAATTAACGCTCAAGCCAATTTCATCAAAACTAATATGTCTTTCTTATTAAATGCAACTAGATTATATAAGAGTAGTTAAAAGAATTTCCATCCCATAATTGCCCTTGGAATTTTTTGAAATAAATTCCAAACCAAAATCAAATTAGAATTAAGTATCTAAATAAAATGCCAAATCTAAAGCAAATAAGGAAAGTCCGTTAAATAACTTTAATGCCTTAAATTAGTTAAAATGAAAACTAGTCAATTAAAAGAGAAATAATAGATTTGTCTCGTCATTTGCCTTTCCAAAAAATGAAAAAATATTCAAAAAGTAAAGTAATATATTTTTTAGCTATAAGAGCATCACTAAAAGTCTTTTCAAATAAGATTTTATTACTTATTTGAAGAGTCACATCATCATTTAAAACTCCAAAAGACACTTTAATTAAAATTTTTTAAATAAGAAATAAATATCTCTCTTTAAATTTAAAGAGTTTTTTTCCTCTTTAAATTTATATTTTATTTCCTTTTATTAAAGAAAGAGAGAGAACTGCTTTAATTATTGTTGACTTTTCTTTTAAAAAAATAGTTATTTAATTAAAATAATATTAACTTATTTCCATTTAAAGAGTCTTTTGGAGAATAATATTTTTTTTTTACTCTTCTATTTGTCATATACAAAAATAAATAGATATTTGAAGAATAAAATTTATAGAGTTTTTTAGAAATGCTCTAATATGCAAGCTAACTTGATGATATCATGATAGTGATTATTTAGAAACGCTAGAAACTTCAAAAGCCTAAATCACGTATTTTATAGTCTTAATATCATGTTAAGTTCTTTCAATAGGCCTTTAAAAATTTGATTGAATCCAAGTTGCTTGAATTAGCCCTATTAAGTGCCTCTTTGAATTTCTTTGCATGAATTATTGTAATGGGATCTAAATATGGGATCTAAATTTGATAGAAACTTGAATAGGATCTAAATATGCCTTATTTCACATGCTTGTGATAACTTGTCCTAAATCTCATTAGGAACGAACCTCCCTCACACTAGGAGAAGGTGGTAAGAAGCAAATAAGATCTATTTTAGATTTATTAACTTTAATCTCCCTTGTAAAAAATAACATGTCCCAAGACAGTACTTTGATTAATCATAAAAATGACATCTTTCCTTATTAAGCATAAGATTATTATGAATGCATCATTTAAGTACAAGTGTAAGATTATGGCAACATTCATTAAAAATATGATGATTAGCATAAAAATCATTATGAATACTGTTGAGTGCTAAAAAGTATATATTTATAAAAGAAAAAATCATCATTTTACACTTCAAGTTTCACTAACTTTCTTACTTTTATATATTCAAGTCTCTTGTGATTTTAATTAAGTGTGTTCTATTATAATTAAGTATTTTATGTATTTTAAGGACATCATGATTTTTCACAATAAACGAGACATTAGATGACAAAACAAATAGTAAATCTGAACTCAAAACGGTCAAAAACCTTAAAAGGAGCATAAAAGTATAAATGTCACTATTTACATGTATGGCATTGTTCACATATACAATACTGTTCATGGTACTATTCATGCACTATTCATATATATTGTATGATGACGTGTCATTTACTGATGATGTGGCACCGAACAATGACGTGGCCGTATTTGATTGGAGGAATGATATGGCATTGATTAATTATGTGGCGTTGACTGATGATGTATCACAATCTTATTGGATTAAAATATTTATGCACTGTTGACTAATGACGTGGCAATATATTAGTGCATCAGAAAAACGTGTATACAGTATATGCATATACACGAAATAATAGCTTTGATGATGTGTTCAAACCAATCAGAACTTACCACATGGTGCAATCATGTGCGTGTAAATTGTTTTAATTCGATGGTCATGATTTATTCGTTGTATCAATAAAAAGAGGGCCCCCCCTTTAATTTGAGACCCTTAAGTTCATTGTTTTGTTCCATTTTCTGTAATTCTTTCTCCATTATATTTTCTATATATTTTAATAAAATTTTCATTTTACTCCTAGTTCAAATATGAATAGTTAATTTTCTTTAAAGTTTGAGTTGAAAGAGAAGTTTCAACATATTCCATAGACTTAATTGATAAATTTATTTTATCTTTCCTTCTAATTTTTGTAGATGCTTTCACTTTTCGTCAATAGATAGTAATAACACAGTTATTAATATTTGGCATAATAAACCCTTAGTACCATATTAATTTGAGCGTGGTTCATGGGGAGTAGATTTTTCCTTCATGATTTAATTAGTACTAATAAGGAATATTGAGCCTTGATGCATGTTTATGTGGATTCAGATACCTATATGCTTTATTATAGTTGTCTTTTTAAATTATTCTCGCCATTCCAATTCAAAATTTAGGATAATTTCACCATAATTTTAATCACCCACTTAGAAAATTAATTGACACATAATTAAAATCTACCTTCTCATGGGATCATCACTCATCAACCATTAATCTATTTTACAATGATTCATGCATTTGCGAGTTCAATAAAATTTTCATAATAAGTTTTTAACATCGTTGTTAGGGAGGTAAGTTATTTTAATTTATTGAATTAATTTTTTTAGTTTTTTAGTTTTCTTTATTTTTTCCTCATTAAGAAAATAATAATAATTCTGTAATTTAATTTTTATAATTTAAATTTCTGAAATTCAAATTTCAAGTTATTTTTTTGTTAATTTTTTCATTTTATCTTGTTAATTTTTTTAAAGTAATTTTTTTGTCGTTTTCATTGTTTTGTTGTTTTCATTTTTTTTGTTGTTTTCATTTTTAAGTAATTAAAATAAAATTAAAAAATAAAAAAGTGAATATGCAATTCCTGTAATTTAAATTCGTTTCTTTTTCTTCTCTTGATATTTCTGTAATTTAATTTTTACGTCATTTTTCATTGTAATTTTTCATTTATTTTGTTATTTTATTTTTAGTTAATTTATTTCTTTTTTTTAATACTTGAGTTTATTTTCATAGTAAAGTTAGTATCGTAAATTTTTCATCCTCTTTATTTTTTTTAATTTTGTTCTTATTTTTTATTATATATTTTTTTATTTTTTTATTCATGGTCAAAAGTCACAATTACCTAATCTTAAGCTTATAGACTTAGAATTAAAAAAAAAATACTTCACACACACAAACACATTGCATTTAAGGATAAAATTGTAATAGATTTGCAACAACAAGAATCACCACAGGATAGGCCATTTAAGGATTATTTTAGTCCCTTAACTACCTTGAGCACATCATGTATATATTACCTAAATGTAGTTGTTAGGAGTTTTGAATTAAAAACTAGTGTGCTAAATCATCTCCCAACATTTTATGGCCTAGAAAATGAGGATCCATATAATCATTTGAATGATTTTCATGTTCTTTGTCAAATTTTTAGATATGAGAATTTTTTAGATGATGATGTTAAACTCATATTATTCCCATTTTCTTTAAAGGATAGAGCTTGTTCATGGTTTAATACATTGCCTCCTAATAGCATTACATCATGGGAACAAATGATCACAAAATTTTTAAATAAATATTTCCTAGTTCATAAAATCAATTCTATTCGCAGAGAAATTTCAGAGTTCATCCAGAGAGAAAACGAGTAGTTTTTCGAAGTATGGGAGCAATTCAACAGGCTACTCTTGAAATGTTCACATCATGGATATGAAAAATGACACTAATGCTAATACTTTTTGGAGAGATTATTGCAAAATGTGCAAGAATGGCTAATGGCAATAAATGGAGAAGAACTAATGTCCAAAAGTGCATTGGAAATTTGGGATTTCTTCTAGCGATAAGCGAATAATTTCCAATAATGGAATCGATCATTTAGGAACAATAAAGGAATTAAGAGAGTAAATGAGGTCAAAGTTAATGAGTTAAGCTCGAGAATCAAAGAAGTCAAAGAAATGGTTGAAGGACTTACTTGACAAATTGCATCTTTCATAACTGCTAAATCAGCAGAGTCACATAACCATGACTCATATCCAAATCAAGCTAATGTCATAGGTGTAATAAGAAAGCCATCAACTACAACCTTTATTTTAACCTTGGATGGAGAGACCATATTAATTTTTCATGGTCTCAAAGATTCTAATAAAATGGACCAATAACTTCAACTTTACCAATGCAACCAATTCCTCAAGTTCCATAAGCCTCTCATCCATTATTCAGACCTTATAATTAAAAAATAAATTATTCTCAACCCAAAGTGTGGGAAGATGCATTCCAGAATTTTAAGATTTCTACCTACTCTACAATCGGGCAACAAAATCGTACCATTGATGGACTGCGAAATGAGATGAGACCAAGCTTCAACTCACAGACCCAGTCAATTTCAAACCTTGAGAAGATGTTAGACTAGCTTACCTCTTTAGTTCAAACCCTAGTAATGACTATTAAGAAAGGTAAATTTCCAAGTCAACTAGTGTCAAACCTTAAAAGAGTGCATGAAGCAAGTACTAGTTCACCTCAGCAATATAAAGAGGTCAAAGCCATCATGACCCTACGAAAAGGAAAGAAAGTCGACAACAAAGTAGAGATACCGGTGATAAAAACGACTCAAATTGTACCTGTAAATGCTGAGGACTCCTCATTAGAAGAGAAATAAGAAACTACCATAAGAGTATATTCCTAAAGCTCTATTTCCCTAGAGGTTAGCTAAAGTAAAAAAGGAAAAATCAACATGTGAGATTTTTAAAATCTTTAAACAGATAAATGTTAACATCCTTTTGCTTGATGTTATAAAATAAGTGTCATCTTATACCAAGTTTGTTAAAGATCTTTGTACTAAAAGAGAAATATTTATGTTCAAAAGAAGGCATTTTTAACAAAAAATATTAACTCTATACTTCAATATGAAATTTCTTTAAAATGCAAAGACTCAGGTTCTCCCATTATCTCATGTAGTATAGAAAACCATACAATTGAAGAATGCTTTGTTGGACTTAAGAGCTAGTGTTAATCTGTTGCCTTATTCAGTATTTGTGGAACATGGACTGGGAGAATTACACCCAACTCCAGTGATGTTACAGCTTGTAGATCGATTCACAAAAACACCTCATGATATTGTGGAAGACGTGCTTTTCCAGATAGATAAATTTTATTTTTCTATTGATTTTATTATAATTGACACTCAACCAGTGCAGGATTCAAGGAAGCATATCCCTATTATCCTAGGCCAAACTTTCTTGGCAACTATTAATGATCACATTCAATGTAGGACTGAAAATATACAGTTGTTATTTGGCAATATGATAATAAAACTAAATATTTTTAATATTGCCAAACAACCTCACAATGCAAATGATGGAATTATTGATACGGATTTAATTGAAGCATTAATTGATAATACTTTTCTTTCAAACCGTAGAGATGATCCTTTACAAACATGTTTAACTTACTTTAGTTTGAATTTTGATATTGATAAATCAGTTGATGAGGTCAATGCCTTACTTGACTTATCACCATCTATGGACATAAATAAATGAAAGTCAAGAATTAAACAACTAGCACCGTCAGAGAAGAAACTCAACCTATCATCAGAATCACCACCAAAACTCAAACTCAAGCCATTACCCAAAACTTTAGAATATGCATTCTTGGGAGAAGAAAGTACTCTGCTAGTAATTATTTCATCATCCTTAGATGACAAATAAAAAGGTTAGTTGTTGGAAGTTTTAAAAGAGCATAAAGGAGCATTAGGATGGACTATAGTTGACATCAAAGGTATAAACCTAGTAGACTACATGTATTACATTCACTTTAATAAAAATGCTAAATCTACTAGGGAAACACAACGTTGGTTGAACTTTAACATGAAAGAAGTTGTTAGAACTGAAATCCTTAAACTATTAGATGCAGGTATCATTTACCTCATTTTTGATAGTTCATAGGTCAGTCCTGTATAAGTTATCCCCAAGAAGTCAGGAGTTATAGTAGTTACTAATGTTGATAATAAATTGATACCTACTAGAGTGACTACAAGGTAGTATATATACATTATTTATAAAAGGTTAAATTTCGTTATACATAAAGACCTTTTCCTTTACCATTTATCAAACAATTGCTTGATAAATTAGCAGGTCATGAATTTTATTGGTTTATTAATTACTATTTAGGATATAATTAGATTCTCATAGCACCAAAAGATCAAGAGAAAATTACTTTCACTTGTCTTTTTGGCACTTTTGCATATAGGAGGATGTCATTTGGATTATGTAATGCACCTCTTACATTTCAACGATGCATGTTGATCATTTTTTCTGATATAGTTGAATGATTCCTTGAAATCTTTATGGATGATTTTTTTGTCTTTGAAGACTCATTTGATCAATGTTTACATCATCTAACACTAGTTCTACAAAGAGAAGAATTTGGTCTTAACTTAGGAGAAATGTCATTTTATGGTACAATAAGGTATTATTCTCGATCACATCATTTTGAGCAAAGGTATTAAGGTTGATAAAGCCAAGGTGGAGCTCATTTCCAATCTTTCTCCACCTAAAACAATCCGAGAAGTAAGATTTTTCCTTAGGCCCACTAGTTTTTATAGACATTTTATTAAAGATTTTAGTAAAATTTCTAGACCCTTATACAATCTACTTGCTAAGGATGTATCTTTTATCTTTAATGATTCATGTTTGGCGGCATTTAAAAAACTAGAGCAGTTGTTGACATCATCACCTATCATTCAGCCCCTAAACTGAAACTTACTATTTGAGCTTATATGTAATGCATCTGATTATGTAGTAGAGCAGTATTAGGACAAAGAGTTGATCAAATTCCCCATATAATTTACTATACTAGTATGATATCAAATGATGCACAGTTGAACTACTCAACCACGAAAAAAGAAATACTAGCAGTAGTAGTATTTACATTAGAGAAATTTTAATCTTATCTCATTGGTTGTAAAATAATTATGTTCATAGACCATGCTGCTCTTAAATATCTTCTTACAAAGAAAAAAATAAAAGCTAGATTAATTCGTTGGATGCTACTCTTACAGGAATTTGACTTCAAAATTAAAGACAGGAAAGACACAGAAATTATTGTGGCAAACCATATTTCTCGTCTCAATTTTAACATAATTAAAGAGCCATTACCATTGAATGAATTATTCGTAGATGAACAATTGATGAGTGTAAAAGTATTGCCATGGTATCCTGACATAGTTAACTATCTTGTTATAGGTCAACTTCCAGATTATTAACTAAGCAGGATAAAGCCAAATTCTTTGCAGAAATAAAGAATTTCTTTTGGGATGATCCTTATTTGTTCAAGTATTGTGCCTATCAAATTATCAGAGGATGTGTCTCAAAAAGTGAATTCTAAAATATCCTTTCATTCTGTCATAAACAAGCTTGTGGAGACTATTTTAGTGCTAAGAAAACAACAACTAAAATTTTGAAATATAGTTTCTATTGGCCAACTATATTTCGAGATGCTTATACATTTTGCTCTTCACGTGATAGGTGTCAACGAATGGAGAGCATTACTCAAAGAAATATGATGCCACTAAACTTAATTTTAGTAGTTGAGGATTTTTATATATGGGGTATCGATTTCATGAGACTCTTTTTCCCTTCCTTTGGCCATCAATACATACTGGTTGTTTCACGCTTTGGATTATTTCATGCTTTGACTATGTATCGAAATGGGCACAAGTAATTCAATATAGAACCAATGATCACAAGGTGGTGATAGGGTTTTTGAAAAGCAACATTGTTTCACGTTTTGGATTCCCTTAAGCGATAATTAGTTATGACGGTGTCTACTTTTGTAACAAATCATTCAAAGCTCTTTTGACAAAGTATTCTGTTGTGCAAATTTTATTAAACTTGCAAGCCCACAAATCTATTGTAGAATAGATTAATGGTGACGATTGTCGATCCCACGAGGAGGTTGATTTTAATTATGTGTGAAATTAATTTTCTTTAATGGGTGAATAAATTTGTGGTGAAATTAATGTAAATTATACTTAAATTTAAATCACAATGGCAGGGATTAAATTGAATTTAAAATCTATTGAAATGATGTGCTTGCGTATCCGGATCTACATCAACATGCTCCATGGGCTAAATATTCCATATTAATGCCAATTAAATCATAAGGGGGGATTCCACACCTCATGAACCACTCTCCAATAAGTATGGTGCCAAGGGCTTATCGTGCCAAATAATAATAACCTTGTACTAGGTCTTGGTTTAACTGGTAAGTAGCTAGACAGACAAGACTATTATTATTTGTCAACGAAAAGTCAAAACAACCACAAATATTAGAGGAGAAGAGAAAGTAAATTTACCAAATTAAGCCCATGGATTATGTTGAGACTTCACCTTCAACCCAAGCTCAAAAGAAATTAGCTACTAAACATAAAAAGAAAACATACATGTAAAAAAATTAAAGAAAAATGAATTTTTTTCTTTCTTTTTATTTTAAAAAAATGCGTTTCTAGAGTTACTACACTCCATATTCAGCCATCTTCGACTTTAAAAACTTGAAAACACATATTTATAAAGGAGAAATTATCAGCTATTCCCTCCCCCCAACCAGAACGAAACATTGTCCTCAATATTTTAAAGGAAAGAAGTAGAGATTAGAAGATATCACTTGAATGTTGCAGCACAGAAGAAAATATTTACATGGTTGAAGGAGAGGTATATGGCTCAAGAGTGAAAAGGAAAATAGTGAAAAGACAAAGCAAATAATGATAACATAAAATTATTAAAAATAAAAATATAAGTGATCAAACAATAGTGAAATAAAACAATATTAAAATAAAAAGATATTTAAAAGTAGTTGCGACTATGGCTCACATCTTCCTCTGGTTTTACGTCCAGAAACGGTTTTAACGCCCTCTCTGGGTCGAGGATAGGCTTCCCATCCAGTTTTCTTACAAACTGGCAAACAGGGTCTTTTATAGTCAGATTCCCGAGACTATAGTTTGCACATTCTTTCTGGAATAATGGCCATAACTGGAGTATTGCATATTGGACGTATCCACTGGGATGCGTTTCAAGAGACAAAAGGATATCATCCAATGACTCCTTATTCAAGCCATCCCTAATGAATTAAATCTTATCTTCTCTGTTATCAGACACCATTCCTAAAGAATATGATTTTTTATTGCATATCATTCTGGCACATTTATTCAAAAAAAAATTAATAATAATAGTTAAACTTACAGAAACATAATTAAAAAAAATTTAAATCACCAAAAAGAAACAGAAGAAAAAAAATTCAGGTCACTTCAATGTTTTGTGCTGTTTTCTCCACATGGTTGGTATTCGTGATATGACTTTACTTTTTTGACCATTAACTTTATAAATTACATTGTTCCTTAGATTCTTAAATTTAATGGCTCCATGTGAAAAAACAGTATGATTAGTAGATGGACCAGACCATCGAGAACGTAACTTACTTGGAGAAACGTACCATTGAGAATTGAAAGAAAATACTTTCTGACCTGGTGTGAAAGATTTTCTAATGCTTCACTTGTCACGGAGGATTTTCATTCGCTTTTTGTAGTCCTTAGTATTTTTGTCGTTACGAATCTCCTCTGGTTTTGCCAGTTGTATTCTCCTTTTTGAACCAAAAATGGGGTCAATGATGCCTGTATTCTTTTGTTTGTAATCAGGAGAGGATGAGATGATTTCTGACAATATTTTTTCTTCTTCCAAGAATGTAGAAATCAAAGGGTTGAGTGAAGGTTTGAGCTCAAATCCTGGTGGTGATTCTGATGATGAGATGAGATTTTCTTTCAATGGTGCCAATTGCTCTATCCTTGTCTTCCACTTATCAATGTCCATGCATGGCGATGAATCTAATAAGGTATTAACCTCATCAATCGATCTATCAATATTAAAATCCAAACCAAAGTGAGTTAAACATGTCAGTAAAGGGTCATCACTAAGGTTTAAAGAAAATGTGTGATCCACTAATTCATCAATTAAATCCACATCTACAATTTCATCATCTGTACTGTGCGGTTGTTTGGCAATGTTAAAAATATTTAGTTCCATGGTCATATTGCCAAATGACAACTGCATATTTCCAGTCCTGCATTGAATTTGAGCATCAGCAGTTGCCAAAAATGAACGACCCAAGATAATGGGAATATGCTTCCTTGAATCCTGCACTGGTTGAGTGTTAATTACAATGAAATCAACAGAAAAATAAAACTTATCTACCTGGATAAGCACATCCTCCACAATACCACATGGTATTTTTGTGGACCGATCTGCAAGCTGTAACACCACTAGAGTTGGATGTAATTCGCCCAGTCCAAGTTTCACAAATATAGAGTAAGGCAATAGATTTACACTAGCTCCTAAATCCAACAAAGCATTCTCAATTGTGTGGTTCCCTATACTACATGAGATAGTGGGGGAGCCTAGATCTTTGCATTTTAGAGGCATTTTATGTTGGAGTATAGAACTAATATTTTCTGTTAGAAAGGCCTTTTTCTGAACATGAATATTTCTCTTTTTAGTACAAAGGTCTTTAAGAAACTTGGCATATGATGGCACTTGTTTTATGGCTTTAAGTAAAGGGATGTTAACACTTACCTGTTTGAAGATTTCAAGAATCTCACCTGTGGATTTTCCTTTCTTCCCTTTAGCTAACCTCTGAGGAAATGGAGCTTTAGGAACATATTCTCGTGGGTTGGTTTCCTCTTTCTCTTCTGATGATAAGTCCTCAGTGTTCACAGGTACAATCTGAGTTGACTTTGGCATCTCCACTTTATTGTCGACTTCTTTTCCTTTTCATAAGGTCATCACTGCTTTGACCTCTCTATGTTGCTGTGGTGAACTAGAACTTACTTCATTCACTGCTTTAGGATTGGGCACTGGTTGACTTTGGAATTTGCCTTTTTCAACGGTCATGGCCAAAGTTTGAACTGAAGAGGCAAGTTGTCCCACCATTTTCTCAAGGTTAGAAATTGATTGGGCCTGTGAGTTGAAGCCCGCTCTTATCTCATTTCGTAACTCATCAATGGTGCGGTTCTGCTGCTCGATCTTGGAGTTAGTAAGATTTCTGAAAATTTGGGATGTCTCCTTCCATGATTTGGGTTGAGAATGGTTTGGATTCTGATTGTATGGTCTGAATGGTGGTTGAGAGGCTTGAGACATTTGAGGAATTGGTTGCATTGGTGGAGGTAGAGTTGATGGTCCGTTTTGTTGGAATCCTTTAGACTATGAAAAATTGGGGTGGTCTCTCCATCCAGGGTTATATGTGTTGGAGTAAGGGTTGTAGTTTGGTGGTTTTCTCATGATACCTATGGCATTGGCTTGATCTGAATATGAGTCATGGTCATGTGGCTCTATTGATTTAGCGGTTGTCAAAGATGCTATTTGTCGAGCAAGGCCTTCGACCATCTCTTTGACTTCTTTAATTCCTGAGCTTGACTCGCCAATGTTAACCTCATTCACTCCCTTAATTCTCCTGGTATTTCTGAGTGATCGACTCCGTTGTTGAGAATTATCTGATTGCCGTTGGAAAAATTCCTAAATCTCTGATGCGCTTTTACACATTAGCTCTCCTCCACTGGTTGCCATTAGCCATTTTTGCATATGTGGCAATAATCCCTCCAAAAAGTATTGGCATTGGTGCTATTTTTCATACCCATGATGTGGACACTTCAAGAGTAGCCCATTAAATCGCTCCCATGCTTCGAAAAACTGCTCGTCGTCTCTTTGAATAAACTCTGAAATTTCCCTGCGAATAGCATTGGTTTTATGAACTGGGAAATATTTATTTAAAAATTTAGTTACCATTTATTCCCATGATGTAATGCTATTAGCAGGCATTATATTAAACCATGAACGAGCTCAATCTTTTAATGAAAATGGGAATAATCTAAGTTTAACATCATCATCTGAAAAATTCTCATATTTAAAAGTTTGACAAATAGCATGAAAATCATTCAGATGATTATATGGGTCCTCATTTTCTAAGCCATAGAATGTGGGGAGACAGTTTAGCACACTAGGTTTTAATTCAAAACTCCTAGCAGCTACATTTGGGTACCTTATGCATGATGTGCTCAAATTAGCTAAAAGACTAAAATAATCCTTAAATGGCCTCTCTTGTGGTTCTAGTTGCTGATTTTGCAATTCCATTTCAAGTTTCTTTTGAAAACAGTTTGTTTGTGTGTGTGAAGTGTTTTATCCAAATATTGCATATTAATACCAATTAAATCATAAGGGGGGATTCCACACCTCATAAACCACTCTCCAATAAGTATGGTGCCAAGGGCTTATCGTGCCAAATAATAATAACCTTGTACTAGGGTGCCGGTTTAACCAGGGCTATACCTAGACAAGACTATTATTATTTGTCGACGAAAAGTCAAAACAACCACAAATATTAGAGGAGAAGAGAAAGTAAATTTACCAAATTAAACCCATGGAATATGTTGAGACTTCACCTTCAACCCAAGCTCAAAAGAAATTAGCTACTCATATTTTAACTAAGGATAAAAAAGAAAATTTTATTAAAATACAAAGAAACTATAAGAATGTGAAGGAATTTCAGAAATCTAAGCTTGGAAATGAATTCAGGGGTCCCAAATTAGGGGGGGAGAGCCCCCTTTTTATAGATACATTGAGTGAATCGTGACCATCGGATTAAAAATAGTTCGGACACTCAAGATTGCACCACGTCATCAGTCAACAGTCAATAGTCAATAGTCAACAGTCAACAATCAATATTTGCACAGTAACGCCGTCTAGATAGTAAATAATCCCATGTATACGCATGTACCGTACACATGTTTTTTGCTCCACTGAGATTCTGCCACGTCATCGATCTACAGTACATAAGAAATTTAGCCCAATAAGATCGTGACACATATCGGTCGATGCCACGTCATCGGTCAACGCCACATAAGCAGTCAATACCACATACTTCGTCCAATCAAATACTGCCACGTCATAGGTAGTTGCCACATCATCAGTCCGTATATATGAACAGTGTCGTGAACAGTACCATGATATAGTATCCTACGTATGAACAGTACTGTATATGTGAACAGTGATTTTTTCCTTTAATGCTCCTTTTAAGGTTTTCGACCGTCCTGAGTCCAAATATGACGTCCGTTTTGCTGTCTGATCACTCGTTCATTGTGAAATGATAATAATGCCCCTAAAATACATAATTATAATAAAATACATATAATTAAATAACAAAATACTTAAATAAATAAAAATAGCAATGTTAGTGAAATTTAAAGTGTAAAATGATGATTTTCTCCTTTATAAATATACGCTTTCTAACACTCAACACAGCTACCTTTGGGTACCTTATGCATGATGTGCTCAAATTAGGTAAAGGACTAAAATAATCCTTAAATGGCCTCTCTTGTGGTTCTGGTTGCTGATTTTGCAATTCCATTTCAAGTTTCTTTTGAAAAACAGTGTGTTTGTGCGTGCGAAGTATTTTTTCCAAATCAAGGTCTAAAGGTTTAAGATTAGGTGATAATGACCTTTGACCATGCATGCAAAAAACAAAATAAACTAAATAAAAATAAAGAGGAGAGAGAAATTATGATACTAACCTTATGACGTTGTTACAATGAAAATACACTCAATAGCTATAAAAAGAAATTACGTGAAATAAATATTAACTAAAATAAATAACAAAGAAAGATAACAAGATAAATTAAAAAAATTACAAAGAAAAATAATATGAAAATTAAATTATACAAATTTAAAGAAGAGAGAAAGAAATAAAATTCTAATCTAATGTTTTTTGAAAAAAATAAATTACAAAAAAATAAATTACAAAAAATAAATATTAAGGAAAAAACTAATTCTACGAATTAAAATACTTACCTCCCTAACAACGGCGCCAAAAACTTGTTGTGCAAATTTTATTGAACTTGCAAGCGTACGAATCTATTGTCGAATAGATTAATGGTGACGAGTGTCGATCCCACGAGGAGGTTGATTTTAATTATGTGTGGAATTAATTTTCTTTAATGGCTAAATAAATTTGTGGTGAAATTAATGTAAATTATACTTAAATTTAAATTACAATGGCAGGAATTAAATTGAACTGGAAATCTATTGAAATGACGTGCTTGGGTATCTGGATCTGCATCAACATGCTCCATGGGCTAAATATTTTATATTAATGCCAATTAAATCATAAGGGGGGATTCCACACCTCATGAACCACGCTTAAATAAATATGGTGCCAAATAATAATAACCTTGTACTAGGGTGCCGGTTTAACCAGGGGGTATCTAGATAAGACTATTATTACTTGTCGACGAAAAGTCAAAACAACCACAAATATTAGAGGGGAAGAAAAAGTAAATTTACCAAATTAAGCCCATGTGACATGTTGAGAATTCACCTTCAACCCAAGCTTAAAAGGAAATTAGCTACTCATATTTTAACTTGGGATAAAAAGGAAATTTTATTAAAATACAAAGAAACTACAAGAAGGTGAAGGAATTTCAGAAATTTAAACTTAAAAATGAATTCAGGGATGTCAAATTAGGGGGGAAATCCCCCTTTTTATAGATACATCGAGTGAATCGTGACCATCGGATTAAAAACAGTTCGGACACTCAGGATTGCACCACGTCATCAGTCAACAGTCAATAGTCAATAGTCAACAGTCAACAATCAATATTTGCACAGTAACGCCGTCTGAAAAGTAAATAATCCCATGTATACGCATGTATTGTACACACAATTTTTGCTCCACTAAGATGCTGCCACGTCATCGATCTATAGTACATAAGAAATTTAGCCCAATAAGATCGTGACACATATCGGTCGATGCCACATCATCGGTCAACGCCACATAAGCAGTCAATACCATATACTTCGTCTAATCAGATACTGCCACGTCATAGGTAGTTACCACATCAGTCAGTATCGTATGTATAAATAGTACCATATATGTGAACAATGACTTTTTCTTTTAATGCTCCTCTTAAGGTTTTCGACCGTCCTGAGTCCAAATATGACATCCGTTTTGCTGTCTGATCACTCGTTTATTGTGAAACGATTGTGATGCCCCTAAAATACATAAAATACATAATTATAATAAAACACATATAATTAAATAACAAAATACTTAAATAAATAAAAGTAGCAATGTTAGTGAGATTTAAAGTGTAAAATGACAATTTTCTCCTTTATAAATATACACTTTCTAACACTCAACATATTCCATCACTCACAAAGTGACAACCCCATATCATCCGCAAACCAGTAGTTAAGTTCAAATCTCTAATCGAGAAATAAAGCACATATTAGAAAACATAGTGAGACCAGATAAAAAAGATTGGTCGCTGCAATTTGATGATGCATTATGGGCATACAGAATGAATTTTAAGACCCCAATTGGGATGTCACCCTATAGGCTAGTATATCGAAAAGCTTGCCACCTACCTGTGGAACTCGAACATCGTCCACATTGGGTTATTAAGAAATTTAATTTTGACATGCAGCAAGCTAGCTCAGAACAAAGCTGACAGCTGACAGCTGACAGAACTTGAGGAATTTCGTAATGATGCATATAAAAATGCCAAGATTTACAAGTAGAGAATGAAAATCTTTCATTACAAGCAAATCATGAGAAAATCTTTCATCGTAGATAAGAAAAGTGCTTTTATTCAATTCTCACTTGCATCTATTCACAGGTAAGTTATGCTCCTAGTAGTCTGGCCCTTTTATTATTCACATTATTTTTTCACATGGAGTAATTAAAATTAAGGATCAACAGAATGGTGTCACCTTTAAAGTTAATGGTCAAAGATTAAAGCCACGTCTTGAGTACCAGTCACGTGGAGAGGGCACCGAAATAAATTTACATGACCCACCAAATTTGAATTAAAATTTTTCTGTGATTTAATTTTTTTATTTTTCTTGTGATTATTTTGATTAATTTTGATATAATTATTTTTTAACTATTAAATTTTCTCTTATCAATTATAATCATGAGTGCCTCAACTAAACAACTCTTCTTGACTATTCTTAGAAAGTTTAGACTTATATAATCTCATCTTAGAGATTAGATACGATTTTGTAAAACACATCCTATTTAAGAGCTATGACCACCAGAGTTAGTTTCCTATATTGGGAATTTAGAAGGACAACTTAGAGTATCTACGAAATCTAATTAGAGCTTGAGGTAAATTTAATAAGAGTATGATTCTAATATTAATTTTTCTTTGTGAATTTTAGTTTGTTGCCCTTGTTAAGTGATGGATAACAGTACTCCGTGACAATCAACGTCGGTTACTTTAGTTTCCCATAATAACTGATATTATAAGTTGAAGGTATGGACAAAGACGTGATCTTAGTAAAGCTTCACAAGCGATTTCCTTCACTTCTTCATAATGCTCTCCTTACCATCTATAAAGCTCGATCCGAACGCATGCAATCGTTTATAAAGAGTAACATATCTGCTGACATTCGCTCGATAATCGAAGCCAAAGTGCGGTTCGCAGGTGAGTTACTGCACAAATTTATTGCATACATGTCTGGTTGTGGTAAACAAAATTATTCAAGAAAATGAAGAGCTCGAAAGCTCTGTAATGTTTGTCATAAGTGTACTAGAATGAGATGCGATAAAAAGTCATATTCTTTAAGAATAGTGTCTGATAACAAGGAAGATAAGATTTAATTCATTAGGGATGTCTTGAATAAAGAGTCATTGGATGATATTCTTTTGTTTTCTGAAATGCATCCTAGTGAATAGTACAAAACACAATACTTCAGTTATGATCATTATTCCAAAAAGAATATGCAAAATATAGTCTTGGGAATCTGACTATAAATGATGATGTTTGTTAGTTTCTAAGAAATTCCTATTTCTTTTTTTTACTCTCGAGCCATGTGCTTCACGAGTTATTTAACATAGACATGCTATCTCATTTACAGCTGTGAGCTATTATCACTAAGATCATTAAACGTGACTTTTTTTTAAGGCACTCACAAATTATTTTTTAGAAGTATCCAATGGCAGCTACTCCCAATAACCAAATCAAGAACATTGTGTATTCTTTAGATTTAACCATGGCAAATATAAAGAATTTATTGAGGTAGCCTTAAATCTTGGTCAAAGTATAGCAGTTAGAAAACTATACTTGGTTTGTGGAGGAGGCAACCTAGGTTTATCAAAACTAGTTTTAGAAGCCACTTATACCAAAATGAGCCAAGTGTTAGGCATCATCCCAGCAACCCTAAAACCTTTTGGCTGTTTGTTTAACTCACCAACTAGAGAAGAATTAGTCATCTTAGGTATGCAAGAGAGAATAACGAAATGCTAAATCATGCTGATGCCTTTACTTTCTTACTAGAAGATCTTACAACTCTAAAGGCACTAATGACATTAGCATTTTGGTCCCATCTGAACATTTATCAGAAACCTATCGATTTGTTAAACGTCAATAACTTTTATGATAACTTTATCGCATTTCTTAACCATGCAATAAAAAACTATTTCATTCTTTCCACTATGAAAAAAATATTTATTTTTGTTCACACTACTAATGAGCTACTTGATCTATTACAAGCTTATAAACCAGAGCCACATTTCAGGACCTTAGGGTTGGAATGGCCAACTAATGATGGTATCAGTAGCCGCAGTATGAAGTGCAAATTAAATTTATCTCTTTACCTGTAAATATAGCTTCTAATCTCTACTTTTTTCCTTTAAAACATTGAGGACAATGTTTCATTCTCGTTGGAGGGGAGGGAATAGCTGATAATTATGAAATGTCTCAATCTTGGTAAAGTTTTTACTAATTTTTATTGTAGAAACTAGTTATGGTTAAGTTTTTACATTGAAGATAGCTGAATATGGAGTGTAGTGACTCTAGAAACGCATCTTTTTATTTTGAAAGTTAAAAAAAAATTTACTTTTCCGTCATTTTTTTATTATTAAGCTTCATTTTAAGTGTAATTTTTATAGCTTCCTCTTTTTAACTTCTCCTTTGTAAATATACACTTTCAAAATTTTGAGTTGAAGATGGTTGAATATGGAATGTAGTAATTCTAGAAACGCATCTTCTTAGTTCTTTTAACCAAAAAAATGAAAATTTTTTCTGATCTTTTTAACATGATGACTTTCAAATTTTAGTATTTGTATTATTCTTGGTCTTGAGTTTTGTTACACCATATTTGCTACTCTATATGTTGATGTCGAAGATAAAAATATGAGTTGCTTGAAGAAATATACATATCATAATAAATTCTAAGTGAGTTACTAAACCCGTTATTTTTTTTGGAAAGTAACCATTTTTGCCCATTCTTTATACAACTTAACAGTTTATTATTTGATACATGATCTCTAAATTTCTTTTGAGTCAACTTTTGAAAAAGAATTGTCTTTTGTAACGTCTGAAAGTTTATCTAACTAGTAAATATGAAAGACTATTTAAAGCCCTAAAAGATGATGGAAGCCATCTTTAACTTGTTTGAGCCTTTCTATCCATCCCTTTTGTGAAATATTCTTAGTTAACCTTTTTGAGCCTTTAAAAAAATTATTATTCTTTTCTTTATTAACTTTTCATATGAACCCAACTCTGATCTGAAATATTACTCGATGTCGTACAAGTTCCATCGCCCATTGTGTTTAAGAAAAATGTAAATAATTATTTTGTTCAATAAAATTATGTCTTATTAAAAAAAGAATAAAAGAATAAAATTCAATATATATATATAGTTTAAGAAAAAAGAGATGTACCTTGTAATCTTTAAAAAAAACTCTACTTTTTCTCAAACATGTATTTTGTTTTTTTTCCTATTTTTCCTTTTTTATTTGCCCTGTCCCTAATTTACGTTACGTTTTAATAAAAATCCTTCTTGATTTTAGGAAATTATAGTTTGAAGTAGAAACTAGTTACATGGGATGTAAAGATGTAGCGATGCATAAAATATATAAATAAATACATTAGTCTAACTCACATTTTGGCTGTAGATCGTATTATATTAAGCTGTGGGCATATTTATTTTATTTTGGTGAGAGTATGTGATTTTACTTTAATATTTTCTCTCAATTTACCATTCATGGGAATGAGTATTGTTATTGAGTTTCAATTTTTTTGTAAGAGTGTCACTACCAGTGAGATTTTAGAGTATTAACACTATTGACTAATGATGTGACAGTATATTAGTGGATCAAAAAAATATGTGTACAGTATCTACATATACACTGGATAATAGCTTTGATGATGTATTCAAATGAATTAGAACTTATCACACAACGCAATCCTATGCATCCAAATTGTTTTAATCTGATGGCCATAATTTACTCTTTATATCTATAAAATGAGAGCTGTCCCCTCTAACTCGATACCCTTGAGTTTATTTTTGAGCTCTATTTTCTATAATTCCTTCTCTATCTGATATTTTTTATGTATTTTAATAAAATTTCTATTTTACCCAGAGTTTAAATATAAGTAACTAATTTTCTTTCAAGCTTGGGTTGAAGATGAAGTCTCAACATGTTCCATAAGCTTAATTGATAAATTTATTTTCTCTTCCCCTCTAATTTTGTGGATGTTTTGACTTTTCGTTAACAGATAGTAATAATAGAATTATTACTATTTACACGGTAAGTCTTTAATACCATATTAATTAGTGTGTGGTTCATAAGGAATGAATTTCCCCTTCATAATTTAATTGGTACTAATAAGGAATATTGAGTCCTGGTGCATGTTGATGCAGATCCAGATACCCAAGAGCTTTTATTATAGTTGTCATTTTTAATTATTTTTACCATTTTAATTTTAAATTTAGGATAATTTTACCATAACTTCAACCACCCATTTAGAAAATTAATTTGATAAATAATTAAAATTCACCTCCTCGTGGGATCGACACTCATCACCATTAATCTATTTTACAATAAATTTATGCACTTGCTAGTTCAATAAAATTTGCACAACAAATACTTCAATCATGTTTTCTATATAATCAGAAAAAATATTTATCATACCCTTTTAGAATGTGACTAGAGAATTATAAAAGTCAAATGGCATGCACTAGTAAAGAAATATGCCAAAAGGGCAAGTGAAGTTCATTTTCTCTTAGTCTTTTGTCCTTTGATGCGACAGTAACCATAAAAAAAATAGTAATGACAGTGAATAGTTAATGTTTCAAGAATTTGATCAATAAATGACAAAGGAAAACCATTTTTGTGAGTGGCGACATTTAATTTGTGATAGTCAATGCAAACCCTTCAACTAATTTGAACTCTAGTTGGCACTAGTTTGTTTTCTTCATTGTTAACCATAATGATTCTTAACTTTTTAGAGACTACTTGTACATGATTCACCGATTTGTTATTAGAAATGAGGTAGATAATCCTTACATTACAGAGCATCAATATCTCTTTTTTCAAGACTTCAATTATTAGTAGAACAACATTACTAATCTCTTATCGATTTAAACCTTTCCATTGACAAAATATGATGCATACACATAAAACACTAACACTTTTTGGTGTCAGCAATGGTCCAACCAATTGCCATCCTATGATCTTGAGGCAGCTAATTAGCTTCTCTTATTAAACTTGAGTGAGAATTTTATCAGTGATAATTGAAATTATTTCATTTTTATCCAAGTAAATATATTTAAGTGCTTTAGGAGTGGCTTGAATTCTAAGGCTTGTACAAAAAAGGTAAACATTTTTGGTCTAATAAAGGCAATTCAAGGCAAGAAACATCATACCTACTAAAGCTTATGAAGGTTGCCTTATCTAAGATTGCCACAACTTCTTCTACTTCATCATCCAACTTTTTCAAACTTGATCCTTAGAATCCTCCTTCCTAAGATTTTTATATATGGTCACTTTAAAAATGTTGTTACCATATAACTTAAAAAATTCTTGCACCAAAGTCTTAATATCATATAGGGCAAAAACTAAGAGTAAATCACTAAGATGCCTTATCACCTCAAAGATATTGAAGCTAATCACTTCACCATCAAATTCTATCATAAGGTTTTCATCATAAACATCAATCTTGGTTCAAGCCATCTTAAGAAATGGTCACCTTGATAGAATATGCATGGGATTGGGTGATGACTCATTCGTTATTTCAAGGATATAGAAATTTACCAAAAAGACCAATTTATTGATCTACACAAGAACATCTTCTATAACCCCCTTGGGATAAACATTAGATTTATCAGCTAATTTATTAAAATCTACCAGAAATACGAGCTAATTTATTGAAATATACACAAGGGGGTTATTGGGTAATAACTCGTTCGTATTTCAAGGATATAGAAATCTACTAGAAAGACCAATTTGTTGATCTACACAAGAACATCGTCTATAACCCCCTTGGGATAAGCATTAGATTTATTAGCTAATTGAATAATTACACCAGTTTCTTTAATTTAACCAAGATTCAAGGAGTTATAAATCAAATATGGCATAACATTATTGTAGGGTTCGCATCATAGACTTATCTAATTAGTGACAAGTATACTCTCTTATAGAGACCTATATGATGTGTGATTAGATTAACAATGCATAACAAAAATAGCTAGGAGTTCATTTTTTGCATTTAATGCATTTATATTTATTGTGCTAAACTTTTATATTTTTAGATATATGTATGCTCACATGAATTTATTTACTTTTCTTGTATTTAAAAAGTGACTTTCAACTCACGTCTCTTAGTCTTGAAGTAATTAATTGAGCATAAGTATATAAATTAGAAAACATTTTTAGATATTATCCTTATAGTTGAAGAGGTTATAATCATATTAACTTAAGAATGTCTTTTAACTCTTATTGAAATTACACCCTAAGTTGAAGGTGATGCTTGAGTCTATGAGGTCACATAGTGTTGTACATTGATTCACTCTCTTGTAACTTGTCAAGGCCACATGAGACTATAACTATAGATGCCGAGAAGATGAGTGATTTATATGATATGTTCAATAATATAGACATGACTTAAAAGCTAGTTGTCATCATATTTTAACACTTCATTGTGCTATGGAACATTTAAAAGGTTGATATTGATTATACTTTTCTAATAGGATTAAAAATTAACTTATACTTATAAAGAGGAAACCTATAACAAAGTAGTGTTAACCCTAGCTCTCTTACTTTAAGTGTTTAAGTTTTCATTCAATAAATTAAATTATTTATTGATTTAACTAATAATATAAATAAGGTGAGGGTTAACATAACTAATTCTTAATATATATAAAAGTTCATTTAATCTGAAACCCTTATTCTTTCTCTTTATATTTTCCTAAATCAAATAAATAAGTAGAAAGAAAGATAAGAAAAAGAACAATTATTGATGTTCTAAATCAACCATGCAATTTTATTTTATCAACCATAAGTAAAATTCTATTGATTGATGTAAAAATAAGTCATAACAAATCAACAATTAAGTCATAACGAATTCATGGGAAAAAATCACAATCTATCACTCAAGAACAAATCCTTTCTAATCTTTAAAAAAAATTGCTAGGAAGCTTCGTGAATCAATTTTCATGAAGTTATGTCATTGATGATTAGATTTAGAAAAACTCTCAATTCATGAAGCAAGAACTCACTTCTTTATTTTCTTTCTCAAACTTTAATTTTATTGTACTTATACATGTTCACTCATATAGTGCATTTATAGTACAATTACTGTGTGATAATTTAAATCTATTTATGACACTCCACCTTTATGGTTATAACTAAAGTGGTTAAACCAAGTGAAATATTAAGTACTTATAGAAATGAGTGTCAAAATAAATATTTTATAAATATAGAATATAAAAAGCTTATTATACAAAAACTATATAAAAGGTTTGTTATACCAAAATCTTGTTACAAAAGTCAAGGATCTCTTAGTAACATGTCACAAACCAAATTTCATAAATAAGCTTTTAGTATTTATGCTTAGATAGAAATACAGTTGAGCCCATTGTGTAACCCAAGGTCTAGTATATCCATATACACTTTGCCTTGATTAGGACTTGGCATCAGCTTTTCCTACTCAATTCCTGCAATGTAAGCATTACATGAGCTAATGCCTTGTAAGTAAATACTTGATGCATGTATTACCTACCATGCACATGAATGACTTTTTGAAATAAGTGCTAAATCTTTTACATGAAACTTCGAAATGTAAAGAACGGTGTTAGGGCCTTAGGTTTGTTGTACTACAAGGCTAGCATTCTATAACATGCCCTTGTGATTAATTAATTGATCTGTTAAACGTTACATATCGTCGTCCCCAAAGGATCTCTTTCTTAGTTTAAAAGGCTTGCCCTCTTTATGAACTTTGCCACCTAATAGTACAACAACCCCCTTTTTTTGTAACAAACATTTTATGTTCTATATTTATAAAATATTTATTTCAACACTCATTTCCATAAGTGCTTACTGTTTCACCTGGTTTAACCACTTTAGTTATAACCATAAAGGTGGAGTGTTACAATTTGGTATCAAAGCCCATGGTTTAAAGCGATTTTGTAGACCGTCTATATTTAATAGCAAAAAGGGAGGACATAACTTAGCTCTTAGTAAGAATTAGGAATTAAGATAATTAATTATCTTACATTTAATTTGTTTAGTCAAAAAATTATAGAAGATGTCAAGTGCCAGAGGTAACAAAGGCAAAAGAGTGGGAGAAACCTCAATGGAGCAAACCTCTGTAATTGATCGACTTACAGACATTGTCACACGACTCTTAGAAAGAGAAGTTAGAAGAGAGGAATGTACTTAAGCAACAAATAATGCTGGGATTGAATTTAGAAGGTTATATCCACCTATATTTGAAGGAGGCATGGATTCTATTGCAACAGACCAATGGTTGCGAACCATGGAAAGAATGACTGAAGTAGCTAAGGTGCTAGAAGAGGAAAAGGCCACTTGTATTTCCTTTATGCTACGAGGGGTAGCTGAATATTGGTGGGATTCCATCAGATAATGCCATAATGAAGTAATAATGCAATAGATGTGTAACACCACACCTTTATGGTTATAACTAAAGTGGTTAAACCAAATGAAACATTAAGCACTTATAGAAATGAGTGTCAAAATAAATATTTTATAAATATATAACATAAAATGTTTGCTACACAAAAACTATATAAAAGTTTTGTTAAACTAAAACCTTGTTACAAAAGTCAAATATCTCTTAGTAATATGTCACAAACCAAATTCCATAAATAAGTTTATTGTATTTATGCTTAGATAGAAACACAGTTGAGCCCGTTGTGTAACCCAAGGTCTGGTATATCCATATACACTTTGCCTTGGTTGGGACTTGGCATCAGCTTTTCCTATTCAGTTCCTGTAATGTAAGCATTACATGAGCTAATGCCTAGTAAGTAAACACTTAATGCATGTATTACCTACCATACACATGAATGACTATGAAATAAGTGCTAAATCTTTTACATGAAATTTCGAAAGGTAAAGAACAGTGTTAGGGCCTTAGGTTTGTTATACTACAAGGATAGCATTCTATAACATGCCCTTTGGCTTAATTAGTTGATCTGTTAGGTGTTACATATTGCCGTCCCCAAAAGATCTCTTTTCTTAGATTAGATGTCTTGCCCTCTTTATGAACTCTTGCCACCTAGTAGTACAAAAACCCCCTATTTTTTTGTAGAAAACATTTTATGTTCTATATTTATAAAATATTTATTTTGACATTCATTTCTATAAGTGCTTAATGTTTCACCTGATTTAACTACTTTAGTATAACCATAAAGGTGGAGTGTTACAATTTGGTATCAAAGCCCAAGGTTTAAAAATGATTCTGTAGACCGTCCATATGCACTAGCCAAGGGGGAGGACATAACTCAGCTCTTAGTAAGAATTAGGAATTAAAATAATTAATTATCTTCCATTTAATTTGTTTGACCCATGGAAGCTTAATCAATAAATTATAGAAGATGTCAAGTGCCAAGGGTAACAGAGGCAGAAGAGTGGGAGGAACCTCAAAGGAGCAAACCTCTATAATCGATCGACTTATAGGCCTTATTGCACGACTCTTAGAAAGAGAACTTAGAAGAGAAGAATGTACTCAAGCAATAAATAATGCTAGGACTGAATGTAGAAGATTAAACCACCTATATTTGAAGGAGTCGTGGATCCTATCGCAGTAAACCAATGGTTGCAACCCATGGAAAGAATGACTGATGTAGCCAAGGTGGCAGAAGAGGAAAAGGCCACTAGTGTTTCTTTTATGCTACGAGGGGCAGTGGAATATTTGTAGGATACCATCAGACGATGCCATAATGAAACAACAATGCAATGGAAGTGTAACACTCCACCTTTATGGTTATAACTAAAGTGGTTAAACCAGGTGACATATTAAGCACTTATAGAAATGAGTGTCAAAATAAATATTTTATAAATATAGAACATAAAAATTTTGTTACACAAAAACTATATAAAAGGTTTGTTACCCTAAAACCTTGTTACAAAAGTCAAGGATCTCTTAGTAACATGTCACAAACCAAATTCCATAAACAAGCTTGTTGTATTTATGCTTAGATAGAAACACAGCTGAGCTCGTTGTGTAACCCAAGGTCTGGTATGTCCATATGCACTTTGCCTTGGTTGGGACTTGGCGTCAGCTTTTCGTACTCAGTTCCTGCAATGTAAGGATTACATGAGCTAATGCCTAGTAAGTAAACACTTGATGCATGTATTACCTACCATACACATGAATGACTTTATGAAATAAGTGCTAAATCTTATAAATGAAATTTCGAAACATAAAAAATAGTGTTAGGGCCCTAGGTTTGTTGTACTACAGGGCTAGTATTCTATAATATGCCCTTGGGCTTAATTAATTGATCCATTGGGCGTTACGTATCGCCATCCTTAAAGGATCTCTTTTCATAACTTAGAGGACTTGCCCTCTTTATGAACTTTTGCCACCTAGTAGTAAGACAATTCTTTTATTTTAAAAAAATTTATTAAAATATCTCTTTATTAAATCATCCATTAAATGCATGAGCTTAATGCAACTTATGCTGTAGTACGTAAATTTCCTAAATATGTAATAAAGAAAAGGACGAAACTAATTTAAGACAACAACATCTAACATAGGCGGCAACGCCGTCCATACAAAAATTAAGAAAATAGAATTATAATATACGCTGCAAGGCCGACCATGTAAGGAATAATAAACATCATATTTTAGGTAGCAGTGCCGACCATGGCATGATAAAATAAAAGCATCACATATTAGGTGGCATAGCCGACCATCTAATCAAGTAAGTAGTAAGCATCACATCCTAGGCAACATAGCCAGCCATTTGAGGATGATATCATGTTCTAGGCGACATGGCCAGCCATGTAGGGATTTAATAATAACCAATCACACTACAATAATCATTATAAGATAAGAGATTATTTAAAACTAAACATAGCATAAAAGAATTATTAATCAAAGCTAATTTTAACATATTGTCCTTACATTGCAGTTGAAGTGAAGTATTACTTTCTTGTTTTTTTTTGTTCCCTTAAACCCTCCTTCTTAAACTTGAGAATTTTTTCATTAATGATGCTTTGGCTTAGAATGGAAAAGATGGAATTTCTAACGTTTATGGAAAATGTAAGGGCTAAGGGGTATTTATAGGATTTCCTAAGGCCCATGAGTGGCTAAGATTTTGCCATCATATTATTTGATTAATGGTGGAGATTTATTTCTCCATAAATATCTTAGTAATTTCTAGAATTCCTAATATCTCTACAATAATTTTTGTTACATCATTAGTTATGTCATTGCTTATGTCATCATTAGTTTTTAATTATTAATTTATCTCTCTATAAATATTTTTAAATAGACTTTGGTGTCTCTGAGTTTGAGATTGATTATAGTGAAGCCTAGTTATCACTCACAGGAAAAAGGATGGAAGTTGTACACTTGAAGTGCAATAAGTGGCTAAGAGAATTGTAAGTTTCCACTGCCTGTAAAAGATACCAATGTTAATAGTTTAAAAATAAAACCTACCTATCATTATTTTATAATCTAAAGTCATGTAAAATAACAAATTAGGTTACTTTGTCTATTTCGAAAAGTACTAGAAATGCAATGTATGTTTCAACTATCATTATTTAACTTAGTTGTTTTCTTATTCCTAATTTTGATCAAATATTTTTGTATTTATTTGGTAAAGTGAGATGAGAAGCCAGATTGAGGAAGGAACGTTGCTATCCCAAGGACCAAATGATATCTTTGGTAAAGCCCTTCAAAAGAAGCCTAATGGAAGTCAAGTGCAAGGATTGGGTCAATTTATCACCCCATCCATGTATTTCAATATTCTTGACCCTATGAGTTGGCATGAGGGCAGAGAATATATGAGAGTTTTCAATTTATGTAAGCTTAGTTAGATCAAATGCATGCAAGGATAAATGCCCTTACAATACTGAAGTTGGCAGTTCTAACTTTCTTAACTCCAAAAGTAGTTGTAGTGTTAAGACAGAGATAGATCGTTGATCACCCAGCAAAGTTACTCTAAAGTCAGTGACTAACAACCCTAAAACTATTCCAAAATCAGTAATTAATGACCCCAAAGCCACTTTAAAGTTAATGACCGATGACTTTACTGTTTGTCCAAAATTTGACAAAAATTACAATATACCTCCCCTGTTATCCCCTGCACAGAATCACCCTAAGTAGATTGTAATGCCACTTCAAAAATCACCCCTAGAAGAGAAAAATCCATAGCCAAAAGTGTCTTGCAAATACCGTGGTCTAACTATATAAATAGAAAAGGACAATAAAAAAACTTGTTGTTGTAAAACTAATGACAGCAAGGAAACTTATTCTAAAAAGAATACCTGTTGAGTTGTGAAAGTAAGAAAACAGAACAAGAGTTCACAGATGTACATCTTTTCTTTGATGATTAAGAGCTCCCTACCACGATCAATTACTGTTAAGTACTAGAAAATGTATATTTATAAAGAAAAAATCATCATTTTTTCACTTCAAGTTCTACTAACTATAAAAAATCATCATTTTTTCACTTCAAATTCTACTAACTTCTTTACTTTTATGTATTCAAGTTTCTTATGAATTTAATTATGCCTGTTTTATTATAATTAAGTATTTTACGTATTTTATAGGTATTATGGTCATTTCACAATAAACGAGACATCGAATGACAAAACAAACGATAAATCTGAACGTAAAACAGTCAAAAATCTTAAGAGAAACATAAAAGAAAAAATATCACTGTTCACATATATGGTACTGTTCATTGTACTGTTTATGAAACTGTTCATATGTACTATATGATGACGCGGTATTGACTGATGATGTGGCATTGACTGATCATGTGGCACCGACCTATGACGTGGCAGCATTTGATTGGAGAAATCATGTGGCATTGACTAATTATGTAGTGTTGATTAATGATGTGGCTTGACTGATGAGGTGATACAATTTTATTGGATAAAAATGTTTATGCACGGTTGACTGATGATGTGGTAGTATGTTAGTGAATCAGAAAAAATGTACGTACGGTACATGCATATACAGAGGATAATAGCCCTGATGATGTGTTCAAACCAATAAGAACTTGCCATGATTTACTCGTTGTATCTATAAAAGGAGGGCTCTCCCCCCTAATTTGACACCCCTGAGTTCATTTTTAAGATCATTTTCCTAAAATTCCTTCTCTATCTTGTATTGTCTTTGTATTTTACTACAATTCATTTTTTTTATCACTAGTTCAAATATGAGTAGCTAATTTTCTTTCAAGTTTGGGTTGAAGGTAAAGTCTCAACATGTTCCATGGGCTTAATCGGTAAATTTATTTTATTTTTTCCTCTAATTTCTGTGGATATTTTGACTTTTTATTGACATATAGTAATAACACAGTTATTATTGTTTAGCACGATAAGCCCTCAACACCATATTAATTAGAGCGTGGTTCATGAGGAGTGGATTTCTCCCTCATGATTTAATTAGTATTAATGAGGAATATTGAGTCCTAGAGCATGTTGATGCAGATCTAGATATCCAAGTGCTTTATTATAACAGTTGCATTTTTAATTATTCCTGCCATTTTAATAGTAAGTTTAGGATAAATTTACCATAATTTAACTACTCATTTAGAAAATTAATTCAACACACAATTAAAATCCACCTCCTCGTGGGATCGACACTTGTCACCGTTAATCTATTGTACAATAGATTCATGCACTTGCAAGTTCAATAAAATTTGCTACACTTGGTTTATGGAGGAGGTGATTGAAGGTTATCAAAACTAGTTTCAGAAGCCGCTTATACCAGAGGAAGCCAAGTGTTAGGCATCATCCCAACAATCCTGAAATCTTTTAGCTGTTTGTCTAACTCACCAACTGGAGAAGAGTTAGCTATTTCAGGTATGCAAGAGAGAATAACTGAAATGCTGAATCATGCTGATGCATTTATTTTTTTTTTACTAGGAGATCTTACAACTCTAGAAGCACTAATGACATTAGCATCTTGGTCCCATCTGAACATTCATCAGAAACCCATTGGTTTGTTAAATGTCAATAACTTTTATGATGGCTTTCTTATATTTCTTAACCATGCAATAAAAGATTATTTCATTCCTTCCACAGTGAAACAAATCTTTATTTGTGCTAACACTACTAATGAGCTACTTGATTTGTTACAAGCTTATAGACCAGAGCCATATCCTGAGACCTTAATTTTGGGGTGGCCCATTAATGATGGTAGCAATAGCCATAGTAAGAAGTGCAAATTAGATTTAACTCTCTATTTGTAAATATTTTCTTATGTATTGTAGTACCCAGGTGATATCTTCTAATCTTTACTTTTTTCCTTTAAAACATTGGGACAATGTTTCGTTCTGGTTGGGGGGACGGAATAGTTGATAATTGTGGATTTTCTTAATCTTTGTTAAGTTTTTACTAATTTTTATTGTAGGAACTAACTGTGCTTAACTTTTTAAGTCGAAGATGTCTGAATATGGAATGTAGTGACTCTAGAAAGGCATCTTCTTAGTTTGAAAGTTAAAAAAAAAATTACTTTTTAGTCATTTTTTTAGCTTCATTTTAAGTATGATTTTTCTAACTTTTTCTTTTTAATTTTTCCTTTATAAATATACACTTTCAAAATTTTGAGTTGAAGATGGCTGAATATGGAATGTGATAATTCTAGAAACGTATCTTTTTAGTTTTCTTTTTCTTAACAAAAAAAAAATATATATTTTGTGATTTTTTTTGACATGATGACTTTCAAATTTTAGTATTTGTATTATCTTTAATCTTGAGTTTTGTTAGACCATATTTGCTACTCTACATGCTGATGTTTGAGACAAAAATATGAGCTGCTTGAAGGAATATACATGTCATAATAAATTCCAAGTGAGTTCTTGAACCAATTATTTTTCTTGAAGAGTAATATTTTTTGCCCTTACCTATTATTTATACAGCTTAATAGTTTATTATTTGATAAACGATCTATAAACTTCTTTTGAGTCAACTATAAAAAAAGGAGAAAAAAATTTTATATGTTGCTACATCTGAAAGTTTATCTAACTAGTAGATATGGAAGATTAATTAATGTCCTAAAGTTTATCCTTAGTTAACCCTTTTGAACCTTTAAAAAAATTATTATCTTTTTCTTTGTTATCTTATCATCTTGACCCAACTCCAATCTAAAATATTACTCAATGTCGTACAAATTCTATTACGACATAACCCATTCATATTTAAGATAAATGTAAATAATTAGTTTGTTCAATAAAATTATGCCTTAGTAAAAAAAAAAGAAAGAAAAAAATCAAAATTTATATATTCGTTTAAAAAAAAAGAGAAATTTACTCTGTAATCTTAAAAAAAAACTCATTTTTTTCTCGAACATGTATTTTGTTTTTCTTTCCTTATTTTTTCGTCTTTATTCGCCATGTTCCTAGCCTACGTTACGTCCTAATAAAAGTCCTTCTTGATTTTAGGGAACTATAGTCTGAAGTAGAAATTAGTTACATAGGCTATAAAGATGTAGTGATGCATAAAATAATAATAAAAATAAATAAATAAATATATTGGTCTGACTCACATTTTTATTTGAGATCGTATTATTTCTAAGCTGTGGGCACATTTATTTCATCTTGGTGAGAGTGTGTAATATTACTTTAATATTTTCTCTCAATTTACCAATCATGGGAGTGACTATTGTTATTGGGTTTAATTTCTTATTGAGAGTGTCACTGCCAATGAGATTTTAGGGTATTGACATGTCATTCTTGAAAGTAGTTTGGTTACAATAGCTGTGACAAAGTTCACTGATTGATTCATGTGGATGGTTGATTTGAAAATAATATTTCTTAAAGATTGGAGATAATGCTTATACTTTTATTTGATTTACATCATACAGTTTAATTAAATAAACATGATAGTTCAAAAAAAAAGTTTTCGGTTTGAATATGATTTCGCTTAATTTGCTAGGAACTAGTAATAAGCTGGTTGGGGAGTGTGTTGAGTATTAGAAAATGTATATTTATAAAGGAGAAAATTATCATTTTTTCATTTCAAGTTCTACTAACTTCTTTATTTTTTTGTATTCAAGTTTCTTGTGAATTTAATTATGTGTGTTTCGTTATAATTAAGTATTTTACGTATTTTAGGAGCATCATGGTTATTTCACAATAAACGAGACATCAGATGACAAAACGGACAGTAAATCTGAACTCATAATGGTTAAAAACCTTAGGAGGAGCATAAAAGTAAAAATATCACTGTTCACATATACGGTACTGTTCACATGTTCGGTACTGTTTATGATACTATTCATGACACTGTTCATATATACTATACGATGATGTGGCATTGACCGATGATGTGGTGTTGACCAATGATGTGACTCCGACCAATGATGTGGCAGCATTTGATTGGAGGAATGATATAGCATTGACTGATGACGTGGCATTGACTGATGACGTGGCTTGACTGATAAGGTGTCACAATCTTATTGGATAAAAATGTTTATGCACTGTTGACTAATGACGTGGCAATATATTAGTGGATCAGAAAAAAAGTGCATATGGTACATGCATATACAGGAGATAATAGCCCTGATGATGTGTTCAAACCAATCAGAACTTGCCACGTGGCGCAATCCTTTGCATCCAAATTGTTTTAATATGATGGCCATGATTTACTCGTTGTATCTATAAAAGGAGGGCTCTCCCACCTAATTTGACACCCCCGAGTTTATTTTTTAGCTCCATTTTCTGAAATTCCTTCTTTATCTTATATTGTCTTTGTATTTTAGTAAAATGTTCTTTTTATCCCTAGTTCAAATATGAGTAGCTAATTTTCTTTCAAACTTGGGTTAAAGGTGAAGTCTCAACATGTTCCATGGGCTTAATTGGTAAATTTATTTTATTTTTTTCTTTAATTTCTGTAGATGTTTTGACTTTTCGTTGAGAGATAGTAATAACACAATTATTACTGTTTGACACGATAAGCCCTTAACACCATATTAATCAGAGTGTGGTTCATGAGGAGTGGATTTCTCCCTCATGATTTAATTGGTATTAATCAGCAATATTGAGCCCTGGAGCATATTGATGTAGATTTAGATACCCAAGTACTTTATTATAACAGTTACATTTCTAATTATTCTTGCCATTTTAATAGTAAATTTAGGATAAATTTACCATAATTTAACTACTCACATAGAAAATCAATTCAACACATAATTAAAATCCACCTCCTTGTGGGATCGACACTCGTCACCATTAATCTATTCTATAATAGATTCTTGCACTTGCTAGTTCAATAAAATTTGCACAATAATTACAATTGCACATGATCTAAAAACTTTTAGTGTCCACTAGGAGAGCAGATTAGACAACCAGATTTGCAATGAAGTCATTGAGTTTATGGAGCTCTCAAATTCTATTTTAGAGATATCGATCAAGAAAGAAATAAAAACTTGAATTATATTTTTATTATATTTTCTGATTTTCTAAACTATCATTAATTTATTTATTATATTCATATGTCAAAAGGTTTCTTTTTTCAATAAACACTTGTATGAAGAGATGGATAATGGCAGTGATGTTATTCCAATTCAATTTGCATGTATAGCTAAGTTACATTCAACTTAATCAAGCTACCTAAATAGGTATTCCTATATTTCAAAACTTTTGAACAAGATATAAATAGGACAGATAATTGTGTTCTTATCTAACCCAGGGTATAATTTATCTATGTTTTGCCAATTTTTTTACATGAATGATTTAAATTTATCTTCTAATCTATTTGTTTTTTTTTCAATTGTTTGTTTAGTGGCCACTGGGATAGTAGCAATTGATATAGTGAGGCAAAAAATATATTATCTTGATCCATTAGGTGATAATATATTTTAAATTTATCTTGTAATCTAATGATGAGTTGAAGCAAATGGGGAATGAGTAAGTTAATTGGTTTACTTAATTCTTTTTTATTATTTATGTTGTGGATTGATTTACTACATCCATTATTTATTACTTATTATGGGATAATAATGCCCCAAGCAAAGACTAATAAAAAGGGGAGCGTGCAATAAGTCTTTGTAAAAGTATTTATGAAACAAAGCTATAACTTCCATTGTTATTTTTATTAGTATATCTGAAACTAATTTTTTGCTTTTCTAGTGTTCGAAACAACACGGAACCTTTGAATGTGGTTATTATGTGATGTAGTGCATCCATGATATTATTTGAGATTTTTGCAATCTTCAAAATAATATAAGTTCCTTCAAACATTTTTAATATTTTGTCAAAAAATGCACTGTGGAATGAATTTTATTAAGTACAATATTTAATCGATCAATTGCCACTATTTGTGAAATACTACTCATCAATTGTGTGAATTGTGAAGATATTTAATAGGTGAACAATTTGCTGTTTTATGCTTAAAACTAGCAATATAATCATATCTTCTACTAGGGATAAAACTAGCGTGCTGTGTATGTTACACTATATATATCTATATTTTATCCTATTGTATTTTTAAATAGAGTAGGAAGATTCATTAGTTGAGCACAATCAATCAATATTTTGCTAGATACATTCAACATATTTGGAAAAATTATGTCATTTTTTAGTGTGTTCTATTATGTACTCAAGACACTTTAGTGCAAGCCAAAATGACTGGAGTTGTTGCATGTACAAATAGAAGATATATGAATCCCAGTGTTGATTGTTAAAGTAATATTGAGTAAAGCAAAATAATATATTTTAACTTATCAGCTTTTTAGACAACTTTGGTGACCATTGTTTAGTCTATATTATGATACAGTTTATTTGCATGTTCTTCATGTTTTATGTTAATAATAACAAATTTAAAAGTATATATATTTATTTTATTATTTTGTTCTAAGATAAATTTTAAAATATATGAATACATTTTGTTGTTTCATTTTTAAGTTCAAGGAATGTAATGAGTACACTATAGATGATCTTTTCCAACTTCGCGAATAGTAGGCCATGTATGTTGCAAAGTTAATTGTAATATACAATAATTAGGTAAATCATATTTTTGCTTGTAAATATTAGATACTTGATTTCTATAGCATGGTAGCTAATTGATTCTATATACTGCACTTATAGGTAAAAAAGATCAAGGGAAAGGCGAAAGTCAAAGAGTAGATGTACTGAGAATAATTGCTTGTTTTTCGCAAACTATTATTATATTGTTTCCAAACTATACTTGAAATGTTTTCAAAAACTATTTTAATATTTGTATTAGTGTTTTATTTGATACCTATTTAAATATTAGTGGGAATGTTTATATACTTATATTTAATTATTTAGTTTAGTATTTTAATTTAATCTTAATAATTTCTTCAAATACCATCATTTGATTTGATTGGCAAAACTAACAATAAAAATATTAGAGTAACAACAAAAACATCAAAATATAAATTTAATTAGAAGCCATCAGCACTAAAAAAGTTATATTAAGAAGTAAGAGCTTTATTGTGTCATAAAATTAGTGATGCAAAAGTAATACAAATTACTAACATTAAAGTATTGGTATCCGTCAATTATATGTTATCTATCCCAGTGTAAAATAAACTATTGATGGGTAATAATTGCTAATAAATACTATTACTATAGTGTCATAATATTCGTGATACTATAGTGAAAGTAACATTTTAGAAATGATCATCATCAGTAACTACTAATACTATAGTGTCATAAAACTTATAATACTATAATAATAGTAATCATTGACACAAAAAACAAGTGTCATATTTTTCTGACTGCTAGATTCCTAATTCAATTAACAAGTGTCAGTGAAAATAATTATTGACACAATTTTAATGTCAGTAAAGACCATTTTTCTAATAGTGTGGTTATTTCGATCTTGCTTCAATAATTACTACTAATAGAATGTCATATAATGATACTTATGCTTTACTCTTAACACATGAGGCAAGATTAGAGCAAAATCAGAGTATTAAGACTATGTTCAATGGAAAATGGAATAATAAATGCTAACTATTCTCAAGTCAGATGTTATAGTAGATATCAGAGATAATTTAATGTTGGAAATAGAAATCAAAATAGAGGCAGAGAAATGTTCTTCAGCATATACTCTAAAGGTTTTTCAACTGGTGCTTATACTGGTAATACTAGTGGTAGAAGTAACAAATGTATATACAAACTCATAGGCTAATGCTTCATAATAGGCATAATTTCAATATGATTCATGGATCATCTTTAATGTCTAAAGGAGATGGACCTAATGATAATGTGCTTATCTATTAAATTTTTCATAAGGCTGGGCATACTGCTGATGCTTATTGGCACAAATACATTAACAAGTATATCCCACAACCGAGATAATTTAAAAGAGATAAAGGACAAAAATTTGCTTATATGGCTAACTTTGAGCCACAAATTAGATCTGCTTTCCAAGTTGAAACTGTATATTTTGATAGAGTATCCTAGCTATCAAAATTTTGACATGCATTCTTTAGTATCTCATTATACACCTGTGACTTTCTCTACTCTTAGAGTAGTCTACATTGCAAACTTTGAAAGGCCAACTAATGAAGGGTTGTATCTTAATAGTGGAGCCATACACCACATCACCAATAATATAACTAATATACATGTTAGAGATCAATTCACTGGATCAGATTAGCTCGTTGTTAGAAATGGACAAGGTTTGCCTATAGCACACATTGGTGATGTATTCTTTCTTTTTAAAAGTTTTAATTCCAAACACAAACACCCATCTACAACGCTTAAAGATATCTTACTAGCTCTTTCCATTATTGATGCGTAAATTAGCAAGTGTACTAGTCGATGAAGTAATATAATAAAAAGTAAAGTATCATCCTATAGAAATTGTATATCCTATTAGCTATCGAAATTATTCTAATCCTAATTTATTTGAACTATCAAATAGGCAAATTGAGATTAAAAATTAAATAAAATCAAATAGTTAAAAATAAGTAAAGATGCAGGTAGTAATAAAACTCACTGAGAGATTAGACACCAGGACATCCGATGTCACTATAACAAAACTAATCTAATCTTCTATCTATGCTGTTAATGTTTATTATCTATGATGACAATAAATTTTCTTAATCTATATAATATCCTCTCTTAAGTAATATCAAAAATACTTTCACATATTAACTCATTATATCTCTATGTGAATTTAAATATGCAAAGATTCATTAAGCTCCATTAAAATTCTTAGATAAAACTACATGAATCACATTGGCGCATCTTTCTCTTTTGTTTAGTTAATGGCATCCATTATACTGAACAAAATACATAAATTTTCTCTTGATCTCATTATGTATCCTCAAATCATCTAAATATTAGCTACATATTTAAAAGCATTAGGCACAATAATGAACACTCAACCATGAAATAATAAACTAAAAATAACACAAACTTTTTAGAATTAAATCTTAATACTTAAGCTACATCGTAGCTCTAACAAAATAAATTAGTTCAGTGAAATATAAAAAGAATCCATGAATTTAATTGGGAATATTCAAGCAAAAATAATTGGGAAGAGAAAAAGAAAAAATCAAGAATTAACTTTGGCCTCCCTCTAAATTTCTTATGGCTTTTCTCTTCTATTCTTCTCTCAGTTTGTCTTTTAATTTTAGTGGCTACTGCTCTTCTCCTCTTGATTCTCCCTTCTTCTCTAATCTTTACACCCACATTTTTCCTCTATAATGCTTAATCGGTGGCCTTTACATCATTATATGGAAAGAATTAATAACAAAAGCCAAGCCATAACTTTAATGCATACACATCACTTTTACAATTAATTAGCCAAGGAATACTGTTAAAGCCAAGGCCCATGCCATAATGTGCTTGCGATTTAAAAACCATGCAAAATATTTACTTTCTTTAATATATGCTGAGCTTGCCATTTAAATTTTCAAAATGCTCTCCAAGTGTGTGCTATATTTGTCAACCAAATATTCAAAGCTTCTCTCATGTGATTGCATGCCTAATGATTAAATCTTCCTTTATTTTTTCTAATTATCTGTTTATTTCTTTCCCTTTTTTATTCTTTTAAGCCGATTTCTTTCTGAATGTTTCGACTTAATTCCTCTTTAATCCATATTGCACCTAAAATAACAAAATATAAAAATTAAGGTAAAAACTAACATAATAAAATATAATTTAATATAAAATTAATTTAGGAAGTAAAATACTAACTAAGCAACCCAAAAAGGGAGTGAATTGGTTTTGTTTTTAAAAAGAAATTAAGCAAACAAAAACTTAAAGCAATATAAACCAAGCAATCAAATTCGAAATAAATAAATAAATGTGTAATGAAAAATAAAGAGATAGGGTAAGAGAGATCAAACACAATGATTTTTATATGGTTCGACTATCCCTGCCTATGTCCACGCCTCCAAGCACATCAGGCTTGAGGATTCCACTAAGCAAGCCTCTAAGGCTTCAAAAGCTTACAATTAACTTTCAAGGTATCAATAAAGCTTCACAAGAAGAGATTATCCCTAATCTCTTGACCTAAGTGTATCCCAACACTTACAATCACCCAAAACAAAAGATTACAAATTGTTTTTCTCTCACACAATCTTTAAGATTATAAATCAATGCCCAATGTATGAATAGATGAAGTAAGAATGTGTTTGAAGCTCAATGTAGATTGTATAATCGTGTATATACTCAATGGTCATGTTGTTATCCCCTTTTAATTTGATTTGGATGAGCTTATTTATAGTTGGAGCTGAAAACTAGCCGTTATTCACCTTTTGCCAGAAAATGAATCACCCTTAATCGTTAATGGTTAACCATTTGTATTGGTCAAAGTTATCATTGGGCTAAATTTTAAATTAATGGTTGACAACAGTAATTACCCTTTCACCATTAAAAACCAGAGATCTTTACGATAAAAATCCTTTATCTATTCTTGCTAAACGGTTAATGATTAATAAAGAATGTTAGTCTGAAAGTTATCAGTTAGTCATTTATACATTATCGGTTCATTGTTAAATTTCAGAGACCTGCACTACAAATATCAACTGGCCGTTCTTCATAAACAGTTAAGGATTAATAAGATTTGACAGTCTGGACATTATCGGTTAGTCATTTATACATTATTGGTTCATTGTTAAATTTCAGAGACCTGCACTGTAAATATCAACTGGCCGTTCTTCATAAACGGTTAAGGATTAACAAGATTTGACAGTCTGAACATTATCGGTTAGCCGTTATATGTTAACAATTTACCGTTAAATTCTAGCAACTTATAAAATAAAATGCTTAATCGATTTGCTTTAAACGATAAAAGATTAACAAGATTTGACATTCTGGATATTATCGGTTAGCCGTTATATATTAACGGTTCACCATTAAATTCCAGTAACTTATAAAATAAAATGCTTAACCGATTTCCTTTAAACGGTAAAGGATTAGCACATGATACATGTTTGAATATTATCGGTTAATCGTTAACATTAACAATTCACCATTTACCTTCAGCGAGTTTAGAAGCTTATCGATTAAGGCTTAAGAAATAACCTTTTTCTGAGTATAAAGGTTAAGCTTTACCCTAAACGGTTAGCCGTTAAAAATAATGGTTAGCCGTTTACATCCAGTGGCTGATTTTTAATAAGTTATAAAACAATCGGTTAAAGCTTTAGAAAATAACCCTTCTCTGCATTTTATCGGTTAACTGTTAAAATAAACAGCTCATTGATTATACCCAGAAAATCATATTTTTTTATAAATATTTCAGTTTATCTAAAGCTTGTAAACACACACAGAAAGTTTTCTTGAAATTGTGAAACTCCAACAAATTTATCAAAAGAGATTAAGGTTTGTTATCATCAAAATCAATAAAAAAAACATTTACATGTTAACATGAAGCGATAAAATAATATATAAATTATAAGTTCATCAATTACCAAAAACTTATTAAGCATTTCTAAGCTTACTACTGATAACAATTTGTTTGTTGAATTCTTTAGTAATGTCTGTAGGGACAAATACTTCTATGAGGCTTTAAAGAGAAAGGATTATCTAGGTTGTTACTAAAATCATCATCATCTTCTCAGTCATTACACTCATCGGTTCTTCCTTATATTTCCTCTAATAAACCTTTGTCTATGTTGTCATGTTGTCTTTTCAATTCTGTTATTCCTACTATTGTTGTTATTATGCCTCTTAAACCTTGTAATCAACTATTGATTCTTCTTGTAAAATATCAGTTAATAAAGCTATTTTGTTTCATAGAAGTTTTGGCCATCTTAATCATCAAGGGTTGACACATATACTTAAAATTGCAAAACTTGCTCAGTTTCCTACATATCAAGTATAGCAAATGCATTAATATAATTGTGAAGCTTGTCAAATGGAAAAATACATAAACTTCATTTTCCATTTACTAAAACCAAAACCTCAAAAGTTCTTGAACTCATACACCCAGACTTATGGGGACCTTCTTCTATTATTTCTAGAGATGGTTATTAGCATTATGAATGTTTTATGGATGACTTTAGTAGGTATACATGGATCTATCCTTTAAAGTTAAAGTCTAAAGCATTGGAGATCTTTAAATTTTTTAGTTATAGGTTGAAAATAATTTAGCACAACCATTAAGATGGTTGTATGAGAAAGTATAGACTATTCACTGAGTTCTTAAACTACTCAGGTATTATTTTTAAGCATTCTTACCTTTATACACACTATCAAAATGGATTGGATTGGAGCAAACATAGACATATTATTGAATTGGGTCTCACTCTTTTAGCTCAAGCTCAACTTCCATTTGAAATTTGGTGGTTTACATTCCATAATGTCATATATCACATTAGCAAGCTCCTATCTCTTGTTTTAAAACTTTCAACCCCATATAAGAAAATATTGAAATATAAACTTGACTATAATTTTATCAAATATTTTAGTTGTGCTTGTTATCCTTATTTAAGAAATCATAACAAACATAAGTTTGCCTATCATTCTAGTAAGTGTATATTCATTGGGTATAGTCCTTCACGTAAGGGTTATAAATGCTTACATTCATCAAGTCAAATCTATGTGGAATGCTGTGTTATCTTTTATGAGTCAACCTTTCCTTTCCTTATGCTACTAAGTCTATTTTTCATAATCACAAAAAATATAATTCTTATCTTTCAAATTTATTTACTCTACAACAAGTCCATCATTTTTCTACTTTGTCTGTCATACCAATATCTTTAAATAACAGCACTAATAATCTAAACTCTGTAAGACCTAAAAATAGCAGTTCAAGTCACTTATATCATCTTGAACAACTAGAAACTACTCAAGCCTCACAACAAGTTGTTACAAGCAATCTGTCAATCCAACATACATATACACTAGCTACCAAACCAACACATCATCCTTTAGATATACAAACTCGTACGTTACCAACACAACATCCTGACAACACCTATCTATTCATGCATATTCACAACCGAACACTTATCAAATGATAACAAGAAGTAAAGCAGAAATATTCAAGCCTAAAATATATACTATTGTTCTTACTTACAGAGAACCATATACTATGCAATAGGCATTAACTGATTCCAAGTGGCTACAACATATGAAGGAAGAATATGATGACTTAATTAGAAATAATACATGGACATTGGTTCCAAGACAAGTAGATCAACATGTTGTTAGTAATAAATGGGTGTACACAATAAAGTATAACATAAATTGGAATATAGCTAAGTATAAGGCCAGACTTATTGCAAAAGGTTTTCAGTAAGTGGCAAAGGTTAACTATTTTGAAACATTTAGTCTAGTTGTAAAGTTACCTATAGTCAGAGTAGTGTTTAGCTTGACAGTGATGAATTAGTGGAAAATAAGGCAAGTGGATGTCACATATGCCCTTTTTAATAGAAATTAATAGAGGAAGTATTCATGTGTCATCCCAAAGGTCTTGCTAATGATTAGAAATCTAATTTGCATGCAAGCTGAACAGATCTTTGAATGGACCTAAACAAGCCATTAGAGTTTGGTATAATAAGTACAAAAGTTGTTTGCTACATTTGGGTTTTGATTCATATTAAAAATTATTTAATTATTAAGTGATAAAAATATTATTTTATACTTTTATTATAATTTATATTTGTGTTTATACAATATCTTAGGAATTATTAACTGTGTCTTAACTATATTTAATTTTGTATTTTTTTGTGTGTTTATTAGGCAAAATATTAATTTTAAGTAGTTTAAGACTTTAAATAGATAAACAAATATCAGATTTAGATTCTGTAACTCCGACAACCCTAAGATGAGTCAAGATCAACTTAAAATAGATTTTGTATAAAAAAATTAACTTTTTAGTTTACCGAGCACCGATTAGATGATTAAATGAGCTTACAATATATATGAGTGCATTTGATAAGCTAGCAACTTTGACTAAATCTCAATCGTTCATAATTCAATGGCCACGATCGCGCTACATGGTGATGGTCGGTTAAGTAAGTTGTAGGATCTGAATCTTTGTATTCAAGCCAACCCAATCCACTCATTAACCCGTTAAATATTAACCATTCTTTGACCAAATTAGATGCTTCACAAGATGCCACATGTAGTGATGACTTTTGAAGTTTTGACCAACTATTAAATCTTTATCTAATGGTTAAGGAATATATTCATAAAGTTTATGATGGACTGCACAACACCGAATTATGAATTTTTTCCTATAAATAGAGCCTCATTTTTATGTTTTTGTACATCTCTCTTCTTTCCAATTTTTCTCAATCTCCTTGTAATCTTGTTTTTCAGGTGTTTTAATATTTTGCATAATTAGTTTTATAAATTAATTTCATTTTATTTTAAACTTTAGTTGTTTTTATTTATTTTAATCATGAGTAATTTAATTTTAACAATTATTTTTATTTCAATTATGCTTAACTAAATAATAATAGCTAGAGCAAGGTGAAACTCTTATGAATAAAAATAATTTAATCAAATTCTATTTTTAATTATGTAAACTAATTATTTTTTATTTAGTTTCATACATATTTTACATTTTAAAATTTTAATTTATTGTAGACAAATAAAGAAATTTAGCACAATAAATTCTTAATATCCTAATATAAGGTATGATAAAATGATATTTTGATTTGTATTTTTAGCACAATAAATACTTAATCCATAATAAAATTAATGGAAAGATAATGATAATTTTTATAATTAATCTTCTGGTTAATATATCTAAATAAAAATATAAAAAAGAATTTATTAAACTTTAGTTATTACTAAGCGTGGATTCATAAACCTAACCGATTAATTTTATAGCTTCACTTAAATTAAGTTCAATATATTTAAGTTTTATTTTCATTTATAGATAAAATAAAATAAATAATTTAAATCTTTTCTCTGTAGATCGACTTCGAACTCATAGAACTATAAGATAACTAGAATTTAGAAATCACTTTTAAGTTGTGTCAAGTTTTTTGCGTTATTACTGGGGAGAAGTATTGATTTTGTTTTTGTGTTTTTCATTTACCATTTTGTGTGAATTTTCATTTACGCATTTTTCTTTTCTTAAATTCGATTATGTCCCTTAAATCTTTTAGAATTTATTTTCACCCTAAAGACCTTTACTTCAGGCCATTCTTCTCATTTATAGTTTGGCCATAAATTATATAAAGTTCTCAAAAAGATTCCTAGATGAAATTTCTCATAATAATTAGACTTGGATATCTTGGATTTACTTGAACTTATTTGGACTCAATTTGGACAAAGCAAACTAAATATTGACTCTTAATTTTTTTTAATTTTAGTTACTTAATTTTTGTATTTAAAATGCACCCAAGGGGGGTGATTGAGTTTTTAAAACCTAATCTAAATAAATCACATAATAATTGAATCTATTATCTTAATGAAATAAAAAATAATAAATTTAATAAAGTGCAATAATAGAAGAGTAAGAGAAGAGAAAGCGAACACAATAAATTTTACGTGGTTCGGCAATTCCTACTTACGTTTATGCCTTTAAGTCAATTAAGCTCGAAAATTTATCTATTCAAGCTCTCCAAGGCTTCAAGTTCTTTACAATTAACTTTTAAGATGTCAATAAACCTTTTACAAATTAGAGATTATTTCTCAATCTCTTCACTCAAATATTTCTCATACTTATATGCTTATAAATTTGATGAGAAAATAAAGATTACAACAAAATTCTCTTTTACAGTGGATATACAAATAATAGCCCAATGAAGATTTAATCTATGATGATTTGTAAATTGAAAGGTCTAAATATATTGTTTACACTTGTTTATGCTTACAAAAATAATTGAAAAATGAATTAGATTTAAGTTTATATAGTTTTGACACAAAAACTAGCCGTTATAAATAAATTTCAACAAGCAGGCAACTAGCCGCTTAATTTGGTCAACTATCTACTTCAGAACAGTGAAGTTACTGTTAAAATTTAAGATTGCTACACTAACACTATTTTTTAAATTATACTTTTACCTAAAACTTTTCATAATTGTACTAAAAATCAAAATGTCATAATAGTTTACAAAAACGTTCAATTTCTAAATTTCTTAATAATGCTTGTCATTCTTAAAATTTTATAAAATTATGATATGATCCAAAACATAATAATATTTTTCAAAGAAGTTCTTTTCAAAATTTGAAATAATACTTATTAATTTCAAAGTTCTTATAACTTTTTTATTTTAGTCCAAAATTTGAAAATCTAAAATTTTCCTTAAGTCGCTAACCGCTAACTCTCTGTTCAGTTTTAATATTTACACTTTGGCCTAAAAAATTTATAAATTATAGGAAAGCCTAAAATTTTTTAACTCTTTACAAATAGGTCCAAATCCAGAATTTTAAAATAATGCTTATCAAAATCAAATATTACAAAATTTTTCCATTTTAGTTCACCTCTTAAAAAATTTCTAATTTTTTAAATACTTAGTTTATAATTGTAAAACCTTTGACTTATGAAAAATAATAATTTATTAAACATAATCTTGAGTTTCTCAAATATTAAACTATACATATATTAAATCATATCGACTTTACAAGAATTCATTGCAATAATGATTCCGTTGAGCTAAACTTTATTCTTGATCGAGCTATGTCTGTTGAGTATTTCGAGCCTTATTTCACTTTATTCATTTACATAAATATTATCCTTTAAGAACTAGTGAAAATGTGAAATACAATATTTATCAAATTAATTAAGATATATGTTTGTTATCATCAAAATTACATTAAGTGTAGTCATTTACGCTAACAATTTTTCACTTCTAAATGATGATAAACACCTCATGTATATTAATATTTATACTCCCTTAATTTATAGCATATAAGAATCAATGTATTGAAACAAATTTAAAACACAATCTCCTTTCATATATGGTCTATAACAATTTGTAAGCTCTCTTTTATTGTTTCAAAACCATGCACAAATACTTCAAGATAAAAATACATATTACCTGTCTCTAAGAATTCAAAATACATGATCTCTACTCTTTCATTATCAAAATTACTAAAAATTCATGCTAAGACCAATAATACATCAATGGTTAATTATGAACCATATAAAACTCAAACATGCAATTGACCAAAGAGTTACAATATCCGTAGAATCTAGAAAACATCAACCAAACATAAAATATCCACATACCAAATAACAAGCATCCATAGTTAACAAATTAAAGTACAATGCATATGAAGATGTACTGCAAAATGACAAATGACTAGAATTAAAATAGAGCATTGTAGTAATGGTGGATGTGAAGCAGAGGATGGTAGTGGAATATAAAAATGCCTAAACATATAAATTCGAATTTTTAAAATTTTAAGTGAAATGGATAAGTTTAATCCAACTAAATTGATCTTAGAGATGATTTAATATAATGCTTGGTGTTAATTTGATAAACAAAAGGCTAATAATTGCTTAATTTTAAGATACATAAATGAGATTTTGAGAAATAAATGATGAAATGATGACTGGAAAGTGTTTAATAAAGATTAAATGCATGGATAATGATTTGAATGATTGATTTTGTCATAAAAATGAGTGAGAAATGAAGAAAATTTAAGAGGAAATGAAGGAAAGCTGGCCACATTTTTCAAAGAGAGAAAAACAAGTGAAGAATAATTAGAGAAAAATAAGAAATGCAAGAGCCCATGACCAAATGATTAGTCGGTTAGAACAAGTGGCTAGCCGCTTGCTCTTGGGTTCCCCAAGCAACTTGTCACTTGATTTTAGTGGCTAGTCAGCTTCTTTCTGGTTTTATGCACTATTTTGCTATTCGGCTAAAATTTGAGCAATCTTAAGACCATTTCATGATTCTGTAACATTTCAAAAGTCATTATAGTACATGAATCATCATAATAAACATCAAAATGATTACAAATTCAAATATATAATTCATCTATCATGTATATTCTTTTTGCAATCATGAAATATGTAAGCATTGTAAGATTAATAATTCAAGTATATATCACTACATGAGTTCCACTACAATATCAAAGGCCAAGATCAATGGTTTTTCTCAAATAATGAAAAGTTCTTTTAGTAGCAAGCAAATGAGACTCCTTGGGACATGAATGAAATCTTGCACACAAAAATACACTAAACATGATATCATTTTACTTGCAATTAAGTAAAGTAAAGAGCCGATTATACCTCAGTACATTTTGATATCAACCTTTTTATCTTTTTCATCTTTGTCAAGTTTGATTGTTGTGCTCATTAAAGTATTCTTGGTCTTTAAGTTATCAATGTCAAATTCTTCAATAAATCTTTGACATATTTAGCTTGATTGATGAAGATTCCTTCATTATTTTAATTGATTTAAAGTCTAAGGAAGTACTTCAATTCTCCCATCATGCTCATCTCAAATTCCTTACTCGTACAAGATGAAAACTCTACTGCTTAGGGAGTGTTTGAGCATTACCTTTTTATTACTCCATAATTAATTCTTCTTTTTCTCTATGCCTTTAATTTTCATGTAGTCCATCCTCTTATTTATCTTGTGAGGATTTCTCGTTGTAACTCTACATATGCTTCATGATCAAAAATAATTTTCTACATAGAAAAAGGGTAAGACTTATCAATTGCAATATGTATAGATTCTTTTACAACTAAAGCTCTTTTATTATATACTTTATAAGTTTTTCTTGTGTTTGAATAACCAAGAAAGATACCAACATCAGATTTTAGATCTTATTTATCCAGATTTTCTTTTGTATTTAAAATAAAACATTTGTATCCAAAAACTTTAAAATAATTGATGTTAAGTTTTCTATCTTTTCAAAGTTTATAGGGAGATAAAGTGTAATCAACACAAAAATTAAAACACAATAAGTAGTGTAGATGGCTTCAGCCTAAAAATATTTTAATAAAGTATTTTCATTCTACATAACCCTAACAATTTCTTGAATAGACCTATTCTTTCTCTTAATAAATCTATTTGTTATGGACTCCTAAGTGAAGAAAATTGATGTTTAATACCAAAATCATTACATAAATTTTCAAATGCATAATTTTCAATCTCTCTACCATGATTATTTCTAATACAAATAATAGAATAGCCCTTTTTATTTTGAACATTTTTATAGAAAACTTTAAATGTATCAAAGACATCATCCTTATTAACTAAGAATAATATCCATTAAATTAGAATAATCATCTACAATCATAAATGCATAATATTTGTCATTTAGACTAGAATATTTAGAAGGCTTAAATAAATTCATATGAAGTAATTGAAATAGTTTTGAAGTAAAAATATGATTATTTTTTCAAGAGATTTTGATTTGTCTACCAAATTGACAAGCTTCAAAAATTCTATATTTATGAAAACTAAGTTTTGGAAGACCTTTAACTAAATCATTTTTTAAAATCTTTGAAATTAAATCTATGCTTGTCTATCCTAGTCTTCTATGCCATAGCCAACTATCATCATGTAATGCTGAAAATTATTAATCATGAATAGATGCATAATATATATTAATAGTATATACATTTATACACCTATTACCAACAAATAAAATCTTATCATCACATGCATTTTCAATTATATATTTTGATTTATCCAAGATAACGCTATAGCCTTTATCAAGTAATTGACTACTACTAAGTAAGTTGTGATATAGACCTTCTATGCAACCAACCGTATGAACCCTTGAATCAATGGATTAGAAACACTCTAGATCGCTAGGAAAAAATTATAGATAATCAGATTACAACCTAAAGAAAACTAATTCCTTAAAACCCTCATCTTGAGATGTTACAAAAGTTGATCACTCTTTTGATAAGTTAAATTTATGTATTCAATCAAGAACACAAGAAGGCAAAACAAAGCTTTTATGAATAATGAAAATTTTTTATTCCATAAAGTATGCAAAAAATGACTTAGGAACTTAACATCTCTATCACTAACAATTATCTTAGGTAATCCATGCAATCGAACTATCTTTTTAAATAACAAGTCAGTAATATGTGTTGTGTCATTTTTTTAAAACACACAATAAAATGCGCCATTTTACTAAACCTATCAACAGCAACAAATATGCTATCCTTATCACATTGAGACCTCGGTAATCTTAAAACAAAATCTATAGATATGTCAATCCAAGATTGATTAGGAACAAGTGAAGCAGGATACAAGCCATGTGGTTTAACTTTAGATTTTGCTTGCCTATATGTAATACTCTTATCATAAATAGATTACACATCATGATTCATATTAGGCTAATAAAAATGCTTAAGTAATATATTTAAAGTCTTTAGGACACCAAAGTGACCCCATCAAACCTCCCTTATGACTTTACCTAACAAGCAACTCATGAATAGAACAAATAGGCACACATAATTTATCTCTTTTGAATAGAAATCATTCATGCCTGTAAAAATCACCGAACGCATACTTATCACATGCATTTCATACTTGGTTGAAATCATGAGTTAGCATACAAATCCTTAAGCAATTCAAAACCAAGTAACTTAGTTTGCAAAGAAAGAAGTAATGCATACCTCTTAGACAATGCATCAACCACAACATTTTCGTTTTCATGTTTGTACTTGATTACATAAAGAAACGTTTCGATAAACTCCAACCACTTAACATGTCTTTTATTCAGCTTACCTTGGGTCTTCAAGAACTTCAAGCTCTCATAATCAGAATAAATAATGAATTCCCTTAGCTATAGGTAATGTTGTCATGTTTGAAGAGTCTTACTAATGTATAAAGCTCCTTGTCATAAGTAGGATAATTCAAGACTGCCCCACTTAGCTTTTCACTAAAATATACAATTAGTTTAGATCTTGCATCAAAACAGCCCCTAGTCTAATCCCGGATGCATCACATTCTATCTCAAAGGCTTTATCAAAGTTAGACAAACACAACAAAGGTGCATTAGTTAGCTTATCTTTCAAAGTTTAAAAAGCATGGTCATGCAAATCAGTCCACTTAAAAACAACATTCTTTTTAACAAGTTCATTTAAAGGTGCAATAATAGAATTAAAATCTTTAACAAAACCTCAATAAAAACTTGCTAATCCTTAAAAACTTCTCACCTCGTTTGCATTCTTAGGTGTAGGCCAGTCGTTTATTGCTTTTACCTTTTCTTAATCAATAATAATACCTTGCAGTGCACTTCTTAAGATTAGCATACAATTAGTGCTCTCTCAAGACACTAAAAATAGCATGCAACTGTTTTACATGTTCATCTAAATTTTTGCTATAAACTAAGATATCATCAAAGTTACCATAAATTTTCCTATGAAAGATTGCAAAACATAATCCATTAATCTCATTAATGTACTTGGTGCATTAGTTAAACTTAAAAGCATTACCAACCACTCATACAATCCATATTTAGTTTAAAATGCAGTTTTCATTTATCTCTCTTTTTCATGCGAATCTGAAAATAGTCATTCTTTAAATCAATTTTAAAAAAATAAATAGGAGCCATGAAATTCATCAAGCATATTATCTAACCTAGGATAAAATGTCTATACTTTACAGTTATTTTGTTAATGGCTTGGCAATCTATACACATGTGCCATGTTCCATCTTTCTTTAGGACTAAAATGACAGAAACTGAACATGGGCTAAAACTCTCCCTTACAAAACCCTTTTGTAATAACTCATCCACTTGCCTTTGTATCTCTTTTGTTTCCTTAGGGTTAGCTCTATAAGCAAGTCGATTTGGTTAGTAGAATAAGGTATGAAGTCTATTTGATGCTCAATTCCTCTGAAAGAAGGTAATCGTTGGGGAATCTCCTTAGAAAATAGGTCCTTGAATTTTTGTAATAAAGACACGCAACACTAGGCAAAAAAGAGTTAAGTCATTAGTAGAAAAATAAACATCCTTGTACACAAGCACAAGTACTTACTGCCTTGCCATCATTGCAATTTTAACCTCATGTTTTTCAGTAAATACACTTATTCATTTACTTTTCTCTCTTTTTTGCTCAATTTTCTCTTTCTTTTGTTTATTTTTCTCTTTAATTTTCCTCTTAACCTCGCTTACTTCCTTTTTCTCTTCCTCTTTCTCACACTTTTGTTTTTCTCTCAACTTGCATTCTCCTGCCATCCTAATCTAGCCTTCATAGGCTTACAATAGTTTGAGAGGGATTAATACAATTTTTTAATTATTAATTATAAAAGAGTAATAATTCTTATACCCATCATGCAAAACCCTTCTATCGAATTGCCATGGCTGACCAAGTAATATATGACCAACATGCATTAGTGTCACATCACAAAAAATTCATTCTCATACTTGCCAATTGAAAAAGAAACTCAAACTTGTTTGTTTACCTTCACATCTCTACATTTATTCAGCCATTGTAGCCTATACGATTTATGATGCTTCATGGTATATAAATTCAATTTTTTCTATTAACAAAGTACTAGCAACATTAGTACAACTCCCACTATTAGTAATCAACATACATAACTTATCCTTCATGTGGCACCTTATGTGAAAGATGTGCTCATGTTGCTCTTCATCTTTATCATCTTTAGGTTGTATACCTAGGACTCTTTTTATAACAAGTAATTCACTGTACATTGATTTTTCTAATTCAACATCACAACAATCCTCCAATTGTGGCATCTCCTTATTACTTGAACTAGCACTTTCAATTTTTTCATTCACCTATACAACTATAACTGTTTTTTTTTTTTTTGGCACTACGAAGTAATATGCCTAAATCCATGACACCTAAAACAATTAATATCATGTGACTTAGAAGGTTTTTTAGTGTCAATTTTACCTTTAGGAACAGCAATTGAATTCTTTGATTTTGTTTCTTCTTTAGTTCTTAAGACAGCTTGGTCGTCTTTGTAATTTAATTTCCATGAAGATTTAAAACGAACCAGATCTGAGCCCCTTTGATTTTATTTATTTCTCCACTTTAATGGCTTTATGCAAAAGCTCCTTCATCTCTATACAATGTTGCAAGTCAACCACTTTAGCAATTTCCTTTTTTAATCCACTAATGAATCTAGATATTGTTACTTCTCGATCTTCCTTTATATTTGCCCTAATCATCGTAATCTTTATCTCATTATAATATTCTTCTACACTCATAGAACCTTGAACAAGCTTTTGCAATTTCTTGTACAAATCTCTATAGTAATGGCTAGGTATAAATCTCTTGTGCATCACTAACTTCATCTCTTCCTATGATTGAATAGGCCTCTCTTTATTCCTACGTTGTGGATCACTAATTGATCCCACTATATGCTTGTGTAATATGTGAACTCCATATCTATTAGCTTCAGTTTCTTCTCCTCAGAGTAATTATAACAGTCAAATACATACTTAAATTTTCTTTTTCACTCCAAATATAGCTCAGGATCATTCTTTCCTTAAAAGGTTAAAATCTTTATCATAATGCTACTTAAATTGTTATCTCCTTTGGATTCAACTATTTTGTCTCATTTAGAACTTGTTCTCTCTAATTCAGAATTCGCTTCTTCTTTATCAAACTCACGTCTTCTTTCAGATTTAGATCTAGAATCAAATCCCAATTCATTCAATCTTGCATTCAGTAATTTAAATTGGTCATTAATAGGCTTGATGAACAATCTCATGTCGATCTCTTATGGTTCTCTTTTTTCAGTACTTATGTTTTTCCAACATGTAAAATAAAAGAAAATTAACGTTCCACACACACTCTCTTACATATTTACATTAAAATCATATTATTATCACTCGTGTTTCACACTATTTTGGCTTTTTCTTGTTGAAGATTCTCTTGCCTTTTACCATTCAAGCCAGCCCCTTTTATATTCTTAACAGAATTAAAAAAACAACAAATCTCAAAGAGCAATTGGTCAGATAATGACAATCTCAAGAATTAGAACTTTAAAACTTAGTTGAGGCAAATGGAAGATAACTTCAAAGAACCAACAGATTTAAGAAAACTTCAGAAAGGAAGCAAAAAACATATGAAAGAAATCACTAAGATACAATTAACAGATAGATAAGAAAAAGACACCCAAATAGCCTTGTAGATCGATATTCTTTCTTATTTTTTAGAATATAATCAGTTGCTAATAATACAAAGAAAACATAAATAAGAAATTTACTTTAGTCAAGTAACTGAAGAAACCAAGAAAAAGACACAAAAATCTTATATGTCTCCAAATTCTTAAGATAGTAGCTCTAATTTGTTTTTTTAGCTATATCTACCAAACACACAAAAATAGAACTGTATTGAATCTATTAAGATCAAGAAACAAAACAAAAGAAATAGAATAAAGGCACAATATCAAAAAATAAAAATAAAGAGAAATACTGATAAACAACTTGTTTCTAGAGGCTGAGGCTCTGATACTAATTTGATATGGATCCTCTAGGTAACCAAACTTAGAACCCTTGAATCAATGGATTAAAAACACTTCAAATAACCAGGAATAAATTATAGATGATTATATTAGAACATAAAGGAAACTAAGTCCTTAAAACCCTAATCTTAAGGTGTCACAAAGGTTGATCACTCCCTTTATAAGTCAAATCATTTATTTAATTTCAAATTTTTAACCAAACACATATTTTTAATAAGAGTAGAGGAATCTTTATCGATATTATCAATACAGATAATATTTCCTTTTGAATTATCTCTAAAGGACATATCTCCACTATATTTTAACCTTGATACAACTTGAAAAGTAAGAATAATTATCTGTCTTATATCTTGAGCATCTACTGTACAAATACCATTTATTCTTCTTCTTCTTAAAACCCTATAAAAGAAATTTCAAGTCTTATATACCCAAATCTTTTTTTATCCTTGAGTGTTAGTAATGATTCATTTCGAAACCAAACACATTTAATTCTATGGCATGCATTTCTTTTTAACATAGCATCTATAACTCATTTAACCATTTTTATTGCAATAATGACAAATAATCTTATGATTATTTATAGAGGTAGCTTTAACAAAATAATTCTTATAATATTTTTTTTTCAAGTTAGGCTTACATCCAAGTCCTCGTTTATCAAACACATATTTTTTAGTGCTCACCAATTTTTTGAAGTTCTTTTGATCACTTTTGAATTTTAACACAATTTTACTAGGCCCATTGCTCTTTTTTAAAAACACTTTATTTTCTTTCATCAATTTATTACCGTGTGGTTTTTCATGCTTATATGAAATACTTTATTTATCTTTAACCGATGTAATTCCATCATGCAACATTTTATTATCTAATTCTAGTCATTTAATCTTTTTATTTAAAGGATTATTGCATTTTCGTAATACATCATTTTCATTTAAAGTTTCTAGCATTTTCTTTTTAAGGGAAGTATTTTTTTATCTATTCTTAATCAATCATTATGCAATTCTTTAAAAGCATCATACAACTCATCATGAGTAAGAAGATCATTTAGTTTATGTAGTTCATCGTCTCGTATTGCCATAAGTGCTACACTCTTACAAATCTTCTTCATCACTTAATTCTTCATCGCTATCATCATAAGTAGCCATTATGACTTGCTTCTTGAGTTTGTTAAAAAATGGACACTTCGATCTTATCTGGCCTAGATTTTTGCATTTATAGCATATGATTATTTCTTCGCTCACTAAATTTCTTAAAAGGTTTTCTAAACCTCTTGGCTAGCATAGTCATCTCCTCATATTCAACTTGCTTTCATTATCACTCTCATGTTTTAAGACTTTAAGAGCAATATTTTTCTTTTTCCCCTCATTGCCTTTTTTCATTGTCAATTCTTCCTCATATGAAATAAGAGAACCAATTAAATCACTAATAGATAAGGTATTTAAATATTTGGCTTCCTTAATAGCAGTTCTCTTAGATCTCCATTCCTTTAGTAATAACCTAGTAATTTTCTTAACTTTCTCACTATTTAAAAAAACCTTTTTTAAGGCTTCTAAAGTATTTACTATGTTTGTAAATCTAGTATACATAAAATGTAAATCTAGTATACATAGAATACACACTCTCATTTTATTCCATTTGGAACAACTTATATTTTTAAGTGTATGTACTAATTTTGACTTTTTCACTTGATTCGTGCCTTCATAGACAACTTCAAGTTTATTCCAAATTTTATGAGCACTTTCATAACTAGACACTTTATAAAACTCTTTTTTTGTCAAGTGCATAGAATAAGACATTCATTGCTTTGGAATTTAGAGAAGTTTTTCTCTTTTTTTATTCATTCCATTCTCATGAAGGTTTTGAAATATATTCCCCTACTTCATTTTTAATCAAAGGCATGAATGGGCTATCATTTACAATTTTCCAAATTTCATAATCTAGTGTTTGTAAATAAATTTTCATTCTACTTTTCCAATATAGATAGTCATTTCCATCAAAGAATGGTGGCCTAGTTATGGATTGTCCTTTCTTAAAAGTAAAGTCATCTGGGGTTGCCATAGATCTTATACTCTAAATAGTTAAGTCCCAATAAGAGAATTTTATTCTGATATCAAATGAAATACTAGTTATGCAATGCAAAAGGGGTGAATTGGGTTTTTAAAATGTGATATAAATAAATCATACAACAATTCAATCTATTGCCTTAAGAAATAAAAAATAATAAATTTAATAAAGTGCAATAATAAAATAGTAAGGGAAGAGAAAGCAAACACAATGATTTTTAAGTAGTTTAGTGATTCTCGCCTATCTCCACATTTTCAAGCCACCTAAGTTTGAGGATTTCACTATTAAAACTGTTGAATGTTAGAAAAGGTATATTTATAAAGGAGAAAATTGTCATTTTATACTCTAAGTTCTACTAACATTCTGGCTTTTATGTATTTAAGTTTCTTGTAACTGTAATTATATGTGTTTTATTATAATTAAATATTTTATATATTTTAGGAGCATCATGGTCATTTCATAATAAATGAGACATCAGATGAAAAACAGACAACAAATCTAAACTCAGGGCTGTCGAAAACCCTAAGAGGAGCATAAAAATATAAATGTCACAGTTCACATGTACGATACTATTTATAGTACTATTCATAAATACTGTACGATAATGTGGCATGGACCAATAACGTGGCACCGAACAATGACATGGCAGTATTTGATTAGAGGAATGATGTAGCATTGACTGATTACGTGGTGTTGATTGATGAGGTATCACAATATTATTGGATTAAAATGTTTATGCACTATTGACGATGACGTGGCAGTATGTTAGTAGATTAGAAAAAACATGCGTACTGTACATGCATATACATGGGATGATAGTCTTGATAATTTGTTCAAACCAATCAGAACTTACCACACTGTTGAGTGTTAGAAAATATATATTTATAAAGGAGACAATGGTCATTTTACACTTCAAATTCCACTAACTTCCTTGTTTTTATGTATTCAAGCCTCTTGTAAATTTAATTATGTGTGTTTTATTATAATTAAGTATTTTATATATTTTACGGACATTATGGTTATTTTACAATAAATGAAATATCAAATGACAAAACAGACGGTAAATATGAACTCAAAACAGTCGAAAACCTTAAGAGGAGTATAAAAGTATAAATGTCTCTATTCACAAATACGGCACTATTTACATGTACAGTACTGTTTATGATACTATTCATAACACTGTTCATATATACTGTACGATGACCTGACATTGACCAATGACATGGCACCGACCAATGATGTGGCAGCATTTGATTAGAGGAATGATGTGGCATTGACTATTATGTGACGTTGACTGATGACATAACTTAACTGATGAGGTGTCACAATCTTATTGGATTAAAATGTTTATGCACTGTTGACTAATGACATGGCAGCATGTTAGTAGATCAGAAAAATGTGCATACGGTACATGCATATACACAAGATAATGGTCTTGATGATGTGTTTAAACTAATCATAACTTGCCACGTGGCGCAATCCTATGTGTCTAAATTGTTTTAATCCGATGGCCATGATTTACTCGTTGTATCTATAAAAGGAGGGCTCCTCCCTAATTTGATACCCCTGAGTTTATTTTTTAGCTTCATTTTCTGTAATTCCTTCTCAATCTTGAATTTTTTATTTATTTTAATAAAATTCTCATTTTATCCTTAATTTAAATATGAGTAGCTAATTTTCTTTCAAACTTAAGTTGAAGGTGAAGTCTCAATATGTTCTATAGGCTTAATTAATAAATTTATTTTCTTTTTTCCTCTAATTTTTGTGAATGTTTTGACTTTTCATCGATAGATAGTAATAACACAGATATTACTGTTTGGCACGATAAGCTTTTAGTACCATATTAATTAGAACATAATTCATGAGGAGTGGATTCTCCTTTATGATTTAATTAGTACTAAAATAATATTGAGGCCTGATGCATGTTGACACAAATTCAGATACTCAAGTGCTTTATTATAATAGTTGTCAATTTTAATTATTCTCACCATTCTAATTTCAAATTTAGGATAATTTCACTATAATTTCAACCACCCACTTAGAAAATTAATTCAACAAATAATTACAATCCACCTCCTCGTGGGATCGACACTCATCGCTATTAAGCTATTCTATAATAGATTCGTGTACTTGTGAGTTCAATAAAATTTACACAATAAGTTTTTGGCACCATTGTCGAGGAGGTAAGTTATTTTAATTTTTTAAATCAATTTTTTTAGATTTTTTATTTTCTTGTATTTTTCATTATTATAAAACAATTCTGTAATTTAATTTTTTTAATTTAAATTTCTTTCAATTTCTGTAATTCAATTTTATTTTATAATTTCTTTAAATTTCTATAATTTAATTTTTAAGTTATTTTCCTTGGTAATTTTTTCATTTTATATTGTTAATTTATTTTAATTAATTCGTGGAATTAATTCATATAATTAATTTTTTAAGTATTTTTTTTGTTTTCTTTTAAAATTATTATTAAAAATATAAAAATATATAAAAATACATAAAATATATATAAAAAAAGTGAATTTGCAATTCCTGTAATTTAAATTCTCTTATTTTTCTCTTCTTTATATTTCTGTAATCTAATTTTTATGTCATTTTTTATTGTAATTTTTTCTTATTAAAAAATAATAATAATAATTCTATAATTTAATTTTTATAATTTAAATGTCTATAATTCAATTTCCTTATAGCTTTTTAAAATTTCTGTAATTTAATTTTTGCTTTACTTTTCTTTGAAATTTTTTTTATCTTGTAATTTATTTTAATTTTAGTTAATCTATTTCTAGTATTTTCTTTTTAGTACTTGAGTATTTGTTCATAATAAAGTGGTAATAGCGTGATAAGGTTAGTATCGTAATTTCTCCATCTTTTTTATTTTTACTAATTTTGTTCTCATTTTTTTGTTGTTATATTTTTTTATGCATGGTCAAATGTCGCAATTACCTGATCTTGAGTCTATATACATAGAATTGGAAAAAAACACTTCGCACACATAAACACATTGCATTTAATGAAAAAATTAAAATGGATTTGCAACAACAAGAACTACCACATGAGAGGCCCTTTAAGGATTATTTCAGTCCCTTAGCTAACTTGAGCACATCATGTATACCATACCCAAATATAATTGTTAGGAGTTTTGAATTAACTAATGTGTTAAATTGTCTCCCAACATTTTATGGCCTAGAAAATAAGGACCATATAATCATTTGAATGATTTTCATGTTGTTTGTCAAACTTTTAGATATGAGAATTTTTCAAATGATGATGTTAAACTCAAACTATTCCCATATTCTTTAAAGGATAGAGCTCGTTCATAGTTTAATATATTGTCTGCTAATAGCATTACATCATGCGAACAAAGGGTCACAAAATTTTTAAATAAATACTCTTAAGTTTATAAAACCAATTCTATTCGCAGGTAAATTTTAGAGTTCATCTAAAAAGAAGACGAGCACTTTTTTGAAGCATGAAAGTGATTCAATGGGCTACTCTTGAAATGTCCACATCATGGATATGAAAAATGGCACTAATGTCAATACTTTTTGGAGGGATTATTGCCAAATGTGCAAGAATGGCTAATGACAACAAGTGGAGGAGAACTAATGTGCAAAAGTGCATTAGAGATTTAGAATTTCTTCCAGCAACAAGTAGATAATTCCCAACAATAGAGTCGATCGTTCGGGAACAATAAAGGAATTAATAGAATGAATGAGGTTTCAGTTGGCGGGTTAAGCTCGAGAATAAAAGAAATCAAAGAAATAGTTAAAGGATTTATACAACAAATCCCATCTTAACTGTTGCTAAATCAATAGAGCCCCATGACCATGACTCGTACCCCGATCAAGCCAATGTCATAAATGTAAAGAGAAAGCCATCAAACTACAACACTTACTCCAACACATATAATCCTGGATGGAGAGACTACCCTAATTTTTTATGGTCTTAAGGATTACAACAGAATGGACCAATAACTTCAGCTCCACCAATGCAACTAATTCCTCAAGTTCAACAAGCTTCTCAGCCACTATTCAGACCTTACAATCAAAACTCAAATTATTCTCAACCTAGATCATGGGAATATGCATTCCAGAATTTTAAGAGTTCTACCTACTTTATGATCGAGCAATAAAACCGCACTATTGATGAACTATGACATGAGATCAAAGTAGGCTTCAACTCACAGACCTAGTCAATTTCAAACCTTCAGAAGATGGTGGACCAGCTTGCCTCTTCAGTTCAAACCCTAGCAATGACTATTGAGAAAGGTAAATTCCCAAGTCAACTAGTGCCAAACTCTAAAGGAATACATGAAGCAAGTACTAGTTCACCTCAGCAACATGGAGAGATCAAAGCCATCATGACCCTACGAAAAGAAAAAGAAGTCGACAATAAAGTGAAGATGTCAAGAACATACTCTCGTGGGTTGGTTTCTTCTTTCTCTTCTGATGATGAGTCCTCAGTATTTACAGGTACAATTAAGTCGACAATAAAGTGAAGATGCCAGGAACATGCTCTCGTGGGTTGGTTTCTTCTTTCTCTTTTGATGATAAGTCCTCAATATTTACAGGTACAATTTCCCTAGAGGTTCAGATAGGCCCAAAATGCTAATGTAATTAGTGCCTCTAGAGTTGTAAGATCTCCTGGTAGGAAAATAAAAGCATCAGCGTGATTCAGTATTTAAATTATTCTCTCTTGTATACCTAAGATGACTAACTCTTTTCTAGTTTGTGAGTCAGATGAATAACTTATAAGTTTTAGAGTTGTTGGGATGATGCCTAACACTTGGCTTCCTCTAACATAAGCAGCTTCTGATACTAGTTTTGATAACCCTCGGTCACCTCCTCTATAATCAAGTGTAGTTTTCTGACTGTTATGCTACAACTAAGATCTAAGGCTGCCTCAATAATTTTTTATATTTCCTATAGTTAAATCAAGAGAGTACACAAATGTTTTTAATTTGGTTATTAAGAGTAGCTGCCTAATAATTTGTGAGTGCCTTGAAAAAAATCATATTTAATAATCTTGGTGACAATGGTTAATAGTTATCAATGAAGTAGCATTTCTATGTTAAATAATGCGTGAAGCACATGGCTCGAGAGTTAAAAAGAAAATAGTAAAAAGATAAAACAAATAATGATAACATGAAATTATTAAAGACAAAAATGTAAATGATCAAACAACAATGAAATAAAACAACATTAAAATAAAAGGATAATTACAAGTAGTTGTGACTATGGCTCACATCTTCTTCTGGTTTTATGTCTAAAAATGACTTGAACGCCCTCATGGGTCAAAGATAGGCTTCCCATCCAATTTTCATACAAACTGACAAATAGGATAGTTTATAGTCAGATATCTGAGACTATATCGTACACATTCTTTATAAAATGATGGCCATAACTTAAGTATTATTTTTGTATATATCTATTGTGATGCGTATCAAGAGACAAAAAGATGTCATCCAATAACTTTTTATTCAAGCCATCTCTAATGAATTGAATCTTTTCTTCTCTGCTATCAGACGTCATTCCTAAAAAACATGAGTTTCTATCGTATCTTATTTTGGCACACTTGTAACAAACATTAGAGAGCTTTCGAGCTCTTCGTTTTCTTAATAATTTCTTTTACCACAATTAGGTGTGTATGTAATAAATTTAAGAGGCAACTCACCTAGCAATTGCACTTTGGCTTTGATTATCCATCAGATGTTAGCAAGGATGTTAGTCTTCGTAAGCAATCGCATGCTCTTGGATCGAGTTTTATAGATGGTGAAAAGGACATTCTGAGAAAGTGAAGGAAATCGCTTGTGGATTTTTGCTAAAATTACATCTTTGTCCATGCCTTCAACTCAGAATATTAGTTATTATGAAAAACTGAAGTAACCGACGTTGATTATCATAGAGTACCGTTATCTACCACTTAACTGAGGTAATAAACTACAACACACAAAGAAAACTTAATGTGAAAATGGTGCACTTATTAAATTTACCTCAAGCTTCAATTGAATTTTGTAGATACCTTTCTCAATTTCTCTAAGTTGTCCTTCTAAATCCTCAATGTGGAAAACTAACTCTAGTGGTTGTAGCTCCTAAAAAGGATGTGTTTTACAAAATCATATCTAACCTCTGAGATGAGATTGTACACGTTGAAACTATTTAAAAATGTTCAAAAGGAGTTGTTTAGTTGAGTCACTCATGGTTACAAGTGATAAGAGAAAATCAAAATAATCACAAGAAAAATAGAAAAGAAAAATTAAATCACCGAAAAATCTCAATTCAAAATTGATGGGTCAAGCAAATTTATTTTGATATCTTCACCACATGGTTGGTACTCGAGATATGGTTTTAATCGTTGACCATTAACTTTAAAAGTGACACCATTTTGTGGATCTTTAATTCAATTACTTTATATGGAAAAATAATGTGAACAATAAAGGGGCCAGACCATTGGGAGAATAACTTACGTAGGAATAGGTGTAAGTGAGAATTGAATAAAAGTACATCTAACCTAGAGTGAAAGATTTTCTCATAATTTACTTATCGTGAAAGACTTTCATTCGCTACTTGTAAATCTTGGCATTTTCATATGCATCATTGTAAATTTCTTCAAGTTTGTTAGTTGTAATCTTCATTCTTAACTAGCTTATTGCACGTCAAAATTAAATTTCTTGATGGCCTAGTATGCACGATGTTCGAGTTCCACATGTAGGTGACAAGCTTTTCCATATACTAGCTTATACAGTGACATCACAATTGGGGTCTTAAAAGTTGTTTTATATGCCCATAATGCATTATCAAGTCTCAACGACCAATCTTTTCTGTCTGGTCTCACCATCTTTTCTAATGTGTTATTCATTTCCGATTAGAGATCTTAACTTGACCACTAATTTGTGGATGATATGGAGTTGCCACTTTGTGAGTGATAAAATAATTAATCAAAAGAGCTTGGAATGATTTATTACAAAAAGGGACACTACCATCACTGATTATTGCTCAAAGAAATCCAAAGCGTGAAACAATATTGCTTTTCAAAAATTCTATCACAACCTTGTGATCATTGGTTCTACATGGAATTACTTCTATCCATTTCGATACGTAGTCAATAACAACCAATATGTATTGATGGCTAAAGAAAGAAGGAAAGGATCCCAAGAAATCGATACCCCATACGTTAAAAATCCAATTACTAGAATGTGGTTTAGTGGCATCATATTCTTTTAAGTAATGCTCCCTATTCGTTGACACGTACCACATGAAAAACAAAATGTGTAAGCATCTCAAAATAAAGTTTGCCAATAAAAACCATGTTGTAAATCTTAATAGTTGTTTTCTTAGCACTGAAATAACCTCTACAAGTTTGTTCATGGCAGAATGAAAGGATATATTGAAATTCACTTTCTGGCACACATCGTCTGATAATTTGATCTGCGAAATACTTGAACAGATAAGGATCATCCTAAAAAAAATCTTTATTCAGCAAAAAATTTAGCTTTATCCTACTTAGTCCAATACTCTGGAAGTTGACCTATAACAAGATAGTTAACTATATTACCATACCATGGTAATACTTCCACACTCATCAATTGTTCATCTAGGAATGATTTATTCAATGGTTATGGTTTTAGAATTGTGTCAAAATTAAGATGAGAAATATGGTTTGCCACAATATTTTCTATGTCTTTCTTGTCTTTAATTTCGAAATCAAGTTCTTACAAGAGTAGCACCCAACGAATTAGTCTAGCTTTTATTTCTTTCTTTATGAGAAAATATTTAAGAGCAATATGATATGTGAACACAATTATTTTACAAATAATAAGATAAGATCAAAACTTTTCTAATAAAAATACTACTACTATCATTTCGTTTTCCACGGTTGAATAGTTTAACTATGCATCATTCAATGTCATATTAGCATAATAAATGATATGGGGAATTCGATCAACTCTTGATCCTAATACTACTTTTACTGCATAATTAAATGCATCACACATACACTCAAATGGTAAGTTTTACTTTGAGGGCTGAATGATGGGTGATGATGTCAGCAACTGCTTTTGTTTTTCAAATGTCACAATACATGAATCATTAAAGATAAAAGATACATCCTTAGCAAGTAGATTGCATAAGAGTTTAAAAATTTTGCTAAAATCTTTAACGAAACATCAATAAAAAACTAGCATGCCCAAGGAAAGATCTTACTTTTCTGACTGTTTGAGGTGGAGGAAGATTGGAAATGAGCTCTACCTTGGCTTTATCAACTTCAATACATTTGCTTGAAATGATATGACCAAGAACAATACCTTATTTTACCATAAAATGGCATTTCTCCCAATTTAAGACTAAATTTTTCTCGATACATCTATGCAAAACTAATGTTAAATGATATAAATATTGATCGAATGAGTCTCCAAAGATAGAAAACTCATCCATAAAGACTTTAAGTAATCGTTCATCCATATCAAAAAAAAAAATACTTAACATGCATCATTGAAATATGGCAGATGTATTACATAATCTAAATGGCATCCTTCTGTATGCAAAAGTGCCAAAAGGACAAGTGAAAATGGTTTTCTCTTGATCTTTTGGTGCTATAGGAATTTGATTATATCCTGAGTAGTCATCTAAAAAGTAATAAAATTCGTGACCTACTACTCTATCAAGCATTCGATCAATAAATGGTAAAGGAAAGTAGTCTTTACGTGTGATTGAATTTAACTTCCTATAATCAATACATACATGCCACTATAGTCACTCTAGTAGGTATCAATTCATTATCAACATTGATAACTATTATGACTCCTAACGTCTTCGGGACAACTTGTACAGGATTGACTATAAACTATCAGAAATAGGGTAAATAATATATGCATCTAATAGTTTAAAGACTTTAATTATAACAACTTCCTTCATATTAGGGTTCAACTGATATTGCATTTCCCTAGTAGATTTAGTATTTTCATCAAGGTGAATGTAATGCATGTAGTTTACTGGATTTATACCTTTAATGTCAGGTATGGTCTATACTAATGCTCTTTTATGTTCTCTTAAAACTTCCAATAACTTAATTTTCTATTTGTCATCTAGGGATGATGAAATGATTGCTGGTAGAGTACTTTATTGTCCCAAGAATGCATATTTCAAAGTGTCAGATAATGGTTTGAGCTTGAGTTTTGGTGCTGGTTCTAATGACGGGCTGAGTTTCTTCTCTGATAGTGCTAGTTGTTCAATTCTTGACTTTCATTTATTTGTGTCTATAGATGATGCAGAATCAAGTAAGGCGTTGACATCATCAACTGATCTATCAATATTAAAATCTAAACCAAAGTGAATTAAATATATTTGTAAAAGGTCATCACTAAGATTTGAAAGAAAAGTATAATCAACTAATGCTTCAACTAAATCCACATCAATAATTCCATCATCTGCATTGTGGGATTGTTTGGCAAAGTTGAAGATATTTAGCTCCATGGTCATATTATTAAAGGACAACTACATATTTCCAGTCCTACATTGAATATGAGCATCAGCAGTTGTTAAGAAAGGTCGACATAGGATAATAATGATATGCTTCCTTGAATCCTACACTGATTGAGTGTCAATTATAATGAAATCAACAGGAAAATAAAATTTATCTACCTAGATAAACACGTCCTCCACAATACTACAAGATATTTTTATGGATCGATCTGTAAGTTATAACAGCACTGGAGTTGGATGTAATTCTCCCAGTCTAAATTTCACAAACACTAAGTAAGGCAATAGATTTACATTAACTCTTAAGTCCATCAAAACATTCTCAATTGTGTAGTTCTCTATACTACATAAGATTATGCGGGAGCCTGCGTCTTTACATTTTAGAAAACTTTTTTGTTAAAGTATAGAGCTAACATTTTCTGTTAAAAATGTCTTCTTTTGAACATGAATGTTTCTCTTTTTAGTACACAGATCTTTAAAAGCCTTGGCATAAGATGGCACTTGTTTCATAGTATAAAGTAAAGGGATATTAATACTTACCTATTTAAAAATTTTAAAAATCCCAATCATAGATTTTCCCTTCTTTGCTTTAGCTAACCTCTGGAGAAATAGAGCTTTAGCAACATACTCTTATGGGTTAGTTTTTCATTTCTTCTTTGATAATGAGTCCTCAGCATTTGTATATACAATTTGAGTTATTTTTGTCATCGGAATCTTCATTTTGTTGTCAACTTCTTTTCTTTTCCCTGGGTCGTAAGGGCTTTAACCTCTCCATGCTGCTAGGGTGAACTGGTACTTGGTTCATGGACTCCTATAGGGTTAGGCACTGATTGACTTGGAAATTTATCTTTCTCAACAGTCATTGTTAGGATTTGAACTGAAGAGGCAAGTTGTCCTACCATCTTCTCAAAGTTTGAAACTGATTAATTTTATTAGTTAAAGCTTGCTCTCATCTCATTTCATAGTTCATGAGTGGTGCGATTTTATTGCTCAATCATAAAGTGAGTAAAATTCTTGAAATTTTGGAATGCATCCCCCACATATTGCCATTAGCCATTCTTATATATTTGGCAATAATTCCTCCAAAAGGTATTGGCACTGGTATCATTTCTCGCACCCATGATGTGGACACTTCAAGAATAGTCCATTAAATCGCTCCCATACTTCAAAAAATTGCTCATATTCTCTTTTGGTGAACTATAAAATTTTTCTATGAAAAGAATTAGTTTTATGAATTAGGAAGTATTTATTTAAAAATTTTGTTATCATTTACTCCCACAATATAATGCTATTAGTAGGCAATATATTAAATCATGAACGATCTCTATCCTTTAATGAAAACTAGAATAATCTTAGTTTGTCATCACCATCTGAAAGTTTTTCATATTTAAAAGTTTGACAAACAGTATGAAAATTATTTAGATGATTATATGAATCCTCATTTTCTAAACCATAGAATGTTGTGAGATAATTTAGCACACTAGGTTTTAACTCAAAAATCCTAGCAGCAACATTTAAGTATCTTATACTTGATGTGCTCAAGTTAGCTAAAGGACTGAAATAGTGTTTAAATGGCCTCTCCTGTGGTGGTTCTTATTATTGTAAATCCATTTTAATTTTTTCTTTAATTGCAATGTGTTTGTGTGTGTAAAGTATTTTTTTCAATTCTAAATCTATAGGCTCAAGATTAGATAATTATGACCTTCGACCATACATAAAAAAAGAAAAAATAAAAACAAAATTAAAAATAAAGAAGAGAGAGAAATAACGAAATTAACCTTATCACGTTGTTACCACTTTAATATGAAAATAAATTCAAGTGCTAAAAAAATAAATAGATTAAATAAAATAACAAAATAAATGAAAAATTACAGTGAAAAATAACGTAAAAATTAAATTACAAAAATATAAAGAAGAAAAAAATAAATTAAATTACATAAATTACAGATTCACTTTTTTAATTTTTAATTTTAATTTTTTAATTATAATTTAACAAAAAACAACTAAAAAATTTACTAAAAAATTAATTCTATGACTTAATTCAACGAATAAATTAACAAGATAAAACGAAAAAAATTACCAAGGAAAATAACTTGAAACTTAAATTTCAGAAAATTAAAGAAATTACAAAAAAATTAAATTATAGAAATTTAAAGAAATTTAAATTACAAAAATTAAATTACATAATTATTTTTTTAATAAGAAAAAAATACAAGAAAACAAAAAAATTAATTCAACAAATTAGAATAACTTACCTCCCCGCAACAGCACCAAAAACTTATTGTTCAAATTTTATTGAACTCGTAAGTGCACAAATCTATTATAGAATAGATTAATGGTGACAAGTGTCAATCCCACGAGGAGGTAAATTTTAATTATATGTTAAATTAATTTTCTAAGTGAGTAGTTGGAATTATGATGCAAGTAATTTAATCTATTTTAAAATTAAAGTTGGAATGATAGAAATAAATTAAACTAATAACTATTGTAATGAGGTGCTTTGCGTATCTAGATCTATATCAACATACACCAGGACTTAATAATCCTTATTAATACTAATTAAATCACGAGAGAGATATACACTCCTCATGAATCGATCTCTAATTAATATGGTGTTAAGAGTTTATCGTGGCAAACAATAATAAATATGTTATTACTATCTGTTATTGAGTACTAGAAAATATATATTTATAAAGGAGAAAATCATCATTTTTCACTTCAAGTTCTACTAATTTATTTATTTTTATATATTCAAGTTTCTTATGAATTTAATTATGCATGTTTTATTATAATTAAGTATTTTACGTATTTTAGGGACATTATGGTCATTTCATAATAAACAAGATATTGAATGATAAAACGGATTGCAAATCTGAACTCAGAATGGTCAAAAACCTTAGAAGGAGTATAAAAGTAAAAATTTCACTATTCACATATACAGTACTATTTATATGTATGGTACTGTTTATGCCACTGTTTATATGTACTGTACGATAACATGGCATTGACTGATGATGTAGTATTGACCGATGATGTGGCATCGATCGATGACGTGACAGCATTTGATTGGAAGAATGATGTAGCATTAATTGATTATGTGGTGTTGACTGATGAAGTGGCTTGACTGATGAGGTGTCACAATCTTATTGGATAAAAATGTTTATGCACTGTTGACTAATGACGTGGCCGTATGTTAATAGATCAGAAAAAATGTGCGTACGGTACATGTATATACACAGGATAATAGCTATGATGATGTGTTCAAACCAATCAGAACTTGCCACGCAACGCAATCTTGTGCATCCAAAATGTTTTAATCTGATAGCCATGATTTACTTGTTGTATCTATAAAAAGAGAGCTCCCCCCTCTAATTTGACATCCCTGAGTTCATTTGTGAGCTCCATTTTCTGAAATTGCTTCTCTATCTTGTATTTTCTTTATATTTTAATAAAATTTTCTTTTTATCCCTAGTTCAAATATGAGTAACTAATTTTTTTTGAGCTTGGGTTGAAGATGAAATCTCAACATGTTCTATGCGCTTAATTGGTAAATTTATTTTATTTTTGTTTCTAATTTCTGTGGATATTTTGACTTTTTGTTGACAAATAGTAATACACAGTTATTACTGTTTGACACGATAATCTCTTAGCACCATATTAATTAGAGCGTGATTCATGAGTGGATTTCCTCTTCATGATTTAATTGGTATTAATAAGGAATATTAAGCCCTGGAGCATGTTGATGCAGATCCAGATACCCAAGTACTTTATTATAACAGTTGAATTATTAATTATTTCTGCCATTTTAATTCAAAATTTAAGATAAAATTATCATAATTTAACTACGCACTTAGAAAATTAATTCAACACACAATTAAAATCCACCTCCTCGTGGGATTGACACTCGTCACCATTAATCTATTCTACAATAAAGTCGTGCACTTGCGAGTTCAATAAAATTTGCACAATAAGTTTTTGGCGCCGTTGCCTAGAGGTAAGTTATTTTAATTTGTTGAATTAATTTTTTTAGTTTTTTTTTGTTTTCTCGTATTTTTTTCCTTGTAAAAAAATAATAATTCTATAATTTAATTTTTTTAATTTAAAATTCTGTAATTTAATTTTATTCTGTAATTTCATTAAATTTCTGTACTTTAATTTTTTCTTTACTTTCCTTTATAATTTTTTTTGTTTATCTTATATTTTATTTTAATTTTACTTAATCTATTCCTTTTATTTTTTTTAGTGCTTGAGTGTATTTCCTTAGTAATTTTTTTGTTTATCTTGTTAATTTATTTTAATTAATTCGTAGAATTATTTCATAGAATTAATTTTTTTAAGAAAATTTTTTTGTTGCTCTCTTTTAAAATTAATAAAAAAATTAAAAAATTAAAAATTAAAAAAAGTGAATCGGTAATTAAATTTTAGTAATTTCTTTGTAATTTCTTTAAATTTCTATAATTTAATTTTTAAGTTATTTTTCTTTATAATTTTTGTTTATTTTATTAATTTATTAATTCAAAGAATTAATTTTTTTAAGTAATTATTTTTAGTTGTTTTCTTTTAAATTTTTTTCTTGTAATTTAATTTCTTTCATTTTTCTCTTCTTTATATTTCTATAATTTAATTTTTCATTTTTCGTTGTAATTTATCTTGTTATTTTATTTTAGTTAATCTATTTCTTGTATTTTCTTCTTAACACTTGAGTATATGTTCATAGTGCGATTGTAACAACGTGATAAGATTAGTATCGTAATTTCTCCTTGTTATTTTTTTAAAATTTGTTCTCTTTTTTTTGCATTTTTCATTATATTTTTTTATGCATAATCGAAGGTCGCAATTATCTGATTTTGAGCCTATAGACTTAGAATTTGAAAAAATACTTCCCACACACAAACACATCACATTTAAAAATAAAATTGAAGGATTTACAACAACACAAACCACCACAGGAAAGGCCATTTAAGTACTATTTCAGTCCCTTAGCTAATTTGAGTACATCATGTATACGATACCCAAATATAACTGTTAGGAGTTCTAAATTAAAACTTAGTACTAAATTGTCTCCCAAAATTTTATGGCCTAAAAAATAAGGACCCACATAATCATTTGAATGATTTTCATGCTGTGTTTCAAACTTTTAGATATGAGAATTTTTCAGATGATGATGTTAAACTCAAACTATTCTCATTTTCTTTAAAGGATAGAGCTCGTTCATGATTCAATACATTGCCTACTAATAGCATTACATCATGAGAACAAATGGTTACAAAATTTTTAAATAAATACTTTCCAGTTCATAAAACCAATTGTATTCACAGGAAAATTTCAGAGTTCATCCAGAGAGAAGACGAGCAATTTTTCAAAGTATGGGAGCGATTCAACGAGCTACTCTTGAAATGTCCACATCATGGATATGAAAAATGGCACCAATGTCAATACTTTTTGGAGGAATTATTGCCAAATGTGCAAGAATTGCTAATGGCAACAACTGAGGAAGAACTAATGTCCAAAAGTGCATAACCTTAAAGGAGTGCATGAGGTAAGTACCAGTTCACTTCAACAACTTAGAGAGGTCAAAGCCATCATGACCTTATGAAAAGGAAAAGAAGTCGACAACAAAGTAGAGCTACCGGTGACTAAACAACTCAAATTATACCTGTAAATACTGAAGACTCATCATCAGAGGAGAAAGAAGAAACCAACCCACGAGAGTATATTCCTAAAGCTCCATTTCCCCAGAGATTAGCCAAAGTAAAGAAAGAAAAATTCACGGGTGAGATTTTTTAAATCTTCAAACAAGTAAGTGTCAACATCCCTTTGCTTGATGCTATAAAATAAGTGTCATCTTATGTTAAGTTTCTTAAAGATCTTTGTACTAAAAAGAGAAATACTCATGTTCAAAAAAAGGCATTTTTAACAAAAAGTGTTAGTTTTATACTCCAATACAAAATTTCTCTAAAATGCAAAGATCTAGGCTCCCCCACTATCTCAAGTAGTATAGGAAACCTCACAATTGAGAATGCTTTGTTGGGCTTACTAGTGTTTGTAAAACTTGGAATAGGAGAATTACACCCAACTCTAGTGGTGTTACAGCTTACAGATTGATCCACGAAAATATCTCGTGGTATTATGGAGGATGTCCTTATCTAGGTAGATAAGTTTTATTTTCCTATTGATTTCATTGTTATTGACACTCAACTAGTGTAAGATTCAAGGAAGCACATCCCCATTATCTTAGGTCGTCTATTTTTGGTAACTGCCGATGCTCACATTCAATGTAGGACTGGAAACATGTAGTTGTCCTTCAGCAATATGACCATAGAGCTAAACATCTTCAACATTACCAAACAACCTCACAATACAGATGATGGAATTGTTGATGTAGATTTAATTGAAGCATTAGTGGATGATACTTTTCTTTCAAACTTTAGTGATGACCCCTTGCAAATATATGTAACTCACTTTGGTTTGGATTTTGATATTGACAAATCAGTCGATGAGGTCAATGCCTTACTTGACTCAACACCATCCATGGACACAAAATAAATGGAAGTCAAGAGTTGAACAGCTAGCACCATCAGAGAAAAAACTCAGCCCATCATCAGAATCACCACCAAAACTCAAGCTCAAGCCATTACCCAATACTTTGGAATATGCATTCTTGGAAGAAGAAAGTACTTTGCCAGTAATTATTTCATCATCCTTAGATGACAAATAGAAAGGTAAGTTGTTAGAGGTTTTAAAAGAACGTAAAGGAGCACTATGATGGACCATAGCTGATATAAAAGGTATAAACCTGGTAGACTGCATGCATTACATTCACCTTAATGAAAATGCTATACCTACTAGGGAAATGCAACGTCGGTTGGACCCTAACATGAAAAAAATTGTTAGAACCGAAGTCCTTAAACTATTAGATGCTGGTATTATTTATCCCATTTCTAATAGTTTATGGGTCAATCTTGTACAAGTTGTTCTTAAGAAGTCAAGAGTCACAGTAGTTACTAATGCTGATAATGAATTGATACCCACTAGAATGACTATAGGGTGGTATGTATACATTGACTATAGAAAGTTAAATTCTGTCACACGTAAAGACCATTTTCCTTTACCATTTATTGATCAAATGCTTGATAGATTAGCAGGTCATTAATTTTATTGCTTTCTAGATGGCTACTTAGGATGTAATCAGATTCCCATAACACCAAAAGATCAAGAGAAAACCACTTTTACTTGCCCTCTTGGCACTTTTGCATATAGAAAGATGCCATTTAGATTATGTAATACACCTGCTATATTTTAACGATACACGTTGAGTATTTTTTCTGTTATGGTTAAATAATTTCTTGAAGTCTTTATAGATGATTTTTCTGTCTTTAGAGACTCATTCGATCAATGTTTACATAATCTAACACTAGTTCTCTAGAGATGTATAGAGAAGAATTTGGTCTTAAATTAGAAGAAGTGCCATTTTATGGTACAACAAGGTATTATTCTCAATCACATCATTTCGAGCAAAGGTATTGAGGTTGATAAAGCCAAGGTATAGCTCATTTTCAATCTCCCTCCACCTAAAACAGTCCGAGAAGTAAGATCTTTCCTTGGGCACGCTGGTTTTTATAGATGTTTTATTAAAGATTTTAGTAAAATTTCTAGACCCTTTTGCAATCTACTTGCTAAGGATGTATCTTTTGTCTTTAATGATTCATGTCTTGTGGCATTTGAAAAACTAAAATAATTGTTGACATCATCACCCATCATTCAGCCCCCAAACTAGAACTTACCATTTGAGCTTATGTGTGATGCATCTGATTATGCAGTAGGAGCAGTATTAGGACAAAGAGTTAATCGAATTCCCCAGGTCATTTACTATGCTAGTATGACATTGAATGATGCCTAGTTAAACTATTCAACCACAGAAAAATAAATGCTAGCAGTAGTATTTACATTAAAGAAATTTCGATCTTATTTCATTGGTTGTAAAATAATTTTGTTCAGAACTCATGCTGCTCTTAAATATCTTCTCACAAAGAAAGAAATAAAAGCCAGAATAATTCGTTAGGTGCTACTCTTGCAGGAATTTGACTTTAAAATTAAAGACAAAAAGGCACAGAAAATATTGTGACAGACCATATTTCTCGTCTGAATTTTGACACAATTAAAGAGCCATTACCATTGAATGAATCATTCCCAGATGAACAATTGATAAGTGTGGAAGTATTACCATGGTATGTTGACATAGTTAACTATCTTGTTACAAGTCAACTTCCAGAGCATTCGACTAAGCAGGACAAGGCCAAATTCTTTACAGAAATAAAGAATTTCTTTTGGGATGATCCTTATTTATTCAAGTATTGTGCTGATCAAATTATCAGACGATGTGTCCCAGAAAGTGAATTTAAAAATATCCTTTCATTCTGCCATAAACAAGCTTGTGAAGGCCATTTTAGCGCTAAGAAAATAGCAACTAAAATTTTACAATGTGGTTTTAATTGGCTAACTATATTTCCAGATACTTGCACATTTTGTTCTTCATATGATAGGTGTCAACGAATGGGGAGTTTTACTCGGAGGAATATGATGGCACTAAACCCAATTTTAGTGGTTGAGATTTTTGATATATGGGGTATTAATTTCATAGGACCCTTTCGTCCTTCCTTTATCCATCAATATATATTGTTGCTATTGATTATGTATCGAAATGGGTAGAACCAATTCTATGTAGAACCAATGATCACAAGTTGGTGATAGGATTTTTGAAAAGCAACATTGTTTCACGCTTTGGATTCCCTCGAGCAATAATCATTGATGCCCACTTTTGTAACAAATCACTTAAAGCATTTTTGACAAAGTATTCTATAACTCACAAAGTGGCTACCCCATATCATCCATAAACCAGTGGTCAAGTTAAGATCTCTAATCGAAAAATAAAGCAATATTAGAAAAGACAGTGAGACCCCAATTAGGATGTCACACTATAGGCTAGTGTATTAAAAAACTTGCCATCTACCTATAGAACTCGAGCATCGTGCATAATGGGCCATCAAGAAATTCAATTTTGACATACAGGAAACTAGCTCAGAAAGAAGATTACAGCTAGCAAAACTTGAAGAAATTCGTAATGATGCATATGAAAATGCCAAAATTTACAAGCAGAGATTGAAAGTCTTTCACGAAAAGCAAATCACAAGGAAATCTTTCATCCCAGGTCAAAAAGTACTTATTCAATCTTCGCTTGCACCTATTCCCAGGTAAATTACGTTCCCGATGCTCTGACCGTTTTATTGTTCATACTATTTTTTCACATGGAGCAATTGAAATTAAAGACCCACAGAATAGTGTCACCTTTAAAGTTAATGGTCAAAGATTAAAATCATATCTTGAGTATTAATCACATGGAGAGGACACCGAAATAAATTTGCATGACCGATCAAATTTGAATTGAGATTTCTCAGTGATTTAATTTTATTTTTTTTAATTATTTTTATATAAGTGTTTTTTTATTGACCATTAAATTTTCTCTTATCACTTGTAGTCATGAGTACCTCAATTAAACAGCTTTTCTTTAACATTCTTAGACAGTTTTGATGTATATAATCTCATCTCAAAGGTCAGATATGATTTTGTAAAATATATCGTATCTGGTAGCTACAACCACTAGAGTTAGTAGCTCATATTGAGGATTTAGAAGGAGTTCTTAAAGAAATTGAGAGAGGTATCTACAGCATCCAATTAAAGCTTGAGGTAAATTCAATAAGAAGACGATAGTAAGTTAATATTTTTTTATGTTTTTTTATTTTCCTTACGTGTGTTGTGTTTTTGCTAGATTTTATTTTTTTTCTTTGGTGTGTTATCATTTTTCACCTCGGTTAAGTGGCGGATAACGGTACTCTGTGACAATCAACGTCAATTACTTCAGTTTCTTATAATAACTAACATTCTGAGTTGAAGGAATGGATAGAGATGAGATCTTAGCTAAACTTCATAAGTGATTTCCTTCACTTCCTCAGAATGCTCTCTTCACCATTTATAAAGCTCGATCTTAATGCATGCGATTACTTATGAAAAATCATATCCCTGCTGACATCCAAGGGATAATCGAAGCTAAAGTGTTGTTGGTAGGTGAGTTGCCTCTCAAATTTATTGCATACATGCCTGGTTGTTATAAAGGAAATTATTCAAGAAAACAGAGAACCCGAAAGCTCTCTAATAGTTGTCATAAGTGTGCTAGAATTAGATGCGATAAAAAGCGATGTTATTTAGGAATGTTGTCTGATAACAGGGAATATAAGATTCAATTCATTAGGGATAGCTTGAATAAAGAGTCATTAGATGATATCCTTTTATCTCTTGAAATGCATCCCAGTAGATACGTCCAAAATGTAATACTCCATTTATGACCATTATTCTAGAAAGAATGTGTAAACTATAGTCTCAGGAATCTGACTATAAAAGACCATGTTTGCCAGTTTGTAAGAAAACTAAATAGGAAGCCTATCCTCGACCTATAAAGGGCAATCAAGCCGTTTCTGAATATAAAACCAGAGGAAGATGTAAGCCACAGTCACAATTACTTGTAAATACATTTTATTTCAATATTGTTTTATTTCACTATTGTTTGATCACTTACATTTTTTTCTTTACTAATTTTATGCAATCATTATTTGCGTTGTCTTTTCACTATTTTCTTTTTTACTCTTGAGCCATGTGTTTCACAGTTATTTGACATAGACATGCTACCTCATTTATAGCTGTGAACCCTTATTGCCAAGATCCTTAAATATGACTTTTTTGTTAAGGCACTCACAAATTATTTTTTAAAAGTATCCAATAGCAGCCACTCCAAACAACCAAATCAAGAACATTTGTGTACTATCTGGATTTAACTATGGTAAATATAAAGAATTTATTAAGGCAGCCGTAGATCTTGGTCGAAGCATAACAGTTAGGAAACTACACTTGGTTTATGGAGGAGGTGATCAAGGTCTATCAAAACTAGTTTCAAAAGCCACTTATATTAGAGAGAGCCAAGTGTTAGGCATCATCCCAACAATCCTGAAACCTTTTAGGTGTTTGTTTGACTCACTAACTGGAGTAGAGTTAGTCGTTTCAGGTATGCAAGAGCGAATAACTAAAATGCTGAATCATGCTGATGCCTTTATTTTTTTACCAAGAGATCTTACAACTCTAAAGGCACTAATGACATTAGCATCTTAGTCCTATTTGAACATTCATTAGAAACCCATTGGTTTGTTAAATGTCAATAACTTTTATGATGGCCTTCTCGTATTTCTTAACCATACAATAAAAAACTATTTCATTCCTTCTATAGTGAAATAAATCTTTATTTGTCCTCACACTACTAATGGGCTACTTGATCTATTACAAGTTTATAGACTAGATCCACATCCTGAGACCTTAACTTTGGGGTGGCCAACTAATGATGGTAGCAGTAGCTCTAGTAAGAAGTGTAAATTAGATTTAACTCTTCGTTTGTAAATATTTTCTTGTCTGTTGCAGCACCTAGGTGATATCTTCTAATCTCTACTTCTTTCCTTTAAAACATTGAGGATAATGTTTCGTTCTGGTTGGGGAAAGGGAATAGTTGATAATTGTGGAATGTCTTAATCTTTGTTAAGTTTTTACTAATTTTTGTCGTAAAAACTAACTGTGGTTAAATTTTTACATCGAAGATGGCTGAATATAGAGTGTAGTGACTCTAGAAACGTATCTTTTTAGTTTGAAAGTAAAAAATATTAAATGTCTAGTTTTTGTGGAACTTATCAATTTGAAAGAGATTAAATGTCTAGTTCAAGTCGAACTAGTTCTCTCTAACTAGTTAAAGGGATTAAAGGAGCCGTTGAAATTCCCAAGTATAAGCATCCTGTAATGAATTGGTCATAACTCCTTCTAGAGAACTCTAAATCTAACTCTGTAAAATTCTTTGGAAAGCTATCTTAATTATGTTTCCAACGGTATATAGCTTGCAAATTAATTACAGCTCAATCAATACCAGTTGTATTCTGAAATTGACCATTCTGCATTTAATTCAAATTGTGTATTTGGCTCCTAATAGCTTGAATAAAGCCCACAACGCCTTGACATCTCTTTAAGCCCGATTCATGATGTCTTGCATCTTGAATTGCAGTTTTAATCCATATTTTCTCAATTAATCCATTTAAAGCAGCTTGCACCTTTTTGGCTCTATCTCTTGTAATTGGGCCTTCATGAATGTGAAAAGGGTCACTTGAAACTTTAATGGTATTCTCTTGATAGTTCTCACCATTCACCCTCTCCTCAAAAGGATTCGTCCTCGAATCTTCACCTACATCAAAAGGAGAAAGATTAGAAATATTAAAAGTAGTACTCACATTATACTCACCAGGAAGGTACAATTTGTAGGCATTGTCATTGATTCGTGCAACCACTTGAAATGGATCATCTCCCCTTGGAAGCAACTTTGAACGCCTTTGTGCTGGGAATCTTTCCTTTCTCATATGCTCCTAAACCCAATCTCCAGGCTGAAAAACCACTTGCTTATGTCCTTTGTTGGCTTGAGTAGCATATTGTTCAGTCTTCTTTTCTATATTGTGCTGCACTTTCTCGTGCAATTGCTTAACAAATTCAACTTTCTTTTTACCATCCAAACTAGCACGCTCATTAATAGGTAACGGCAATAAATCTAAAGGAGTTAATGGATTAAAATCATATACAATCTCAAATGGTGAAAATTAAGTAGCTGAATGGATAGTTCTATTGTAAGCAAATTCAACACGTGGCAAACATTCTTTCTAAGTTTTCAAATTCTTTTGAATAATGGCACGCAATATCGTGGACAATGTTCTATTTACAACCTTAGTTTGTCCATCAATTTATGGATGACAAGTAGTATGTTTGTTGCAATCTCGATCTGAAACTATGCTACTTGATACTCCATGCAATCTGACTATTTCCTTGAAAAACAAATTAGCTATGTTTGTTGCATCATCAGTTTTGTGACATGGAATAAAATATGCCATCTTTGAAAACCTATCAACAATAACAAAAACAGCATCCTTTCCCCTTTTTGACCTAGGTAAACCCAAAATAAAGTCCATAAAAATATCAACCCAAGGTTCGCTAGGTATAGGTAAAGGGTTATACAATCCATGGGGTAAAGCTCTAGACTTAGCATGTTTATAAGTGATACACTTCTCACATATTCTTTCAACATCACGTTTCATATGTGGCTAAAAAAAGTGTTCTTTTAAAACATCTAAAGTCTTTACAATGCCGAAATGTCCCATTAAACCTCCCCCATGAGCTTCACTAATTCACGTAAAGAACTATATGGCATACACAATTTATTCTCTCTAAATAAGAACCCATCGTGCCAATAGAACTTTCCAAATGCAGCCTTCTCACAAGCATTAAACACATTAGCAAAATCAAGATCATTAACATATATTTCTTTAATGTACTCAAATCCTAACAACTTTGTATTTAATGCAGAGATAAGTGCATATCTTCTCGATAATGCATCAGCCACCACATTCTCCTTACCTTGTTTGTATTTGATCACACAAGGAAATGGCTCAATGAATTCAACCCATTTAGCATGTCTCTTATGCAACTTACCTTGCCCTTTCAAATGCTTTAAGACTCATAATCAGTGTGTATGACAAACTCTTTAGGTAGAAGATAATGTTGCCAAGTTTCCAATGCTCTCACCAATGCATACATTTCCTTGTCATAAGTAGGATAGTTTAGGGTGCGCCACTCAATTTCTCACTAAAATAAGCAATTGGACGCCCCTCTTGCATAAAAACAGCTCCAATACGTATACCTGAGGCATCACATTCAATTTCAAAAGTTTTAGCAAAATCGGGTAAAGTAAGTAATGGTGCATAAACTAATTTTTCCTTGATTAGATTAAATGCCCTTTCTTGTTCACTATCCCACTTAAATCCAACGTGTTTCTTAACAATTTCAGTTAAAGGTGCAGTAAGGGTGCTAAAATCTTTCACAAATCTTCTATAAAAACTAGCCAAACCATGAAAACTTCTTACCTCACTTACGCTTTTAGGTGTAGGTCATTCCTTAATAGCCTTTACCTTCTCTTCATCAACCTCAATTCCTTTAGCACTTACAAGATAACTAAGAAAAACAATCTGATTTGTACAAAAAGCACACTTCTTCAAATTAGCATACAACTTTTCTTTCCTTAAAACAATCAATACAGTTTGCAAATGCTTAACGTGTTCTTCTAGACTTTTGCTATAGATCAAATTGTCATCAAAGTAGACAACTACAAACTTACCAAGAAAAGCACGCAAAACATGGTTAATTAACCTCATAAAAGTACTGGGTGCATTAGATAACCCAAATGGCATTACTAACTACTCATATAAACCATATTTTGTTTTAAAAGTAGTTTTCCACTCATCTCCCTCTCTAATCCTAATTTGATGATATCCACTTTTAAGATCTATTTTGCTAAACACACAAGAACCATACAATTCATCAAGCATGTCATCAAGTCTAGGAATAGAATGCCGATACTTTACAGTGATTTTATTAATCGCACGACAATCAACACACATCCTTCATGTTCCATCTTTTTTGGGCACTAGTAGAACTGGTACCGCACATGGACTCATGCTCTCCCTCACATATCCCTTTTCCAAAAGTTCTTCAACCTGTCTTTGAAGCTCCTTTGTCTCCTCGTGGTTACTTCTATAAGTGGGTCTATTAAGAATGGTAGCTCCAGGAAGAAAGTCTATTTTATGCTCAATTCCCCTAATAGGTGGCAAACCATTAGGGACTTCATTTGGAAATACATCATCAAAGTCCTGTAAAAGAGTCACAATAACACTAGGCAAAAAAGAATTAAGCTCATTAGTATGAAAACAAGCCTCTTTGCACAGAAGTACAATAATAGACTGTTTTGAAAAGAAGGCCCTCTTAACCTCTCTCTCTTTTGCAAACAAGTTTACATGTTGCCTCTCTTTTCTTTCAACAATATTTTTTTCTATCTTTCCACTTCCTTTCCTCTCATTCTCTCTTTCTTTTGTACTCTCATTTTCTTTTTCTATATCACTCTCTTTTTGTATTGCCATTTGATCCTTATACACTTGCCTAGGTGTTAAGGGTAAAAGAGTAATTTACCTTTTATTTATTACAAAAGAATATCTTTTAAGTAACCATCATGTGTCACTGGCCTATCATATTGCCAAGGTCGCCCCAAAAGAATCTGTCCAACATGTATGGGTACTACATCACATACAACCTCATCCTTATATCTCCCAATAGAGAATGAAACTAGCACTTGTTTATTTACTTTAATCTCTCCATAATCATTCAGTCACTGTAACTTATATGGCCTAGGATGTTTCAGAGTTTTCAAATTCAATTTTTCAACTAAACTGGTGCTAGCTACATTAGTACAACTTCTACCATCAATTATCATACTACATACCTTATCTTTGATGTGGCATCTAGTATAAAATATGTTATCACGTTGTACCTCCGTATCCTCTTTTACTTGCATATTAAGAGCACGTCTAACAACCATCAATTTACCATCAACAGAATACTCTACACCATCATTAGCATCCTCCAAAGGTGGCATAGGATCATCATCTGATTCACTCTCGGTTTCAACATCACCATCATCCCTCAAGATCATTACTCTCTTATTTCGGCATTGAGATGCAATATGACCTATTCCCAAACATTTAAAACACTTAATATCTTTATTTCTAAAGTGTTGGGAATCAAATTTACTTTTGCTTTGGTTGCCTCCCTCTTTATGATCCTTGATTGGCTCAATCTTAGGCTTTAAAATAACCTTTTCATCTTTGCTCCATTTTAATTTCCATGAGGAAGATGAACCTAAATTGGGTCTAGTTGAACCCTTTTTTTGTAGTTGTCGTTTCACTTTTATGGCCATGTGAACCATATCTTCCAATTCAACATAATGCTGCGAGTCAACCACATTAGCAATATCTTGATTTAAACCATGTAAAAATCTAGCCATAGTGGCCTTTCGTTCTTTTTCAATGTTGGCTCGAATCATGATTATTTTCATCTTCTTATGGTAGTCTTCCATACTTCTGGAGCCTTGTGTAAGACTTTGAAGCCTTTGATGTAGCTCCCTATAATAATGACTAAGAACAAATATCCTCCTCATGATGGCATTCATCTCCTCTCAAGTGTTTACAGGCCTTTCACAGTTTCTTCTCCTACTCAAAACAAGTTGATCCCACTAAATAATAGCATAATTAGTAAATTCAATAGCAACTAGTTTTATCTTTTTCTCCTTGAAGTAATTATGGCAATTAAATACTAGCTCCACCTTTTTTTCTCACTTCAAATAAGCTTCCGGATCATTTTTACCTAGAAATGAAGGAATTTTCAGTTTGATACTCCCCAAATCATGATCTATACATCTTGCCCTTCTATCATCTCTTCTACGCATGTCAATGGTGGCCTGGTCATCAAAAATATCTAGGTCATCACCATCTTGATCTCCTATGGCAGCACGCCATTGATTATCTCTTACATTATGAGCTATTGGTTGTTGTCCCTTTTGTAGATTGGCTATGACAGTGTCTTGCTTTCCAATTAGTCACAGATCTCTCCAAACATCAAATTCATGCACTCAAATTGTTGCTACATGGCTTTGAGCATGATCGATTGATCTATAGCTTCTTATTCTTTTGACATATTTTATGATCTGAAAATTAAAGTTAGCAAAAAGACCTCACAACACTCCCTCACGTGTTTCACTTAATTTGATTCAATTAACTCTCGTGTTTAACACACAAATTGGCTTTTTTTTCTCTAATGATCTCACAAACTATTGCCTTTTACCACACTTAATTCTCTCTTTCAGTTCTTTATTGAACTAAAAACAAAATAAGTGACATACCAAACATGCTATTCCAGCACACTAACAAAGAATTAAGAGGACACAAAGAACAAAAAAGAAATTGAAGAAAGGAAAACAAGCAAGTAAAGGAACACAATTGATATTGATGAAAGTAGGAATACTTGAATCTTTTTGCAATCTTTTTTTTTTGCTGTACGTTTTTTTTATAATAAAAATAAATAAAACATTCAAACCTGATGATGCAAATCCCACATTAAAACTTTAAGGAGAACACTTAATTTGAAGTTTCAACTACCCAAGAAAGTTCTAAACAGATTTAAAACACACAAAACCTTGACCCAATGCTTAAGCAAACATGAACCAAAGGTATGAAGAAGGATATTGACGCCACACTAAAGATTTAGATGAGAAGGTGAGTGATAAGTCTAGATTTAGAACATCACAAAAATGTAAATTCTTGATAAGTTCACTAGTTCTCAAAAGAACCAAAGAAAGAATAATTCTTTCAAATTCAAATAATATTAATCTCTAATTATCTTACATAGCAAGGTTGCTGAGTTTAACTAGGCAAATAGAGACCTAAAAATCCAAAAAAGATTAAATATCTAGTTCTTGTGGAACTTATCAATTTGAAAGAGATTAAATGTCTAGTTCAAGTTGAACTAGTTCTCTCTAACTAATTAAAGAGATTAAAGGAGTCATTGAAATTCCTAAGTCTGAGCATGCTGTAATGAATTGGTCATAACTCCTTCTAGAGAACTCTAAATCTAACTTTGTAAAATTATTTGGAAAGCTATCTTAATTATCTTTCCAACGGTATATAGCTTGCAAATTAATTCCAGCTCAATCAATACCAGTTTTATTCTGAAATTGCCTTTCTACATTTGATCTGAATTGTGTATTTGGCTGCCCAATAGCTTGAATAAAGCCCACAATACCTTGGCATCTCTTCAAGCCCAATTCATGATGTCTTGCATCTTGAATTACAGTTTCAACCCATATTTTCTCAATTAATCCATTTAAAGCAACTTGCATCTTTTTAGCTCTAGCTCTTGTAATTAGGCCTTCATGAATGTGCAAAGGGTCACTTGAAACTTTAATGGTATTCTCTTGATAGTTCTCATCAGTCTGAGACAAAAATATGAGTTGCTTGAAGGAATATACATGTCATAATAAATTCCAAGTGAGTTTTTAAACCTATCATTTTTCTTGGAGAGTAACCTTTTTTGCCCATTATTTATACAACTTAACAGTTTATTATTTTATACATGATCTATAAATTTCTTTTGAGTCAACCTTCTAAAAAAAAGAGAAAAAAAACTTTGCGTGTTGTTACATCTGAAAGTTTATCTAATTAGTAGATATAGAAGATTAGTTAGTGTCCTAAAAGACAATAGAAATGCCATCTTTGACCCGTTTGAGCCTTTCTAGCCATCCCTTTTGTGAAATATCCTTAGTTAACCATTTTGAGCCTTAAAAAAAATGATTATCTTTTTCTTTATTAACTTATCATCTCGACCCAACTCCAATCTGAAATATTACTCAATGTCGTACAAATTCCATAACTAATTCATGTTTGAGGAAAATATAAATAATTAGTTTGTTCAATAAAATTGTGTCTTAGTAAAAAAGAAAAGAAAAGAAAAAAATTTAAAATTTATATATTAGTTTAAAAAAAAGAGAGAGAAATGTACTCTGTAATCTTTAAAAAAAACTCCTTTTTTTTTTCTCAAACATGTATTTTATTTTTCTGTCTTTATTCACAATGTCCCTAGCCTACATTACGTCCTAATAAAAGTCTTTCTTGATTTTAGAGAACTATAGTAGGAAGTAAAAACTAGTTACATAGGCTATAAAGATGTAATGATGCATAAAATAATAATAATAGTAATAATAAAAGAAAAAAATGAATAAATATATTAGTTTGACTCATATTTTTACTTGAGATCGTATTATTTATAAGCTGCGGGCACATTTATTTCATCTTGGTGAGAGTGTGTAATATTACTTTAATATTTTCTCTCAATTTACCATTCTTGAGAGTGACTATTGTTATTGGGTTTAATTTCTTTGTGAGAGTGTCACTGCCAGTGAGATTTTAGGGTATTAACATGTCGTTCTTGAAAGTAGCTTAGTTACAATAGCTATGACAAAGTCTATTGGATTGATTCGTGTGGATGGTTGATTTGAAAATAATATTTCTTAAAAACTGGAGATAATGCTTATATTTTTATTTGATTTACATGATAAAGTTTAATTAAATAAACATGATAGTTAAAAAAAAGATTTTGGGTTTGAATTTGATTTCGTTTAATTTGCTAAGGACTAGCAATAAGCTAATTGAGGGGTGTGTTGAGTACTAGAAAATATATATTTATAAAGGAGAAAATCGTTATTTTTCACTTTAAGTTCTACTAATTTCTTTACTTTTATGTATTCAAGTTTCTTGTGAATTTAATTATGCGTGTTTTCTTATAATTAAGTATTTTACATATTTTAAGGGCATCATGGTCATTTTACAATAAATGAGACATCGGATGACAAAAACAGACAGTAAATCTAAACTCAGAACGGTCAAAAACCTTAGGAGGAGCATAAAAGTAAAAATATCATTGTTCACATATATAGTATTGTTCATGACACTATTAATTTATATTGTATAATGATGCGACATTAATCAATGATGTAGCGTTGATCGATAATGTAATATCGACCAATGATATGACAGTATTTGATTGGAGAAATGATGTGGCATTGACTGATTATGTGGCGTGGACTAATGACATGACTTGACTGATGAGGTATTACAATCTTATTAGATGGAAATGTTTATGCACTGTTGATTGATGACGTGGCAGTATGTTAATGAATCAGAAAAAATGTGCGTACGGTACATGCATATACAAGGGATAATAGCCCTGATGATGTATTCAAACCAATCAAAACTTGCCATGTGGCGCAATCCTGTGCATCCAAATTGTTTTAATCCGATGACCATGATTTACTCGTTGTATCTATAAAAAGGGGACTCCCCACCGTAATTTGACACCCCTGAGTTCATTTTTTAGCTCCATTTTTTGAAATTCCATCTCTATCTTGTATTTTCTTTGTATTTTAGTAAAATTCTCATTTTATCACTAGTTCAAATATGAGTAGCTAATTTTCTTTCAAGCTTGGGTTGAAGGTTAAGTCTCAACATGTTTCATGGGCTTAATTGGTAAATTTATTTTCTTTTTTCCTCTAATTTTTATGGATGTTTTGACTTTTTATTCACAGATAATAATAATACAATTATTACTATTTGGCACGATAAGCCCTTAACACCGTATTAATTAGAGCATGCTTCATGAGAAGTGTATTTTTCCCTCATAATTTAATTAGTATTAATAAGGAATATTGAGCCTTGAAGCATATTGATGCAGATCCAAATACCCAAGTACTTTATTATAACAGTTGAATTTTTAATTATTCCTGCTATTTTAATTCAAAATTTAGGATAAAATTATCATAATTTAACTACTCACTTTAAAAATTAATTCAACACACAATTAAAATCCACGTCCTCATGGGATCAACACTCGTCACCATTAATCTATTCTACAATAGATTCGTGCACTTGCGAGTTCAATAAAATTTTCACAACATCTATCAACAAAAAGTCAAAATATCCACATAAATTAAAGGGGAAGAGAAAATAAATTTACCAAAATAAGCCCATGAAACATGTTGAGACTTCACCTTTAACCCAAGCTTGAAAGAAAATTAGCTACTTATATTTAAACTAAGAGTACAATGGAAGTTTTGTTAAAATACGTAGAAAATACAAGATGGAGAAAGAATTAGAGAAAATAGAGCTCAAAAATGAACTCAGGGGTGTCAAATTAGATGGAAAGAGCCCTCCATTTATAAATACAACGAGTAAATCATGATTATTGGATTAAAACAAATTGGACGCACAGGATTGCGCCACGTAACAAGCTCTGATTGGATTTAGCACATCATTAAGGCTATCATCCTGTGTATATGCATATACCATGCGCATGTTTTTCTAATCCACTAATATACTGTCACGTCATCGATCAATAGTACATACATATTTTAGTCCAATAGGATTCTGACACATCACCAGTCAATGTCACATTATCAGTCAATACCACATAAGCAATCAAAGCCACATCATCCATCAAATCAAATATTGTCATATCATTGGTCGGTGCCGCATCATTAGTCAATGCCACATCATCGATTAATACCACGTCATCCGTCAATGCCACGTCATCATGAATAATACTATAAACAGTACTGTACATGTGAACAATACTGTATATATGAACAGTGACATTCATACTTTTATGCTCCTCCTAAGGTTTTCAACCGTTCTGAGTTTAGATTTGCTGTCCATTTTGTCATCCAATCTCTTATTTATTATAAAATGACCATATTACGCCTAAAATACATAAAATACTTAATTATCAAAATACTCATAATTAAAATCATAAGAGAGTTGAATACATAAAAGTAAGGAAGTTAGTGGAACTTGAAATGTAAAATGAAGAATTTCTCTTTTATAAATATACATTTTCTAGCACTCAACACATAACACCAATTAATGATTCTTTCTCTGATGAATTTTTATTTTCTATTACTTCAATGCCATTTTATGCTAACATCATCGATTTCCTTATTACAGGTAAAATGTCTTTGCAATGGAATACTGAAGAGAAGAAAAAATTTTTGGTTGAAGTAAAGAAATTTTATTAGGATAATCCTTATTTGTTCAAATATTACTCTGATCAAATCTTTTAGTGTTATATTTGTGGTAATAAGATAAATATTGTCATTAATTTTTATCATTATGAAGCATATAATGGACACTTTTCTTCAAGAAAAACTTCATCTAAAATTTTACAATGTGGATTTTATTAGCTACTATATTCCAAGACACATGAATTTTGTAAAACATGTGAAGATTGTCAAAGATTAGGATCAATTACTAAAAGAAACAAGATGTCCTTAAATCCCTTACTTGAGATCGAAATATTTGGCTATTAGGGAATTGATTTCATGGGCCTGTTTCCACCATCTGTTAGATTTGTGTATATATTAATTGTAACTGATTATGTCTCAAAATGGATTAAAACAATTTCTTGTCAAAGTTATAACAGTAAAACCGTGGTTAAATTTTTAAGAGAAAATATTTTTAGTCGATTTAGAATCCCTCAAGCCAGTATCAATGATGAAGGTAATCATTTTTTGTAATAAATCATTTGACAGTTTAATAAAGAAATATGGAATTACACAAAAAATCACTACCTCTTATCACCCTTAAACAAATGGTCAAGTTGAATTAGCAAATAGAGAGATAAAATAAATTTTGGAAAAATGATTAACCCAAATTAAAAAGATTGGTCTCTTTGACTAACTAATGTACTCTAGGCGTAACGTATTGCATTTAAGACATCTTTAAAAATGTTACCTTATTGACTAGTTCATGGTAAACCTTGTCACATACTTGTTGAACTTAAGCATAAATCATTTTGGGCTAGAAAAGCTTTTAATTCAAATTTGGATAATGCTAGTAATGTACGAAAATTGCAATTGAATGAACTTGACAAATTAAGGAATGATACTTATGAAAATTCAAGAATTATTAAGGTAAGTGCAAAAGTTTTTCATGATAAAAGAATTTTTTAAAAAACATTTGAGATTGGTCAAAAAGTATTGCTTTATAATTCTCATCTTCATTTATTCTTAAGAAAATTAAAGTCAAAATAAAGTGGACCATTTGTTGTAAAAAATATATATTTATATAGGATAGTAGAAATTGAGAATCTAAAGAATAGTATCGTATTTAAAGTTAATAGTTAAAAATTAAAACTATTTCTGAAACATGGACCACGTGAAGAAGATACCAAAATCAATGTGGATGATCCACCAAATCTTAATTAAACGAGTGATTCTTTTTTTTTTGTTTTTGTTACTTTGTGTTACTAATATTTTGTTATTTCATTTTTTATTTTTTTTCTATCGATTGATGCGCACTATACATTTTCAGTAGCTTATATTTATTGCTTAAGCATGTTTATTTGATAATTGTATTTTTTTCATCAATTTTCATTATATGTCATGAGTATCTCAAAAAGAAATATCTTAATCAGATATCTTAAAAATCTTTTGTGTGTGAAATTTTGCTTGAGAAGCCTAATAAAACCTTGTAAATCACATCAACTTTAGAATCTACAACCACTAGCATTAGTGTCTTATGTTGAAGATCTCGGAAGATAACTTTTAGAAATAGAAGGTGGTATATATGAATTTCAATTGAAACTTAAGGTTAGCTCAATAAAGGGATGATTGTAAGTTCATTTTTCTTTTTACATTATGTGATTTCTTTTTGTTGTTTTATTCACTTTCATAGTTAATTTGATTTTTCATATTTGATTCTCTTTATTTTCGTATGTTTTGATTTATTTTTCCATATAAATAATGGATAATAGTACTTTATGACTTTTTAAGTCTGTATTTTTAGTTTTCAACAATAACTAAAACCCTAAAATCAAATATAAAAGAAATACAACATAAATTACACAAGCACTTTCCCTTTCTCCCTTAGAATGCCCTCAAGAACATTTACAAAGCTCGTTGTGAATGATTGCATTTGTTAATAATCAATGGCATTCCTTCTGACATTCGTTGGTTAATTAAAGCAAAGGTCTGAACAGCTGGTGAGTTCTTTTATCCGTTTATTTCTTACATGCCTAGTTTTGGTAAAAGCACATATGTTAAAAATAAGAGAGCTAAAAGACTTGGCTCAGAATGTCGTAATTGTGCAAGACTTAATTATGAAAAACCAGATTGTAATTCTTTAGGAATGGTTTCTAATATTTGAGAAGATAAAATTAAATTCATTAAAGATGGCCTAAGTAAAAAATCATTAGATGATATCTTACGATCTCTTAAGACACATCAAAGCAAATATATGTAATGTGAGATTCATAAGTTATAGGAACTATACCAAAAAGAAAGTGTACAGTTTAGTCTAGGTAATCTAACTAAAAAAGACTCCATTTGGCATATTATAAAAAAAATTAGATGGAAAGCCTATCCTTGACTTATAAAGGGTGTTCAAGTCATTAATAGACGTAAAACTAGAAAAAGATACGAGTGATATTACATTTAATGTTGTGATTTTTTATTTAATTATTTTTTTATTGTTTGTTTATATTAATCACTTTTGCTTTTTCTTTTTACTGTTTACTTTTGAATTATTAAACTACAAGCTTCACATGTTATTTGACAAATACACCAACCCATTTAGAAATGTGTATCATTATGTCTATCACCAAAATCTTTAAATATAAGCTCTTTTTTCAAACACTCACAACTTATTTTTGAAGATTATTCTAATGACAACATCTTCAAGTAAACAATTCAAAAATATTTGTGTACTTTTTGGGTTTCACTATAGAAAGGAGGAATTCATTCAAGCAACTGTCGATCTTGGTCGTATCATAGCAAAGAAGAAACTATACTTTATATATGGAGGAGGTAACCGGTGGTTATCAAGGCTTGTCTTAAAAGCTATTTTTACTCGAGGAAACCAAGTGTTAGCCATCATTCCACAAGTATTAAAACCTCTAGGATGCATACCTAGCACACCAATTGGAGAAGAATTAGTTATCTCAAGTATGCAAGGGTGAATATCTAAGATGTTATATTATGCTAACGCTTTTATTTTCTTACCAGAAGATCTTGCAACTTTAAAGATACTAATTACATTTGTATCTTATACCCATTTGAACATCCATCTAAAACTCATTAGTTTGTTAAATGTTAATAGCTTTTATGATGACTTGCTCATATTCATTAACCATGCAATTGTTGTGCAAATTTTATTGAACTCGCAAGTGCATAAACCTATTATAAAATAGATTAATGGTGATGAATGTCCATTCCACGAAGAGGTGAATTTTAATTATGTGTTGAATTAACATTCTAAGTGAGTGGTTAAATTATGGTAAATTTATCCTAAATTTTGAATTAAAATGGTGAAAATAATTAATACAACTGTTATAATAAAGTATTTGGGTATTTGGATCTGCATCAATATGTTCTAAGGCTCAATATTCCTTATTAATACCAATTAAATCATGAGGGAGAAATCCACTCCTCATGAACCATGCTCTAATTAATACGGTGTTAAGGGCTTATCATGCCAAATAGTAATAATTGTGTTATTATTATTTGTCAATAAAAAGTCAAAAAATCCACAAAAATTAGAGGGAAAAAGAAAATAAATTTACCAATTAAGCCCGTGAAACATGTTGAGACTTAACCTTCAACCCAAGCTTGAAAGAAAATTAGCTACCTTATTTGAACTAGGGATAAAATGAGAATTTTATTAAAATACAAAGAATACACAACATAGAGAAGGACTTTCAGAAAATGCAGCTCAAAAATGAACTGAGGGGTATCAAATTATGGAGAGAACCTTTTTTTTATAAATACAACGAGTAAATCATGGCCATCAGATTAAAACAATTTAAATGCACATGATTGCACCATATGGCAAGTTCTGATTAGTTTGAATAAATCATCACGGCTATTATGCCATGTATATGCATGTACATTTTTTTGATCCACTAACATATTACCACGTCATCGGCCAACAGTGTATAAACATTTTTATCCAATAAGATGGTGACACCTCATCAATCAAGTCACGTCATCAGTAAACGCTACATAATCAGTCAATGCCATATCATTCTTTTAATCAAATACTACTACGTCATTGGTCGGTATCACATCATCGGTCAATGCCACATCATCATACAGTATATATGAACAGTGTCATGAATAGTATCATACATGTGAACAGTTTCATATATGTGAACAGTGACATTTATACTTTTATACTCCTCCTAAAGTTTTCGATCGTTCTGAGTTCAGATTTGCTGTCTATTTTGTTATCCGATATCTTGTTTATTGTAAAATAACCATGATACCCCTAAAATACATAAAATTCTTAATTATAATAAAACACACATAATTAGATTTATAAGAAACTTGAATACATAAAAGTAAAGAAATTAGTAGAACTTGAAGTGTAAAATGATGATTTTTTTCTTTATAAATATACATTTTCTAGCACTCAATAGCAATTAAGAATTATTTTATTCTAATCTCTATAAAAAAAAACTCTTTATTTGTACTTCGCTACTAATGATTACTTGATATTTTACAAGTTTACAAACCAGAGCTAGATTACAGGACCTTGGCATTGGATTAGTTGACTAATAATAGTAACCATAGCCCTAGTAAAAAGTATAAGTTAAATTTAACTCTTCGATTGTAATTCTTTTCTTCGAGTAGTCAAGTAATGTCTTCTAAACTCTACTTCTTTCCTTTAAGACATTGAGGATAATATGTTATTTTAGTTGGAAGGAAGAAAAAGTTGACAGTTGTAGAATTTATATTGAAGATAGCTGAATATAGGGTGTAGCAACTTTTGAAATGCATCTTTTATGGTTTGTTCAGTGGTGATCTTTCATATTTCTTCTTTTATTAATTATTATTTTTTTGTCGTTTTGCATGCATATCTCTAAATTATGACTAACGTTAGATATTAAGTTGAAATAAAGGAATAGTTATGTGTGTTTGTAAATATATTTTTTTCCTTTTTCTATAAAAAAATTAAAAAATAAAAAAAATTATCTAGGATGGCTACGTAAAGAGCATGACTTTTAAGTTAAGTTACTCATTTCACAGGTATTATTAAATCATTATTTACACATATACACTATAACACATACTAGTGGGTTGTAAGTTAAAATTTTGTGGCTTTTAGTTCTCCTAATTTATTAAAGACGATATCGAAGATAGTGTAAAGTGTCTATTGCAAAAAAAAAGGACAAAAATAAAAAAGAAAAAAAGAGAAAAATTTTGAATGTGTTAAATTTTGTAATATCTAGAACCGATTAATTAAGTCCATATAGATGTTTTAACACCTAGTGCCTTAAGGCCAACTGGTCTAGGAGTCACTAGCCTAAAGCTCGCTACATAGGTTATAGATATATTGTTTGTTTATTTATTAGAAACCCAAGTAATTAAGTCTGTCGGGGTGTTTCAATACCTAGTACCCTAAGGCCAACTGATCCAGGAGTCACTGACCTAAAGTTCACTAGAAGGGTTAAAAATATAATATTTTAAAAACTATTTGAATAATCTACTGCCTAAAGATAGAATTTCTAATGGTTTTTTAAATGAAAATATTATTTTCCTTGAATAAAGCTCTATAAGTGTTGTGTTAATTATTTGAGTACGAAAGAAGATTTGATGACGTCTTGAATAATGAGTGAATGACAAAGAATAAAGAAATTTGGAAAATTTATTTATTTAGTGGTTTAGAGGATAGATGAACAGTTAGTAACTTGCATGCAAATTTTGTAAATCTTAATTTAATAGAATGTTGTAATTATTAGGGGTTAACAATAAGATAGTTGAAGGATGTGATTAGTATTAAAACTTATTTAATTATCAAGAGATGAAAATATTATTTTGTGCTTTTATTATAATTTATATTTTTTTAATGCAATATACTAAGAATTATTAATTATGTCTTAACTATATTTAGTTTTATGTATTTTATGCGTTTATTAGATAAAATATTAATTTCAAGTAGTTCAAGGCTCTAAATAGAAAAACAAATATCAAATTTGGATTCCAAAGTTTCAAAAACTTTAAGATGAGTTAAGATTGGTTTAAAATTGAGCTTATTCATAAAAAAAAATTTTGACCTTTTATATTGACCGAACACTAATTAGATAATAAAATAAGCTTACAATAAATATGAATACATTGCATAATCTGTCAACTTTGACTAAATCTCAATTGTTCATAATTCAATGGCCACGAACGTGCCACATGGCAATCGTTCGTGAAGCAAATTGTAGAATCCAAATCTTTGTATTCAAGTCAACCCAATCCACTCATTAACTCACTAAATCTCAACCGTTCTTTGATCAAATTAGACACTTCACAAAATACCACATGTAGTGTTGACTTTTGAAGTTTAATCAACTATTAGATCTTCATCTAATAGTTGTGAGGAGCCCTTCCATAAAGCTTATGATGGACCATATAACATTGGATTATAAATTTATTTTTCTATAAATAAAGCCTCATTTTTATGTTTTTGTACATCTCTCTTTTTCTCAATTTCTCCCAACCTCCTTGTAATATTATTTTCTAGGTGTGTTTTAATATTTTGCATAATTATTTTTATAAATAAATTTTGTTTTATTTTGAATTTTAGTTATTTTTATTTCTTTTAATACTGAGTAATTTAAGTTTAATAATTTTTTATTTCAATTATGCTTAACTAAGTAATAATAGTTAGGGGAAGGTGGAACTCTTAGAAAATAAATATGGTTTAATTAAATTTTATTTTTAATTATATAAATTAAATTATTTTCCATTTAAGTTTTACATATTTTATATTTTAAAATTTTAATTTATTGTGGACAAATAAAAAAATTTGGCACAATAAAATCTTAATATCTTAATATAAAGTATGGTAAAATGATATTTTGATTTGTTCTAGACAAATTAATTTTGGCACAATAAAATAAACAATAAAATAATTAATTCATAACAAAATTATTGGAAAAATAATGATAATTTTTATAATTAATCTTTTGGGCAATAAATCTAAATAAAAATAGCAAAAAATTTTGTAAAAATTTTTTTATTAATAAGTGTGGATCTATAAATCTAACTAATTTAATTTCATAGTTCACTTAAATTAAGTTGCATATATTCAAGTTTTATTTTTATTTTTAGATAAAATAAAATAAAAAAATTTAATTTTTTCTCTGTGAATCAACCTCAGACTCACCGAGGTACAATATAACGAGACACTATTATACTTGAGAGTTAGAAAACACTTTTAAGTTGTATCAGGTTCCATCAATACCAACTCAGGTACATCTTTGTTTGTTAGAAGAAATAAAGCATCTATGATCATACTGCTGATGTTATATGATAAAAAAGTTTTATTTTTTTTAGATAAAATAAAATAAAAAAATTTAATTTTTTCTCTGTGAATCAACCTCAGACTCACCGAGGTACAATATAACGAGACACTATTATACTTGAGAGTTAAAAAACACTTTTAAGTTGTATCAGGTTTCATCAATACCAACTCAGGTACATCTTTGTTTGTTAAAAGAAATAAAGCATCTATGATCACAAGTCCAAGCACTGCAGAACTAGAGAATCTTATCTTACTTTCTTGGAATTGAGGTGTTATATGATAAAGATTGTGTATACTTGTTATAGAGAAATTACATAAGAGATTTACTGTCGAAGGATGAAATGGCTAAATGTAAAGGCATTGATGCTCCAATGAATACTGATACTAAATTGCGAAAGATAGTTCAAGGACAACTTGGATACTATCTTGAAGATCCAACTAATTACAGGAGCATAGTTTGAGGTATGCAATATTTAATACTGACCAAACTTGAAATTACTTTTGCTATGGACAAACTCAGTCAATATGTAGCTGCACCACACTACAACATTTAATAGCATGCGAGAGAATCCTTAGATACTTGAAAGCTATAAGATTATGGCTTAAAGTTCTTTAAAGAATGTAGCCTAACATTCACTGAATTCACTGATGTAGATTAAACATGTGACTTGGATGATAGAAAATCTATCGGTGCTTATTATATTGACCTAGGCAACAACTTGATATCCTTGTAATCAAAGAAATAATCAATAATAACTAGATCAAGTGCAGAAAGTTAGTATAGAACTTTGGCATTAGCAAGTGCAAAACTGACTTGGTTGTAGTCTTTGTTTATTGAATTGGGAATATGTTGCACAGGAAAGCCAATAATATGGTGTGATAATATTGGTGCCATTGAATTCATAAAGAACCTTGTGTACCATTCAAGAACAAAGCATATCGAAATTGATATGCACTTCATTAAAAACAAGGTACTTGCTGGTGAGTTAGGCATTCATTATATACCAAGTGAGGAATAGATTGCAAATATAATGACTAAGCCTCTCTCATTTATGAGGTTTAATTACTTGAGAGCCAAACTCAATGTTCATCTTTGTCCCTTAAGTATGAGGCGGATATCAAAGTGCTCATTGTGCTGAACAAAAGATAGAGAAAGCTAAGATGAAGAAAATATAAAGCAAGTGCAAGTTGTGCTAGCTCAACTAATAGCTCAGCAAAGTTAGTTAAAGTTCGTTACAAGCTCATTGAGCATGGCGCTGAAGATTAGTTAGTCTAATAATAATTAGTTTTTGATTAGTTAAAAGTTATCATGATTAAGAAATGTATATATAGGCTGTTGTACTAATTTCAATGATTTGAGTTGTTGAGATGAGCATTTTCAAAATATTCTATTTTCTTTCTTAGTAGCCAAATAACTTCAATCTCATTTATTTTCACATCTTATTAAATTTTCATTGTAAAAGAACATATGGCCATTGTAGAATTTAGATGCGCTCTCTTCATACACCAAAATTACAAAAGATTTTTCAAATATTAAAACTAACATTAATTAAAATTTGAAAGAATTTTAATTTAAATTTGGATGAAAAATTAAATAAAAATGAAATAATTAGAAATAGTATTTAGCAATGAAAGAGATAAACACCATTAACAAAATCATTTTAAGAGTTGTCTAATTAACCCTTCAAGGGAAAAAAAAAAAACTCATGGTATCAATGCATTGATCCAAAGATAAAGAAGATTTTAAGGTAGATCTTCAATGGAGTTTTTCTTAAATTAAACAAAGTTACCCCATTAACATGTTTCCTGTGTTTAAACCATATGTTATTTAATATTTTAACTTGGCAAATGTTAGGGAGTTCATTTATTTGAGAAGAACGAGAAACTAGACCGTCAAAAAACTGCTTTGACAATATCGAAAGATAGGCTACAGAAAAAGATTTGTATTTTTAGGGTTCCAAGAGAAATAACATTAAAGGTTATTTATGTAATAAGTATGAGTGTTTTTAAATAAGATAAAGAGACATCTAGACCACATTGTTCAAGAAAATGATCACATAAACTCTTAGGTTTTTAATAGGAAACACCAAAACTCTCTTTTTAAAAACAAGTTTTGATTTTTTTTTTGAAAAATTGAGATTTTTTGTTATTATTTTTTAAACTTTAGGAATATTGGTATCTTTTTTTCCTTTTGAAAAAAGGACATTATATTTTATATATTTTTCATTGGCATATTTAATAAAGATGTTTTATAAGAAATTTAGATGGGTGGCAGTAGCTCCACTCAAACAAATCACATGCAAAAAATTATAGGAAGCTTGATAAATTTTTAACAAAATTATAGTAAATGATTAAAGCTATTAAAATCCATATTTTTAATCTCAACTTATCCCTTCTAATTAATAGCTCTAAAATTTAAACAAATTTTATCTTCAACGAAATTCAGGATTGTTTGTTTGATATGATTTCTCTACGATCCAAATGGTCTTTTTTTTTAATTTTGAAGAAAAGAAAGTAACATTAATTCATTCAAATAAACTTTTACATGCAACATTTGGACTTTTGCAACACAACATTACAAATCTTCCCTAGAGCATCTTCCATCCAAACTTGCTCATTCACATTTGGAAAATTATCAATTGCATACCTATAGCTTATTTCATTATCAAATTTACTATAACACTTTTAAGGTATATCAGTCGTCCACCCTCAGTTGACAAAATATATCTGCTGTCCACCAAACCGTTAGTTGTCGTTTAAATATGATGACATCAGAGGAACAATATAGTCTTTTCATATGATATAAGTGATAATTTAAGGGTATATATGTGATAATAAAAAATTTTAAGGGTAAAATTATTAATTAATTATAGTTATATTAACTTTCAAACAATAACTAACGGTTTAGTAGATGACAGATATATTTTATCAACTTATGGTGAACGATTTATACATCCTAAAAGTATTGTAATATTTTTTATAAAAGTGCAAATTTAGAGTATACGAATGATAATTTTCCTTCATATTTTAATGGTGAATTTTGCCATAAGATGAGTAACACAATCCATTTTGAAGTAATGTCTATTCAACAACTCAATAATTTCATTGATGACCCCACTCAACATCACACCTACTAGTCATATTTTTGTTTAACAAGCTTCACAACATTTAGAGCATCTTATTCAAGAATTGCTAACACTAACCCCTGTGTCAATGGCGAACTAACAGTGACAGCCACCAAAAATTCCACATCATTTGGGAAATTGATTCTTTGATTATATGCTACCATTACTTCCCCTTTGGCATTACTAATCAGTACTCCCAACTCAGGCAGCTCCTTCCTTATACTTAGTTGCACCATCAACATTTATTTTGTATACAGAGTAAGGTGGAGGTTTCCACTTCATGTCTACTCAAACCCATGAAAGACAATCTCGCTTCTGATAAGTGGCAGTTTCTCTCTCAGTGAGTCCCCTGCTCCATTTACTGCTTCCTGAGGGCTAAGAGAGTATTGTGAGAAAGATAGTTTTTGACAAACCAGATAGACCAACAAAGGACCACCCAACTCTCAAACTTTTCCTTTATCACAAGTGATGTTATACAATTGCAAACGCTAGAAAATTCTTAAGGAAATTCATATTAATCAAAGTTGCAACGAAAACAGGCAGCATTCCTTGTGATTTTTTTATCATAAATTAACAAATATGGGTAAAATATTGATATGTCCTCTCTGAAAGGAGATTTTTATCTTAGAAATGAGGGGGAATTTCTGCCACCTTATACTTGATTGCAAACTTAAAGGAATATTTGGGTACTTCATATATAATGTAATATAAAAGCCACCCTTAACTTGGTAGTTGTCTCGTTTGTCATAACTCCACGTGACTTGATCTATGGCAAGAATTTTTGGCAAATGAATTTTTAAGATATAGGTAGCATCATCCTCCATAAAGTATTCTCTAATGAGTTGTTCCTTCCAATTTCTATTTTCATCAATCAAATCAGCCACTTGTGACTGTGGAGGTAAGGTCAGGAGGGAGAATGGCTTAAATGCTCAGGGACAAGGCGGCTACATTGTTATAATTTTTAAATTAAAATAAACCAATTTCAACTTGCCACTGCGCTCTCTCTGCAATTAATTCTCTGCCTTATAATAAGCTCCTCTACAAAAGGATAGGTTGTGACCCAATTTGGATTTGCTTTTCCCAAAATTACAGCTAGAATAATATCAATACTTGCTCATTGTGGATATGCATCGAGATTAGAAACTCCCCTTCAGAGAAGTGGAGAGAAAATCGAAGATTTGATCAGCATTAAGACTTGATTTTGACTTGGACAACTTGATTAACATTCTATTTGTTGAGAATCTTCGTGGATTTCGTTGAATAAGCTTTGAATGCTAATTTTCTAGACAAATTAGTATCTTTCCAAATTGTTTTGCTATTGTTCCATTTTCTAGCTTAGCATGTAAAGTCAAAAACTATATATGTAGTACGGATCTAATAAAATAAAGACATGAAAGTTTAAGCCTACTATATTATTTCTTCTCTCTTTTGTTCTTGGGAATTATCAATTATATACTCTTAATTTACTTCATTATTAATTTTAGTATAATACTTTTAGGGTATATCAGTTGTCTATTTTAAGTTGACAAAATATATCTACCGTTCACCAAACCGTTAGTTGTCGTTTAAATATGATGATGTCAAAAGGCTAATTTGCTCTTTTCATATGATATAAGTGATAATTTAAAGGTATATAAGTGATACTAAGAGATATTAAGGGTATACAAGTGATAATTCTCAAGGATAAAATTGTCAATTCACTATAGCTCCATTAACTTTTAGTCAACAACTAACAATTTGGTGAACAGTAGATATATTTTGTCAATTTAAGGTAAACAATTAATACAACCTAAAAATATTGTAGTATTTTTTATAGAAGTATAAATTTTAAATATACGAATGATAATTTCCCTTTATTCTTTTATCTCAATTTCATTTTTTTGGTCACAAATTCTACATATAAGTGTTATCAAAACTTGTGGCAAAATTAATGTTGAATTTCGCTATGAGTAAAGCTTTGATCAAGTTAATGCAACTTTGCAAATGATTGTAATAAGGCTTCGAGCCTTTCGAATCTCACGCAACTTAAACATTGTTGGTATTGAAACCAACTCTTTTGTCCCTGTAGAATCCTTAAACCATCCAAACCAAGTCCTTGCCATGGTGTCCAACCACCGACTGACCCTATCACCATATCAAATTGTCCTTCCCAAAGTTTAATGAGGAAGACCTAACTAGCTGAATGTACAAAGCAAAATAAAATTTTTACTTTAAAAATATTGCCCTAAATCAACAAGTTCAGTTAGCAGCTTTCTATCTAGAAGGAAACTCCTTCCAGTGGTAGATATGGTTGATGAAGCTTCATAGACCTCTGGATGAGTTCACAAAGATAGTATTGTTCCATTTTGGCCCAACCGACTACGAGGATCCATCCGAAGCTTTGACTCACCTTAAACAAACTTCAACACTAGCAGCCTACTAAAAACTTTTGAAAAGCTCTCCCATTAGGTTAATAGATTACCTTAACATTTTCTTATTAGTTGCAGGACTCTGAGACAGCATCCGCTTAGATGTTAAAAGCTACAACCTCGAACCTTGACAAATAGTATCGGAGTGGCTTGACTCATTGAAGAATGAAACCTACTGGAAAGAAAAACTCATATGTTCTATCATTCCCAAGCAACCACGGTAACACCTAAGACAATGCCGAATACAATGGTGTGCTCCTATTATAATGGTTAGCGACCCTCGCTGGTCCAAAGAACAAACCAGAGCTATAGTAACACACTAATTTCGTTTCGACGAATCACCAACTATCAGGCATTTGTTAGGCATCAGGAACAGCGAGAAGTTTTGTCACAAAGATGACTCATTCACATATGAAAGAAAAGATGCTTCGCTTGCCATTCTCATGCATCAATTCAAGTGGTCCCTAAAAGTTCAAGTATTGTTTGATTGTTAAACTGTTTATCAGATGCAATTTTTGTGTTGCGCTGTAAGTTACTTGATATATGAATCAACGATAATGAGGATGATATTTGTGATTAGATGAAATGTAGATCATTATGTGAGACGTGTTTGACTTAACTTGGCTTAAATGTTCGAATGCTTTTTCGATCAATTTGAGGTACTTGTTATACAGCAAAATGGTGCCAAGAAAGTGGCTCAAATCTGATTCATCTTACAAAATGCCTGTTATTGGCGATAAGGCACTATTAAATAAATATTATTAATTAGTGGGACATAATTGGTTCATTGATCGTGCAATATTATATAACCAATCCTTTTGAAGGAGTTCACCCTTCACGTCTCATCTAGGGACACTTCCCATATCAGTTAGGGTGAGACTAACTTAAATTCAAGAGTTGCATTTAGTCACTCGATTTAAACATGCATCTAATCAAGCAACACTTGAATTATTGAAAGTAACTCATAAGTTAACATAAGTTAAATGTAATCTAATTTAACATGACCCCTCAAGATAAAATATCAACACATGCAGTTGCAAAACTTTGCATGAATACTGTAATTACAAAAATTTTCAGTTGTTAGATAAACTTGAAAATATGGGGGCGTTAGTGTCGTTCTTGCATAGTTGTTTTCCATTTTACAAAAATTCAAAATAAGAAAATTTATTTGGTAGCATTAATTTATATGGTGCTTTTTATTTAGTTAAAAAATAAATACTACTCATTTTCACATATAATAAAAAAGAAATAAGATTCTCTCATAATTTAAGTATTTTTTAAAATTTTGATAAATTATATTAAAAAAGTACAAAACCAATAATTATTATTTTCCAATAACTATGTTTTTACAAAAATGAAGGAGAAGGTATCCTTTTAAAATTTATGTGTAAATTGTGTAATAAAGTCAAATTAATGGGCCCCATAGAGTATAAAATGGGTAATTTTTGAATACCTCCTCTCATGTTTGGCCTTACCACACTTGGAGAGAAATTATAAATATATTGACATATAGCACCCTTGACATGTATGACTGTTAAAATACCGTTTGGCAATTAAGGGCATTAAAGTAATTAATCAATTAAGAAAAGAAAAAATTCAGTCAATACCTAATCTTTTCCTCTTTTCTCTGCATCAACAACCGCAACCATCATCACCCGCTCCAAACCACCATTGCTGCCCTCAACCCGTAACCACCACAATCATTATTAATCGTAACCCCTAGAGACCACCATACAAACAAACCATAGTCACCATTGTAGCACTCAATTTTTGAAACCCTTGACATTGTTGCTAGCCAACACTCTTGAATCGTAGCACTACTGTTGCCCACTAGCAAACCCCAAGCCATAGGTGTTCCTTTCCTCCCAAGTTGCCGACACTCTGCCTTACGCCATGGCATAATAACAGCGGAATCTACCATATCAATTGCTACCATGATAGAAATTGAATAAATGAGTACTGGCCAACCTGCTTTTTTTCTTTTGTTCAATTTTTCTAAAGTTTTCTTTTTTTTTTCTTTTTGTGTTTATTTTGTTGTTATTGCTAATGCTGGTGTTAGAGTTAGTGTTGTTAATTAGTGTTGTTAATGTTGGCATTAGTTTCTTGGTCAATTATCAAAATTATAACCCTTAAAAAATTTACCTTGATTCATGCCATGGAGCTTGAGAAGGTGCTAATTCAAATTCAAACTCATTTTATGAAATCAAAGGGTGCGTATTCTAGGGAATTGCATGCACGGGGGTTTAATTTGGAGTCCAATTAATTGGATTTGAAGAGAAACTTGTCGAATTTGGATTCGAATGAGTTGGATTTGAGGGGAAGTATATTTGGATTCGAATGGTTGAATTGGAGATTAGATGAGGATCATGGCAGACAAAACTGAATTTTTTATCTAATTTTAGTAGGTTGCCAAGGATATTGAGGAAAGAAATGTTTTTAACCGGTTTCTAGTTGTATTTGAATAATAATTTTTTTATTTTAGTTTAATTTATGAGAAAATTAAGAAAAGCAAAAGAAAGTAATAAAAGAAATGTTTCATGATATTTGTTAATTTAGATTTTGTTATTAAAAAGTTTTCTTATTTTGGGTGGTTTAAATTTTATTTTAATTTGTCAAATCTTATCTAGTTCATGAGTATTTTAGTACTTCCAAAGTCAGTCAACGGTCAGACCTAACAGTCATACACGTCTGGGGTGCTATATCAATATATTCATAGTTCAATATATCAATATTTTAGTTGATAGTTTCTCTCCATATATATCAATATATTCATAGTTTCTCTCCAAGAGTACCAAGACCAAACCTTAGGTATCCAAAAATTACCCATGTAAAAAATTATTTTTCATATAATTATAATAGTACATGTTATTTAAATAAAAAATAAATTATATAATGATACTATTTTTCAGTAAGACCACCAAAAATATTTTATAATTTTTATTCAAATTTAATTTTAAAACAACTTCCAAACCTATTTGTATTCAGCTGCAGTACATCAGTAATACCATTCCACTTCTTTTATCTTTTGTGATCAATTTTCATAATAACCCAATTAATTTACATTAATTTCTACTTACATCCACAAATACATTTCAATTAACACCTTATACTATTTTATTTTATGTATTTTTATTTCATATTACACATTTATTATAATACCTTCTCTTTACTATTTTAAAATGAATTATTAGCATGTTTAATTTAGAATCTCAAGCTCATTTTTAATTACAATTTTTTATATATCATGATTTTTTTTTACATCCATTATTAAATTTTATTTATTTTTTATTTTAAATTTTTTTATAAATATTATAGTACTTTTTGCTTACATTCAAAATAAACTATGCAATCCCAATAGTTTTATTACAAAAAGTATTATAATTTTTTGATATGCTTATTTTCATCATGTTATGTAATTCAAATATTCTTATATTATGGTTGCATATGATTCATCATTATGTGTTGCATTAAATTGTATTGCATTAGACTTTATCACATTAAGCTGTATTAAGTTATAATGTAGTCAAATATTTTATGTAGAATGGATTAATATTATATTAGTATAAAAATTTTATTACTATTTATGAAGGATAAAAAAATCCTTCAATTGTTTGATAAAAAATACTTCAATAGTCTGACTTATAATTTAAATAAATCAACGATGCAAATTATACATAGCGATAGATTTCTATCATTTTTAATGTCATCACTATTGTTGAGTGTTAGAAAGTGTATATTTATAGAGGAGAAAATCGTTATTTTACACTTTAAGTCTCCCTAATATTACTATTTTTATTTATTTAAGTATTTGGTTGTTTAATTATATGTATTTTATTATAATTATGTGTTTTATATATTTTAGGGACATCACGATCGTTTCACAATGAACAAGTGATCAGACAGCAAAACGGACTTCATATTTGAACTCAGGACGGTCGAAAACCTTAGGAAGAGTATAAAAGGAAAAATATCACTGTTCACATATACGGAACTGTTCATATATACGGTACTGTTCATGGTATTGTTCATATTACTGTTTACGACACTGTTCATATATACGGACCGATGATGTGGCAACTACCTATGACGTGGCAGTATTTTATTGGACAAATTATATGGAATTGACTGCTTATATGGCATTGACCGATGACGTGGCATTGACTGATGATGTGTCACAATCTTATTGGACTAAATTTCTTATGTACTGTAGATCGATGACGTGGCAGCATCTCAGTGGAGCAAAAATCGTGTGTACGGTACATGCGCATATATGGGATTATTTACTATTTAAACGTTGACTATTGATTGTTGACTGTTGACTGTTGACTGATGACGTGGCACAATTCTAAGTGTCCGAACTATTTTTAATCCGATGGTCATGATTCACTCAATATATCTATAAAAAGGGAGCTCTCCCCGCCCTAATTTGACACCCCTAAATTCATTTTTAAGCTTAGATTTCTGAAATTCCTTCTCCTTCTTATAATTTCTTTGTATTTTAATAAAATTTCCTTTTTATCCCTAGTTAAAATATGATTAGCTAATTTTCTTTTAAGCTTAGGTTAAAGGTGAAGTCTCAACATGTTCTATGGGCTTAATTTGGTAAATTTACTTTCTCTTCCTCTCTAATATTTGTGGTTATTTTGACTTTTCGTCAACAAATAATAATAGTCTTGTCTAGATACCGCCCTGGTTAAACCTAAGACCCTGAGAGTTTTTATTATTTAAGACGATAAGTCGCTCAGACCATATTTATTTGAGCGTGGTTCATGAGGTGTGGAATCCCCCTTATAATTTAATTGACATTAATATGGAATATTTAGCTCATGGAGCATGTTGATGCAGATCCGGATACCCAAGTGCTTTATTATAACAGTTTCATTTTTAATTATTCCCGCCATTTTAATTCACAATTTAGGATAAAATTACCATAATTTAATTGATCCCATTAAAAGAAAATTAATTCTGCACATAATTAAAATCAACCTCCTCGTGGGATCGAAGTCACCATTAATCTATTCTATAATAGATTCATGCGCTTGTGAGTTCAATAAAATTTACACAACAACTATATATTTTTTCTCTTTTAATTTACTATTTTAAACAATAGTTCATTTTCTTTAAATGAGTGCTAATGTAATTTTATGTAGTATGGACTGACGTTAAATTGTTAAAAAAATTTATTACTATATATGAAGAATAAAAAAATTACTAAATTATAGTTTAATATACCCTAATGTAATAAAAAATATAACCTAATATAGCAAATAATGACAAAACAACTGCACCCATAAGGTAAGAGCACTTTAATTAAATAACATGATAAAAGTAAGAGTATAAAAAATTATAATATTTTTTGTAATAGGACTACTGGGATTATATAATTTATTATGAACGTAAGTAAAAGGTACTATAATAGTTATTAAAAAGATTTATAATAGAAAGAGTGTAGAGCATTAAATGAAATTTGATAACAGATTTTACAGTGTAAGGTTCTAAATTAAACATGTTAATTATTTAATCTCAAAAGAGTAAAGAGAGGGGGGATTGTAATATAGGTACAATATAGAATAAAATTTGTAAATAGTGAATAATATAAGGTGTATTGAAATGTCCATATAGACACAATAGAAATTAACTTAATATTTATGTGCAAAGTACTAATAAAAATGAGTGAAATGGATTATATGAAAATTTACAATCATACTGACGTAAAAGACAAAAGAAGTGGTACAATACCACTGTCGTATAGTAGCTGACTCAACCTATTTTTATATTTATCAAAAACTAATCATATCTATACTCTAAAATACATTCAAAAATATTATTTAAAAAAATATTGAACGCACTCTTAAATTCTTAGACAAGAGTTTAATAATTATATTTACTATAAATTTTAACAAATCCTTTAGATGAAGGGTGTATTATCAATTAAGGCATAAATAGGTCAAAAGATAAAAGTTCGAATGTGGACAAAGAGTTAAACTTTGAATCTTTACTCTGATAACATATTAAAAGAAGCATTTAACCAAATGACTCAAGGCAAATAATACTATGTAAAATAATGCTTCCCATCAATATTTCGTTCAATCTATACGAACTTTAACAATTGAGGCGTGAATATTACCGTTGAATGTTGTCTTACCTTTGTTTAATTTGATTTGGAGTATACCGAGCAGTGCGGCCGACAATTTATATACAGAGTGGAATTGCGAGGAGGAGATTTTTATTAAAACTCGAAGTTACAGGCTCAAATTTCCAATGCAACGCCACTGTATTAATGTCTCTTTATTAAAATTTCAAAGCAACTAGAGCAAATAAATGGTGAGTTCTATGATTTTCCGTTGCAGTACCATGCAACAAATTAAGTAAGACCGACGCTATTATATTTCTCTCGGTCCACACAACAACTTGCTCAATTCGACAGTATAAGGACAACCATTAGATGACACAAAATTTGGTACAAATTTATTTAATGAATGTACCAAAACCTCCAACTCAAGATTGATTTTCTGTTGTAAAAGAGGGGTCAAGTTGAGGTACGGGCTAGGTTGGTTTACAGATGAAAAAGTTGGAATTTAGAGAGTTAAATAATTAATTAAACTTGCAGTTGAAATTAAGTCACTTTCATGACACTTCAATTTGAATAACACTAATTGAAAGAGTAGGCAGCTTGAATGATTCGCGAGTCTGCAGTCCACAGACATGTTATCCCAAAGTTGGTGAACAATATTTTTCATGCTAGCTGGCTTTTAATGTTCTCAACACCCCCCCCCCCCCCACTAAACAGGAAAAAAAAAAACTTTTTGGTGACTGTTAGCGTAATATCTTGAATAAAGCTTTTTGTTTCTAATAATTATTTTGCACAAATCAGTTCTTTAGAACTCGTCCACTATGTTTTACTAATATCTTTGTTAGTATTGGTCATTAGTAATGTTTACAAGGTTAAGCTCATAAGGTTAAGATATTTAAACTAAGAAGTGTATAAAAAATTCTATGTATCTATTAAGACAAATTGTCCATGAATAGGTACATGAGTTATTGATTAAAAAAAATAAATTTAAAAAAAATTCTTCTATAAAATTTATTATGAACATTATATCATTATTTTCTAATGCAGCAAGATAACTAAAGTACAAAATATGGCTGTAGAAGCAAAAAAAAAAAAAAAAAGAATATCTCATGTTGATATACGAATAATGGCATTTTATAGTAAGATTGTTTAATTCAAAAGATTTTATAAAAGAGATTTTAATAAATAATTTCAAAAGAAATATAAAGAGAGGTTCTTATTAATAAAAGTCATTAAAAAAAATTGTATAACCACTCTATATATAATAGGAAAAATTCATTAGCTCAAGAAAACTCAAATATAGAAATAGAATCTTACCTAAATAATAATAGAAAGACTCTAGTAACATACTAAAATGCGACTCTAATAAAATCTAATTGAAAATTTTAATATACTTGCTGAAAAAATAGTTAAACTTGGTGATGATAAATATACAAATAATTATATTTTTCAGTAAGATTAATTAGATTTATAATAAATCAAATTTAAGAAAATTACTCTAATCTAAACAATTCTTAAGAAAGATTTTAATAGATAATTTTTTTAAAAAAAATTGAAAACAACTCATATTACTCAAATATTCTTCAAACAAATTACATAACCGTTCTATTTATAATAAAACAAATCTAGAAGCTTAAGAAAACTCAAAACACATGAATAGAACCCTACCTAAATGATAATAGAAACACTTTCTCAACATACTAAAATGAAAGTCTAATAAAATTTAATTGAAAAAATTAAAATACTTACTAAAAGAATAACTAACTTAAATGTTTATCATACATCATTTTCAGAATATTATTAAATGCACCGTCCTAAAATATCTTGTAATCATATTATCTGGATGAAAAAGAAAAGAAAATAATATTAATAATGCTTTCGATCCGGCGGCGACTATCAAATGAAAAAGAAAAAGAAATAATATTAAGCATGCTTCGATCTGGTGGCGACCATTAGTAATACGATCATAATTGTGGTAGGTGATCTTTTCTAATTCGTCCTAAGTACCATCTACTTTGGTGGGGCGGCTTCCTAATACTTGTGTGTGTGTGTGTGTGGGTGGGTGTGTTAACGCTTTTATATTCCAAGCAAGATTAATCAAACATGTAATACATATGCTTAAAGAGACGGACAGACAACAACGGACTTAAAAGAAGCTTATGAGAGATAATCCTTGAGCGGATGTAAAGAGCTTCAAACAAAACCTCGAGGAAATTATGGGCTCTTTTAATTAAATAGATGCGTTTTAGGTTATAATATCTAATAACAATTAAGTAAATATTATCTGATTTGGACACACAATTCCTTACAATTTTGTTATTAGATATTATAACCTAAAACGCATCTATTTAATTAGAAGAGCCCATAATTTACAAATTAGCTCATTTTCCTCTATGAGGAGGAACGGAATTATATCATAAACATATCTATCCTACATACTTCCCCCCTTAAGAGAAGAAACAAAACCATATGATAAACATTCTATCTACTTATTGGATCACAAGTTGGTTTTGATACAAACCATATCAATTTGGACACAACAATTAAGTAGAAATTATTCTCTTTGAGCACATAGTCCATCACAGTTTTGTTATTATCATTTTAAACCCAAAACGTGTCTACTCAATTAGGAGAGCACATAACTTATAAATTAGTTTAAGAATTCACTCGCTAGTAATGTGACATATTATAAGTTACATGCATAAATATATTTTGACTAAAAATAAGAATACCATCTATGTAAACTATACAAAATTTTGAAAAAAGCTTTAAAATTTTATTCATTCTAGTTTGAAATACTTAAACAATATTTTTCTAAATTAAATAATATAACTAAGCACTCAAAATATTCTTATGAGCAACTAAATTTGTCAATAGAACAAATTCTTTATAGAATTATATTTGCTAAATCTAGTTTTACAATTAAATTTAAAAAAGTACTTAGCGCTTTGTATTTAATTTACTAATTCTTCTTTATATTCTTCTTTATAAAGCAAAGCTTGCCTTACTCATTTAATAAAATTGACCCCTTTTTCTGAAATGTGAGGTTCCTCTAAGGAGGGTGCTTTTAGATACATGGTAAAATTTAATTCGGTAATCTCCTCTTTAGATAAAAGTATTTACATAACCTTATGTTCAAGTTAGAGGTGGTCAATCAGTCGTATCATGCCGACTCAAACCCATCAAAGGAAAGTCCACACATATTTGTGCTCGTGTCATGTGGTGCTCATTATGTGTTTCATATTGTGTCGTACTATACCAATTTTTTTTTTTTTTTTGCTTGGGCCCTATCGGACACACATGCTATGTTCACTCGTGTTGTGCCCATACATGTTGTGTCGAGGGGCATGTCGTACCATGCCTAACAAAAAATTCTCACTAAGTTTTTTCATTTTTTTTATTTTTTTAAAAGCACATACCAAGTTATTATTTTATTTTTCAAAACTTATATAATTTTTTGAATCTATGTGCCTTTATTTAAATTTAATAGAATCATAAATTCAAAATTCAAATTCATATTCAATAATAATGAATTATTAATAATAAAAGAATATAATATTAATTACTAAATTTAACTCCATAATATTATAATTCTTTTTTAGTACTTAACAACAACAACAATAATAACTTTTTTAAGAGTTAACTTAATTATTAACTTAGAATTACATAAATTCATAGATAATAGTTTATAATAATATTAATACATATTATAAAATAATGATATTTATAACTTTATTTATTAAAATCACGATATCAATCATATATTAAAAAATTATAAATATAAATCAATTATAATTTTTTGAAATTAAGAATTAAATAATTTAAAAAATTTGAGTTAATAAACTATGTTAAAAAATTTAATTTCAAATTATTTATAAAATTTTAAAATCATTTTTATTAAAAAAATAAAACATATTTATTTTATATCTTTTAACTTAACGTATTTTTAATATCCACGTATCTAAAATTTTAAAGTCAATCTGCTTATATTAATATTCTATGTTGTACTGCATGCTCTATTAAAAAGTACTGGTACTGTTCCATGCTCGTATCTCGTGGTGTCCGTCCATTGGCCACCTATAGTTCAAATGTTCCGGATTTTTCCTGTTGATTCTTCCGTGTCAACGAGTGCTCACGTGGCGCATCCTTCGGGATCACACGATGGCTTTACACGTGTGTCAGGCCTAATGACCCTTTGGCAAGTGACCGTAAAAGATGGATTTGAGGGTGCTTGCTGACCTGGACCAATAATAACCCTTTTCATGTTGACTTGGCAGCTTCCTATTGGTGAAACTTGCCTTCCTTGATGCTGCTCCCTTAATATTTTAACACTTAAAACAAATAATATATTTAAAATTTATAAGAGATATATATAAGTGGTAGCAGCTAGCAATAATTCCATGGAAATATGAAACTGTCATCCTTAAAAAAGAAAAAAAAAATTGATTTACTTGAATGGACAGCTTTGCCTATATGGTGCCCAATAATTGAGCTTCACACTTCTCAAACCAAGGGCAGACTCAACGAACAAATATGTGACTTTGTTAGACTGTCCTTTATCAACTTCATGTCAGGGTCACCCAAGTTGCTTGAAACATAAACGTCGTTGTCACCCGACTTGCATTCCATTCCATTAATAAAGAACACTAGGGCAGCGGTTGACATAATCATGTAATTACAAACGGCCTGCATTAATTTGAGTTCATATTGTTTGTTTTTGAAATTTCCACTCCTATGGATTCGAGGCTTGGGCGGTACCAATCACACCATCAATGTACACTTTCAACTTTTGAGGAGATAATTTAAATGGATGAAGATGCTCTTTATAAAATTTAAGTATAACATTTGTAGTAAATTAAACTGTGAATAAAATCAAATAGAATATCATAAGAGAACCAATTTTGATCATACTGCAAATAAGCGTCAAACAATTTGTGAAAATTTAGGTAATTAAATCAGCGGAGGATACTTGTCCAATTTTAAACAAGTGCATACTGCAGTTATGGCCTCCTATTTATAGTTTTTCTTTTTTTCCAAATTTCATGTATATCATCTAAACCCAAATTCGTGAGAAAACAAACGTTACTGCCGCACACGTTGTACCATTGCCAATTTATATAGAGCTTTAGGTTACCGGCCACGTTAAATTCAACTATTAGATTTAAATTTTTTTTATTTTGTAATGAAAATTTAAATTTAAGAACAAAATGTTATTGTGGCTGCTATATTTATCGATCACTCATGTTACAACACGAGTCAGATAAAATACGTTTGAAGTTCTTTTAAATTGCTTAGGACAATCCTTCGCACACATCTTGACGAATTTGTTGAGATGCTAATATTCCTCCCCGGTTCTTGGGTTTGGAGGTATGGATTTGTGTGATATTTAGCTGCTTGGTTGTTGGTCTAGTCACAAATTCTGGGCTGTAGGTCAGCACTTCAGGGTTGATGGATCCAATTTTAGGTTTTATATCATAATTTTTTGTGAGAAGATAACTCTTAAGCTATATAATTATGTAACATACATCAATTCATCAGTTGCAATCAATAACATAAAAGTATAAACAACAAAAATTATATGTGTGTTATTGGTAGTAGCTGTTAAGTTAATGTATGTTAGATAATTATATAACTTAACAAGTTCAGAGTGAAAATTTTTCATCAAGATACCATTTATTGTCTTTGTATTTACTGATAGATGTCACTATTTTCACTTGATTTGGGATTTCGAAGAAATTATTTTGACAAAAATAAACTATCGCATGTTTTATTTAAGTACATTAAAGCAAAAATAGATGGATTAGATCAATTAAATCTAGAATAGATCTAAAGTAATGAGGGCAAATTAAACAGCTACCTATAAGTAATCACCAGGATTATTGAGGGCTAAGTTTAAACATTCAAATTTTGCCCCTAAAAACAAATCTATAGGCCCAATGTTCTTCAATCAAAAGATTCTCCTAAAATTAATAGGACATTATAATTTTACTTGCAAATAAATGCCAACAATTTTATGAGTAAAAGAGACCATTAGAAAAACATAAATTAATTAAACATGGAAAATCATATTATAAAATTTTGTTAGTCTAGAGTTAGATTTTTATAATACCATGTTGGCCATAATAAACTCCTAAAAATTATTTTAGCTAAGTCTTGAGAATTGAAAAACTTATTTTATAAATTGAAAATTATATATATATTAACAAATTTCATGAGGCATGGTAGTAGTAATAATTATTATAATAATAGTAAAAAATAAAAAAAAATAAAAAAATAACAGTGGTAATAAACCAAGTATAGCCTAAGAATATTTATAATTAGTAACATAACTTTGTTGTTGAATTAATTAGAAATTAACAAAACTAATTTGAAAAGAAAAAGGAGCTGTAAAAATTTAATTCAAATTCAAAAAAATCTTAATTCTTGATTTATTTTAGTTTCAAGATAAATAAATATAAGTAATTGAATGATAAAATGTGCGTAACATTTATAATCATCAAAAGTTAAGTGTAAATATATTTAGGTTCAAGAAATTTGATTAACATAAATTCAAGTTCAAGAAATTTTGACTTGATCCTAAAAGAAAAATTAAAAGGTAGTTCAACACAAATAGATTAAGAAAGTTTTTGTAAGTTTAAATATGTTTATAACTTATGTTGTCATAACTTCTAAAATAAATTTTCAAAAAAATAAACTTTTTGAGAAGCATAACAATTGAATGCACTCTTACACGTTATTTTTTATTTATTGTTGAATTTTTTTAAAATTAAAGAAATTATTTAAAAATGTAAAGAGAAAGAAGAAAATGAATTCATTAATTCATTTTGAAGATAACTAAAAATAATAAAATGAGAATAAACGTGTATAAAGACTAAAAACTCAAGTATATATATAATTAAGTTCAATAAATTTCATGAAGTAATAAAAATAGAGGAAAAATGGGGGACTTAGATTAGGAACCTAAAATATTGGAAAAGATTAAGGGTTACTATAAAAATGTTTCAATATTAAATGGTAAGTTAATATTTACTAAATTAGTAAGGGGTCAAACATAATTTTACCTTTTTAATATTACTTTTTTCGTAGCACGCATAAATTTAATATTTAACCTAAATAATTAAAATATTATCAAGTTAATTAGAATACTAAATGTAAAACTAGTGGAATAATAGTTGAAACATATAAGCCATTAAGGGAGAAAGTATTACCAAAGTCAAGAACTTATTTAACTAAAAATAAAATAATAAAAAATAAAATTTAGTACATAACTCAAATAATTGAAATCTTTCAAAGTAAATAAGAATATTCAACACAAAGATAAAGAGTATTTAATTGAAACACATAAACTAATTAGAGAGAAAGTGTAACGAAAATTAGAAACTAATCTAATGAGATATGAAGTTACTTAGAATTAAACCCAAAATATTGGCATTTAATGAATTTACTAGAAATATCAAATACAAATTTAGTGGATTAATAAGTTAAAACATGTGATACTATAAATTAAAGAGTTTAACCAAAATTAGGAACTCATTTAACCAAGAAAAAGTAATTTGGATATTTAATCCAAATAACTAAAATTCTTACCAAGTTAATTAGAATATTAAATGCAAAACTAATGGAATAATAGTTGAAATATATAAACCTATAAGAAAGAAAGTGTAACTAAAATTAAGGACTTACTTAATCAAAAATAAAAGTATAGAAAATGAATTTGGTATATAACCCAAATAATTATAATTTTAACAAGTTAATAGGAATATTCAACATAAAAATAAAGGAATAATTAGTTGAAACACATGAATCAATAAGAGAAAAAAATGTAATGAAATTCAGTAACTAATCCAATGAAAATTGAAACTTATTTAAAATATAACCGAAAATGTTGATATTTAATGAATTTAATAGGAATATCAAATAGAAATCTAGTTGATTAATAAGTTGAAACATGTAAACCTATAAATGAGAAAGTTTAACCAAAATTAGGAATTAATTTAACAAAAAAATTAATTTGAATATTTAACCCAAATAACTGAAACCTAATTATTTTTTAATTAGAATATTAAATGTAAAATCAATAAAATAATAATTGGAACATGCAAATACGGAAGAAAATATAATCAAAATCAAGAACTTACCTAACCAAAAATAAAATTATAAAATATAAATTTGGTACATAACCTAAATAATTACAATTTTATTGGGAATATTCAACACAAAGATAAAGGAATAATTAGTTGAAACATATAAATTAATTAGAGAGAAAGTGTAATAAAATTTAGAAACTGATCCAAGGAGAAGTGAAAGTTATTTGAAATATAACCCAAAATGTTATCATTTAATGAATTTAGTAAGAATGTCAAATATAAATATAATGAATGAATAATTTGAAATATATGAACCTGTAAGTGAGAAAATTTAATCAAAATCGGGAACTAATTTAACAAAAAAATAATTTAGGTATTTAAACTAAATAGTTGAAATCTTATCAAGTTAGTTGAAATATGAAACACAAAATCAGTGAAATAATAGTTGAAATATATAAACTAAAAATAGAGAAAGTATAACTAAATTTAGAAACTTATCTAACGAAAAATAAATTTACTTGAAATCTAACTTAAAATATTAATATTTAACGAATTTAGTAGAAATATTAAACACAAAATCAGTGGGTTAGAAAGTGGAAACAAATGAACTTATAGTGAGAAAATTTAAAAAAAATAAAAACATGTAAAATTAACTTAAAATATCTACCTAATATGTTGATATATTACTAAAAGTATTATAACATGTATTTTCATTTAAATTATAAATATTTTTTCCGCTCAAATATTGTTTGTGTTAAATATTTATAAATTTTCTTAATTTTTATTTTATTTATTCTTTTATATTAAAGTATTTTTAAAAATTATTAAATGAATAATTAATAAGAATATCAGTTATTTAAGTATTATTTTCACTGTTGACATACAGTCTTGTACTATATGAAGGCCCCGTTTCACGAGGAGATAAGAATTTAACAAGGGCTCCATAGGGGTAGGTAATGCCTGCAGCTGGCTGTCTTGCTGGAATAATGACATTGTAATGGTCCCCAAACGTCGCAATTTGCACGAGTCAAATGTGCACTTATATGTTCCAAGTCTGCAAAAACCAAATTTTGATTTCCGTAACCACTGCCTCCAAACAGTCTTCCGTCTCTTCTTATTACATTATTATTGATTGGCTTTTTCAGCTGTCCTTCTACACATATTATTATCCACCCCCTAATAAAAGTCATTGATAGGGTCCCATTGAATCCATACAAATGATTGGCATCATTTCCTTTCATGTGTACATTCATGCATTTAATTTCCACTTGTTTATTTGCATATACTAAAGGGTGATTATGTTTTGGGTAAGTCTATATTATAATTGGCGGTAACATATATTTTCTTATTATAATAATTAATAAAATTTACATAATTATTATAATAAGATACGTATAAGTTAAGTCGACTGCAACTTAACGTTTATTTTATGTTCCACGAGAATCTCTCTCTCTCTCAAGTGGTCCAATTTTGAAATAAATCACTATTCATTCACCCGTGCATCGCTCCATGTCATTTTATATGATTATTTCGGTCTTGATCTTGATAATAATACCGACCATGATGCTTTCATTTCATATTCCCCGTCATCTTGCAAAATTTAATAGGATGCAGCCACTTTACCACGTGGAAAAGGTACCTGACTTTTCATTCACATTCAGAACAGCTGTTACATTTAATTTATTGAAATTTATTACTGTAGTTTTAAACGAGAATTTAATTAATTCGGAGCCACCGTCTTCGCCGGATACGGCTGAGATTCAGAAGTAGTGATGGTTATACTAACAAACTAATAGATAAATCTATAGATTTTGTGAAGAAAGTGATAATTTCACCATCTTTTGCTTGGTTATAAATACTGCTCAAACTCTTTACCTTTAAACCATTGTGTTTTGCTCATTACAGGGCTTGCTTTTAGCAGCACCGTCTCATTGTAAGAAATAAACAAGTGTGTCATTTTCATTTCCTTCTTTCTTCTATCTGTATATGTATATGGAAATGCCTCATAAATCAGAAGCTACTTATTTTGTCGAGAAAAGAAGCAATTGGATCTGCGAATTATGTCTTAAAATAGCTTAAATCATCTTCAATATACCTAAAGAAATTTTAACCGATCGCAACTCAGGTCCCGATGGTATTGAGGTTAAAATTCAATAAATTACTTATTTCATAGTTTTTTACAAAAATAATATTTGATAAATTTTTTAAAAACAGCTTATTTCATAATTTTTTTATTTATCAGCAGCTTTTAAAAATAAAGAGAAGGCTGCTTTTCATAAGTAGTTTATTTAATAAGTTACTGTACATATCTAAAATTTTTATAATTTGAGAAATTTTATTGTAAAAAATTTAATGTGAATGTAATACATATTACTTTTTATTTTATTTGGATTATATATAATTATGAATTTTTATCATATTTTATGTAATAGATTATGAAGTTCTTTAGATTTTTTTAATTGAGTTTTTTTAATATAATTTTGCGTATTTAAGGAAAAAAAAGTGTGTCTAAATAATTTATTAAACATACTATAAAAATAAAAAGAAATTTAAACATATGTCTATTTTAGTCATTATATAATAAAATAATACTTTCGTAATTAAATTTATCAAACGCAAGTAATTTATTTGTCAAATTCATAGCAACCGCAATAACACAATTTACAAAATGCGACGCTATTTTTTTAATCAGTAACTTATTTTATCCGTATAGTACTAACTATTTATTTCATTAGCCTCTACAATCCCAAACTGACCTCAATATTGATTATAGGGAGTATTATTGCTCATCTAATTTATAAGAGCAGTTGAGAAAGAAAAAGAAAAGGTAGTGAAAAATAAATTTTTTATTTTTAAATAAGTATAAAAAATAATTGAGGTTAATTAAAAAGTAAAAGTTAGTAAATTGAGGGTTGATTAGATTTGTGGGCACTCTTACGAGGAAATCCTTTTGTGAACTCATGTTTTATTGGGCTTGTTATCCTATCTTAAAATTAGTTTATTCTATAACAACAAATGATATTGATAATAAAAGAAAATTTTAGCCGTTCATAACTATAGGCGAATTGATGTGTTATCCTATGAGGTACAACTTTCTTATTTGAATATAACATAATTAATAAGCTCCTTTAAGTATTAATATAATAATAATATAAAATATTTAATTTTAAAGTAATGATGACATAAGTAATGACATAAGTGATAGTGCAATAAGAGATGTTAAAGAGATATTTTAGAATTTTATAAATTACTAAAATATTTATGAAAAAATAAATCTCCATCAATAATCAAAAGTTATGGCGGCAAAATCCTAGCCATTCATTAGCTTTAAGAAATCCTATAAATATATTCTAACCCTTTCATTATCTATAAACCCTAGATATTCAATTCAATTATATTCTAAGTCAAAGTATCAATAATAGGGAACTTCTCAAATTAAGAAAGTTTAAAGAAATTAAGAAAAAAATATAAGTAATACTTCACTTTAGCTGTAATGTAAGGATAAGATTCTCTTATGCTTAAATTTAGCTTTAATAATAGTTTTTTTTTATGTTAAACTTAGTTTTAAATAATTCTTTATCAAGTGACGGTTAGATGTGAATAGTTATTGTCTAACCTCTATATGGCTAGTTATACCACTTAATATGTGATATTTTCATTTAATTTTACCATTATCGGCTTTGTCGCCTATATTATAATATTTTCTTATTTTTTTCTTACATGGTTGGCTTTGCCGTCTATATTATAACTTTATTTATTTATTTTCTATATAGACGGCGTTGCCGCCTATATTAAAGATTATTGTCTTAAACTAAATTTGTGTTTTGGCTTTATTATATGTATAGAAACTTTACACGCTATGACATAAGTTGTATTAGACATATATATTTTATGGATTACTTCATAAAGAAAATGTTTTAAATGAATTTTTAATAAATAGGTTTGTACTACTAGGTGGCAAAGTTTATCAAGAGAGAAAGCCCTTTAAGTTAAGTAAAAGAGATCTTTTAGGAACAATAATATATAACGCTCAAAAGATTAATTAATTAAGCCTAATGCTATGTTATTCAGTGCTAACCTTGTAATACAACAAACCTATTGCCTTAACAAAATTCTTTTATATCCCTAAGTTTTATTTAAAAAACTTAATATTCATTTAGTTTTTCATGACCATAATAGTTAGTACATGCATTAAGTGTTAACTTACTGAACATTAGTTCATTTAGTCCTTACATTACAAGAACTGAGGAGTAGGGCAAGCTGATCTCAAGTTCCAACTAAGGTGAAGTATATATGGATATAACAAAACCATGGGTTATATAATGGGCTCAATTGTGCTTTTATCCAAATATAAATATTGTAAGTTTATTTAGCTATAGAGTTATTTTTCAGATATGTTACTAAAAGATCTCTATATTTTGTAACGAAAATTTATGTAACAAACCTTTTACATTCCATATTTATAAAAAGCTTATTTTAAAAATCTATATTTATATTAAAAGTGTTGAACGTTTCACATGTATTTTTTTTTCACAAATCACCTTAGTTACACTTACAAACGTGGGATGACACATATCTTATTTTTATATTAGTTTATTTTATAAAAACAATTTGAGTTTCAACAAAAGAAATTTATAGTTGTTTATAACTATATATGATGATGGGAATTGAACTCGCACATGGTGAATTCATAATCCATTGCCTTGATCTACTTAGCTACATTCCTTCCTTCGCCATTTACAATAAATATCAATACTGAGGGATGAGGTTTATAAAACTAAATGGGAAGACTTATCATTAGCTTTATGGTGTATTTACTTATTAACAATCGAATGAAAATTTTGAAATTGAAATCAATGCTACATTTACTTATAAAATTAAAGTTTGAAATCATAATTGAATGCTGCCGGACTTATAGATATTATCATGATTTTGATTTCCAAATGAGAATTAGAATCCAATTCTCAGAATTACCGATTTTCCCATTAAATTTTCATAATTTTAAATTGCCTTCAACTAAATTATTTAATCTTTACGTTGTGGTCCTTATGAATTTTATGAAAATACCTAAAAGTTCAATATTATTTGCAAATACATCCTCTATTATTTATATTAATTTATTATTATTATTATCATTATCCTCACCGTCATGGTCATTGTAGTCATCGTGGTCATCATCAATATCATAAATGTCAGTGGTAGTTGTTGAGTGTTAGAAAATATATATTTATAAAGGAGAAAATCGTTATTTTACACTTCAAGTCTCATTAACATTGCTACTTTTATTTATTTAAGTATTTTATTGTTTAATAATGTGTATTTTATTATAATTATGTATTTTAGGGGCATCACGATCGTTTCATAATGAACGAGTGATCAGACAGCAAAATGGACGTCATATTTGGACTCAGGACGGTCAAAAACCTTAAGAAGAGTATAAAAGGAAAAATGCCACTATTCACATATATGGTACTGTTTATATGTACAGTACTGTTCATAGTACTGCTCACAACACTGTTCATATATACAGACCGATAACGTGGTATTGACCGATGATGTGGCATCCACCTATGACGTGACAGTATTTAATTAGACGAATTATGTGGCATTGACTACTTATGTGGCAGTGACTGATGATGTGACATTGATCGATGATGTGTCACGATTTTATTAGGCTAAATTTCTTATGTACTGTGGATCGATGACGTGATAGTATCTCAGTGGAGCAAAAATCGTATGTACGGTACATGCATATATATGAGATTATTTACTGTGCAAATAGTATTATTGTACAAATAGCGGCCGTTATTTTTCAAACGTTGACTGTTGACTGTTGACTGATGATGTGGCACAATCCCGAGCGTTCGAATTATTTTTAATCCGATGGTCACAATTCACTTAATGTATCTATAAAAAAGGGACTCTTCTCCCTTAATTTGATATCCCTAAATTCATTTTTAAGCTTAGATTTCTGAAATTCCTTCTCCTTCTTGTAGTTTCTTTGTATTTTAGTAAAATTTCCTTTTTATCCCTAGTTAAAATATGAGTAGCTAATTTTCTTTTAAACTTGGGTTAAAGATGAAGTCTCAACATGTCCCATGAGCTTAATTTAGTAAATTTACTTTCTCTTCCCCTCTAATATTTGTGGTTGTTTTGACTTTTCATCAACAAATAATAACAGTCTTGTCTAGATACCACCCTGGTTAAACCGGCACATTAGTATAAGGTTATTATTATTTAGCACGATAAGCCCTTAACACTATATGGAATCCCCCCTTATGATCTAATTGACATTAATATGGAATATTTAGCCCATGGAGCATATTGATATAGATCCGGATACCCAAGTGTTTTATTATAACAGTTTCAATTTTAATTATTCCCGCCATTTTAATTCACAATTTAAGATAAATTTATCATAATTTAATTACTCACTTAGAAAATTAATTATGCACATAATTAAAATCAACCTCCTCATGGGATCGATACTCGTCACCATTAATCTATTCTACAATAGATTCGTACGCTTGCGAGTTCAATAAAATTTACACAACAGTAGTAGCGATATTAGTAATAGTAGTAATAATAATATTAATGATGATGTTGTTAAAATATATTAATTTTATTGTTTTAGTTATTATTTATTATTGTTATTGTCATTAATGTCGTCATTATCATTATTGTCATTATTATTATTATTATTATTAAATTTATTGTTTTATCTATCATTAATAATTGTTAATATTATTTTTCATTATCATTATTACAATTTACTCATTTATTGCTATTATTATTTATTAAAATTTATTAATTTTACTTTTTAGTTAATATTATTGTCATTTTTATTATTACTTTTAGTTTTAGTTTTATTTTTTTTATTTTTTTTATTTTCATTATTATAATATATACAAAAAATATTAAGTACAATAATTAATAAAGAGCATTTTAGTAACAAATAAAAAACTAAACACATCAATTGAATTGCAACTCATTTTGATTTTGATTCTTAAAGTTAAAATAAATAATTTAATCGACTTCTCATTTTTTATTCCGATTATTGTCCATTACGATTTTATTTCATTCTAATTCTAATTAATTTCAATTAGTGGTTAATAAACACACCATTAATATTTATCTAAAAAATTATTAGTAACTTTTTTTTCAATTATTTTAATTGTAGATTATTTTGGACTATTCTAAAACAGTGATCGTTTCCCAATTGCTATTTTGATGGCTTTGGTATTACTGTTAATTAACACATTAATCAACACTAATTCATTGTCAGAATATAATTAATAATCGACTATTAACAATCTCCTTAAAGCGGATTTCGTGTCATAACTACGAAATTTTAAGGACATATGTGCAGGGATTTAACATTAACTTAATGTTTCTCTTGATTTTTCTCCATTGTTTTACCATTTTGGTCTAAACTGAGACCACAATCATGACTCATTTGATATGATGAAAACTTCGAAAATGTTTACAAACAAGTTAATTACCATATCAATCTATATAAATTTATATTGTTAAAAAGTATTATTAAAAGACCAATAATAATCTCCTTAAAATAGATAAAAGCCTTTGCATAATAATTATGGTAAATTAGTATTCTTTTCATTATAAGTGACTAGTTTTCTTCTTCTAAAAAAAATTACTGGTTTTTTTTTCTTTTTTTAATGTCATGCACATATGAGAACAAAATCTAAGGTTTTACCTATAAACAGTAAAGAACTTGATTATTCGTGAACTGTCAAGACATTATTTTATAAAATTATACACAAATTTTAAATTTGCAACCTTCACTTAGACAATAAATATTTGTACATTCTTATACAACAATAATGTCAAGGACAAAAATGTCATAGTTTCGTCTTTTATTTTTGACCCCCTACTTGTTTTATTTATAATTTTTTGTAATTATTATGATAATTTAATTCTCCCATTCTCTTTTTCTCTCCTTCATATTGAAATAATTTTTCCCTTATTCTCCATTTAAATAATTAATCAACCACTAGTTATCAATTCCTTTCAAATACAAATATCATTAACCAACTGTTATCTCAATCATTTTTCATATCACAACCAGGACAAAACTTAAATTTTTTTTTAGACGAAATGCAGTAACTTGAATTAAAAAGACGACAACTATTTTAAAATGATTGATGTCGTATTGGTTTAGGTTTATAGATAAAATTTAAATTTGTTGTTTTCAAGTAGCTATTAACTTTGACATTAAATTGTAGGGTCCAACTGTATTGGAATAAATCTAAGTAGAATATCTTTTCATAACCACAAAATTTAAATCATAATAAATTTTTTATTATTTATCACTTTATGTGTATAGCTGAGATTTATGTTTTATCATAGATCAACTTCAACATAGTCATAGCCTAAATTGTATTGTAGTTATTTCTTATTTAAAGTGTAATTTGCACATATTTTAAAGTAGAAACAAAAGTGTATGAAAAGAAAATAAAGTACATAATTTTACAATTATTTATTTAATATGTATTTTAATAACGTCACACTAGTTTATTTTTCAAGTTAACTTATTAACTATATTTTAATATCAAGTAATCATTTATTTCACTCTTTGGATTAAAGATAGAAAAAGGCTAGATGTTGATCTTAGTTTTAAGTCAAATTTTTAAGTTGAGACAATTCAATCTTTTTTTAATTGTTCTAAATTATTTATAAATAAATAATTTGGATTTATGTGTCAAAACTTTAAAACATTTGATCTTGTAGAATTTTAACATACAATAGGAAATGTAGTGTTAATTACGAAATTGTAGCATCCTACCATTGAAATTACTAAAACATTACATTTATATTGTATTTACTAAATTAAAATAAAAATGAATTAGAATCAGAATAGGTAGGAATGTCAATGATATAGAATGAAAATCACACTAAATTGTTTACTTGAATTATAGGTATCGAAATTAAAATGAGCTAAAATGCCATATATGTGTTTACTTTATTTTGGAATCAAAATTATAATGAGTTAGATTGTAACAAATTACTAAAAAGTACTTAGGTTGCATTTGTTTTTTTAATCCAAAATCTGAATAGATTTGAATTTACTTAAAGTCTAAATAAGTTTAAATGAAAATATCTGAATAACATGTTTGTTTTTCTTTTCTCAACATCTAAACAAAAAAAACTTAAAAACTAATAATTTAACATAAATATCCTTTTAATTTATAATTTTCACAAATTGATTAGTTTGGTAGTATTAAAAAAATACTATCACTATTAATTTTTATTTAATTTTGTATAAAAATTTTAATTGTAACATCAACTTTTATTATAAAATCAGCACTGTTGTTTTAATTTTAATTAATTATAGTAAACATAGTTTAATTTATTCAATATTCAATTTAGTTAATGTTACCATGTGAATAAAAATTTAAATCAATTAAAAAATATAGGATAATATAAAAATATTATATTTATACATAATATTAAAAATACATGAGTTTGTAAAGGCTATTTTTGAGATTTGAAACTAAAATTTTCTATTTAGATTTTAGACTTCAGATAAAAGTGAAATTTTTCTACTTTTTCTATTCAGATAATGCCTAATAATAAGTGATAGGTTAAAAAAATAAACAACTTAAAATACGTACATATTTAAAAAAATTAAATTCAAACTTCAGACTAAAAAATAAATAATACCTTAATAAATTATTATTATAATTATTATTTTATATTTTAATTATAGTATTATTTATTAAAAAATTATTATTATTATTATTCTTGTTGTTATTGTTGTTGTTGTTGTTGTGGTCGTCGTTAATAATATATTAATATATTAATTAATTATAAAATTATTATCTAATTAATTATAATAATATAATAATTATATTAATAATTATTACAAAATATATTAATTAATAATATTAATATTACTTATTTAATTATAATAATATATTAATTATTGTGATTAATTATTCAAAATTATAATTATTAATATATTATTGTTAATAATATATTAATATATTGATTAATAGTAATAATTACATATATCAATTAATAATAATAATATATTAATTAATTATAATAACAAAAATATATTAATTATTATAATTATTTATTCAAATAATTATAATTATTAATAATTATTGTTAATAATATATCAATATATTAATTAACTATAATATACTAATTAATTAATTAATTATATATTTGTTTTTTTATTTTTGATTTAAAGAAGAAGTATTTTAAAAATATTTAAATTTAATAAGAGTAAAATGAGAATACAAAAAATAAAAAATTAATTCCCACTTCTCCATAAAACTCAATATCTTAATTTTTATTCTCAAATAATAATATATGTCATGATTTTAATTTTAATTTTTAATTTATTTTTATAAAATAATCATTAATGATTTTAATTTTAAATTCTGATTTTCAACACTAACGTTAAAAGTACAAAGAAGACAAAATGCGAATAGGATAGCGGAACCCGTCGATCAATTACATCTTTGAAAATAGATCACCAATCTGACTTCGTTTCTGAAACTGGATGAATCATCTGAACACGCGTCCAGATGGCCCCACATATTAACTCCACAAAAGTCTGACACGTGTACCCAGTTTCCGACATGCCGTCGAATAATGAGTGCAGTGTGCTTTTATTACTACTTCCAATTTCTCTGTCCACGGAAGAGGACGAGTATGACGTACAGCTTGTCGGCTTCTGTGCAAACTTTGGCTTTTCGGTCTTTTACTTGTTACACGTGAAACACAACTTGTCATTTTCAATTCTTTTTTTCTTAATTAGAGTTTGTTTTCCCCCTTACAATCTTACTCTGAAGATATTAACACAAAACGTAAGCAAAATAAATAAATTAGAGTGGTTAGTATTCTTTTTCAAACAACTTCTCATATATAAAAAGAAATAGCAAAAATATTTACAAAGCATAACAAAACCATGATTTTTTAAAAATTGAATATACTGAAATTGTCCTCAATTTGAAATGCATAAATTGGGATATTTTTCTTATGAATATCTAAAAAAATAATTCCTAATTTATATATATGGCTAAAATCAATATGATTACGTTTAGCAACATTAGAATAATGACACAGGTTTGTGAATGCACTTGGCGTATACGAGTTAAAATACTAATAATACAGGATGATGTTTTGCGTTTCTGCTCTCTTACTCTGTATATATATAGTGTACATGTGTAATAATATAAATAAAATAATTTGATAAGAATTTTTTTATAGGAGAATTTAGTTGATCCACTTAGATTTTTACATCTAATAGAAAATGTTGTATAAGTTGAAAATATTTAAATTTTTTATAAGAAAAAAATACTTTTAAGACATTGAAAAGTAATTTTTAAAAGTTAAAAGTTAATTTTAATGTTTAGTAAATTTTTTAAAAAGAATTACATTTGGCAAAATCACACCATTCAACTGTAGATAACAATCTGATTTTAAAAATAAATTTTATATTTAATATAATTTTACACATATCCACATATATATGATAAAAATATAAAATTATCCTTATTCAGTTAATAAATAAAATTATTAAATTTAAAGAGATTATTATTATTGTCAATTATATTGACATAACAAACAAAAAAAAAATAGAAATAATTGTTTCAGTTAACTTTTATTTTATTTATAAAATAAAATATTATAAATACATATTATAAATGTGTAAATTAATTTTTATTTAAGATTTTATTCATTTCAATCATTTATATTCTTATAATAATTTAAAAATTAAATTTACTAAATATATACGACTATTTTTGAACTCATAACACTTCTAAAAAGAAATTATTAAACACTTAACTAAAAATTTTATAATTGATTATTTTTAATATACAATTAACAATAATTATTCAATTAACGTAATTAAAACAAACTAACACCGCTTAAGTCCTAAGCAAGTCGACATTGCAAAAATGCAAAACATCATTTATCTCGATGGATTGCATGATTACACTAGGACAATAATTGCTTAAAAAGTGATACGACTAGTACAATAAGGCTTAATGAAAAGAGTATATAATAAGAATCCATGGAATAATTAATAAACTAATTTAAAAATAAGGCGTGTCTATTTTAATTTTATTTTTCACTTAAATTTTTTTACATAAATTTCTATCCATTAATCTCAAAAATTCTAAATCCATAAGTATCATTTAATATTATCAATTCATCCACACTTTTTACTATTGAACGGGATGTGAATGATTATAAATTTTTATCGTAATTTTAAGTTAAAAAATAATTTAACCTCTTAAAAGATAGTTTAAAAATAGATTAAAAAATTCTTTAGTAACTGTTGTCTAATTTTGTTAAACTTTCCTGAATAAACAAGTTATCGGTTAAGAATGAGATATAGGACATATAACTACTTGCATTCAATAAATTAGTCTACTCTTAACAAATTAAGTTATAACCCAATTATAATCCATTCTCTCTTATCCAATTGAGCATGGTTCAAATCCAAGCTTATGAGATTTTAACTATTGAACAAATTTGAACGATTGAACACTCACGCATAGTAAATTAATCTATGGTCAAGTACTAAAAAGGATAAATAATGGAAAAGTTCTTATATTTTTAATTAAGTATCTATTTAATCTTTGTATTTTAAAAAATATCTAAAGACATCTTTGCCATTGAATATGTGGTACTCTTAACCTTATTTTTTTTTTACCCTTTTATAATATTACCCTTCCTATATTTTTGGAGACATTAATTAATTTATTTATGAAAAAAAGTTAATTAATAAGTTAATCAATAGTTATTTATTAGAAAATTAACTACTAATTATGAGTTTGCATGCATGGATTGTTTTTATACCCTTACATGTAATTATTTAAAATAAATTAATAGAGTTAGCTACAAGTAATGTTTAATACCCTTATAATTATAAATTTTGTAATTATTTATAAAAAATTAAATTATCAAATTAACCTAAAAGTAAAGTGAAAATAAATATAACCTCAACAATATTATTGTAATAATATTATCAGTAAAAATTAAAAAAAAGTAAGGGCGTAAAAAATAAGAAATTAAATAAACAATGGGGATTAGATGTGCTCAACTTTTGCATTGATTCAAAAAAGTTGTATCATTTAAATTTCCTTGTTCTTGCACATTGATTAATGCAAAAACAAAAGAAAAAGGGTCAAGTGCGGCGGCAGCTAACAGAGTCGGCACCGCCCCAATGTTCAACAGGAAAGTTCAGCCATTGCATACTTTCGGTAACAATTGTGCACGCGAAACATGTTTTTGCGGGGCTTTGCTCTTTGCGATATCTTCAAAACCAAACAATTTTGTTGCTTGTTTCTGTACACTGGAGGGGGCCTCCCGCCCAAAAAATGCCTCGCATCACCAACCTCGCTTCCTGTTTTGTTTTCTTCTTCATTATTATAATATATTATCACTTTCATCCAACTTCTACTTGGCTTCTCTCTCTTTTTCTTTTTCTTTCTTTTATTTTTATTTTTTTATTTTTTTATTTTTTTATCTTCACAGTAATATAAATTCCGATTCAACTTTAAATTTGTGAAATCTATTATTTTTTAAAACCTTTTTAACATAAATATAAATTTTATTAAAAGATCACAATAATACAATGACACATGTACCAACCTGGACATAAGATCAAATATAGATATTTGTTACCATAGAATAGTTTGTCATGCCATTTTAAATACAGCCGAGTGAGGAAAAAATTACACTTAAGATTAATGATGGATTTAGATATTTCATTTAAAGGAACTATATTTAATAACACTAACCATTTTGTTAAAATAAAAATAACACAAAAATAGAAATAGAAATATATATATATATACACATTAAAAATTAATTTTTTATCTATTAATGGCACCCTCACTTAACAAAGTAAATATATATATACTCTCATGTAGACACGTTTTTTTTTAAATTTTTTAAATATGGATGTGCTATTAAATCAGTGCTCACACACTATTATAGGAGTTTGGTTTAATAGTAAAGCCCATATTAAAAAAAAAGAAATATTTATATTTGAGAATGATTATATACACACGGACAAATACATATACATACAAGGGTCATTATCTTTCATTTTGGAAATAACCGAGCCCCTTTAGAAAAAGACAATATAAAATATTTGGCCATATATAAATTCAACATAATGTTGTTTAGTGGCAAAATTCTATTTCAAAATTTTGGAGACCTTGATTCAAATCTTTACAACCAAAGATATTTATTTATATTTACTTTGATTTATTAATGTACTTTTTAAAATTAAAAAGAAACGAATAGAATCTGAATGCAGATTTCTTTTAATTTATTACTATTGCCTTTTAAATTAAAAAAGTAAATTTTAAAACAAATGAATTTTCTTATTTAACTCAAAGACAAAAGGAAAAAAAAATCATGGGGGTCATAATTAGTATTTTACTAAAAACAAAATTTACAAGGATGGGCAGGAAAAATTCCTTTCCACTAAGTCTTGCATGCACCACACTGAGTTGAACTGAGCCCAGTTCAGATTATTTTTAAATAAAAGTTGAACTTAACTAAATAAAAGGGCATAAGTAAGTGGTGGATCGTTTTTTTTTTTTTTTTGTTTTGGGTCTTTCTAGCCTTTATTTAAAGTTGTTTTTTCTATTTTTTTTTCAGGTTTTCCCTTCTGCTCTAAAATCAATCGAACTAGCAATTCGGCTTAACTTTTACAATTCCCCTTTTTCTTCCCCACCCCTCCTAAAGATATTAAGTACTATCATTCTGAAAAAGATATACGCACTCAGCAAATTTTTGCTACGCCATTCGCACTCTTATATATAACTCTCCGCCGCATTTAACTCTCCCCACCAAATTTGTGCAATTCAACGTAACAAACTTTCTATGGAGATCCCATTATTATGGCTAGTAAATTCCAAATCTTAAACATGCGCAAAAATATTGTGATGCCATGACCACATGATCTGAGGTCGGTTTGGGGCAGCTGTACAATGAAATCGCCTTAGAATAGAGTAGCTCTCCACTAGCTACTGGAAAAAATGACGTAAGGGTCACTAAAGCGACTTGGGCAGTTGGGCTCACAGGCCTAGCATGGGAAGTGAGACTGAAGGCGAATGGAAATTCAGTATTTTAATCAGGTGGCTTGCGTTATTCGTGACAAAATTATTAAAGATGACTCCTGAAGTTCTGAAACACTTCGATGGCTGGGCCAAAACCCTCCTTCAGTGTTACGTGAGTCTCATATATAAAAAAATCTAAATTACAATATGCTGTAATATATATTTAAAATAATTACATTCTCATAAAAGTTTCATTTAATATTATATGTTATTGTCGGCTGTAATACAAGAAATCTCCCTTATATATACCGACTCCACCATCATCAAATGGGCCCATACTCCAATTATGTGCAGTGCCTATGGTAGTCCGCGTCATACCTTAGCCTCTCAGCTCACGCCTTCTCAGTTCTGCCCTCGGTTGTCCCATAAGTTTGAAGATAAGAATTTGGTCGCTTGGAAGTCAAGTTCAAACTTCTGCAGCACGGCACCAGTTAAAAGATCAATCAATCAGTGATATTGATAATTTATTTATAGGTCTGGCTAACTTATATATTATTATTATATCTCACGAAAGTTATATTAAATATAATTTAACCGACTCTTTTATTTATAAATTTACCTAAATTAATTTATAATTATCTTATAAAATTTTATTTTATTTTATATTATTTATAATTTATTTATAAATATTATGAAATATTTTATATTATAAAATTTTATTTCACCTTTTTTATTTTATTTTATTTCATTTAAATATTTAAAGAATTAATTCACTCATTATAATTTTAAAATTCAAAAACACCACCCATTTAATAAAAAAATATAATTATTATAATTATTTTATTATAGTTATAAGTATAATTATAGTTTTTAAATAAATGATGATAATAATAATTAATAATAATAATAATAAAAGTATTATAGTTAATTAATCTCTTAACATTAATTGATAATAATTTTTAATTAAATTAATAATAATAATAATAATTAATTTTAAATAAAAATTATAATAAAATTAATTAAAAATTTTATAATAACTCATTACAATTTAATTCACTCTAACTAATTCGATTCTTAAAAATATAATAAATTAAAATTAAAATTAATTAAATTTAAAATAAAAAATAAAAAATAAAAAATAAAAAATAAAAAATAAAAAATAAAAAATAAAAAATAAAAAATAAAAAATAATTTATTTACTTAATTAAAAAAATTATAATTATACTGAATTATATTATCATTTGTATTTATTTTTTTAATATTACAGTTAAAATAAATTAAATTATAAAAAAATTATTATAAAATTTTTAATTATTTGTCATAATAATTATTTTAAATATTGATTATTGTAATTATTATTCAAAAATTAATTAATAATAATTCTTAATTATTATGATGATTATTATTATTACAATTAAAAAATATTTTTAATTATTATTAGTAGATTAATTAATTATAATATTTTTATTTTTATTAATAATAATAATAATAATGTATTTAAAAATTATAATTATACTTATAATTTTAATAAAATAATTATAATTATCATTTATTTAATATTTCTTATATTTTTAATTAAATAAATTGTGATTTAAAAATTTAAAATTATATAAGTAAAATAATAAATTAATATTCTAAGAATTTTAATAAAATAAAATAAAATTAAAAAGATTAAATAAATTTTATAATATTTATAAATAAATTATAAATAATATAAAATATAAAAATTTAAACGAAATTTTATAAATCAGCCGCAAGCTGCATTAACTGTAAATCAGGCCACCCTAAAATTTAACCTTTGTTTCATCATTACGCATAAACAAACAAACTAAAAAACAGTAGCCGACAACTTTACTCTTTTTTTTTTTTTTTGAGAAGCCACAACTTTACTTTATAATAAACTATATTTTCTTTTTTTTTGGAAATTTTCCTTTTTTTAGAACTTAATTTACATGTCACACAAAACGACAAAACCTACTCACGCTATCTACATACATGCGGTTGGCGGCCATATGTGCCCGTAGCTCCACAGAGATTTTGTTACATGTAAATATTTCATCCCATCGATGATCCATCAAACCATGGTCTTACAAACCGATGTCTCGGGGTCCCACATCGCCGGCACCAAGTACTTACGCCCATTTATCCCGTGAGTGTTGTAGCTCGCTCCACTTACCTTATCCACCAAGACCCGACCCGGATATCCCGGATAAGAACCTGACCCAAACACACCCGTACACGCCGTGGCCGCTTCAATCGGCGCGGTTGGCGGCCCTTGGAAATACCCGTTATTGAACGGGTTAGTAACGGTGTTGGCCAAAAGGGTAGCTAAATTGATAATCATTCCATCAACGCCAACGTCTCCGTTAGGCGCAACTAACGGCGGGGTTTGCGGGCCGTAGATGGGCTGGTGGAAAGGCCAGGCACAGTAGCCAGGGCACTGAGTCTCCGAGTTTCCAACCCAGATATAGGTTCCCCGGGTGGCCAACCCACGACCCAGCAGAGCCGACCCGTGGGTCCCGCACCTGTTCATGCAGAAGCTATCGACGGCCACATCCTTCGCCGTCAAAACAACGTTAATTGTCGTAGGGAGAGTGTTCGTTACTTTCTTGAACAAAGCAAGCAAATGAACCTTTTTCAGTGCCTTGCCGAGGGAGTAGTTTTCTAAGAGGACTTGATGCCGTACGACGAGGTTAGACGAACCTCCTTTGTATTTTTCAGTTGTTCTCCACCACGATGACGTGGAGGGTTGTGGTGCCCTGTTTGAGTTTAGAGAGTGGATGAAGTCGACGATTATGGACCGTTGGATGGGAGTGAACTTGCCGTACCAGATGAGATTAACGGTGACGTTGCCTTTTAGAAGAGCACCGTTGTGGTATTTTAGGATGAGAGGTTGTTCTTGAACTAAAACGTTGAGTTTTCTCGTAGTGGAAAGAGTGGGAGAGATAAAAGTAGAACAGAAGAGGAAGAGGATGGCAAAACTGTAAATAGTAGCCATAACTCCGAAGAAAGGGGTTAACAATGAGGCTGAAAGAAATAGGAGAGGGAACGTGAGGTTGAGGTAGTATTTATGGTAGGGGTTTGCGGGAAGACAGCTGTAGAAGAGGGAAGGCGTCAACATTGAGGAGTGACACGTGGAAATATCTTATTAGTTGGAAAATGTGAAGAAGGTTTGCCAGGCTGTAAGGTTCGGCTTGGCGACGTGGCAGTCTACTGGGAATGGGATGTGATAAAGACATCGTCGTTTAGACTGAAAATAAAGCAGATGTGAAGTATGCAGAAGAGACAATGAGGCAGAGAGCCAATTGATACAGGATGCCCAAAAAAAAGAAAAAAAAGAAAGAATTTAATTGTAAAGCCACCAACATTACCCTACACGGCTAAGTGATAATACCAGTTTCTGCACTTTAAAGTGAAACTTTTAGGGGTAATAGATCACAGTTAAAAGTTTCTAAAAATATATATAATTAAAAATAAAGAATTCGCCTAAATTATAATTTTTATAATTTACAGGAATTTTATTTTTTTTACAATCAATTTCATTTAGATCTTTATTTTTTCTGTTATTTATTTTATTTATAAATTTTATAAATTTTCTATTTACATATATTATAAAATTTCATTAAAATCCTTATATTTTTCTTATTTTATTTAAATATTTAAAGTATTAAATTAATTTCTATAATTTTTAAATTCTAAACATATTTTTTTAAAGGAAAAGAATAAAAATTATTAAATAAATTATAATTATAATTATTATAACAATAAAAAGTTATTATAATTAATTAATACATTAACAATAATTAATAATAATAATAATTTAAATTAATAATAAAAAATTATTATTATTAATTAATTAATTTTTGATAAAAAGATAACTAGAATAAAATAAATTATAAAGTATAAATGAAGAATATTTTTATAAAATATTAATTTAAATGAAGAGTATTTTTAAATTCTAAAAATACTCTTCAGTTAAATTAAAATATAATAATTATTAAATATATAATAATTATAATTATTATAAAAAAAGTTATTATAACTAATTAATATATTAACAATAATTAATAATAATTTTTATTTAAATTAATAATAATTAACAATAATAATAATTAATTAATTTTTTTAAAAAATAATTCATCTTTTTACTTACTTTTTTAATCTTTTTATTATGAAAATAGTAATTATTATGAGATGATATTATAAAGAATATAAATGATAATAATATTAAAAATTTTATTAATGGAGTAATGGAAAATGAGATGTTGTAATTTTTTAGGAGATGATAGTACTTTTTTAGTACTAATTTAAATAATTTTTTTATTAATATTAGTGTATTATTATAACTAATGTGTCATAATTATAAATATAAATTATGTTTATACTTACAAAAACTAGTAGATAAAAAAGAGTGTAAAAAATGTATTAAATTTTTATTCAGAAACTAATTGTTAATAATTATTGTTAGTTATTATTATTAATAATTTAAATAAAAATTATTAATATATTAATTAATTATAATAACTTTATTCGTTATAATAATAATTTAATATAATAATTCTAATTATAATCTATTTAATAATAATTATATTTTTAATTTAAATGAAGAGTATTTTTAGAATTTAAAAATATTTTTTATTTATATTTTTATAATTTATTTTTTTATTTTATTAATCTTTTTATCAAAAATTAATTATTAATAATAGTTATTATTATTAATAATTTATAGAAAAATTAATAATAATAATTATTAATGTATTAATTAATTATAATAACTTTTTATTGTTGGTTAATATTATAAAATAAATTTATTTTAAAGTAAATATACATTCTTTGTGAAATGTGCAAAATCTTGTTGATTGCAGCTTAACAGAAAAATCCAAACAGTATAAAAACATGATTATAAAAATTAATATATTTTATAATATTAACAATATATTTATTTTATAATATTATGAAATTTTATCTCATAAAATTAATTATTAATAATATTATTTTTAGTTATTATTATTAATAATTTAATTAAAAAATTATTATTATAGGGTTAGAGACTTTATGTATGTTGAAGTTGTGTTTGATTAAAATTTTGCTTCAGTGGTAAAGGTGTTACCTTTGGGTACCTTGGTAGTTTTTGGTCGTAAGTCTCGATTTGGTTGAAGGGCAGTAAAACCAACTCTTAACCTATGATTGATTTGCCATTCTTGTAAATCTTGATCATTTATAGTTTTAGCATATATAGATTCTCTACTCTGTAGAGTATCATCTTTCTCTAGTTCTTCTTCTGGAAGAACTAGTAATTTAAAGAATATTGTGAATTCAAAAGAATTCATAATTAAAGACTTTAATAAAGTAATTGATTGTTAGGAATTACCTAAGATTTCTAAAGACATGATTTATAAAACAAAAAAACTTGATTTTTTAAAGAGTGATTTTGTAATAAAGACACAAGAACGTTACATAACCCTTTTAAAGCCATTTGAAATAATTCACTTGTTTTCTGAGGATTCTCTCAAAAGACTAAGAGAAAAGAATTTTAATTATGTTTATATTGGCTTAATACAAGTTGGTATAAAACCTTTGACTAAAGAACGACTGAACACCTCTATTTTAGTAGTCCTCAGAGATGACCGAATCATCTCTTTTGATGATTCTTTATTAAGTAGTATAGAATCAAGTCTCTATAAAGGTCCAATTTCTTTTAGCTGTTATCCAAATATAATAGTTTCTTTAAAAGACAAAAACATTTTGAAAAGCATGATCTTACAAATCAAGACTCATAATTATCATATGGTTGAAGGATTTGTTCCAGTTGCCTTGATTTATAAAATCTTTTACAGAACTATGAATTCTGCGTTTAACATGCAATATCGATTTCAGTCAAAAAGAGAAGAAATTCTTCTCTTGCAGACTGACTTGTCTAGCCAGAACTGTTGTTCCAAAACTAATCCAATAGAAAGATGTTAATCTTCCTGAGGAATGGATTCTAGAAGGAGCCACTGAACCAGTGATTTATAAACAACTAGAGCCTAATACAGAGTTACAAAATGTGACTCAGTATTTTGATGGTAAAGTCAAACTGTCTTTTAGGAGATCTACATCCTCTAGATTCTCTAATAAAGATTCAAGTACTAGTATTCCCTCACTAGAAAGGAAATTTTTAAAACTTCCCTCTGTTATAAATCTTCCTTTCTAACATGTAAAGAGTCAACCTAGGTTTTTCACATCGGATATACCTAGTTCTTCTATACATTCTGTTGACTATACTACTAGTATTCCTCATCCAATTTACATTAGTAGTCAACATGAGCAAAGTCAGGACGAGAAGGAACCTTCTCTTCCAACTTCTCCTATATTCTTTGCCGTTACAGAAAATGTAATCAATGCCCTAGAAAAAGATTTTGAACTTGATAAAACCCTTCTTCATAAAGATTTTTATTCTGAAAACAACAAAGAAAAAAGGCTTTGGTTTTTCAAACATTTTTTGAACCAAAGAAAAGAAATTCAAGAAACTTACTATGATTTTGTAAATTTACATAAAGTTCATATTTTATTTTTCGATTGGTTTGAAATGTATGCTTCAGATAACAATATTGCTTATCCCTTTAAAGAATCTAACCTAATCACCGTTAGGAGAAAGATTACTAAATGGAATTTTTTCGATAGTGATAAGACTATAGAATCTGAGCATCCACCCCTTAGAAATTTGACCATTGATCATGGTGAACTTCCTGTCCAGATTAAAGCCTCACCTTATAAAATTTATAAATCAAATGATCTAGAGACAAATTTAGGTAGCATTATTCAACAGAATAACTTCTGTAATGCTAACCTAAATATAATAGGAAAACAGTTGACTAGGATAGAAAACCAATTCCAAAAGTCAACCATAGTTGTTTCTCCTGTTAGGTCATCAAGATCAGATTCTGACAAAAAGCTTAAAGAGCCTATTTTAAAACCCTTTCAGGTTTCGAAAACTAGTCAAAAGCTTGTTTATGAGTCAAAATCAAATTTTACTAAAGCCATTAGAGACCAATTAGATAGAATAGAAGCCTCTTCTTCTTCTTCTAGTAAAGTCCAAATAGCTCTTTATAGTACCTAATCCAAAACCATTGGTGTACTAAATCAAGACCAAATGTCTATAACCTCTTCAGACATAGAAGCCTTTAAAGAAGAACCTGTTCCTAAAGCCAATAAAATTCACTAGAAATTAGCCTTTCCTACTGTCAATTCTCCACCTGACTTAGCCATAGACAACAGGCCAAGTACAATAAACCAATCTCGGTTTAATGCATCCTTTGTCTATGAGTGAAATATTGATGGTATGTCTGAATATAACATTCTAGGATTGTTGCAACAGATGACCATGGCAGCTAATGCCTATAAAACTCAGTCGGGAGCCTTTGATAAAGTCATTACAGAGATTCTCATTGCTGATTTTACTGGTCAACTTAAAGGTTGGTGGGATCATCTTCTCACTAAACAGCAACAATTAGATATCCTTAATGTTATTCAAACAGATGAGAATGGAGCACCCATTTGTGATATATTTAATAGCCCTATTTTGGATGCTGTAGCCACCCTAATTCTTACCATATCTCTCCATTTTATAGGTGATCCTTCACATCTTAGAGATAAGAATGTTGAGTTACTACATAACTTGAGATGTAGGAAACTTAGTGAATTCTAAAGTTACAAAACCACTTTCTTCGCTAGACTTTTCCTTTGAGATGATGCAAACTATGTAACTTGGAAAGAAAAATTTCTTGCTGGTTTACCTATTCTCTTAGGAGAAAATGTTAGAAATTCTATTAAAACTTTTTATGACAATCGCATTCCCTATGATGAACTCACCTATAGTGAATTAGTCAACTTTGTCAACAAAGAAGGTTTAAAGATTTGTCAAGACTTGAAACTATAGAAACGTCTAAAATGGGAGCTTAAAAAATCTAAATAAGAATTAGACAGTTTCTGTTAACAATTTAATTATGATCCTCCTAAAACCTCCACATCCAAATACTGTAATGGTAAGTGTTCTTCAAAACCTTATAAAAAATATTACAGATCAAAAGGTCATAGACAACCTCTTTCAGATTTTAGAGAATCTTCCCATAGGAAACCTTTCGAACCTTATAGGAAGCTCCATTTCTCTAGAAAAAAAGATTCTAGAGCCACACCAAAGACTCTCTTTAACTATAAAGAAGCCACATATTTTAAATGTGGAAGAAAAGACCATACCAATAAGTTTTGTAGGATGAATACAAAACTTCATGAACTTGGTCTTGATGAGGAGACACTTTCCAAAGTTGCTCCTTTACTTGTAGAGTCTTCCGACTTTGAGTCTTCCATGACGGGAGATAGTGAACTCTTACAGATTGATGAGTTAATTGACTCAGATACATCTGTAACTACTAATAGTGATTTTGACACAGAATCCTATTTAAAGAAAATTAATGTGTTAACTAAAGATTAAGAAATTTTTCTTGAGCTTGTTAAACACATTTCTGACCTTGCTCTTCAAAAGAGTATCTTGACAAACTTTTAAAAACTCTCGAATTAGGAGAACAGCAGAGACCTCTAAAGCCCCTACCATTAAAAGGAATACCTATGATCTCACTGAAATTCTTAATAAGAAGAAAACAACGAAGACAACTCCTACTATTCAAGGTCTTCAGAAAGAGATTAAAGAAATCAAACTTGAAATAAAAAATTTAAAAGAAAAACAAAAGAATGATTTTGAAACTATCCAACTCCTATTACAAAAATGGTTACAAGATAATTCTAATAATGAAATGGAATCTGAAGGTGATAACGAAAGACAAAACCTTGAAAACATTGAATCTTTACCCAATGATTTTCTTTTTATTTTGAAACAAATCACCAAAAAAAAGTATTTGATTAAAATCACCTTAATCTTTTCTAAAAATTTTAAAATTGATACTATTGCCCTTTTTTATACTGGCACCGATTTAAATTGTATTAAAGAAGACATTGTCCCCAAAAGATTTCATGTGAAAACAAATGAAAGATTTTCTACGGCCAATAATTTAAGATTAAAAATTAAATCTAAAGTTGATGCCTCTGTTTATAATGAAGGTTTTGAATTTAGGACTTCCTTTATTTTGACAAATGATATCCATCACACTGTTATTGTAGGAACTCCTTTTATTAACCTTCTTACTCCATATACTGTCAATTATGATAGTATATCTTTTAAAGCAAAAAACACAAAACTTGTTTTTCCTTTCATTGAAAAGGCTAAAACAAGAATTTGGAATATTGTAAAAGCCTGTTCTATTTGCCAGAACCAAATCAATGTCCTTCTCAAATCTAAACAAAATGACTTACTTTGTTTACAAAAAGATTTGAGTTTGCAAAGATTTGAGAACCAATTACAAAGTGATTTTATAAAAGAAAAAATTTCTGATTTTAAAGCCTTAATTGAAAAGGAAATATGTGCTAATTTACCAACTACTTTTTGGAATCGATAACAACATTTGGTTGATTTGCCGTATGAAAACTCCTTTGATGAAAGACAAATTCCTACCAAAACCCGTCTAATCCAGATGAACATGGATTTAGAACAACATTGTAAAAATAAAATCAAAGATTTAGAGTCTAAAGGCCTTATTGTCAAATCTAGATCCCCATAGTCTTGTGCCGCTTTCTATGTCAACAAAAACTTAGAGATAGAAAGAGGAACACCTAGATTAGTCATTAACTATAAACCCCTTAATAAAGCATTAAAATGGATTAGGTATCCTATACCTAATAAAAAGGATTTACTCTAAAAACTGTATTCTGCTTTTATTTTTTCAAAATTTGATATGAAATCAGGTTTTTAGCAGATTCAGATCCACCCTAAAGATATATATAAGACTACATTTATTGTTTTTTTTGGTCAATATGAATGGACAGTAATGCCTTTTGGTTTAAAAAATACATCTTCTGAATTTCAAAGGATAAAGAATGATATTTATAATCCTTTTTTAGAATTCTGCATTGTTTATATTGATGATGTCTTGATCTTTTCTCAATCAATTGATCAACATTTCAGGCATTTAAATACTTTTTACCTAGCAACTAGGAAAGCAGGCTTAGCCATTTCTAGTTCTAAGGTTTCCTTATTCCAGACTAAAATCTAATTCCTTGGCCACTATATTTCAAAAGGGACCATAACACCTATAGAAAGATCTCTTGCATTTTTTGATAAATTCCCCGATAAAAACTTAGATAAAATCCAATTACAGAGATTTTTAAGAAGTTTGAATTATGTTCTTGATTTTTGTCCTAACATTAATAGGATTTTAAAACCCTTGCATGATAGGTTAAAGAAAAATCCTGTTACTTGGACTGACGAACATACTAAAGTTGTTAAACTGATAAAAAATTCTGTTAAAGAAATTTCATGTTTATTTCTTGCAAATCCTGTATTGCTTAAAATTGTTGAAACTGATGCATCCGATTTAGGCTATGGAGGAATATTAAAGTAAATTGATAGTAATAAAGAACAAATAGTACAACGTGTTTCTGCTCATTGGCACGAATGTTAGAGAAATTTTATCCATTGTATTATACATTTCTAAATTTCAAAGTGATTTATTGAATCAAAAATTTCTACTTAGAACTGATTGCAAAGCTGCAAAACATGTTTTAGAAAAAGATGTTCAAAACATTGCATCAAAACAAATTTTTGCACGATGGCAAGCTATTTTAAGCGTTTTTGATTTCGATATTAAGTTTATTAAAGGAGATACAAATTCCGTCCTTTATTTTCTAACCAGGGAATTTCTTCAAAACAGATAATGCCGTCAAGAAAGAAAGACAAAGGCAAAGCCATCCTTAAAGATTTCGCACCTTACACTACATCTAAAGAATCCCTAATAACCCCTTTTAAAGACCAAATCATATCTACTGCCATACCAATTAAATCCTGGATTTATATAGTTGAGGAGCATGAAGCTCATTCTAAAGCAGTCGCCTTTGAGCTACAGCTAAAAGAATAGATGGATTCCATTTCCAAATCTCCAGAACTTATGTTAGCTCTTCAAAGTTTTTCTCAATCTAAAGCTCTTTCTAAAATCCCTGAAAAAGAAAAACATGTTTCTAAAGACATTTCAAAAACTTCTTCAATCATTGTGCTTTCTGGTGAAAGCTCCAATTCTCAAATTGTAGTTTCACAATCAAAGCTTTCTAAAAAAATCCTCAAATTGGATTAATAAAACTCATCTTCAAAATGTTTTATCTATAAAAGATGGTTTTTATCACTCTGATCCCTTCCGAGCCATTTCAAAGATTTTCCCAAAAGGCTGATTTTTCAAACTATGGGATTTATGAAGACCCCGATCTTTCTACTAAAGCACTCTAGAATATACTGAGTTTGTCAAATTCAAACACTTCTTCCTCAGTGAATCCCACACAGAACTAGCTTATTCCATAGCTATCATTCTAAAAGTTTTGAGTTCAAATGGGGCGACCAACTTCACAAACCAAAGACCTTTCTCGCCAATTTTCAAATGCGTCTAAACCACTATCTGTCCTTTTCCTATTGGGATTATTAACAGGCCTGGTTTAACACATTCTTCATTCAAAACCCAAAATAGACCCCATTCTTGGTTATTTTTCTTTAATTAAAAAATAACCGTCATAAGCCTTCCAAATTGGTTCCAACAATGGTGGAACTATTTTGGGCCAAGCCTAAAAATATTAACCCAAAATGCCACCCAGTGGTTAAATCTTTTTAAAGCCCATTATGTTACTTCAGAGTCTGAGAAAAGGTTTTCTCCTTTTCTTTGTTTTTGTACAAACTTTTTCCTTCCTTGGGTCTGGATGTGGAACTTCCAATACCACAAACAGGAAGCCCAATTAATTTTACAAAGAATCTTTAAAGTCAAGTGGTGGTCAAAATTTGATGAACAATCAAAACTGTCTGAAGCCATAGTTCAAGCATGGCTTTCATCAAAAGGCCTCCTCACATCAAGCATTCAAGATGTCAAAGCCCAGAGCACATTTCTAGCTCAACAGTCAAAAGCCCAATCTCTTTTTGCTAGTACAAAGATCGAAGACGAATATTTTAAAGTAATAGAATAGTCCTTCGCCTTAAGATCTGAACCTTCTGCAACCGATTCTACTAACAATGATGATGCTGAACCTTTCATTTCTCTTGGAGATGACAACGAAGATGATTGCTTTGGGATTCTTTCTCTAATAAAGCAAATTTAAAGATTTTATGTCTTGTTTAAAAAAAAAGAGTAACTTTCATTTGTACTTTTATTTTCCTTTGTAATTTTATCTTCCTTCACTCACTATTCTCTTAACGAGAAAAAAGCTGTGAAGACAAAATTTTCAAACTTTCAAGTTTTCTGGCCCCGGTAAAGATTAAAGATAAAAATGCTGCCCTCCATGTGACAACGGGACCTATCTCTTTAAAGCATATGATAAAGCAAAAGATGCTGAAGATGCTGCCCCCAATGTGACAACGGGACCCATCTCTTTAAAATATGTGATAAAGCAAAAGATACTGATCGGACCCACCCACTGACACACTGATGAAACATTTTCTCAAGTTATAAAATCAAGACTTGAAGAAAAAGAGGGGACGACTTCTATTTTCTTTCATTTTTTTTCTTATTTTTATATTCTCCTCTCAAGAAAAATCAGAGACTTAGAGGAAATTTTCCTGTCTCAGAATTTTCTCATTTATCTGTAAAACCATTCTATAATACATTCTACTTTCTAAAGCTTCTTGGATTCAAGCAAAGTTTATATGTAAGATTTGTACCTTATTTATGTTATAAAGCTTCATGTAATTTATTTATTCTTATAATTCAAGCAAAGTTTATATGTAAGATTTGTACCTTATTTATGTTATAAAGCTTCATGTAATTTATTTATTCTTATAATTCATCTAAAGCCTGTAATTTCTATAATTTATTTAAAGTTTATTTAAATTTCATAAGTATGCTCTGCAGTTGCAGATTAGGCTGATCTTCTGCATCAGAAATCTATTTTAAAACCTACTACGTTCCTCTAAGGCATAGAGATTGGATCTCTGTCCTTAGTTGTATTTCTTTTCTCCCTCCATTCAATCAGAGTACTAGATCTGGGATCCAGATCTAGTACTATATCTGAGCCTTTGTGCTGCTTAGGGTTGATTGTTAACTCTAGGTCCTACTGGTTATATATATATATATATATATATATATATATATATATATTCATGTATATTAGTTCAAAATAAAATAAAAGTAAGATGTATCTTGTAATCTAAAAAAAAATTTACTTTTTCTCAAACATACATTTTCTTTCTCCTTAATTCTCTTCGTTTGTTCGCTAAATCCTTGGCCTACGTTGCGTTCTAATAAAAGTCCATCTTAATTTTAGGGAACTATAGTCTGAAGTAGAAACTAGTTACGTGGGTTGTAAAGATGTAGCGATGCATAAAAAAATAAAAAAAGAGAGAAAAATAAATAAATATATTAGTCTGACTCACATTTTGACTTGAGATAGTATTATTTCTAAGCTGTGGGCATATTTATTTCATCTTAGTGAGAGTATGTGATATTAATTTATTATTTTCTCTCAATTTATCATTGATAGGAATGACTATTGTTATTGAATTTAATTTCTTTGTGAGAGTGTTACTAGTGGTGAGATTTTAGGGTATTGACATGTCATTATTAAAAGTAACTTGATTACAATAGTTGTAATAAATTCTACTAGATTAATTCATGTGGATAGTTGATTTGGGGGTCATATTTCTTAAAACCTAGAGATAATGCTTATACTTTTATTTGATTATTATCATAAGTTTGATTAAATAATCACGATTGTTTAATAAAAAATGAAGCTTTGGGTTTGAATTTATTTTCGCTTAATTTGCCAGGGACTAGCAATAACCTAGTTGGGGGTGTGTTAAATACTAGAAAATATATATTTATTAAGGAAAAAATCATCATTTTACACTTCAAGTTTCATTAATTTTCTTACTTTTATGTATTCAACTCTCTTATGATTTTAATTATATGTGTTTTATTATAATTAAGTATTTTATTTATTTTAGGAGTAATATGATTATTTCACAATAAATGAGATATCGGATGACAAAATGAATAGCAAATATAAACTCATAATGGTTGAAAATCTCAGGAGGAGTATAAAAGTATAAATGTCACTATTCACATGTATGGTACTCTTCATAGTACTGTTCATAATACTATTAATAAATACTGTACGATAACGTGGCACCGACTAATCACATGTCAGCATTTAATTGAATGAATGATGTAGCTTTGACTGCTTATGTTACGTTGAATGATGATGTGGCATTAACTGGTGATGTGTCACAATCCGATTTGACTAAAATGTGTATGTACTATTGATCGATGACGTAACAGCATATTAGTGGATCAGAAAAATGTGTGTATGCTATATGCATGTACCTGCGATGATAGCTTAATGATGTATTCAATCCAATCAAAACTTACCACATGGTGCAATCTTGTGCATTCAAATTATTTTAATCTGATGGTCATGATTTACTCGTTGTATCTATAAAAGAAGGGCTCTCCCCCTCTAATTTGGTACCCCTAAATTCATATTTTAACTTTATTTTCTCTAATTCCTTTTCTATATTGTATTTTCTATGTATTTTAATAAAATTTTCATTTTACCCCTAGTTCAAATATGAATAACTAATTTTCTTTTAAATTTAGATTAAAGGCGAAGTCTCAACATGTTCCATGGGCTTATTTTTGTAAATTTATTTTCTCTTCCCCTTTAATTTCTGTGGATCTTTTGACTTTTCGTTGATAGATAGTAATAACACAGTTATTATTATTTGGCACAATAAATCCTTAGCACCATATTAATTAAAACATAGTTCATGAGGAGTGGACATTCCCTTCATGATTTAATTAGAACTATTAAAGAATATTAAGCCCTGGTGCATGTTGATATAGATCCAAATATCTAAAACGCTTCATTACAATAGTTATCAGTTTAATTTATTTATATCATTCGAATTTTAATTTTAAAATAGATTAAATTAGTTTCATCATAATTCTAACTACCCACTTAGAAAATTAATTCAACGTATAATTAAAATTTATCTCCTCATGGGATTGACACTCATTGCCATTAATCTATTATATAATAGATTCGTGTACTTACAAGTTCAATAAAATGTACACAATAATATGCATAAATTTATTTTGACTTAAAACTAAAATATCATCTATATAAATTATTCTATAATAGATTCTTACACTTACGAGTTTAATAAAATTTATACAACAATATGAATAAATTTATTTTGACTAAAAACTAAAATATCATCTATATAAACTATACAAAAATTTAAAAAGAGTTTTAATATTCTACCATTCTAGCTTGAAATACTTGTGGGGTATTATTTAATTCAAATGGTATTATAACCACTCAAAGTGTCCTTATAAACAACTAAAGGTTGTCTATTGAATAGATTCTTAATGGAGTCATATTTGCCAAAATCCACTTTTACACTCAAATTTTGAAAATTATTTAGCATTTTGCAGACAGTTTACTAGTTCATCTTTATTCGGTATTTTATAACTATTATCTAATGTATTATCATTTAATTTTTTATAACTAATTACCATTCTACTCTTCCCTCTTTTTTGTTCACTATGGCTACTTACGATAAATGCTAGGCTTCTATGTCTACTTGTACTATTTCTAATGGCTTTTAATTCTAATAATTCATTTATATGCATTTTAAATTCTTTTTTATCTTCTAAACTATAAGCTAAATCCTGTGTTTTTATTGTAATGTCAAGATTAATGATTTCTAATTTATATTCTTCTTTATTAACTTTTCTAGTTGGATTGTTTCCTATTATTTCTTATTTTTCTAATTCTTCCACTTTTTTCCTAATTTCTTCTGGCCATTTTTCACATTCTAAGCATGCTACTTCTTTTTCTATACCTTCTACATCATTTAAATAGTTGTCTATTTCTTCATCGTATAAGAATCTATTTCTTGTATGTCACTATGTGATTTATTTTCTTCTTTTAATAAAGAATCAAAGAATTCTATATCTACATCCTTTTCTACAACTAATGTTTTCTTCTCATAAGGTAAAATATGTGTTTCATATTTAGGTTAAATAAATGTTGATTTTTTAAAGAATTTTACTCCATTTGGAGTTATCAATTTACTACAATTATTTCCTAGTATAAAATTTAATCCTAAAATAAATTTACATCCTACTTTTTGGTTTGAAATAAATGTTTGGGATAATATATGTGTTTCTCCATTTATTCTAATAGGTATATTATTTACACATTCTGTTATTTTCATTAATTCTCTATTAAATTGTCTAATATTTATTGGGTTTCTAAGTTTATTCCTATTGTCTTTGGATACTAAGCTATCATGTATTATACATTTATTTGCTCCTATGTCTATCATTAGTTTAGTATAAACAGTTTCTTTTTTAAATAATAATTCTACATCTATATTTATTAATTCACTACCTACTCTATTTATTTCTATTGTTTCACTTTCTTTCTTGTTTATCTTTACAATTATTACAAAAGAATTTGTCTTGTATCTTTATTTCTATATCGTAATTCAAACTTTTTACTACACTCTATATAACTTTCACCAAAGAATGAAGTATAAGTTTCTAAAACATTTATATCCAAGTTTGATTCTATATCTGTGTTTAAATCTAAATCAGAATTACTACTACTACCTGATTGACTACTGTTGACTATACATATACTATCATTATCAGATAACTGATCTATATTAAGTATTTCTTGTATATCTAGAATTTATTCTTTTATATTATAAATGTCTACTTCTAATTGATTGACTTTTTTCTTCTCAGTCAATGCAGTTTTATACGTCCTTCTTTACCACACAAGTAACTTTTACAAGTATTATTTCTTTTATATACTCATTTACCTTTTTTGAAAACTCTCTTGACTTTTTGTTTATTATTATTATATTTAAAGAATTTCTTTTTATAAAATTTTCTACTATTATATCTATAAGATTGCCTATTTTGACTATACTTTTTCCTATGCTTTCTATGTTTCTTATGTCTAAAATAAGTAGGATAATTACATCCTAAGTTTGAAACTTCTGTTATATTTATGCACATTTTTCTAAACTGTAATTTTAACTAATTTCTATGTTTTTCTTCTTCACAATATTCTATAATTCCACCTCTAACGTATTCTATAACAGGTAATAATGTTGCATAATAATTTATTCCTTGTGTTCTTTTTGTTTTAAACCAATTAATTAATTTACTATGTAATTTTTCTCCTATTTTACCCAGTAATTTATCTACAAATTTTAATAATAAGTCTTCATTGAGTGGTCTTCCTACTTCATCCAATATTTATAAAAATAATTAGAGTATTCATCAAAATATCTTAAATCACAAATTTTTAATTATTCTAGGTTTTTAATGGCCTTGATCTGTTTAATTACATTGTCTTTTTTATTTACTCCTAATACTACATCCTACAATATATTTATTTTTTTCTCTGCTTCCTAAAGTACTTTCTAAATATATTAGCTTGTAATTTGGGTCTATTATTAATGCTAATGCCTCCACTGAATGTCTAACTAAATTACCTTCCCATTGATTAAATACTTATTTCCACTAGTGAGGTTTATGGTCTTCTAATTCTAGTACTAATAAGTCTCTAGCTTGCGGCATTGTTTTCTAATTTTCTAATTTTGTTTTATCTTTTAATCCTCTTCAGCTTCTGTGTATTTTTCATTAGTTTTTAGGGATTCCTTGACTATCTAAATAATTTTTTACATTTAACGACTCTACTATAGTTTCTAATATAGGTTTATTGCTACATTCTCCTAATTTTGGTTTTTTTATCTTCTTCTCCTACTAATATTTCATCTATTTGTTCTATGTAATAAATTTCTTCTATTTCTAAATTTTTAAGATCTAAATTATTAAGAAGTTCTTAGTCTATATCTTCATCTGTTAATTCATCATTATTATATAATTCTTCAAATAATTCTTCATCTAAATATTTTCTAGGGTCATTAAATATTAAATCAATAATTTTATCTCTATTTCTAATTAATATTTTATGTTGATCTATATCTAAATTGTCTATTATTTCCATATTAATTTCTATTTCTTCTTCATTTTCATCTAATTGTGGATTACTCTAATGTCTATAATTATTAAATCTCTATGTAACTTGATTTTGTCTATTTGTATATGTATAACTAGTTTCTAGTACTTTTAACATATTATCTCATTCTAATTTAGATAGTATCCATTCTAATCTATTTAATTTACTATTACTTAATTTCTTAGGTACTATAATTTCTATATATTGACTTTTAAAGCAATATACTATATTTTTACTTTCGAATCTAAATTTTTTATGATATTTATTATATAATTTTCCTAAAAAGAAAGTTTTAATTCTAAGATTTTTTTTATATTATGCAATCATCTTATATCCTTTAGTTTGTACACTTAATTTAATATTTTTACAAAATTCATTAATATATTTGTCTATGTTGGGTATACATCCTACTACTGCTACTTTATTTTTTAAATCTACTTCTACACTGGCTATTTGAGCTTGTTCATGATCTTAAAATCTACTATCATATAAATATAAATGAGCTTTAATGTCTAGATTTTCTTGAGCTTGGCCAAGGATTCCTATTATTATTCTTCTTATATGTTTGTTTGTGTAATTTTTTTTTCTAAGATGATCTCTATCTATTGTACTAATGAAAGTTAACTCTTCTCTTTTATTTATTACTGATAATTTAGTCTCATCTATATAAATATATAAGATATTATTTAATTTTGACATTAAACCTTTATTATATAATCTTGAAAGAAACTTCAACCTTTTCTTAAACTTATTTTACAACGAGGAGAGATGCCCTTATATAGGGATAAGGATCATAAAAGACAAATGAGAAAAGTGAGACAGGACCCATCACTTTTCTAAAAGTAAACAAAACACTTGTCACAAAGCTGGGACAGGACTCCATGCCTTTTAACAACAAGACAAAAATAAGCCAAAAGTCATGATCTAAAAGTCTAAAAGTATAAAGTAGGTTAATTATTTCCCTTACTTTATCCTATTACAACAAAGACTTTTGTTAAAGTAGATTTCTAACCGATAAGGATGAAGATAAAGACAAAACATAAGGATAAGACATGTCCCTATTTTTACAATACACGTGACTAAAGTAAAGTACTAAACACAAACACATGTAAAGTAAAGACACTAATCCAGAGAAATAGTGTCAACAGAAGAGGCTGTCTCTTTGTCAGCATCTAGCTTGGATTTCTTTTCAGGATGAGAATAGCCTGGGACACATGGCCAAGGGCGATTTTTGACTTCTTCTTCAGATAGATCCAGAGATGGCTGAGTCTGAATCTGTGTAGGAAATGGCTTTTGGTGGCTCGTTCAGAATAGTAGGTAGGATAGAAGATGATTCTTCTATTTCTGATAGATCTGCCGAGGATGGTTTTGAATGATGCGGTTGAGGCCATTCTAGATCTTCCCATAGATCAGATGATTGACCTTGAAAAAGATAGTTATCATATTCAGGTTGGAGGAATAAATCTTTATTAAGATGAAGGAGATGGTTTCGGATTCGTTCTTTGTAAAAGAGTTCAGGGGTTGAAGTGACATCTGAAGACAGAGGACTGTGAGTGGTATATGAGACAGGAACTCCATATTCTTCAGCTAGAGCTTTTCTAGCTGTAAGGCATTCAGTCTACATTGTGCAGAAAGACTCATAATGGTGGTGATGATCAATAGTTTTGACCAGGAGTTCAACATATCTACCCTAGATATCCGTTAGCTTGATAATGACAATGACAGGCTGTTGGATTCTGTATCCTGTGATGAGTTCAAGGGTCAAAGGATCTTTGAAAATGGGAGCTAGCATCCTGACAAACCATTTACCACAACCATAACTTCGGCCAGTATGAACTAGGTTTGGATCGAAGAAAATGGCAACTGGATAGAGGTTTAGCCAATACCAGAAAATATAATAAGCTTATGGGGTAATGTTTTTGATGACATAATGTCCCCAAGTAGTATATTTGTCTACTGTTGGATGGAAAACAATCTGAAGTCTGAAGACCAAGTGGTGCATCTGATCAGGATTAGGATAAGGAATGAATGGTTGTTGACATAAGCCATTCGTGGTAGGTAAAAACTCTTGCATGGCCATTAAAGACCATAGCTGGACTGTGAGATCATCATTGTCACAATAGGATTTGTAATCAATGACTTTTTGAAAGATGTAGTGTTGAAGGGCTTTTAGTAACAAGGCTATGAGGGTTAGAAGGCTTGAAGAAGCAAGACTGGATGAATCTATAATGGGGATGTTGTATAGATACCTGAAAGATTGTGTGAGGAAGTTTTGGGCTGAATGGTAGAGAATGTCGTCTTCTTTCCCATATTTATAGTGATAATCTTCCTTGTAGGCATTGGATTCCTTAATGCATAATGCAGGGCAATGGTGTATGGGGCCGTCATCCTATTCAATAAAGCTTTTGACAGGAATGGCTCTCCAGTAAACATTAATGGTGTCTGTTTGCATCATGCTTTTTTCAACAGATAGAATCTTCAGAGGCAGTGGGTTCTGAGTGATCTTGACAGCTGTTGTCTGTTCTAGATCCCCTGGTGGGGCAGACTATTGTAGCATTTGTGACAGCTGTGAGGTGTGAACAACAATGTAAGGAAAGGAATTTCCCGAGATAGTTTTTTGGAGATATGTAAACAGAGAGTTTCTGCGAGGAAGAAGGAACTTGTCATCTTGCAGGAATTAATTCAAGGGTTGATAATCAATTACTAAACGCTTTTTCCCGCGTAAAGTTTCAGATCTTTTATTGACATAAAAAGCTTGACAAGCCCATTGGGAAGAGGTAGGTTCAATTAGGTCTTGGGCCAAAAGTTCAGCACATTCTTTTTGGGCCAAAAGAAGTTCTGAGGGTGGCATACCCAGATGGGTGGCTTTAGTAGGATTTACATCTTCATTGAGCTTGAAAGGAAGCTTTATGAAGTGAGCTAGATTTTTCCATAGTGGGCTAGGATGGTCAAAAGTCAAATGATTGGTTAGACAAAATCGAAGTAATTGGGTCGTAATATCTTGGTAATCAGGAGGAGAATAGGCCAAATGGTATAGTTTAAGCTTATCTGTAGAAGGCTGAAACATGGACTGAAACCTAAGCCTAATAAGAAGGATTTGGACCTTTTCTGCCTTAAACAGGATATCAAAGCCCAAAGTAAATCTTTGTCTAGAAGACTGGATCCAATAACATGAGTCCAAACAATGAGTTTTGGGAACAACTGAATTGCAATTCATTTTTTTGTTTGAAGCTGGGTGGAAAAGACTTTTCCACTAGCTGTATGAAAATGAATTTCAGAAACAATCCAAGCTTCTAGAGAGAGAATAGCTGGATTCAAAATACTACGCTGAGCGCCAGTATCGACAAAAGCAATGAGGGATATAGGACGACTGTATTTTAACATGAGAATCTAGATTTTTACCGAAGGAATAGGTTGAACTGAGAAGGACTGAGGGTGAGACTGGACTTGAAACACAGAGGAATATTCTGGAGAGGAATCATAAGATTCACTAGACTCTACCTCAGAATCGAAGGAACCAAGAGCAAAAACTATATCTTGGTCAGGAGACTCTTGTTCAGTGTAGAGATGTTCAATCTCATCAGTTTTCTCCAGAAAACTGATGAAGAGACCGAAGTTGTTGGACTAAACACATAGAACGTTTAGGATTCTGTGGACAATCTTTTGTAAAATGTCCATGCTTCTTGCAAATAAAACATCTGTTTTTTTTTTGTTTTTTGTCAAGAAGTTCAGAGGGATTCTTTCATCTGAAGTAACGAATTTTCTTGGAACGTCTAGGGAAACGACGCCGACAAGAAGATGGAAATTGAGATTTCCTGTAGAAGCGAGATCCATGGTGCTTCTTTTTGGTAGGACAATCACACTGTTTCTTATCTTTGCATTTGATTTCTAAATAGGGCTTTCGACAAGCAACTTTGAATAAAGGTTTCTCCTTTATCAGATTTCTGAAAAACTTCTTCTATTCACAGAGATGGTCAAGTAAAGCTAGAGCAAGCTGAAAACTTCTACCAATACTCATTGTATTGATATCAAGCTGAGCAGCTGCAATCTGCCTGTGGAGTTCAGGCTGAAGTTCCTCAGGGAGAGAGGAAATAAAGACATGCTTTATAGTATTATCATTGATTCCACCAAGCTTATCAAAAAGGGCTGACATTCTTTTGAAGTGGTAATTTAAATCTGTTCGATGAAGAGAACAGCACTTCATTGTGAGGTAATCTTTGCGAGCAGAGGTAAAGAGAATAGCCCTGATGATGTATTCAAACCAATCAGAATTTACCACGTGGCGCAATCCTGTGCATCTAAATTGTTTTAATTCGATGGTCATGATTTACTCGCTATATCTATAAAAGGAGAGCTTCCTGCCCTAATTTGACACCCCTGAGTTCATTTTTGAGCTCCATTTTCTGAAATTCCTTCTCTATCTAGTAGTTTCTTTGTATTTTAGTAAAATTTCCTTTTTATCCCTAGTTAAAATATGAGTAGCTAATTTCTATTAATATCTAGTAGTTTCTTTAGCCGCTTGCTTCACCTAAGTTATCGTTAAATTTTAAGATTAATATATCATTGATTAAAAGAAAATTACATGATCAATTGTTTTTTTCACTATAATTACGGTATATATTACCACACATATAGTGTGTGTGTTTATAATATTCTATTAAATGTATGTATATCTATATTCTATTGAATGTTATTTAAACAGAGATTTAATTGTAATTTCAAAAGATGGAATCATAAATTGTTAGTAGTTGAAAAAATAAATAACATAATATGTGCACGGCTGCCCAATCAAGCAAAGAGTTTAATTCGACCGATGCCCCAACATTAACTAGAGCTTAGGAAAGAATCACCTGTTGGAAACAAAAGGGCAATTTGGTATCTCAAAAAAGTAGCGACAACATTAACATTTCTTTGTTCTAATCCAGGAACTCTAAAACTTGAGTTTTGATGAGCTGTAAATACCAAAAAACATCTCCCAAGTAAAACTGCAACAATAAAAATAGGCAATTAAACAAAATTAACTATAGAGACTCTCTAGAGAGATGCTGAGTCCTGAGATTGCAAGCAATTCAACAAGAGATGATGTTGCAACAGAGACAGCAGCAGCAGTAGAGGTGAAGCAGTAATCGATTCTGGGCACGGAGAGAAATCTGTGACGGTGAGCTTTGGTTGAAGAACAAGAGTATAGTCACGAAGAGAGAGAGAGAGAGAGTTTTGAGTTTAGATCGAGATTAAAAGATAAGATTTTGGGAGAAAGAAGATCAATTGCTTGGATTTTGTTTTATAATTTACTTTAGAATTTAGTTTGCAATTCATTGAGAATGCATTAAATATGTTCTTCTGTTTAATAACCATAAAAAAGAACCAGTGCTATTCGTTTTTTTTTAATTTGAAATCTGAATTTAACTTTTTTTTTAAAACAATTACTTATTTTAAATTATTTATTTTTTAACTTATCATTTATTATCAAACAACTTCATCTGAATAGAAAAATAAAAAAATATCTATTTTTATGTGAAATCTGAAATCTCAATAGAAAATTTTAATTTTAAATATAAAAAATAACCTTAATAATTCATTTATTTCCAATATTATGTATAAACTTAATATTTTTGTATTATCCTTTAATTTATTTTTTAAATTACTTTATATTTTTATTCGCATAATAACATTAACTAAACTAAAATATTGAACAAATTAAATTATGTCCATTGTGATGAATCAAAACTAAATAACAGTTTTAACTTTATAATAAAAGTTGTTGTTATTACATCTTTTATTACAAAATTAAATTAAAATCAATAATGATAGTATTTTTTTAATGCTGCCAAACTAATCAACTCTGAAAATTATAAGTTATAAAGAACAAACATATGCCTCACTTAAAAGAATATTTATGTCAAATTACTAACTTTAAAACTTTTTTATCCTGATGTTAAAAAACAAGTAAAATAAACATGTCACTTAGGTATTTTTATTCAAACATATTTATACTTTGGTTAAATTCAGATTTATTCAGATTTTAGATTAAAAAAACAAACTAAATGGAAGTTATTTGTTTTAAAGTTTATTTTTTTAATCCATCTATTGAGCGTACACTACAATTCTATTGAACGTACACTACAATTCTATTCTCAAAATGAAAATGAAAATGAAAAAAAAAAGGCCTTAAAAATATTACCGAAGAAGCTCAAATTTTCCCCATCTAGAAAATGGGAAAGTCCGTTCTGTGACTGTATCATGTATCCACCTCGTTTTGTTAAGATTTCGTGCAACTACCACTCGTTATCATGAGCTGCAATAATGGAAAGTGATTTCATAGAATTTGAATTGTACGGCAAGTAATTCAAATTTTGGCATTTGTATAAGTTTAAAAAAGTGCTAATTATCCAATCTATACGAAATAATTTTCATGATAAAAAGCAATAAAATTGACGCTCAATTAGGAATTATTAGGATCAAAACATACAAGCTTCCCAAAATTCACTCGCCACGTAAGGGAAACACAATTTACCCTAATGCCAAATTGTCCAAGCTCCACAGCAGTATTCTTCATCAGCCCCAAAACGACATGCTTTGAACTTGTGTATGCACGCGGTGCAGCGCCACCAATGACGCCGCAAACACTTGCAGTTGAAATTATGCTGCCGGGTCCGACGGGTTTCATCACCCTAGCAGCATGTTTCGCCCCCCAAAAATACACCAACGAGGTTAACAGAAAGTATACGTTCAAATTCAGCCTGATCGTATCGATTATATTAGGTTTTGCTTCATCCACAATGCCGGCGTTACTGACATAATGTCTAGCTTTCCATACTGAGAAACGGCCGTATTAACGGCATTTTCGATTTCTTTTTCTTTGGTTGCATCACAATGGACATAGGAGCAGGTGTTGGCTGATGATGATGAAGAGCCTATGTCTTTGCATACCGATTCGCCCAAGTCATCTTTAATATCTGCAATGAGAACTTTAGCTCCATGTTTTGAGAAGAGCCTTGCAGTGAATTCCCCAATGCCCCTTGCTCCTCCGGTGATAAGTGCCACTTTGCTTCGTAGCCTATGCAACATCAAATTAGCATGCTCAATTGCAACATCCAATCAATCTAGTTAGTTGAGAGTCAAGATTCGAAGCTAAAACTTAAGTAAGGCATAAGATTTGACAAATAGCTAGGCAAATGATGTTTGGAATTGGTAAGAGTTTTCGGTAATTTGAACTAACGTTCTTGTTGCAGCTGAGACAATTGAAGCACTGGCCATTCTTATAGCACGTATGGCAACCAAAAAATCAAGATCAATTATAGTGTCTTGTGGATCTAAAAGAATGTTATTTCCTTTTAAATATACCCCAAGCCCCTTCTAGACAGACAATAAAATAAAACTTGATCATATTTAAATTCAACAAAATGTTTATGGTCTAGCGGTAAGAATTTTATTTATGATTTTGGAGACCTTAATTCAAAATTTCACAACTTAAAAAAATAAAAAAAGAGTTAGGGAAATAGTAAAAAAGAATCAATTTCTTTTAAATTGAATTAAATATTTTAAATCAAGCCCCCTAATCGAACTGGCTAGGACTTCCATTGGTTATTACCCAGCAAGTTTTATTTTCTCTTTTTGAAAATTGAACTTGTTATGGATTTCAAATTTTCAATCTCCACCAAACCGGTAAAACACCTCTTTTATGTCCACACCAGTCCTTGTGACTTTGTTGTCAGGGAGTCTATATTCAATGCAACATATTGTACGCACAAGACAGAAATGCGGGTTATTGTTTCCTTTTTATTAAATTCTCGCTAGTCGTTAGCGGACATTTTCATAATTTGTTGAAAAGTCACACCTATGGGTTATTAGTATATCATTAGTTAAAACTAAGGCAATTGCTAAATTGTTGTTACAGTAACTTACAGTCTTTAAAAATAATATAAAAAATAATAATAATGTTAGCCTAATAGATTACACATAATGTAATTTTGATAATAATAAACATGTATTTTAGTTGATTTAATAAATATTTTATTTCACATTTTCATTCATTCTTGAAGCATATTATTTATACAAGTGAATTAAATAAAATTAAGTTTAAGACACTCAACGAACAACAACGCATCAAGAATTAAAGTTCAAGCACTTAAAGGACTCCTTATTGCAACAATTCTTGTAAAGTTGGTATAATTTAATATGTGTATAATTTTTCATTTGAAAAACTCAATTTTTATTTAATAAATCATTATTTTTCATAAATATAAGGCTTTACAATTATAAGCCAAGTATTTCATAGAAATTAATTTCTTTTTAAAATGTGGACTAAAATAAAAAGATTTTGTAATCTTTAATTTTAATAAGTATGTTTTATTTATGAATTTAGATTTATTTGCAAAACCTGAAATATTTTTTACCATACATTAAGTTTAGAAAGTTGTGAAAATGATAAGTATTATTTAAAAAACTCTAAAATTGGACTTGTTTATAGTATTTTATCTTATGTTGAGCTATAACATAATTACAAAAAGTTTTAGACAAAATTATAATTTTGATAAATAATGGTATTGTAGTTTTATAAAGTTTTGGATATGTTCGTAAAATTTTATGAAGATTTAGGTTATAATATAATTATAAAAAATTTTAGACAAAATTATAATTTTATAAATAGTATTGCTGAAGCAAATTTAAATTTAATAGTAATTTAATTATAGCAAGCGGGTAGTTTACTAAATTAAGCTGCTAGCCATCTGGTTGCTCAAATTTTACTTACAACTAGTTTTTGTGTCAAAACTATAAAAACTCAAATCAAACTCATTTTTAACAACTCTAACAAGCACAAATAAGTTTATACATAATATTTTGAGCTTCCAATTTATAAATCTTCATTGTCATCATTTGTATATCAACTCTATATAGAGTATTTATTGTATTTTTTTCAAATTTATTGTAACATTTATAATTGCAAAAGTATGAGAAACACTTGAGTAAAGAGATTGAGGGGTTAATCTTTTGTTATAAAAGTTCATTAACACCTTAGAAGTCAATTATAAAGAAATTGAAGCCTTGGAGGCTGATAGTAAATTCCTTAACTTAGTTTGCTTGGAGGCGTGGACGCAGGCTAGAATTATCGAACCACGTAAAAATATTCGTGTTTGCTTTCTCTCTTTCCTTACTCTTTTATTTTTGAACATTATTGAATTTATTGTTTTTTATTTCTTTAAAGTATTAGATTGAATTCTTATGTGGTTTGATTAGTTTAAGTTTTAAAATTCAATTTACCCCCTCTTAAGTTGCATTACTTGCATTTTAATTAAGTTATGAGACCCACATGTGTTTTATTGAATGTTGTAAGTTACATGTGTTTTAGTGAGGGTTGTAAGTCACATAAGCAGTAACTTAGTAAAACCTTAAAACTAAAGGTAAATGATGGCCTAGCTTTTATTAATGTAATATATTCAAATTTTTTTTTACAAACATTTTTTGCTTGGATAAATTTACTTGTTTTATCTCTTTTAAAATGTTTTTTCCTCAAATTATATCGTGAGATTTTATCATTTCAAATATTAAGCACCTGTTTTGTATAATAATTAAAGAAAAGAATTAACATTTAGACATCAATTTTGTTGTGAGGTTGGCAGTAAAGCAAACATGCAAATAAAATAAAATTAACAAATAATGATCACACAAAAATGCCAAAAATTACGTGATTAAACTTTTAGCTTACGTTCATGGACAAAAATAAAAAAAATAATTTTATTAGTGAAAAAGAAGTTACAAGTATTGTAGTATTTTATCTCATAACCTAAAATCCTAATACATCAAAACTCTCAAAATACTAGAACTGAAACTCAAAGCTCTCAACACTCTCAACTTACATCTCTTGGTACTCTCACTTAGAGAAAATGAAATGGTAGAAAAGAGTAAATGAAGCCTTTATTTATAGACCAAGCAATATCTTAAAATTAACAATGGTGAGCATTAAAATAATATAATTTTTCTCTCAACTACTTTCACTTTGGTACCAAAGACAAAAGTTGAATTCCACCTACTCACTCATGTATCCCACTTACTCAACAAGTTTATGCCAAGAGTCAAAAGTTGTTTACTAGCCACATGTAATTGTTTGCTACATAGAATTATTTGTTATATGCATTCACATATTCAACAATTCTCCTATTTAGAGATTTGATTGAGAACTAATTATGTCTCCGCACTATCCATTCTTCTTCGCTATTGTCATATTGTTTACATCTCTGCTAGTCCACGAAAGGATTTACTTCATTCAAGCTTGTCAGGATTTACTTCTATTAATCTATGCTTTCACCCTCTACTACTTCTCGAATGAAGTGGGATTGTACTCATATATGCTTTGTCCTAAAATGAAAGGACTGGATTTCTTACAATGTACAAAGCACTCTAATTATCACTTAACACTGTGATTTTCTCTTGTTTGTGTCCAAGCTCCTTCAATAAGTTTTGTATCCAAATAGCTTTCTTGCAGGTTTATGTAGCTACCATATATTCGACTTCTATTGTAGATAAAACCACAATCGTCTACAGTTTTAAAACACAGCTTACGGCTCCTTTTGCAAGTATAAACCCCTAGCTAGTAGTGGATTTCTTTTTATCAAGGTTTTTTGTAAAATCTGAATCTACGTAATCCCTAATAGTAAACTTTGATCCTTCATAATATAATACAATATCTGAAGATCTTCTGATATATCTCAAAATTCTCTTCACAGTTTTCTAATGCTCTCTATTAGAATTCACCATATACCTACTAATTGCTCTCATTGCTTATGCAATGTCTGGTCTTGTATAGATCATAACAAGCATTAAACTTTTCACTACTGATGCATACAATACTTGAGACATTTCCTTCATTTTTACTTCAATGTTAGGATACATACTTAAGGATAGCTTGAAATTAACAGGAAGCAGATTAGAAATTGGCTTACAATCTTGCATATTAAAGCACCATAAGATTTTTTTTAAGTAATTCTTCTGAGAAAGCCAAATCTTCTTATTATTTCTGTTTTAATGAATTTGTATCTTTAGAATCTTGTTTGCTAGTCTCAAGTCCTTTATTTCAAACTTTCTAACTAACTGTGTTTTTCATTCTTGGACTCAATCTTTGTTGAGGTTTGCTATCAACATTGCATCTATATAGATAGTAAAATGATAAAATCATTATCTGGAAACCTCTTGTAGTATGCACAATAGTCTGAACTAAGCCAGTTGTATTCAAAGGTCATGATAAAAAGATCAAATCTCTTATATCAACATTTCGGCACCTGTTTGAGACCTTATAGAGATTTATTCAATCTATAAACTAAACTCTCCTTACCTATTTCAGCAAAATCTTTTGGTTAGAGTATATAAATCTTTTCTTCAAGTTTTTCATGAAGATATGTATTTTTGATGTCTAATTGCTCAAAATGTATGTAAAATATAATATAAATTACCAAGACTATTCCAGTTGTTATGAGTCAAATTGAAGTAAATGTCTTTTTTCTAAACATATCCTTTTACCACTAATTTTGCACAATACTTTTATACTTGATCATTGCCATTATACTTAATCTTATAGACTTATTTTTTATGGTTTTTCAACCATGTAAGAGTGATGCAAGTTCTCATATTTTATTCTTGTGTAGAGATTTAATTTCTTTATGTATTACTGTCATCCATAAATCAACATCTAAGTTGTTTAAAGTTTCATGGAAAGTTAATGGTTCTCCATCCTATGTTAGAAGACAATATGCAATATTGATTCCTGTAACATACTCCGAGTGTCATACTGGTGGTCATCTCTCTCAAGTTGATTGACGAACCTCTATAGTCTTGGACTTGATTAGTTCTTGTTTTTCATACCCTGTTGCTGTTTTAAAAGAGTTTAAATCTTCTTTTTTCAAATTATTTTTCATATATACCGATATAATGTTTGACTTTTCTTTCACAGTGCTATCATTTCTATCTTTTCTTTATAGTTGATCATTTATAAAGATAACATCTATACTAATGATAATCTTGTAAGCAGTGGGATCCCTAAAATCATACCCCTTCACTCTATCAGCATACTCAAAGAAGATACATCTCCTTAATTTTAGATCTAACTTTGTTCTTTCTTGGACATTTATATTATATACATAGAACATCTAAATGAATGCAAAAGAGAGTAATCAACTAGCTTCTCAGACCACATCTCTATCGATGTTTTCAACCCAATTGCTATAGATAATGATCAATTTAACACATAACAGGAGGTTCTAGCTATTTTTTTCTGAAAATGAGTTTGATAGACCAGCAATCCTTAACATGAATCTTATCTTTTCTGTAAGAGTTATGTTCATCTATTTTGCCACTTCATTCTATTGAGAAGTGTATGCTATCATGAACTGTCTTTGAATACCTTCTTATTTATAGTATGTAAGAAACTCATCATTTGTATACTCTTTAGCATTATCTGTCTTTCAACACTTGATCCTTTTCTCAGATTCAAGTTCAACGCGTGCTTTATACTTTTTGAATACTAGAAATACAACTTATTTTTTTTCTTGATTAAATACACCAAGTATCTCTTGAAATAATCATCAATAAAAATCATCATGTATTTTGCACTTCCTAAGGACTTATTTGGTGATTCTCAAATATCAAAATGAACCAAATTTAGAATATATTTACTTATGGTGACAGATGTACTGAACTTCAATCCATGCTGCTTACTTGTAACGTAGTTCTTTCAAAATGATAAGTTCACCAATTTAAGCCTCAAAAGCAGTTTTTGCCTACAGAGAATCTAAATACATGTGTTCAAGTTTGAGATGCCACATGATCACTGATTCTTTTCTATTTGATGCGATACACGTATTAGCTTCATGCAGTGTTTTCTCTTTAAGCATGAATAGATTGGCATTGATCTTTTCTACCTTAATGAATACAAGAGAATCTCTAACAATCTGTATCATCCCATTTTCCACTTGAGTTTTGTAGCAGAGACTATCTATTTATCCTAAAGACAATAGATTTTTCTTCAAGGTTTTAACATGTCGTATCTCTTGACTAATGCAAATTATACCATCAAATATTTTTATTTTGAAAATACTAATACCAGCAATCTCCTAAATATATTTTTATATATTCACTAATTAGTCATTAACGAAACTATTAGTGACTAAGATGCAATACTAAAAAGTTGTCTATAAACCGCTTCATCCATATTCACACCTTTCTCCTTCAACTTTTAGGATTTTATCTTACGGTAGATATAAAAATAATATCAATTCTTTATATGTCAACTAAAATTATTGCACTGTTAAACTAAAATCACCATAAAATGTAAAAAAAAAAAATTAACGATCAATTAATAACTGACAAGTAGTACATGTATGAATGCTTGCTTGGCCTCGAAGGTTTTAGCTTCTCAAACTGAATATTAATGTTAGCTACAACATTGACCTTACGCTTAACCATTATACTGTGTTCACTAAAAATTAAGTCCCTTATCAATACACACTAATAATGTCATCTAACTCTCTTCGCGAATTCTAAATGGTTATAAATTTTTACATAACCTAATAATATGCACTAATAAGCTTATATAGTAAAAGTTATAATTTATAACATCGTATTCATAAAAAAGAATATTATATGTGCCAACTATAAAAGCAAAATCAGCTACCAGCTTTGCTTATAACTTTATTCATAAATGCAATATCAATATAGATAAATCAACTAAGACAAGAACGAATGTAAATAAAGAATTAGAACAATAAAAAAATTATATTTATTTATTATAGACTTCGATCATCAACATAAACCAAACTATATTTTCACATTTCATGAAAACAAGTCGAATTCAAATGTTAGTTTTATAAGCACGGTAACCTACTAAACTAATACGTTTCATTAAAATACGTCAATTTCATATGAATTCCAGCTGGATTCATATACTTGTGCTTTACTCTTAACAAACCTAGCACTTAAACAATATATTCATTCTTTAATGAATATCTTTACAGATATAATTCTTGAGCTCTTTCCTTAATAAAGAAAATAAACAATCCCTTTCATGCTTTCTGAAAATATTTCAAAACTTAGCCTAAAAATATCAACATGAGGAAACAATAACTACATAAACAACCATCACGAAATGAAATTTGATTTTTTTTTCATAATAATCAGAATTAAACAAATAATAATAGATATGAGAGGTGACTCAATCTTGGTTACACATAAAATAGCACACTCAGTCAACAATTATAATAATACGAAACAAAACCCACTATACCCATGTCTCATTACCATTGTTGGACTGCAAAGATGGCCTAAGAATGGCTCAGAATGGGTTGATGGGAGCTCGGGATGTGGATTTGCAGGCGCAAATCCTTGCCTCCAAGGGAGATCAGCTGTCGCATGTTGTCGCCGAATTACACCGCCGTAATGGCCCTGATGAGGCATGTCGTGAGGGAATGAAGGCCAGGGAGTGAGTGACGAGGGGGAGGGAGCCATGAGGTGAGGGAGCAAGTGAAGAAGGAGAAGGAGCCATGAGGGTGAATAAAGAGGCAGGGAAGACGCCAGGTAAGAGCCCTTTTTTTCCTCTGTGTGTGTGTGTGTTGAAAGTATTTCTATAGGTTTTAGGTTCTATAAATTTTTTTTATTATTTATTAATTAAATTGATCTCAATTGTTGGATTCATTATATTGAATTCAACGGCCATTTTTCCTGCATGTATCTGATACATGCAGGCATTGTAGCATGAACCAGTGTTTTTGGGCAGATGCAACATCTAGCTAGCAAGTATATAAATTTTATGGGGATGTGATTGTGTTTGACATTTCTTACACGCAAGTCATTATAGCATGAGTTTTCAACCGTTAAGGTCCAGCAATTATAAGCGTTGTCTATTCTAATTAGGTAATGAACCAATTAATTAGAGTCCCAAGGAAAGAGAATTACACATTGACACTGACTAAATTTTATAAACCAACTTCCATTTTGACTAACCTTTTCAAATGTTCACATTTATCTTCATAGTTAACCTTCAAATATAATAAGCTTATAAACACTCCTCTGTCACACATTGAGTTTGGACTGTCTTTAGTGGTAATTTACATTATTAATATTTCTATGGTAAATAACTTTATTTACACAAACAAGTTAGTTGCCCAATTTTTAAAATGCAATTATAAATTTATCCTCTCTAAAGATAAATTTGTAACCGATAAACGCCTTCTCTATGCGCTGTTTAATATTTTCAACGCTAACTTTTTCTCTTATAACACCACTATCAATTCCATTAGTACCATTGTTCACTAGGAGAAAAAAAGAGCGCAATAAAAGAATGGGTTTTATAATCTATTTTGAAGCCTTGAGTTTATATAAGGAAAAAAAAAAAAAGGGACCACAGTATAGTAAATTTTAGTAAAATACTCGATTTTAATATGCAGAAAACTGGTAGTTTTCTAATTTACGGAAGAGTAGAGAAATTTTAGCAAAACAAAGAAACTCCATCAAGAAATAGATGTGAGCTAATCTATATTCTGAGTAAATTTGTTCTTTAGATAAATTTCTTATTTTAGAATGCTTGAAACATAAAATTACGTGGTTGCTTCAATTCAGTTACATGCATCAATCAAGTATCAAATACAAAAAGAAGCAGAAACAATATAGGACATGCGAATTTTCAGAGAGTTAATAAAGCGTAGTTTCAAAAATGAATTGTGCAGCTCGCAAGGTTCCATCAGTTCTTCTATTTGTCTTTTAACGTAATTTCAGGTATGGTTGAAATTAACTGAAACGAGGTTTTTATATGGGTGTCAATTATGGTGCCTCTTAGGTTTTCAATAAATGGGTGGGTGTTGTGCTAGCCTTGCTCTCTTTCTTACGCACTGAACTCGAGGAATCAAGCTCAAGTATGATTCAATCAAAATCATTAACCCATCAAACTCCTTGATCTTGTCTGATTTAATTTTTAATAATTCTGTTCGACTAATTTTATATATGAAAGTCTGGATGCTTAAATATGGATTTCATGTGGATTTGTAATTACATCATATGGTATTTTAGTTTTTGTTCAAGTATATAGTGTAATAGTAAATCCATATTTTTCTTTTCTAAAGTAGATGCTCGTATATATAGAATTACTGCATACACTATATAATTTATACAACAAATCTGCACACGAGGATAATCATATATATAGCCACTTTTTAGTGTAGACATCGATATATGATAATCTTATATATGTAATGGCAATAGGAGACATTACCTACCGAACTGGCTTGTGGTCACTGGTGCAACATACCAACATCTGTTATTAATTAAAATAACTGAGACATTCCAACTCTTACTTATTTTATAAAAATTAAGCTTTGGGAGCTAGCTAGCTAGATTTCTAGCTACGAGCGAAATTAATCATATGTATGGAGATGAATTAAACTACTAAGTTTGTCTTGGTCTTAACTTTTACTTCTCAGAGAACATGAGTTGAAAGAAAATCAAGGTAGGTAGGTGTGGTATTTTAGAATAATGACTACCAAATCAACAAAGAAGGACTTGGAGAAAGTCGGCCTAAGGAATAAAGTTGTGCAGATTTAAGAATGGTGATTGATCGAGTTATATATGGTCAATAGGCAGATTGAAGTAATCTTATGCCTTTCGATTGCTCAAAAAATTCGGATGATGGATGAAACGATAGAATTAGCTCTTGGGGTGTTGCGTTCCGTAGTTATGCACCAAATCAGTCTCAACACGATTTAGGAAGAACTTTTAAGGAGAACGAATTGGGTTCTAAGATTTAAGAGAATAGTGGTGGTCCTTGGAAAAAAAAATATATGTTTTTGGCATTTCTATCAATTAACAAAAAAGCAATACGTAAACAGTGTCTTAGGAGGTATATCATTTTTCAATTTACACACAACACCCTTGAAATATCTTTCTATAACACTACAAAAATGACAACTAAATAGGAAATTCAAACAACATTTATTTATTTATTTTTTACGAGGAGGAACGACTTGGTGAACGCAATCATGCGCCTTAGAGTACACAGTTGCACACTTGTTTTAGGGATCTAGTACAGACTGTACACACCAAAACAAAATCCTTATTATGAGTAACGCAACATTTACATAAGTAAGGAACGGAATAAGAAAAGAGAATGGACGATCCTTAGTCATCCTCACCAAATTCATCACAATCCCTATAAAAATGTCGGACAAGTAATATTGGGCATTCAAATCGATCACTATTCATCTTCATCCATGTCTCAGCAATCAAATCATGTATATATAAGTAATTTTACAAATGTAGGACAAGCCAGGCTTGATACTAATTTTTTTTTTTTTCACTCATTCTAGTATAATCGGGTTGTATTTTAAGCAACTGAGTTGTGTTTCTCCGTTATTTGGAATTTCCCTGAAGTAGATTTCTTTTGATCTTGCTTGCTTAATTAAGGGGAGTACATGTAGTTCTCTAGCCACTAGAGATGGAGCCTCTTTTTAAGTTTTCATTTCAGATTACTGATCATGTATTCGTAAAATATTCAATCAAAGAATTGATTTTGCCTTTTGTCTTGTTCTGTCTCTATTGATTCTGGATGATAACAAACAAGAACCAATGTTAATCTAATCATTGAAAGTCTACGATACAACTGCGGAGGTGGGTGAGCTCAAGAAATTTAAATTTCTTTGAAAGCTAAAGATTTACAGACTGAAAGGCTTAAAATATAACAAAGTTTTATACAACATTTGGAGAGCTAGACAAAATAAATCACAGAAGTCTAATATTTTAAATGAGACCAAAAAAACAACTTTAGCTTGATTGATGAATCATAGCAGTTATCAAATTTACATAAGGCAGTTTAAATGCAAAATCGTAGCCTAATCGCATTCATAATGCATTTAAGACTTCAATGGAGTGACTGGATATGCACAGTGGTCTGCAAAAGAGATGGTAACAACTAACAATGAAGATTTGGCGCACTAAATTTTAGTATTATTGAAGTACTACTGTTGATTTAAAAGAGATACCAGATACTACTTAATAAAGTCATCACAAACGCACTGTAATGTAAGCAAGATATAAAGATTGCCCGCGGCCAAGAGAAATACATAACAGGTGAGCTAGGCAGATCGAGCATGCTCTGTCACAGCAGAACTTTTTCGTATATTAAATCACTAACAAAACATTTTTACAATCATAACTAGGCTTGCTATTTTCATTTTAGATTAGGGACAGGGAGTATAGCCTTATCGAGTCAGAAACAGGATTTTAAGAAGTCTAAAGTCTAATCTCCCAATGGACCACCATAGAACCATTCAAGAACACATGTCAAACGACATCGCATAAGGCAATCTACCCTACAAGCCAAGTAAAGACATTACAAAGCTCGATATGCAATTCGATAAAAATCCTGAGTTCTGATTCAGCAGTTGTGTGTATATATATAGGTACCTTCTCTTTACCCTTTGAAGCCTCAAAAGAAGCCAACTATATCGCAGTGAAAATTGCTTCCAATTAAATAATGAACTGAATATTGAGAAATTAATGGGTGAAGTAGGACCGTAGTTAAAATAAAATAGAAAAAAAAATAAATCAGAAATTATATGGTTTGATTTTTATCCTACGTCCATAAACGAAGACAGAATAAAATATTTTTACTAGTGAAAAAAATTATAAATATTATGTTATTTTAACTCACTTTTCAAAATCCAAACACTTAAACTCTCAAATCACTAATCACTCAAGAGTTTATTAAACTCTTATACTCTAAATTCTTAGCCTTTTAATAAAAAAAGAGAAATTAAAAAATTAAATGCTCGAATGCACAGAAAGCTCTCCCTTTTATAGCCAAAGTTGACTATTGGATTTTTTTTTTTCACTTCATTAAAAAGCTAAAACTACAGATCAGTAACGTAATTTGGATGGAGCGGGGCAACTTATAGGGAAAATGACAATGAGACCCCCAGATTTTTATCTAAATATTAAACGTAAACTATATAAGTATTAATGTAATATGTTTGATAATAAAAGGCAACAAAATTGAAGCACAATTAGGAATTATTAGGATCTAAACATACAAGCTTCCGAAAATACACTCATTCAGATTTCCCAAACATACAAAACCCTGCATGGACTGTAGTAAATCCTCCATCTACGACCAAATTATGCCCACTTACACACTTAGACTCATCACTTCCCAAATAAAGAGCAGCTTCAGCAACATCCTCAGGCTTAAGAACAGTCCCACTAAGATTTGAATAAATACCACTCAAATCATCATCATCAAGCTTGAGAAAATCCTTAACCAATGGGGTTGCGACCACATAAGGTGACACACAATTCACCCTACGGCATAGCTACATCCTCAGGCTTAAGAACAGTCCCACTAAGATTTGAATAAATACCACTCAAATCATCATCATCAAGCTTGAGAAAATCCTTAACCAATGGGGTTGAGACCACATAAGGTGACACACAATTCACCCTAATGCCAAATCGTCCAAGCTCCACAGCAGTCTTCTTCATCAGCCACACAACCCCATGCTTTGAACTTGCGTATGCATGCGTTGCAGCGCCACTACTGGCTACGCAAACGCTTGCAGTTGAAATTATGCTATCGCGTCCGGCGGGTTTCATCGCCCTAGCAGCATGTTTCGTCCCCAAAAATGCGCCAACGAGGTTAAATGGAAAGTATGCGCTCAAATTCAGCCTGATCGTTATCGAGTATGTTAGGCTTGGCTTCATCCACAATGTCGGCCTTATTGAACATAATGTCTAGCTTTCCGTACTCAGAGACGGCCGTGTTAACGGCGTTTTCCATTTCTTTCTCTTTGGTTACATCACAATGGACATAGGAGCAGCCGTTTGCTGCTGATGATGAAGGGCCTATGTCTTTGCACACAGATGCGCCCAAGTCATCTTTAATATCTGCAATGAGTACTTTAGCTCCGTGTTTTGAGAAGAGCCTTGCAGTGCTTTCCCCGATGCCGCTTGCTCCCCCGGTGATAAGTGCCAACTTGCATTGTAGCCTACGCAACAGCAAATTAGCACTCACAGTTACAACATCTAATCACTCTAGCTAGTTGAGAGTCAAAACTTGGAACTATAACTTAATTAAAGCTTAAGCTTATTTGACAAATTAAAGCTTAAGCTTATTTGACAAATTAAAGCTTAAGCTTATTTGACAAATAGCCAGGCAAATGATATTTGGAATTGGTAAGAGATTTGAGCAAACTAAACCAATTAACCTTCTTGCTGCCGCTGAGACAATTGAAGCACTGCCCATTGTTATAGCACGCACGGCAACCAAAAATGAAGATCTATTTTATTGTCTTGCGGGTCCAAAAGGATGTTATTACGAAGCAAGTTTTATCTTCTCTTTCTGAAAATTGAACTTGGCGATCTCCACCGAATCAGTACGACGTCCATCTATACTTATCCACATGACTTCTTATGGATCACGTGTCACTTTGTTATAAAGGACGTATCTATTTAACGCATGTCGCTGTAAATACAAGACACAGGAACGTGCAATATTGCTCCTTTTCTATTATATTTTTGCCACGCGTTTATGGACATTATCATGATATGTTGAAGGTCAAACCTAACTTCATAATTAGAAGTGAACAAAAAAAAAAACAAAACGATATTTTTGAACGAACACCGGAAACTTTTTATCATCCACTCCACAGATTATATATGAAAAAACTATTAACCATGCATAAAATTTAACACCAGCATGTTAAATTCTTGCAATGAGTTTATGGACATTATCATGATTTGTTGAAAGTCACACATGACTTCATAGCAAGAAGTGAATAGAAGAAAAGATATTCTTGTAAGAGCACCTAAAGCTCATCACCCATTCCATAGATGAGATCTGAAAACCTATTAGGCACACATAAGATTTAACAGTTATCATATAGCAAATTAAATCCTTGCCATGCGTTTGTGCACATTATCATGATTTTTTTAAAAGTCACATCTAACTTCATAGCAAAAACTGAACAGATAAAAATATATTTTTGGAAGAGCGTCTAAAATTTTATCGTCAATTCCATAAATGAGATATGAAAAACTATTGCCATACATAAAATTTAAAACCTATTACATAGTATACTTTATTTGTTGTCATATATCATTAGAATATGAATTATATACCCCAATTATATAAATAGTAACTGCTAGACTATACGCACTTGATCCAACGCCGAATATAAAATTATTGTTGCATGTAGATAATTGTCTGATAATAACCACGACATCACCAACTACTAATCCTCCTAATCTTAAAATCTTTTTCTCGTGGTGGAAAACTAGAAATTAATTTCGTTCATCATTTTGGAGAATGGTCAACTTGTTTTGGTCAAGTATTTACATGCAGCATAGATATGCAGCAGCAGAGAACCCTGCTGCTGATATCGGAAAGAAAACTGGGACACTGATGAGCGGATAATATTGCTCACTCTCTATAGTAATAAAAAACAATGATCATGTAATTTTCTTTTAATCTTAAAATTCCAAATTTTGGTAGTTTAAGCTTGTTTTTTATTTCAATCATGGTGGGTAGTGAGAAATCGAAGGGAAAGGAAGTGGCCAAGAAAAGAAAGGAATCTCATGGAGATAATCCAGAGTTCATAATGACCTATTTCTCGACTATACTGTTTTGGAAGTGATTTCTTGATCTTTTCATGTCAAGGTCGGTTCTTACTTCATATTTTGTCAATCTTTGAAATTTAGATGGTTTACATATATGTGATAAATCCCTTAGTGCCTTAATTATTACTATAGGGTGAAAAAATGCTTTAGTCATTAAGGAACCATATTATGAGGCTTTCGTTCGAGTTTTTTTATTCAAAATATGGTTATTTCTTCACAATCTTTGAATAGAATTATTACAAATGTTAGGAGAATTCCTATTGAATTTGATGTTGTAGATTTGAATCGGATTCTTAGAACTCTTAATAAAGGATTAGAGGTGTACACTACTAGGAGTCAACTTTATTATTTTTGGTATTTTGTTAAAGATGCCTTTAGAAATATCTGTAGACATTTCGATTTATCCTCTGAGTTTTGAAAATCCACCTTAAAATCCTAGGCCTTACCATTTCAAATGAGAATACTTCATTATGCTCTTCAACATGTAATAAGTCCTAGGGGTGGATATAGTGATGAAGTTACTCGTTTAGATATTATTTTATTGGATTGTAACCATGAGGGTAGGGTATTAAATGTTGGATACTGTTGTGCAAATTTTATTGAACTCGCAAGCGCACGAATCTATTGTAGAATAGATTAATGGTGACGAGTGTCGATCCCACGAGTAGGTTGATTTTAATTATGTGCAGAATTAATTTTCTAACTGACAATTAAATTATGGTAAATTTTTTCTAAATTGTGAATTAAAATGGCAGGAGTAAATAAAAATGAAACTGTAATAATGAAGCACTTAGGTATCCGGATCTGCATCAACATGCTCCATGGGCTAAATATTTCATATTAATGCTAATTAAATCATAAGGGGAGATTCCACACCTCATAAACCACACTCCAATAAATATGGTGCCAAGGGCTTATTGTGCCAAATAATAATAACCTTATACTAGGGTGCCGGTTTAACCAGGGGGTATTTAGACAAGACTATTATTATTTATCGACGAAAAGTCAAAACAACCACAAATATTAGAGGGGAAGAGAAAGTAAATTTACCAAATTAAGCCCATGGGACAAGTTGAGACTTTACCTTCAACCCAAGCTTAAAAGGAAATTAGCTACTCATATTTTAACTAGGGATAAAAATGAAATTTTATTAAAATACAAAAAAAATACAAGAAGGAGAAGGAATTTCAGAAATCTAACCTTAAAAATGAATTTATGGGTGTCCAATTAGGGGGGGAGAGCCCCCTTTTTATAGATACATTGAGTGAATCATGACCATCGGATTAAAAATAGTTCGAACACTCAGGATTGCGCCATGACATCAGTCAATAGTCAACAGTTAACGTTTAAACAGTAACGCTGTCTGAATAGTAAATAATCCAATGTATGCGCATGTACTGTACATACGATTTTTGCTCCACTGAGATGCTGCCACGTCATCGATCTACAGTACATAAAAAATTTAGCCTAATAAGATCGTGACACGTCATCAGTCGATGACACGTCATCTGTCAACGCCACATAAGCAGTCAATACTATATAATTCGTCTAATCAGATACTGGCACGTCATAGGTAGTTGCCACATCATCAGTCAGTATATATAAACAATGTTGTGAACAGTACCATGAACAGTACCGTATATGTGAACAGTGACTTTTTCTCTTAATGCTCCTCTTAAGGTTTTCGACCATCCAAAGTTCAAATATGACGTCTGTTTTGCTATCTGATCACTCGTTCATTGTGAAACGATTGTGATGCCCCTAAAATACATAATTATAATAAAACACATATAATTAAATAACAAAATACTTAAATAAATAAAAGTAGCAATGTTAGTGAGACTTAAAGTGTAAAATAATGATTTTCTCCTTTATAAATATACACTTTTTAACACTTAACAGATACATCATCCTTTAGCAAATGTTGAGTGTTCCAAATTTTTCAAATTGAAAACTTCCTTATGGTAGTATTATCACCCATATTTTAAAACACTTCCATGTTTTCTTGACCGAACCAACCGTTATGATTCTTAAAGAATTAGGTAATGATGCTATAGCAAATTTAGGATTTGTATATTACAATGGTTAGTGGTATAAAGATAAGAGACTCAAGAAGAAAGTTTCTAAACTTGCCCCTTTAGATCATCGATTCTTTAACGACGTTCTTAACCCAGATGAGCTCCCTGATCTCAGTGCTCCACAGCCCTCACATCTTCTAACTCTATAGTGTTTTGTTTTAATCATTTGTCATTCTACACTACATCTTCATATGCATTGTTATCATGATTATGGATGCGTATTTGAATAATTGTGGATGTATATTAATTGATAGTTGGTTGATTCTTAAAGAATTAGGTAATGATGCTATAGCAAATTTAGGATTTGTATATTACAATGGTTAGTGGTATAAAGATAAGAGACTCAAGAAGAAAGTTTCTAAACTTGCTCCTTTAGATCATCGATTCTTTAACGACGTTCTTGACCCAGATGAGCTGCCTGATCTCAGTGCTCCACAGCCCTCACATCTTCTAACTCTATAGTGTTTTGTTTTAATCATTTGTCATTCTACACTACATCTTCATATGCATTGTTATCATGATTATGGATGCGTATTTGAATAATTGTGGATGTATATTAATTGATATTTGGTTGATGTTTGCTAGATAATATGGATTTTATAACTCTATGGTTAATTATATACTCGAGTTTTATATGTTTCTTAATTAACCATTTCTGTTTATTGATCTTTACTTAAGTTATTGGTAATTTTGATAATGAAAAGAGAGAAATCATGTATTTTGAATTCTTAAAAACAGGTAATTTGTATTTTTTATCTTGGAATATTTATGCATGGTTTTGAAATATTAAGGGGGAGCATATAAATTGTTATAGCTTATAAATTCAAGGGTGGTTTGTTTAAAATTTGTTACAATATGTTGATTCATGTATGCCATGTATTGAGGGAAAGTATAAATATTAAAATACATGAGATATTTGTCATCATCAAAAAGGGGGAGATTGTTAGCCAAAAGGACTACACATAATGTAAATTTGATGATAACAAACATGTATGTTAATTATTTTCAATAATATTGTATTTCACATTTTCACTAAGTTCTTGAAGGATAGTATTTGTATAAGTTAATTAAGTGAAATCAAGTTCAAAACACTTAACGGACAACGACTTGATCAAGAATAAAGTTTAGAACTCAACAGACTCAATATTGTGAAAATTCTTATAAAGCCAATATGATTTAATTTATGCATGATTTCGCATTTGTGAAGCTCAAGTTTTTAATCAATTTATTATTATTTTTCATTAATTTGAAGTGTTATAATCATAAATCAAGTATTTCATATAAACTAATTGATTTTCAAAATGTGGACTAAAACGAAACTGTTTTGCAATCTTTGATTTAATAAGTATTGTTTTAAATATGAATTTAGGTTTATTTGCAAAAATCAAAAATATTTTGACCATATCATAATTTCATAAAGTTGTGGGAATGAGAAGTATTATTTAGAAATTCTAAAATTATACTTATTTGCAAAGATTTTTGACATTTTAAGTTATAGTACAATGAGAGAATATTTTAGATAAAATTATAATTTTATGAACAGCTGTATTGTAACAACTTCAAACTATTCTAAAAGTAGACCTATTTATAAAATTTTATGAGTTTTTATGCTATGGTATAATTATAAAAAGTTATAGGTGAAAGTATAATTTTATGTACAATTTTATTATAGCAAAATTTAAATTTAATAATAACTTCATTGTAGTAAGCGATTAACTGCAAGAATGTCAAAATATTTGTGTTTGATTTCTCTTCCTTTACTCTTTTATTATTGCACTTAATCAAACTTCTTATTTTTAATTTTGTTAGGATAATAGATTAAATAATTGTGTGGTTTACTTAGTTTGACTGAATACGCATGTTGCTTTGAGTTTGCTATAACATTTTATCTTAATTATATGAATTTTAATTCCTTATTTCGACTGACTATTCATTTAATGGATACAAGCTAAGAACAAACCTCATAACTAACTGAATGGATCACATTGAGAAAATACTTAGTCTTAGATAGCGTGTCCTAAATTGAATGAATCTCAATTTAAATAGGATCATACCAGATCTAAACTTAATAATGAACTAGACTTAAAGATTTACTTTATAGCAATTGGTCAATGTTAAGTTACATTAGGTATAAGATACAACAAATAATAGCTGAGGATGTATATGGGATTCCACCTAGTGCTATAGTAGATATTGTAGCAACTGTACGGTAATTAAAAAAAACTCAATGCCATTAAGTAAGTTTATTCACTCAACTACTCTATTCTCATTGATTGCAACCTTGTATTTGAAGTGATAATTTATTTAATTGCATTTTGTTTAATGCATTTTATTTCAATTAAGTTTATTATTTTATTAGTTGTTTTATTTTCATTGAGAACAAGACTGTATTGTTAAGGTTGCTTTAGTGAATGTACTAACATAGTCCCTGTTGACACCTATAGCATTAGAAATTGCATACCAAAGATTTTTATAGGAAATGTGAACATATTAAAGGAAATGTAAGTTTGAAATCTTGCCTTTGTTACTTATTTTCAACTATAAACATATTATTTACAACATTATTTTCATTTTCTTAATTGAATTTAGGGGGATAATTGAGTAATCAGATAAGGATCTTCTAAAGGTTTGAAATGAATGGGCTACTTTATATTGGTACCTTAATCATTTAGTTAAGAAAATAGGTACATATCAATTGCTTAGTAAATAAATTTTCTATTACTAAGTTTATATTAGAATGATATTTAATGTTGCTACTGTTATTTTTCCTTTTTTCTTTCAAGGAGTGTTGCTATTGTCAAGGTTACTTGAAGCTAATTGCTACTAGATGCTGCTGATTTTCTAATGATTTATGCTAAGCTCATTAAAGTCATTGCTACTAATTTATGCTCTAACTCATGAAAATAATTTGGTTATTGTAGTTTCTACTTTTAAGATGAACAAATTTATGCATGTTTGAATGTTTATGATACTTATGGGTGAGTGTTTATTTAAAGGTGATTAATGATTGTTTTGGTTAGTGATTGTTTTAGTTTATACCTTGAATTCTAGTCTTTCTGGATGATACTATGTTGTTGGATGATTATGATACATCATATATTTGAAATGGAGCTTAATGACATTTATAATCAACTAAAAATTTGATTTATATATTAAACAAATTTTATTTTCTCTCCAATAGATAGTGACACCAAATTAGCATCCTTGAACACTATTCCTATACAATTAAAATTTGATTAATGCCCTTACATAAGAATTTCTTTGATACTATTGACTTACAAGTTCTTTGATATCGTAGAATCATAATTTTGTTAATACTTTAGAGTTATTATGTATATGATGTCATAGCATCAAAATGTTTTTAATACCATAGAATCATTATATACCTAATGTCTTAGAATAAATATTATTTTAATACCATATGATCAATATGTACATGATGTCTTAAAATCAAAATTCTAGTGTAACACTTGCACAGGTTATAAGACACTAAAACTCAGTGTTAGCAAAACATATTACTAATACCATCATAGTATCAATGAAGGTAATTTTTCTACTTATGTGTACTTCTAATTTATTTTCAATTGGATACATAAATAGCTTTATACCTAGGTTGCACTAAATACATAAAATTGTTAGCCTTTGATGGACTTTCGTAGATGGATATCAAATAGGACTTTGATGGACTTTCGTAGAAGCTTCATGACACGTTAACGAGGGATAATGTACTTCTCATGTCAATTTACATGGTGAGAAAACTCTCTGAGGCATTTGACTAAGATTATGAGAATATCTATGCATAAGTGAATGATTGTAAGTTGTTCATAAAAGAGAATTAAGAAATGGATTGTTGTCCAACATATGGTTCTTTATTTCAAGATAAAAGGTGGAAAGGCATTCTAATAAAATAAAAAAGGCATTCGAGCTAAATTTGTAAGATATCTTTCAGTACTACCAAACTTTAGAAGAATTTTTAGGTCTCAAAAACTAGGGAAAGACTTAAGGTGGCACTTTACTCATTAAAGTGAAGATGGTAAAATGCATCATGATGTGGAGTCTTTAGCGTGGGATTTAATTGATCATAAAGAACCTATATTTCCAAATAACCTATAAAATCTTAGGCTAGGCCTACTTTTTGATTGATTTAATATGTTTTTTTAATTTAAATACTATATATAATTGTTGGTTTGTAATGCTTGTCATAAACAGTTTATTAGAATACTCATTAGAGATACACGTTTAACCACAATGAAATATTCTTATTAATTGTAAAGCTATCTTGACGCAATCATAAGCTACAAACATACACCTCTTATAATTATTAATTTCTGTAATTGTGTATACATTGGAAAGAGCTCTAATGAAAATAATATGTTACTTCACCACAACCTTTTCAATTATCATTTTTATTCATATGAGATTAGAGCATTAATACTTAAACGAGTCATCAATGGCCAACTAAATCTCTACTAGTTCTTCCTTCACTTCATCTTCCACCATTATTAGCCCAATTGCATCTACCAACAACTTTACTTCTATTAATGTTACTTCCCAAGCGGGACTCAAATTTATGCTCGCAAGTTATACCTCTTAGAGAAACCAATTTGATTTCTTCTTATGGGATATAATTTAATGGGTTATCTTGAAGGAACATTAACTTGTTCTTAACCTATCCTTATAGAAAATGAAATAAGAAAAGTCAGCTACAACTACTCCTTCTGAAATAATAACTAGGCAACCTAGTAGTGGGTGAATTGGATTTCTAAAAGTTATACAACACTTAAAAAACCTTAATACAAATTTTAAATAAATTCAAAACAACAATGAAAAAACCAACCAAAACATAAAGAGATAAGGAAAGAGAAAGCAAACATAAAATTTTTACGTCATTCAGCCAACCCTACTCATGTTCACACCTCAAAGCACATTGGGCTTGAATATTTTACTATCTAAATCTCCAAGGCTTCAAGAATTTTTATAATTGACTTTATAAGTGTTAATAAACCTTTACAATAAGAGATTATCTCCCATCCCTTAAACCAAGTGTATCTCAACATTTATAACTTCTCGGAGATAAAGATTAAAAATTAATTTTCTCTTATACAATGTGTTTGATTACAAATGAAAGCCCAATGTGTGAATCAAAGAAACAAAAACAAGTGTAAAGCTCAATAATAAGTATATTCTAAATAGCAAGCTCAATGATAACTCTTTCATCTCTTCTTGTTTGAATTTGAGTGAACTAATTTATAGTTGGAGTTAAAAACTACTGTTGTGGACTTTTCTAGAAAAAATTGAATCACCGTTAACTATTATCGATTAACTATTATGACTAGTCCAAATGACCATTGGTTGAAAATTCAAATAAATAGTTCGTCATTTGACGTTATCGGTTAGCCATTTATTTTTAGAGACTTGCAAAAAAAAAATTTTGACTATCCGCTCTTTATAAATGGTTCACAGTTACAATCTGAAAATCATCGGTTCATCATTTTTTGTAAATGGTTCACCATTATTTTCTAGAATCATCATTTTGTCAGTCCTTTTAGAATATGCTTTCTGAAAATTATTAGTTTTTCATTTTCAACAAACAATTAGTTGTTGCTATGATGACTACTACAGTGAATTCTTTTCTAAAATTATAATTTTACTTCAAAATTTTTTGTATTTATATTATGGTCTAAATTTTCATAAAACTTTACGAATAAGCCTATTTCTAGATTTTTAGTTAATTTCAAATTTCTCAAAACATTTTCAATTAAACGATGAACTTGAAAAATAACTAATTTCATGAAATCAATTTTCCTTTAGGTATAAAACCTTTATAAAATCAAAATAATGATTTATAAAAAAATAATTTGAACTTATAAAATTTAATCATTCTTAATCTTGTTTATTATCATCAAAATTAGCATTATGAATATATATATATGTTAACAATCTATCCTTTTTTTATGATGAATAATTTATAGGTATGTAAAGAATAATTCTACAAATTACTCCTCTTAAATATAAGCTCCCATTAAGTATATTATAAGTTTAAACAACTAGCCAATTAACAAATCTAAATACATGTATTCTTCTGCTCCTTCATTATAAAAAAGAAAAAGAATAGCAAATTTGTTACCAATGTCATAACAAATTTCAATACATGTATTCTTCTACCCCTTCATCATAAAAAAGAAAACTTAAGTGAAAAATAAGATGAGTAGCAAATTTGTTACTTATGTTGTTCGAGTAAAAATTTTGACAAAATATCTACTTAATGGTGAGCATCATCTCAAATAAAAGTTTAGTAATATCACTCCCAAATTATCATAAATCATCATACAAACCAACTCCATACATAAATCATCAACACAATCCATCAACCATAAAAAGATCATGAACCATTATTCTACAAATTACCAAATCAACAACTCATAACATAAAATTATCATATAAAGCAATCATGTAATCAAATCATCAGCATATTTCAAAATCAGCACCATAGTCACATATGAATCATCAAAAGAATGCTCAAAGTGAATGTTATTCTCCCTCTTTTGACATCATCAAAATGGTATATTATTTTGTCCCCCCCTTTGGACAGTAAAAATGTTCAAAATGCATATTATCCAAAATAGAAGCAAGAAAAACTAAGTAAAGTTGTCGAGGTAGCTCCTGATATCAATAATCAAGAAAATAAGTAATAAATTACGCAAAGACATGCAAAAGTCATAAGAGCATATTATCTATTATCCAAGCTCTATAATTACTAATCATATTTTAGAAACAAAAATAAACAAACTCATCAAAGATCTAGTGTGATATTTCAATATAATTTAAAAAGTACAATGTAATCATCAAAGCACATTCTTTATCATCAAAACTTAAGCAAAGAATAAATATATAATAGCAATACATAGATTATCAACATCAACATATCTATTAAGATAAGTTATCATATGAGTTGAAAGAATAAGTGATCAAATTCATAAGTAAAATAAGTCATATATATCAATTTTATAAATAAATAATGATATAACACAATTAATGGCACCATAATTCATACATACATAAGTGATGAATAATTAATATTTATAATGATTTAGAAATATAAAATAAGTAAGAAAAATATAAAGATAATGGATTTTAGTAAGATCAATGTTTGTGTTTTGTCTTCTTGAACAGAGTGTAATGAACAAATAATTAAGATGAATAAATAACATGAAACATGATGACGAACAATTAAAAAGATAAAATCAAATATTATACAATCATTAAAATCAAAGATCATGATAAGTTGACATGCTACCAACATATATATCTATTCATGCATTATGATTACACATCATAATAATTCAATTATGTAAAATGTACAAGCATGCTTTGTAAATTCAAGCTATTATCCATCCATCAAGATTTATTCAACAAAATCAATATGACAAGAATATTATCAAAATAATTAAATGATCTTACCTTATCTTTTTTCCTAAATCGTGATCAAGTGATTACCCTCACAAGCATTCATCAAGGAACTCTCCACTATTTCATGATTATGGTGCCTACAAAAAATATTTAAGTTGTGCCTTTAGGTATCTAAATACTCTGTTAGCTTAAAGGGCTATACATTATGTAATTTTAATGATAACAAACATGTGTCTTAGTTGATCTTATAATTACTGTATTTCACATGTTCATCAGTTTTTGGAAGAATAATATTTATTCAAGTTAAATCAAGTTCAAGGCACTCAACGGATAACGACTTGATCAAGAATAAAATTTGGAGCTCAGCAGACTCATTATTACAATAATTTTTGTTAAGCAAATATAATTTAATATATGCATGATTTAACATTTGTAAAGTTTAACTTTTTAATCAATTCATCATTATTTTTCACTAATCTAAAATTTTATAATTATAAATCAAGTATTTCATATAAACTAATTGATTTTCAAAATGTGAATTTGATTTTAATAAGTATTGTTTTAAATATGAATTTGGGTTTATTTGTAAAATCAAATATATTTTTAGCCATATTATAATTTGAAAAAATTATGAGAATGAAAAGTATTATCTAAAAATTTGAAATTAGACTTATTCATAAAGATTTTTTACATTTTTAATTATAGTATAATTATAGAATATTTTAGATAAAATTATAATTTTGTAAACAGTAGTACTATAGCAACTTCAAACTATTCTGAAAATGGACTTGCTTACAAAATTTTATGAGTTTTTAGGCTATAGTATAGTTATAAAATGTTATAGGTTAAAATTATAATTTCATGAATAGTTTACTGCAGGAAAATTTAAATTTAACGGTAATTTCATTGTAGCAAACAATTATTTTTTTATTCAAAACTATATAAACTCAAATCAAACTAATTTCTAATCTCTCCAACAAGCTAAAACAAGTTTATACATCATAGATTGAGCTTTCAATTCACAAATCATCTTGGATTGAATCATCATTGTACTATAATTTGTTCATCCACTTTTGAAGAGAATTTTCTTATTGTAATATTTAATTTTGTATCAAATTTATGAGTGTATAAGTGTAAAAAACACTTGAGTGAAGGGATTGGGGAATAATTTCTGGATTATAAAGGTTTATTAACACCTTGAAATTAATTGTAATGAACTTAAAGCCTTGGGAGGCTTGGATAGTGAAATCCTTGAGCTTGATTAGCTTAGAGGCATGGACATAGGCGGATTTACCGAACCACGTAAAATATCTGTGTTTACTCTCTCTTTCCCTACTTTTTTTATTATTTAGCATTATTGAATTTATTTTTTTCGATTACATTAAGGTATTAGATTGAATTGTTGTATGATTTGCTTGAATTAAATTTTAAGAACCCAATTCACCCCCTCTTAGGTTGTATAACTAGTATTTGATACTCTTGGGTCCTTAAGTGTTAGCAACAATTTCTTTTGAACTCAAATACATTTTACTCCATAATGTGTTTTTTTAACTAGACATCCAAGCTTCATGTGACTATTTTGACTGTAGTAGTGACATACAACATAATTGCTAGTAGAGGTACTCTTCACAAAGTAATTCTTGTAAAACTTTTGCTTTAAATTTGGCTTATAACTGATGTCTCTTTTGTCGAACACACATTTTTGTGAATTAAGTAACTTATGCAACATCTTTTGCCCATTCGTAAATTTTAAGACAACATCATTAAGTTAAATATTCTTTTTTTTTAGCATTTCATTTTCCTTTTTTAAATCATCTACATGTGATTTTATATGTTCATGTGAAATGCTAGGTTTCTCATTTGATAATGTAACTTTATAATGCAATGCTTTATTCTCTAATTCTAAGTATATATTCTACTTAAACATTCATTTTCATTTGTCAGCTCTATCAATTTTTTAAGACATGCATTCTTTTTACTAATTGTTATTCTATTATCATGTAATTCCTCAAAAACATCATATAATTCATCCTAGGTGGGATCATTTACCTCATCAAGTTTATTAACTGATTCATCTCCAATTGCCATAAGTGCCAAATTTGATTATTTATAAGATTCTTCCTCACTTATAGTCTCTTCATACGCAACTTCAAGTTTTCTCCAAATTTCATAAGCATTCGAATAATTTGAAAGTTTTATCTAAAGGACAAAATAAAACATTTATGGCCGTAGAATTTAAGGATGACTTTTTCCTTTCCAACTCACTTAAAACATTTTTCTTAGGAATGAATAAATCATCACAAACTATTTTTCATATTTCATAGTCTAAGGCTTATAAAAGGACTCCCATCCTAGTTTTCCAATAAAGATAATCATTACCATAACAAAATGGTAATAATTTTTTAAATGTGGAATAATGATTTACTATCCTTCTCTAAATGTGGCATAATTTTTTATTGTCATGAATCTTTTGTGCTAGATGGTTATATCCTAATAAAAGAACTAAACTCTAATACTAAATGAAATAATAGCTAGGCAGCCCAAGAGGGAGGGTGAATTAGGTCTCTAAAATTTATACAATACTTGAATAAAACTCAATATAAATCTTAAATAAATTCAAAACAATAATAAATAAACCAATCAAAATATAAAGATATAAGTGAAGAGAAAGCAAATATAAGATTTTTATGTGGTTCGACCAACCCCACCTATGTCTACTCCTTTAAGCACACCGAACTTAAGGATTTCACTATCCAAGACCCCAAGCTTCAAGAAATTTTACAATTGACTTCAAAAGTGTCAATAAACCTTTACAACAAGAGATTATCCCCAATCTCTTAACCCAAGTTTAACACTTACAACTTCTCGAAGTTAAAGATTATAAATCAATTTTCTCTCTCACAATGTGTTTGATTGTAAATGAAAACTCAATGTATGAATCAAAGAAACAAAAATATATTTAAAGCTCAATAATAGGTGTATTCTCAATAGCAAGCTTAATGATAACTCTTTGATCTCTCTTTGTTTAAATTTAAATAAGCTAATTTATAGTTGGAGCTAAAAACTATCTGTTGTTGACTTTTTAAAAAAAATTAGATCACTGTTATCGGTTAATTATTATGACTAGTCTAAATGGCCATTGGCTGAAATTTCAAATAAATGATTTGTTAACATGTAAATATTTATATTTTATTTTGATGATAACAACTTGATATGTTATTTTGATTAAATTTTTAAGAGTTTTCATTAATAAATCCATTTATAAAATTAGTATAAACAAGTTCATGATTTTTGGATAAACATTATTTGTCAAATCGAAAAATCTTTCATCCAAAAAGATATAAAATTTCAAATGTAAACATTAATGGTAAACTATTTATCCATAAAATGGTTAATCGATAGAAACATTGTCCTTGTTCTTTAAAAACAGTTTTAGTTTTTGGGAGTAAACAGATAACCGATTATTGTAAATGGTTAACTGATAAGCTCTAGAAAGGAATTAATCTTTTACTCTTAAACCGTTTGGCAAAAACAAATAAGCTCACTTTGTTTGTAGAAAACAACTAATCAATTATTCTTAAACAGTTAATCAATAATATTCAAAGAGTGATTAATCTTTTACTTTTAAACCATTTGAAAAAATCAGACAAGCTCATTTTGTTTATAGCAAACAGCTCACCGATTATGCTTAAACAATTAACTGATAATACCCAATGAATAATTAATTTTTAACCTTGAACCATTTAACATTAGTGGAAGCTCAAGTTACTTTTTTTGTAGGAAGAAAATGGTTAACCAACAAGTTACAAATGGTGAACTGATAAGTTCCAGGATTGAATCATATTCTACCTTCGAATCGATAACATTAAATAGTGAACCATTTATTTGAAATTCTAACTCAATGGTCATTTAGACTATTCAAAATGGTGAATCAATAGCAGTTAACAGTGAACTGATTATTTCCAAAAAAATCAATAACGTTAAGCTTTCAACTCAAACTATAAATTGACCCATTCAAATTCAAATAGAGGTTGATTCAACATTGAGTATTGAGCTTTCTACTGGGAACACAATCTATATTGAACTTAAATATTTTCTCATTTCAATCATTCACACATTGAGCTTGTATTTCTTGTCATCTAATTGTGTGAAATAAATTATTTTTGTAAACTTCATTTTTAAGAGATTTTATGTGTTAGTATAAACTTAAAGTAAGAGTTTGGGTTAAATCTCTAATTTAAAAGCTTATTGATACCTTAGAAGTTAAGTGAAAATTCTTAAAGCCTAAAAGGTTTCGATAATGGAGTCCTCAAACTTAGTGTGCCTGAAGGCTTGAATATAGGCAAGCTTAGTGAAACCACGTAAAAATCTTGTGTTTGTTTCTCTTTTACTCTATCTTTTGTCTTTATTTGTGTTTAATTTTATTATTCTTTATTTGATTGTCTTGTTTAATTTAAATTTAATTCAAATTTGCTTAAAGATTTTAAATACCCAATTCACCCCTCTTTTGGGTTGCCTAGTTAGTATTTCAATTGGTATCAGAGCTAGGTACTCTTGTTTAGAATTTACCATCTAGAGTTAAAGATCAAATAGAAACTCAAAATGACTTTATATTTAAGAAAGGACAATCCATAACTGGGGTACCACTTTTTGATGAGAATAGCTACCCATATTGAAAAAATAAGATGAAAATTTATTTGCAAACTCTTGATTATGAAATTTAAAAAGTTATTTGTGATGGTCCTTATAAGCCAGTTACTAAAAATGAAGTAAAAAATGATATTTCAGAACCTTCAAGGAAATAGAATGAATTGAAAAAGAGAAATTTTTTTTAAAATTTCAAAGCAATGAATGCATTGTTTTGTGCTTTTAATAAGAAAGAATTTCATAAAGTCACTAGTGGTAAAAGTACCCATAAAATTTTGTTGAAACTTGAAGTCGTTTACGAAGGTACTAATTAAGTGAAAGAATCTAAAATTAATATATATACTCGGCAATATGAATTGTTCCAAATGGAATAAAGTATGAGTGTGTATTCTATGTACACTAGATTTACAAACAAAGTTAACACTTTAGAAGCTTAGGAAAGGCTTTCTCAAATAGTGAAAAAGTTAAGAAAATTATTAGGTCACTAATAAAAGAATAGAGACTTAAAAGTACTGCCATTGAGGAAGCCAAAGATTTAAATGTTTTACTTATTGATAATTTAATTGGCTCACTTATTTTTGATAAGAAAGATTTGCCTGTGGAGAATGGAAATAAAGAGAAAAGTAAAACATCGCTCTCAAAGCATCAAAATATAAAAGTGATAAGGATAAGCTAGATGATAAAGAGATAGCCAGCTGGTAAAAAGGTTTAAAAAAATTTTCAAGAAACTAATTGAGCGAAGAAAATTCAAAAACTTTAAAAATGAAAAAGAGAAGAAAAAGGCAATCATATGCTATGAATATAAAAAGCTTGGCCATATAAAATCGAGGTGCCCACTTCTCAACAAACTAAAAAAGAAAGCCATGGTAGTTACTTGGGATGATAGTGAAGAATAATTGAGTGCTGAAGAGAAATCTCATGAAGTGTTAAAATAGACACTTATGGTAATTAGAGATGAATTGGATGACAAACTTAATAATGTTTTAAAGAAAAAGTAAAATAAATGGTACTTAGATAGTAGATGTTCAAGACACATGACAGGAAATTATTCTTGGTTTTCAAGTTTTACCAAGATTGATAATGGTAAATATGTATCTTTTAGAGATAACTCAAAAAGAAAAATTATCGATATTGATATATTGGTCAAGATTCTTCTACCCTTATTGAGAATGTGAGTTTGGTTGAAAATTTAAAATATAACTTACTTAGCATTAGTCAATTATGTGATAAAGGTTATGGACTCATCTTTGATAAACTAAAATGTATTGTTGAGAATGCATGTGATGGTAAAATTTTATTTATTGGTAATAGGTGTATAAATGTATATACAATTAACATAGATTGTGCATTCACTCATGATAAGTGTTTTTTCGTATTACATCATGATAGTTGGTTATGGCATAGAAGACTAGGTCATGCAAGTAAATTTAATTTTAAAAATTTCAAAAAACGATATGGTTTAGGGTCTTTCAAAAATCAAATTTCAAATTGATAGAATTTGTGAAGCTTGTCAATTTGGTAAACAAATCAAAACTTCTTTCAAAAGCAGAAAGCATGTTTCTATTTCAAAACCTCTTCAATTACTTCACATGGATTTATTTGGACCTTCTAGATATGTTAGTTTAAGTGATAAGTGTTATGCATTTGTGATAATGGATGATTATTTTAGATTTACATAGATATTATTTTTAGTTAATAAAGATAATGCCTTTGAGCCATTTAGAATTTTCTATAAAATGATTCAAAATGAAAAAGATTATTCTATTACATGCATTGAAAGTGACCATAGTGAAGAATTTGAAAATCATGCATTCGAGAAATTCTATAATGATTTTGGCATTGAGCATCAATTTTCATCACCTATGATTCTACAACAAAATGGAGTTGTTGACAGAAAGAATAGATCTATTCAAGAAATGGCTAGGATTATGTTGAATGAAAATAGCTTACCAAAATATTTTTGGGCTGAAGTCGTTAATACTGCATGCTATGTTTTAGATCATGTGTTGGTTAAATCTTACCTCAATAAAACTCCCTATGAGCTTTGGAAAGATAAAAAATAAAACATTAGCTATTTTAGATTTTTTGGATGCAAATATTTTATTTTAAACATAAAAAAAATCTTAAAAATTTGATTTAAAATCTGCTGTTGGTATCTTTCTTAGCTATTCCAACTCAAGCAAAACTTATAGGGTTTATAATAAAAGAACTTTAACTGTGGAAGAGTCTATGCATACTGCATTTGATAAGTCTAACCTTTCTCTACAGAGAAATTTATGGTTAATGATGATGTAAATAAAGAGTTATAGCAAGAAACCTTACAAAATAAACAAGTGGATGTATTGCTTGAAAATTAAAAGGATCGATAAGAAGAAGAAACAAGCATAGAGCAATCAGTAGATACTTCTCAAACACTACCCAAGGCGTAGAGGTATGTTCTTTTCACCTTAAGGACTTAATTTTAGGTGATCCCTTATGAGGTATAACCACTTAATTATCATTTAAGAACACATATGAGCATACTGCATTTATTTCTCAAATTGATTCAAAATACTTTGTAGATGTAGAAAATGATGAATCTTGGATTATGATAATACAAGAAGAATTAAATCAATTTGAAAGAAATAATATATGAGAATTAGTTCTTAAACTAGAACATCAATTTATTATAGGCACTAAATGAGTATTTAGGAATAAGATAGATGAGTCCAGTGTAGTTGTAAGAAATAAAGCCAGATTAGTGGCTCAAGATACAACCAAGAAGAAAGAATTGATTTTGATGAAATTTTTACACTTTTAGCTATATTAGAATCGATTAGGATGTTACTAGCATATGCATGTCATAAAGTTTTTATTTTATATCAAGTGGATGTCAAAAGTACATTTTTAAATAGTTACATTAAGGAAGAAATTTATGTCAAACAACCTCTTGATTTTGAAAATGAAAAATTTTTAGAACATGTATACAAGTTATCTAAAGTATTATACAGTCTAAAATAAGCTCCTAGAGCTTAGTATGATATGCTTAAAAATTTCTTATTGAAAAATAATTTTTCAATAGGTAAAGTTGATACAACTCTTTTTATTAAGCATAAGAAAAAAGACATTCTCTCAATATAAATTTATGTTGATGATATTATCTTTGGATCTACTAATGAGATGTTATGTAAGGAATTTTCATCATGTATGAGTAAAGAATTCAAGATGAGCATGATAGGAGGACTAAAGTACTTTATTGGTCTGTAAATAAAACAAGATGCGGAAAGTATATTCATAAATGACGCCAAGTATATGAAAGATCTACTTAAAAGTTTAGTTATGAAAACAAAACGACAAACAGTACCCCAATGAGTACTACCATCAAGCTAAACGAAGATAAAAAAGGTAAGGAAGTTGAAATCAAGACATATTGAGGTATGATCGGATTATTACTCTCTTTGATTACTAGTAAGCCTAATATTATGTTTAGTGTATGCCTGTTTGCTAGATTCCAATTGTGTCCAAAAGTATATCATTTTCTTCTGTTAAATGTATTTTTTGATGTTTGATTGACATCATTGATCTTGGTCTTTGGTATTCTAGGGGAACACATATAGATTTAAAATGTTTCTCAGATGCTAATTTTGTTGGTTATTAAAGTTGATCGTAAAAGTACTAGTAGAACATGCCATTTCTTACGATATTTTTTAGTCTCTTAATTTAGTAAGAAATAAAACTCCGTTGTACTTTCAACCACTAAAGTAAAATATATTGCCTTGACAGTTGTTATACATAAGCTTTATGGATGAAATAAACACTTAAAGACTATGGCATTATACTAGATCATACTCGTATTAAATAATATAACACCAGTGTCATTAATTTATCAAAAAATCTCATTCAGCACTTTAGAACTAAACATGTAGAAATTACACATCACTTCTTAAGAGATCATATGAAAAAAAGAGATGCTGCAATTAAATTTGTATCTACTAAAAATCAGCTTGTTGACATTTTCACAAAGCCTCTTAATGAGGAATAGTTCACCAAAATTAGGCATGAACTTAGAATGATACATATCGCACAATAACTTAGCCTTGTTTGACTTTGAGTTATCAAATTGCTCTTGTTATGATTATTTTATCTTTATGTGCTTCTATAAAATCATGGATTAAATTGGCTTTTAAGATGTTTCTGATCAATGAAATGATCTTAAAATAAATTAAAGTTTGGCTATATATCAAAATAAATGTGTGAAAGATTTTGTTAAAATAAATGGCTAACCATTTTTTCCAATAAATGACTTATCTTTTATATTCAAGAAACTAGATTAGCATGTGAAATTTATCGACAAACTATTTTTCATAAAATGGTGATCCGATTAAGACTTGGAAATAGGTTATTTTTAACCCTTCGTCGTTAGCACTAATGACTAACCATTTACTCTTATAACTATCACTGGCCGTTATTGGCTAGCCGATTGTGGAAAATAGTTTACCATTTTCTCAAAGTATAAATAGCCCCCAGTTTCTTTCTTCTTCACTATTCTTAGCCCCCTGCCGTTTTGCACCATAACCACGAACTCCAAGCTTTCTCTCTTAAAATTTCTTTATTTTTCTGGCAATTTCATACAAAATTACTTTGATAGAAACCTTTCTTAACCTTGTGGAATTGTTTTTATCAAACAAAAACTTTAAAATAAGCCTCAAATCTAAAAATCACAATTTAAAACCCTGGACACTGCTATTCTATTTTCTTCAATTTTGGTCAAATTTTTCTTTACTTTTGGCAAAATTGTACATCAAAGTCCCTTCTTTTATCCCTTATTATCATTTTTATCGATTTATTTTGCCTTTTTGACAAATTATTTTTTAAGACCTTCAAATTATTCATTAATACAAAATGGTTGATACAAAATTACTTCGATAGAAACCTTTTACATTAATACAAAATTACTTCGATAAAAACCTTTCTTAACCTTTTGGGATTGTTTTTATCAAATAAAAGCTTTAAAATAAGTCTCAAATCTGAAAATCACAATTTGAAGCCCTAGACACTGCTATTCGATTTTCTTTAATTTTGGTTAGATTTTTCATTACTTTTGGCAAAACTGTATATCAAAATCCCTTCGTTTATCCCTCATTATCATTTTTATCAGTTTATTTTTCCTTTTTGACAAATTATTTTTTAAAACCTTTAAGTTTTACATTAATACAAAATGGTTGAATCCTCTAACCCTTCTAAAAAAAGTAAATCAATTCCTCATCAGAATCCTTTCTCTCTAAGAGATAAGACTGACTTCGAAAGACTTCACCTTTCTACGACTCCTATGGCTAAACGGTTCCAAACCTGCTTTATGATTCAAAAGGTAATTGACTCCTACTCATTAGATTTGGATGAGTTTGCAAATTAATTGTTTATGTGAAATCTGTGCAAGAAATGTTTTTACCTTAGATTCCTGCCTTAGAATTAAAACGAGTATACTTTAGTCTAATTAGAGTATTCTATTCTAACATGCAAATTTTCATAACTAGGCTAGATATGATCGTTACTTTTATTGAGAGAGTCTTAATTGAGTTTGAATTTGATAAACTAAATGATATTTTGGTATTCCTGACTCTGGTCTTGAATTTTATACCTTTAAAAAGGAAATTTCATTTCTCGATTTTGATCATAAGCATGCAATTAGAAACATTTGTAAGCATCAGGATTTAACTAATGATATATGTGTTGTTCCCTTCTGATCCTAAATTTTGCCTTTACAAGTTAGGATCCTATATTCTATTTTATAGCACATTGTTAATCTGAGAAGGGTCACCTGATGAGGTAACTATACTGGATGTTTCCTTGCTAGATAGTTTTCTTAGAGGTCAGTCAATCAATTTTGGGTATATTATTGTGCTTCATATGCTTAGTACGCCTGTTGTTAACCATAGATTACTTCCATATGGTAGCATTATTACCAAGATTTTACACCATTTTAGAGTTCCTATCCGAGAATCAGTTTATAATGAGAGAAAAAATAGGTAAGAAGGCTATAACTAGTATTAGGTTTTCTTGGAAACACAGGAAGTGGGTCAAAACTTCCATTTATAAGAACTGTGACATCCTACTAGCTGTAGAGGATGATCGTATGCTAAACAATGTCTATCTTCTGAATGAATTACTATACTTAGCTTGATTAACGAATATTCCCTCATTATCTTATTTTATTTGCAGTTTAAGAAAATATTTCAACTCTCCTATCATATTCATTTCAAATTCCTTACTCATACATGTAGAAAATTCTTTACACAAATACTCATTAATAGAATCAAAGATAATATCATCCACATAAATTTGAACTACAAAAATATCTTGGTTCTTATGTTTGATAAAAAGAGTAGTATCTATTTTTCCCATTCAGAAATCATTTTCCAACAAGAAATTTTTAAGCCTATCATACCATGCTCTAGGTGCTTATTTTAATCCATATAAAGCTTTTCATACCTTAAAAACATGATTTAAAAATTTTTCAATTTCAAAACCAGAGGGTTGTTTTGCATAAATTTTCTCCATAATATAACCATTCAAAAAAGTACTTTTGATATCCATTTGAAATAAAATAAAATCTTTATGACATGCATATGCTAACAACATCCAAATGGATTCTAATCTAGCTACTAGTGCAAATATTTCATCAAAATCAATTCCTTCTTCTTGATTATATCCTTGAGCTATTAATCTAACTTTATTTCTAACAACTACACTAGATTCATCCATTTTATTCCTAAATACACATTTAGTATCCATTTAATTCCACTTGCATTGCTATAATCCAAGATTCATCATTTTCTGCATCCGTAAAGAATTTTAGTTCAATTTGAGAAATAAATGCATTATACTCATGTGTATTCTTAAGTGATGACTTAGTGGTTATACCTCGTGTAAGGTCTCCTAAAATTAAATGCTTAGGATGAGAGGAAACATACCTCTACTCCTTGGGGAGTGTTTGAGAAGTACCTCCTTGTTGGTCCATGCTTTTTTCTTCTTTTTGTTTATCCTCTTGATTTTCGGGTGGTGTCTCCTCTTATTTATCTTGTATAGATCCTTATAGTAAATATCAATCTGTATCATCATCAACAACTACTTTTTTGGTAGAAGTACGGTTAGACTCATCGAATGCAACATGCATAGACTCTTGTACAACTAAAGTTCTTTTATTATAAACTCTATAATCTTTGTTTGTGTTTGAATAACCAAGAAAGATGCCAACATCAGATTTTAGATCAAATTTACGAAGATTTTTTTTTGTGTTCAAAAAAAACATTTACATAAAAAAACTTTAAAATAACCAATGTTGGGTTTTCTATCTTTCCAAAACTCATAAGGAGTTTTATTAAGATAACGTCTAATTAACATACAATTTAAAACATAACACATGGTGTTGACGGCTTCGGTCCAAAAATATTTTGATAAACCATTTTCATTCAACATGGTTCTAGCCATTTCTTGAATGGACTTATTCTTTCTTTCAACGACTATATTTTGTTGTAGAGTCTTAGATGATGAAAATTGACGCTCAATATCTAAATCATTATAGAAGTTTTCAAATGCATGATTTCAAATTCGCTACCATGATTACTTCTAATACAAGTAATAGAGTAACTTTTTTTATTTTGAACCTTTTTACATAAAACTTTAAATGCCTCAAAGGCATCATCTTTATTAGCTAGAAATAATACCCAAGTAAATATAGAATAATCATCTATAATTACAAATGCATAATATTTTTCACTTAGACTAACATATCTACATGGTCCAAACAAATCCATATGAAGTAATTGAAGAGGTTTTGATGTAGAAATATGATTCTTGTTTTTTAATGAAGTTTTGATTTTTTTCTGAATTGACAAGCTTCACAAATTTTATCCTCTTAAAAATCAATTTTTGGAAAGCCCTTAACTAAATCATTTTTTGAAATTTTTGATATCAAATCCATACTTGCATGACCTAGTCTTCTATGCCACAACCAACTATCATCATGTAATGTAGAAAAATATCTATCATGTGTAGATGCACAATTTATATCAATTGTATACACATCTATATACCTGCTACCAACAAAAACTATCTTGTCATCACATGCGTTTTCAATACACACATTTTGATTTATCAAAAATAACCCTATAACCTTTATCACACAATTGACTAATACTAATCAAATTATGTTTCAAATTTTCAACCAAACTCGCATTCTCAATAAGAGTAGAAGAATCTTTTCCAATATTACCGTGACCTATAATCTTTCATTTTGAGTTATCTCCAAAAGATATATCTCCACCATTTTTAATTTTGGTAAAGCTTGAGAACCAAGAATAATTCCCTATCATGTGTTTTGAATACCCACTGTCCAAGTACCATTTGTTCTTCTTTTTCTTAAATCCCTATAAAAGAAATTTCAAGTCTTAGGTACCCAAATCTTTTTGGGTCCTTGAGTGTTAGCAATGGTTCCTTTTGGAACCCAAACACATTTAACTCCTTGGTATGCATTTATTTTAATATAACATCTATAACTCATATGATCATTTTCATTGCAATAATGACAAATAATCTTAGGATTTTTTGTAAAGATAGCTCTAACAAAATAATTCTTATAATATTTTTGCTTTAAATTAGGCTTATACCCTTTTTCACCTTTATCAAACACATATTTTAGAGTACTCAACAATTTTTCTAAGTTCTTTTGATCATTTTTAACAAGTTCTTTATCTTTTTTAAGATCATTTTCTTTCAACAATTTAACTATAAAAGTTTTGTTTATCTTTAATTGAGTTCATTTATCTTTTTCTTAAGTACTTCATTTTCTTTCAACAATTTATTACTACACAACTCTTTATCCCGTGTAAAGTACTTTGTTTATCTTTAATTGAAGTAATTTTATCATGCAATTCTTTATTATCTAATTCTAGTATCTTGATTTTTTCATTTAATAAGTCATTACACTTTTGTAATACATCTCTTTCATTTAAAAGTTCTAACATTTTCTTTTTAAGCATGCATTCTTTTTACCCATTCTCAACTAATCATCATGTAATTCCTTAAAAGAACCATATAACTTATCATAAGTAGGGTCATTTACCTCATCATGTTCATCATCCGACTCATCTCCAATTGCCATAAGTGTCAAATTTAATACTTCATGAGATTCCTCTTTATCACTCGATTCTTTTTCGCTATCAACCTAAGTAGTTGCCATGACTTTCTTTTTGAGCTTGTTGAGAAGTGGGCACTCCAATTTTATATGGTCAGGCTTCTTGCATTTATAGCATATAATCGCCTCCTTCTTCTCTTTTTGGTTGAATTTTCTTCGCTCAATGGGTTTCCTAAAGAATTTTCTAAATCTTCTTGCTAGCATAGCTATCTCTTCATCATTTAGCTCGTTGTCCTCATCACTCTTATGTTTTGAGGCTTTGAGAGCGATGCTTTTCTTTTTCTCTTCATTTTCTCTTTCAGCTGCCAAATTTTCCTCATAAGAAATACGAGAATTAATTACATCATCAATAGGCAAAATATTTAAATCTTTAGCTTCCTCAATGGTAGTTTTCTTAGGCCTCCATTACTTTGGTAGTGATCTAATGATTTTCTTAACTTTTCTGCTATTAGAAAAAGTCTTCCCTAAGGCTCCTAGAGTGTTTACTATATCCGTGAATCTAGTATACATAGAGTAAACACTTTCATTTTGTTCCATTTGAAATAATTTGTATTGTCAAGTGCATCTACTAATTGTGGACTCTTTTACTTGATTAGTACCTTCATAGACAACTTCAAGTTTGTGCCAAATTTCATAGGCACTTTCACAACTAGAGACTCTATGAAATTTTTTTTTTATCAAAAGTATAAAATAATGCATTTATAGCTTTGGAATTTAGAGAAGCTTTTCTCTTTTCCAATTCATTCCATTCTCGTGAAGATTCTGGATTTTCATCTTCTAATGTATTTTTGGTCATTGACATAAATGGTTCATCACAAACAACTTTCCAAACTTCATAATCTAAGCTTGTAAACAAATTCTCACCCTAGTTTTCTAATATAAGTAGTCATTACCGTCAAAGAATGGTGGTCTAGTTGTGGATTTTCCTTCCCTAAACATGGATTCATTTTGGGTTGCCATAAATCTTTTACTCTAGATGGTTAAGTCCTAATAAGAGAACCTTGCTCTGATACCAATTGAAATTCTCGTCGTGCAACCTAAGAGGGGGTGAATTGAGATTTTAAAAATTAATCTAACCAAATCACACAATAATTAATTCTAATGCCTTAATAAAACCAAGAAAAATAAATTTAATAATGCTAAAACATAAAAGAGTAAAAAAGAGAAAACAAACACAGATATTTTTACGTGGTTCAACAAACCTCACCTACGTCCACGCCTCCAAGCTAACCAAGCTCGAGGATTTCACTATCCAAGCCTCTCACGGCTTTAATTCTATTACAATTGACTTCAAGGTGTCAATGAACCCTTATAATCCAGGGATTATTTTCCAATCCCTTCACCTAAGCGTTTCCCACACTTATACAATCACAAGTTTGATAAGAGATTAAAAATTACAACAAGAAAAACTCTCTTCAAGAGTGGATAAAAAAATATAGCACTATAATGATTTAATCTATATTGATTTGTAAATTGGAAGCTCAATCAATGATGTAAGAACTTGTTTTTGGTTATGTAAGAGCTTAGAAATGAGTTTGATTTGAGTTTATATAGTTTAGACTCGAAAAATAGCCATTACAGATAAATTCCAGCACCGAAGCGACTAACCTCTTCTATCAAGTGGTTAGCCGCTTGCTATAGTGAAGTTATCGTTAAATTTGAAATTGCTACGTAATCATAAGGGGGGATTCCACACCTCATGAACCACTCTCCAATAAGTATGGTGCCAAAGGCTTATCGTGCCAAATAATAATAACCTTGTACTAGGGTGCCGGTTTAACCAGAGCTGTATCTAGACAAGACTATAATTATTTGTAAACGAAAAGTTAAAACAACCACAAATATTAGAGGGGAAGAGAAAGTAAATTTACCAAATTAAGTCCATGGAACATGTTGAGACTTCACCTTCAACCCAAGCTCAAAAAGAAATTAGCTACTCATATTTTAACTAAGGATAAAAAAGAAAATTTTATTAAAATACAAAGAAACTACAAGAAGGAGAAGAAATTTCAGAAATTTAAGCTTAGAAATGAATTCCGGGGTATCAAATTAGGGGGGGAGAGCCCCCTTTTTATAGATACATTGAGTGAATCATGTCCATCGGATTAAAAACAATTCGGATGCTCAGGATTGCGCCACGTCATCAGTGAACAGTCAACAGTCAACAGTCAACAGTAACGCCGCCTGAATAGTAAATAATCCCATGTAAGCGCATGTACTGTACATGCGATTTTTGCTCCACTGAGATGCTGCCACGTCATCGATCTACAGTACATAAGAAATTTAGTCCAATAAGATCGTGACACATCATCGGTCAACGCCACGTCATCGGTCAATGCTACATAAGCAGGCAATCCACATAATTCACATAATTCGTCCAATCAGATACTGCCACGTCATAGGTAGTTGCCACATCATCATCGGTCTCGTATGAATGAATGTCGTGAAAAAAGATCAGACGCGTAACAAACGATCGTATATGTATATGTGAACAGTTACTTTTTCCTTTAATACTCCTCTTAAGGTTTTCGACCGTCCTGAGTCCAAATATGACATCCGTTTTGCTGTCTGATCACTCGTTCATTGTGAAACGATCATAATGCCCCTAAAATACATGAAATACATAATTATAATAAAATACATATAATTAAATAACAAAATACTTAAATAAATAAAAATAACAACGTTAGTGAGATTTAAAGTGTAAAATGATGATTTTCTCCTTTATAAATATACACTTTCTCACACTCAACACACCCCCCAACCAGCTTATTGCTAGTCCCTAGCAAATAAAGCGAAGATAAAATTCAAAACTTTTTTTTTTGAAAGGAAACACATGTGTTTATTCAATTAGATTAATGATAGCAATCAAATAAAAGTACAAGCATTATTTCCAGTTTAAAGGAATATCACACTCACATCAACCATCCATATGCATCAGTCCAGCAGACTTTATTGTAATAATAGTAATGAGGTCACTTTCAAGAATGACATATCCAACCCCAAAATCTCACCGGTTATAGTGACACTCTCACAAAGAAATTAATCCCAATAAAATTTTGTCATTACAATGAATGGTAAATTGAGAGAAAATAATAAAGAAATATCATACACTTTCACCAAGATGAAAAAAAATATGCCCATAGTTTAGAAATAATATTATCTCAAATAAAGTATTAGTCAACCCAATGTATTCATTTTTTTTTTATATGCATCACTACATCTTAATTACCCATATAACTAGCTTTTATGTTAGACTATAGTTCCCTAAAATCAGGAAGGACTTTTATTAGGATGTAACGTAGGCTAGGGACATAGCTAACAAAGAAAGGAAAATAGGGAAACAAAATATATATGTTTGAGAAAAAATTCAAGAATTTTTTACAAGATGCATTTTGCTTATTTATTACTATTGTACATCTTTTTTTTCTCTCTTTTTTCCTTTTTTTTTCTTTTTTTAATTTTTTTTATGTAGCACAACTTCGCTGAACAAAATAATTATTTATCATTTTTTTCTCAAACATCAATAGGTGGATGGAACTTATATGATATCGGGTAATACTCCAAATTGGAGTGGGTCAGGATGATAAGTTAATAAAGAAAAGGGTTTTTTTTTTTAAATAAAATGCTCAAAAGGGCTAACTATGGATATTACATAATAGGGATGGCTAGAAAGGTTCAAACGGGTCAAAAATGGCCTTCCATCATCTTTTAGGACTCTAAATAATCTTCCATATCTACTAATTAAGTGGGCATTTAGATGCAGTAACACACTTTTTTTTTTTTAGGGTTGACTCAAAGAAAATCTAGAGATCATGTATGAAATAATAAACTGCTAAGCTACATGAAGAATGAGCAAAAAGGGTTACTCTCCAAGAAAAATTAATAGGCTCAAAAACTCACTTGGAATTTATTATGACATGTGCATTCTTTCAAGCAACTCATATTTGTCTCCAACATCAACATGTAGAATAGTAAACATGGTGTAACAGAAGAAAATATTTACAAGCGGAGAGTTAAATCTAATTTGTACTTCTTACTGCCGCTACTGTTACCATCATTATTTGAACACTCCAACACAATAGCCTTGGGATCTGGCTCTGGTTGATAAGCTTGTAACAGATCAAGTAGCGCATTAGCAGTGTGTGCACAAATAAAGATTTGTTTCACTGAGGAAGGAATGAAATAATTTTTTATTGCATGATTAAGAAATACGAGAAAGCCATCATAAAAGTTATTGACATTTAACAAACCAATGGGTTTCTGATGAATGTTCAGATGGGACCAAGATGCTAATGTCTTTAGTGCCTCAAGAGTTGTAAGATCGCCTGGAAGGAAAATAAAAGCATCAGCATGATTAAGCATTTCAGTTATTCGTTCTTGCATACCTGAGATGACTAACTCTTCTCCAGTTGGTGAATGAGACAAACAACCCAAAGGTTTTAGGATTTGAGGGATGATGCCTAACACTTGGTTCCCTCTGACAAAAGCAGCTTCTGATACCATTTTGGATAACCCTCGGTCACCTCCTCCATACACTAAGTGCAATTTTCTCTCTGTTATTCTTAAACCAAGATCTATGGCTGCCTCCATGAACTCTTTATGTTTGCCATAATGAAACCCAGAAAGCACACAAATGTTCTTGAATTGTTTACTAGAAGAAGCTGCCATTAAAATATTGCTCAAAAATAATTTGTGAGTGCTCAGTAAAAATAATTCGCATTTAAAGACCTTGGTGACAGTTGGTTACAGCTGTGTATGGGACATTATGTCAATTAACGTGTAAGGCACATGGCTCAAAAGTCAAAAAGAAAATAGTAAAAAGAAAAAGTAAATGAAATTATTAAAAAAACAATAATGCAAATAGTAAAATAATAGTGAAATAAACGAACAGAGAGGTAAAAAGATATTTACAGATAGTTGTGATTGTGGCTCACATCTTCCTCTGGTTTTACGTCTAGAAACGGCTTGAACGCCCTCTATGGATCGAGGATAGGCTTCCCATCCAGTTTTCTTACAAACTGGCAAACAGGGTCTTTTATAGTCAAATTCCCGAGACTATAGTTTGCACATTCTTTCTGGAATAATGGCCATAACTGGAGTATTGCATGTTGGACGTATCCACTAGGATGCGTTTCAAGAGACAAAAGGATATCATCCAATGACTCCTTATTCAAGCCATCCCTAATGAATTGAATCTTATCTTCTCTGTTATCAGACACTATTCCTAAAGAACATGATTTTTTATTGCTTATCATTCTGGCACATTTATGACAAGCAACAGAAAGTCTTCGAGCTCGTCGTTTTCTCACATAATTTCCTTTACCACAACCAGGCATGTATGCAATAAATTTGGGAGGTAACTCACCTGCTAAGAGAACTTTTGCCTCGATTAACCAACGGATGTCAGCAGGGATGTTATTCTTCATAAGCAATCGCATGCGTTCGGACCGGGCTTTATAAATTAAAAGTAGGGCATTCTGAGGAAGGGAAGGGAATCGTTTGTGAAGCTTTTCTAAAATCTCATTTCTGTCCATACCTTCATCTCAGAATATCAGTTATTGTGGGAAAACTGAAGTAACCGACTTGATTGTCACAGAGTACCATTATCCGCCACTTGACCGGGGTTACAAACTTTAAACACACAAAGCAAACTAAAACACACAAACAAGAAAATAAATTAAAACACACAAAACAAACTAAAATCGTCCTCTTATTGAATTTACCTCAAGCTCCAATTGGATGTTGTAGATGCCTCTCTCAATTTCTCAGAGTTGGTTTTCTAAATCCTCAACATGGGCTACTAACTCTGGTGGTTGTAGCTGCCAGATACGATGTGTTTTACAAAATCATATCTGACCTCTGAGATGAGATTGTATACGTCGAAACTGTCTAAGAATGTTTAAGAGGAACTGTCTCATAATTAAATGGATAAGAAAAACTTAACGGTTAAACAAACACACTTAAACAAAGAAATAATTTCAATCAGCAAAAGAATGAATAAAAGAAAGAAAATAAAGAAAATAAATAATCAAATCACCGAAAAGCAAAACCTCAATTTAAAATAGGTGGGTCACTCAAATTTATTTCATTGTCCTCTCCATGTGGTTGGTATTCTAGATATGGCTTTAATCTTTGACCATTAACTTTGAAAGTAACATCATTCATTGGATCCTTAATTTCAATTGCACCATGTGGAAAAATAGTATGAACAATAAATGGGCCAGACCATCGAGAGCGTAACTTACCTGGGAATAAGTGTAAGCGAGAATTGAATAAAAGTACTTTCTGATCTAGAGTGAAAGATTTTCGCATAATTTGCTTGTCGTGAAAGACTTTCATTCGTTGCTTGTAAATTTTGGCATTCTCATATGCATCATTTCGAATTTCTTCAAGTTCTGTCAACTGTAATCTTCTTTCTGAGCCAGCTTGCTGTATATCAAAATTGAATTTCTTGATGGCCCAGTACGCACGATGCTCGAGTTCCACAGGTAGGTGGCATGCTTTTCCATACACTAGCCTGTAGGGTGACATCCCAATCGGAGTCTTAAAAGCCGTTCTATATGCCCATAATGCATCATCAAGCCGCAACAACCAATCTTTTCTGTCGGGCCTCACTGTTTTTTCTAAAATGTGCTTTATTTCTCGATTGGAGATCTCAACTTGGCCGCTGGTCTCTGGATGATATGGGGTCGCCACTTTATGAGTGATGGAGTACTTTGTCAAAAGTGCTTTGAAAAATTTATTGCAAAAGTGGGCACCACCATCACTAATTATTACTCGAGGGAATCCAAAGCGGGAAACAATACTTTTCAAAAATCCTATTACCACTTTATGATCATTATTCCCATATGGAATAGCTTTTACCCATTTCAAAACATAATCAATAGCGACTAATATGTATTGATGGCCAAAAGATGTGGGAAAGGGTCCCATGAAATCGATACCCCATACGTCAAAAATTTCAACAACCAGAATTAGGTTTAGTGGCATCATATTCCTTCGTGTAATGCTGCCCATTCTTTGACACCTATCACATGAAGAACAAAAGGGGTAAGCATCTCAAAATATAGTTGGCCAATAAAAACCACATTGTAAAATTTTAATAGTTGTTTTCTTAGCACTGAAGTGGCCTCTACAAGCTTGTTCATGGCAGAAAGAAAGGATATTCTGAAATTCATTCTCTGGGACACATCGTCTAATAATTTGGTCTGCACAGTATTTAAATAGATAAGGATCATCCTAAAAGAAATTCTTTATTTCTGCAAAGAATTTGGCCTTGTCCTACTTGGTCCGATGCTTTAGAAGTTGACCTGTAACAAGATAATTAACTATATCAGCATACCATGGTATTACACTCATTAATTGTTCATCTGGAAATGACTCATTCAAAGATAAATGTTCTTTTGTTGTGTCAAAATGGAGACAGGAAAGATGATCAGCCACAACATTTTCTATTCCTTTCTTGTCTTTGAATTCTAAGTCAAATTCCTACAAGAGTAGCACCCAACGAATTAGTCTAGCTTTTGCATCCTTCTTTGTGAGAAGATATTCAAGAGCAGCATGATCTATAAATATAATTATTTTGCAACCAATGAGATAAGATCAAAATTTTTCTAATGCAAACACAACTGCTAGCATTTCTTTTTCAGTGGTTGAATAATTCAACTGTGCATCATTCAATGTCATACTAGCATAGTAAATTACATGGGGAATTCGATCAACTCTTTGTCCTAATACTGCTTCTACTGCATAGTCAGATGCATCACACATAAGCTCAAATGGTAAGTTCCAATTTGGGGGCTGAATGATGGGTGATGATGTCAACAACTGCTTTAGTTTTTCAAATGCCACAAGACATGAATCATCAAAGACAAAAGGTACATCCTTAACAAGTAAATTGCATAAGGATCTAGAAACTTTGCTAAAATCTTTAATGAAACGTCTATAAAAACCAGCATGCCCAAGGAAAGATCTTACTTCTCTAACTGTTTTAAGTGGAGGAAGATTGGAAATGAGATCCACCTTAGCTTTATCAACCTCAATACCTTTGCTTGAAATGATGTGACCAAGAACAATATCTTGTTTAACCATAAAATGGCATTTCTCCCAATTCAAGACTAAATTCTTCTCTATACATCTCTGCAGAACTAATGTTAGATGATGTAAACATTGATCAAACGAATCTCCAAAAACAGAAAAGTCATCCATAAAAACCTCAAGGAATCGTTCAACCATATTAGAAAAAATGCTCAACATGCATCGTTGAAATGTAGCAGGTGCATTACATAATCCAAATGGTATTCTCCTATATGCAAAAGTGCCAAAAAGACAAGTGAAAGTGGTCTTCTCTTGATCTTTTAGTGCTATGGGAATCTGATTGTATCCTGAATAACCATCTAGAAAGCAATAAAACTCATGACCCACTAATCTATCAAGCATTTGATCGATAAATGGTAAAGGAAAATGGTCTTTACGTGTGACAGAATTTAACTTTCTGTAATCAATGCATACACGCCATCCTGTAGTTACTTTAGTGGGTACTAATTTATTATCAGCATTGATGACTACTGTAACTCCTGACTTTTTAGGAACAACCTGCACAGGACTGACCCACGAACTATCAGAAATAGGGTAAATGATACCTGCATCTAATAGCTTAAGGACTTCAGTGCGAACAACCTCTTTCATGTTAGGATTTAACCGACGTTGTATTTCCCTAGTAGGTTTAGTATTTTCATCAAGATGAATGTAATGCATGCAGTCCACTAGGTTTATACCTTTTATGTCTACTATGGTCCATCCTAATGCTCCTTTATGTTCTTTTAAAACATCCAACAACTTACCTTTTTGTTAGTCATTGAGGGAAGAAGAGATAATTATTGGTAAAGTGCTTTCTTCTCCCAAGAATGCGTATTCCAAAGTGTTGGGTAATGGCTTGAGTTCGAGTTTTGGTGGTGATTCTGATGATGGGCTGAGTTTCTTTTATGACAGCACTAGTTGTTCAACTCTTGACTTCCATTTATTAGTGTCCATGGATGGTGCTAAGTCAAGTAGAGCATTGACTTCATCAACTGATCTGTCAATATCAAAATTCAAACCAAAGTGAGTTAAACAAGTTTGCAAAGGGTCATCACTAAGGTTTGAAAGAAAATTGTTATCAACTAGTGTTTCTATTAAATCCACATCAATAATTCCATCATCTGCACTGTGAGGTTGTTTAGCAATATTAAAGATATTGAGTTCCATGGTCATATTGCCAAAAGACAACTGCATATTTCCAGTTCTGCATTGAATATGTGCATCGGCCGTTGCCAAGAAAGGTCGGCCCAGAATAATGGGAATGTGCTTTTTTGAATCCTGCACTGGTTGAGTGTCAATTACAATGAAATCAACAGGAAAATAAAACTTATCTACCTAGATAAGCACGTCCTCCACAATACCACGAGGTATTTTTCTGGACCGATTTGCAAGCTGTAACACCACTGGAGTTGGATGTAATTCGCCCAGTCCAAGTTTCACAAATACAGAGTAAGGCAACAGATTTACACTAGCTCCTAAATCCAACAAAGCATTCTCAATTGTGTGGTTCCCTATACTACATGAGATAGTGGGGGAGTCTGGATCTTTGTATTTTAGAGGCATTTTATGTTGGAGTATAGAACTAATATTTTCTGTTAGAAAGGCCTTTTTCTGAACATGAATATTTCTCTTTTTAGTACAAAGGTCTTTAAGAAACTTGGCGTATGATGGCACTTGTTTTATAGCTTCAAGTAAAGGGATGTTAACACTTACCTGTTTGAAGATTTCAAGAATCTCACCTGTGGATTTTGCTTTCTTCCCTTTAGGTAACCTCTGAGGAAATGGAGCTTTAGGAATATATTCTCGTGGGTTGGTTTCCTCTTTCTCCTTTGATGATGATTCCTCCGTGTTCACAGGTACAATTTGAGTTGATTTTGGCATCTCTACTTTGTTGTCAACTTCTTTTCCTTTTCGCAAGGTCATCACTGCTTTGACCTCTCCATGCTGCTATGGTGAACTAGAACTTGCTTCATTTACTGCTTTAGGATTGGGCACTGGTTGACTTGGGAATTTGCCTTTTTCAACGGTCATGGCCAATGTTTGAACTGAACAAGCAAGTTGTCCTACCATTTTCTCAAGGCTTGAAACAGATTGAGCTTGTGAGTTGAAGTTCGCTTTCATCCCATTTCGTAATTCATCAATGGTGCGGTTCTGCTGCTCGATCTTGAAGTTAGTAAGATTTCTGAAATTTTGGTATGTCTCCTCTCATGGTTTGGGTTGAGAATGGTTGGGATTCTGATTGTATGGTCTAAATTGTGGTTGAGAGGCTTGAGACATTTGAGGAACTGGTTGCATTGGTGGAGGTGGAACTGATGGTCCATTTTGTTGGAATCCTTGAGAACATGAAAAATTGGGGTGATCTCTCCATCCAGGGTTATATGTGTTGGAGTAAGGGTTATAGTTTGGTGGTTTTCTCATGATACCTATGGCATTGGCTTGATCTAAATATGAGTCATGGTCATATGGCTCTGTTGATTTAGCGGTTGTCAAAGATGCTATTTGTCGAGCAAGGCCTTCGACCATCTCTTCTCCTGGTATTTCTGAGTGATCGACTCCGTTGTTGAGAATTATCTGATTGCCGTTGGAAAAATTTCCAAATCTCTTATACGCTTTTAGACATTAACTCTCCTCCACTGGTTGCCATTAGCCATTCTTGCATATATGGCAATAATCCCTCAAAAAAATATTGGCATTGGTGCCATTTCTCGTACCCATGATGTGGACACTTCAAGAGTAGCCCATTAAATCGCGCTCATGCTTCGAAAAACTGCTCGTCTTCTCTTTGAGTAAACTCTGAAATTTTCCTGCGGATAGCATTGGTTTTATGAACTGGGAAATTCTTATTTAAAAATTTAGTTACCATTTGTTCCCATGATGTAATGCTATTAGCAGGCATTGTATTAAACCATGAACAAGCTCTATCTTTTAATGAAAATGGGAATAATCTAAGTTTAATATCATCATCTGAAAAATTCTCATATTTAAAAGTTTGACAAATAGCATGAAAATCATTTAGATGATTATATGGGTCCTCATTTTCTAAGCCATAGAATGTGGGGAGACAGTTTAGCACGCTAGGTTTTAATTCAAAACTCCTAGCAGCTACATTTGGGTACCTTATGCATGATGTGCCCAAATTAGCTAAAGGACTAAAATAATCCTTAAATGGCCTCTCTTGTGGTTCTGGTTGCTGATGTTGCAAATCCATTTCAAATTTCTTTTTGAAAACAGTGTGTTTGTGCGTGCGAAGTGTTTTTTTCTAAATCGAGGTCTAAAGGTTCAAGATTAGGTGATAATGACCTTCGACCATGCATGCAAAGAATAAAATAAATGAAAATAAAACAAATAAAAATAAGGAGGAGAGAGAAATTACAATACTAACCTTGTGACGTTATTATAACAGTACTATAAACATACACTCAAGTGCTAAAAAGAAAATACATGAAATAGATTGATTAAAAATAAAATAAGAAGATAAATTATAACGAAAAATGAAAAATTAAATTACAGAAATATAAAGAAGAGAAAAAGAAACAAAATTAAATTACAGGAAAAAAATTACTTAAAAAAATTTAATTCTATGGAATAATAAATTAACAGAATAAATAAAAATTACAAAGAAAAATAACTCAGAAATTAAATTATTGAAATTGAAAGAAATTTAAATTACCAAAATTAAATTACAGATTCATTTTTTTAATTTTTTTAATTTTTTTATAATTTTTAAGGAAAGCAAAAAAATTACTTAAAAAAACTAATTCTATGAATTAATTCTACGAATAAATTAAAATAAATTACAAGATAAGCAAAACAAATTACAAAGAAAAGTAAAGCAAAAATTAAAGTACAGAAATTTAAAGAAATCACACAATAAAATTAAATTGTAAAAATTTAAATTACAGAAATTAAATTACAAAAATTAAATTGTAAAAATTTAAATTACAAAAATTAAATTGTAAAAATTTAAATTACAAAAATTAAATTATAGAATTATTATTTTTTTATAAGAAAAAATACAAGAAAACAAAAAAAATTAATTCAACAAATTAAAATAACTTACCTCCCCGGCAACGGCACCAAAAACTTGTTGTGCAAATTTTAATGAACTCGCAAGCGCACGAATCTATTGTAGAATAGATTAATGGTGACGAGTGTCGATCCCACGAGAAGGTTGATTTTAATTATATGCAGAATTAATTTTCTTTTTAATGGGAACAATTAAATTATGATAATTTTATCCTAAATTGTTGAATTAAAATGGCGGGAATAATTAAAAATGAAACTGTTAAAATAAAGTACTTGGGTATCCGGATCCGTATCAACATGCTCCATGGGCTAAATATTCCATATTAATACCAATTAAATCATAAGGGGGGATTCCACACTTCATGAACTACTCTCCAATAAGTATGGTGCCAAGGGCTTATCGTGCCAAATAATAATAACCTTGTATTAGGGTGCCGATTTAACCAGAGCTGTATCTAGACAAGACTATTATTATTTGGCACGATAAGTCAAAACAACCACAAATATTAGAGGGGAAGAGAAAGTAAATTTACCAAATTAAGTCCATGGAACATGTTGAGACTTCACCTTCAACCCAAGCTCAAAAAGAAATTAGCTACTCATATTTTAACTAAGGATTAAAAAGGAAATTTTATTAAAATACAAAGAAACTACAAGAAGGAGAAAGAATTTCAGAAATCTAAGCTTAGAAATGAATTCCGGGGTATCAAATTAAGGGGGGAGAGCCCCCTTTTTATAGATACATTGAGTGAATCGTGTCCATCGGATTAAAAACAATTTGGATGCTCAGGATTGCGCCACGTCATCAGTGAACAGTCAACAGTCAACAGTCAACAGTAACGCCGTCTGAATAGTAAATAATCCTATGTAAGCGCATGTACTGTACACGCGATTTTTGCTCCACTGAGATGCTGCCACATTATCGATCTACAGTACATAAGAAATTTAGTCCAATAAGATCGTGACACATCATCGGTCAACGCCACGTCATCGGTCAACGCCACATAAGTAGTCAATCCACATAATTCGTCCAATCAGATACTGCCACATCATCGGTCTGTATATATGAACAGTGTCGTGAACAGTACCGTACGTATGAACAGTACCGTATATGTGAACAATGACTTTTTCCTTTAATGCTCCTCTTAAGGTTTTCGACCGTCCTGAGTCCAAATATGACGTCCGTTTTGCTGTCTGATCACTCGTTCATTGTGAAACGATCATAATACCCCTAAAATACATAAAATATATAATTATAATAAAATACATATAATTAAATAACAAAATACTTAAATAAATAAAAATAACAATGTTAGTGAGATTTAAAGTGTAAAATGACAATTTTCTCCTTTATAAATATACACTTTCTCACACTGAACAACATTCACCTTGATGAAAATGCTAAACTTATTAGGGAAATGCAGTGTCGGTTAAACCCTAATATGAAAGAAGTTGTTAGAACTGAAGTCTTTAAACTATTAGATACTAGTATCATTTACTCCATTTCTGATAGTTCATAGGTCAATCCTGTACAAGTTGTTCCCAAGAAGTCAAGAGTCACAGTAGTTACTAATGCTGATAATGAATTGATACCCACTAGAGTGATTACAGGGTGGCGTGTATGCATTGATTATAAAAAGTTAAATTCTGTCACACGTAAAAACTATTTTCCTTTACCATTTTTGATCAAATGCTTGATAAAATAGCAGGTCATGAATTTTATTACTTTCTAGATGATTACTCAAGATATAATCAGATTCCTATAGCACTAAAAGATCAAGAGAAAACCACTTTCACTTGCCCTTTTGGCTTTTTTGTATATAGAAGGATGCCATTTGGATTATGTAATGCACCTGCTACATTTCAACGATGCATGTTAAGCATTTTTCTGACATGGTTGAATGATTTCTTGAAGTCTTTATGGATGATTTTTTTGTCTTTGGAGACTCATTTGATCAATATTTACATCATTTAACACTACTTCTATAGAGATGTATAGAGAAGAATTTGGTCTTAAATTGGGAGAAATGCCATTTTATGGTACAATAAGGTATTATTCTCAGTCACATCATTTCGAGCAAAGGTATTGAGTTCATAAACCCAAGGTAGAGCTCATTTCTAATCTCCCTTCACCTAAAATAGTCCGGGAAGTAAGATTTTTCCTTAGACACGCTGGTTTTTATAGACGTTTCATTAAAGATTTTAGTAAAATTCTAAGACCCTTATGTAATCTACTTGCTAAGGATGTATCTTTAGTCTTTAATGATTCATGTCTTGTGGCATTTAAAAAACTAAAATAATTGTTGACTTCATCACCCATCATTCAGCCCCAAACTGGAACTTACCATTTCAGCTTATGTGTGATACATCTGATTATGCAGTAGGAGCTGTATTAGGACAAAGCATTGATTGAATTCCCCATTGCATTTACTATGCTATTATGACATTGAATGATGCCCAGTTAAACTATTCAACTACAGAAAAAGAAAAGCTAGCAGTAGTATTTGCATCAGAGAAATTTTAATCTTATCTCATTGGTTGTAAGATAATTGTGTTCACAGATCATGCTGCTCTTAAATATCTTCTCAGAAAGAAAAAAATAAAAGCCAGACTAATTCGTTGGGTGCTACTCTTACAGGAATTTGACTTCGAAATTAAAGACAAAAAAGGCACAAAAAATGTTGTGGCAGACCATATTTTTTGTCTAAATTTTGACACAATTAAAGAGCCATTACCATTAAATGAATCATTCCCAGATGAACAATTGATGAGTGCATAAGTATTACCATGGTATGCTGACATAGTTAACTATCTTGTTACAGGTCAACTTTCAGAGCATTGGACTAAGCAGACAAGGCCAAATTCTTTGCAGAAATAAAGAATTTCTTTTGGGATGATCCTTATTTGTTCAAGTATTGTGCTGATCAAATTTTTAGACGATGTGTCTCAAAAAGTAAATTTCAAAATATCCTTTCATTCTGTCATGAACAAGCTTGTGGAGGCTATTTCAACAATAAGAAAACAGCAACTAAAATTTTACAATGTAGTTTTTATTGGCTAACTATATTTCGAGATACTTACACATTTTGTTTTTCATGTGATAGGTGTCAACAAATGGAGAGTATTATTTAGAGGAATATGATGCCATTAAACCCAATTTTAATGGTTGAGATTTTTTATGTATGGGTATCGATTTCATGAGACCCTTTCCTCCTTTCTTTGGCCATCAATACATACTGGTTGCTGTTGATTATATATCGAAATAGGTAGAAGTAATTCCATGTAGAACCAATGATCACAAAGTGGTGATAGAGTTTTTGAAAAGCAACATTGTTTCACACTTTGGATTCCCTCGAGCGATAATCAGTGATGGTGGTGCCTACTTTTGTAACAAATCATTTAAAACTCTTTTAACAAAGTATTCTATTACTCACAAAGTGGCTACCCCATATCATTCATAAACTAATGGTCAAGTTGAGATCTCCAATCGAGAAATAAAGCACGTATTAGAAAAAGCGGTGAGACTAGATAGAAAAGATTAGTCACTACGAGTTGATGATGTGTTATGGGCATACAGAATGACTTTCAAGACCCCAAATGGTATGTCACCCTATAGGCTAGTGTATGGAAAAGCTTGCCACCTACTTGTGGAACTCAAACATTGTGCATACTGGGCCATCAAGAAATTCAATTTTGACATGCAGCAAGCTAGCTCAGAAAGAAGATTACAACTAACATAACTTGAAGAAATTCGCAATAATGTATATGAAAATGCCAAAATTTACAAGCAGAGAATGAAAGTCTTTCACGACAAGTAAATCACGAGGAAATCTTTCATCCTAGGTCAGAAAGTACTTTTATTCAATTCTCGCTTGCACCTATTCCCAAATACGTTACGCTCTTGATGGTCTGACCTTTTTATTGTTCATACTGTTTTTCCACATAGAACAATTGAAATTAAAGACTCACAGAATAATGTCACCTTTAAAGTTAATGGTCAAAGATTAAAACTATATCTCGAGTACCAATCACGTGAAGAGGACACCGAAATAAATTTGTATGACCTACCAAATTTGAATTGAGATTTCTCAGTGATTTAATTTTATTTTTTCGATTATTTTTAAATAAGTTTTTTTTAACCATTAAATTTTCTCTTATCATTTATAATCATGAGTACCTCAATTAAACAGCTTCTTTTCAACATTCTTGGACAATTTCGACATATACAATCTCATCTCAGAAGCTAGATACGATTTTGTAAAACACATCATATCTAGAAGTAACAACCACCAGAGTTAGTTTCCCATGTTGAGAATTTAAAGAGACAACTCAGAGAAATTGAGAGAGGCATCTACAACATCCAATTATAACTTGAGGTAAATTCAATAAGAAGATGATGGTAAGTTAATATTTTTTTGTGTTATTTTTTTATTTTTATGTGTGTTGTGTTTTTGCTAGATTTTTTTTTGTTCCTTTGGTGTGTTATCATTTTTCACCCTAGTTAAGTGGCGGATAACGGCACTCTATGACAATCAATGTCGGTTACTTCAGTTTCCTATAATAACTAATATTCTGATTTGAAGGCATGGATAGAGACGAGATCTTAGTAAAACTTCACAAGCGATTTACTTCACTTCCTCAGAATGCTCTCCTCACCATTTATAAAGCTCGATCTGAACGCATATGATTACTTATGAAAAATCATATCCCTACTGACATCCGATGGATAATCGAAGCTAAAGTACCATTGGCAGGTGAGTTGCCACCCAAATTTATTGCAGATGTGAGCCACAGTCGCAACTATTTGTAAATATCCTTTTATTTCAATGTTGTTTTATTTCACTGTTGTTTGATCACTTACATTTTTGTCTTTACTAATTTTATGTTATCATTATTTGCTTTGTCTTTTCACTATTTCCTTTTTTACTCTCAAGTCATGTGCTTCACGAGTTATTTAACATAGACATGCTACCTCATTTACAGCTGTGAACCATTATCACCAAGATCCTTAAATATGACTTTTTTGTCAAGGCACTCACAAATTATTTTTTAGAAGTATCCAATGACAACTACTCCCAACAACCAAATCAAGAACATTTGTGTACTCTCTGGATTTAACTATGGAAAATATAAAGAATTTATTGAGGCAGCTGTCGATCTTGGTCGAAGCATAGCAGCTAGAAAACTACATTTGATTTATGGAGGAGGTGATCGAGGATTATCAAAACTAGTTTCAGAAGCCGCTTATACTAGAAGGAGCCAAGTGTTGGCATCATCCCAACAATCCTGAAACTTTTTAGCTGTTTGTTTGACTCACTAACTGGAGAAGAGTTAGTCGTTTTAGGTATGCAAGAGAGAATAACTAAAATATTGAATCATGCTGATGCCTTCATTTTTTTACCAGGAGATCTTACAACTCTAGAGGCACTAATGACATTAACATCTTGATCCCATCGAACATTCATCAGAAATCCATTAGTTTATTAAATGTCAATAACTTTTATGATGACTTTCTCACATTTCTTAACCATGCAATAAAATACTATTTCATTCCTTCTACAGTAAAACAAATTTTTATTTATGCTCACACTGCTAATGAGCTACTTGATCTGTTACAAGTTTATAGACCAGAGCTACATCCTGAGACCTTAATTTTGGGGTGGTCTACTAAGAATGGTAGCAGTAGCCGTAGTAAGAAGTGCAAATTAGATTTAACTCCCTGTTTGTAAATATTTTCTTCTGTATTGCAGTACCTAGGTGATATCTTCTAATCTCTACTTATTTCGTTTAAAACATTGAGGACAAGGTTTCATTCTGGTTGGGGGGAGGAAATAGTTGATAATTATGGAATGTCTTCATCCTTATTAAGTTTTTACTAATTTTTGTTATAGGAACTAACTGTGGTTAACTTTTTACTTCGAAGATGGCTAAATATGGAGTGTAGTGACTTTAGAAACACATCTTCTTCATTTGAAAGTAAAAAAAAAAAATTACTTTCGGTCATTTTTTTAGCTTCATTTTAAGTGTGATTTTTCTAACTTACTCTTTCTAATTTCTCATTTATAAATATACACTTTCAAATTTTTGAGTTGAAGATGGCTGAATATGGAATGTCATAATTCTAGAAACCATCTTTTTAGTTTTCTTTTTCTTAATAAAAAAATATTTTAAATATATATTTTGTGATTTTTTTGACATGATAACTTTTAAATTTTAGTATTTGTATTATTTTTTGTCTTGAGTTTTGTTACACCAAGTTTGCTACTTTACATGTTGATGTCTAAGACAAAAATATGAGTTACTTGAAGGAATATACATATCATAATAAAGTCTAAATGGGTTTTTGAACCTATTATTTTTCTTGGAGAGTAACTCTTTTTATCCTTGTCTATTATTTATACAGTTTAACAGTTTTTTATTTGATACATGATCTATAAATTTCTTTTAAGTCAACCTTCTAAAAAAAAAAAGAGCAAAAAAATTTGTGTGTTGCTCCATCTAAAAGTGGATCTAACTAGTAGATATGGAAGATTAGTTAGTGTTCTAAAAAACGATAGAAAGGCCATCTTTAACCCGTTTAAGCCTTTCTAGCCATCCCTTTTGTGAAATATCCTTAGTTAACCCTTTTGAGAATTAAAAAAAATTATTATTATCTTTTTCTTTGTTAACTTATCATATCGACCCAACTCCAATATGAAATATTACACAATATCATACAAATTCCATAACCCATTCATGTTTGAGAAAAATATAAATACTTAGTTTGTTCAATAAAATTGTGCCTTAGAAAAAAGGAAAAAAAAGAAAAAAATTTAAAATTTATGTATTAGTTTTAAAAAAAAAGAAGAGAAATGTACTCTATAATTTTAAAAAAAAACTCCCTTTTTTTTCTCAAACATATATTTTGTTTTTCTTTCCCTATTTTTTCGTCTTTATTCGCTATGTCCCTAACCTACGTTACGTCCTAATAAAAGTCTTTCTTAATTTTAGGGAACTATAGTCTGAAGTAGAAACTAGTTACATGGGCTATAAAGATATAATAGTGCATAAAATAATAATAATAAAAAAAGAAAAAAATATAAATAAATATATTGGTCTGACTCACATTTTTGTTAAGATCATATTATTTCTAAGCTGTGGGCACGTTTATTTCATCTTAGTGAAAGTTTGTAATATTACTTTAATATTTTCTCTCAATTTACCATTCATGGGAGTGATTATTGTTATTGGGTTTAATTTCTTTATGAGAATATCACTGCTAGTGAGATTTTAGGGTATGGACATGTCATTCTTGAAAGCAGCATGGTTACAAAAGTTGTAATATAGTCTACTAAATTAATTCATGTGGATGATTGATTTGGAAATAATATTTCTTAAAGACTAAAGATAATGCTTATACTTTTATTTGATTTACATCATAAAGTTTAATTAAATAAACATGATAGTTTAAAAAAAAAGTTTTGAGTTTGAATTTGATTTCGCTTAATTTGCTAGGGACTAACAATAAGCTGGTTGGGGGGTGTGTTGAGTACTAGAAAATATATATTTATAAAGGAGAAAATCATCATCTTTACTTTTATGTATTCAAGTTTCTTGTGAATTTAATTATACTTATTTTATTATAATTGAGTATTTTACGTATTTTAAGGGCATCATGATCATTTCACAATAAACGAGATATCGAATGACAAAACAGATGGTAAATCTAAACTGAGAACGATAAAAAATCTTAAGAAGGGTAAAAAAGTAAAAATATCACTGTTCACATTTACGATACTATTCACATGTATGGTATTATTCATGACACTGTTCATATGTACTGTACGATGACGTGGCGTTGATCGATGACGTGGCGTTGACCGATGATGTGGCACCGACTAATGATGTAGCAGTATTTGATTAGGGGAATGATGTGGCATTGACTGATGACGTGGCTTGACTGATGAGGTGTCACAATCTTATTAGATAAAAATATTTATGCACTGTTGACTGATGACGTGGCAGTATGTTAGTGGATAAAAAAAAAACGTGCGTACGGTACAAGCATATGCACGGGATAATAACCTAGATGATATGTTCAAACCAATCAGAACTTATCACGTGGTGCAATCCTGTGCATCTAAATTATTTTAGTCCAATAGCCATGATTTACTCGTTATATATATAAAAAGAGGGCTCCTGTTGTGCAAATTTTATTGAACTCGCAAGTGCACGAATCTATTATAGAATAGATTAATAGTGACGAGTGTCGATCCTACGAGGAAGTGAATTTTAATTGTGTGTTGAATTAATTTTCTAAGTGAACAGTTACATTATAGTAGATTTTATCTTAAATTGTGAATTAAAATGGCGGGAATAATTAAAAATAAAACTGTTATAATAAAACTTTTAGGTATCTGGATCTGCATCAACATGCTCCAGGGCTCAATATTCCTTATTAATACCAATTAAATCATGATGGGGAAATCCACTCCTCATGAACCACGCTCTAATTAATATAGTGCTAAGGGCTTATCGTGCCAAACAGTAATAACTGTGTTATTACTATCTATCAATGAAAAATCAAAATATCCACAGAAAATAGAGGAAAAAATAAAATAAATTTACTAATTAAGCCCATGGAACATGTTGAGACTTCACCTTCAACCCAAGCTTGAAAGGAAATTAGCTACTCATATTTTAACTAGGGACAAAAAGAAAATTTTACTAAAATACAAAGAACTACAAGATAGAGAAGGAATTTTAGAAAATGAAGCTCAAAAATGAACTCAGGGGTGTCAAATTAGGGGGGGAGCCATCCTTTTATAGATACAACGAGTAAATCGTGGTTATCGAATTAAAACAATTTGGATATACAGGATTGCGCCACGTGGTAAATTCTGATTGGTTTGAACACATCATCAAGGGTTGTAAAATGCTAATGTCATTAGCGCTTCTAGAGTTGTAAAATCTCCTGGTAAAAAAATAAAGGCATCAGTATGATTCAGCATTTCAATTATTCTTTCTTGCATACTTGAAACGACTAACTTTTCTCCAGTTGGTGAGTCAGCCAAAGAGCTAAAAGGTTTTAGGATTGTTGCGATGATGCCTAACACTTGGCTCCCTCTAGTATAAGCGGCTTCTGAAACTAGTTTTGATAACCCTCGATCACCTCCTTTATAAGCCAAGTGTAGTTTCCTAGCTGTTATGATTCAACCAAGATCTACGGCTACCTTAATAAATTCTTTATATTTGCCATAATTAAATCCAAAGAGTACACAAATATTCTTGATTTGGTTGTTGAGAGTACTCAAAAATAATTTGTGAGTGCCTTAATAAAAAAAAGTCATATTTAAAGATCTCGGTGATAATGGTTCACAACTGTAAATAAGATTACATGTCTATGTCAAATAATTCATGAAGCACATGGCTTGAGAGTAAAAAAAGAAATAATAAAAAGACAAAGCAAATAATTATAGCATAAAATTAGTAAAGATAAAAATGTAAGTGATCAAACAATAGTGAAATAAAACAATATTGAAATAAAAGGATATTTACACGTAGTAGTGACTGTGGCTCACATCTTCCTTTGGTTTTACGTCCAGAAACGGCTTGAACATCCTCTATGGGTCAAGGGTAGGCTTCCCATCCAGTTTTCTTACAAATTGGCAAACAGGGTCTTTTATAGTCAGATTCCTGAGACTATAGTTTGTGCATTCTTTCTGGAATAATGGCTATAATTGAAGTATTGCATTTTGGATGTATCCACTGGGATGCGTTTCAAGAGACAAAAGGATATCATTCAATGACTCTTTATTCAAGCCATCCCTAATGAATTGAATCTTATCTTCCTTGTTATCAGACAGCAATCCTAAAGAACATCACTTTTTATCGCATCTTATTTTGGCACACTTATGACAAATATTAGAGAGCTTTCTAGCTCTCCGTTTTCTTGAATAATTTTCTTTACCACAACCAGGCATGTATGAAATAAATTTAGGAGGTAACTCCCTTCCAACCTCATTTTACCTTTGATTATCTATCGGATGTCAGCAGGGATATGATTTTTCATAAGTAATCACTGTGTTCGGACTGAGCTTTATAAATGGTGAGGAGAACATTTTGAGGAAGTAAAGGAAATCGCTTGTGAAGTTTTGCTAAGATCTCATCTCCATCCATGCCTTCAACTCAGAATATTAGTTATTATAGGAAACTAAAGTAACCGACATTGATTGTCACGGAGTACCGCTATCCACCACTTAATCGGGGTGAAAAAAATGATAGCACACCAAAGAAAGAAGAATAAAAATCTAGGAAAAACACAACACGCGTAAAAAATAAAATAAAATAACACAAAAAAATTAACTTACCATCTTCCTTTTATTGAATTTACCTCAAGCTTTAATTGAATGTTGTAGATGCCTCTTTCAATTTCTTTAAGATATCCTTCTAAATCCTTAACATGGGCTACTAACTCTGGTGGTTGTAACTGCCAGATACGATGTATTTTACAAAATCTGTATCTGACCTCTGAGATGAGATTGTATATGTCAAAACTGTCTAAAAATGTTGATGAGATACTTTTTAGTTGACATATTCGTAAGGAAAAATGATAAAAAAAAATTAATAGTTAAACAAACAAACTTACACAAACATAATTAAAAACAAAAAAGAAAACTTTAAAATCACCGAAATGAAACAAAAGAAAAAAAATGTCAGGTCACTTAATTGTTTTGCGCTATTTTCTCCACATGGTTGGTATTCATGATATGACTTTACTTTTCTGACCATTAACTTTAAAAATTACATCATTCCTTGGATTCTTAAATTTAATGGCTCTATATAGAAAAACAGTATGATCAGTAAATGGATCAGACCATCGAGAGCGTAACTTACTTGGAAAAACGTGCCATTGAAAATTGGACAAAAATATTTTCTGACCTGGTGTGAAAGATTTTCTCATGCTTCGCTTGTCACGGAGGATTTTCATTTGCTTTCTATAATCTTTAGCATTTTTGTCATTATGAATCTCCTCTGTTTTACTAGTTGTATCCTCCTTTTTAGAACCAAAAATGGGGTCAATGATATCTGTATTCTTTTGTTTGTCATCAGGAAAGGATGAGATGATTTCTGACAATATTTTTTCTTCTCCCAAGAATGTAGAATTCAGAGGGTCAAGTGAAGGTTTGAGCTCAATCTTTGGTGGTGATTCTAATGATGGGATGAGATTTTCTTTTAATGGTGCCAATTGCTCTATTCTTGTCTTTTATTTATCAATGTTCATGCATGGAGATGAATCCAATAAGGCATTAACCTCATCAATCGATCTGTCAATATTAAAATCCAAATCTAAGTGAGTTAAACATGTTAGTAAAGGGTCATCACTAAGGTTTAAAGAAAATGCATGATCAACTAATTCATCAATTAAATCCACATCTATAATTTCATCATCTGTATTGTGAGGTTGTTTGGCAATGTTGAAAATATTTAGTTCCATAGTCATATTACCGAAAAACAACTACATGTTTTCAGTTTACATTAAATGTGAGCATCGGCAGTTGCCAAGAATGGACGACCCAAGATAATGCGGATATGCTTCCTTTAATCCTGCACTGGTTGGGTGTCAATTACAATGAAATCAACAGGAAAATAAAACTTATCTACCTAGACAAGCACATCCTCTACAATACCACGAGGTATTTTCGTGGATCGATCTGCAAGCTGAAACACCACTGGAGTTGGGTGTAATTCTCTTAGTCTAAGTTTCATAAATACTGATTAAGGTAACAGATTAACACTAGCACCTAAGTCTAACAAAGCATTCTCAATTGTGTGGTTCCCTATACTACATTAGATAGTGAGGGAGGCAGGGTCTTTGCATTTTAAAGAAATTTTGTGTTGGAGTATAGAACTAACATTTTTTGTTAAAAATGTCTTCTTTTGAACATGAATATTTCTCTTTTTAGTACAAAAATCTTTAAGAACTTGGCATAAGATGACACTTGTTTTATAGCATCAAGCAAAGGGATATTGACACTTACCTGTTTGAAGATTTCAAAAATCTCACCTGTGGATTTTTCCTTCTTTGCTTTGGCTAACCTTTGGGGAAATGGGGCTTTAAGAATGTACTCTCGTGGGTTGGTTTCTTCTTTCTCCTCTGATCATGAGTCCTCAGCACTTACAGGTACAATTTGAGTTGTTTTGGTCACTGGTAGGTCTATTTTGTTGTCAACTTCTTTTCCTTTTTGCAAGGTCATGATAGATTTGACCTCTCTATGCTGCTGAGGTGAACTGGTACTTACCTCATGCACTTCTTTAGGGTTTGGCACTAGTTAACTTGGGAATTTGCCTTTCTCAACAGTCATTGCTAAGGTCTGAACTAAAGATTCAAGTTAGCCTACCATTTTCTCGAGGTTAGAAATTGATTGGGCTTGTGAATTAAAGCCTACTCTCATCTCATTTCGTAGTCCATCAATGGTCCGATTTTGTTGATCGATCGTAGAGTGGATAGAATTCTTGAAATTCTAGAATGCATCCTCCCATGGTTTGGGTTGAGAATAATTTGAGTTTTGGTTATAAGGTCTGAATGGTGGTTAAGAGACTTGTGGAACTTGAGGAATTGGTTACATTAGTGGAGCTGGAGTTGTTGGTCTATTCTGTTGAAATCCTTGAGACTATGAAAAATTAGGGTGGTCTCTCCATCCAAGGTTATATGTGTTGGAGTAAGGGTTATAGTTTGATGGCTTCCTTATTACACCTATGGCGTTGGGTTGATCTAGGTATGAGTCATGGTCATATAGCTCTGTTGATTTAGCAGCTGTTAACGATGCAATTTTTCGGGTAAGTCCTTTAACCATTTCTTAGACTTCTTTAATTCCTGAGCTTGACTCGCCAATTTGGACCTCATTTACTCCTTTAATTCTTTTATTATTTCTGAATGATCGACTCCGTTATTAGGAATTATCCGCTTGTCGCTGGAAGAAATCTCAAATTTCTGATGCACTTTTGGACATTAGTTCTCCTCCACTTGTTGCTATTAGCCATTCTTGCACATTTGGCAATAATCCTTCTAAAAAGTATTGGCATTGGTGCCATTTTCCATATCCATGATGTGGACATTTCAAGAGCAACACGTTGAATCGATCCCATGCTTCGAAAAACTGCTCGTCTTCTCTTTGAATGAACTATGAAATTTTCTTGCGAATAGAATTGGTTTTATGAACTAGGAAGTATTTATTTAAAAATTTTGTGACCATTTGTTCTTATGATGTAATTCTATTAGCAGGTAATATATTAAACCACGAACGAGCTCTGTCCTTTAAAGAAATAAGAATAGTCTGAGTTTAACATCATCATCTGAAAAATTCTCATATCTAAAAGTTTGACAAACAGCATGAAAATCATTCAAATGATTATATGGGTCCTTACTTTCTAGGCCATAAAATGTTGTGAGACAATTTAGCATACTAGGTTTTAGTTCAAAACTCTTATCAGCTACATTTGGATATCGTATGCATGATGTGCTCAAGTTAGCTAAGGGACTGAAATAGTACTTAAATGACCTCTCCTGTGGTAGTTCTTGTTGTTGCAAATCCATTTCAATTTTATTTTTAAATGCAATGTATTTGTGTGTGCGAAGTGTTTTTTCTAATTCTAAGTCTATAAGCTCAAGATTAGATAATTGCGACCTTCGACCATGCATAAAATATATATATGATGAAAAATGCACAACAAAAATGAGAACAAAATTAATAAAAAAAATAACGAGGAAGGAGAAATTATGATACTAACCTTATCACGTTGTTACAACCTTACTATGAACATACATTTAAGTGCTAAAAGAAAATACAATAAATAGATTAACTAAAAATAAAATAATAAGATAAATTACAACGAAAAATGAAAATTAAATTACAGAAATATAAAGAAGAGAAAAAGAAATGAAATTAAATTACAGGGAAAAAAATTTAAAAGAAAACAATAAAAGCACTAAGAGCACTCTAATGAGTACATCAATCAAGCTTGATAAAGATGAAAAAGATAAAGAAATTGATATTAAAAAGTATCGAGGTATGATCGATTCTTTACTTTACTTAACCGCAAGTAGACCCGATATCATGTTTAGTGTATATTTATATGCAAGATTTCAATCATGTCCCAAGGAATCCAATTTGCTTGCTGTTAAAAGAATTTTTCGTTATTTGAGTGGAACCATAGATCGTGGCCTTTGGTATCCTAGAAGAACTCATATAGATTTAACATGATATTTGGATGCAGATTTTGATGGTTATAAAGTTGATAGGAAAAGCACTAGTAGAACTTGTCATATACTAGGTCACTCACTTGTTTCATGGTTTAGGAAGAAACAAAATTCTATGGCACTTTTAACTATCGAGGCTGAATATATAGCTGCAGGGAGTTGTTGTGTACAAGCTCTTTGGATGAAACAAACACTTAAGGATTATGGCATTAAACTTGAACAAATTCCCATTAAGTGTGACAATACAAGTGCTATAAATCTTTCAAAGAATCCCATTCAGCACTCTAGAACCAAGTATATAGAAATTAGATATCATTTCTTAAGAGATCATGTTCAAAAGGGTGATATTGCATTGGAGTTTATTTCTACAGAAAAATAACTCGCCGATATTTTTACAAAACCTTTTTGCGAAGAACAATTTTTAAAAATTCGGCATGAACTTAGGATGATGAAATTTTCACATTAACATTTCTAAATATGCTATTGAGTTTATTCAATAACTTGATTTATAATATGATATTTTAATATCCTTGAAATACTTGAGTATGATGTACTAGTAGTGTGTGTGTATGTTTTATATGGATTAATTGTTTTAAAACATATGTGTTCATGAACTTTGAATTAAAATGGCCTTAGAGCACTTTTAGACCAAAGTCATGATCTTGATTTGTTATCTTTGATGGCTAGATATTAAATCAAATATGCAAAATAACAAATAAAATAAACGGATAATCGTTTTGTCTTATAAATAGTTCACCGTTTATTTTCATAAACTAGGATATTTTGATTACTCTCTACGCTCTCACCGTTTGGAGTTAATGATAAACCATTTAAAAACAGAGTGCATCGCGAATGTTACCCTCTCACCGTTTATGATTAACAGTAAACTGACTAAAAACAGAAAGCTGCCTTAAATTGCCCCTTCACCGTTTACCCTTACGCATTAACTGTTTTCTCATTACATGCTCTCGAGAAATTAACCCCTTACCATTTATAGAAAAAGGCTCGTCGTTTTTTGATAAGTATATAACTAGTTATGGGTTTCTTCTTTTTCCTTACTTAGCCTCTCACCGTTTCTGCCATTTTTACAAAATTGAAGCTTTTCATCTCCTTCTTTCTCAAATTTTCTCCTTTTTCGCAACAAATTACACCAATAGAAATCTCTCTAATCACTTTCAGAGCGATTCTACAAATTCAAAACTCGAAATCATGTCCAAAATCGAAAAATCCCAAATCAAAACAGTAAGGGCAACTGACTGGTGTTTGCCCATTTTGATCTAATTTTTCACCATTTCTTGATATATTGAACCACAATTCCTCTTCCTCTACTCCCTCTCAACACAATAATCAGTTCATTTACTCCAAAATCCATTTTCTGAAAGCGTTTCTCTTTGTTATTACTTAGTCATCTCGGAGGCCTCGGGGGAGGAAACATACGCCCGCAGCCAACCTTATTTCACCACAGAAAACTTTTAAATTTGAAAGACTGCCCTTCCCTACTACCCTATTACGCAAACAATTTGAGGATCGCTTTATGGGTAGACAAGTTCTTAATTCTTATTTTGTAGACATAGACGATTTTAAGGAACATGCTTAGACCCAGGGAATCCACTATTGACATTGATGATAGATCTTATCCTAATCTAGTTTGAATTTTCTACTCTAATATAAAATTGTCTGCTACTCGTTTAGATAGGATTGTTACCCTTGTTGGTGATGTATCTATTGATCTTAATGCTAAATTTTTTAATATTGTTATTCTTGGAATTGAGGATGAGGGTCATACTTATAGAAAAATCTTATCTTTTGATAATTTTGTCCACAATGAGGGTGTCCGTAATATATGTCATCGTAGGAAGTTTAGTGATGAGATTTGTGGACTACCTTTTCGATTTCAATTGCTGCCTCTTTAGGATGGCATCCTACATAGTATTTTGAAGCATATTATTACACCTAAGAGGGGTCACTCGAATGAGGTTACTCGTATGGATGTTGGGTTATTGGATACTGAGTGACTTGTTAACCTTGGTCTATTATTATGCACCATTGCTGACTATTCTGCAATCACTCATTGCTTGCTTTCTTATGGCAGTATCATTACTGAGATACTGCGGCACTTCCATGTGCCAATACGGGAGGCTATGTATAAAGAGCCCAAAAGGATTGGCCAAGATACTATGAGTAGCATTGGATTTACTAGGAGGAACGACCAATGGCACAAGACTTCAAAAGCCAAGAATTAGGACACCTTAATCGCTCCTAAGGATAATCAGATGCTTAATGATATTTATCCTTCATGACTTTAGCCATCTCGTCGTCAAGATATTCCTCAACCATCAGTCGCTTCTAGTTCTGCCACATCTAAGATATATTCTGTTCTTCTCTCAGTTTCTGAGGCACCTCCAGCTCCTGAGCAGCCCTCTGCTCCTTAGTAGCCTCCAGCTTCGTTTCAGCCCCTTATTTATGATATTTTGCAACAGCTGATTGTTGATGTTTGCCAGATTTCTGAGCACCAACAACTGATCCTTGATTGTATGCATGCTATTTCTCTCGACTAGCAGCAGTTCCGGTCTCAGGTTCAGATCTTTTATGAGCAGAGCATCGATCACCAGTATAAGATCATTACTACACAGTGATAGATTCTAGGATATTTTGGGTTTGACCCTGGCAGCACCTCTGCAGGAGCCCTCTCTTCGCAACCAACTTCTTCACAACCTTCCACTTTGAGACCTTCCTCTTCGCAACCCACTTCTATGCGACCTTCTATTTCGCGACGAGCTTCTTAGTTACTGATTTTTTTTTGTACATACATTTCATGTTTTGATTATACTTTGATCTTAACTGATTTATTTTTTTGATGGATTGGCTTTTTTTTTCATTTGGTATTCTTTAGTTGAGTGTCTATATATATTTGTCTTTCTTATGACTGATTATACGTTTGATCTGGATTACATGGCATTGGAGTTGTTGTTGGGATGTGGATACTTGATTAATTGCCTTTGGAAGTGTTCTTACTATTATGTTGTATTTAAGGATTTCTACATTTTTAAGGGGAGACTCTGTCGAAATTTCTACCGAAATTGTTATCATGGGTAACATCTTTCTTTTCACTCTCATGTTCCTTTACTTCGATTTTTTTTTATAATGAAAGGGGAGATATAATCATGGAGTAAAATTTTGCATATTTTTTTTAAGAAAACATCTTCTATTAGCAAAATTGTTTTGAGTCACATGTAAAGGGAGCATATAGTTAGGGGGAGCAAAATATCTGGAATATATTTGTCATCATAAAAAAGGGGGAGAATGTTAACATGTAAATGTTCTTTTTATTGATTTTGATGATAACAAACCTTAATCTCTTTTGAAAAGTTTGTTGGAGTTTCACAATTTCAAACCAAAAATTTTCTGTTTGTATTTACAAGCTTTAGATAAACTGGAACATTTCTGTAAAAATATAATTTTTTGGGTATAATCAGTGAACCATTTATTTTAATGGTTAACCTATAAAATACAGAGAAGGGTTATTTTCTAAAGGTTCAACCGATTATTTTATAACTTATTAAAAATCAATCACTGGATGTAAACGGCTAACTGTTATTTTTAACGGATAACCGTTTAGGATAAAGCCTAACCTTTATGCTCAGAAAAGAGTTATTTCTTAAACCTTAACCGATAAGCATCTAAACTCGCTAAAGGTAAACAATTAACCGTTAATATTAACGGTTAACTGATATTATTCAAACCTGTATCATGTGCTAATCCTTTACCATTTAAAGGAAACCGATTAAGCATTTTATTTTATAAGTAGCTGGAATTTAAAAGTGAATCGTTAATATATAACGACTAACTGATAATATCCACACTGTCAAATCTTATTAATCCTTTACTGTTTAAAGCAAACCGATTAAATATTTTATTTTATAAGTTGCTAGAATTTAACGACGAACCGTTAATATATAACAACTAACCGATAATGTCCAGACTGTCAAATCTTGTTAATCCTTAATCGTTTATGAAGAACGGTCAGTTAATATTTATAGTTCAGGTCTCTGAAATTTAACGGTGAACCGATAATATATAAACGACTAGCCTACAATTTCCAGACTAACATTCTTTATTAATCTTTAATCATTTAACAAGAATGGATAAAGGATTTTTGTCGTGTAGGTCTCTAGTTTTTAACGGCGAAAGGGTAATTACTAACGGTCAATCATTAATTTAAAATTTAGCCTAACGATAAATTTGACCAACGTAAACGGTTAATCATTAATGGTTAAGGGTGATCCGTTTTCTGGCAAAAAGGTGAATAACGGCTAGTTTTTAGCTATAATTATAAATAAGCTCATCCAAATCAAATCAAATATGAATAACAACGAGACCATTGAGCATATACACGATTATACAATCTATATTGAGCTTCAAATGCATTTTTACTTCATTTATTTAGACATTGGGCACTGATTTGTAATCTTGAGATTTTGTGAGAGAAAAATAATTTGTAATCTTTTGTTTTGGGTAATTGTAAGTGTTGGGATACACTTGGTCAAGAGATTGGAGATAATCTCTTCTTGTGAAGGTTTATTAACACCTTGGAAGTCGATTGTAAGCTTTTGAAGCCTTGGAGGCTTGCTTCATGGAATCCTCAAGCCCGATGTGCTTGAAGGCGTGGACGTAAGTGGGGATAGCTGAACCACATAAAAATTATTGTGTTTAATCTCTCTTACCCTATCTCTTTATTTTTCATTGCACATTTATTTATTTATTTATTTCGAATTTGATTGCTTAGTTTATATTGCTTTTAAGTTTTTATTTGCTTATTTTTTTTAAAAAAAAACTAATTCACCCCCCTCTTGGGTTGCTTAGTTAGTATTTTACACAGTTATTACTGTTTGGTATGATAAGCCCTTAGCACCATATTAATTAGAGCGTGGTGCATGAGGAGTAGATTTCCTACTCATGATTTAATTAGTATTAATAAGGAATATTGAGCCCTGAGCATGTTGATGCAGATCCAAATACCCAATTGCTTTATTATAACAGTTGAATTTTTAATTATTCCTGCTATTTTAATTCAAAATTTAGGATAAAATTATCATAATTTAACTACTCACTTAGAAAATTAATTCAACACACAATTAAAATCCACCTACTCGTGGGATCGACACTCATCACCATTAACCTATTGTATAATAGATTCGTGCACTTGTGAGTTCAATAAAATTTAAACAACATAAGGCTCACGTTATTATTCCTAAATCTCTACATAATAAAATAGGTGCCAAGATATAGGAATGTAAATTCATTGGTTACACTGATAATTAAAGTAGTTATCATTTCTAGAGGCTCACAGAAAGTACAGATGTTGTAATTTTTTTTAAACTACTTGCGTTGTTATTTCATGTAAGCAAATAAAGCTACTTGAAGATAATGTGTCCTTACCCACTCAATAAATCAAAATCAATGATACAAATATTAACATGGAAGATGCAAATAGTCCCATCAATTCTATGCAATCAGATGAAAATGATTAGATTAATAAGAGCACAAGAAAAAGCGAACCATCGTAATGGTTAAAAGATCATTACACTTTTGCATCTAAGGAAATAAATCAATTAGGTGATGGTCCCAAAAAATATAAAAATGCTATAAATCAAATAGATTTTACAGTGTGGGAAAAAGCTATAAAAATCAATTAAAATACATTGAAATAAATAAAGTTTGGGAACTAGTTGATTTACCTAAAACAAGAAAGTCCATAGGCTATAAATGGGTTCTTAAGAAGAATTAAAGACAGATGGAAGTCTAAATAGATAAAAGTTTAGGCTAGTTGATAAGAGTTATATGCAACAACTTGGAATAGACTTTATTGATACTTATTCACCAATTACAGATTTCACGTGAATTTAAATTTCATGGTAAATATGACAAAAATGAATTTTTAATTACATCAATTAGACATAAAAATAGCATTTTTAAATGGCAAATTAAAGAAAGATATTTATATATCTCAACCAAAAGGATTTTTTATCAAAGGGCATGAAGAAAAAGTTTATAAATTAAAAAGTCTTTATATGAACTTAAATAGTCATCTAGAAAATGTTATTTAAAATTCTATCAAGCAATCCTAGATTTAAGATATCAAATGAATCTTCTAGGTCATTTTGTTTATAATTGGAAATGCCAAGATAAATTATTTATACAATCATTATATATGGATCATATATTATTGGCTAGTAATTGTATAGATATGATTATTTAAATACGAAGTTGGAAATCAAAGACATGGGCGAAGCATCCTATATCCTAGGAATTAAAATTTCCAGAGATAGAGGTTTAAGGATGCTATTTCTAGATCGAGAAAATTATCTAGATAAAATATTCAAGTGGTTTAATATGACAAATTGTAAACCAGTTAGTATGCTTGTGTATAAGGAAAAATTTTTCCATAAAAAATTGTGCCCAACAAATAAAACTAAAATAAAATAAATGAAAAATGTATGTTATACATAGTCTGTAGGAAGTCTTATGTATGCAGTGACCAATATAGACCAGAAATATAATATGTAGTTAGAGTCGTTAGTAGGCATTAATCAAATCAAAGAAAAGTACAGTAATAAGCAGTTAAAAGAATTATGAGATACCTAAAAGGGGCTAAAGGTATAAAATTATATGTTGGCTTAATGATCTAAAACTTGTAGGCTATTATGATGTAGATTTTGCAAGTGATATAGATGATAGAAAGTTAACAAGCAGTAATGTATTTTTGCTTAGTGGAATAATTGTTTCTTTGCTAAGTAAGGAACAAGCTTGCATTGCAAAGTCAACAATAGAAGCAATAGCATTATAGTTAGCACTATTGTATAGGCTAAAAGGTTCATCGATAATCTATAACTAGATTTATCTGAAAAACTTATAAATTTATTTTGCAACAACAATTTTACTCATGTTTTAGTTAAAAGTGGAGCAAATAGCTTAAAAACAAACATGTCAATATAAATTATCACTATATACAAGATACAGTAGAGAGAAGAGAAATAAAAATTAATTATGTTCCCTCTAGTTATATGGTAGTTGATCCTATAACCAAGGGATTATCTCTTAAAAGGTTTAGAGACCATGTCATTACTATGGGTTTAAGAATCATATAGATGTGTAGTCATAACATGTGGCATAAGAGGATCACTAAAAAATTCCTAAGGACATTTGGGAAAATAACTGATACAATTCTATCTAATTCATATATTGGTCAAATGAAAGATAGGGAACAATAAGTGAGGAAACAAAGACTATAATGGATCATTTTGTATGTAAAGTTCATTTGAGGCATCAAAGATGAATCTACATAACTCTAGATATTTAGTGTAAAGTCATTAGATAAAACTAAGTATGATTAGGTTATTCCTAATTCAAGATACTGGTGCCATTTTACTTTTGCTGAATGAAGATACTATTACTTTTATAATTTATTGATATATGATGGTTAACAAGAATGCAAACATAAAAATTATAATCATCTAAAGAACTTAAGCTACACCATTTGATTAAGTAAAAGATGTTAATATATGTGTGATCAAATGCTAACATGCAGAAATCATGGCTTGTATAATATATCACAAAGTTGATATATCATGCATGCCATATAGTACAATAAAAGGGAGTATTTCTTACAAGAGACACACATGTTTACATGTTTAAATTTGGCACAACTTTCAATGAATAGTGGAAGTTAATTTTTCAAATTCAGACATGTAATTGATTTTTTGATTGCTCATATAAAAATATGGCTATATCATAAATAAGATATCTCGAGGACACTCTTAAAAATTAAAGTGTTTAACTTATAATGTGAATTTGGGGTTCTATATGTACTAGCCTAGAAGTGGTATCCATAGATCAATAAAATTCAATAGTTTAGTCATTTTATATTATTAGGGAAAAAATTTAAATAAAACTTATTTTAAAGCAATTTAATGGTTAAAGATACTTAAGTAAAAAAACAAATTAGAAGGACTTAATTGATTAATTGTTAAAATATTTTATTGATATATGTATTTTAAAAATAATATGAACTAATTACAATTATTTTTTTAAAAGTGGGTGTGTTTATGCTTGCACTTCAATGATCTATGAAAATATTCTTAGCCTTAAATATAAGCTTTTATTGTTCTCAAAAGTTTAAAATTTGAGTTTTCAATAGTAGAGATAAAATAGTTTATTTGGTATTAAAAAATGTTATTAAAAAATAAATAACAATAAAAATCTTAGATACACCTTTGAATAATGATAAAATTATAAATTATTATAGAAACTAATGATGCTTGATGAAATTGATTAGATTAAATATCTCTCAACGCAAATAATTTATTTTATTATTTATATTTTTATCCTTACAATGAATTTATAAATAAAGCTATGGAGTGATGGTGCACTGTACACATCCTCCCACCCCCCCCAATTTTTGTCTATTCCCTCTTATTTATTAAAAAATGAAAAACTTAGAGACTTTAAAATTTTAATACCTAAGTCCTACATTCTTTTATTATTTGGTCGGAATTTTTTATGATCACATAATGTTTAATGATACCATTTAAAGGCTTATGTTTTAAAACCTTAGTTAAACATTCTTTTTATCAAATATAGAAGAAAGCAAGGGTCATTCTTGTAGAAATATTATACACATGCAACATAGAAACTAACCAGCAACAAAAGTGTTATTAAAAACTCCATTTAACCTTAACAGAATTAATTCAAACTTTCCATATCTACCAAGGACACATTAGTGAAATGCAAACAAAATTATGGCGGGATTTCTAATTGATTTGCTATATAAACCAACTAAGAATTTAAAGTAGAAAATCTAAAATTATAGAAAATAGTTTTAAATATGACATGAAATATGGCATGAGGAATCATTCTCCACTACTAAACATGAGATTTTATGTTAATTATTGGAATCATCATTCACTTTCTTTTGGAAACAACAACCCAAGAAAATTACAAGCTTAATTATCCCAATCTTTCCTTAATTGTTAAGTAAACAAGTTTTTTACTTAATCTCTTTCCAAAAAATAACCTATAATATACTCTCTAGATTCAATTTAACAGAAGCACTAAAGTCAAGGAAGATGTAAGTTTAATCAAGAAACAAATACACGAGCTTAGTTTATAAATCTTGAACTATGTCCCACATGCAATCAAATGAAAGTATCTTATAATCTTGATCACTACATGCTGCGTAGGTTTAATTCTTTGGCAATTATAGATTAAAAACTTTAAACTAGCAATCAAAAATCATATTAAATTCATCTAGTTGACCACCTAAAAAATAAAGATAGTTATTTTTTAATATTAAAATAAGTGAAACATAAAACACGAGAAAGATGAAGAAATATCAATTCTAAAACTTTATTAGTAAAAATCCATATGTTAGATTTTGAAATCAACCTTAACAATAAAAGGATCATGTCTGTATTATTCAGTATAAATCCATTAAAGAAAAACTAACAAAACACAAGAGAAAAAAAATTTAAATATTAGCTATGCAACTTAAGAGAGAGGTAAATTGTGTTTCTAAAATATGTGCAGTGCTTGAAAAAAATTAACTAATAAATAAACTAATCAAATTATAAAGAGAGAAGGGATGAGAGAATCAGACATAGAGATTTTTATTTGATTATGCCAAACCCTGCTTACTTCCACCTCTCTAAACTTACTTGGAATGAAGATTCCACTAACTAAACTTTCAATATTTTAAAAACTCTTACAATTGACTTTATAGGTATTAATCAACTTTTATAATAAAAGATTATTTAAAATCTCTTAACCCAAGTGGCTTTCATACCCTCAGTCACTGAATTTAATGTTTAAGAATGAAAATTACTGAAATTTCTTTGACACTTATATGTGTTTACAAATAAAAGCTCAATGTGTGTTTTGATGATTGAATAATCTCAGCCATTTTCTACTAAAAAAGTTAGTCATGGTTAGTTCAACTTTCCACAATTGTTAACTATTCGCTCCCTCCAACCAGAACGAAAAATTGTCCTCAATGTTTGAAAGGAAAGAAGTAGAGTTTAGAAGACATCACCTAGGTGTTGTAACACAGAAGAAAATATTTACAACCGGAGAGTTAAATCTAATTTGTACTTCTTGCTGTCGCTACTGTTACCATCATTATTTGAACAGTCCAACACAATAGCCCTGGGATCTGGCTGGTTGATAAGCTTGTAACAGATCAAGTAGCGCATTAGCAGTGTGTGCACAAATAAAGATTTTTTTCACTGAGGAAGGAATGAATTAATTTTTTATTGCATGGTTAACAAATGCGAGAAATTCATCATAAAAGTTATTGACATTTAACAAACCAATGGGTTTCTGATGAATGTTCAGATGAGACCAAGATGCTAATGTCATTAGTGCCTCAAGAGTTGTAAGATCGCCTGGAAGGAAAATAAAAGTATCGGCATGATTGAATTGTTTACTGGAAGTAACTGCTATTAAAATACTGCTCAAAAACAACTTGTGAGTGCTCAGTAAAAGAAAATTGTATTTCAAGACCTTGGTGACAGTTGGTTGCAGTTATGTATGAGGCATCATGTCAGCGTCAATTAACATGTAAAGCACATGGCTCAAAAGTAAAAAAAAACAGTAAAAAGAGAAAAAAAAAACAAATGAAATTATTAAAAACAATAATACAAATAGTAAGATAACAGTGAAATAAAAGAACAGAAAGATAAAAGAATATTTACAGATAGTTGTGATTGTGGCTCACATCTTCCTCTGGTTTTAGGTCCAGAAAGGGCTTGAACGCCCTCTATTGGTCGAGGATAGGCTTCCCATCCAGTTTTCTTACAAACTGGCAAACAGGGCCTTTTATAGTCAGATTCCCGAGACTATAGTTTGCACATTCTTTCTGGAATAATGGCCATAACTGGAGTATTGCATTTTGGACGTATCCACTGAGATGCATTTCAAGAGACAAAAGGATATCATCCAATGACTCCTTATTCAAGTCATCTCTAATGAATTGAATCTTATCTTCTCTGTTATAAGACACCATTCCTAAAGAACATGATTTTTATTGCATATCATTCTGGCACATTTATGACAAGCAACAAAAAGTCTTCGAGCTCGTCGTTTTCACGCATAATTTCCTTTACCACAACCAGGCATGTATGCAATAAATTTAGGAGCTAACTCACCTGCTAAGCGAACTTTTGCCTCGATTAACCAACAGATGTCAGCAGGGATGTTATTCTTCATTAGCAATCTCATGCATTCGGACCGATCTTTATAAATGGTGAGGAGAGCATTCTGAGGAAGTGAAGGAAATCGCTTGTGAAGTTTTGCTAAGATCTCGTCTCTTTCCATGCCTTTGTCTCAGAATATCAGTTATTATAAGAAACTGAAGTAACCGACTTAATTTTCACGAAGTACCGTTATCCGCCACTTAACTGGGGTTACAAACTTTAAACACACAAACAAGAAAATAAATTAAAACACACAAAACAAACTAAAATCGTCCTCTTATTGAATTTACCTCAAGCTCCAATTGGATGTTGTAGATGCCTCTCTCAATTTCTCTGAGATCTCTTTCTAAATCCTCAACATGGGCTACTAACTCTGGTGGTTGTAGCTGCCAGATGCGATGTATTTTACAAAATCATATCTGACCTCTGAGATGAGATTGTATACGTCGAAACTATCTAAGAATGTTTAAGAGGAACTATCTAAGAATGTTTAAGAGGAACTATCTCATGATTAAAATGATAAGAAAAATATTAACAATTAAATAAACACACTTAAACAAAAATAATTTCAATCAGCAAAAGAATGATAAAAACTAAAACATAAAGAAAATAAACAATCAAATTATTTAAAAGAAAAGTCTCAATTTAAATAGGTGGGTTACTCAAATTTATTTCACTGTCCTTTCCATATGGTTGGTGATATGGCTTTAATCTTTGACCATTAACTTTGAAAGTGACACCATTTGTTGGATCCTTAATTTCAATTACCCCATGTGGAAAAACAATGTGAACAATAAATGGGCCAGACCATCGAGAACGTAACTTACCTGGAAATAAGTGCAAGCAAGAATTGAATAAAAATACTTTCTAACCTGGAGTGAAAGATTTTTGCATAATTTGCTTGTCGTGAAAGACTTTCATTCATTGCTTGTAAATTTTGGCATTCTCGTATGTATCATTTTAAATTTCTTCAAGTTCTGCCAACTGTAATCTTCTTTCTGAGCCAGCTTGTTGTATGTCAAAATTGAATTTCTTGATGGCCCAGTACGCACGATGCTCGAGTTTCACAGGTAGGTGGCATGCTTTTCCATACACTAGCCTGTAGGGTGACATCCCAATCGGAGTCTTAAAAGCCATTCTATATGCCCATAATGCATCATCAAGCCGCAATGACCAATCTTTTCTGTCGGGCTTTACTATTTTTTCTAAAATGTACTTTATTTCTCGATTGGAGATCTCAACTTGGCCGCTGGTCTGTAGGTGATATGGGGTCGCCACTTTATGAGTGATGGAGTACTTTGTCAAAAAAGCATTGAAAAATTTATTACAAAAGTGGGCACCACCATCACTAATTATTGCTCGAGGGAATCCAAAGCGGTAAATAATATTGCTTTTCAAAAATCCTATTACTACTTTATGATCATTGTTCCTACATGGAATTGCCTCTACCCATTTCGAAACATAGTCAGCAGCGACCAATATGTATTGATAGCGAAAAGATAAGGGAAAGGGTCCCATGAAATCGATACCCCATACGTCAAATATTTCAACCATTAGAATTGGGTTTAGTGGCATCATATTCCTTCGTGTAATGCTACCCATTCGTTGGCACCTATCACATAAAGAGCAAAAGGTATAAGCATCTCGAAATATAGTTGGCTAATAGAATCCACATTGTAAAATTTTAGTAGCTGTTTTCTTAGCGCTGAAGTAGCCTTCACAAGCTTGTTCATGGCAGAAAGAGAGGATATTCTGAAATTCATTCTCTAGGACACATCGTCTAACAATTTGGTCTACATAGTATTTAAATAGATAAGGATCATCCTAAAAGAAATTCTTTATTTCTGCAAAGAATTTGGCCTTGTCCTACTTGGTCCAATGCTTTAGAAGTTGACCTGTAACAAGATAATTAACTATATTAGCATACCATGGTATTACACTCATTAATTGTTCATCTGGAAATGACTCATTCAAAGATAAATGTTCTATTATTGTGTCAAAATGGAGATGGGAAAGATGTCAGCCACAATATTTTCTATTCCTTTCTTATTTTTGAATTCTAAGTCAAATTCCTTCAAAAGTAGCACCCAACGAATTAGTCTAGCTTTTGCATCTTTCTTTGTGAGAAGATATTTAAGAGCAGCATGATCTGTAAATATAATTATTTTACAACCAATGAGATAAGATCGAAATTTTTCTAATGCAAACACAACTGCTAGCATTTCTTTTTCAGTGATTGAATAATTTAACTGTGCATCATTCAATGTCATACTAGCATAGTAAATCACATGGGGAATTCGATCAACTCTTTATCCTAATACTACTCCTACTGCATAGTCAGATGCATCACACATAAGCTCAAATGGTAAGTTCTAATTTGGGGGCTAAATGATGGGTGATGATGTCAACAATTGCTTTAGTTTTTCAAATGCCACAAGACATGAATCATTAAAGGCAAAAGGTACATCCTTAGCAAGTAGATTGTATAAGGGTCTAGTGTTAGATATAAACATTGATCAAACGAATCTCTAAAACTAGTGTTAGATGATGTAAACATTGATCAAACGAATCTCTAAAAATGGAAAAGTCATCCATAAAAACCTCAAGGAATCGTTCAACCATATCAGAAAAAATACTTAACATGCATCGTTGAAATGTAGCAGGTGCATTACATAATCCAAATGGCATTTTCTTATATGCAAAAGTGCCAAAAGGACAAGTGAAGGTGGTCTTCTCTTGATCTTTTGGTGCTGTGGGAATCTGATTATATCCTGAATAGTCATCTAGAAAGCAATAAAACTCATGACCTGCTAATCTATCAAGCATTTGATCGATAAATTGTAAAGGAAAATGGTCTTTACGTGTGACAGAATTCAACTTTCTGTAATCAATGCATACACGCTATCCTATAGTTACTCTAGTGGGTACTAATTCATTATCAACATTGATAACTACTGTAACTCCTGACTTTTTAGGAACAACTTGCATAGGACTGACCCATGAACTATCAGAAATGGGGTAAATGATACTTGCATCTAATACCTTAAGGACTTCAGTGCGAACAACCTCTTTCACGATAGGGTTTAACCGACATTGTATTTCCCTAGTAGGTTTAGCATTTTCATCAAGGTGAATGTAATGCATGCAATCCATTGGGTTTATACCTTTTATGTCTGCTATGGTCCATCCTAATGCTCCTTTATATTCTTTTAAAACATCCAACAACTTACCTTTTTGTTCGTCATTTAGAGAGGAAGAGATAATTACTGGTAAAGTACTTTCTTCTCCCAAGAATGCATATTCCAAAGTGTTGGGTAATGGCTTGAGCTCGAGTTTTGGTGGTGATTCTAATGATGGGCTGAGTTTCTTTTCTGATGGCACTAGTTGTTTAACTCTTGACTTTTATTTATTAGTGTCCATGGATGGTGCTGAGTCAAGTAGGGCGTTGACTTTATCAACTGATCTGTCAATATTAAAATTCAAACCAAAGTGAGTTAAACAAGTTTGCAAAGGGTCATCACCAAGGTTTGAAAGAAAATTGTTATCAACTAGTGTTTCTATTAAACCCACATCAATAATTCCATCATCTGCACTGTGAGGTTGTTTGGCAATGTTAAAGATATTGAGTTCCATGGTCATATTGCCAAAAGACAACTGTATATTTTTTGTTCTACATTAAATATGTGCATCGGCAGTTGCCAAGAAAGGTTAGCCTAGAATAATGGGAATGTGCTTCTTTGAATCTTGCACTGGTTGAGTGTCAATTATAATGAAATCAATAAGAAAATAAAACTTATCTACCTGGATAAGCACGTCCTCCACAATACCACGAGGTATTTTTGTGGACCGATCTGCAAGCTATAACACCACTGGAGTTGGATGTAATTCGCCCAGTTCAAGTTTGATAAATACAGAGTAAGGCAACAAATTTACACTAGCTCTTAAATCCAACAAAGCATTCTTAATTGTGTGGTTCCCTATACTACATGAGATTGTGATAGAGCCTGGGTCTTTACATTTTAGAGGCATTTTATGTTAGAGTATAGAACTAATATTTTCTGTTAGAAAGGCCTTTTTCTGAACATAAATATTTCTCTTTTTAGTACAAAGTTCTTTAAGAAACTTGGCATATGATGGCACTTGTTTTATACCTTCAAGTTTTATACCTTCAAGTAAAGGGATGTTAACACTTACTTGTTTGAAGATTTCAAGAATCTCACCTGTGGATTTTCCTTTCTGCCCTTTAGCTAACCTCTAAGGAAATAGACCCTTAGGAACATATTCTCATGAGTTGGTTTCCTCTTTCTCCTCTGATGATGATTCCTCAGTGTTCATAGGTACAATCTGAGTTGATTTTGGCATCTCCATTTTGTTGTCGACTTCTTTTCCTTTTTGCAAGGTCATCACTGCTTTGACCTCTCCATGCTGCTGAGGTGAACTGGTACTCGCTTCATTCACTGCTTTAGGGTTGGCACTGGTTGACTTGGAAATTTACCTTTTTCAACGGTCATGGCCAAAGTTTGAATGGAAGAGGCAAGTTCTCCTACCATTTTCTCAAGGCTCGAAACAGATTAAGCTTGTGAGTTGAAACTCGCTCTCATCTCATTTCGTAATTCATCAATGGTGCGGTTTTGCTGCTCGATCTTGGAGTTAGTAAGATTTCTGACATTTTGGAATCTCTCTTCCAATGGTTTCGGTTGAGAATGGTTTAGATTCTGATTGTATGGTCTAAATGGTGGTTGAGAGGCTTGAGACATTTGAGGAACTGGTTGCATTGGTGGAGGTGGAACTGATGATCCATGTTGTTGGAATCCTTAAGACCATGAAAAATTGGGGTGGTCTCTCCATCTAGGGTTATATGTGTTGGAGTAAGGGTTGTAGTTTGGTAGTTTTCTCATGACACCTATGGCATTGGCTTGATCTGAATATGAGTCATGGTCATGTAACTTTGTTAATTTAGTAGTTGTCTAAGATGCTATTTGTCGAGTAAGGCCTTCGACCATTTTTTTGACTTGTTTAATTCCTGAGCTTGACTCACTAATGTTAACCTCATTCACTCCCTTAATTCTCCTGCTATTTCTGAGTGATCGACTCCGTTGTTGAGAATTATCCGATTGCCGTTGGAAAAATTTTCAAATCTCTGATGCACTTTTGGACATTAACTCTCCTCCACTAGTTGCCATTAGCCATTCTTGTATATGTGGCAATAATCCCTCCAAAAAGTATTGGCATTGGTGTCATTTCTCCTACCCATGATGTGGACACTTTAAGAGTAGCCCATTAAATCGCTCCCATTCTTCAAAAAACTACTCGTCGTCTCTTTGAGTAAACTCTGAAATTTCCCTGCGAATAGCATTAGTTTTATGAACTGGGAAATATTTATTTAAAAATTTAGTTACCATTTGTTCCCATGATGTAATGCTATTAGCAGGTAATGTATTAAACTATGAACGAGCTTTATCTTTTAATGAAAATGGGAATAATCTAAGTTTAACATCATCATCTGAAAAATTCTCGTATTTAAAAGTTTGACAAATAGCATGAAAATCATTCAAATGATTATATAGGTCCTCATTTTCTAGGCCATAGAATGTGGGGAGACAGTTTAGCACACTAGGTTTTAATTCAAAACTCCTAGCAGCTACATTTGGGTACTTTATGCATTATGTGCTCAAATTAGCTAAAGGACTAAAATAATCCTTAAATGGCCTCTCTTGTGGTTCTGGTTGTTGATTTTGTAAATCCATTTCAAATTTCTTTTGAAAAATAGTGTGTTTGTGCGTGCGAAGTGTTTTTTCCAATTCAAGGTCTAAATGTTCAAAATTAGGTGAAAATGACCTTCGACCATGCATGCAAAGAAAAAAATAAATGAAAATAAAACAAATAAAAATAAAGAGGAGAAAGAAATTACGATACTAATCTTGTGACGTTGTTACAATGAAAATACACTCAATAACTGTAATAAAAAGAAATTATGTGAAATAAATATTAACTAAAATTAAAATAAATAACAAGAAAGATAATAAGATAAATTAGAAAAATTACAAAGAAAAATAACACGGAAAAAAAGCTAATTCTACGAATTAAAATACTTACCTCCCCGGCAACGGCGCCAAAAACTTGTTGTACAAATTTTATTGAACTCACAAGTGCACGAATCTATTGTAGAATAATTAATGGTGACGAGTGTCGATCCCACGAGGAGGTTGATTTTAATTATGTGCAGAATTAATTTTCTTTAATGGGTGAATGAATTTATGGTGAAATTGATATAAACTATATTTAAATTTAAATTACAATGACAAGAATTAAATTAAACTGAAATCTATTGAAATGACGTTCTTGGGTATTCGGATCTGCATCAACATGCTCCATGGGCTAAATATTCCATATTAATACCAATTAAATCATAAGGAGGGATTCTACACCTCATGAACCACGCTCCAATAAATATGGTGCTAAGGGCTTATCGTGCCAAATAATAATAACCTTGTACTAGGGTGCCAGTTTAACCAGGGTGGTATCTAGACAAGACTATTATTATTTGTCGACGAAAAATCAAAACAACCACAAATATTAGAGGGGAAGAGAAAGTAAATTTACCAAATTAAGTCCATGGGACATGTTGAGACTACACCTTCAACCCAAGCTTAAAAGAAAATTAGCTACTCATATTTTAAATAAGGATAAAAAGGAAATTTTATTAAAATACAAGGAAACTACAAGAAGGAGAATGAATTTCATAAATCTAAGTTTAAAAATGAATTAGGGGTGTCAAATTAGGGGGGGAGAGCCTCCTTTTTATAGATATATTGAGTGAATCGTGACCATCGGATTAAAAACAGTTCGGACACTCAGGATTGCGCCATGTCATCAGTGAATAGTTAACAGTTAACAATCAACAGTCAGTGTTTGAACAGTAACGCGTTTGAATAATAAATAATTCCATGTATGCGTATATACTGTACACACGATTTTTACTCTACTGAGATGCTGCCACGTCATCGATCTACAGTACATAAGAAATTTAGCCCAATAAGATCGTGACACATCATCGGTCGATGCCACATCATCGGTCAACGTCACATAAGCAATCAATACCACATAATTCGTCCAATCTGATCACTCGTTCATTGTGAAACGATCGTGATGCCCCTAAAATACATAAAATGCATAATTATAATAAAAAACATATAATTAAATAACAAAATACTTAAATAAATAAAAGTAGTAATGTTAGTGAGACTTAAAGTGTAAAATGATGATTTTCTCCTTTATAAATATACACTTTCTAACACTCAACATATGGCACTAGTATTATCACACTTTATAGGGATTTGTTCAAGGTTAACCCCTTAATCTTTCAGAGTTTGTTTCATCCAAAGAGCTTGTGCACAACAATTACCTACGGTAATATATTCGGCTTCAGTGGTTGAAAGTGCTACTGAGTTTTGTTTCTTACTAAATCATGAAAAAAGTGCATGACCTAGGAAATGACAAGTACCATTGGTACTTTTCGTATCAACCTTATGACCAGCAAAATCGGCATTTGAATAATAAGTTAAATCTATATGAGTTCCTTTAGGATACCAAAGGCCAAGATCTATGGTTATATTGAAATAATAGAAAATTCTTTTAACAGCAAGCAAATGAGATTCCTTGGGACATGATTGAAATCTTGCACACAAACATACACTAAACATGATAGCAGATCTACTAGGAATTAAATACAATAAAGAACCAATCATACCTCGATACATCTTGATATCAGCCTCTTTACCTTTTTCATCTTTGTCTATCAATCCCAAAACGTTTGAGCAAATCTTTGATGTACTTAACTTGATTGATGAATATTCCCTCATTGTTTTGTTTTATTTGCAGTCCAAGAAAATATTTCAACTCTCCTATCATACTCATTTCAAACTCCTTACTTATATATGTAGAAAACTCTTTACATAAATACTCATTAGTAGAACCAAAAATAATATCATCTACATAAGTTTGAACTACAAGAATATTCTGGTTTTTATGTTTAACAGAAAGAGTAGTGTCTACTTTTTCCATTAAGAAACCATTTTCTAGTTGGAAATTCTTAAGCCTATTATACTATACTCTAGGTGCTTGTTTTAATCCATATAAAGCTTTTGATAACTTAAAAACATGATTTGGAAATTTTTCATTTTCAAAACCAGGGGGTTGTTTTACATAAACTTCCTTCATAATATACCATTCAAGAAAGTACTTTTGACATCCATTTGAAATAAAATAAAATCTTTATGACATCCATATGCTAACAGCATCTGAATAGATTCTAATCTAGCTACTGGTGCAAATGTTTCATCAAAATCAATTCTTTCTTCTTGATTATATTCTTGAGCTACTAATCTAGCTTTATTTCTAACAACTACACTAGATTCATCCATTTTGTTCCAAATACCCATTTAGTGCCTATGATCGACTGATGTTTAGGTTTAGGAACTAACTTCCACACATTATTTCTCTCAAATTAATTTAATTCCTCTTGCATTGCCATAATCCAAGATTCATCATTTCCGCATCAGCAAAAGATTTTGGTTCAATTTGAGAAATAAATGCAGCATGCTCGCATGTGTTCTTAAGTGATGATCTAGTTGTAACACTTCTAGATGGATCTCTTAAAATGGCATCTTTAGGGTGAGAAGCAACATACCTCCACTCCTTAGGGTGTGTTTGCATCGTACCTTCTTGTTGCTCCATATTTCTTTGCTCTTCTTGATCATTCTCTTGATTTTCTTGTGGTGCATTCTCTTGATTATTCTTTGATGATTCTTCTTGTAACTCTCCATCTGCATCATCATTAACAACTTCTTTATCCACAGAGGAGGGGTTAGACTCATCAAAAGAAACATGTATAGACTCTTCCACAACTAATATTCTTTTATTATAAACTCTATAAGCTTTGCTTGAGGTTGATTATCCAAGAAAAATACCAACATCGGATTTTGAATCGAATTTACCAAGATTGTCTTTTGTGTTCAAAATAAAATATTTACAACCAAAGACTTTGAAATAACCAATTTTGGGTTTTCTATCTTTCTAAAGCTCATAAGGAGTTTTGTTAAGAAGAGATCTAATCAACACCCGATTTAAAACATAATAAGCTGTGTTGACGGCTTCGGCCAAAAAATACTTAGGTAATGTATTTTCATTCAACATGGTCCTAGCCATTCTTGAATAGACCTATTCTTTCTTTCAAAAACTCTATTTTGTTGTAGAGTCCTAGGTGATGAAAATTGATGCCCAATGCCTAAATCATCGCAGAAATTTTCAAATGTATGATTCTCAAATTCTCTACCATGATCACTTCTAATGCAAGTAATAGAATAACCTTTTTCATTTTGAATCTTTTTACAGAAAACTTTAAATGCCTCAAAGGCATCATCTTTATTAGCTAGAAATAATACCTAAGTGTATCTAAAATAATCATCTACAATTACAAATGCATAATATTTTTCACTTAGACTAGCATATCTAAATGGTCTAAATAAATCCATATAAAGTAGTTGTAAAGGTTTGGAAATAGAAACATGATTCTTGTTTTTGCACGAGATTTGATTTGTTTACCGAATTGATAAGCTTCACAAATTTTATCTTTTTGAAAATCAATTTTTGGAAGACCTTTAACTAAATCATTTTTTTAAATTTTTGATATCAAATGCATGCTTGCATGTCCTAATCTTCTATGCCATAACCAATAATCATCATGTAATGTAAAAAAATATTTGTCATGAGTAGATGCACAGTCTATATCAATTGTATACACATTTATATTCCTGCTACCAACAAATACTATCTTACCATCACATGCATTTTCAAAAATACATTTTGATTTATTAAAGATAACCCTATAACTTTTATCATATAATTGACTAATACTAAGCAAATTATGTTTCAAATTTTCAACTAAACTCACATTCTCAATAAGAATTGAAGAGTCTTTACCAACATTACCGATACCTATAATCTTTCCTTTTGAGTTATCTCTAAAAGATACATCTCCACCATTTTCAATTTTGGTAAAGCTTGAGAACTAAGAGTAATCCCCTGTCATGTGTCTTGAACACCCATTGTCCAAGTACCATTTGTTCTTCTTTTTCATAAATCCTTACAAAAGAAATTTTTAAGTTTTAGGTATCCAAATTTTTTTAGGTCCTTGAGTGTTAGCAATGGTTCCTTTCGGAACCCAAACACATTTAGCTCCTTGATGTACTTTTATCTTAATGTGAGATTTATAACTCATATAGCCATTACCATTACAGTAATGACAAACAATCTTAGGATTGTTTGTAGAGGTGGCTTTAACAAAATAATTTTTATAATATTTTTACTTAATGCTAGGTTTATATTCTATTCCACCTTATCAAATACACATTTTTGAGTGCTCAGTAGTTTTTCGAAGTTCTTCTGACCATTTGTGAATTTTAACACAATTTCATTGAGTTCATTTATCTTTTTCTTAAGAACTTCATTTTCTTTCAATAATTTATTATTACATAATTCTTTATATTCATGTGAAGTACTTGGTTTATCTTTAATTGAAGTAATCTTATATGTAATTCTTTATTATTTAATTCTAGCATTTTAATCTTTTAATTTAATGAGTCATTATATTTTTGTAATGCATCCTTTTCATTTGAAAGTTCTAATGTTTTCTTTTTAAGGTATGCTTTCTTTTTACCAATTTTTAATCAATCATCATGTAATTTCTTAAATGAATCGTATAACTTATCATAAGTAAGGTCACTTATCTCATCATGTTCATCATTCGACTCATCTCCAATTGCCATAAGTGTCAAATTTGACACTTCGTGAGATTCCTCTTCATCACTATCATCCTAAGTGGCTATCATGGCTTTCTTTTTAAGCTTGCTGAGAAGTGGGTACTCCGATCTTATATGGCCAGGCTTCTTGCATTCATAACATATAATCACCTCTTTCTTCTCCTTTTGATTCTTGAAGTTTCTAAATTTTCTTCACTCAATAGGTTTCTTGAAAAATTTTTTAAATCTTCTTGCCAGCATAGCCATCTCCTCATTATCCAGCTCACTATCCTCATCACTCTCATGTTTTGATGCTTTGAGAGTAATACTTTTCTTTTTCTCCTCATTTCCTCTTTCAGCTACCAAATCTCTCTCATAAGAAATAAAAGAGCCAATTAGATCATCAATAGGCAACGTATCTAAATCTTTAGCTTCCTTAATGACAGTCCTCTTAAATCTCTAATCTTTTGGTAGTGATCTAATAATTTTCTTAACTTTTTCGCTGTTAGAGAAGGTTTTTCCTAGAGCTCCTAGAGTATTTACTATATCCATAAATCTAGTATACATAGACTAAACACTTTCATTTTGTTCCATTTGAAATAGTTCATATTGTCGAGTATATCTGCTAATTGTAGATCACTTGATTAGTCCCTTCATAAACAACTTCAAGTTTGTGCCAAATTTTATAGGCATTTTCATAACTAGAGACTCTATGAAATTCTTTCTTATCAAGAGCACAGAATAATGCATTCATAGCCTTGGAATTTAGAGAAGCTTTTCTCTTTTCTAGTTCATTCCATTTCTGCGAAGGTTTTGGAATGTCATCTCCTAATTCATTTTTAACCATAGGCATAAATGGTCCATCACAAACAACTTCCCAAATTTCATAATCTAAAGCTTGCAAATAAATTCTCATCCTAGTTTTCCAATACGGGTAGTCATTACCATCAAAAAATGATGGACGAGTTATGGATTGTCTTTCTCTAAATGTGGATTCATTTTGGGTTGCCATGTATCTTTTACTCTTAAATAGTTAGGTCCTAATAAGAGAACCTTGCTCTAATGCCAAATAAAATACTAACTAGACAACCCAAGAGAGGGGGTGAATTGGGTTTTTAAAAATTAAGCAAACAAAAACTTAAAGTGATATAAACGAAGTAATCAAATTCAAAATAAATAAATATATGTACAATGAAGAATAAAGAGATAGAGTAAGAGAGATCAAACGCAATGATTTTTACATGGTTCGGCTATCTCTGCCTACATCCACGCCTCCAAGCACACTGGGCTTGATGATTCTACTAATTAAGCCTTTAAGGCTTCAAAATCTTACAATTGACTTCCAAGGTGTTAATAAACCTTTACAAAAAAAAATTTTTCCTAATTTCTTAATCTAAGTGTATCCCAACACTTACAATCACTTAAAACAATGATTGCAAATTGATTTTTCTCTCACATAATTTTCAAGATTACAAATCAATGCCCAATATATGAATAGATGAAGTAAGAATTCGTTTAAGGCTCAATATAGATCATATATTTGTGTATATGCTCAATAGTTGTGTTGTTGTCTATATTTGATTTGATTTGGATAAGTTTATTTATAGTTAGAGCTGAAAACTAGCCGTTATTCATCCTTGTTAACAGAAAATGGATTACGTTAGCTATTAACGGATAACTATTTGTGTTGGTTAATGTTACTGTTGGGCTTGATTTCAAATTAATGATTGACCGTTAGTAATTGCTCTTTCATCGTTAACATCCAGAGACCTGCACAACAAAAATCTTCTATCTGTTTTAGCTAAACGGTTAAAGATTAACAAAGAATATTAGTCTGGATATTATCGGTTAGCCATTATATATTAACAGTTTACCGTTAAATTTCAGCAACCTTATAAAACAAAATGCTTAACTCGTTTCCTTTAAATGGTAAAAGATTCACAAGATATGAAGATCTGGATATTATCGATTAGCCATTATATGTTAACGATTTGCCGTTAAATTGCAGCAACTTATAAAACAAAATGCTTAACCGGTTTCCTTTAAACGGGAAAGGATTAACAAGATATGAAGATCTGGATATTATCGATTAGCCGTTATATGTTAGCGGTTTGCCATTAAATTCCAACAACTTATAAAACAAAATGCTTTACTAGTTTCCTTTAAATGGTAAAGGATTAACACATGATGCATGCATAAACGTTATCAGTTAACCGTTAAAATTTAACTGTTCACCGTTCATCTTTAGAAAGTTTAGAAGCCTATCGATTAAGGCTTAACAAAATAACCCCTTTTTCTGGGCAAGAAGATTAAGCTTTTACCCTAAACAGTTAGCCGTTTACTTTCAGTGTTTGATTTTTACTAAGTTATAAAATAATCGGTTAAAGCTTTTAGAAAATAGCCTCTTTGCATTTTATCAGTTAACCGTTAAAAATAAACGGTTCACCAATTATTCCCAGAAAATCATATTTTTTACAGAAATGTTCCAGTTTCTATGAGGCTTGTTAACACATATAGAGAGTTTTGACTTTTAAGAAAATATTTGAATTTGTGAAACTTCAATATACTTATCAAAAGAGATTAATGGTTTGTTATGATCAAAATCAATAAACAGAATATGCACATGTTAACACTTCGTTTATAGCAAAAATCTGGATGAATATGTGAAACACTTGCATGTTATTTTTAGTGTTTTGAGACAGCACCAATTGTATGCTAGTCTTAAGAAGTGCATATTTTTCATAGAATCTATTATGTTTCTTAGATATATTGTTAGTTCGCAAGGTATTAGTGTTGATAAAGAAAAAGTAAAAGCAATAAGGGACTAGCCTACACCTAAGAATGTGAACAAGGTGAGAAGTTTTCACAATTTAACAAGTTTTTATCGAAGGTTTGTTAAAGATTTTAGTTCTATTGCTGCACCTTTAAATGAACTTATTAAAAAGAATGTTGTTTTTAGGTGGACTGATTTACATGATCGTGATTTTCAAACTTTGAAAGATAAGCTAACTAATACACCTTTGTTGTGTTTGCCTAACTTTGATAAAGCTTTTGAGATAGAATGTGATGCATCCGGGGGTGGACTAAGGGCTATTTTGATGCAAGATTCTAAACCAATTGCATATTTTAATGAAAAACTACATTAAACAGCCTTGAATTATCCTACTTATGACAAAGAGCTTTATGTATTACTAAGGACTCTTCAGACATGGTAACATTACCAATGGCCAAGAGAATTTATTATACATTCTGATCATGAGAGCTTAAAGTTCTTGAAAACCCAAGGTAAGCTTAATAAAAGACATGCTAAGTGGTTGGAGTTTATAGAAGCATTTCCTTATGTAATCAAGTACAAATATGGAAAGGAAAATGTTATGGCTAATGCATTATCTAAGAGGCATGCATTACTTACTTCTTTACAAACTAAATTACTTGATTTTGAATTGCTTAAGGATTTGTATGCTAATGATTCTGATTTTAGCCAAGTATGAAAGGCATGTGACAAGTATGCATTTAGTGACTTTTACAAGCATGAAGGATTTCTATTTAAGAGAGATAAATTATGTGTGCCTATTTATTCTATTTGTGAGTTACTTGTTAGGAAAAGTCATGGGGAGGTTTGATCGGTCACTTTGGTGTTTTAAAGGCTTTAAGTATATTACATGAGCATTTTTATTAGCCTAATATGAAGCATGATGTACAATCTATTTGTGATAAGTGCATTACATGTAAGCAAGCAAAATCAAAGTTAAATCGCATAGCTTGTATACCCCTTACCTATGCCTAATCAACCTTGGATTGACATATCTATAGATTTTGTTTTAGGATTATAGAGGTCTCAAAATGGTAAGGATAATATATTTTTTGTTATTGATAGGTTTAGTAAAATGGCACATTTTATTGCATGTTCTAAAACAAATGATGCAATACATATTGTTGACTTGTTCTTTAAAGAAGTAGTTCGATTGCATGGATTGCCTAAGGCAATTATTAGTGATAGAGATGTCAAGTTCCTGAGTCATTTATGGCGTACTTTATGGAATAAATTAAGAACTAAACTTTTATTTTCTATCGTTGCACATCCTCAAACAGATGGTCAAACTGAAGTAGTTAATAGGGCACTTACTACTTTATTACGTGCTATTGTTCAAAAGAACTTAAGGCAGTGGGAAAAGTGTTTACCATATATTGAGTTTGCATATAATAGGACTGTTCATTTTACTTCTTTATTTTCTCCTTTCGAAATTGTTTATGGTTTTAATCTTTTAACACCTATAGATATTTTACCTTTGCTTACTAATGAGCATGCTAGTCTTGATGGTAAGAAAAAGACAGATTTTGTTAAGGATTTACATGCCAAAATTCGAGCCAATATTGAAAGAAAGAATGAGCAATATGCTAAGCAAGCTAATAAAGGGCGTCTAAAGGTTGTCTTCTAATCTGGAGTTTGAGTTTGGGTACACATGTATAAGGAGAGGTTTCTTATGCAAAAGAAATCAAAATTGCAGCCTATAGGAGATAGACCTTTTCAACTCTTGAAGCGAATAAGTGATAATGCCTACAAGATAGATTTGAAAAGTGACTATAGTAATATTAGTACAACTTTTAATTACTAATTTATCTTTGTTTGATGTAGGTGATTCGAGGACGAATCCTTTTCAAGAGAAGGGGAATAATGGAAATTAAGGTGCTGACCAAACAACTTAAGTTAATGTTCTCAAATATTCTCAAGATCCATTACAAGGAATTGGCAGTCCATTAACTAGGGCAATGACAAGGAGGATGAAAAAAGCTTTACAAAGCTTGATTATGGAAGTGCATTACAAAGAGGTTAAGCTAGAAAGGTATCCCAAAGCTTCACCATGGATAGTAAATTGTCTTGTTATGCAACGCATAGATTTGGACAAGCATGATGGGTGCATGGGTTAATTAAAAATGTAATTTCATTTTTATTTAATTATGGGCTTTTATGTCTTAATTTTTATTTAATTAATTAGGTCCACTTTCAAATTTAATTAAGCCCAATTCATTTATTTTACTAATTAGGGTTTTGTTATAAAAGACAACAGCTTGTTATGTTAAAGAAGGAGAAAATTTTCAATTATTCAGAGAAGCTTTACTTTGCCTTCTTGTGTTCTTGATTGAATGCATGAATTTGACTTATCAAAAGAGAGATCAACCTTTGTGGCATCTCAAGATTAGGGTTTTAAGGATTTAGTTTCCTTTAGGTTCTAATCTGATTATCTACATTTTGTTTCTAGTGATTTGGAGTTTTCTAATCCATTGATTCAAGGGTTCTTAGAGTTGGTTGCCTAAAGGGTCCATATCAATTAGTTTCATGTTTAATGTCCAAAATTATCTTTAATGCTCTTAGTTTCAGTTATGGTGGGCAAATAACTCGATTCGACTTGAAAAAAATTGGGTTTGGATTAAATCGAATTACTTGCCAAATCTAATAAACTAATATTTTGTCTAACCAATTGGATTATAATCTTATCGGTTTGAAATCGATTCGATCTAAAAATCCAACTAGGTTGGGTTTTAAAAAAAATAAAGCAAACTAATTAAACCTAAATTACCTAATTGTCATCAATACACACACTATATGCATAAACTAGACATAGTGCGCACATACCCCAAAAAAAAGTAGCACATAGCCACACACACACGTGTAGATGTTGGCTTGAGCTTACCTACTGCTCAGAAGGTAGAAAAGAAGCATAGGAAGAGAATGAATGTAAAGTAGCATGGAGGAAGATGTTCGATTACGTTTTATACGACTTAAAAAAATTCCAATTCCATCATCATTTCTTGATCTTCTGCACATAAAAAAACACTGTAAATTGAATTGGGAAAAGCGTTGGCTAGTAAATATCCCACACTTTTCACTTTCTTCATCAATATTCTTTTTTAAATAAATATGAATTTAAAAAATTATTTTGGGTAAAGATGTTGAAGAAGGCATCAATGCTTTAAAAAGCAAGCTAGATGAGGGATATTGGGTCAGATGTTTAATCAAGTGATTATAAAAAGGATAATGATAATGTGAATGCAAGTAAAGTTTTCAATTAAACTACTGTTTAACCCAATAAATCCTCTATCCTTGAAGATCATGGCAAGATTTCTTTCTTAATTTATATTAGTGATTTTTTAAACTAGATATATTATTATTATTATTATTCACATCCTTGGTTGCTTTATTTTATTAATGCATTATAGGTGAAGTTTGTGTTAATTTCTGATATTCATTCCATGAGTTATATAATAATAATTAATTAAATTATTAGCGGTGGTTGCAAAGACAAAAATGGAGACATAAAGAATAACATTCGATATAGCTAGGAAGAGTGTTCCTAAACTAATTTATAAGCCCTTAGACTCTCCTGTCTAAGTATATGCATATCAGGTAGTAGAGCCTAATAACAAAATCCTAATGAGCTGTATGCTCACATTTGTTAATATCTAATTGGTTGTTGGAATTAGACTGTTACAATTGGTATCAGAGCTGACTTACAACTTAATGTGTGGATGAACATATTAATGATATGACTTCCTTCTATTCTCTTTCTAACTACCCTTATGAGGATGTGAGGTCCTCACAAGGGAAATATGTAATGTCCCACATCGCTAGTGATAGAGTTCCTAGAATAATTTATAAGCCTTAGGCTCTTCTAAGTAAATAGACTAATTTTAAGTTGTAAAATATCGTGACGGGTTATATGCCCAAAGTGGGCAATATCTACTTAATTGTTGGGCTCTGGTTAATATATTAAGCCCTGCCCAATAGCAAGTGGACATGACTAGAGCTTTTACTTATAGAGATGCTCTTAAAAGCTTTATTAGAGGATATCACGAAGGAATCCAACAAGTCATGGAGAAGAAGAAAGGTTCCAAAACTCAAGTTCTAAAACTCAGGCTTAGTAAAAAGCCAATTTTTATCTTATCCGAACATCTAATCTAAACCAATCTAAAAGTCAACTTAAATTCATGTGACTTTTTTTCAACTCGATTAATCCAAAAACAAATCCAATTTATTGAAACTTGTGTTGGCCACCCTTAAATTTTCAATTCGTTGGTTTTAATTTAATGCACGAAGTACATAGTTTCAAATTAATAGTATTGGTTTCATGAATAATTATCAATGTGACATGTTAATGGTCTCATGTTTCATGATATAAATAATTTCATGTTTAATTATTTCTATTGCATATTGAATGATATTGTTTCCAATATCCATTGAATCAACTTCAAGTTAATGATCAAACATTCTAAACAAATTGATAGTTATTGCACATTAATGTTGGTTAATTCTAAATAAATAGTAAGTTTACCTTGACGGAGTTGGTTTTATGTTCAATGATTATGATATCTGAGTTTTTGGTTTTAATTTCCATGTGTATATTTTAAGGTTTCAAAATCAATGAAAACTTTTCACAATAATAGTTTAAAGTTTAAAGTTAGCAACAAATTTATTTTTATTGATATTTTTACAAATTAAATGCTCTTTATTTCATGTATTTGTTAAATAGGTTCACAATGAATGCTCAAAGGTTTTAGGTTTAATATGAATGGTTGAATGATTCAAATGATATTTAATATCAAGTCTAAGGCAATAAATTTCATGGCATTGAACCTAATTTCATGTAGATATTCACTAGTTTCATATATGATACTCTACTGTTTAATTGTAATTGTATATGTTGAAAGTGTATGGTGAAAGTTTTCAAAATAGGATGAGATCCACATTTAATGGTGATGGTACTAGGTCTAATGGTTATCATGTCAAGTTTATTACTCTAGGTTTCAAATATGATACATCGGCTCTAGGTCTCATGGTTGTTTGATTCAACTGTATATTTTAAATTCAATGCTAAAAATACCTCATGCTTATTAGGATTTTATTATAGAGTGATTTAAATGTAAATTTATTAATAATTATTGTAATTACTATAAATTTACAATGAATTATATAAGTATGTGTATATAATGGCAAATCTAAGTAATTGCAATGACTCTCTATGCTAACTGTTGAGTACTAAAAACGTATATTTATAAAGGAGAAAATCATTATTTTTTATTTCAAGTTCTACTAACTTCTTTACTTTATGTATTCAAATTTCTTGTGAATTTAATTATGCGTGTTTTATTATAATTAAGTATTTTATATATTTAAAGGGTATCATGGTTATTTCACAATAAACGAGACATCAGATGATAAAACGAACGATAAATCTGAATTCAAAATGGTCAAAAATCTTAGGAGGAGCATAAAAGTAAAAATATCACTGTTCACATATACAATACTATTTATATGTACGGTACTGTTCATAACACTATTTATATATACTGTACGATGAAGTGGCATTGACCAATAATGTTGCACCTACCAATACGTGACTGCATTTGATTGAAAGAATGATGTGACATTAAGTAATTATGTGGCGTTGACTGATGACGTAGCTTGACTGATGAGGTGTCACAAACTTTTAGGATAAAAATATTTATGCACTATTGATTGATGATGTGCCAGTATGTTAATGGATCAGAAAAAATGTGGGTACAGTACATGCATATACACGGAATAATAGCCCTGATGATGAGTTCAAACCAATCAGAACTTGCTACGTGGTGCAATCCTGTGCATCCAAATTGTTTTAATCCGATAGCCATGATTTACTCGTTGTAACTATAAAAAGAGGGCTTTCCCCCCCTAATTTGACACCCCTAAGTTCATTTTTTAGCTCCATTTTTTGAAATTCCTTCTCTATCTTGTATTTTCTTTGTATTTTAGTAAAATTTCCTTTTTATCCCTAATTTAAATATGAGTAGTTAATTTTCTTTCAAACTTGGGTTGCAGGTAAAGTCTCAACATGTTCTATGGACTTAATTGGTAAACTTATTTTATTTTCCCCTCTAATTTTTGTGGATGTTTTGACTTTTCGTTGAGAGATAGTAATAATACAGTTATTACTGTTTGGCATGATAAGTCCTTAGCATCATATTAATTAGAGCGTGGTTCATGAGGAGTAGATTTTCCCCTCATGATTTTATTGGAATTAATAAGGAATAATGAGCCTTGGAGCATGTTAATGCAGATCCAGATATCTAAATGCTTTATTATAACAGTTGCATTTTTAATTATTCCCGCCATTTTAATTCAAAATTTAGGATAAATCTACCATAATTTAACTACTCACTTAGAAAATTAGTTCAACATACAATTCAAATCCACCGCCTTATGGAATTGACACTTGTCACCATTAATCTATTCTACAATAGATTCATGCACTTGCGAGTTCAATAAAATTTGCACAACAAGTTTTTGGCGCTATTGCCGGGGGGATAAGTTATTTTAATTTGTTGAATCAATTTTTTTTAGTTTTTTTTGTTTTCTTGTATTTTTTTATAAAAAATAATAATTCTATAATTTAATTTTTGTAATTTAATGTTATTCTATAATTTCTTTAAATTTCTATAATTTATTTTTGTTTTACTTTTCTTTGTAAGCTTTTTTTGTTTATCATGTTAATTTATTTTTATTTTAGTTAATCTATTCCTTCTATTTTCTTTTTAGTGCTTGAGTGTATTTTCTTAGTAATTTTTTTCATTTATCTTATTAATTTATTTTAATTAATTCCTAGAATTAATTCATAGAATTAACTTTTTTTACGTAATTTTTTTTGTTACTTTCTTTAAAAATTAAAAAAATTAAAAAAATTAAAAAAATTAAAAAAAGAATCTGTAATTTAATTTTAGTAATTTAAATTTCTTTAAATTTCAATAATTCAATTTCTTTGTAATTTCCATAATTTAATTTCTAAGTTATTTTTCTTTGTAATTTTTGTTTATTTTGTTAATTTATTAATTCATAGAATTAATTTTTTAAGTTGTTTTCTTTTAAATTTTTTTCCTGTGATTTAATTTCTTTTCTTTTTCTCTTCTTTATATTTCTGTAATTTAATTTTTAATTTTTTGTTGTAATTTATCTTGTTATTTTATTTTTAGTTAATTTATTTCTTGTATTTTCTTTTTAGCACTTGAGTGTATGTTCATAGTAAGGTTGTAATAACGTGATAAGGTTAGTATCGTAATTTTTTTATATTAATTTTGTTCTCATTTTTTTTACATTTTTTATTATTTTTTTATGCATGGTCGAAGGTCGCAATTACCTAATCTCAAGCCTATAGACTTAGAATTAGAAAAAACATTTCGCACATACAAATACATCGTATTTAAAAATAAAATTGAAATGGATTTACAAAAACAAGAACTACCATAGGGTTTAGGCCATTTAAAGACTATTTCAATCTCTTAGCTAACTTGAGCACATCATGTATACGATACCTAAATGTAGCTGCTAGGAGTTTTGAATTAAAATCTAGTGTGCTAAATTGTCTCCCAACATTTTATGGCTTAGAAAATAAAGACCTATATAATCATTTAAATGATTTTCATGCTGTTTGTCAAACTTTTAGATATGAGAATTTTTTAGATGATGATGTTAAACTCAGACTATTGTCATTTTTTTTTTAAAAAAAGAACTCATTCATGATTTAATACATTGCCTGCTAATAGCATTATATCATGGGAACAAATGGTCACAAAATTTTTAAATAAATATTTCCCAGTTCATAAAACTAATTATATTCGCAGGAAAATTTTATAGTTCATTCAGAGAAAAGATGAGCAGTTTTTCGAAGTAAGGGAGTGATTCAATAGGCTACTCTTGAAATGTCCACATTATGGATATGAAAAATGATACCAATGCCAATACTCTTTGGAGGAATTATTGCCAAATGTTCAAGAATGGCTAATGGCAACAAATGGAGGAGAACTAATGTTCAAAAGTGCATCAGAAATTTAGGATTTCTTTTAGTGACAAGTGGATAATTCCCAACAACGGAGTCGATCATTCAAAAATAATAAAATAATTAAGGGAGTAAATGAGGTTCAAATTGGCGAGTCAAGCTCGGGAATCAAAGAAGTCAAAGAAATGGTTGAAGGACTTACCTGACAAATTGCATCGTTAACAATTGCTAAATCAACAGAGCCACATGACCATGACTCATACCCAGATCAAGCCAATGCCATAGGTGTAATGAGGAAGCCATCAAACTACAATACTTACTCCAACACATATTATGGAATGCTAGCCTTATAGTACAACAAACCTAGGGCCCTAACACCGTTCTTTACATTTTTAAGTTTCATTTAAAAGATTTAACACTTATTTTATAAAGTCATTCATGTGCATGGTAGGTAATACATGCATAAAGTGTTTACTTACTGGGCATTAGCTCATGTAGTCCTCACTTTGCAGGAACTGAGTAGGGAAAGCTGATGTCAAGTCCCAACTAAAGCAAAGTGCATATGGGCATATCAGACCTTAGGTTACATAACAGGCTAAACTGTATTCCTATCTAAGTATAAATCCAATAAGATTGTTTATAGAATTGGTTGATGAATGTTTCTAAGAGAATCGTTAACATTTGTAACCAAGTTTTTTTTTGTAACAAACCTTTTATATAGTTTTTAGTGCAACAAACTTTTTATGTTCTATATTTATAAAATACTTATTTTGAAATTCATTTCTACAAGAACTTAATATTACACCTGCTTTAACCACTTTAGTTATAATTATAAAGTTGGAATGTTACAAATGCAAACTTACTTTAGTAGTTGACTAATTGGACCTAGTAACAAGTAAAAAGTGGGGATAGTTGTCAATATCATTTATTTATGTATAATTTACTATCTTTTATTTGTATTAAATAAATTGTATCATCAATTATATAGGTGTAAGCATATAAAGTTATTTCTGTCATTGGTAATAAATATGCATAACGTTATGGTAATTATTTCCTAGGATTTTGAGATAGAAATCAATAAAGCTTAAAGATTTTAAAGAGATTCAAAAGAATATATTAAATGAAAAAGCCTCTAGGATAGTTTTATAGAAAATTTATGATACCAGAGATGTTGAGGCAAATAAGCATTACACAAGGTATCTTAGTGAAGATGAGTGGCTTAAAGAAATCGTGAAGAGAAAGATAATAGTATTAAGTTAGATAGTCACTCAGAGGTGAATCTTTCACATGATGATGTGAATCACATGATAATGAGTTAAATTGTTTTGATAGCTCTCCTAGTGATAGTGAATCATATGGTACAACTACCCCTAGTGCTCCAAAACATTGCCTCTAGAACATTTAAATGAATTAGCATCAATACCAGTTGAGGTCACAGAGAAAGGGTAAGTCACTATGTATTAAACTGTATTCTAAATTGTTAAATTGTGTTCTAATAGGTTTATTATGTTTGAGAATAAGTTCTTGCTTATATATGAGCATTGACTTTAAAACTTGCCATTTTATTGCTTTATTGTTGTAATATCATTTTCTATTGAGGCAAATTATTTTAGTTCATGGTTATTTTTATTTTTTCTTCAAAGTCTTCAAAATATATATTTGCTTCAATATTTTTTCTACACCATTTCAATTTCGATTGAGATAAAGAATTATTTATGGTTTACATACTTGATGTAGTTGTATAGTGAATACTTTACCCGATTGTACATGATTATAGTCATGTAATGGATGATTTACTACACTGTAATATGTCACTACTGTATTAAACATTTTAGTTCATAAGTAATTTTCCAATTGTGCATGCAAATCTAATAGTTTGAAATTTTTTGTGCATACAAGGGTGTCCATCTTGACATGTCTTCCATGTATATCATGATTCTATTATTAAGGAAAAGATTTATCATCTTAGTTGTCGGATTTAAAACATTGAAGAAAATATCACAAAGATAGAAAATATTATAGAGAATATGGGCTTAAAGATTGATAAGATTGAGGGAAAGTCATATTGACTTGATCAATAGTAAACTGAACAAGCTTTCCAATTACTTGCGGCATTTTTTGCTACAGAGTCTCAGGCATTTGATTTTGAGGTTTGATATATAAAATTGTCAATATTTATTTATTGAGTATATATGTTTGGTTAACTCTCAAATAATTTGGTTGTTATGTCTATAGTTTATGAACAATCTTATAGACGTCGCATTTATCTCATTAATGCAATAGCCTTTAGACATGCTTGTCAACCTTTGTAGCATAGAAAGGGATACACTCCCATTGAAAATACTTGATGATTGTTGTAAAATAGAGGGGGGATCTTATTATTGTTTTAATGCAAGAAAAATATTATAGATTAGTGTATAATTTATGGAAGAGACGAGATAAGAAAATTTCAACTTACTTATAGACATTATACACCAATACCTTGAAGAAGCTATGAGAGATAACAGATGTTGAAGTGCACCTTTAAAAGACAACAAACTTTGAACTGTGTCTCCTTATACCCCAAGAGGAGTTATTAAAGTTGTAGCAATGGATAGATATCACCAATGATAAAAAAGAGTCGTAAGTTACTCGTATTATGATATTAACTTTTTATGAATTTTTGAAAATTATACCATATGCTTGTTTAACTCCTTTACTCATTTTATAATCTATTTATGCAGGAAATTTATTGATATGCATTTTTATAAAGGTTAACTGAGTTTTTTTTTATAAATTATACACATCAAATATGTGGTTCTCTAGTCTCGTAAGTCATAATGTACAAAATAAAAATTTTTTTATGATTATTATGATAAATATTTATAATTTTGTTTACTTATTTTATAATTTATATTCAGCACATCGACATTGTGTGCTACTACTTAAAGAAAGAAATGTCTAAGGCTATGACTCCAAATAGACAAGCAAGTGCCAGTATGGACTATAATTTTCTAGTATAGTCAATTTTCATTACATATTCCTTAACCTTTAAAAATGATAATAGCCAATATGATTGTTAAATTTTCTAGGCAAATCTGAAGGACAAATATAAGGTGTACCTAGGAAACCCAAATAAGGTTTAGGAAAAGGATTATTACTACTTTGATTATACTAATAGTGTAAAATCAGACTGTGCCACTCCTTGGAAAAATATCTCTACAGTAAGTTTTGCATTGTAAGCTTAGTTTTTGACATTATGTGCACTGCAAGTTGTTAAAAATGTTGTCACATTTTATAGATATACTTACCGATATTCATGAATGAGCATTAGGTTCTTGATATAGTTGATATACTTGAGGGCAAAATTTCTATTTATGACACTATGATAGACTTAACAAAAGATTAAGTTCTGGTCGATAGGTGTTGCCTACTGCAGACATGATACCTCTGCTACTTCATATCACGAAACACATCTAGATTGTGTTGAGGTCATATAAAAAATTCCTTAGCCCATTTGTGAGTACGTAACATCCTGTAAAAAAAAAAATCAGGGTTTGTATATATATGTTGTATGTGTATGTGTTTTTTGACTTAACAATAAGAATAGTGATTTTTAACAATTGATTTATATGAATTTTCTTAGTAGTGATTGTGGAGCATTTTTGTTACGGTATTTGGAAGTCTTAGCCCATGGACTTGATGTCAATTCACATTGCCAAGAAGATGATATTACACAATTTTGAAAAGCATTGGCTATCAAATTATTTTGGCATAAGTCAAGGAAAAAACTACGTAGTATCTCACCTTCAGAACTTCATTGAAGTGTCATTTTTTGGATGACTTATTATGAGATGTAATTGTTACAATGGGGTTGTTATTGGTATTTGATATCATTGAAGATAATTTTTCATTATACATGTGCTTTATTTTTTATTTTTTGTGAAGCACATTAATGATAGAAAAGATAAATTTGTACAATTTATGTGATATAAAAGAATGATCTTACATGCTCAAAGAATGCTTAGCCTAAATATATGACCGTAGTTTTATATTTACAATGATACATGATTGCAGTTGAGTATTTGCAAATAGAATGACCAATTGGTATTTGCATTGGTACACAACCGCAGTCAGGTATTCGTATTGGTACACAACTGCAGTAAGGTATTTGTATTGGTACACGACCACAATTGAATATTTACAAACAAAATGACTAGTTGGTATTTGCATTGGTATAAGACTATAATCGAGTATTTGCAAAATACTCTATTGCAATTGGGTATTTTTATAAACAAATTACTATAGTCAAGTATTTTGTAAATATGCACTTATAGTGGAGTAAAATTACATATACATATGAGGTACAAATTTCTTACTCTTATATAGCATAATTAACCTTAAGCTAACAAGTTCTCTTAAGCATTAATAATAATAATAAGAACAATAATAATAATAAAGTATAATAATATAATAATATATAAAATATAATAATTAATTCTAAAGTAATGATAACGTAAACAATGATATAAGTGATGATGTAATAGGAAATGTTGTAGAGATTTTAGTATTTTAGAAATTACTAAGATATTTATAGAGATAAATCTCCACCATTAATCAAGTACTATAGTGGCAAAATCCTATCCATTCATGGGCCTTAGGAAATCTTATAAATACCTTATAGCCCATTTATTTTCCAAAAATCCTAGAAATTTAATTTCTTTTTATTCTAAGCCAAAGAATCATCAAATAGAGAAATTTTCAAGTTAGAAAGGAAGGTTTAGGGATCAAGGAAAAAAGATAAGTATCACTTTACTTCAACTATAATGTAAGGACAATATACTTGAATTGTTTTGAATAATAATTCTTTTATACTAAGTTTAGTTTTAAATAATCTTTTATCGTATGATGATTATTATAGTGTGATTGGTTATTATCAAATCTCTACATGGCTGGCTATGCCGCCTATATTATAATATCATCTTAATCATCCTCGTGTGGTCAACTATGCCTCTTTATAATGCGATGCTTTGCTATTTACTTGATGTCATGGTCGGCTATGCTGCCTATAATGTGATACTTTACTACTTACTTGATTGTATGGTCAGCACTCCTGCCTAAAATATGATGTTCGTTATTTACTCCTTACATGATCAACCCTGTTGCCTATATCATAATTCTACTCATTTAATTTATATATAGATAGCACTACTGCCTATGTTAAATGTGGTTGTCTTAAATTAATTTCGTATTAAATGTTGTTGTCTTAAATTAGTTTCATATTTTTTCTTTATTATATATCTAGAAAATTTACATATTATGACATAAGTTGTACTGGACACATATATTTCATGGACGATTTCAGAAAAAAGAAGTTTTAACAAATTTTGAAAAAAGGGTTGTTGTACTACTAGGTGGTAAAAGTTCAC